>OU862898.1:22567751-23824251 GCA_917880725.1 Selenia dentaria
CTTGCAGTAAATGTCACGCGTGAAAGCAAGACAAAGCATGTTACGCCTAATATACCGAGTAAGTTTACGCAACGTTTATTAATAAAGGCCTTAGAGTGCATTGTCGAATTCATTTTAAATCATCAATTAATACATAACAACAACTACTATTTCATTAACCATTTGACTCGCGATTCGCCATATTTGGCCAATAATACAATAGAGTTCGCAGAAATCAACCTGCTCTTCCAGGAACTGCAACGTGTTTGGTTAAAACCTGTTTCTTAATATACTTATGATACATGTATATATGGCTTTAGCCGCAACACACGCAGGGGAACTTAAATATTTAGAAATGGGCCTGAATCTAATTTAGTTATACAAAAGTCAAAAATTATACTATATTCTTTCTCTTTCATTCCTTGGACATTGCATGAGAAGATGGTAAACATCTTAAGGCGCTGTCAGTTCAGAGCTTGAATTCTTTCAATTTCTTTCACTTGAAATCAAACAAGCACAATTCGTAAAATCGTACTAAAACATATAAAAAATAACGTTTTCTATTCATGACAAATACAATTGTGAATAAAGACGAAAACTATTTAAAGGCGAAATTAAGTGGTATGTTTGAAAATTTTTAATGTACCCTAGACCTATGTTAAAATATGTTTTTAAGTCCGTCAATGTCTACTTAAAAGTCTTAGAAATGTCAAATTATTTTTCGTAATTTTAACCCTTCGCAGGCCAGGCCTGTACAGATCTGTACAAGGCGACCTTTCAATGTCCGATGTACAGATCTGTTCAGCGACCGTTAGGTGCGACGGACGGTCGGGTGGTTTTGTCGTATGTTGGCCCCTAATTTAATGAATCTATGGTGTTGTACTCGTTTGTCGATACTTTAAGTTGTTTTATGTTGTACATACAATTTAGTTTTCGTAAGCCACTATGGTTAATTTTTCTGTGCATGGCGCGCGTAAATTGCAGCTTATGAGATAAACTGCTTCAGAAACCCTCGTTTTTATCATTGACAGCGCCTTAAGGATGCCACACAGTTCACAATTTGGTGAAGTAGTTATCATTAGAAACGCGAAGGAACTTGTTACACGGATAATGACCATGCGCTAGAACAGCATCCTATTCTACTAATATCATAAACGCGAAAGTTTGTGAGTATGTATGGATGTGTGGATGTTTGTTGCTCTTCCACGCTCAAACGGCGGGGCCAATTATGATGAAATTTGGTATGGAGGAAGATGAAGCGCTGGATTAACACATATGATACTTTCATCATCATCACCATCATTCATCACCACGCGGGTGTAAAGCGTAATATACTTGGGCACAGCATACACAAAATAATAAGATCTCACGCGAACGTCAAGATCGTAATGATTTATTTAAATTAGCACCGTTACAACGACTTACACTAAAGATATTGATAATAGTTATAACTAGTACGGCTTCAATTAACAATATATGATATTTACACAATCAAATGAATTAGTTTATCAAAATCAAAAGCTTATGACGACAGTTCTGTCAAAGTTTGTGTCAGTTTCTGATAGCTAAGTCAAAAGCACGCTATTTTGACAACTCGATACACTAGAGGTGTTCGGCGACCGTCAAGGGTGATGAAATGTAACACAAATACCGTCAATGGTGGTGAAATGTAATGACAGTTTTTTCCATGGTGATTAATTTTATATTTGTATGTACGTAGGTACTGTATTTTATTATTCGTGTTGATTTACTAAGTACTTACATTTACTCATATAATATTATTAGAGCAATTGCGTTTGACCATGTCAATATTTTACGACATTTTGGTATAAAGGTAGATATGGCCTTGGAGAAGATAATAAGCTACTCGAAGAACTAATTCTGCGCAGACGAAGTCGCGGACATCAGCTAGTCATTACTATTTTCGAGTGAAAATAGAAAGGTTTTAGCTTTTATAGATATTACAGGTAACGAAACATCAACAAAGTTATAAAGTAAACAGATCGGTTTAAAACTAAAATCACTCTACAAATAACTCTTAATGAACATTCAGTTTCCTCGTCACGAAATCAAAAGGAAATTTTAACCAATATAAATTCTGTTTTAAATTTACAATCAGCCTCGCACGACCCGGTGTTTGGAAACATTCTGGATGCGTGTTTTATTAGAAGACTTTTATGGCTGTATCTGGTAAACAACAGTCGAATAAAATGTGATCGAATTCCGTTCACAAAGAACGAACAAGTTCTTCCTTTCACCACTACTTCCTCAGCGCTGCAGTTGAAGACATTTTTGTTTGTTTTAATAGAATTTAATAAACTATAATTGTAATTAAATAATAATAACCTAATTGTCTATTTATAAGCGCTGCGTAAAAATAACTTCTTTTAGTACCGCGCGGAACAAATTTTGTAGTGCGCAGTACTAAATGACGTTATTTAATGTTATTATTACGTAGGGCCACAAATTAACTATGTTGTAATAGAAGTAAAATAAACTTATCCAGTTTTTCTTTACAATCGAATATCATGATCTTTCATGATCATGATGAAAATTTTGGATGCAATGTTTATGAGTTTTGTTTCTAATGATTGACCCATTTGACCGGTATGATAAAAATACTGGATAATGGATAACAACGTTTGGCGGGTTCGATTCCAGGCTCTGGCATTTATTTAATTATTCATTATCTATACGGCCGAGACCAATTACATAGTTAAGATAAGTACAACACAGAAAACAAAACACAAGTATTAAACTAATCATCGATTACAAAATAAAAAGTCACATACATACAATTATTAAAAATAAAAGGTACTATAAATAACAATTATCTTCACAGAACGTCAAAAATAGGGTTAGTATGGCAGGCCACTTGTCACAAAAAATGTCACAGTCCGGGTAAGATTTAAGGAAAGCGTTGAGAGCAGCCAAGACACGACAGATAGGACTATTGTTCCGGGCTTTAGTACGGCTACGGCCAATGCAGAACAACTTGTGTCTGTGACTATGCCGGATATACATATCAGGTACACTCAATGTGAGCAAACGGTTATGCAGTGCAGGCGAGTCCGTGGTACCTCTCAATATCTTGCAGCAAGTTTTAAGTTGATCAAACGATCTGCGAACCAGCAGCGAGTTAAAACCCAATTGGCCAAGCAAGAAACCAGTGGGATAGAGATAGGGATAATATCCGTAAGTCTTCTTATAAAGACTTCTTAAGAAAGATTTCTGGACCTTCTCGAGCATAAGTATGTACGTGTCGCAATGCGGGTTCCACACACAGGCGCTTGACTCTAGTTTACTCCGCACTAAGGTACTAAACAAGAGTCGCAGAACATGAGGATCGCGAAAATCCTTAGCATTGCGTAAAACGAATCCAAGACGCCTAAAGGATTCCTTAGCAGTAATTGCAACGTGATCATTAAACTTAAGACCGCGATCAAACGTAACGCCAAGGTCTTTAATTGTTGACACACGCTTCATGGCATCTTTATCAACAAAGTAGGTGTACCGAATAGGGTTATGTTTGCGATTGAAAGACATAACGTAACACTTATCAGTGTTGAATAACATTTTGTTAGCCACGCTCCATCGATAAATTGTATCGATATCGTTTTGCAAATCAGCACAGTCAGCTTGTGATTTAATTTCAAGTGCAAGCTTTAAATCATCGGCGTACAACCAACATTTGGCTAAATTGACTTCCTTGACCAAGTCATTTATCATGATCAGAAAAAGCAAAAGGCCAAGGACTGATCCCTGACTAACCCCCGAGGGTGTAGGGTAGGGCTTGGAGACGTATGTTCCGTACTTGACAAACTGTTGCCGATCACGCATATAATCCGCGAAGAAACTAAGAAGACAGGGGGTGAAACCAATGCTGCTGAGCTTATGCAAAAGAATATCATTGTCAACCCTATCAAAGGCCTTACGAAAATCGAAATAAAGCACATCCACCTGCAAGCCTCGATCCATGCTACCCGAGACATAATCGACCAGACCAAGAAGATTTGTATTAACAGATCGTCGCGGTCGAAAACCATGCTGTTCATCGCATAAATACTGGCTGACTTGTCTATAAATATCGCTGTGAAGGATGTATTCAAAAACTTTAGCAGGGGAACATAAAATTGCTATGGGACGGTGTTCGTCCACTGCGGTCTTGTTAGAGGATTTAGGTATGGGGGCAACCCTAGATAACTTCCACTGTTGTGGGTAAACGCTGCATTCCAATGACAGATTAAAAATGTGACAAAGGGGGTAGGTTAAATATTTCCGACAAGATTTTAGTATCAGTGCCGGCAAATTATCGGGCCCTGGGGAAGAACTCACCTTGAGCTTGTTCAAGGCACTCACTACATCTTTGGGAGATATATAAGGAATAGAAACAAGTCCTCCCTCGATAGGACCAGCGGAGCAACGATTTACATCTAAGGATGGGGAGTCTTTAAGAAAGACACTCGAAAAATATTCGGCAAAGGCTTCGGCCGCAGATACTCCCTCAAGATTAGCCCCTTTATATGTTACAGAGGGCTCGAAGCCACCTTTGGATCTAAGACTCGAAACATGTCGCCAAAAATGCTGGGGACTCTGCTTAAGATTAGCTTCAACAGATACGGTGTGACGCTCATAAGCAATAGATATACGACTTTTGAGACTACCCCGGAGATCGGAGAAGCTTTTATAGTCGTTACCACATTGCGTCAGTTTCCATACCCGATGCAGCAACTTTTTCTTGCGAATATCTTTAATTATGTCATGAGTAAACCAGACTGGGTATCTGACAGTCGTATTTTTTACCCGCCTTTTTTTGGGCACACATTGATTAAAAACGGCATAAAGTATGTCGTAAAATTTGTCAACAGCAAGCTGAGCATCATTACAATCATAAACACTAGCCCACGAAGACTCACCTAGCACACAATTAAGGTAGGATATATCAACCTTCATAAAATTCCAGTCGCGAGATTCATCGATATTGCTTGGCGGTAGTCGCTTATCGGGTAGACGACGTACCCCAAAACAGGCAGTTACGTCCAGGGGAGGGTGGTAAATATCAACTTTGTTGACGAGGCCGCCAGTTGTGTCCTCCTTTACACTTATATGGAGCTCATCGCATTTCCGCACTAACAATATATCTAGTTTGCTACCATGAGAATTGAAAACTGCATTACAATCAACCATATTACAAAACTCCAAAAAGTAGCCATAATAGTTATTCACACTAACAGAAGCGCTGTTCATATTTAAATCTCCCGTTATTAATAACTTGCCATTCAAAGCTCTGATAAAAGATTCAACTTTACAGAACCAGCTCATGTACTTATCATCCGTCGCACTTGGATTTATATACACGACACATATAAAAATGGTAACACCGTGGAAGGAAAAAGATGCCCACAGGTCCTCGCCGCTCTCGGTTTCTAGTTCGTGTCGACGTTTCAGCTCTATACCAGTACTAGACTTAGCCGCGAGTAGGACACCTCCGCAAGGGGTGCCCCGATCTCGGCGAAGCAGCAACCACCCGTCTGGAATCACCTCAACGTCCTCCACTGAACTGTCAAGGAATGTCTCTGAAGCAGAAACCAGCATGCTCTCGGTTACTAGTAAGCTTCTTCTTAGTGACGGTAGTTTCGTCTTCAGTCCTCGAACGTTTTGATACAGAATACTAATATCGTTTGAGATCTTACCACACGGCACACTATTCGCCGACCTGACGCTGAAACGGGCGATTATCAGGAGTATGTTTCCTATAGTTCACCCATTTCTTGACTCTTGCATTCTCAGGCCAGACATTGACCGAAAAGCACTTGTCAAAGCAGTCCTCAGGGACGCCTATTTTAAAAGATTTGTAGTTGTTCTTCGTCTTTAGATCTTCTACTGTGCAGGCCTTCTGTGGGAACAGGTCGTTCAAATATTGTTTGACTTCATCTGCACTAGAGACCATATTCCACAGATGCATGTATTTGCGTGGTTCAACTGCCTTAAGTGACGTAACAGCCGGACCGGCAAGACAGCGCAGCGACAGTGACTGCCGGGTTATTTTGCGTCGCACTTCAGTCCATTCTTCACTGGTATGTTTAACAGGCAACGGAAGTGCCTCCAATGTAGCTGCAGTGGTTGAAGTGGTACCTGAACTAGGTCTGCCGCTGCTAGCACTTGGGCTTGCACTCGACTCAGTGGCATTGTCGACTATTTTTGTTACCTTTCGTATGTCTAGGTCTTTTTTAGGCAAATTAATCTTCTTTTTGCGGTGCTTCTGTTGGGAATTAGGGTCATCTTCACCACTCAAAACAAGAACTGGCTGCGATACTACGTGCTGACCCTCTACGATGCTAGAGCGGGGAAGCTGCTCCAATAAGCGCACACGGTGAGATAAGTCGTCTGCAGTAGAACGCAGCACGTCATTGCTTTGTTGCAGTTCAATAATGACGACCCTTTGCGACTCGATTTCACACGTAAGCCGGTCAGTTATTATATGATGAGATGCGAGAGATCCTTCGAAATTCGCCAATTTCTCTTGCATACTGGTAAAATGGGAATTCATCTTCCTATCCAACTCCTCCCTTAAAATGTCTCGAATGCTGTCAGCAGATAAACAGGAACAGCTGCAAGTACTGCGAGATCCTGTGCGCATTTCGGTGTTATTGCAATTAAAGGGTAGTGCGGCCGGCAGTGGCACCTGTACTGTCATCGTCGCCTTTTGGTCTTTTAGCGTTGGATTAACTGAGGAACGTACCGGTGTATTTGAGTTGTCTCCTAGTTTAGGCTCCTTACAACGGCATGAAGGGCAAACCCACGATTCCTTGTACTCCTTCGAAAACCCATTGAAGTCTTGTCTGCTAAAGTTCATACAAGTATGATGATATTTTTCCGAGCAACGGCAGCATTGCAAATGAGACGCTCCTCTTATTACACTATTGCAGCCGGCACATTTTTGTTGAGCATTCATTGCTGTATTTAAGGTGAACACAATTTATTTCGAATCCAAACAAATGACGAACACGTCGAATACAGCGAACGGTGTCAACGGACGAGTCTCGCAGGTCGCGTCCAAAGTAGCGTAAGCGCCATGCAATACGCGGCACTTACGCGTTCCAATCGTGCGACGGCAAATCTTTTGCTTATCGTCGTTATTGAAGATTGATTATCGTGTTTATTGATGATTAACACCGATACTAATAGATTTTAATCACTACACTATGTCCGTAGAAGTTTAATGCACATAAATATTATAATACTAGCTGCGCCCCGCGGTTTCACCCGCGTGGTGATGGATGATGATGATGATGATGATGAAAAGTATCCTATGTGTTAATCCAGCGCCTCATCTACCCCCATACCAAATTTCATCAACATTAGCCCCCCCGTTTGTGCGTGAAAGAGTAACAAACATCCATACATCCATACATACAAACTTTCACGTTTATAATATTAATAGGATAGGATTAAAACTGGAAGTTAACTCTAACGATTAAAAGTAATTTATTATGCACAACACAACATCAAATAAATGTTTCTTGCACGGCGGCCGAGGGTACAAGTGATTTAAAATATTTGATTTGAATGTAGTGGTTTTTATTTCTAAAAATAAATAAATGTTTACTTAGAGTAAAATTTGCAACTTTCCTTCCGCGGGGCGTTGATTTGGTCCGCCCTATACGCAAAATAGTTGACTGTACTGATATAAAAAGACTCTCGTTTCTATAATTAAACATTATCTTACATGACATAGTATAATTTATGAAATCATTTTCCACTAAGGGCACCCGGGTCTTCCTCTCAAGGAGACGAGTGTAGGTCATAATCCACCATACGGGCTCAGTGCGGCTGGATCGGTGTAGTGTCCAGTACTACTGTCAAAGTTTTCCGGAAGCCCGATTACCTTCGGGATAGCCTACATTCTACGGCCTAAGGCCGTAGGCACGAACAATTTGCGAAACAGTATTCGTATCGTGAGCGTCAACGCGTCACGCTTCAGCGTACAAACTATGAATGACACGTTACGTTACACTAACGCAATTATTCGTGCTAGGCCAAGTAATACATATTGTCGTCTGTCGTTTTAAGAAGAGACCTACAGCTTCTTATGGCCGGCGAAGCACGGCACCCCTCATTTAAAAACGTTACAGCGGTCACGTATAAAAATTCTGACAGTTCAGTTGATAACACCATCTAAGCACCACTGCGTTATTGCGATAGTTGCATAATGCAAACGACAGCCAATATCTTCTACTTATCTCCATCCAATATCCATATATCCAACTCAATGTAAATAATGACGGAACTACAAGGATATACGTTCGATTGCGGTTCGTACGTATAGCTATGCATGGGTACAGACAGATATCTGGTTTCGTACGTACTGAATACGACGTCCGAAATGTTAAATGACCCGTGAAACTTTGAGAAAGAACGCCTTTCTTACCAGAACAATGGATAACTAGAGTTGGACCAGTTTTAATTGCATGTTCTTTTGGAAGTGGTTTAATAGATCATCCTTTTTTATTAGCATCACTGTTGTAACCATTAATGCGATATGAGTGTTGATTACGAGCAAATTTCATGATTCGACTTCGCGAAAACTTAGTTTTTTAACGCTTAAACCTAATAACCGAAGTTCGAAAACAACGTAGTCTATAAATTGAATATACTTTCATATGAAGTATGGGAGCCAAAACACGATTGAGCAAATTTGGCTCGATAGAAAAAAAAATCGGCAACATTTCCTAAATTTTGCAATTTTTCTTAAGTGCTTCGTGGGAAAAAGCATTTTTATTCAATTATGGGCAACTATATTTAAATGAATGTATCATATTCAAATTCCCAATAAAATTTACTAGTGAACTATGGTCTCCTTTATCATTAAAATTTAATCATTTGAATGTACGAAATAAATATAAAAAGTATTAGAACGATTTCAACTGCATTTTCGCATTACATCGTCCAATCTGGTAAGCAATTCTCAACCTTAGGTAAAGCATCGTAAATTGTTTTAAAATTAGGATTGGACTGCGCCTTAAAGTGTTTAAACGTACACACTCATATTTCCGCACTAGGATTCCGTGTCCCAGTAGGCGCACACATACAATACTACATAACAACATTCGAAACCTGACAGACAAACATTTCTGCTCCTCACACAAGCCAGGGATAGAACTTCGGACACCGCGCTTCGATGTGAGGGTCTCGACCAACTGGGGTACGATTGCACTAACTAAATATGTTCCAACTGCAATCGAACCGCAGCTGATGTATATACGTTTTCTTATTCTGCTATTAAAAAACAGTCGAACTGCAGTTACATTTCTGCTGACTGACGTTTCTGATCGATCAAAACTTTACATTCTGCTAACTCGATAGACAAGAGTCTTCGACCAATGTGTGTTACCAGTGATGACATATGGCACTGAAACGTGGTCTCTTACTATAGGCCTCATAAGCAAGCTCAAAGTCGCACAACGAGCTATGGAGAGGGCTATGCTCGGGGTTTCTCTACGTGATCGAATCAGAAATGAAGAGATCCGTAGACGAACTAAAGTCACCGACATAGCCCAGAAGATAAGCCAGTTGAAGTGGCAGTGGGAAGGCCACATAGCAGAATAACAGATTGCCGATGGGGCCGGAAGGTTCTAGGGTGGAGACCATGGAAAGGCAAGCGCAGCGTAGGTCGTCCACTAACAAGGTGGACAGACGACCTGACAAAGGTAGCAGGACGACGTTGGATGCAGGACGCTTCCAAGCGGTCCTTTTAAAAATTTATTAGGGAGGCTATGTTCAGCAGTCAGTCCTACGGCTGAGATGATGATGATCATGAACCGCTAAATCATATATAACTAGTGTCTAATTGACGAAGAGTCTCTGCTTTAACTGGCCAACTTTTATCTGTCTGTATATTTGTTAGGTTTGTATGTATGTTCGTAAAACTTTACATAAATTTAAGGTTAAATAGTGATCACCACACTTTTAATACTAATCGAAATTGTGTCCGTTTGTACAATAAAATCCCAAAACGCATAACTGAGCTCCCAGAGGGCAAATTCAAGTTGACTGTAAAAAACGTTATAATAAAACAGCTTATTATAAAGTCCGACATTATACAGAAGATAAAGATGCTTGGAATACTCCACTTCTGGCAAGATGTCACTCTGCCACCCTTAAACTCAGACAAAATAAAAAAGTCAAGACAGAATGTTGTGAACAGAGCAGTGAGGCCGGTTTTCTATGCATGTAGTGCGTGAATCGGTGCTGCCATGATAATTTAAATTACCCCATAAAAATAACGTTATCAAATTATTAACGTTATAATTTTAATAAAGTTATAACGTTATTAGTTTTAATATAATAATAGGGTTCCTACATTAGGTGTCGGTAAAAAGTAGTGGCATTGGGTAGTGAAAGAGAAAAGACAAAGAGTTTCAGAAATAAAATTACTCGGTGTAACTGCTAGTTTTATTTAAAAACCTTTATGCTGAATTATTTTTTGTACGCTTGTCGTTTACTTTGCACTGATTTAGAAATACTTTCTAATTTAGCAATATGGTGGAATCTAATGTTTATGTATTTCTCAATTACACACCGTATTAAATTAAGTTTATGTTCCTGCCCAACATATTCATATTTTGACTCTAAATTGATAAAAATCTGATTGTTTCCAATGAATTTCTTTAATATGTTCAAGACTATAGTTTGGTGTTGATTTTCTGTGGTTATTGCAATATTTTCATTCAATAATTTTCGAAGAACTGCTTCACAAGTGACACAAATGTCAAAAAGATCCTTAGACGGGAAGCGAAAACCGCCTTTGTTTTTTAAACTAATGAGCTTGTGAAAATAAAGTTTCTCATCAGTCTGCAAGGCATCTTAACATTTAGAGCATTTTATGGTTTTAACAAGATAGTGCACTGTACTTCCAGGTATGTAACCAATTATCATTTTTCTGTAGTCACCATAATATGAATTCTCATGTAAACAACTGGCCCAATCAAATGATTCATTAACAATTTCATTAAGAAGTTGCAACGAAGAATTTTCAATGGTTTCTTCTTCTACTTCGTTTCTACACGACGATGAAGTGCTATTTATAATTTTAGTTGTTGAAGTGCAATTAAGTATTGCTATGTGTTCTAAAGGAACACAATTACTTTTTGCAAGACATTTTAATTTTAAATGACATAGTATTTTTTGTAGCTTGCTTGTAAACTGTCTTACGTTAGGGTTATCGTTGAACCCTCCATGCATCCTAATAGACGTAAATAGAATCTCCAAATGATCCTGGCTTAATTTATAAGTAGATAAAAAAACAGCCTTTCTTCATATTCTATGTACTTCGTATAAAGCGCTTTTAAACTTTCAATATTTATTAATGTACACCTATGAATCCTGCTTTGCATTTTTCTTCTACGACTGGTTTATAAAATCGCGTGATGACACAGACTGGTCGACCATCTCGTATAACTTTCCGCATACTAACTACACACAACCACATTCAATATAGATACACCCTAAAAACAAAAGACTTCAATAGAAATATGGTTTATTTTTTCAAAAATACATAACCGCCTTCAATATGTACGAAATTGAAAATCCAGTGTGAAATTAATGCGAGTCCATATTAAAGGTATCAGGTTTCCAACAAAAAATAATTGTTCAAATCGGTTTATAAATAACGGACTTATGAGGTAACAAGTATTTAAAACAATAGAACCTCATTGCAAAACTACTCCTTTTAGATGTCGGTTGAAAATAAACTAAAAATAAAAAAAAAGAATTGCCTATTTTTTTTAATTTGCTTTCAAACGACGGAACCTATTTTGTATAAAGATATTGCGTCGAGTGTCATACAATATTATATTTAAAGAAAAGTCTAATTGAGAACCTACTTCTTTTTTTAAGTCGGTTAAAACACGTTGATAAACTATTATAAAAACATACCCGTATTAACGTAACATATATACTAAATATTAAGATTACCCAATAATAGGGTAAACCTTACAGGCTTTACCATGGCAACACTTTCTATGTTCCAAGCAATAACCTTTATTTTTATTTTTATTTATTTAAAATATTGCTTTCCAAGTTACTTACGTGTGAAATGTGATTCCATCCTTCTTTTTATATTTTGATGTTTGTTTTAACACCGTTTCACGACACAATTCGGCATTTTGACTGGTAAATTTGTTGATTTACTTTACGTGTTGCTTCCACGCGCAGCGATAGTTCGACTGACGAGTCAAGGCGTATTTTCGTTGTGCGTGTGTGTGTGTAATTGTGTATGTACACGGCGAGGCGTAGTTTTACCGGCTTCACTTTTCTGTTCACAACATTCTGTCTTGACTTTTTTATTTAGTCTGAGCCCTTAAATGTAATATTTGTAGTACGAGTACCTAAGTAGAAACATTGTAAACATCTATATATAAAAATAATGGCCCCGAGTTTCTTGCCACTTCTTCTCGGTAGACTCTATATATTTTGGAACGCGGCGGTAGTCTTTAAAATACATTATAATGATAAGATAATGATAGAAAACTATCGCGAGTTATGTTCATAATTACGCTTAAAACCGGCTAGGACTCGCGTAATATTTACCGGAAATATTCTCCGACCAGTTTCGAACTTATTTGAAGTTCTTCTTCTGGGAGTCACTCTTGTGCACAGCGGCGAGCGCGGGCCACAGCACGTAACTCGTTACGTGCTGTGGCCCGCGCTCGCCGCAAATAAGTTCGAAACTGGTCGGAGAATATTTCCGGTAAATATTACGCGAGTCCTAGCCGGTTTTAAGCGTAATTACATTATAATGAAAATTAGACGTTCGTAAGTGCCTCTTAGATGCCTAAATTGAATAAATGATTTTGACTTTGACTTTGCTTTTGGTTTGTCTTCTTGTACAGGTCGAATACCAGCCATAGGCCATATCCAACTACCATTTCAAATCACTAGCATCTTATCTCACTTTCGCGAATAAGTTCGTCTACCGAGCAACATTATGCTGGTCGATGTATAAATCGAAGGAGGTTTCATTGGAGTAACGTCCAAACTCACACGCGCTACATACCGAGTTGCTGCTATTGGCACATTATTAAAAAAAAACTATTCAACTATGTTATTAAGTTTTTAAACTGACATGGTCATTAATGCAAGAATTAACGTTAGAAACGGGATATTTACCAAGTATTGTATTTATTGTGAGCTCTCGATATTTCGGCACAGTTGCATGCGCCATGTTCACGAGTAAACGGAAGTATCTGCGGGTAGGTATTGTCATGAGCAAATTGAATCTAAAATTAATTATTTTAATTTCATAAAATAGCGTGAAATACGGTTACAAATTAATGTACAATTTTGCGTATATCCATCGACCAAACCGAATATAACCAGTAAAACCTTATAATCTGAAATTGGAACCTTAAGATATAAACTCAACATGCTGGAGTATCATAAAATCAGCACGAGAAGTCTGGGGGCCCACTTTTCGTGATTAGTAATTCGATCGGCGAAGGGAAAGCAGGCCGTAAGGAAATGAATCCGAAACGAGCGCGGGGTGATAAATTGTCTTGCTGTAAGGGCCTGGTGCTATGTGATGTGTTATGTATGTATGTTTGGTTGCTATGTGAAGACTTCAATAATAATTAATATTAACAGCACTTCATTAAAAAACTATATATAAATTAATATGTATAAACTTTTGATATATTAATTGCTTTCTTATATTTTGACGTAATAATCTATGTAATACATTTAAACGAGCAATTCTTGTATATGTGTATATAACACTAGCTGCTCTCCGCGGTTTCACCCGCGCGGCGATGAATGATGATGATGATCAATCTTATATAGCCTATGTTTAAGGGTGAATGTAGCTTTCCAATGGTGAAAGAATTTTTGAAATCGGTCCAGTACTTTTTGGGGTAATTCGTTACAAACATACTTACATATAAATATTTCCCCTTATAATATTACGATATTATAGAAGATAGATTCGTATAGAAGTATAGATTCGTATAGAAGTATAGATTCGTATAGAAGTATAGATTAGTATATAATAGTATAGAAGTATACATATATAATCTGAATCTCAGAAACGACTTCAACAATTTTTACGAACACGCCAAGGTGTCGTCCCTTAACTGTTTTACCGACACAGCAACACTAAAGCTACCTGACAATAGATGGCGTTGTTAAGCAACACTAAGCCAAAGAGTGTTTGGTTTGACGTTAGACCAAGAAAATCAATTGCTTAGGTACTTACGAGCCAAGCTCGGTCATCCAGGTAATTATATTTCTAAGTACAATAGTAGAGCTAAACTATACGGATACGGAAATAATGAACCCGCACAAAGCGCATAAAATTCGCCATTTTCTACCGACTTCCAAAAAAAGGAGGAGGTACTCAATTCAACTGTATGCTTTTTTTAATATTTGTTACCTCATAACTTTTGACTGGGTAAACCGATTCTCAAAATTCTTTTTTTGTTTGAAAAAGCTCGTGCTTCCCATGTGGTCCCATTTAAATTTCCTCAAATTCGGTCAAGTAGTTTTTGAGAGACACTCCAATAACTGAATAGAATGGAAGTCGGTATTAAATTTTTCACATATATATTTAATATGTACTTGTGATTGTTTATGTATTATTAGTGTTCACGCCAAAGCGTGACGTCACATCAAGGCGCGCACCCGCGCCCGCGTGCCCCACCGCCGCTTCGCCTGCAGCTGTCATAACTAGAAGCAAGCGGCTGAAGGGAAGCGGTCACCCTTTTATAGTCGTAACTGGCGGACGTGTACCGCTGCGCTCCGCGTAGCGACCGCATGGCAACCGCCAATATCAGCCCCGCGTTTACGCGTCAGCTCAAGAGTTTAGGGTGTGTTCGGCAAGGCCACACACCAACTTCCAAATCAGCCCGTGTTTACACGTAAATCCGCTCTGCACCGCCGCCGTTTCGCCACGAGTCGGATACGCCCCCAAATGTTACCGACGTAAAATACACGTACGCGAGTGCGTGAACAGTGCATCAATATGACACTACAAACTATAACCAAGTGAACAACAGTTCTTCAGCCCCTTCAGCACGTCGTCCAAAGCAGGACGCCTCCAACGAGGACTCACGGTAACCAGCTACCACCAGTTCCAGAGTCCCTCGACACCCCCCACGGAAACCAGGTATTTACCAATAATTCTTCCCTACCATCGTATAGTTGCAGGAAACTGCGAAACTAATTAGCCTTACTATTAAACGCTGCTTAAATTTGAGCAATGTCATTTAACAAAGCGCATAAAAATGTTGCTGTGAGTAGTAGTTACTAAATAAAGTAATTCAAAGTTGACGTTGAAACTCAACTAGATTTTCTTTCCCATTGCATATTATGGTCTTACTTGAATTTTAGATGCAATGTTTATTGTTTCTTGACCAATCAAGAAACAATAAACATTGCATCTTTGCCCTTTAAACCGGTATCATAAAAATACAGGTTGTTCATTTTCTAGAATGGGTTGGATTCTCGACTCTGGCAAGTGAATTTTAACAAATCTTGGAATGTAGTTATTTTTGTTTATAAAAATTAAGAAAAGTTTCTTTTGAGTAAAATTTTGCTAACTTGAATATTTATTGTACTTTCCGTCCGGGGGGGCATTGTTTTTTTTTTTTATGGCTTTTGTTCACAGACTTAATGGGTCCGTGGCATTGCTTACATTTATATTTTAAACTTATATTTTTTTATATACCTAATTACTAACGGAATACAGGAAATTTTTTTTTAACTAAACTTACATAATATTTTTTTTTGTACACAGATAGACTTTTAACTAATTTCTAAATATCGTACATACCGAGAGCATACCGGCTCCCGCAAGCAGCGCTCGTTCACGAGCTTGACACGTGTGCCAGCCATCGCCCTCCTCAACCATATTTGAGGAAAGAGGACGACCCGCCACACGACGCCGCCGCGAGAAGAAGCCATTTAGTGAGCGGGGGCATTGGTTTTATACTGTGAACTATTATGTACCAGCCTGTATGGATAGAAATAAGAAAATATCCCAAAAAGTTGTTGTCGACTACAGCCTATTCGAGACCTCTCCACATTATGCCAGAAAGGGCATAGAAATTATAGCACTAGCGGAATACTATATGTTTATTTGTGGTGCGTGCGGTGAGCGGCCTATGTATGTAAGGTATACGAGTGAAAGTATGTGATTTATAAAGAGTGAAAAGTTATGAAAGCGTGTACGGACAATCATGAGAGCAGATCAGAGGGAGGAGCACAAACAATTTGCGAAAACGTATTCGTATCGTAAGCGTCAACGTGTCACGATCAGGCGGTCAAACTATGAGTTATCTGTGTCACAGTTGCCATAGATACATGACAGTCTGTAGTGTTGCACGTGAACGGCACGTTACGTTACACTTACGCAGTTATTCGTGCTAGAGCCAGTGAAGAATCATTGTAAATTGATAGATAACTAACGATACTGACAAGTCAATGTCAACTTTTGTTGCCGGATTCGGCAACTCGATCTAAGTACTTATCCACCCTAGTATTATAAAGAGGAAAGATTCGATTCTGTTGTTTGTTTGTAATGGATTTACTCAAAAACTACTTAACCGATTTTGAGATTTCTTTCAACAGTAGAAAGCTGCGTTATTCCTGAGTGACATATGCTATATTTGATTCACCACGCGGGTTCAACCGCGGAGCGCAGCTAGATTTCTAGTATGTTTTGATTGCATGATGGACGCATGCATGAGGGACACCTAGGTCATCACACAAAAAACGAAAACGCCCCTTTTTAAAATTTATTTTTATGTTTCAAAACACACATTCACATAAATAGTAAGAGTATGTTCTAAATAATAATAATAGTTAAGATAATCTATATATTTATATAAATGAACCCCAATTTCTCCTGGTCACGCAATAACATGAGAACGGATGGAAAAAATCTTTTTTTGTGGTGTTGCCAGGAAAAGGTTCTTATGAAACCAAGAAAATATGGGAGTATATGGCGAGGTCGAAGGCCGAGCCTACTACGCGAACGAAGTCGCGAGCAGTTGCTAGTTCATAATAATTGCTAGACAAAAAATATTGACGCATAATAATATGTAACATAGGACAACGATGTGTCTACTTATACTTGTAGAGAAAAACGACACGGGATATGGTGGGGTAGTCAATACAGATGAGCGGAGTCGCGGGCTGAAGCTAGTTACCTACAAAAATCAAATGAAAACTTATCCTTTTTAATTTATAATTTGTTAGTAGATTTGTTTGTTATATATTGTTATTATTATTCAATTTTATTTTTATGTACTTATGACTTGATTAATTTAATGACAATA
Organism: Selenia dentaria; assembly: GCA_917880725.1. Classification (NCBI taxonomy): domain Eukaryota; kingdom Metazoa; phylum Arthropoda; class Insecta; order Lepidoptera; family Geometridae; genus Selenia; species Selenia dentaria. The sequence goes on from OU862898.1 coordinate 22,585,064, forward strand.
CTGACTAGGTATGATATTTGCTGACATAAGATAATTTTTGTCATTTTTTTTGTCTATATTTATATTTGATTGTGATTTTTATGTGCTTGATTTTATTTTAATGAGTCACGTTACTCGAAATAAACAATTTTGATTGATAAACCGAATTCCAAAAGGAGGAGGTTCTACGACGCGTAGGTATATTTTTGTTTTATGTACGAACACGCATAACTTTTTACAGAGTATCTGAATGTGATAATTCTTTGTTTGGCAGAGTATAAGTACATCCGAGAAGGTCCCATTTAAATTTTATCTAATTCGGTCAAGCTATTTTTGGGTTACACTACAATAACTGAAAAGTGTTTCACCTTATTGACGGCGAATGACAATCGATCCTATAAGTAGCAAGGGTCACTATAATATGTAAATATTTTTTTACTTAAAAATGGAACCGAATTCAACACTAAAAATGTCATATAACTTGAAATAAAAGCAGTGCGCACAATATTGTGATAATACGAGTAAGTACTTTTGAACTAAACTGGTACCGACTTCAACAAATAATTTCACACTGTTTAGTGTCGAAGTCAGTTACATTTTCACGTAAAAAAAACCAAAAAAAAAAAAATACAACAGCAAATAAAAAGCAATTAACTTCACGACCGAAACTCTCATTACGTTTTCAAAGAAGCTGACGTAGTAATGGAGAATAATGATCAAAAGCAATTATTACAAAGTGGTAAGTACAATAGAAAATAATCTTAGAGAAGATGCCAAGATGACAATACATCATACAAATTGATATTAGTTACTAGCCTTAGCCGTGTTGCATGTGACATCATCAGAGCTACAATGTATATTTGTCGGGATATACTCGTGAACAATATATATAAACTAGCTGACCCCGCAAACGTTGTACTGCCATATAAATAAATAAAAAATGTATGTAAAAAATCTGGAGTTATACTAAGCATAATCGTAGAATAACTACCTATAGAAGGAAGGTTTTCAAACAAAGTCTTCTCAAAACATAGGTGGTTGATTCGTCGAAATGTGGTTTACCAGTGATGCCTCATAAATAAGCTCAAGCAACGAGCTATGGAGAGGGCTATGCTCGGGGTTTCTCTACGTGATCGAATCAGAAATGAGGAGATCCGAGAAGAACGAAAGTCACCGACATAGCCCAGAAGATTAGCCAGTTAAAGTGGCAGTGGGCAGGGCACATAGCACGCAGAACAGATGACCGATGGGGCCGGAAGGTTCTGGAATAGAGACCACGGACCGGCAAGCACAGCGTAGGTCGTCCACCAACACGGTGGACAGACGACCTGATAAAGGTCGCAGGACGACGTTGGATGCAGGCCGCTTCCAACCGGTCCTTTTGGAAAACTATGGGGGAGGCATAGGTATGTTCAGCAGTGAACGTCCTACGGCTGAGATGATGATGATGATGATGATGATGATGATGCGGCATATGCATTATGAAAGGTGCACAAGAAACGGATGAGTATGAGATGAAGCTATTAGCGCCACAGAAAAAAACAACCGTGAGAATTGTGATCATTCATCGCCGGCAGATAAGTGGTTATTGTTTGTTTAATGGGTATACTTGTGGTATCCATATAGATATACAAAATTGAAGTGTCTGTTTGTAATTACAAATTAACAGCTTTTCACTAAATGAATATGAAAGTGTATTCAGTACCAAAATAAAAAAAAATTATGTTTGTCTGGTTGTTTGTTCCAGCTAACCTTTGAAACGGCTGGACAGACTTTAACGAGACTTCATTGGCAGATGCAGCTGATGTATTATAAGGAGTAACTTAGGTCTCTTTTATGTTCATCGCCAACATCATCATCATCACCTGTTTGGTCCCGAACGATGATAATAGATGGCGCCGCTCGTAACTTCTTTTGGATTGTTGCTTGAATTGCATATGACGCCACTCTTGGGCTGACTGATCTGTCATTATTTTGTATTGTCTATGACAGCTGTTCACTTGCATTTTGTAATTTGTTGAAAATGGTTGAGATAACTTCTTGCTTTGAGTAAAATGGTTGCGAGCCATATTTGTTGTTGTAATGTATAATTAATTGAGTGTAAATTCGATCACGTTGTAGGCCATGTTGCGTGTATAATGTTCGAGCGGTATATTACAATGGTTGGAGGATCTACGCTGAATTTGAAGCACCGCCGAGCAGACGAGGATTTGAAGATCGCAGGAAACACGTGCGAGAGATCTGGATAAGGTTTGTCGGTTTTTTCCCATTCTAGTTCCTTGCCAACGCCTCTGTCTTCCCCTCCTAACAGAACCGACTACCGGACGCTACGCTCATCAGGACTGAGGTGAGTACCTCCCATCTATTTGTTAGTTAGGTTATTTTGTGATAAGTTTGGTCAGGGCCATTGTAGACTTGTTAGGCCATTGATTTGCATCTTGTAAGCTCCTTGTTATCGAGGACAATTCAGTGAGGACTCTTGTAAGCACCCGCTTCGCAGACCAAATATACAAAACGCTTCCACACTCCACTCCGGTCTGCGGAGCCCCACATGAAGTACATTCCACATCAAACATCACCCATCACCACGCGGGTGAAACCGCTGTTAAAAATATATACGAGACCGTTCAAAACACTTTTCTTTATGCAGGTACTCAGTAAAAATTACAATAAATATGATAATCCCATTAACATTATAAAGGCGAAAATTCGTTAGTATGGATGTAGGTATGGATGTTAGTTACTCTTTCACGCTTCAACGGCGGGGGCAATTTTGATGAAATTTGGTATGGAAGTAGATGAGGCGCTGGATTAACACATAGGATACTTTTCATCATCATCATCATCCATCACCACGCGGGCGAAAAAGCATAATATTCTTGGGCACAGCATAGACAAAATAATAAGATCTCCTTCTTCGTCAAGATCGTGATGATGACAGGTCTTTCAAAGTTTGTGTCAGTTTCTGATAGCTAAGTCAACAGCACGCTATCATAATTGTGACAACTCGATACACTAGACGTGCTCGGCGACCGTCAAGGTTGATGAAATGTAATGACAGTTTTTTTTTCCATGGTGATTAATTTTATATTATTTTATTGGTATTTACTGATTTACTAAGTACTTAAATTTACACGTGTAAATATTTTTTGACATTTTGGTATGAAGATATATATATATAGCCTTAGAGAGGATAATAAGCTACTCAAAGTATTAGCTAATCATGCGCAGATGATGTCGCGGGCACCAGCTAGTACGTAATATTATTATTAATATGTATGTGCGTTTTTCTGCCACGCTTGAGATACTGGACTGATATTGATTAAACTTGGCACAGAGATAGCCTATACCCCAAAAAGAGACATACGATACTTTTATTCGGGAAAGCGTTCCAGTGATTTAGTCACTATGCGCACGGGCCGAACCACGAGGCGTAGCATTACGTACCTATCACATTTAGTCAGTGTAGTCAGTGTTGTGTCAATTACCTGTAAAAAGAGAAAATATCATTAATACACACCGTAAAAGTAGAAACTATTTCGAGAAAACTACATATAATATTTAACTATTATATTCGAAAAATCAACTCAATGCGAATGCCATGAGCACTTTCCACCAGACAACAACTGGTCCCTTCTTAGTATTAACAAGTACAATTTGAAAAAATAATTCTTCCATTGTATTCAGTTATAGGTTTGTAACTAAAAATCCACTGAACCGAAATTGATGAAATTTAAATGGGACCACACGGAGAGCACCAGCTTTCAAACAAAAATTTGAGAATCGGTTCACCCAATCGAAAGTTATGAGGGAACAAACATAAAAAAAACATACAGTCGAATTCAGTACCTCCTTCATTTTGGAAGTCGGTAGAAAAAACATAAATTTACCACCTACTATGGGTTGTTTAGTTTCGATGAGACTCTAATGAGATTTGAACTAATTTGAAGTGTTGTTTATAATTTCAGAATCGCAGCGTTTTACGCAATGCATATGAAAGTATATACAATGCATCAAAAAAAAATGTCCGATGGCTGGACCCATTTGACGAGACTTTCACTGACAGAAAGCTGATGTTATAAGGAGTAACATAGGCTATTATCCCTTCAAGGGTCGATGTCATTATAACAATGAAATTTCTATTGTGTCTGGCCGTGCGACCTTTGACGCATTATTTATTTTAAAAAGTTATAAAATTTCCACGCAAAATAAATATTGCTAAAGCAATATCCCGCGCGGGTGAAGCCGTGGGCGCAGCTAGCAGGCAATAACTAAAGTCAATGATTATAAAATTGCAATGAACCGCATACTCGTAAAGATTCTCGCAAGTCGATACCACAATTTACGAGTATAATACCATCATTTGATATCTGAACCTGATCAGACCCATTACTATCTGACTATACTACTTTCGTTTCACATTTTTATGGCATATTGTTGACGACATTTATTTATTGTGCATTGTTTTCTTACTCATCTTTCGAGTTCAATATGGCAGCAATAGGTAATAGTTACATGAAAGTGCATTTAATCATTTAAATGACAAGTTCAAATAGGACTTAGATATTATTGTAAAGATAGGCAAACTGTCATATATCTAGTACAATAGTGGCACAGATAACTCATAGTTTGTACTAAATACGTTAACGATACGATAACGTTACACTTAAGCAGATTATCGTGCTCGGCCCACCGTATGAAAACTTCGATTATGTAACCCAAGGTGTGGAAAATGTACCAAAAAAGTATTTATATCTCGTACGCTACGGGAACTTTTAATCATATAATATTAGTCTATGCTATTGACAATAGAGCAAAGTGACGTACTACAGTTTTTATGTATTAATTACAGATTGCGTTCCGGACACATTCCACTTAGGAAGTTTGCGTATATGATGGGTAAAGTGTCATCGCCTAATTGTGAGGTGTGTGATAAACCTGAAGACGTATATCACATACTGATGGAGTGTGCCCGAAACCAGGCTGAGAGGCAGAAAATGTTTCACAATCTTAATTCAAATAGAACACATTTGGGTGTGTTGTTTAATATTTTGTCATGTCCAACGTCTAGTGAAGCTGGAATGATTTATGAACTAGTGACTCCTTGTATCAGTTCATGATTCATTTCACCCATCATCATAATTAACTTATATAGGTAGTTATTTATTTATAGTTTTGTTATCTAATTTTATTTAAATATTTTTGTCATGTATTAATATTGTGTAAAATGTGTATAAATTGTATATAAGGCTATGATGGGACTGTCATAAACACGATGTTTAAAAGTCCCTATAATAAAAAATAGATTAAAAAAAAATTTATTAATCCTTTCCATTTATGTATTAATTCAGTTTTTATGTATAATTCCTTTGGTATTAATCCTTATTATACTCTAATAATAAAGAGGAAATAATACTTATGAGTGTTTGTTTGTCTGTTTGTAATGTAAACACGTAAAACTACTAAACCGATTCAAACAATTATTTCACGAGTATAAAGCTACATTATGCCTGACGAAACGCTATATGTATTTGATTCATCAAAGTCAAAGTCAAAGTCAAAATCATTTATTCAATTTAGGCATCAAAGACGCACTTATGAACATCAATTCTAATCATCCTCATCATCATCCATGAACACGCGGGTGAAACCGCGGAGCGCAGCAAGTTTTTATACAGTTGCATAGCTTCTATCGCAGGCCTTGAGCGTGGAGACCAAATCCAGAAATTCCGTAACGAAAATAATCTAGCACCCCCTACTCCGACTCCATCTATCGATGAATAGCAGAACTTTTAATGACTTTTCGAAATATCACGCTTGACTCTTTAGTTCAGCAACTCGCCTCTATTTGGGATTGGTTAAATAATTATAATTGCATAAGTTGATTTGGCATCTATCGATGAATAGCAGAACTTTTAATGACTTTTTGAAATATCACGCTTGTTTCTTTAGTTTAGCAACTCTCCTCTAGATGGCATTGATTAAATAATTATAATTGCATAAGTTGATAAAAACAGCTATGCAATAGCTTTACCGCGGCAGTCTCCGAGTGCCACACGTCTTTAGACTTTAGACTTCGAAATGAAGTTGACGTCAACCGAGATCACTGCAGATAACATTGCTTTTACAAATTATAACTTTTAAACCAAATCCGTTTAAGGCGCGCTCGTACCCTGATTAAAGAAAAAGCAGAATTTTTAAACGCCTAGTGTAACGAATCAGATGATAGTATATTATGAAAAACATACTAAGGTTAGAAAAGGAATAGGAAAAGAATAATAACCGAATAGAATTCATAAATATAACTCTCTTTCAGCAGAAAAAAATCCTGAATAGGTCCACAAAAATAAACTTTCACGTCTAAACTCTCAGAATTTTTCAGCGATAACACTAAATTTTTTTAGGTAATACTTAGCCGATGTATAGTACTAAAGTAATAACCAGCAGTTTTTTCAATTGTGTTAGTATATATCGAAAAAAATAAAGAAAACGTACAAAATTAACGCATTTTCGCATTACGTCGTCCAATCTAACAAGCGATTTTCAACCTTACGTAAAGCATTGTAAATTATTTTAAAATTGGGGTTGGACCGCGTCTTAACAGAGAACAGAAAACCTAATGATTACACAAAGAACGGTAAAACTGTCGGTCTAGCGCTCGACGAGTCAACATCTCCTGATGATGCCTCGTGTAGAGGCGAAACACGTGTCAAATCGTTATTGGTTTATTTGGGTTTTCTTGTGTGTTTTTTATTTTGTATTCGCAGTTTATTGCACACCCCCAAATAGGCCAAAATCATTGTTTCTTTCAGCGGAAGTGTCACTAAATATTTTTGAATATCATTTTTTGATAATGGATTTCCGCAAAGTAACGCTTGAATCAATAAATTAATTACACAAAGCTAAACAATACTAAACACAAGTATTGGGTACGTTGAGATACTATAGCAGTTATTCAAGATAACAATGGATGATGATGAGAATGAATCAAATATAGCGTATCTTACTCAGGCATAATGTAGCTTTATACTCTTGAAAGAATTGTTATGACTGTAGCCTAAATATTTGCAGAAATATATCAAAATTCTAATTTCGTTGTTGATTCATTCATTCATGTCAGATAATTGATTTGATTGAAACCACGAGTGTTCCAATTGAATTGATTTGCAAAAATGTTTTTGTTAATTGTATATTGCTATAATTGATGTACGATAAACAAGACAATTGGGTTCATGAAACTTTTTCAATTGGCTAGGACACATTTCAGAACGATGAGAAAAGCGCCTAAATTAGCAGTAGCTGTTTGGAGACGTGAGTCGCAAATCGACTTTTATCATAATGGAAATAAGGGTTAACTTATTTTGTTAGACAATTTTCGTGACACAATTTTACTTTCTAATATAATATTGTTTAAACCACTGGTGCTAACTTGAAGATTTGATAGTTGATGCTTTTTCTACCGACTTCCAAAAACGGTAGTGGTAATCAATTCGATTGTATGTTTTTTTTATGTTTGTTACCTCATAACTTTCGACTGGGTTAACCGATTCTCAAAATCCTTATTTTATTAAAAGCTGGTGCTTCCAGTGTGGTCCTATTTAAATTTCATCAAATTTCGTCCAGTAGTTTTTTGAGATACACTCCGATAGTTGAATAGAACGGAAGTAGGTATAAAGTTTTTCAAATTGTACTTGTTTTGTTGTAAACTAAGTATACACAAAGAAAAGATTTTTGCAATTTTAAAGATGGTGATTTTTTAATTTATTTCTGTGGCTTCGTATCCCAGCGTCATCCGCCAGTTATTGAATTTTGCGAAACTCGTTCAGTAAATAGACACTCGAGAATTCAGGTGCCACAGAGGCTACAAAAACGAGCTTCTTGATAAAATTAATAGTTATACAGTTTTCGTTATGAAAACAATATAGTTTTTTGTAGCGACTGTCATCAATTTTCTAGTGACCTATATTATTCTTCTATATTATTTATATGAATCATAAGAACAATGCTTCCATATTTTAAAATAACTTGTACAATGTGTTGTGAGATATTTCCAACTTGTGAAATCATAATTAAGTTTCATAGATGAAGAGCCTTGCCACTTCACTGTCCCGCTAAATAAAATTGTCCCGTAATTATGTCGAGCCTGCCACTCCATCTCGGCAAACGAGAAATTTCAGGTGATCAAGTTTCGACGCGAAGATACCGAGGGCGGAATTAATCGTCAGCTAATTATGGAATATAGGTCAGGGTGCGTTCAGTTAATGGAGAATATTATAAGCCATTATACGGAAATTCTACTGAAGTGGATGCTCCCGAGAAACAAGGGAGAGATTTAGTTGATTACGATGAACTAATTACCTCGAGCAATGTTGTTACGAATCGAGAGCTTGTCGGCTCCCTCATCGTTAATGTCTAATGTTCGACAAGGGCATAATATAAATCTTTATCTAAATAGTTATGTACCAAAAATGTTTACAAAAAAAATGATTTTTGTGTTGCAGTCGGTGGCATTTTTTTGGTAAAAAAATGTTTCAACCTTTTCGGAATCGATGTCATTCACCGTCAATGATGATATCATCAAATCATCAAATTAAAAGAAAAACTTTTCAGTTACTAGAGTGTAACTCAATAAGTAATAGACCGGATTTGATGAAATTTAAATGGGACTACCTCGGATGTATACTCTACCGAACAAAAATGGATCGGTCCACAAATGCGGGAGAAATCGGTGGATGTACACAAAAAATACATACAGTCAAACATATAAACTCCTTTTTTTTGGTATTGAAATTCACATGAGTGTGACACATGAATGTGCCCGCCGGGAGCTCGCACTCGCCCTGAAGATGAGCATCGGACTTGCTCGAAACCCGGGTCGACGTATTCGATTCCTAACGTGAGTGTTTTGCCGGTTAATAATAATAGTTTAATATATAAACTCCTCCTTTTTAAAGTCGGTGAAAAATTAGTACACATGTTACGTAATAAAAAATTTAAAGCAAAGTTTAGTCACAATGCTAAATGAAAAGACATCGTCGACGGCATCCAGAATATCAATAATCTGTGAGCCGCAATGGTACAAAAGTAAATTAGTATTAATGAGTAAATATAAGTATTTAATAAATCAAACAGTAAACACTAATAATAAAATACAGTAAGTACCTACGTACATACAAATATAAAATTAATCACCATGGAAAAAACTGTCACTACATTTCATCACCTTTGACGTCAGTCGCCGAGCATATCTAGTGTATCGAGCTGTCAAAATGATAGCGTGCTTTTGACTAAGCTATCAGAAACTGACATGAAATTTGACAGAACTGTCATCATTACGATCTTAACGTAGGCCGAGATCTTGTTATTTTGTCTATGCTGTGCCCAAGAATATACGGTTTTTTCACCCGCGTGGTGATGGATGATGAAAAGTATCATATTTGTATATCCAGCGCCTCATCTACGTCCACACCAAATTTCGAAATTGCCCGCGCCATTTGAGCGTGAAAGAGTAACGAACATCCACACATCCATACATCCATACATCCAAAAGTACTCACAAACTTTCGCGTTTATAATATTATTTATTATACGTAAGATTAAAGTAAATAAACACTCCCATATATAAAGTTATATGATTATTAACGGGATGTTTACCGTGGTAAGGTTGTGGAATGAGCTCCCGATATTTCGGCGCAGTTACATGCACCATGTTCGGGAATGATTCGGGGATGAAATATCGGGAGCTCATTCCACAACCTTACCACGGTAAATATCCCGTTAATAATCATATAACTTTAGAGAACAACCGTGATAGTTTAAAACAGTGTTTTACTCCCATATATGTATGTAAAGTTTGTATACGAAATTTTAATCTCTTCACAATGGCGTAAGACCAGAACACAGCAGACCTGTCAGCAGGCAGCATCGCCCCAAATTATATTTTCGATTATGAACATTCTACCGGAAGTGTCGGCGACTGATGTTTACGGTTTAACTTTCCTAAAATAGGCAAGTTTCTGTTCTGTTTCGTATCGTATTAGCGAAAGAGTGGCTTTTTTTAGATGCGAGTAAACTTTTATTGGATGCTGTTTCTGGTTTTTTTACACGTTTGAAGATCATTATAATAATATGTGCACTTGTCAAAGTGTATTTATTTCATACTGTCGATAACATATTTTACTTTGTGTAAGTATATCATGTCAAAAAAATACATCTAGTTTGTAATTATATTTTACTAGCTGTCCCGCCAGCAGCTTTGCTCGTATGGTCTATGGCATACAAAGCTACAGAAGTAAATTTAATTCACCTCTTGGGGATGAAATTTCCAAAAATACTAGCTAAATGTTAAATTTGTATAGTTGTTATAAAAAACTAGCTGGTGCCCGCGACGTCGTCTGCGCAGGATTAGTAGGTACTTCGAGTAACTTATCATCTACAAACCCGTATCTATCTTTATACCAAAATGTCATTAAATATTTACATTGTATATGAGTAAATTACAGTACTTAGTAAATCAATCAGTAAAAACTAATAATAAAATATAGTTTTGGAAACTAACGTGGTATGTACACATTTTTTATATGAAAAACGGGATTTACTCACGTAAGATCTGACTTTTTTCCGTGAGTGAATCCCGTTTTTCTTATTAAAAATAAAATATAGTACCTACGTACATACATATATAAAATTAATCACCATGGAAAAAACTGTCATTGCATTTCATCACACTTGACGGTACTTGTGTTACAATCGCCCTTGACGGTCGCCGAGCACGTCTAGTATCGAGCTGTCAAAATGATAGCGTGTTTTTGACTAAGCTATCTACATTTTCGCCGTCATTACGATCTAATAGGCCGAGATCTTGTTATTTTGTCTATATCTGTGCCCAAGCATATAACGCTTTTTCACCCGCGTGGTGATGGATGATGAAAGTATCCTATTTGTTAATCCAGCGCCTCATCTACCTCCACACCAAATGTTATTAAAATTGCCCTCGCCGTTTGAGCGTGAAGGAGTAACAAACACATACATACTCACAAACTTTCGCGTTTACAATATTAGTAGGATAACAGCTATCTACACAATTTTTCAGCTGATTTTAGCATTTTATTATATCAATCATATTTTTATTAAAGTTAAATAATGCTTCCAATCACTACTTATAAACCATTCAATTCTAATTTTAATGAACATTAGGGTAAAATCTGACATCGTTAAAACTTAATTTGTTTTCCGTTGCCTAGCGGCCATAGATTAGTTGATAAAGGGATATGTCATGAGAGGCTTTCAAATTTCAGTTGAATGAACAAACTAAAAAAGCTGAAGGAATATAAGAGAACGTTTGTTATAAATAATGCAAGTTAAAGTTAATATCCACCTGCCCCTAGACGCCCTGCGGCCTGGAGAGACAACCAGCCGAAGGCGGCTGGCAGTAACTGTATGCAGAGCTGAAGATCGAGCTCTGTGGAGTACTTTAGGAGAGGCATATGTCCAGCAGTGGACGAATGTGGGGTAATGATGATTATGAATGTTAATATATGGTACTATCTATCAACCTTGCCAAAAAGATCCGATATCCCAAGTAGAAGTTGAAAGAAATGTTTTTTCTTTTTATATTTTTGGAATTTTGTAATATTAAAACGGACTAATAACATTAGACATATATACATGATTACAGTCACGATCCCGTATATATATATATATACCCTACTATAGCAGGGTTGTTGATATGCTATCTACTATCAAATAACCCAGTTATGCTTTAAAGGAAAGTGAACCATTTTCTAATTGGCATCTGCTAGAAGCGCTCGTAGCGGAGTTTGACTTGGCGATCTTAACCGATCAACAAGTTAAGCAACGCTTGCTGCGGCCAGGAGTTGGATGGGTGTGTGCTAGTGGCATTTCAACTGAGCGCTTCCGTGCTCCGAAGGGCACGTTAAGCCATCGGTCCCAGTTGTTTGTCCCAGGACAACAATCGTTAGGCTATGTCGCAGGCATTCGGGCTGCCTGAAAACTTTGGCATGGCTTGGCCACTGGCATTTCCACCAAGCCGCACTTGGTTTTCCAATTTCTCTTTTTGAGAGGAAGGCTCGAGTCCCAGCAGTGGGAACACAATGAACTGATTATGAATATGCTAGATGAAAATTGTTAACATAATAACATTTAAGGTTAATTTAGGACTAAGTAGTTAAAATGTGTATGTGCTAGGGTACTGTTATATATACTATATGCATCCCTTTCTGCTTATTCCCTTCTTTTTCCGCTTAATCATCATTTCATATGTCGTATTGCCTCTGACACCCATCCATCCAGTTAGTCTTCATCCAACTTCCAAATCCGACGGTTGTCTCAAAATCTACTTTGTATTTTATTTCTTTTTTGAATAAAGCTATAACAGTACGTTATCGGATACGATTGAAAGCTCACAGACGGGGCACCATGACAGAGTAAGTCAGCTCAGCTGCTAGTGAAGCTGTCTTTGAAGCTCAGGGTCCGAGGTTCGATCTCTGACCGTGGCCAATATCTGCGTGATGATCAGCAAGTTTGAAGATGGATATTCCTGTATCTAATATAATCTGTTATTATGTGTTATAATGTGTGTTTCCATGTCTCCTTCGAGACATGAGATCCTAGTGTGAAGGCATGAGGGTGGGAGTTTTACTTAGCTTTTAGTAGTCGTTAATCGATAACTAAAATTAGCTTTTAGTTATCGATTAACTAGTAGTTTTGCGAACAGCAGACCTCGCGAACTATCATCATCAGCGGCAGTTTTTCGCAGTACTTCACAACCTATTCCTCGGAAACCACTTGACCAATTAGGTATGCTTATATTAAAAATTCCTCTTTAAAGTCAGATCTGTACCAAATTTTATCAAAATGGGTCGCACAGCAGCAAACTTCCCCCCTTTTTAAGGAAAAGTAACCCCACTCAAAAATCGCCGACGAGAAGAAAAATATATTGAATATTAGAACACGTATACAAAGTTACGTCAAGATCGGTTGAAAAATGCGACCTGTACAGGAAGACCAACATAAATAAATATTCCACAACTATCACACAACGCCATCTAGTCCCAAGCTAAGCAGAGCTTGTGTTATGGGTACTAGACAACTGATAAACATACTTATATATTTCTAAATACATACATATTATAGATAAATTACACCCAGACACAAAACAAATGATCGTGCTCATTACACAAACATTTGTCCTGGGTGGGAATCGAACCCACGACCTCCGGCATAGCAGTCAGGGTCACTAAACACTAGACCAACAGGCCTGTCAAAAACATACAACCTAACAAACATACGGACGGACAAAAGTCAATTTGGTCAGTTAGAGCAGCGACGCTTCGCTCGCTCGGTCAACTATGTCCACATTTATCATTAAAAATCGAAGCTATTTATCAGCAAAACTGATGCCTCCATAGAATAGGGTGTCCATGACCCAGTCGTCCTTCTGAAGTAATCGTGGGGAAAGAGCTCATTAAAACTTTTGCAAATTTATAATGTTCGCAAAAAGTTTGGTCGTCGCGAACCGTAAATAATTGTATTCAAGGTCGTTCTCGAAAACTGACACAGCCAATTGAGAGTTACCTGAATGTTAGAGAAAACAATAGGGCACTTTCTTTTAGTTTGTTTTTTATACACTAGCTGCGCTCCGCGGTTTTAGTCGCGTGGCGATGGATGTATATGAGTTAACATCAACCTCACATTTAAAAACTTATATAGTCCGTATGTTTGTTAGGTTGTATGTTGGTTCTCTTGTACAGGTATGTATGTTCTACTAATTATAGTATATATATACATATATATAACTTTAGAAACTTGACAATTTTATATATTTTGATTAGATTGTGGTCGCGAGGTCTACTATTAGCAGAACTACCTACGAGTAGTTCATTAATCGGTTGAAGATGTATGTTTGTCAACGTTGTGAGTATTTTTTCCAATATCGAGTGTTATACTATAGATAGATAGATATAGATTAACTCTTTATTGTAACACCACATTACACATAAGTACATTTTGATACAATTGTATACACATAAATATCTAACTAGAATTAAATGCTTAAATCTAATAGTGTCACAATGGGCGGTCTGAGCGATCTCTTCCAGACAACATGATATACATACTAAATAATTTTCCACGTTCTTTATAGCCATGACTACATATACGAGTACATGGTGTTTACGCCGAAATCGTAATTTGTTTGGGATTCGTAAATGGCAATAGACGTTATGTCCTGTCTCTTTCCCACACTCCCACATATCCGTTCCCCTGTCCTTTGCACGCATCTACACAAGTGCATACGGAAGAAATGCAATCAGTGTGATCTTGAAAGCCGACACAAATGGCTAGTCCGCGTGTGAATTAGTGGATATTTACATAATCGCATAAACAATATTTATAAACTGTAATTAAATAGGTAATAAAGGTGTCATACGAACTATATTCGAATAATAACAACGGGCCCGTTCTGCATTGGATTCGAGACTTCCGAGTGAGTACCTACCTATCTCTTATCATCTCCCTATACGTGTATTGCCAAATTATATACATAACTTTACGTTTAAAATTGCCACTGAACAGCGCTAACATATGGTGTTCAGAGATCTCCGCGCAACTAATGCAATAATAGGACAATTTCAGCGTCCCATCAAACTTACCGCACCACTCAGCATCGCCACAGAATAACTCATACAACTCATAAACTCTTACTATATCAGCATACATACTTCAATCTAACTATAGCAATTTGATGAGTACGTATACGTACCTACTTTAAGTTATAAGACTGTGGCTCTAGGACGCATAACTGCGTATGTGTAACGTAACGTGGCGTGTGCAACAGTACGAACTGTCATGTATCTAAGGCAACTGTGGCACAGGTAACTCAGTTTATACGCGGAAGCGTGACATGTTGACGCATTCGATCAACTTTGTTTGTGCTACGGCCTCTGTACGTTGGGCCTAGCATGAGAGCTTACGTAAGTGTAACGTAATCGTATCGCTGACGTGTACAGTACAAACTGTCATGTATCTAGTACAACTGTGTCACAGATAACTTATAGTTTGTTCGCAGAAGCGTGACATGTTGACGCATTCGATCAACTTTGTTTGTGCTACGGCCTCTGTACGTTGGGCCTAGCATGAGAGCTTACGTAAGTGTAACGTAATCGTATCGCTGACGTGTACAGTACAAACTGTCATGTATCTAGTACAGATAACTCTGGAAATCTGGTGCTTTCTGTGTGGTCCCATGTAAATTTTATCAAATTCGGTTCAGTAGTTTTTGAGTTACACTCCAATAACTGAATTTACCAAAGTAATAGAATAGAATTCAGTATAAATTTTTTTAAAATGCACTTGTCTTCCATCATCATCATAATCACCATTATCTTTCTACAAGCAGGTGAAACCACGGGGCGAAGTATAATAAGAACTACTTAAAACCCTACTACACAATCGAACAAAGAACCACTCGAGATTTATTGAAAGAATTTTGTGTTAAATAATAATTCAGATTAATTCATCTACATAATTGTTAGCGAATCAATTAACTAATTAACTGACTTTACATTGCCAGTCAACCATGTGTTCAACTGCTATTCGCGATCGGATCCGTGCCCACTCGTCCCCTAATATTCGTCCCACCGGAATAAAAGTTGTAGATTCGACCCCTATATCGGTGCCCATCGGTCCCCGGTAGGAGACCAGTTTATAATTAATTTATTTCTATGGTACCCACTCGTACCCTGGAATATAAGCTATACATTCGGCACCTACTCAGGTGCCTTTTGATTCCCAGCCATATTTTTCCATTAAAAAGCGTTGACATAGTACATTTGTGAACAGAACCATTCAACTGACGTCCTCAAACAACAAAACATCGAACACTGTTCAAAACAAAGTATTCCCAGTGGAAAAGCCAGCTGAAGTACCAGCTTAACAGTGGAAACTGTGATCAAAAGCTTAAACAAAACGGGTCACAACAAACACAACTTGCTTGCATTCTATTCCCTTGTGCCCGTCAATCCGACTACAGACAATTAGTAAGGCTTACTGTTCCTAAGGCGTCTTATGGATTAAACGCCGTACCATAGCTGAGGGATAAACAGCCCGGGGCTTGTATGAACTAATACGTTTTGAATATGAGCGTGCAGATTGCTCTAAGTGCCGGAGCGGATTGGAAATTATTGAAACGTAATGACGTTCACACACTCGTATACCGCGCTAGGATTCTCCGTGTCAGGCATGGACACACATTAGCACATTACAATCACTTATAGTTCACCAGAAGGTTCTGGAGTGGAGACCACGGACCGGCAAGCGCAGCGTAGGTCGTACACCAACAAGGTGGACTGACGGCCTCATACTAAGGTCTCCTCATGCAATCAATCATCCAATGGTTATGTTTGCTGATGATAGCACTGCTATATTCACGGATAACAAAACGGGTGAACATGAAAATGATATTAATTATTCTATAAAATTAATAATTGACTGGTTAAGTAAAAATAACCTTAAAATAAACCTTGACAAAACTCATATAATGACATTTAAAAATATTAATTCAAAATTTGACAACTTAAATATAAATTATTGCAATAAACATGTTGACGAAATCAATACCACCAAATTTTTAGGAATACATATAGACTCCAATCTATCATGGAAATCGCATGTTGAGCATGTATGTATTAAAATCAATCAATTCGCATACGCGTTATATATGTTGCGTAAAGTAGCCAGTGATCATGTTCTTCTGAGTGCATATCACGCTTTCGTTGGCTCTACCCTTAAATATGGAGTTCTTGCGTGGGGAAATTGTACTGAGAAAAATCTGTCTTTAAAGCTCAAAAGAAGACTATTAGGGCAATTTGCAGATTAAAACGAAGGGACTCTTGCAAACCCTTTTTCCAAAAATTGAAATTGTTGACCTTTCCTTCGGTATATATCTACGAATCAGCTGTGTATGTAAAGAATAATCTTGAAGATTTCAGTAAGTTGCGGAGTAAGCGACACAAAAACAGGTTACAAATAGCAGGCTATAGAACTGTACTGAGTGAACAGCACATTTAAAATGAGATTGTTATTATATAATAAATTACCAATAAGTTTAATTGAAATAGACAACATTGACATTTTCAAATTTAGACTTAAGAAATACCTGATTGAGAAGACATATTACAGTATAGATGAATATTTAAATAATAAGGACATATAAACTAACAACAATAATGTTAGCATGTAATTGTGTGTATGAATTGTGAATGTTAGTTATCTCGTTATATTTGTGTATGTAATATATTATTGTAACAAAATTTTGCATGCCAAAGCGGCTAAAACATGGCGATCTAATATGCTATTATATAATAACCCTACATTTAATGTCACTACCTATGTTTTGCAAAATAAATTATTTGAATTTGAATTTGAATTTGAAGGTGGCGCAAAAGTAATCCTCCTATCAGAAAATGCCATAAATTTTGCGATTGGCCCCTAATGTCAGTTCTGTTTTGACATTTGTGTAGTAAACACATGCGAAATACACGTTAATAAACAATGTTACGCTACACTGCTCCAGAACGCGGAATATTGGTGACTATTTATTTGACCAATAATCGGTCGGTGACTTTGGCACAACGTGAATTTCGTCGCAGATTTCCTGGCCGTCCAACGCCTACTGGTGAAACACTGCGACGTTTAGCCACTCGCCTCGAAGAGACTGGCACAACACGAGATGCTGCCAGGTGTGGCAGACCCCGGAGTAGCCATTCTGCAGAGAATATTGCTGCTGTAGCCGAGGATGTCATGGAAGCGCCGTCGACATCGACCAGCGACGTGCCACGCAAATGGGTATCAGGCGACGGTCTTTACAGCGAATTTTGAAGCAAGATTTGAAGATGTTTCCGTACAAAGTCCAGACGGTGCATCAGCTGTTAGCTGCTGACCGCCAATCGCGTCTAACATACGCTCAAGCCATCCTAAATCACCACCAAGAGGAAGATGATTTTTCATCAAAAATAATCATGAGTGATGAGGCCCATTTCCATCTAAACGGGTACGTAAATAAGCAAAATTTACGCTTTTGGGGCACTGAAAATCCGCGTGTAACCCACGAAGAGCCATTACACGCGCTCAAAGTCACTGTATGGTGTGCTGTTTTCGCTGGAGGAGTCATCGGACCTTTTTTCTTCGAAGACGTCGCAGGCCAAACGGTTACTGTGAATGGTGAGCGCTACAGAGCAATGATCAACGAGTTCTTTTGCCGCAACTTGATGAATTG
This sequence comes from Selenia dentaria, assembly GCA_917880725.1. Lineage (NCBI taxonomy): Eukaryota > Metazoa > Arthropoda > Insecta > Lepidoptera > Geometridae > Selenia > Selenia dentaria. The sequence goes on from OU862898.1 coordinate 22,603,338, forward strand.
GGATTGGAAAACATGTGGTTCCAACAGGACGGTGCAACGGCACACACTGCACGTGCCACAACCGATATGCTGAAGGATACATTTCCCGGGCGCCTAATCTCCCGTTTTGGCGATGTGCACTGGCCAGCAAGATCGCCTGATTTGACCGCTGCAGACTTCTTTTTGTGGGGCTTTTTGAAGTCGCGGTTTTATGTCAACAAGCCTCAGACTCTTGCAGCTCTTAAAGACAATATCCGTCAAGAATGTGAGGACCTATCGCCGGAAGTTGTGGCCAAAGTGATGGAAAATGCCATAAAAAGGGCTCAAATGAAAATCAACTGTGGCGGCGGCCATTTACATGACATCATATTCTCGACTTGATGTAAAAAAATTAAAAGACCAAATAAAAATAATCCACAAGAAAAATCAAAGTTTTTAATTTTTTTTTAAATTACAGCCAAGGAAGGTTATTTTTGCGCCACCATGGTAGCAGGACGACGTTGAATGCAGGCCGCTTCCAATCGGTCCTTTTTGGAAAATTATGGGGGAGGCATATATTCAGCAGGGACGTCCTAAGGCTGAGATGATGATGATTATGTATTACAATACTGCCTCCCTGACTTCACGAGCATTCGGTTGTATAGTTGTAAGTTGTGTTACAGGTTGTATCAAAATATTACACATTGTATCATCAAGTTGCGCACTGTAATGCTCAGTACTTTTCACTCACCAAATTGATGCTCGAATCTGTAACATTACAGTTTGCGCACTGTAATGCTCGGTTCTCCTCCCTCACTGATGTAATGCTCGACTCTGTAACGTTACATTACAGGCGAATGCCTGGTGAGACCACCATAAAATAATAGAAAATCATGAAGGATAGACTTCTACTAAACATGCAAGTTAATTACCTCATTCCTAATGCCTGCTAAATTTGCAGAATAACTTTGACTGATCACGTTTCTACGGCACCCGCAGAAAGAGTTGGGGGGGTACAATTCTAAGCCGGTAGAAGAATAAGGCGTTTATTCAAACAAGCAGTATACACAACAACAAGTAGTGAATGATGAAAATAAATGGTTATAAATGAGTATCATAAACAAACTAGATACAGTATAACTTAGTCTAGATATTGTAGGATACCTGCCATGTGCAGTGTTGTCACAAAGGGTCAGAGCTCAGCATAACAAGTGAATGCTTCAAGTGAGGGACCACCTTTAGACTACAGTCGTCTTAAAGAGAGTAAGATATCTCACTGATCGAATACACTGTGACTTCTAAGCACAAATTCATAAACTAAGAAGATTAAAGAGTCGACACCTGGCTTGCTCTCACGTATGCATATTTCTGGAATTATACGACAGTCCCGCGTGTGTGCACATTCCCCTTCTACGTTTTTTAACCGACTTCAAAAAGGAGGAGGTTCTATATCGACTGTATGTATTTTTATGTATGTTCACCGATTTCTCTCCCATTTGTAGACCTATTCTCTAAATCCTTTTTCAATTTTATAGAGTGGGTATACTTCCTCCCATTTAATTATTTTCAACCGGTTTTTGAGTTACACTCCAATAACTGAAAAGTGCTTCGTCTATCTTGAAGATATCCTTATTGACGTTAAATTACAATCGATCCCGTAAGAAACAAGAGTAACTAAAAAAGGGAGATTTGTTTTTACCAAAAAATGAAATGCACTAAAAAAAATGTGCTATAACGTGTCGAAGTACCTTGCGCACAATATTGTGATAATAGGTACTTTTGAACTACGAGTATCATAGTACTGACTTCTACAACTTATTTCACAGTTTTTAGTGTTTAAGATGGTTCCATTCTTTGATCTAAAGTTCTTTTACTGACCGTCATTAGCAATGAATTGGAAACTTGGAAAGGTATGAAGCTTCGTATAAATTTCACATCCATTGTTCCTTCACGTGCCAGTTCCGAACGTGAAGCTATCCTTTTGCTTGGTTGAAAGCGTTTAAGCGACATCTTGAAGTGATCTGTGGCACTTGCTCTGTGTTAATATAATATTATTAAGCTTGTTTGATCTTAGAATATGTTTTTTGTTAAATAATATTATTTGTTTTATACGATGATACGGTATTTATTAATTTAAAAACAGCAAGTTTGGGTAGTGTAGCATGATTGAGCTGTTCTATTAGCTAGGTTTCTGGGTAAGAAGGGCAAACGAGCAGGCGATTCACGTGGTGTTCAGTGCACGCCATCGCCCACAGATATCTATACAACACCAGGGTACTCATCCACCTCTTAAAGTAGTCTCATGTTTCAACCTTACCATTAAATTTGGTACCACCACGTCAATAAGCAAGCTTAAAATAATAATGGATTACGATAGGCGTTTTGATGACGTATTATCAAATAGTGCACTCAATTCGCGTACTTTACATTTGCGCCAGTGTTCTATTCGGTTTGGGCATTATAAGTATTGATCCTGGCGCACCATTAGGATTGATTTTGGCTAAAAAAGGAACGCCGTACCTAATTAGTATTGAAGTAATATGTTCGACCGTTTTGTGTCGGTGGGAGTACGATAGTAAGTATGATTATTCTAAGCTTATTACAAAACGCCCCTGATTTATGATAGATTTGTAAAAGGTGGGAGTAGGCCCCCAGAGGTCTCGAGGATGCATTGCCGGCCTTTTTAAATAATAATTGTATTGTTTCATAAACCAAAACTTATTCTATGATGATATGTTCTCGTATAGGACGACATTCATTGAACATAATTAAAATATGATGGTAATCAAAGTACCCTTAGGAACGCAGAAACTTAGGAGTCACTCCAACCCAGCGCCACCTCGAGGTCATATGGCGGCAATGGATACCCCTTTGTCCTATCACCACGACCTCTGTTAAGGGAAGGCTTGATACGCCCTCCTCCTACACGCAGCTCTCCGGGTGCGGATCGGAAGAGTAAAGGTGGTCCCTCACCCTTTCCGCAGTCTCCTGTGACACGACCTGTTCGCAGAAGTCTAGCCCAAACCTAAACTGGGAAGCTTGTATCCGTGTCCCCAACTATTTAGACGCTGTACATGCATAGGTATGTTATTAACCCGTTGACTCGCGATTCGCCATCTTTGACTACTAACATACTTTTCCAGGATCTGCAACGTGTGTGGTTAAAGTAACTTTGTGCTTATCTACATGGTTTAAGAAGAGAGTATGTTATTTTTTAAGGTGGTACGGAGTGTACTGACGTCGCCGAACCGCCCAGTGCCTGTATTTTCGTGTTGGCTATAACCAGTGTTCATATTATGTACTTATATTGTGTGGTATCCTTAACGTCATGGAATAACGTATTTTTTTTTAAATTCAATCGTTAGTTTCAATGCGATTGGATATTATATTTGAAGCCATTGAAAGATTAAATCTTTGATATATTTTTTGTTTTCTGATAGTATTTACATTTTTTAAATGTCAAATTGTACTAAAAACGAATAAGGAGCCTGGATGCCTACTCCCAAAAGAACTTTGTTTCTTCGAACAATTTTTCGTTAGACGGACTTCGCGTTTTCTACTGAGACAGTAAAAATCACAATACAGACAAAATGTAAAGACAGGTTTTTCATAGTGAATAAGTGATTATATTCGTAATGTAAATTAGGTAGTGTGTTGTATTAAAATTAGTATTTATTGATTTAGCTACTATATATGATCTCTATGCTGATACTCAATTTGACATCCAAACGCTATTATCAATAAATCTCATAAAACATCTCTTTATTCTTAACATGACGATTATTTAACATATTCTCAGGTTAATAAAAGCTCTGATTTAGCAGACTCATGAAACATCAATCTATGTCCAAAGTTAATGCATATATCCCAAGTTCTCATACAAGTTCACAAAAGAATTCTGGACCAAGCTTTATTTAACGCAGCGAAGGAACCGTCTGTGATTTTAAATTTAGTTTCCTAAAACATTAAGTCGCAGATAGAATCCACCATTACAGGGATGAAATGGGTTTAAGACTGCGGATAAAAATCTAATTTCAAAAGGATTTCAAAGATTAACCCATTTCAGACAGACTTGAGAGAGCAAATGTGTTAATAAAAGAAAATATATGTATAACTACATTAAAGATCAAGACAGAAAATTTTTGAGTGTTTGCTAACTCCCACACATTGGCTGGCATAAGCCAATGTATCATACAAAGAGGAAACATATTTTTTTACCCTTAAACCCCTCCTTTGAGGTAGTATGAAGCTAATGAAAATACTGGACAAATGGGAATTCAGGATGTTCCTGGGTAATACACAAACGCAAGGCAGTGCCAGTGGTTAACACTGCTTCTCGGTGGCCTAGTTGTCATGACGTCTGACACGGACTGTCGGAAAACGCGCATTCGAATCCCATTCATTTTAATTTTTCTCTCTTATATATGTTTTTTAAAGCACTAGCTTTAAAAATCATATGAAAAACACTGCTTGTGTCATAGGCTCGAAGCTTATCATTAAGGCGCTGTCAGCCGCTAGCACGTGCGGACGTCGCGTCGGTGAAATCAAGCAAAAGCACCCCATAAAAATGCATAAAAAAATTACGTTTACTATTAAATAAAAAAGTAATCCGTCAATGTATATGTATTAAAAATTGCTATTTAATTACATGTCATATACAATTATGAATAAAAAGGAAAAACTGTTTTAAAGGTGAAATAAGTGGTATGTATGTTTTTTTTTAAATTTACTCAAGTATGTTAAAATATGTTTTTGGTAAGTAGTCAATAAGTACTTAAAAGTCTTAGAATTATGATATATTATGTATAATTTTAAGTAAACACCGTTTATGAGATAAACTGCTTTAAAATCCTCCGTTTATCGACGTCAGGAGCTGACAGCACCTTCAGTCAATGACTAATCTATATAATCACTGCATGCTGTACAAAAACATAATACCTTCCTTGAGGAAGTTAAAACATGAAATGCTGATAGAATAATTCGATTAGCGCAGTTGAATAGAGCATAAAAACGGCATGTAACAGCTAAATTCAATTGCTTTTAATAATTTGTAAAGACGGTGATTGTTTTAATATCCGATGCACATTAACGATAATCAAAGCAATTTCCTGAATGTGAAAACGCTTTGGGATTTAGCACACATATGATTTGCCAGTTGTACGAATTGTTTGGTTTCAGATTCCAAGATAAACGTACCGTGGGCCGTGGTAATGTGCAATAGAGTCGCAGTAGTAAAATGGGGAGGTTCACATTATATGCATGATAAATCGTATAGTTTTAGTCTAGCTAGAGATATAAAAATCTGGAATCTTGAAGGAGATAGGTATTTGTAAAGGCATTCTGGCTCATCCTCAATCAGACGAAGCTAGAACGCTGTATAATTTGTACAAATAGCCTTTAAGCGTAGATAGTAAGCTTGAGTGTGCCTATGAGGGTGGCATGATCATGTCTGATCAAACCCTCCTTTTCTATACTAATATTTTAGAGGAAAGATTTGTATTTATGTTTGTAACGAATTGGCTCAAAAAGTACTGGACCGATTTCAAAAACTCTTTCACCATTGGAAAGCTACAGTCACCCTGAGTAACATAGGCATATAAGATTCATCATCATCATCCATCACCGTGCGGGTGAAACCGTGGAGAGCAGCTAGTTTTAGTATAACCCAAACTGTATCTCAATTCTAACTGATCTTTTGAAGTTTATAAATATAACTTACCCCTATTTTTGCAAAAGTAAACATATACAACACAATCCCGCAGTTTCCCTACAAGTTCGAAACTTTGCTCACCAAGTCGTAAGATAAAAGACGGGGAGAAACTGTAAGTTTGTAAAGTAGTTAAATACTCCCCCCGACCAGCTCTAAAAGTAGATTCCTTCGTGCTTTCTCGACCTAGTTCAGAGACAATGACCCAGAGAGTTCTGTGGGTTTAGGGCGAAAATTTTCGCAAACAAACTACGAGTTATCTGTGCCACAGTTGTACTAGATAAATGATAGTTTGTGCTGCATACGTCAACGATACGACACGATAACGCAAACTTATGCAAATTTTCGTGTTAGGCCCACACCCGACTTGTGGAGTAAAAGCGTGTGCTCATTCATTACATAAACTGATCAGCCGTAATAGTCATAAGGCAGTAGCACAAACAATTTGCGAAAAAGTATTCGTATGGTAAACGTCAACGCGTCACGCTTCGGCGTACAAACTATGAGTTGTCTGTGTCACAGTTGCCCTAGATAGATTACAGTTTGTACTGTTTCTCGTGAATACCCTTCGCAGGTGCTGTCGTGCTAGGACCAGTGTGTTATTACTATTGAAGCCGTATTCTTTATTTACTTTATCATTACAATAATTCTTTCACCATTAGAATGCTACATTATCCCTAAGCAACAGGCTATATTTTGATGCATCATCTAATGGTATTGATTCGCTTGTGCGTACACTAAACTATAATTCTCTAAATTATCTACTAAAGTTTAGAGAATTTTAGTTCTTATTATGTTAATACAAAAATCCACATTCGTGTAACACTTAGAATGACATTTCTAAACATATGATTATTCTATTAAAATGTGGGTAATTTTACATCAGTTTAGTCTAGTTTAGAGAGCACGAACTTACTAAAGATTAAATTTGCACTAAACATACCCACAATTGAACAGAAACGGCAAATTTAAGAATTGTCACTTGCAAGCGTTATACAAGTTGGGACTTAAGCGTGAACAGAATAAGATAGAAAACGTCGATTTATCTGTGTTATTATGACAACTGTTTTACAGAAACAGCAACACTACAGCTACTTGACAATAGGTACATGGCGTTGTTATACATCAGTTTCGCTTATAGTCATCCAACATTATGCATTATGCAACTGTTCGACGCCTACGGTAATAGCCAAATCTAATTTTGGAATTGTGTTCAATAACTTCTTGGTTTACTTTCAAATTGTATACAAATACATAAAATAGAACAGCTTTTTTATGAAATGTAAATGAAAATAAGCATAAAAACAGTGTTTGTCTATTTGTCTGTTTGTTCCGTATAATGCACTGATGTTACAAGGAGGAGCGTAATCTTATTCTTAAATAAAAGAACCATATACAATTTATCTAAATATAACTTCCAAATGATATGGACTACGGCCATCCAGGTACTAATCGACATCTATCACCACGCGGGTGAAACCGCAAAGCGCAATTAGTATAAAACGTTTTAGTAATCCATCCACGCTAATCAAAAAGTATAACTTAGACGAAACAATACCTTACACTCGTGTTTATAAACAAGTCATTACTTGTTGCTAAGTAATTTCTCAATTAAGTAATTACTTGACGATAGAATACTTCAACATAGAATCTTATTCTATAGTCGAGCAATTAGCGTTACTTACTAAAGTAAAAGCACGACATAACCCTATCAAAATTGGATGTATCTTTTTACACTTGTATTAGGTTGTTGTCATGGGATTTTATTTTTTTACAGCGTAATAGTTCCTTCGATTTTATGAACAGTCAGAAGGTGTCTAAAAAGGCTCGTCTGGCTGTTCATGGGGGAGTGTTGGTTCCGACACTGATGTATGGTAGTGAAAGTTGGGTGTGGCAGAAAAAGCATGAAAGTAGAATAAATGCTGTGGAGATGAGAGCATTGAGGAGCATGATTGGAGTGAAACGGAGTGACAGGATAAGGAATAGTGTGATAAGGGAACGATGTAGTGTGAATGAGGGTGTAGTGACAAAAATCGAGAAAGGTATGTTAAGATGGTTTGGACATGTGGAACAGGTATACATGGGACAAGTAAACGGAAGTGTTGGAAGGGGAAGACCTAGGCGAACGTTCCGAAATCAGATTGAAGACGTTCTGAAAAAAGGCCAGGTCAAAAGTACCCTAAACCGACGCTTATGTATGAAAGGATTGATGAGTATAGATGAAGCGAAAGAGATATGTCAGGATCGTAGTAAGTGGAAATCCGTGGTCTCTGCCTACCCTTACGGGAAAGAGGCGTGATTTTATGTATGTATGTATGTAATAGTTCCTTCACAGTTCAGACTTGTGTGCGAATGTCATTTTATACAACTTCACTTTTGCAATAAGAAGGAAAACGTACGTACGTAATTCTCATTGCTTAAGCAAAGGAAATGGTGACTTTTACTCGGCTAAGAATTCTAGCCCATAATGCAAATAGGGCGAATTCTGTGTTCTAGCCATTGATAGTTCTAACTTCAGGCAAATACTAGTCTATAGAATTCAAATTGTTGCTTATGTAATTACTTTTACGTGTTTATAATAATAATAATAATTCTTTATTTCAGACTCGAGATCTATATGTATACACACAAATTAAATTTAATTAAATTAAATTAAAAAAATATAAAAAAATTAAAACATAGTAATACAAGTTCTATCCGTAGGTTAAATTAAGTTAAAATAAATAATAAAGGTAAGTTATAAAAATAATAATAATTAATAAATATAAATTAAATGGATTCATACAGTATTTTGTACATGTTCTTATACCTTTACTTTTGAGTTTTTGTTTTTTTTAATACGGCTGTTAGAGACGGGGCTTGTATGTTAGGGCCAAACCTTAGTTCCATAATGTCGACCATTAATCATTATCGACTAGGGAAGCGTGTAAGGTTGTAAGATTCGCGGTAAATGTCAGCGGACAAAACGTGCCACGGGGTCTGATCAAGCGGAAATACTCGTAGCTTGTTGATATTAGCTGTTTTAACTATTACTAGGTTATATTCTTTTTACAATATCCACTGAAGATCTTCAGACCTCAAACTAGGCATAGCCTATGGTAACCTGCAGGACTACTATGTATCTCAGTTGCTAACAAATGTTGATTGAAATCGAAAAAATGGCGGCTCTATGTCACTTTTGTCAGCTCCAGTCATCAACTAACTAATATTTTCGCTTACTGGAGTGGTCAAAACTGACATAGAGCGGCCATTTTTCAAGATTTCAATCAACATTGATTAGCAACTGAGATACATAATAGCCCTGCTGATGAATGATATACATACACACACTATAATAGTCGGTTCGCTGCCGTTCTATTTACCGACCGATTTTATAAAATTTGGTTCCACATTACGAGGGTGAATCAAAAAGTTCATATATATGAAACCTTTTTGGATCAAGTTCGATATTCAAATTAAAGAGTGTCTATCACACTATATTTATGCAGACTGTCACTTGTTTTTGTCAGTTCGTTCGCATGTAATAAATTTTTTTGTGCAACGAGTTGCTAAAAAGTCAAAATTATGGATAAAAGTGAGTTACGTGCGGTGATAAAATATCTCAGTTTGAAAAAAATGTCTACGAAGGAAATTTTTTTGGACATTCAGCAGACATTAGGGGGTGATGCTGTACCCTATTCTACGGTTGCGTACTGGGTGGCTGAATTTAAAAGAGGTAGATCAAGCTGTAAAGATGACCCGCGTTCTGGGCGGCCTTCAACCTCCGTTACAGAAGAAAATGTCAAAAAGGTTGAGAATCTGGTTTTGGAAGACAGAAGAATGACTATAAAACATATAGCTGAGATCCTAAAGATATCTTTTGGTAGCGTTCAATCCATTTTAATTGATTCACTGGGGTTCAAAAAAGTGTCTGCAAGATGGGTGCCACGAATGTTAACCGACGAAAACAAAAAGCGACGTTTGGAAATTTCCAAGCGTAATCTTGAAATGTTCCAGCGTGATTCGGATAATTTTTGCCGTCGTCTTGTCACCATGGATGAAACGTGGGTCCACCATTTTGATCCTGAAACTAAAAGACAAAGCATGTCTTGGAAACGACCATCCTCTCCATCCATTAAGAAATTTCGAGTTGCTCCTACCGCTGGCAAAGTTATGGCCTCTGTGTTCTGGGATAGTGAAGGAATCCTTTTTATTGATTACATGCCAAAAGGCCAGACGATTACTGGACCCTATTATGCAAATTTAATCCCGAAAGTGCGTGAAGCGATTAAAGAAAAACGTCGTGGAAAACTGTCGTTGGGCGTGTTGTTCCTTCAAGATAACGCTCCTGCTCATCGATCGGAAGTTGCGCTCAACGCAATCCGCTGTGCTGGCTTCAATCTCCTTGACTACCCACCATATTCTCCGGACTTAGCCCCAAGTGATTTTCACTTAAATCCAAAATAAAAGAGGAAATTCGTGGAATAAAATTTCACGATAATGACGCGGTTATAGCTGCCGTAGAGGACTTTTTCGAGAGTCAAGAAAATATTTTTTTTCACAAGGAATAAGGAAGTTAGAAACGCGTTATTCTAAATGCATTGCATTGGAGGGAGATTATGTAGAAAAATAAAATATTATTATTTAAATCTTTGCATTTTTTAATATTGATTTCAAGAATTTTTTGATTCACCCTCGTAGGTTAAAGAGGAATTTCGAATATAAGCATAATTGTTCAAGTGGTTGCCAAGATAATAGGTGACATTTAAAAATTGGAGTAAATTGGTAATCTATAAAATGAACCCCTATTGATGTCACGCTATAACTTGAGAAAGAATGGAACAATCTCGCTAATACTTTTTTTAGGTGTATTAATTATTGTCAGAAGGAAATTCTTATGAAAGAAAAACCAAGAAAAGACGGAGGGTTATGGCGAGGTCGAAAGCCGAGCCTACTACGCGAAAGAAGTCGCGGACAGTCGCGGACAGTCGCTAGTAGGTAATATATTATTCGGCTAGAAAATTTGGTACCGTCTGGAGATAGCTCAGTAAAATTGCTGCTGATAAGACTGTGCTCGCGCGGTCTACTGTTCGCAGAACTACTAGTGGTAGTTCTTCAGTGGCGTTCTGATACATGGTAGTATGAGCAAATGCGTAAATCTACGTGTCCGTCAGTATCATCCCTCGCGCCCTCTCGACCTACATGCAGGGCGGCGACCTGAGGTTTTATTGAGCTGTCTCGCGTGACATCTTGTAACGGGCTGACGTGCGGGAATGCAGTGTGGGCCCTTTGTTTTGTCACATTTTTGTACACGCAACGAACAAAAAGAATTCATATGATCACAAAATACAATAGCCGATTTCCCATTCATGGAATTTTAATGTCATATTTATAAACTACGGCTGCGCCCGCAACTTCGGAAAGCGGTGCGGAATATTACTAAAACAAAGATTTCTTTCTTAAATAAAAGAAGCATAATAACTTATAATTCTTTCTTTTAAGATAAAGATTATTCCCCTCCTTATAACATCAGTAAATTATCCGGGACAAACAACAACAAATAGACAAAATAAACTGTTTTATACTTATAGTGTATATTGTAAATACATTTCATGAAAAAGCTGTTCTATTTTATGTATTTGTATACAATTTGAAAGTAAACCAAGAAGTTATTGAACACAATTCCAAAATGAGATTTGGCTATTCCCGTAGGCGTCGAACAGTTGCATAATCCATAACATAATGTAGGATGACTATAAGCGAAGCTGATGCTGTTCGACAAGCCCTTGACCAATTTTGCTATTATTATATAATTATTTAATATCAAAACCGACTTTACTCAAGTAATTAGCCGACGTTATCGACCTAGATTTCGGGCATCATCGGGCAGTAATGTACGTTTTGATATTAAATAAATAAGAGTATGTGTCAAACTCACGAGAATTTTGTAATTAACATCGAGTATTACCAAAATATCCCAGTTTTTAAATTAATAACCTATCATCTACTCAAACACTTGACCAATTATGCTTATATCCGAAATTCCTCTTTAAAGTCAGGTACCTAATGTGCGTACAAAATTTATCAAAATCGGTCAATAAATAGCGCCCCTTTTTAGGAAAAGTACTTGAAAATCGCCGACGACAAAAAATGAATAGTAGAACATGCATACCAAGTTTCGTCAAGATTGATTGAAAATGCGAGCTGTACAGGACGACCAACATGCGACCTAAGAAACATACGAACGAATGAAATCCAATTTGGCCAGTAAATGCCGAGATGCTTCGCTCGCTCGGTCAATCACTGCACGTGGCAGGGAACTGGTGTCTGCCTGGCTAAAGGCTAGCTAAGCACCTAACAGTGTGTTCCGGCAGTCTGTCTGTCCTTGAGAGCCCCGAGCTATTCTAGGTCTAGTGTGACACCACCTTCGACCGCATCATCACTGGCCATCAAATGAGATAGGGATCAAACACTAGCTATAACAATACTATCAAGTTTAAACAAAATTATCTAGCGAATCTCTCATGAGCGAGTCATCTAAAACGCTTTTAGCTTTTGTAGCAACATGCCTAACATAAATGTCTCTAAAGTAATATGCCTGATAAGTTAAATACATTCATCTCATATTGTCTAAGATTTAAATACCTAAGACGCAAAACGCTTGAATGTCGATATACTTTAAACTCAGTTAACCTAAGTTATAGTGACTAAAACGCAATTTGCCTTTATAGTCAATTTCTCTTATATTAAAACTAATGTTGCCTATACTGTACTAAAGCTGCAGTTTTACAGTTAAACGGATCCATTGAACTGTGTTTCAAATACTCCTATTACCAACCGAAAAACAGGTTAATCTAAACCTCACCAGGTAGGGTTAAAAAGTTGGTAAAATACATCACTTGATTATTGAACGACTCCTAAGACATAATGCGGTGTGGGTAATTTGATAAACTTTATATATATATTATTATTATATTATTATATATATTTATATATATACTACAAACTTGTTTATTTAAATTTTTATTTTGTTGATTTGTTACACTTTTTATATTAAAATTAATATTTTTATTATAATTTTCTATACCTAAAAGAAATGACATGAAGCGACGACACGTCGTCTGCTACGTGTAGCCGGCTACTAACTTGCACCTTTACTGCAACAAGTCTCTATATTCGATTTAGCAAATGCCGAAAGCGTCATCGCTTAATTTCATAAGCCATGATTTTGGGTCACCGCGCGTTAAGGCTAAGTGGGCGAAATAAGTTTACCACAAACACAGAATATATTGGGAAATAGAAATCGGAAATGGCAAGGCGGCGTGCATAACAAATGCCTTTTTTATTTATCTTTAGTATAACCAGTTTCCAGAGGGTTTAAAATCAAACTCTATAACTCCAGCGGTGACTAATTTCGTATTCAAGATTGCTCGTTGAATTAAGAAGTTCAATGTCTTTATACAAACTTGTTTATTTAAATTTTGTTTTGTTGATTTGTTACACTTTTTATATTCAAATAAATATTTTTATTATAATTTTCTATACCTAAAAGAAATCGTAATCGTATGATGGGTACATAATAATGCATTCGTGACATACCCGAAATTAACAAATAACATTTCTGTAATTTAAATTCTCATTTTCTGTGAACAACAAAATTCTACATATTCTTGCTAAAGGAATTACTGTTTTTAGGGTTCCGAAGTAAAATAGGTAACCAGTTCAACTTTTCACAGAAAACGTGTTATTATTATCGCGGAGAATTTGTAATAAGTGAGCAATATAAAATCACCATAAAATATTTAATGGTCCAGTACCTTTGATCGACGTTTTCACTAAGAAGTAGTAGGGTAAAAGAAAGAGCTAGGTATATATTGCATGCATAGTGAAAACAACAGCTGAAATTATTTTTCTACCGACTTCCAAAAGGGAGGAGGTACTCAATTCCAATGTTACCTCGTAAATTTCGATTGGGTGGACCGATTCTCAAAATTATTTTTTTTTGTTTGAAAGCTGGTGCTTCGCGTGTCATCCTATTTAAATTTAATTGAATTCGGTCCAGTACTTTTTGAGTTACACTCCAATAACTGAATAGAATGGAAGTCGGTATTACATTTTTCAAATTGTACTTGTTTTAAGTCAATTGACTCCACTACCGCATTACGGAGGCTTTGTCGAGAGAGAATTGGCCTAAAACACTACTGCGCATTCAAAATAGCATAAATAATTTTGAGAATCGGTTCACCCTATCGGAAGTTATTAGGTAACAAATATAAAAAAAATACAGTCAAATTGAGGATTCCTTTTTGGAAGTCGGTAGAAAATCAAGACATACATACATTTACCTTTCTTCCCTTAACCACATTCGCAGCTTATATGAAACATGAGTCAGGCATGTTTTCAATCCGTAATTAAACTCGAATCGATTCCACTCGATACTTGACGCGATTGAGTTCATTACTCGAAAGGAACCAGGTCAGGTATAATGGAGTGCCTTGAGTCACAGAATATCTGTCAGTAACTTGAACTGCGCATGTAACAAGTCTGATGATGCTTGCTATTATCATCATCAACGTATATCAATCACCTGTCTCTCTTGCACACCAAAGAGCCCGATCTTTGGCATTTTTCCTCCAATCGCTACCATGCGTATACCAACCAGCTCGCATCACGGCGCCACACACTACATTTACTGGTTCGCGATCTCCAGTCCAGAACTCGTCTACTCCAACGGATAACAGTTCAACAGCAACTTCAGCTTGCTAATAGGCTGAGCTTTATCGGTATAACCTTAGTTCTCTGACATTGTTTCGGATTAATCCCTTTAGTGAAAAACCAAGCTTGGTTATTTCTGTAACTAGCAGCCCTAAATTAGACTATTAGTAAAAGTTAAAAAAAGTTCACAATAATAAGGTTTTTCAAATCTATGGACTGGTGTTTGATCACTGACATGCATGGTCACGGTATTATAATACAGTGACATGGTGTCAAGTAAGCAATGATGCGGTTCTTATTCGCGCTGCGAAAGATTGGTGCGCCACTGTGGCGTTGTGCACCAATGGCGCCAATGGCCACAAATGACGTCCAATGGTCCAAAATGTCAAGTGACACTTAAGAACTGCAATATTTGACTCTACTCTCTCTGTTTGTCTCTCGAAGTCCATGTACTCCTACTTCTTGTACATAGATGAAGCCAATTTTGTTGATATAAAGTACGATAAATAACTTATTTATCGTGCTGATTGAATATAGCAGGATCGTAGAAAGCTACGATTTAGACGAGACAAGAGATATCTACTGTTTATAATTAGCGTCCTCCAACAAGAGTTGTGAATACAAATCCAATTATTTCTTGTGAAATAGAATTTTCTTCCTTACGATTTTTGAATCAGAAACTTGCAAACTTTTTTCTCAAATCAAAACTCAAATTTAGAACTTTTCCAATAAATTACGAGCTTGTTAAAACATTTCTATCATTCAGTACCACCGACACTTCGAATCAACTTCCCAATTGGCATAAGTTCACCAACTACATAAAATGGTCTACAATGTATTCATCTGCAGTAGTAAACAATAATCCTGGATGGGTGGATGTTTGTTGCTCTTTCACATTCAAACGGCTAGGCCAATTAAGATTAAACTTGGTATGGAAGCAGATGAGGATTTCGGATTGACATATAGGATACTTTTCATCATCATTATCATTATCATCATCCAACACCACGCGGGTGAAACCGTGGATTGCAGCTAGTTATCTAGAACTGTGAAAGTGTTCGCAAACTACCGAATTTAACCTCTATGCTAACAATGAATTGAGAAGTTTGACGGGTAGTACTTGGTGGAATAGATTCTGTAACAGTAGTGGTAAACTTGCGTACCATAGAAACTGAACTGAAATTCTGTTGCTACAGAACTTGTATAGTGTAAAGTTAGATGTACGTATCCTATTAATTATAATATTATAAACGTGAAAGTTTGTATGTATGGATGTATGGATGTTTGTTACTCTTTCACGCACAAACGGGGGGGCTAATGTTGATGAAATTTGGTATGGGGGTAGATGAGGCGCTGGATTAACACATAGGATACTTTTCATCATCATCATCATCATCATCCATCACCACGCGGGTGAAACCGCGGGGCGCAGCTAGTAATTATATATATGGATGCTTCCTGTTCTAATTTAATTACTTACATACACCGACTTCCAAAAAGAAGGATGTACTCAATTCGACTGCTTTTTTTTGTTTGTTACCTCATAACTTTTGATTGGGTGAACCATTCTCAAAATATTTTTTTTGTTTGAAAGCTGGTGCGTCCCGTGTGGTCCTTTTCATTTTCAGTCCTTTTCCATTTAAATTTCGTCTAATTAGGGCCAGTAGTTTTTGAGTTACACTCCAATAACTGTATAGAATGGAAGTCGGTATTAAATTTTTCAAATTGCACTTGTCCTACTGTATTGCGCGTCAACTTTGGTTCTTGTGAGTCATTAGCCATGTAATTTCATTGCTACAGTGCTCTTACCTTTGCGTAATGTGTATCTTGTAATGTATGGATTCGTAGGTATTCGTTTCAAATATACCAAAACTTGAAGATTAGGTATAAGTTAAAGGTTCATAACAGAGCTAGGTTCATAAAAGGTAGGCGTCCGTAACTAAGGAGGCTGCATGTATGGAGAGGGAGATTATCTTTTCTTTGCAAATCCGCACCCGGAGAGCCAGGCGTAGGAGGAGGGCCTATCAAGTTCTCCTCCATCCCTCATAACAAAGGTCTCGGTGATCCGTCGCCGCTAAATTACCTCGAGGTGGCGCGCGCGGTGTTTACGCGCGCGTCAAGGTTACTAGGGTGGAGTGACTCCTGCTCCATCTCACCGGGATGTGGTCCTCATGGGAGGACTAACGCCTCCGGGATCGCTGACGAGCGCGAAAGCGTCCCCGTAGTCCCGATATTATGGCGCCCGGAGGAACACCGTGTGGGGTTTAGTCGGTATGGTCTAGCTTGCTGCAATGAATGCAGTTGGCGTAAATGACGAGTCCGACATACCCCGTGGAATCCCCCGAGTTTGGCGAGGATATGTAAGTGCATTACGTTGAAAAACAGGCGTTCGTCACTGCTTAATTAGGTCTCGGTCGTAGATCATGCTGAAGGCATTCAGGAGGTCTGACAAACTGATCATTTGTATATACGCAAACCAGTGTTTGCGCACAGGATGATGGTGGATTATACAGTCTTCTTCTTGATATCAAGATCAATGTTCGAGCGTATTAGGCTGATTCTACGTTTTTGTATTTTTGTCAACCGTTGATATCCTCTATTAGATATCAGATCGATATTAACATCCTCATTGAGAAATCTTAACTCAAAAAAATACTTGAATCTGAAAATTGAAACAACTCTCGAAGTTCAAGATCCGCTGCAAATATTTAACTTCGAAATGAAGAAAGATTTATGCTTCAAGTGCTATTGACCTTCGCGATGAGCTACAGATTGAAATTTAACGATCATTGGTAAAAGTGGAATTGCCGAGTACGTCTAAACAAATAAAACATCCAATCTAATACCTGACTTGAGACATGGCTATATTTGGAAGGTTGCTAAATCGGCCAATAAAGACATACATAAGTACCAACAAAAAAATCATGTGCGTGGGTGTCGAAGGAAAATAGACGTTTTATTTTGGTACGAAAATAAATTACCTAAAACATATTTTTCGTCGTAAACAGATTAGAGTCAAATGGAACTTGTTTTTGACGGTTGAAAATATCTTGAGAAACTGAAGTACTTACAGGACGGGCACGTGTCAAAAATTGTGTTGGCGATACTAGAAATCACCGGGGCTTCGTTCGTGTCGACATAAATTAGAAGCTCAGTAACGATACGCCCCGGTTTCACGACGTGTAATTTATCTATCTTCTTCCATACGTCTTAAATGACAGCCCCGTTAGTCGCGTTGATGGTGGCTCTACCTTCAAACCGAAGGGTCCCAGATTCTATCCTTGGCCAGGGCAAATACTTGTGTAATGAGTAATACTTCATCATCATCTCAGCCGTAGGACGTCCACTGCTGAACATATGCCTCCCCTACATTATTCCAATAAGACCAGTTGAAAGCGGCCTGCATCCAACGTAGTCCTACTACCGGTCGTTAGTCCACCTTGTCGGTGACGACCTACGCTGCGCTTGCCAGTCCGTGGTCTCCACTCTAGAACCTTCTGGCCCCATCTGTTCTGCGTGCTATGTGGCCTTACTTACCTTACTTACTTAACTGGCTTATCTTATTACTTAGTAGAGTAATAGAGATAAGAGTAGAACTAAATTATTGTTAAAATATAAGTATGCTTATTTTTACTTAATAGAGAACATGGTTTGCAAAAACGTATTTAGTGTTTCAGGTACATTCATCAAATTATTTAAATCTTACGGCCTACACATTATTGCAAAACTTCTGGACGTGAGCGACTATAGATCTATATAAGTTATTCTGTGCTATAAATAGGGATAGTTATAATGAAACTTACTTAGACCATATATAACAATAATTTCAAGACGTTTTGATAGATAATTAGCATTCAGACTACCTGATACCACGGTCAAATGAACAAAACGGAAGCATTAAGGCGCTGCTCAAAGCCGTAAAACGCTATGTTTTTCGTCGCACAGTTTAGATGCACAGTTATTGATAAAAATTTGGAAAAAATACAGTGTACAGAAAAAGTTAAAAAAAAAAGACTTATACCTATAATAATATTGCACAATATTTATATGGCACCTTATAGAAAAAAATCGCAAATAAACCGACGGAAAATATATTTCGTTTAAAATTTCTCAAAATTTTGGGCGACAACTACTATATTTTTTGTGATCAGAAATAAGGATATCTATTAAATTAAAGAAATATCTAGATATTTTCTAGCCTTGTGACTTATTTTATTTTTAACAAATTATTTTAAACATATTAATTAATTTTCAGACGCACGCTTGTTCCTGTCACGGCCAGTGCTTCACCCGCTCAAATAACTAAAAGTTTGCTCTTGCAGGGCATTAAAACGTTTTTTTAAAGTAGACAAGTGCGTTTTTCAATCTATTCACCATCATTATCATCTTAGTCGTAGGACGTTCACTGCCGAGTATAGGACTATTCCATAGATTTCGAAAAGAACAGGTAAACCGGACGAAAAGCACGCAGTGAAATCCGTTTAAAGTTGTATACTCAAATTAATGGCCTATATATTTCTATCCGTGAAATTGGCAAATCCCACACGTTTTCTCCCCAAAATACTCGTAAAAGCCGTGACCTTTTGAACTGAATCCATTTATAATGACGTGTAATTCTTTCTCTGAATAGCAAGCACTGCGTGGGATATCGGGCGCACCGTTGCGCGCACTGTCACAGAATAAATAACAGTACTTAGCACTGCGCAGTACAATACACCGCTTGTTTCATGCTAATTAATTATTTCATTGACAAGTTCAACAGGTTATTCAACTTTTCTTCACTTTAGTCCATTGGCAGAGTTTTATCTAAGGTCGTGTTCCGAAATTAATGGCGTCGTTCACACAGCCGTTCCCTATGAAGCCCACAATCATCGTGAGCGAGCTCGATACGTCATCGAGGACGTCACCGATAACGCTCACGTCGCGACCACAACGCTCGCGGATGGATACTGGGTTTTTGCGGTCGTTTCGAGCTATCACTGTCAAAGCATCAAATAAGTATAGGATTCATTCGATCTATTTGACGGAAAACTTGGCGCGCATTTCGCAACCGCGTGAGTGTTCTATTTGGGTTGGGCGTTATATGCACTGGAAGCAAAGGAAACGGTAACAGGGGCGGGGCGCGACAGTTATGAGCGTTGAGGGCGCTTAATGGAACTTACCCTAAATGTTCAATATTCTTGCACTCTTTGCAAATTCTTTTTTATTAATGACAAATACGAGTAGCTAAACCGTCCGCGGTTACGCTCACGGGACAATGAGTTTAATTTTTTCTCAAGATTCCATAATAATATATTTTTTTATAAAAAATGAAGATTCATAATTTTACTCCTTATAACATCAGCTAACTGCCAGTGAAAGTCCGTCAGAATCGGTCGAGCCGTGTCGGAGATGAACCAGAACAAAAACAGAGACACAGAAATTTCAAACTACCTACCGTAAATATACCGTCATTCATGTTCAGAGTTGATAGGTGTAAAAACACAATTGTTAAAGGTCTGGCAGATAGGCTGCTGCTGACTGCCACGTATAGACGATGGTTGGCTATAGCCACCTAAATAGTTTTATTAAATTTAATTTAATTTTAATTTTTATTATTTATTGTAATTTATAATACCTTTTTTTTGTACCATGGATCTCACGTCTGATAAATAAATGAAATATATACTTATATATATATATATATATATATATATATATATATATATATATATATATATATATATATATTACATGTACTTTCAACTTTTTGCTTCTTGATTCGTCACATCATACAGGATATTTGCTGGCACATGAGAAGTCCACTGTGCAGAGGATGTTTGCAGGAGACCGAGACCGTGAAGCACGTGCTGTTGGAGTGCACGGCTACGGAAAATATACGGAACACTACCGGTCTACTAGAGGATCACTATAGTTCTAAATCAACATCAGTTTTAACACCTCAAATATCACTGGAGCAGTTGTGCCAGCGACCCAGGGTCATACTCCGTTATATAAAAGATTTGGGATGGCTCGGGTAGCTGGCGGGGGAAATGCTCAATATACCCCAAGCCAGACGTCAGTGCAGGACTTAGCGCCCCCAATCAGAATAAGAATAAAAATACAGCATGCAGTTTTAGTATTTCGAGTAGCGTATTATCTTCTCCAAGGCCATATCTACCTTTGTACCAAAATGTCATAAAATATGTACGTGGTCAAACGTAATTGCTATAATTGTATTATATGAGTAAATTTAAATACTTACTATACCAATCAGTAAACATTAATAATAAAATACAGTACCTACGTACATACAAATATAAAATCAATCACCATGGAAAAAACGCTGTCATTACATTTCATCACTCTTGACGGTCTCCGAGCACGTCTAATGTATCGAGCTGTCAAATTGACTTTGATTTTGACTAAGCTATCAGAAACTGACACACACTTTGACAGAACTGTCATCATACCATCTTGAAGTAGGCGTCGATCTTATTATTTTGTCTATACTGTCCCCAAGCATATTACGCTTTTTCACCCGCGTGGTGATTGATGATGATGAAAAGTATCCTATCCAGCACCTCATCTACCTCCATACGAAATTTCATCAAAATTACTACTATTACTGCCCGCAGTTTGAGCGTGAAAGAGTAACAAACATCCACACATCCATACTCACAAACTTTCACGTTAATAATATTAGTAGAATTAACATTCCCAATGTTTGTACGTAAGAATAATATAATATAATGTTTGGCCTCTTTTTTGAAGATGTACAAAAATGTTGGACGAGCAAAGAGAGTTTTCCCAAAAAAACTTCAATTAAATCAAACTTCATATTCTTCACAGACAAACAATTCAACACTTCAATAAAAAAGAGGCACCTTTTATGGAATCATGATCTGATAAACTGGCAATTTTTCAAAAAAACCGACTTTTATTGAATTTAGCCAAAAAAACGGACTTTACTGATTTTACTGACCATTTTGTTTCTGCTAAACATCACAGAGAGATTCTATTGTAATGTGTCCATTCTAAGAAAACATTGTATTTCCTTACGTTCAAATAATGTACTTTATAATACATATAGATAGATCAATAGACTGGAGATCTTCATCACCATGTGAAAGTTCTATGACGTTCTTTAATCTTGTATGTATTTATTGTAGATAGGGGTTTAAATGTTATCCCTTTGAACTGTTACTACACTGGAGGAAAACATTGGCAGCTGTAACACAGGTACGAGCTAACACAGTTCACAATGTAACTAAATTGTACCTGCCACACTAATGTGTTACCAACGAAAATTATATACTCGTATATATAAGAGAGTGTAATAGCGAGCCAAGCGAGCGAAGCCTCTCTGCTTTAACTGGCCAAATTGACTTTCGTTTGTCCGTATGTTTGTTAGGTTGTATGTTGGTTTTCCTGTACATGCCGTCTTTTTCAACCAATCTTGACGAAACTTGGTATGCATGTTTTACTATTCAGTATCACTTTATCATCGGCGATTTTAGAATGGTGGGGTACTTTTTCTAAAAAGGTGGGAAGTTTTCTGCGGCGCTATTTACCGAGTGATTTTGATAAAATTTGGTACACACATTAGGTACCTGACTTTTACAAGAGGAATTTGAAATAAAAACATAATAAGTGTTGCCGAAATTATAAGTTGTGAAGTTTGAAAACTGGACAGTTTTTGGTAATATTCGGCAAGAACATTTGTTACCAACAACATATAAATTTTAGCAATATTGGTCAATGTTGCCGCTGATAGCCCAGTCGAATTAGCTATAAAAAGAGGCAAACCCGGAAAAACTATAAGTAGCAATTTGATAAAGCGTTGGGGAAGGTCACTGGCCACTGGCAGTCTTAATTTTGTTTGCGGTGGTAATCTATCCGTTGGATCATCCATGCGTCAAAAATGATATATGTACCAAAATTGAAGGAATTTTTTTTCAAGCAATTTTGGTGGTTTCCCTTTTGTATGTAAATCTGAAAATAAACGTGATAATGCAATGATAAGATTTCAGCCCCACCTCTTTTCGAGAAGGTATAATCGGAAAATATCGATCCGACGAAAAAATTATTAGAACCAAAACTGTAGAAAACTTAATTCTTAATCAGTTGACTCGCGATTCGCCATAGTTGGTCAATAATACAATAGATTTTGCAGAAATCAATCTACTTTACCAGGAACTGCAACGTGTGTGGTTAACGACTTAGTTAATCAAACAAAAATTCGGCCCGTCTTTTAGTTATTAATCGGAAAATATCGAAATATTTTAGGAAAAAATTATATGAATCAAAATTGTAGGATTCAATTTTAAACAACTTTTTTAAAACAATTCTGCGTGTGAAATTGAAATTAACGAATTATTCAATAAATAAAAAGTGAACCATAAAAACAAGATGGTGAATGACGCAATGGATCGATTACCACGCAAAACAAAAGACTGCCAGTGAACTTCCCCAACAAATTCCGAAGGAAAATTGCTCCTTATGATTTTATCCAGGTCAAATACTAGGTAATTCGACTGGGCTGTATATAACAATGTATATAAAAATGTGCTCGCGAAGTCTACAGTTCCCAGAATAGTTTTGAATGTGATTCACCAGATGTCGAAATTAAGAGAATATAGGTAATTAATATACTATAGTACTTGTACAGCCGTGCGATTATCTAAGAGCAAACATTGTTGCGTCTTTGACAACATCCGTGAAACAAATGACGAGATGACAAGAAACGTTGGAAAAACAACCTTATGTAAGTACAAGGGCGATCTCTCACAAAGTATTTGACATCGGTGAGCTCGTCGACGAACGCATCGACGAATCATTAGAGAATCGCACGACTGAATGTCCGCTTTACTTCAACGCTACACTGTCTCAACGTCACGGATTACGATCACATTACGTCACTACTTCAGTGGTAGTGCTCCAGTTTATCCACTTAACTGAAGTATGGAAATTAATACGACTACTTATACATGTAGGTAATCCTGTGTAATACTTACTTTAAGTGTACGAAGTAAGTACAAGACTACAGGCCTTCAAAGCACAAATGGTATTTACGTTTCGGTAAACAAAAGAATCAAATCACTAGGTTTAAATATTTATCAAATATTGGAACGAAGTTCCTTATCGCGCGTTGTGAAAGGGGGCTAGACGGAAAAAAATCTTACGAAAAGTTGTCACGACACTTTTTGCTATAGTAAGCTGTCTGTCTGTCTGTCTCTCTCTCTCTTATAGAAAGCAAGTGCGGCGTCGCATTTTTCTCTGCCTGTCTCTATCTCTCTTATAGAAAGCAAGCCAGATGTTGTAATCGTAGCAAGTGGCGCCATTTAGTTCCGTAAATTTATACTAGATGGCGACTCAGGTAAAATTACTTCGCGGAGGCATTTCATTCACTGGATGTAATATGTAATTTTGAGAAATATATATTTTTGAACACTTCCCATACGCAGAAAGGAGTTTTATTGAAGTAACCCTATACGCGCGATTATCGGAACCTATTATTGGAATATTTACCATGGTTTTGTATTTTTAGCATTATTGGAACGAAGTTCCTTATCGCGCGTTGTGAAAGGGGGCTAGACGGAAAAAATTCTTACGAAAAGTTGTCACGACACTTTTTGCTATAGTAAGCTGTCTGTCTGTCTCTCTCTCTCTTATAGAAAGCAAGTGCGGCGTCGCATGTTTCTCTGTCTGTCTCTCTCTCTCTCTCTTATAGAAAGCAAGCCAGATGTTGTAATCGTAGCAAGTGGCGCCATTTAGTTCCGTAAATTTATACTAGATGGCGACTCAGGTAAAGTTAGCTCGCGGAGGCATTTCATTCACTGGATGTAATATGTAATTTTGAGAAATATATATTTTTGAACACTTCCCATACGCAGAAAGGAGTTTTGTTGTAGTAACCCTATACGCGCGATTATCGGAACCTATTATTGGAATATTTACCATGGTTTTGTATTTTTAGCATTATTTTTTCTGATGAGGAACTTGGTTCCATCCGGGTGTCCCTTGACACCTCTCAAGTTTTTTTTTGTAATGGTTCTGAATAAAAGTGACTTCCTCTCGCCGGATGGAATGGAAAGCGGAGATGGAATCAAGAAGCGATGACCATTAAATGCAGTTGTAAGCTGCATTAATCGACACCCCTATGATGACCTGAGAGATGCTGTTTCACGTTTGAAAGACCCAGCGTCATAGCTGCAAGGAAATACGTACGCCGGCAGAGCATCCCACAATTTACTTACACGACGTGGTAAGAAATTTTGAATAGTATATGGATGGCAAGTTAAGCCGTTAACCAAGACAAAAGTCTTCGACCAATGTGTGTTACCAGTGATGACTTATGGCACTGAAACGTGGTCTCTTATTATGGGCCTTATAAGCAAAGCAGAAAATCGCACAACGAGCTATGGAGAGGGCTATGCTCAAGGTTTCTCTACGTGATCGATTCAGAAATGAGGAGTGGTAGTGGCAGTGGGCAGGGCACATAGCACGCAGAACAGATGGCCGATGGGGCCGGAAGGTTCTGGAATGGAGACCACGAACCGGCAAGCGCAGCGTTGGTCGTCCACCGACACGGTAGACAGACGACCTGATAAAGGTCGCAGGACGACGTTGGATGCAGGCCGCTTCCAACCGGTCCTTTTGGAAAATTATGGGGGAGGCATATGTTCAGCAGTGGACGTCCTACGGCTGAGATGATGATGAAGTTAACCCGTAGACTCGCCATATAATACACTGTTTTAAACTATCACGGTTGTTCACTAAAGTTATATGATTATTAACGGCATATTTACCGTGGTAAGGTTGTGGAATGAGCTCCCGATATTTCGGCGCAGTTACATGCATCAGTCTTCCCGTGAACATGATGCATGTAACTGCGCCGAAATATCGGGAGCTCATTCCACAACCTTACCACGGTAAATATCCCGTTAATAATCATATAACTTTCGCCATATAATACTCTTGTTTTCCCACAAATCTTACTTCTTTTCCAGCAATTGCGACATGTGTGGCTAGGCCGAAACGAGTAGTTGAGGATCGGAATGGTAAGGAAGGAATAAGATTTAAAAATTTGTATGTAAGTTTTGAAAAGGTCACTACTAACCCAGCAGTAGAGCATATCACCAAAATTTCGCCAGAAATATTCATCGCAGAAGAACTGTATCATGTGATAGAGGCCGAAAAAAATAATATCACTTCCTCACTGACCTGTGTTGCTATGCCACTCATGCTCGGACAAGGAACCGCTTATTATAACAATCATCGATGCATAGAGTGGGTAATAACATGAAAGTCACCGTAAGATAATCGCAAGACACATAACAAAGTCGTTACGAGAGAAAATGTACTTACGTTCACTCTTAGCTGTTGAAAAGAATGACCGCTATTATTTTAGTTTCATCACATCATAACTTGGTATTATTACCTTCAGATTGTTGCGGTGATTGTGCAAAAGAATGTGTATTATAAATATGGATTCGCAAATAAGAGCGATTATCTCTTGCTTTGTCACATAGCCGCAGCTCTCTGCTAGATACATCGAAAACTTACGTGTATATATGAACTTCTACTTTTTTTTATCTTTATTTATTTATAGAGGGTTTTATCACATATGATATGTCACCCTCATAGGGGCTTTCTTAGCTTATTCTCTACGCGCAATGCCTAATTTCACAATTGTATAAAGGCGTTTGGTTTCCCTTGACAAGGGTGTGGCCAAAATGCTATTAAATATACCAAAAAATGATATCCACTTTCTAATAAAAAACATGTTTCTTTCAGCCTCGTTTCGGACACACTCCACCAAAATGTGAGTTACGTCCTCAACAAAAGTACACTCTGAACAATTTGGTGATTCTATCTTTTTCATTAAAAACGCGAAGCTGTTCAGGGGGATGTGTCCAGAACGAAGTCTGAAAGCCATGACAACATCCTTTCTTGATATATCTGCACCAACAAACCAGGGGATGCGGGAAAGGCTGGGCTGTATGGTCTTGTACCAAATACCCTTGCTTTGAGACCTCTCATCAAAATATTCGTTCCACATCTATAAGCATTTATATCGAACGTTGTATATTAAATCGCTATAATAAGGTAAACATTGCAAAGGTATTCCCTCTGTACTGGCTTCTTTTGCAAATCGATCGACTTCTTCATTGCCGTACAAACCGATATAAGAAGGGATCCACTGAAGAACTATATAACTTCGACTTTAAACTCGACCAAATTCAAACCGTTACCCCGCTTATATTGCTGCTTAGGAAAACACTTCGAAACCTCAAAATTACAAGCGAGTCGCCTCCCTGATGCATCGCCTGCGGGCCAGCTCCAGCAGCTACCTGCAGCTGTTCGCCTGGAGGATGGATCTTGACTGCCAAATAATGTAGCACTGGACCAGGATGCATGTTGAGCACTCTGGATCCAAACCTAAATTTAGACTAAGATGGCGTTTATATTTTTGTGTTAATTTAATTTTTGTGACATTTGTTTTTATTTTAATGTGTTTATGTATTTTATGTGTAATTTATTAATTGTATGGACCTATATCCGAAATAAATGATTTTGATTTGATTTGATAATGAAGAATTAGGTACGTTTAAAAGTGTTGTTGGAAGACAAGGGCTGGTTTCCTCTGGTCATGTTGGAAGATGACATGACACTATGGCAAATACGACGGCAAGATATCTGCTCAATGTTCGTCCTAAAGATATTCAGAAAATCAAGAAAGATAACGTAGTATACCTAACTTTCACTACTCATATGCTCTATATTGAGCTGGAACAGAACGGGGAGTAAAAAAAATATTTGCCTAAAAGGAATTTTATATCATCAAAATTTGTGTGTCTCAAAAAACACAGAATCTTCAGGTTGAAGGTAAATTAATGACACATAAATAAAAAAAAATAACCGGTTATTCCAATTCATAACAATTAAAATTAAAATATTTTTTGGTCTCAGTTTTGTGTGCCAGTTCGGCCGCAAACAATTCCACTAGCATACATCTGTAGTAAATATTTTTTTATGACCTTACTATGCAAATGAATGACTTTATATTAAAAAAATAAACATTTTGGTACTCAGTAATCCTAAAGTATATTTTAATTTGTGTACATTTCGTAGTACCATATATAGGAATTGCATACAAGTCTTAGCAACATACATTTCCTAGGCTATGCACGAGATCCCATCATAAATATTGTATTCGTTTTTAAACTATCATGGTCACAAACATAAGAGGTATTCAAATTATCAACAGGATAATTACCATATATATTATCTATGAGTTTCCGATATTTCGGCATTGTTGCAAGCGCCATGATCACGGATGAACTCATGGCGCTTGCAACAGTGCCGAAATATCGGAAACTCATAGAAAATATACATGATCCCGTTGATAATTTGAATACCTAGTCAAATTTCGGGAACACGAAAAGTACTTTTTAAAAATACAAAATTTAATTAAAATAATTATATTTAAGTTTGATGTCCGATACATCCAAGAGTTAAATTAGAACTAACTTACAAGCCTAAAGCAGGGAGGCACAGCTCCCTTATCTTTGTTATGCATTTCGGCGAACGTCGGACCACCGGACGATCGGTAGACGCAACTCAGCGGTTTTGCCGCCTACGCTTGTATGGTTACCGTATTACCAGAATGCATAACTCCTCCCACCGTAAGTTCGAAATTTTCGGGAGAACTTGGTTCTTCCTGAGAATTTCGAATACACAATTTTCTTATCGTACTATAATACAACAATTTCTTAAAATAGATTATAATTATAATTATAGGTAAAAGTATATATAGAACTAATGTACCGACACTCATGTTCTTTACATTAACTACACTTTCGTTTCCACTCGTTTCTACATTAACACTTTCACTTCTTGCTAACACTTGGGATAGATGTTGAAGATTTGTCAAGTCTACTTCGTCTAGCTTAACAGGTGTTTCCAAGCGGGACAGCGCCGACGGAATTATTTCAGGTAAGTTCACAATTGGTAGTGCAGGTAAAGAATTTATCTCGAGTTTTCCTTCTCGTCTTTTCAATATGGCTCCATTGATATTTGCTTCACAGTCATCATCAGTTGTAACAATGTATGTGCCTTGGAGTTGATAGTGGCTTATCTCTTCGCCACATTTCTTGGTCATTAGAAGGGTGGTTTTAGTGTAAACCATCCATCGATGTGTTTGTATCTTCTCTATTTTCACATCATCAAACTCAACCAGCATTGGGCGGCATTCCGTGACGTTAGCAGCAAAGTTCATCAACTGAGTTACGCAGACATCTTTTATCATCAGGGACGTGTAGTCTTCTTCGCATAAAAATACTGATTCGTCGATTTCTTTACAGGGATGAAGCAGTGACACCGTTTTCAACCCTTTCATTAAAAGGTAAGGATATTTAGGTAATACTATGGAAGTTTGGTTTAGGGAATTTGTGATAGGTAACGGGATGATTTTATAGTACGTGTATACATCGAACTCGACTAGGGGTATATCCATAATGAACGTTATTTGATTTTCCTTAGCAAATACTCTGAGTTCCATACATTGTTCTAATTTGAAAATATTGTCTAACGTGGCAGGAAATACAAGTTTATCATGAGTTTCAATGGTTTTTAATAGAGATAACAATTCGTTAGTATCAATCAACGATTGATGTAATGTTCCCAATTTACTGAATGCTACTGACGTTTCTATTTCTTCTAATCTTATATAGAGTGTATTAAAGTTATGCAAGAACAAATTATAGGCATTAATTATGTTAAGTTCGTTAATAGTCATTTTTGTATCACTAATTTGTTTCCTAATTTGCAACATCACTTTATCTAATTCAATAAAATTATGTTTTACTGAGCGTGAGACATTTGTAAAAGATTCCATCATTTCAGCGACCACTGTCATTTTTCTATCTACTGCATCTTGACTTGACTTTATATCTTTTATCATTGTATCATACCTTATCGCATCGTCGTTATCTAAATTTCCTGTCACTAACTTAATTATAGAACCGAGAGGATTCAGAATTCCACGTCTAAGACGCCTCGACGGTAGTAGCTGATTAAACTTTTCTATCGTTAGACTGAGGGTGTAATCAACTTGCATTCTTAGGTCATTTACGTCCGCGCCAGCTGTTTTATTACGAAAATAACTATCAATGTGAATATTAAGCTCGTTGTAACGGTTCATGTTTAATTCTAAATCCTCACGTGTTAAACTTAAATCTAGTATTTTAACTATTGACCACTTATCGTTACTAACTAAAGCCTTTCCTTCTTTCATTGGGAGTATTCCAGGGTTGTGTTCAATTGGCTGAAGTAGAAGGGCCGGGATCCTGGTGAGATTCATCAGGAGCAGGAGGAACCTGTGAAGGTCGTTTCACATCTTTAACAGGTGCTCTAGTATTGTTTCCATGAAGCCTAACTGGGACGACATTCCTACTTATATCACCTGTAACTTTAGCTTTCTCGTAACGCGCTTTGTCTTTGCTCCGCCTTACATTTGCACCTTTTACGAATACCCTATCGCCAGCTTTAATATGAAACTCCGTTTCGCCGCCACGTTTTTCCTTATTCTTTTCTTTTTGGTTAAGTGCTTTGTTTGTTAGATATTCGTAAAGATATTTGGTACGTTTCTTATGGTCCTGTAATAACTTTTGTGTATAGTCTTTGTTAAATTTTACATCAAAGTTACTCATGGAGTCGGTGTGGCCAAAAACAACTTCAAATGGAGTGAGACCTGTGGTGGAATGTATGGATTGGTTGTAAGACATAATTGCGTACGTCATAACGGATGCAGCATCTGTAATTTTGTGTTCGTACTTTGCCAGGCGGTAGATCTCTACAAGGGTTGAATGAAGTCGTTCGATAAGTCCCATTGAATTTGGGTTATGTGGGGTACCAATGTGCAGTTCGATTTTATAAAAGTCTAGGGTTTCCTTTATAAGTGCATTATTAAACTCAGTTCCAGAATCTGAACTAATCCTACGAGGTACACCGTATAGTGAAAAATATTTAATTAGAGCCCTAACAATTTCCGGTGTTGACCTATTGCTGATTTCAAGGGCTTGACCGAGTTTGCTAAAAGCATCGATTATGGTTAAGAACGATTTTCCTTCTATGCTAAATACGTCTATGAAAATTTCCTGAAAAGGTCTACTTTGCGTTTGAGTAAGTTGAAGTTCTGGTTTTATAGGTTTCCTGTCATATTTCATGGCCTTACATTTTTCGCAAGTATTTATGATAGTTGCTACGGTCAAATCCATGTGGTTCCAGAAGTATGTGCGTTTTAAGTGCATTAGCGTTTCTTTAATGCCGCGATGGCATGTCTTACCTATGTGATATTTCATAACTACTTCTCGCTGTTCATTTTCGTCTTCAACATAAACTACTCTTTGCTTACACTCAAACAGCCTAACTGTACCCTTTTTGAACAAAGCAATTGTTGCTTCTGCAAATTGTCTCCGGTGTCTATCATCCTCAAAATATATAAAATGCTTAATTTTAGGCTTGATATATTCTTTCAGAAAACTTTTGACTAAATCAGGCCTGTTTAGAGGTAAGTGAACTTCAAAAATCTTTTGTTTGGGTCTGGATATGTTTTTTACTGTAATTTCGTCTCTAAACCACGTGTGGATAAGAATTTGATTTGGTTTTGTATCTATAGCTTCATTGAGGATCGGAATTCCATCTGTATCTACATCAAATGCAGAATGTTCAGTAAAGGTGTGGGTGCTTTCAGCCTTTTCAGATGCTGTAATGGTACTACTAGATGGAGATAATACCGAAAACGTCCTTTCAGAGTCTGAATTGTGTATTTCTATTGTTTTTTCAGAATCCGATGATATGTTAATTGTTTCGCTTACGTTTGGTATGTTTTCTTTGCAATTTTTCACCCTTTCAATTTCTCTTTCCAGCTCCGCTAAATGTTCTTTTAAAAGTTTTTTATCTACATTAACATGCATAGATCCTTCATCATCACTACCCAGGGCATTAATTTTGACACGTGAGAGAGCATCTGCTACAAAATTCTGTTTTCCGTTTTTATAAATTATGTCATAGTCGAATTCAGCTAAACGCAACTTCCAGCGAGTGAGTTTGCTGTTTGGCTCTTTTATAGAATTCAACCATGCAAGCGGTCTGTGATCGGTGTAAATTGCGAATTTTCTGCCATATAAGTACGGCCTAAAGTTTTTGACGGCCCACACAATAGCTAAAAGTTCTTTCTCTATTGTGCTGTACCTAGTTTCAGCATCATTTAGTGTTCTACTAGCATAGGCTATAGGTTTATCTGCTCCAATCGAGCCTTGGGACAGGACTGCTCCCAATGCGTAATTAGACGCATCGGTGGTAAGTAAAAACTGTTGCGAGAAATCAGGGAACTGTAATACTGGAGCGTTAACTAACAGTTCTTTACATTGTTCAAAGGCTGCTTTATATTGTTCTGTTATTTCGATTTTGTTTCTTTTCTTTAAACAACTTGTAAGGGGCTGAGTGACTTTCGCGAAATCTTTGATAAATTTTCGATAGTACCCAACCAATCCCAAAAAGCTTTTAATTTCAGTGGCAGTTTTGGGAATTGGGAAATTTAAAACGGCTTGGATTTTGTCATCATTTGGCTTAAGGCCTTCTTTGGTGATCATGTGCCCTAGGTACAAGACCTCTTTCCTGAAAAATTCACACTTATCTAACGTTACTTTTAAATTAGTCTTTCTCAGTCGTTCAAACACCATTCGAAGCTTCTCGATATGCTCTTGTAGACTAGATGAATACACGATTATATCATCTAAATAGACAAGGCAATGGAGGCCTTGCAAGCCCCTTAACACATTATCCATGGCACGTTGGAATGTTGCTGGAGCCGTTTTTAAACCGAAAGGCATACGGGTGAATTCATAATGACCTGATTGTGTGGAAAATGCGGTTTTAAGTCTATCTGATTCCTGGACCTCTATTTGATGATAGCCACTTGCCAAATCGATCGTGCTGAAGTAAACTGATTTACCTAGTTTGTCAAAAAGATCTGAAATATTTGGCAAAGGATATTTGTCATCTGTGGTGATCTCGTTCAAGCGTCTGTAATCTATAACCATCCGAAATTTCCTTTCGCCGGACGCATCAGCTTTCTTTGGGACTATGTGGACGGGGGCACTCCATGGTGAATGAGATTCCCTTATTACGTCACTCTGAAGGAGTTTCTCAACCTGCTTTTGTATTTCTTCGTTTTGTGCGGGTGGATGTCTATAAGGTCTGATAAATATCGGATCTTCGTTCTTGGTCCTAATCTGATGTTTAACATTATTTGTAAATGTGAGTGGCATTTCGTCACAGTAAAATATGTCACGATACTCAAAACACAGTTTCTGTATACATTCACGCTCTTCCTTGTTGGTATGCTGCAGTCGTAACTTTTTCAAATTTTCTTTTAACAACTCGTCTACATCAAACTCATTTATGTCCATTGTAACATTGACAACGCATTCTTCCTTTTCATACTTATCCACTCTTAACGGCCTACCAAACGTCATGCTCACTCTATCCTCTGATGTATTCTGCAAAACTGTATATGCAAATGAATCCGTACATCTCACTATCGCACTAGGCATTCTTATTCCTTGTCCAAAGTCCACGTAATCCAGCACAGCATCACCATTCTTTAAGTCAGTAGGAACCCTTACTCTTGTTTCAGACCTTGGTTCCAATATAACCTCATAAGGTGGATTATATATTATCGGAATGTCAGTATCGCGTGTGTGTAAAATTTGATGCTTCATGTCGATTGAGGCGTCTAATTGCTTTAGTAGGTCAGATCCTATCAAGCCGTCATACCTACTATCTACATCATAGACGTAGAATTTATGCTTCTCCGTACTCTTAAAGGTTTTCAGGAGTGGTATGTAAATAGCTTCATTATGTTGGCTACGAGCGTGAGTGCTGATTACTTCAAAGGGTTCGTAAAATTTGAAGTTTGTAAAGAACTCATCTACTTTGGCTGGGCTAATAAACGACCGTGTGCTTCCCGTATCTATCATGAAGCGTGCACCTATTTCAGGAATTTCTATATGTGGAAGCTTGAATATGGAATCGCAATTAATTTGTATTACCTCAGGTGGATATTGGAGGCTTGTGCCTGAAAATTTTCATTATTGTAAGCGTCTACTTCCTGATGAGGCATTTCGGATGTCTCTGTATAGGCCGCTGCCTCAAACTGGGGTGTATCTAAATTATACATATAATTTTCGTTACACTGTTCTGTCTCATGTTCAGGGTAGTACTCAGGACATGTTTCAACCTCGTTATTATAAAATACGTTGTTGCTATCAGCTTCATAAGGAGCATCCAGCATATTTTGTCTAAGCGGACGAGCAGTGCGCATAGACACATCAGTATTTATAGCAGGTTTTTGATTTTGAATGTTTTGATTGGGAATTCCAAACTTAAAATTATTTTGAAGCTGAGGTTGGAATCCTTGTGGTCTGACAAAATTGTTCATTTGTGGACGAAAACCTTGACCTTGTTGAGGTATACCGAATCTAAAATTTTGTTGAGGGATACCAAACCTAAAATTTTGTTGTTGATTTGGCATGCCGAATCTATAATTTTGGGTGCCCTGATTGTTATTAAATCTCCAATTGTTCGCAGGTTGCATATTTGAGGATCCGAATTTATTTGTGACTTGTTGCTGGTGTGGTATTCCGAACTTAAAATTCTGACTAGGTAACTGAAATTTATTTTGTTGGGGTGTTTGAGGATTACCAAATTTAAAACTTGTTGATGAATTAGGCAACATGATTGGTATTTGTGGCTTAAAATGTTGAGGCGGGGCAATTTGCCTTTTCTTTGCATTGTATTGGTTTAAGAAGTTAACTTCCTCCATCACTATACTAAGGGCAGTTTCTAAATTGCTGCACTGTTTGAGGCGCACTATGCGTATGAGGTCTTCCGATAAATTATATAGAAAAACATTTAAAGCCATATTGTTATACACAATCATTTTTGCCGCCTTCACGCCAGCGTCAGAAATTAGATTGACTTTAGCGAATAAGGTACTACGCATTTGTTGAATTCTGTGGCAAAAATCAATGTATGACTCGCTAGATTTTATTTTTAATTGTTCTAACTCTATTGCTATACACTCTTCAGACCTAGGGTCGCCAAAATGTTGGATTAACAATTCTTTCAGATCATCCCAGGAATTAATGTCCTCTCGTTCACTAACCAAAGCGGCTGCTCTACCTGTTAACCTACTGGTTATTGAGTGGTATACATATAACGCCTGGGCAGCAGTTTCAGTAGCAAATCCAGCGTGTACATATTGGGCTTTCTTTATGAATAAATTTAATAAGGTTTCTTCCCCTTCAAACTTAGGAATAAGGCTAAGCAACTCCCTTGGTACAAGTCGTAGTTCCATTATTATAACTAATCTTTACTTATCTAAACAAAATCACAATGCCAATATATGTGCGCAGTAGTCTAATAAGTCTTATTTCTAAAAACAATAATCACTAACACAGTAATTAGAACGCCGATATGTGTGCGTTATAAAGAAAATCAAATAACGATTTATAATTATGGCAAACGGAAATAGATGGGAAATGAAGGAAAATGCGAAAAGGTTTACTCACAGTGCCGTCACACTCATCCTTCCGTTGAGCCCAAGAGTTTCCTTGAATCCGGGTCCGCTTTGACGATTTGTTTGGTTCGTGGATTTCCGCGCAAGTGCGATACGGCACGGGGAAAAACTGACAAAACTCGCGATTGTTCGAGTAGTTACGCACAGTTTCCACGCGCGAAAATCCTACCGGCTGCGCCAGTCAAATTTCGGGAACACGAAAAGTACTTTTTAAAAATACAAAATTTAATTAAAATAATTATATTTAAGTTTGATGTCCGATACATCCAAGAGTTAAATTAGAACTAACTTACAAGCCTAAAGCAGGGAGGCACAGCTCCCTTATCTTTGTTATGCATTTCGGCGAACGTCGGACCACCGGACGATCGGTAGACGCAACTCAGCGGTTTTGCCGCCTACGCTTGTATGGTTACCGTATTACCAGAATGCATAACTACCTCTTAAATATTGTATTGTATTTTTTTATGGGTTAGGTTTGCAAACGAGCAAGCGGCTCACCTGATGGATGGATGATAAGTGATACCATCGCCCACAGACATCCGCAATACCAGTGGTCTCGAAGATGCGATGCCGACCTTTGAAGAAGGATGATAGGAAGGATGAGATAAAAGGGGTGAGGGGGAGGGGGAAGGAGAGAGAGAATGGGGGAATCGGGCCTCCGGAACCTCCCACAAACCGACGAAACGTAATAGCACGCTATGTTACTTCATGTCAGTGTTATGTAAGAGTGTGGTACTTCACCGGTTGTGCCGGCCCATTCGGCTTTGGGGTTACAGCGTGGCACTACCACTGAAAACCATGTGTGACCATGATAGTTTAAAAACTTAAATTTAGGACCTATTGATAAGAGGTTTTCTTATTGATTGGGTTGTTTATTTTTCGTGTTATTCAAATTTCGACCTAAATTTTATGTCAAGTTATACAATAGTAGGTTTTATTGATTTATTTAAATAAATTAGGAATTTTAAAGTTTATAATGCCGATTATAAATATGGGCTTTGCATTGTATGTGCAGATGTTACGAATTTTAACTAGGTTTCATACATATCCGATAACATATGCGAGAATGCACCCAGTCAGCAACGCGGCCTCGAGCGTCCAGTCAGCGATAGCACAGTAGCACACAGAGAAGCAGATAAGCTTGATCGTTGTTAAGGACATAACAAAATAGCACAATGTAACCGCTATTTACATCCATACAAATATATAAATAAACGTTGTCTGTAAAGTCAG
This sequence comes from Selenia dentaria, assembly GCA_917880725.1. Classification (NCBI taxonomy): domain Eukaryota; kingdom Metazoa; phylum Arthropoda; class Insecta; order Lepidoptera; family Geometridae; genus Selenia; species Selenia dentaria. The sequence goes on from OU862898.1 coordinate 22,639,559, forward strand.
TTTACGGACGATAACTTTACGTGATAACGTCATAAGACAAGGTTGGCGTCTCTATCGCTTGTTCCGCGCTCTCGCTTGCACGCTCGGCTCCGGCATAACGTGACAATGAGTTATCCTTTATCATGCGTGCAGCCGGCGTTCATCGATTTACAAGACGTTAAGTCAATAAACGTTTGTAACTCTATCACTCTCAGCCGTGGGATTCTCTAATGATCCGTCGATGCGCTCGCCTGGAGCTCACCTATGTCAAATACTTTATGAGATATCGCCTTTGTACATAAGGTTGATTTTCCAACGTTTCTTGTCATCTCGTCATTTGTTTCACGGATATTGTCAAAGATGCAACGATCTTTGCTCTTAGAGAATCGCACGACTGTTTGTCTTTATCACGCCTGCACGGCTGAACGGATCATAATAAAATTGGCAAGGTAATGGATAATTTATATCAATGGGAAGGACATAGTTTACTTTTCATCATGATCATCCTACGCGGGTGAAACTGTGGGAAGCAGCTAGTAATATTATAAGAATGTTTGTAACACTGTCACTTTGTCTCTGTCTGTCTCTTACCTATCACGCCTAAACCAGTGATGTTATATATAAACGGAGGTAGATACGCCTTACTGCGCTCGGCTTGGCGACATCAACACAAGCTAATTGTCTCGAGTCAACTTCGTGCCAGCCTGTCTGGCAACGACGCAGGAAACATTTAGGAAAAAATGCCATCTTGTGTGTTCAGAAACTGCAGAACATATACTGGGACGAGTGTTAAAAAAACAAGAACGATGTATCTTTTCATTTGTAAGTATTGTTTTTATATTCTATCTATCAAACATGAAAAATCAATAATTGTATTTTAGTTTAAAGTAACTCCTGCGACGTTGCCGCTTCGCCACCCACGCGAACGAGACAAGTAGCGAGCGACAGAGAGAACCAGACTGTCATTGGCGGTCGAATGGTCGGCAACAGGCGAACGCTGTTAATAATATGTTGATCCCTTTCTGACAACTAGGATTCATATATCTTCGCGTTCTTTTAATCTTGTCAGTGTAGTTAATGTTGTTGTGCGAGTTGTGTACTATAGCTATAGGTAAGTATATTATAAAATATGCCATGTTTAAACGTCATATTCAAGCTGTAAAACGTCTTTTTAGTTAATCTCATTGGGCGCAGTCAGTAATGTTATAAGAATGTTTGTAAGACTGTCACTTTGTCTCCGTCTGTCTGTTACCTTACCACGCCTACACGGCTGAAAGGATCATAATCAAATTGGCAAGTTGATAGATAATAGGACATAGTTTACGTTTCATCATGATCATCCATCACTACGCGGGAGAAACCGCGGGGCCCAGTTAGTATTTTATATACCACAAAATATTTATTTAATTTAGCGTTTTTAAGGAAAAAAACAAGTAACATTTGATAAATTTAATACTGACTTTCATTCCATTCTGTGTTTTTAAGAGTGTATCTCAAAAACTACTGGACTGAATTTGATGAAATTTAAATTTAAAATAAAGGACCACACGGGAAGCACTAGCTGTCAAACAAAAAAAACTTTAAGAATCGGTTCACCCAGTCGAAAGTTATGAAGTAACAAACATAAAAAAACTACAGTCGAATTGAGTACCTCCTCCTTTTTTTGGAAGTCGGTAGAAAAGGTACCTTATCGGTTAAGAACGCCAAGTCAAGCAGCGCTCTAAGCGATTTAGCTTACCGTCCTGTTCAGTCATTATTAATGACGAAATACGGTTTTGGTTCGCCCCGATCATTGGTGCTCATATAAAACGTTAAGCAACTTCCTTTCCCATAGTGTCTCAAGACCTTTGCCCAGGAGGGGATTGATTCGATGATTGCTATTAAATTAGGTTATAAATCTTTGATAATCTTACGTCTAAAATACACCTTCACATTATTTTCTATCGACTTCCAAAAAGGAGGAGGTACTCAATCAGAATATATTTTTTTTATGTTTGTTAACTTCCAACTGGGTAATCCGATTTCCAAAATTCTAAACGATCAATTTATTGCATAAGTTTCCCGATCGCATAATTTCACGAAATTCAGCTGTTAAGTGGCCAACCAGATCGTGTGATTTAACCCTTTGCTTACCAATGACGTAAATGTACGTGCGTTTCATTCATGAATCTTTTGTTTTAATTATCACGGTATAGGAAGGATTTAACACCACTGGATATTTTTGTGGGGCTATGTTTAAAGAAAGAGTCTATACAGAGCCAATCCTATCTAAAACTCATAAATCCGTGATGTGATTAACGAAATAGACCCGCCATTTTGCCCAAAAAGTGATTAAAAACTTTGATGTAAGTATCGACATCTGTCAGCGTGGTCATGGACATGGTGGACATTTGCCAGATATCATTTTTCATTCAAAATTAGCGAACTTTTCTCTTCGTAATACAATAAAAAATTTAATCATCTTCATCTAAATCCTTTGCTTTATTTTGTCTTAGAAAACTAAGTTCTTGTTGAAAAACCCTTTAAATGGGACCACTTCATATGTATGTCTCTACCAAACAAAAAATAATTTTCTAAATCGGATAATAATCTATATATTAAAAGCGAAAGGTCACTCACTCACTCACTCATCACGAAATCTCAGAAACTACAAGTGCTAGGAGTTTCAAACTTTTGCATGCGGGTTCTTTTTAGGACGTAGGTGCTAACTAAGACGGGATTTTATGAAATTCAACCCCTAAGGGGGTTTTTTGGGGTTGATAGTTTGTATGAAACTTCGTTACTGCGAGTGCTAAAAGTTTAAAATTTTGCATGGGGGTTCTTTTTTTGGACGTAGGTGCTCACTAAGACGGGATTTTGTGAAATTCGACCCCTAATGGTTGTTTTTGGGATTGATAATGAAATCTCCAAGACCAAGCGTACGAAGACACTGGCGGGTCAGCTAATTCTGTATAAACTTATGCGTGATCATACATAAAAATAAATAAACACATCTCTTCAGAACCTCTTCCTTTTGTTAGTCGTTTGAAAATACTTTTCAAAAGACATTTGAGTATAGCATTAACATTCGTACTTTTGATGTTACGTCAAAGAGGTAGACAGTTACGTGGCGAACATTTAATCCGTTGTAAAGGTAGTGTTAGCACATTGTTAACGTAACTCTAATTGGTTGTTCAACAACCATGATTTAGGTCATTAGCGAGTTACTGCGAATTTGCTTGTATGTCGGTTCATTATGGAACGTGATAATGGAATGATTGACAAAGCTTTGGCAACGATGTCTTCACTCTGCGCACAGGATTTGGGCCTCACGTTGGAACTATTAGGTAATCTGTGCTCATTGTGCTTTACTTCTCGGGTTCGACAATTCAGCACAATTTTATCGGTATTTGTGAAACATGTGACGTTTATATACTGTTATATATATTTATGCCGAACATGGCTTGCATTTTGTTGCTTTGACTCTCGCCTAGACACACATTTTCATCATCATCATCATCATAACAGTCGTAGGACGTCCACTGCTGAACATATGCCTCGCCCATAAATTTCCAAAAGAACCGGATGGAAGCGGCCTGCATCCAACGTCGTCCTGCTACCTTTGTCAGGTCGTCAGTCCACCTTGTCAGTGAACGACCTACGCTGCACTTGCCTGTAAGTGGTCTCCTCTCCAGAACCTTCCCAACCCATCGACCATCTGTTCTGCGTGCTATGTGCCCTGCCCACTGCCACTTCAACTGGCTAATCTTCTGGGCTATGTCGGTGACTTTAGTTCGTCTACGGATCTCCTCATTTCTGATTCGATCACGTAGAGAAACCCAATTATATCATGCAATTTTGAAATAAACCCATACTATTCGACTAGCCGGCTGGTGCTGTTAGGAACAACCTGTCTTCCATACCGCTGTTCTCGGTTTCTATCCTCGTACAGGCCAAATATTTGTATGTATGAACATGACTGTTTGGCCTGTATCTGAGTGTATATAAGTATGTATACCAGTCATCAGGTTGCCGTAGGCTCAGCCTAGTTTGGGATCTGAACACCGCGTTATCCAATATTTTCACCTGTTCACTCCGTCAGGGCGGCGCGGGAATGACATGGTTGCCGAAATAATTGCATATTCCAATATATGTATGTACTCATTTTAATATAAGTGTCGGAGTCATCCGTTTATAAAAAAGTGACCTCATTACTGACATACATAATCAGCCCATTATGTTCCACTGCAGGGACTCGAGCCTTCTAATCAGAGAAACGAGTCAACATTCAGACAAGGTCTTCAGGTTCCATGTTAGGCAGAGTATGTACCAAGGTAACCTGATGACAGGTCAAACAGACATGTTTATGCACACTAATGTTTGACCTACCCGGGTATTGAATGAAGGACCAGCAGCGGCTCAGAAGGCTGGGGTGCTGCCAACTGCGCCCACCGGCCGTCAAGTCAGTTATGCTCGTCTTTCTATACATTAAAAAATCGTAAAACAAATAAATCTCGGCATAGTTCTAATTCAATAGAGCTCCGAATCGGTCCGCCGACTAGTCCGCTGCAATCCGTTAGGCGGATAGCATTACATAGCGGTAATTAGAAACGGTTGACGGTGCGTGTATCCACCAAGGTGTTATGAGTTATGGTGAATTAGCAAATATGTAATTGGTTTTTCAATTTTAGAGAGAAAATCACATCCTCGGACGGCACTGAAACCCGCGTCTTCCGAAAAAGCATCTGCAAAAGTAAGTGCATCTCTTTCGGTTGGATAATGCTGTCAAGCTGTTCAATAGATGTCGCTTCGTCCTCATACGAGGGACAAATACAATTTTTTGTTTACGTCGTGTCCCCCCAAGAGAGGGGTATATTCAATTCAATATAGCCAGCGCACTAACAAGACGCTTCTAAGACACATCATATGGCAAATTTATGATAGTTTAGATTTAGTAGTTTAGTAGTTATGAGGGAACATACACCCACAACGGTCAAAATCAAAACCCTTCCTTTTGCTTTGCCGTAGTCCGGTAAAACACGAAAATGTTTGGAATACCCCACTTCTGCTTAGTCGACATCTGCCACAGATGGCAATCTATTATACAAAAATAAACCCCTATTATTCCTTGTCACTCTACAATTTGAGAGCGGCTTTACCGACTGTGTTCATCTTTTTTTAAATGTTTCCTAATACTTCGTAGAAGGTGTACATTAAAAATTACATTACATTTAAAAAATAAGTAAAGATGGGATGTTATGGCGAGGCCGAAGGCCGAAGCTACACTACGCAAATGAAGTCTCGGGCAGTCGCTAGTAAAATAGTGTTACGAGAGTGGGTACGGGATTGGAAGGAAATAACAATCTTGTCAGTAACCGGTTTATTTTACCCACAGAGTTCCCTGGAGTAGTCCAACACTGGCACTAATACCGTCACTGTACTGTCACTTTTTACTATCACTGTACTATTTCCTCTGTACTCACTTTCACCCTTTCACTTTTACTACTTCTTCTTCTTTTTGATCTTCGCTGTATCGCACTTTAAACTCAACTGGCGTTCGGCGCGATTTGCACCGCTTATATACCCCGCCGAACCTTCCAGACCCGCTATTTTCGATCGTCTTTTCGTTATTCATTTCGTTGTTCTTTTATCTGATTGTCATCTTGATCTGTTACTCTTTTCTACAGAGAATTCCAAATTTATAATTAGCTACGTCTCTTTACTAAAAATTTCCACGAAAGTCTCGAAATCGAACAAAAACGAATCGCCTCCGTCCAGGCTCGAACACGGTGCCTGCCACTTGTAAAGCGGCGTGTGGACCGCTAAGCCACGAATGTGATTACAACTAGCAACGAAATTCTTCCACACTTCATTCCGTGACAGTCCGCTGTTTCACCACGCCACGGCTGTCACACTATCCCCTCCTTAAAGGTGCTCGTCCCGAGCATCATTAGATCCATGATACTGGGCCAATCTATCTACATGCACCACCTTTGCAGGAGTCCTTGGTGTTTTTCTTGATTCTATATGTCACACCATTCATTCTGGTAACCACTTCGTATGGACCTTCCCAGCTTGGTTGTAGTTTTGGAGACTTTCCTTTTCGTCGCACAGGATTATGTAGCCAAATCAAATGATCCTTCATCGAAACTTTTTGAATTAGCATGTCTGTCATAACGTGTTTTCCTGGATCTCCGACGCCTGCACACCAGCGTCGGTTCTTCGCCCCCCTGTGAGTTGGTTCGGACAGCCACTCCTTAGATGTCCCCGTTCCCCACAGTTGTAACATCTGGGGCTAAAAGTTCCACGGCTACTTCCACGTTCATTCTCCGTTGAAGTTATTTGTCTTACGCGCCCATACCTCGGGTCCCGTCGAACGGCCTCCACTTCGAGCGCGTGTGCAACAGCTTCCTTGATGTTCCCGTGATGACCCAAACGCACAGCAGCTCTCACTTCAGCGTCGTAAATGCCATCCACGAATGCCTGAAGCAGCATGCTATCGACGAGGTTCGAAGGTGAAGTTTGATAGGCTTTTCTCACTAGTTTCTCCACCTCCAACGACCACTGCTGCAAGGTCTCATTGGCATGTTGGCAACGGTCACGCAGCTGAGCGCGGAACACATGCTCCAGATGTAAGTCCCCATAGCGAGATTCAAGGGCCTCCAACAATTTCTCATAGGTGGCGTCGCCCCCTAAGGCTTCCAACACAATTAATGCTTTGTCTCGTAATGCCAACGTCAGAGCAGTCTTAGCTTGGCTTTTAGTCCAGCCATTCAGGTCCTTCACGGCTTCAAACTGTAGCCTATATGCCATCCACGAGGACGTGCCGTCAAATGGTGGCACCTTGAAATTTCCGCCTGAAGATGACACGATCGTGTTGCTCGTTGCAGCTTGCACTCCGTTAGACTGAATCTTCTCTATTTCCACTTCCATCTTGGAAATACGGGCCTGATTGTCTGTGCACTGATGTTCTAGTAGCTGCACGGTTTTTTCTACCTCCTCCACTCTTCGCGTGCTTTCCGAGATAGCCACCAATATGTCCTTTTGCGCGGCCTGTAGTTGTTGTTCCTGCCGGCGCGCTTGTTCCTCCTGCCGGCGCGCTTGCTCCTCCTGCATTACACGCATCTGTTGGAGCAACGAGCTGAGATCCATTACCGGGGGCTGCGTAGTACTGCCGGATGTTCCCTCAGCGGAGCCACTTTGCCGCACGGAAGTATCTGCACCAGCAGCTTCCGTTTCTGCGCCACTTTGTTCCTGTGCGGCAGTCCTGGCGCGCGTATTAGCACCTTCCCTCGGCAAGACAGGCATTTTACCTTCCAATCCCACTTCTGACACCAAATGTTACGAGAGTGGGTACGGGATTGGAAGGAAATAACAATCTTGTCAGTAACCGGTTTATTTTACCCACAGAGTTCCCTGGAGTAGTCCAACACTGGCACTAATACCGTCACTGTACTGTCACTTTTTACTATCACTGTACTATTTCCTCTGTACTCACTTTCACCCTTTCACTTTTACTACTTCTTCTTCTTTTTGATCTTCGCTGTATCGCACTTTAAACTCAACTGGCGTTCGGCGCGATTTGCACCGCTTATATACCCCGCCGAACCTTCCAGACCCGCTATTTTCGATCGTCTTTTCGTTATTCATTTCGTTGTTCTTTTATCTGATTGTCATCTTGATCTGTTACTCTTTTCTACAGAGAATTCCAAATTTATAATTAGCTACGTCTCTTTACTAAAAATTTCCACGAAAGTCTCGAAATCGAACAAAAACGAATCGCCTCCGTCCAGGCTCGAACACGGTGCCTGCCACTTGTAAAGCGGCGTGTGGACCGCTAAGCCACGAATGTGATTACAACTAGCAACGAAATTCTTCCACACTTCATTCCGTGACAGTCCGCTGTTTCACCACGCCACGGCTGTCACAATAGTAAATACATAGTAAAACGTTGAAAAGAATTGCCTCGGAACTTGCTCTGTTTATTTTGGAACGCGGTAGTGCAGTCTTAATAATTGAAGTCCATAAATGCGCCTTTGATGTCTTTATTTGATTGTATTTTAGTTTGCCTTGAATGTTTTAATTGAAATCAATGTTTTAAATAAATGCCAAGTGATTGAAATCATGTTATAAATCAATTTAAATCGCTCGAACACTCGAATAAAAATACAGTAATAACCTTCACCCGAACGTATAAGATCTGAATTGCTAAATTCAAGGCTCATATTTATTGTTATCTTCCTGTGTATAGTGTTTAGGATACATTTCAATTTTCATTTCAATTTCATTTTATTCAGCAACAAATAAGCACAATGTTCAAATGCAAAAACACATATCTAGTGTATTACAATTTAATTGACGTGTTTAGGATACATTTCAATTTTCATTTCAATTTCATTTTATTCAGCAACAAATAAGCACAATGTTCAAATACAAAAACACATATCTAGTGTATTACAATTTAATTGACGTGTTTAGGATACATTTCAATTTTCATTTCAATTTCATTTTATTCAGCAACAAATAAGCACAATGTTCAAATACAAAAACACATATCTAGTGTATTACAATTTAATTGCCGTGTTTAGGATACATTTCAATTTTCATTTCAATTTCATTTTATTCAGCAACAAATAAGCACAATGTTCAAATACAAAAACACATATCTAGTGTATTACAATTTAATTGACGTGTTTAGGATACATTTCAATTTCATTTTATTCAGCAACAAATAAGCACAATGTTCAAATACAAAAACACATATCTAGTGTATTACAATTTAATTGCCGTGTTTAGGATACATTTCAATTTCATTTTATTCAGCAACAAATAAGCACAATGTTCAAATACAAAAACACATATCTAGTGTATTACAATTTAATTGCCGTGTTTAGGATACATTTCAATTTTCATTTCAATTTCATTTTATTCAGCAACAAATAAGCACAATGTTCAAATACAAAAACACATATCTAGTGTATTACAATTTAATTGCCGTGTTTAGGATACATTTCAATTTTCATTTCAATTTCATTTTATTCAGCAACAAATAAGCACAATGTTCAAATACAAAAACACATATCTAGTGTATTACAATTTAATTGCCGTGTTTAGGATACATTTCAATTTTCATTTCAATTTCATTTTATTCAGCAACAAATAAGCACAATGTTCAAATACAAAAACACATATCTAGTGTATTACAATTTAATTGCCGTGTTTAGGATACATTTCAATTTTCATTTCAATTTCATTTTATTCAGCAACAAATAAGCACAATGTTCAAATACAAAAACACATATCTAGTGTATTACAATTTAATTGCCGTGTTTAGGATACATTTCAATTTTCATTTCGCAGCAAACTACTGTCGTGTTCCTTAAACCCCTCAGCTGTATTTAACCAGGATAACAATAGAAAATCTATTGTGTCTTGCTCCTGCTACGGCTGAAGGCAAGCCGAAATCAATCGCTACGTACGCACACCCGTTCCTTTACAAGCCTACGATCATCGTGAACGAGCTCGATACGTCTTCAATGACGTCACAGATATCGCTCACGTTCCGATCACAACGCTCGCGGATGGAAGGTGAGTTACTGCGATCGTTCAGAGCTGTCACTGTTAAAACACCAAATAATTCTAAGATTAATTCGACTTTAGACAGAAAATTTGAAACAGGCACGTGACAGATTAAGGAAATATTGAGTCATAAGACTTTAATTTTAGATGTTTTAAATTTTAAGTAAATTACAAATTCCAACATAATACTATAATAACATTAAGAATACTTATTTCATGTTAAAATATTTATGTAGGTAGATTTGTCAACATTATTATTGTTTGTTATAGTAAATATCAAATTGTATGTAATCAGTTCAGTATAACAATATTGTAATAATGCTTAAAATTCAATTAGTGATTTCTACGCCTTTGATGTAAATAATTTTTCTAAAATTGTAATAGTTCAGAGGAACCAGGACGGGACGCGAGAGTTGTGAGCGTTGACGGCGCTTACCGGAACGCACCCTATGTGTGCACCTCTTTGACAGTATAAGCACGCTAAGGCAAACTAGGTTACAATGTTAACGCGTCAAAATCTATCTCTACATAAAAGTGAACCCCTATTTCTCCTGGTCACGCTATAACTTAACGGATGGAACAATGACGCTGATTCTTTTTTGGTTGTGTTAACTATTGTCAGGAGAAGGTTATTATGGGATAAACACCAAGAAAAGTTGGGAGGTTATCGCGAGGCCGAAAGCCGATTCTACTAAATCGCGGGCAGTCGCTAATATCTAAATATTTAGCAAACATGCAAAAATCTAAATTAGTAGGGCACGTTCTTTGACAGCCCATTCAATAGCATCAAAGAAACCAACCCTCAGAAAGCACACAGATCTCGTCAACAATAAAAAGTGCCTACAGTGATGAGGATTGCACGCTCCACAAACAATACTGGCACGGCAGGAGGTCTAATTACAGAGCACTGTGGAACAAACCTGCCTGCCGCATATGGCATGTAACAAGATATTGTTTACTGCAGATTAGCTGAATGGAGTGAGACATAATACAGCCTATTGAAGTGAAATTGTAGAACGAAGCATTTCAGCTACTTATATGGACAGGAACCCGCGGGTCTGCAAAATAGGTAGTTTATTAGTAAACAGATGCTATTATTGTACAGTAGGGTTTACTTGTATGTCATAATCATAATCAGCCAATTTCGTTCCCACTGCTGGGACTCGAGCCTTCCTCTCAGACAAACAACCGGGACCGACGGCTTAACGTGCCTTCCGAAGCACGGAAGCGCTCAGTTGAATGCCACTAGCACACACCCATCCAAGTCCTGACCGCAACAAGTGTTGCTTAACTTGTTGATCGATTAAGATCGCCAAGTCGAATTCCGCTACGATCGCTTTCTTGTATGTAATGTAGCCAAACGAAGCGGCATATTCGCTAAACAAACAAGTGCAATTTGAAAAATTTTATACCGACTTCCATTCAATTACTTTAGTTAAAATCAGTTATTGGAGTGTAACTCAAACACTACTGGACCGAATTTGATGAAATTTAAATGGGACCAGACGGGAAGCACCAGCTTTCATACAAAAAAGAATTTTGAGTATCGGTCCGCCTAATCGAAAGTTATGAGGACACAAACATAAAAAAAATACAGTCGAATTGAGGACCTCCTCCTTTTTTTGGAAGTCGGTAGAAAAGCTCCTAACCCTTCAGCTGTCGCTGAACCAGTCACAATGGATAAATTATTGTTATCCTGGTTAATTACAGCCACAGACCAGTGGATATACGGTCTGTGATTACAACGAGGATATAGAAGAAAACCTATTAATATGGACAGGAACCCGCGGGTCTATAACTCTGTTCTGCCGCTTTGGCATTTATATATAGAAGAGTAGCAAAATCAACGGTTATAAAACTGTTTATTAGCGGCGACCCCAGTTTCACCCAAGAGGTGTTGGATACTTAAGGTGGTGATGATGATCCTATTTTTTATTCCAGTGCCTCATCTATCTATATATATACCATATTTTATTCAAATACATCTTGGCGTTATCGAGTAACAAACCTCCATCCAACCAAACATTCGCATTATTGCCCGAGCAAGTGAAGCGTCTCAGCTTTAAATTTTTAATAACTTTTTTATTTATGAACCGATTGAACACGAAATAAAACACTTAATTAAAGTAAGTGAAGCTTATCACAATATTATATTAGTGAAAACCACATCTTAATCGAATAAGCCGTTTCTGAGATTTCCGCTTTTACACCGCGGTGGAGATGGCCACAGACCGGAGCCGATGGAGACAGTTCGTTAGAACCAAGGTGCTGCCATGATGATCACGATCCTCAGTCATGAGGGAACGACCGAAGAGAGTTTCTGAGATTAGCGTGCACAAACGCACAGATAAACAGACAACACTATTATTAAAAAAAATACTATTTTTTTTTATATTCTATTTTCGTTATAAAAGTCCCAATAATTTTTTCTCATATATCCTCCACGTAGACAGCGATCCGTTACATTTTTATTATATATGTATAGAAGACGAAGATTTAGTGATCTAATTTTTCGTTTAGTATCAGCCATCGTCAAACAGTTTGTGATTTGAAAAAAACAACGCCATCTAGTGAACGCGATGTATTTCGCGTCGTCACTTATAAAATTACCTTTTAATCTTTTAGTTACTGTGAGTACACAATTAAAAGTCGACTTTATGACTTGACAGTTTCTGTTTGATTTATCATCATAGTCGTTTGAATGGAAATTACAATTACCAACCCCCGTCCACTAAATTTTAATTTGCGTTATATGTTTCATTTTCATTAAACCGTATGATTTGACATTTTGTGCTAACGCCAGAGTTTTTCCAGGACCAATGGTTCACTTGTATGTACTTAGTAGAAAACAAAACAATTTTTTTTTTACCATAAAATAGAACCGACTTATACACCATAAAGTGTGAAATATAACTTGTCGAAGTCGGGACCATGATAGTTCAAAAGTACCTATTATCACAATATTGAGCGTATAGTACTGACTTCGTCAACTTATTTCACACTTTTTGGTATTGAAGTCAGTTCTATTTATGGTAAAAAAAAAATTGACCCTTTTAAGTGACCCTTGGTACTGCTGACGGGATCGATTGTCATTCACTGTCAATGATGATATCAGTTTTTGAAGTGCAATTCAAAAACCGAAATGATGAAATTTAAATGGAACCACCTCGGAACGGAAGCATACCAAACAAAAAATTTTGAGAATCGGTTCACAAATGTGTAAGGTAATTGGCTAACATACACACAAAAAAATACATACACTCGAACATATAACCTCCTCCTTTTTTGAAGTCAGTTAAACATAATGACATACTCTTTAGTTTTTAAGCGTCCAAATCAAAATAATACATACATATATACGCACCTTGCACTCATAAAGGCCTATTCAGACCTGAGCGTTATTCGCTACCGCTGTGGGTAGCGAAAAATACCACGCGGAACTCGATGGCTAAATAGTATGAAGTTCCATAACTGCCGTGAATCTTGTACCTTAGTGAGGCGGTATTTTCTCTTGTTTGGAGAAACTAGTTCCGCCGCCCCGCTAACCGTTTCCAACGAATATCTCTACCGCGCGCGATGTTAACAGTGAAATTAACGCAATCCGGATTTCTCTATCGCTCGCGGTAGCGAATAACGCCCTGGTTTGAATAGGCCTTAATGGGACGACATTACCATATGAATATCCCTAGGTGCGTATGCGTGACTGGATTAAATAACCAAAGAATGCATTTTTCTGTGCCAGTGTTCATAATTACTAGTACAAGCATTACGGTATTACGTCGCTTTGATGAACCACATGTCATATTTTTATTGTTTCCTTAAAACTTTACATAGAGATGGTGATAGAGGGCTAATTTATTTCTTCCTTAAGTAGCATCGACTTTCATGCTTAGAGATTATGCAGCAAAGCCGCTATCAAACATTCTTAACTAATTTAGGGTGAATATACAATATATGTGCAACATCTAATGTCATCATCATATCGTAAAATAAACTTTACTATTTTTTTTATAATAAAAATGCAGGATGAGTTTAAGCAAGTATGTACCACCATCGACCGCGTCATCATTTTCCATCAGGCGAGACTGTGGTCAAATGCTGGTTAGATAATGTAAAAAATAGATTTTATACACACAGCTGTCAGTTTTAAATTTCCTGTGTCGTGGCGTAGTAGATATGGAACCTCACATAAAAACATCGCCAATATCCAAAATTCGAGATAAAAACACTTCTAATAATCACATCACCCATGTTTGTCTTCGCCAAGTTTCGAACCTGGGACCCCTAGCTTTGAAGGCAGGCCCACTAGTAACTAGGCTAACATGGCCGTCAATAAGACTTATGGAGGGAGAGACCAGATACCATCATATAATTATAGACTTTATAGAATCTTGCTTCTTACTACTATTACTAGTAGACCTCGCGAGAACAGTAATTTTATATGCTGTTCCTACCAAATGTTCTTACCGAATATTATCAAAATCGTCCAGATTTAAACTTCACAACCTATAATCTCTGTTGACCAATTATGCTCATATCGAAATTCCTCATTAAAGTCAGGTACCTGATGTCTATAGCAAATTTTATCAAAAATTGGTCAGTAAATAGCGCCGCAAACTTCCCCTCTTTTTATAAAATTCAATCCCTACTCAAAAATAGCACACAACAAAATAATTAAATTCAGATTAAAGTATCTATTTTATTTCAGGCAAATAAACTCATAAAGCATGCAAATTATAAAACAATAAAATATGTTGAAAGTTATTATTAAGTAAGTAAGAGTAAGAGTATTAAGTTGAAAATGCTACCTGTATCGGAAGACCACAAGACCACCAAGATGAATGTCGATTTGGATCAACCCGTTGACTTGCGATTCGCCATATTTGGCCAATAATACAATAGCTTTCACAGAAACCAACCTACTTTTTCAGGAACTGCAACGTGTGAGGTTAAAGAATAACTCTCGCGCCACTACACCAAGACCAAGCGAGCAAAGCCGCTTAAAATATTTTATTATTCAATAGATATATAAATGAAAATATTTATATAACTATTGAAGAACTCAAGACGATAAAAGTAAGAAAGTTATATTTAGATGGTATATTTTCCATTACTCAGTATTATTACATATTATACAGTACATTAGTACTCAGTAAAATACCTCAGTGCCTCAAGACAAGAGTCTTCGACCAATATGTGTTACCAGGTGACTTATGGCACTGAAACGTGGTCTCTTACTATGGGCCTCATAAGTAAGCTCAAAGTCGCACAACGAGCTATGGAGAGGGCTATGCTCGGGTATATTCTCCGTAATCGAATCAGAAATGAGGAGATCCGTAGAAGAACCAAAGTCACAGACGTAGCCCAGAAGATTAGCCAGTTAAAGTGGCAGTGGGCAGGGCACATAGCACGCAGAACAGATGGCCGATGGGGCAGGAAGGTTCTAGAGCGGAGACGACGGACCGGCAAGCGCAGCGTAGGTCGTCCACCGACACGGTAGACAGACTACCTGATAAAGGTCGCAGGACGATGTTGGTTGCAGGCCGCTTCCAACCGGTCCTTTTAAAAAATTATGGGGGAGGCATAAGTTCAGCAGTAGACGTCCTACGGCTGAGATGATGATGATGATATTCTCTATTTGAACAATGTTCACACTAATTAGTATAATCAGCAACCCGTAACTGTCCACGATGGGGTATAAAAATCCGCAGACCGGAAAATTTATGTTTTCACATTCATTTTCTACTCTTTAACAGATCATTCTTTGTATTGTATGATACTATAATGTACCTTAGAAGAGTTTAACGCCCAAGTGCGAGTTCCTACTCGCCTCTCATACCGAGGATTCCGTACCACCAGATTTTTTTAATGTATTTTACGCTTCGAGTGAGCCCGTACATTGTCACTTGTTTTTTTAACTTTATAGTTTCCAATACAATCATACCAAGTTAAATATTTGTACGTACCTGTTAGGATGAATACGGAACAACCCTAACAGGTAGGTCATGACGTTTCATCCCACGACCTTGTTTTTCCTAAGTAATGCGATTTATATTCTTAACTCAACCGATCGCAGTTTCACGAAAGATGACCCGCGGTTTTTAGTGGAACTAACTGAACCAGATACAACTCCTGCTGTTTTGCATAGACACTAGCGCCACAGTTGAGGGACTTCTTGCATGAAACGGACTCTAGTTTATTTATTTATCTTCATCCTACGCTTCTTTTCAACTCAACAACTAAATCATAAATACCAACAGTTAGGTTGAATATTTGCACAGTTACCGTTTTACGTATAACGAATACAAAACAGGTCTAATTTGAAAAATTTAATACCGACTTCCATTCTATTCAGTCATTGGAGTGTAACTCAAAAACTACTGGACCTAATTTGAAGAAATTTTAATGGGACCACACGGGAAGCACCAGCTTCCAAACAAATAAGAATTTTGAGAATCGGTTTACCCAATCAAAAGTTATGAGGTAACAAACATAAAAAAATATATACAGTCGAATTGAGTACCTCCATCATTGATTTTTGGAATTTGGTAAAAAAGGAGCAAAAAAAAACAATTCTTTGGTCAGGGAACCTATTCAAAGTTTCGCCCGGCACTGCACTGTACATTACGAGATAATGATTGTTTACTTTTTTATAAAACTGCTTATGCAGTTGTTTTTTTTAGTTGATATTCGTAGTCCAGTTTTTTTGTTTTTATATAATAATCTTTAGTGGGTACTTGTTCACTCAATATTGTAATGTAAATGATGAGAAAAGAGCGAAATCATTTAACGCTTTCTGGCCACGAGCATTACGGCGTTTACTCTTGTGGAAGTAAACATGCTCTGTTAGATTAGATCATACAGTTTTAACCTATAAACCCGCGCGGCCAAATCTATAGCCTACATTGCATAAAGCCGCGCTGGTACACCGGTGTACCGCAGTCAAAACCCATATCAGGACTGAACATAAACGTTAACTGTTCAAATATGGAATACATTTCGGTTTATTAGATGATTTTTTTAATACTAATAAGCACCTAGAAATCATTTTTACATAGAAATATAGCTTTTTTTTTGTTATCAGTAGGCTAGCTTAAACTTTCGCATCAGGTGTGCGTGTGCTAGTATATTGTTTTCGTGAATAAGAACCATTTCGAGGTAAAAACCTAAGAAAAAGCTTATAATTCTCTTATATTATGGTTTTGTGAGCAATTCCCATAATTTGATAAAGACAGCCGCCATATTGTTTTGATAACGAGTGGAACTACGATATTGAGTTCTATTTGGTTAGCGTTAGAGTATATGTGTGTATGACAATTTGTGGATTTATTATGGATAATTTATAAAATAGGTAGTGTAGGTTTTCAAAGTCTATTATACCGTTGTGATTGTATGTATACTCCTTTTACACCTGCTTGAGCGATTAAGGATTGTAATAACCTCATCATCCTTTTTTTTTACTTTTACACAATTAACATACAAAAAAAACAACAACCTACACACATCGAGTTAGTTAAACTTTTTAGTATGTATAGCATGTTGGAAGTATTCAGTGTTTTTTAAACTAGTCGCTAGTCAACTATAAAAAGTATTTGAAAATATTATGTATATGGCGTTCTTCGGTTAATAAAGGTAACTTTCCTAATATGGGGGGAAGTTTGCTGCGGCGCTTTTTACCGACTTTACAGAGAAATTTCAAATATGGGCATAATTGGTAAAGTGATTGCCGAAATAATAGGTTAGGAAGTTTAAAAAGTAGACGATTTCGGTAATATTTCAACATTGCCTGTGTCTATATGTACACCGATGCGAGGTATAAATGTTATACAGCATCATCGCTTAACTTCAAGTGAGTCAATAACTTGCCGATCAGTCAAAAAGATTTAAAAGAGCTCAAAAACGTGTGTGTGTGAAAACCACTCGGCAATAAAAAACAAATGACGAATTTAAAAAAAAAAACAAAAAATAGAACCGACTTCTATTCTAAAAAGTGTGAAATAATTTGTTGAAGTCGGTACCATGATAGTTGGAAAGTACCTATTATCACAATATTGCGTGCATGGTACCGACTTCGACAAGTTATTTCATACTTTTTAGTGTAGAAGTCTGTTCAATTTTATAAGAAAAAAATAATTTTATCCCTTTTTAGTGACCTTGGTACTTACGGGATACCTACACCGTCAATGATGGTATCATCAAGATGGTGAAACACTTTTTAGTTGTTGAAGTATAACTCAAAAACGACTTGACCGATTTTGAGCCAAATACAAATTGGCTTCCAAAGCGTAGAGGCCCATAATCAAACCCAAGACTGTCGCTACAAAAAAGTTTTCATATTGTTAGTATGGAAAAGCCACAACTCGTCCTGATTCTTCCGCCCTGGTTCCATCGCAAACCTAAGAAGTAAATTAAATTATGATAGGTTATTCAATCTGTCATTTCGTCAGAATATTTTCCCATTTGCTCCAATGAGCATCTACTCGTATGTACGCACAACACGTAATCGAGAACGATCCACTGAATAGCAACCCTAACCTTATAATATGAAGATCGATACGCACCCTCTTAGGATCACCCCTAAAACGGGGCGTTGCGTTGCTACTAGCACAGGTACGGACAGTAAGGACATGGCAATGGAAATAAAGGACTGAACGTAACGGGCCGACGATGACGCAGTAGTGACCACGACTGACACCGCGGCCAGGGTGTCAGTCGTGGTCACTGCGTCTCTTAGCTATTGAACTCCGTTATCACAACTCAATTGTATGACAAGTACAATTTGAAAAACTTAATACCGACTTCTATTCTATTCAGATTGGAGTGTATCTCAAAAACTACTAGACCGAATTTCAAATCTCTCATCAATGTATATTTATTATTTATTATATATAATAAAATAAAAGTTATGGAAAGGCTACAATCATTAACATATGATGAAACCGAAGAGCTTTTAAGTTACAATACTTTGTAATGTTGCAGCTTGCGGGGATCGAACCTGCAAGGGCAATGCTTACATTACGGATCCCACGCGCCGGCTGCGCGTGAGATTGTGTGTGCTCGACTAGCTATGGTCGGAGGCTTCCTAGCGGTGGAGGTGAAATTAAATACGGATCACATTCCACTGGCCGTGTGCTTTATTTATTCTACAATCGTGATTTATACATAAGATTTTTGCTTCCATGTGGTCACCTTATCTTTAATATCAGTGATAGTCTCGTTGCGTTGTGGGTTATTGTTTGAGAGGTTTAGAGGTGTATATTTTTGTCATTTCGGGCTATTGCTCTATGTAGGGTGGATGTTTCAGCACGATCGTGGAAGAATTTTCGGAGTGTATATATTTGTTTATTGTGAAGGTTTGTTATATCAATAATCCCCCTTCCTCCATCAGGTCTTGACAGTGTTAGTCGTTGAATACATGATCGCGGGTGGTGTTTACGGTGAGTCGTCATTGTAGTATTAATTGTCCGTTGTAGTTTCAAAAGGTCGGTTTGTGACCAATTTATGATTCCAAATGTGTATGTAAGTACTGGTATGGCATATGTGTTAATCGCTTTTACTATATTACGGCCGTTTAGTAGTGATTTTAGAATAGAGTTAAGGTAAAAGCACTAATGCTCGACATTGAACTAAAAGATGACATTTTCGAAAAAAATATTTTTTATTAAGAGAACTAATCATTTAAATAACATTGTTATTGAAGTGAAACACACCTAGTTTGACGTACGATACATATTCAAAAGCTTGCATACATTGTCAGAAGCAAATTTCAAAATGGCATCAGTTGATAACAAATAATGTGAGCAGGTTGACATTATGCGCGTAACTCTTAACGTTTTTTTTAAGGCCACTAATTTTTAACAGGTATGGTTTTGTCATTTATACATCTTTATTAACTACTGCTAGTTTAGATATTATAAATGTATGAAATAATTGATTTATTAGGACCATTTTCTTATTATATTGGCTTGTTTTTGTATACAAATTTAGTGGTGTTTACTATTAGTACCAGAAATGAATCAAAACCTAAAAGATGACACGTGTGTCTTCTACTAGGGTTACATCGAACTAAATTTATTAGCTTATTTTAATGCAAATTTAGCCTTTATGATGTAAAAATAAAGTTTGTGTCCGAGTTACCCTTTTTTTACACTAGCCTAACTAAAAGAAAACAGTGTCAACTATTAGGGTATACTAAATGTCTACTATTAGTATCCATTAGTTTCAAATTAAGGTTCGAACATTATGCTGCCAGTAAAGGATCAGATGTTTCTATACTCTGAAGCCAATATGGAAGCAGCGATAGGATAATGCAGGCGAAGCATTCTGACAGCTACTGTGGCGAAGAAATGGTAACAATGAAAAAAATAATAAATAATAATGGAAATGCACTTATTAGATATTAATTTGGAAGAAACTGTTGTATGACTGAAGATATAGAAAAAATGCTCATAGCATTGGGAAAAGCTATGGTCAAACAAGGGTTCCCAATAGGAAAAGATAAATTACAAGATTATGAAAATAGTTGATAATCTTAAGATTGAAACTCTCTTCAAGAATGGTACACGAGGGAAGAGATGGTCTAGCAGCTTTTTAAAGCGTATCTCCGACCTCATAACTAGGCAATTTGATCTGATAATTATGTTTAAGTTTTAAATAAATTAAAGTACATAAAATGTCAATAACTAATTACTTTTAACAAGCATTATGGCTAAATATTGATGTTTGTACAATATTTTTTTATTTTATTTTACTTGATTGTATTTTGCTACTGAATTAATAATTTTACTAAGTAGAAGTTGTGCCCGGGTTTTATTTTAAAGTATTTTTTGTTCATTTGTTTAGTTAAAACATAATATTAAAGTATAGTATAGTCATGTCTACTATTAGTGCCAATTGATGTCTATTTTTGGTGGATGTGATTTTTGATGCTGTCATCTTTTAGTGTATATGGCAAACTTAAGAAAAATATAATTCTTAGTCAAATATACGACAGTCTTAAAATATTTCATATGAAAAACTTAATTTCTAAATGTTGCTCTAACAGTAAAATAAATAATTAACTGAATTTTTTTGATAAATAATATGATTTTTGAGAATGAAGTTTGAGTTTCGCCTTAAAGTGTCTAGCATTAGTGCTTTTACCTTAAGTCTGTGTCGGAACTTACGTGTCACCTCATTTTTCGTGTCATTGTGGGATATCTGATGTGCTTGTTGGAGCCCTAAATATTTGTAGAAGCTGTTTTCCTCCATGTGTTCGACAACTTCACCCGTGTTGAGCGTATACGGTTGCAATACAATATTATTATTATTATTAAACAAAAATAATTTTGAGGATCGGTTCACCCAGTCGAAAGTTATGAGGTAACACATAAAGTCGAATTGAGTACCTCCTCCTTTTTTTTGTAAGTCGGTAGAAAAGTATACATATCGATATGTATACCTACAAAAACTTGTAGAGTTTGAATATATTGTGAACAAATACAAATAATACATTTGACTTAACAACAATACCTAAAGCGTAGGTACACCTTACAGAAACTTGATAGAAATTTTGAAGAAAAAAAACAAGGCGATTAAGGTATTACGTTTGTGCAATTAGTATTCAATTAAACATGTTTGAATTCCAAAGCCGGTTTAGCGAAATTTCCGGTCCTCAAAGGATGATAAAAACAATTGTGGTGCGGTGCGGTGTTAATAACACTGTTTTTGCAATTTAACCGTATTATAGGTATTTTGCAATGTTACGTTTAAAGTGTATGCAAAATAAAAGGAGACATAGGAAAATTGTGACGGGAAATACACAGAGACACAGTCTGAAGCCATTATCACATTTATATAGGACTAGCTGCGCTCCGCGGTTTTACTCGCGTGGTGATGGCCGATAATGAGGATGAATCATATATAGAGTATGTTACTCACGCACAATGTAGCTTTATACTCGTGAAAGAATTGTTCTTTCGGTTAAGTAAATTAACGTGTTACATCCATTAGAAATAAACAGACAATCATATAACTTTCCTCTTTATTATTAGAGTAGATAAGGATTAATAGCAAGTTACGAATAATGTGGCCTGGATTGTACCGGCGTTACTATTGCACAATTCGAAATGAATAAGTATTTCTTGTGACATAACTGTAATACAGGGTGTCTGGCGGCAGATTAATGTTTTTAAAATTAAATAAAAAAGCAATTACTTGACTAATCGTTTTATTGAATATATTTTTACAAAAAGTTATGCTGCGGATTTTATTTCTTAAATATAATGTCATCTAAATGCTTTCCGTCGAGTTGTAGGCACTGTTCAAAACGGAGCTTCGTGTTTTGCGCTACACGCTGCAGTAAACCCGGTTGGATGTCATTTATTTCACGGCGAATGTTTTCCTTCAGGTCTTCAATAGTTAGTGGATTGTTTTGGTAAACTTTACCTTTGAGATATCCCCATAAAAAAAAATCCAAAGGGGTCAAATCGGGTGACCTCGGTGGCCATGGGATGTCTCCAAAGCGACTGATCAATTTTCCAGGGAAAGCTTCCCGTAGCAAACTCATCGAAGCCCTGGCCGTGTGTGGGGTAGCTCCATCCTGTTGAAACCACGTGTGTGATGAGAAGGATGAATGCGCTCGCAGATTAGGCATAAAGTAATCCGCAATCATGCTTCCATAATTCTCGGCATTCACATTGATCGCTTGACCACGAGAATTTTCAAAAAAAATGGTCCAATAATTCCATGTGTGGAGAAAGCGCACCAGACCGTCACCCTAGGGCAATGTAATGGTTTTTGATGCTTGACTCGTGGGTTACGGGTTCTTGGAGCCCAATAACGACAATTTTGTTTATTAACGTTGCCGTTTAAGTGAAAATGAGCCTCATCACTCCAAAATATGGAATTCATCGTTCGAAATCTTAGCAACATCGTTTCACAGAATTGTTTTCGTAAACCAAAGTCATTTTCCTTGAGTGCTTGAACGATTTGAATTTTAAAAGGATGAAACTTCAAGTCCTTCTTCAAAATTTCATGAACAGTTGCTCTTGGAAGACCCAGTGTGGCTGCTCTTTTCCGTATCGAAAGTCTGGGATTTTCAGTTAAACTTCTTTCCACACATTGAATGTTTGCGGGGGTCCTTGAAGATCGACTAGGCCCCGGCCGAGAGATGTTGATAGCCGAAGCAGTTGTGCGGAATCTCTGCACCCATGAGCGAATTAGATTTACACTCGGTCCATCACTCAACCGTCGAATATTGAACCGTGAACAAAATTACCACGGTAAATATCCCGTTAATAATCATATGACTTTAGAGAACAACCGTGATAGTTTAAAACAGTGTGAACAAAATTGTCGACGTGTGATAACATAAGAATCATTACTCTTGAAATATGCCTCGATAGCAAACGCGCGATGCTCTGCCGACCACGGTGGCATCGTGACTAACGAATCCGCACGATCCGTGAGTCGAATGATACCTCCCCCGCCCCGCACCATTCGTTACTTTTTAAAATATTCGAATTTCAAAACATAAATCTGCCGCCAGACACCCTGTAGTTAGACATATGGTAATGTAGACTTCTTTGTAGATATTGACGTCTTCCATAAAACTGTAGTACATCACTTTGCTCTATTCAATTCAAACTAACAAACAAACAAATGTTTCCTCATTATAATATTAGTACCTACCTATAGAAGAATTGTTATACTATACATCCACATAATTATTAAATAAATGTTAACTTGATAATTGATAGTACTATTCAGAAAAACGGAACCTAGTTAACAGCGCATCGTTTCTCTCTTCGAAACTTATATAGAAAATAGTGTGTACTCACAATTTATAAAGTTTATGAAAGTAAATGTTTTAAAAGCCCACCGTATCACCCTCAAGCCAATGGATTGGCAGAAAGAAGTGTACAAACTATAAAAAAGTCATTAGGTAGGATAAAAATGCAGCATTCTAACTTTTCTAAAGAAATGATTGTACAGAACTTTTTGTTCATTACACATATACGGCCACGTGAAGACATAATCGTAAGTATTCACGATTATTTTGTGTCAATGTTTGGATAGTATTGATAAAGTAAGTAGTTAAGTATCATTTACACAGATCACAGAAACTAGGATAGATCATCTGTATGAACATTTTAAAAGGCAGGACGAAATTCATCATGATTTTAGTTGCAATAAGAATCAACATAAAGTTAGAGAATAGGTGTTTTATTGGTATTGTTATTTCTAAAAATTTTTGGATTTAAAATATACCTAAATCACTCTTTTACTCATAAAGTGAGCACAATAATGCTGTTCCGTTCCGATAATTTATTACCCAGTTGTGGTTAAAGAAGTTTATTTTTCTCAAATTATAACATTTCACTGTACCTATGAGAAATATAATTTTCTACTATTGTTAGTTTTCTTTGAATGTGTAATAAATTTCTTATTCTTTTTACAGATAACGCTGTCAAACAAAAACCTTTGAAGATACTTAGAGCAACATAATATATATCATTTGGCGCTTCTATTTCTGTTCTATAAATGACAGTTCCATATCCTCCCACAAGATGTAAAAACAGACTACAAGATACTAAAAACGTAAATGAAAAATATGTTCGTGTTTTCCTTTTATATATACTTCAAGTTGTCACACGTACATTTTTTTAACTTGTTGACTATTGTATTGTATATGCGATATTTGGCATACAATACAATAGATTTCGTAGAAATCAACCTACTTTTCCAGGAACTGCAACGTGTGTGGTTAATAATACATATTTTTGTAATTCTGTAGTAATATTAGGACTTTTACAGAATTCACCTGGGAAAGAACCTTTGCCAGTTATTCAACTGCCAAGGAGTGGTGTGCAAACATTACTGTGTTTTAGTTTTAGGGCAACGTTTCCATTGAAATTCCTTTTGAAGGTTTAACATACAAAAACAAATATAAAATAATCACCATGGAAATAACTGTCATTATATTTCATCATCCTTGACGGTCGTCGAGCACGTCGAATGTATAGAGTTGTCAAAATGATAGCGTGCTTTTGAGTTAGCTATCAGAATCTGAAAATTTCCCCAGCCGTTTGAGCGTTAATGAGTAACAAAGATCCACACATCCATACAACATACATCCAGACATCCATACTCACAAACTTTCGCGTTTGTAATATTGTTAGGATATACAGATTTATAGATCTTCTGAGACCTCTCTGGTGTGTTGTGGTTGTGATGTGATGGATAGTTCTCCACTGATCGCGTGATCCGCGTTGCAACGGATCGTGCCCATCAGATACCGCGATCGGGTGAATACACAACTGACACAACATTGTCGGATCCATTGAAACATATATAATTATAAAATGAATTTACTTGTGAATCCATACCAATATTGCTAATAAAGTTTGTAACTCTATCTCTGTCGGATACCTACTTCTTTCCTTTTTATGGCATTTGCGAGATTGTCGCAATTCCGCCAATGTCGCGTGGGTAGAGCAGAAACAAACGAAGGTAGTGGCGGTGGCGGGAAGAATGATCGGTGATGTCTGATACCCTATCACGCCTAAACGGCTGACCGGATCGTAATGAGATCTACAGAATAAGTCATTCTTTTATGGGACAATGTATACGATTCTATAATAAAGTTCCCAATGTTATCCGAGATGTGCGTATTAATAACTTTAAAATTACTATTAAAACTAAACTCCGTCAAAAAGGTTATTACAAAATTTCGGATTACTTGGAGGATAAAAAAGCTTGGGACTGATCACTCCAGGATCTACCTACTCGTGTACTAAGATGTCAAAGTGTAGCGTGTCTTGCCCTACTGATGCCATTATGTTCTCTTTTGTAAGGCAACACACTGGAGCTAAAAATAAGCGAACATTTGTTACATCATTTAAGAAATTGGCGATACAAAAAATGTTAAAAGATAAGCCCACTGAGTTTCTTGCCGGATTTTCTCAGTCGTGGTCGCGTTCCGATCCGGTTGTGAATTTAAGAAAAAATAAATATAAAATGACAATTTGTAAGTGCCGTCTTAGGCCTATACATACAGAATAAATGTTTTGAGTTTGATGAAATTTGGCAAGGAGATAGCCTATATCCCGGAGGACATAGGATAATTTTCATCATCTCGCTTTCTATCAGGCGAGAGGGAGTCACTGTGATGAAACATTATAAAAAAAACAATAGGCATACCTAAACTGAACTGCTTACCTAAGTACCTATTGGGTGCTACTGATAAAGTGTAGAGTATGAACTGAAACGTTTCAAAAACATATACATTTCTAAGAAATATGTTGTGAGTGACATGTCAAGCACTAACAAGAAACAATTTATCTCCAGTACACAAAAATGCAAAGTAGCACAAACGAGATGGAAGACGAAGTGAACAAAACGTACATTATGTCACATATATGCGTACATGTGCGCTGTAAGCTTTAACATAATGGTATAAGTTAAATAATAAAGTAGTATACAATTTGAAGAAATACAAGTTTATACAATTTGAACAATTTAATACCGACTTCCATTCTATTCAGTTATTGGAGTGTAACTCAATAACTACTGGACCGAAATTGATGAAATTTATTTTGGGCCACACGGGAAGCACCAGCTTTCAAAAAATAATTTTGAGAATCGAAAGTTATGAGGCCTTTGTGGAACCTCCTCCTTTTTGGAAGTCGGTAGAAAACATCTTTACTCATCACATCACATCATTTTATTATTGTAAATAATAGAAATTTCAAAACATAAGAATTTGATGATAAATTAGCATCCAACAAAAATATGTGAAACGGTTCATAAGCGACAATTTTATAGAGAGAGTAACATACCATATGTAAATCAATTTCGTTAGTTAATATACTTCATCATCACAGCCGTAGGACGTCCACTGCTGAACATATGCCTCCCCCACAAATTTCGAAAAGGACCGGTTTATATACTTATGTATATTTTAACATTTTTACTCTGACGTATGACCTACCAAACAAAAAAATAAGATTTTTTTAAGCTTTTACGATTCTTATACTTACATTGAAATTAAACAGGTTTAAACTGATTAAATCAAAGTAAAAACATCAAAGTTTGATTTTAAATAAAATAATCATGAAAATAAATTTCAATAATTGGCAGAGTAATCGCGAACAAACATACATAAAAAATCAATTTGAGAAACTCTTCCTTTTTTAAAGTCCCTAAGAAATAAAAAAAAATTCCTCGTGTTTTGCCTCAAAACGTACGTTCAGGTTCGCACGCTTTACGGAGTGTTTTAGGAACCCCTAGTTGCTTGGTTTTCCAACTGCAAATGCAATAAAGAATATACAACTCACGTACAAGAGAGGCTGTAGGATGGTCAGTATCTAGTTAGAAGTGTTACAATTGAGATTGTGCCAGACTCGTTCTGGGGTCTTACTACAAGCTTCATAAAACCATGCAAGTTCCGTAGTTCTTAAACCTGGCTTAAACAGTTTTGAATGAAATCATACTATGACGCTCATTTAGGTGAACTGTTTAAATGTTATTTTCTCAAAGGAGAAAGAATAATGTTGTCCATGGTATTCTAATAATTAACTATAACCAACAATGCAGACGCCTAGACGTTTGTAAGCTGATAAACTAAGTGGATTTAAAGCGACATGATAACGAGAGTCCATACAAAAAAAAACAGGTAAACGGTTTTCTGCGGTTCTTGAATAGTAGGCCTGGGCAGGCCTGCTTTAACGTTGTCATGGTACGAATAAGCCGGGCAGTTGTCTAGAAGTCCTGCTTTAAGAGTTCATAGTAAGGCCCCTGGTTGACCGCAATCATGTAACTGCAATTATGGACATCTATGTAATTATGGATACGAGACCAAGCCGTCACGTTAACTAACAGTTTAGTATTTGATTTCCTTGACTGGAAACTTTCTAAAACTAGCCAGTTTCAGTCGTCATAAGTCGTCAGAAGTCGTCTTATTGCCCAATGTGTATCGTGTTTCTTACTCGTCCCATGTCCATTAGCAGTTGCAAACGCATGGCTGTATCGGTGGTCTGATTGCACAGCCAGCTGTCCTTGAGAACCAGTCTCTAGTTTATCTGTAGTGAGCTAAATCCTTCAACTACTCATCACATCACTAATTATCAAACCTGTGGTTCTGTGAATACAATAGACCTCGCAAGCCCTTATATCCATGCAATAACATACTTCCAAATTCCTCTGGCTTAGCAAAGCCATTTCACAGTTTTGAAACCAACCTATCTACTTACTTGAATTTTCCAATAGGGTTACATAATGTAGAATTTAGAGCAAAATAGGGGTACCTATAAATTTTAGCGATTGGTCGCATTCTCTTGGTCCTTCGAAAAGGAGCCAATTATTTGCATTTGCAAGTTATATTATGCTTCCTCTGCATATCGCACGCGTTGCAAGGTCGGCAAACATGTATTTTCTACCACTCTAATATAGATAAGAGTGGTAGAAACAAAGATAGCTCCTATCATACTAAAACTCCACAACTTTCATAACATCATTTTGCAAGCAGGTCATTAGTATCTTTTTTCGGGTTCCTCTGCCCCTATATCCGTCTACATTCATGCTCACAATCCCTTCAATATCAATATCTAATGATATGTATTACATAGAATCCTTAAAAAGACTTCTAATTGACCGAGCGAGCAAAGCGTCTCTGCTTTTTTCCTATAAAGGGGGAAGTTTGCTGCGACGCTATTTACTGACCGATTTTGATAAAATTTGTACACACATTAGATACCTGCCTTTAAAGAGGATTTTCGATGAGCATAATCGGTCTTCGACCAATGTGTGTTTCCAGTGATGACTTATGGCACTGAAACGTGGTCTCTTACTATGGGCCTCATAGATAAGCTCAAAGTAGCACACCGAGCTATGAAGAGGGCTATGCTCGGGGTTTCTCTACGTGATCGAATCAGAAATGAGGAGATCCGTAGAAGAACGAAAGTCACAGACGTAGCCCAGAAGATTAGCCAGTTGAAGTGGCAGTGGGCAGGGCACATAGCACGCAGAACAGATGGCCGATGGGGCCGAAAGGTTCTGGAGTGGAGACCACGGACCGGCATGCGCAGCGTAGGTCATCCACCGACACGGTGGACAGACGACCTGATAAAGGTCGCAGGACGACGTTGGATGCAGGCCGCTTTCAACCGGTCCTTTTGGAAAATCATGGGAGAGGCTATGTTCAGCAGTGGACATCCTACGGCTGAGATGATAATGATCATGATGAATTGGTCAAGTGGTTGCCGAGATAATAGGTTGTGAAGCTAAAAAACTGGACATACAAAATTTTTGCAATGTTGCCAAAGGTCTTGTCGAATTTGCAATTTTTTTTCTAAATTTCGATGAAATGCAGATAGCTCTGACTGCGAAAAATTACCGCTGATATGACTGTAGGTGCTCGCGAAGTCTACTGTTCGCAGAACTACTATTGTACTAGAAGTCTGCAATTTTATCAAACGCATGAAATGCTTAGAAGGACCAGAGAACCATGACCGTTAGTAACTTATTTAATTCTTAGTGTAGTTATGCTACGCTTCATGCATTGTCCCCAAGGTAGCATTGAAACTTTGCCGCGTACTCCAGCCTGAATGCAGCTGGGAACCCGTTTCGAGACCCAGTTAGAGCAAAGTGGAACGACGCTATGTCTATGCGGACAGACACAATGGAACTGGGTTGCTAACACTCGTAAAATTACTGATTGCTCCAACTGCGTTGAAAATATGTACTCACCTGGTTACGGCTGGTTTGTTTTGGCTATCGATACCAGTTTTTAAATATGTTTTCTAGTTGGAAGACGTTCTCTGGTTTGGCAAGAATACAAAGAGTAGGCGGTGATCAGCGTGCCAATAGGTCGTCAAGTTAAATGGAACAGACATCAACACTAAAAAGTGTGAAATAACTTGTGATATAAATGTAAGATTAAATTTTTTGGTAAGTATAAAAATGTATCACCATTTTTAGTGACCCTTGCTACTTACGGAATCGATTGGCATTCACCGTCAATTGCGATATCATCAAGATCTTTTTTTTTGTTTGAAAGCTGGTGCTTCCCGTGTGGTCCTATTTAAATTTCATCAAATTCGGTCCAGTACTTTTTATGCTATTGCATAGCTTCTATCGCGGGCCTTGAGCGTGGAGACCGAATCCAGAAATTCCGT
This sequence comes from Selenia dentaria, assembly GCA_917880725.1. NCBI lineage: Eukaryota > Metazoa > Arthropoda > Insecta > Lepidoptera > Geometridae > Selenia > Selenia dentaria. Next base: position 22,669,252 of record OU862898.1, read on the forward strand.
AACGAAAATAACCTAACACCCCCCACTCCGACTCCATCTATCGATGAATAGCAGAACTTTTAATGACTTTTTGAAATATCACGCTTGTCTCTTTAGTTCAGCAACTCGCCTCTAGATGGCATATGTTAAATAATTATAATTCCATAAGTTGATTTGGCATCTATCGATGAATAGCAGAACAATTAATGACTTTTTGAAATATCACGCTTGTCTCTTTAGTTCAGCAACTCGCCTCTAGATGGCATTAGTTAAATAATTATAATTGCATAAGTTGATAAAAACAGCTATGCAATAGCTTTACCGCGGCAGTCTCCGAGTGCCACACGTCTTTTTTTTAGTTACACTCCAATAACTGAATAGAATGGAAGTCAGTATTAATTTTTTCTAATTTGTTTGTTTTCTAATTTATGTCTGTAACCATGCAGGTCAAACAAATCTAATAAAGTTAGCTGTGTTTTCCGAAACGAGTAAAGGGTAACCCTAAGCGCAACTAACTAAATATTGTTACTCAAGTTTAAAACTGTAAACTAGACGGATTGGTTTGGAGTTTCGAGCTGGAGTTATTAATTGGTTTTGCCGGAACCGAGTGCCCTACACTAATGTGTTGTTCGACATGTTTTGGTTTGTACGTGTGAGTTGGTTCCTTTATAATTGCTGGCATACCTAAATTACTTTATTGATACACATGGAAAGTCATTATAAGAGATTTTACTGACTCTTCTTTTTCTGTAATAATTAACTGAATTTATAAATAACAGCTTAAAATTCTAGCTATAATTAGAATTTTAAGCTTGTATTTTGTTGTCTTTTGTTACACGTAATAGCAACCCACCCGGTTTGTTAACTCACACATACACTATCTTTCCTACACGATAATGTAACACTACAATTTAAATATCATCCTACTAGATGGTATATCACCTTATTTACCAGATAATTGCAAGTTTTATTGTATACAATAGTTTTGAAATTTCGACGTAACTCACTAACAATATGTTTACCGTACCGGCCAAACGTGAATTACCTACCTACTAATGGCAATTGTTAAAGGCATTGATTGATTTATATGTTACACATTAATTTAGATATAAGTATGTTATTTTGTTTGTTTAGCTCAGTTGTTGAGCGTCGAATTTAAAGTTTAATATTTTTCTATGTCATCATCATCATCTCAGCCGTAGGACGTCCACTGCTGAACATAGGCCTCCCCCATGATTTTCCAAAAGGACCGGTTGGAAGCGGCCTGCATCCAATGTCGTCCTGCGACCTTCCTCAGGTCGTCTGTCCACCGTGTCGGTGGACGACCTACGCTGCGCTTGCCGGTACGTGGTCTCCAGTCCAGAACCTTTCGGCCCCATCGGCCATATGTTCTGCGTGCTATGTGCCCTGCCCACTGCCACTTCAACTGGCTAATCTTCTGAGCTATGTCGGTGACTTTCGTTCTTCTACGGATCTCCTCATTTCTGATTCGATCACGTAGAGAAACCCCGAGCATAGCCCTCTCCATAGCTCGTTGTGCGACTTTGAGCTTATCTATGAGGCCCATAGTACATACCACTGGTAACACACATTGGTCGAAGACTCTTGTCTTGAGGCACTGAGGTATTTTTGACGAGAAGACTTCGCGAAGTTTTCGGAACGCTGCCCAGCCGAGTTGGATTCGACGATTGACCTCTTTCTCGAAGTTGGTTTTTCTATGTGCTTACTTACAAGTAACTTAATTTGTACCGACCTACTCAAAGAGTTCGCCTTTTTTATGTTGTTTGACTTACCTACCTGATAATTGCAATTGCGTTTTATATTTATATTTTATATTGGTTTATGAACCAATACTGCTTTGTTTATGTTCCTACAAATAATTAGTTATCTCAAATATCTAGTTCGTTTCGTTAGTAAATAAATATCTTAAACCGTTTATTTTCAATTTTCGGAAAATTTCATTTCCTACATTTACACCTGGTAACCTCCTCCTCCTTGAGTCGTAATCACCATGTCTGAGGGTCGTGACCTCCTCCACCAATTGTCCTTTCTTTTAAGCTACTACGCCAGTGTGCTCGGTTACCGGCTATGTGTAGAACATCGTAAGCGGATGTATCGAGAGTGGGGCGGATCTGGTCGGACCAACGCATTGGACTGCGGGCCACGAGATCTTACCATCGACTTTTCCAGTCACCACAAGTTTCTCGAGGTTATCTCCTTCCTTTCTAGCGATGTGACCAAAATATGGCAGAATTATCTTTAAGCAAATGGAAGACCTTGTCTTGTATTTATTTTAAGTTGTTTCAGAATGGACACGTTGGACACCAGGCGACATAATCGTATCACTGACGTATACAGCACAAACTATGAGTTGTATGTGACACAGTTATACTAGATAAGTGATAGTTTGTACGGTGTACACTTTTCATGCGTGGCCATTGTTGAAAGGAAAACAAAGCTTCAGGTCACTACTTGACCTAGATCGATGTCACTAGTGGTACATGAAATTGAGCGCTTTCGCACTTAGATAAAGGGCGTCTTTCTTTCTATAATGATGGTATATTGGTTAAATATTTCTCACCATCGAGCCGAGAGAGGTAAACATACATAGAGTAGTACTCCTTTTGTTTTTTTTTTTGTCCCGGGGAAATCCTTTATGGATACCACCCACCACGGGGAGGGAGGTGGTTATGTGGGAGTCCGTATACCCACCAAAACCCCGGGGTGTTCCGTCACTGCCGCCCTCGGCGGGAACGCGGGACAGATTTTCCACACGACCGCGAACCCGCCGTGGCTGTCCGTTGCCGGACCCTTCTCTTCGCGGCACGCCAGAACACATGGCGCGCCGCAACTGCTTCGGAGACCAAACTCGCCAACAATGGGCGCCAGACTACCCCGTGTCTGGACGCCCGTGGTCTCCCTGCGGTGGGTCGGATATGTAGCCCCACCACCTGCTACGTCAGCCACAAGGGATAGCCCCCCCGCGACCCCACCTCCTCGAGTCTGCGCCGAGCGCCCGGACCCCACCTCGAGCCTGCACTAAAGTGCCCGGGCCCCCCTCCTCGAGCCTGCGCCAAAGCGCCCGGGCCCCACCTCCTCGAGCCTGCGCCAAAGCGCCCGGGCCCCACCTCCTCGAGTCTGCGCCAAAGCGCCCGGACCCCGCCACTCCTATGTGGACTTGGCGGCCAAAGCCCATAGGAGCGGCCCGCCTGAGCCGGCCAGCGCACCCCAACGCCGGCGCGGCCCCTGGGTTCCTCTTGGCTTCACCGTGGTGATCCAAGCCACGGTTACTGAGCCCCCCCGCCACGTCAATGCGAGAACCCTTTGGGGGGGAGAGTAGTACTCCTGCATGAACGACAAACAACAACGAAAGAGGCCGTAGCACAAACGATAGTAGCGAAATGGTATTCGTATCGCAAACGTCAATGCGTCACGATTCGGCGTACAAACTGTGTCACAGTTGCCCTAGACAAATTAGTTTGTACAGTTTCACGTGAACGACACGTTACGTAAAACTTACAAAGTTATTCGTGCTAGGCCCACGGACGGCAATAATAGAAACAACATTTTTCCTAATACCAAATCATCACTATACCGTTACGGGTAAAGGTTATTATGACTGCATCACATAAAAATAATCATATGTCATCTATCCCTTTGACAAGCAAGCCATGCATTTCTCCATGGTACACATTCCATCTATTATAATGGTCCAACTATGCGGTAGAGACACAGAACATGCAGTAAGAGCGCTCCTTATTTTCAAATCGTTATACTTCTAAATCTTCTGGTACACGTCGTCTATAGTGTGACCGCAACCGCTCGCGACTTAAGTATTAAGTATGCGCGCGGTGAGGTGCGTCTACTTACCATAGTTACTATAAGGCTTTTCCACTCCACACTACGTCTGTCAGACTATATAGCAAAGGGATTTATAGCAGTATGACTATTTTTAGAGTGCGGTTGCGTTTAGTATTTGTTAGATTATTGCGACATTTCATGTCAGAATAAATTATTATATTAAGTTAAAGTCAGCAAAAAGAAAACCGTTGTATAGTGTTTCGATGAACTAACATTCAGATGTTTAAATGGCAGCCCAATCCAGCCGTGCGATTCTGTAATGATTCGTCGATGTGCTCGTCGACGAGCTCACCGATGTCAAATACTTTAAAAGATATCGCCCTTGTACATAAGGTTGTTTTTCCAACGTTCCATGTCATCTCGTCGGATGTTGTCAATGATGCAACGATGCTTGCTCTTAGGGAATCGCACGGCTGAATATATCTCTTTCGACACGTAACTGTCACGTGTAATCTTCGACTAGATAAAACAGTAGATAACCACCGACACCGACGTAATTAGCAACTTGAATGGGCAAGCCACATCGCTCGCAGAACCGATAACCGAAGGAAGGTTCTAGGGTGGCGATTATGAATCAGAACACGTAGTGTAGACCGAAAAATCCGGTAATTGTGTAAAGAAGCTGGTTTGAATCCCGTCTGAGGTTGTGAATTTTTTTCTCCCTAATGAAATGTTTGCGTTATAGTATTTTTTAAACAGACCACTTGTATAATTTCTACATAATATAAAGTGCTGTCCATACTGTTATACTTTTGGAGAGGGCTTCCGCAGTATATTATTAGTAGCTACACGTAAACGTATAGCGTTTCCGTTTACTTTCGGACGGACGGACAGACGTTTTACAGATATCGTATGTTTAGAACGGATTCACTTTGATTATGTTACCTAGCATTTTCTTTTATGATTTCGTAGATCTGAGAGAAAAAACACAAATAGGCATAAGAGTAAGGATTGCGTCGAAATTTTATACCTTTCATCTCGCGTCTCATGATTTGTATCCGTGAGAAACAGAAGGGAATGGGCTGTAGCATTCTTTGGAACACAAAACAACATGCGATCTGTCTGATGATTGTCGAGCGAGGCAATTATGATGAATGACCTATATTGAGTGTAGGCATGTTAGAATATTTGTAATTTGTAATTCCAAACTAACCGCTTTTCACTCATTTTAAAAATGTTGTCTGTTCTGTTTGTTCCGGCTTATCTCTGAACTGGCTGGAAAGACTTTAACGGGACTTTTACTGGCAGATGCAGCTGATGTGATATAAGGAGTAACTTAGGTCTCTTTTATGTTCATCGTCATCATCATCATCATCACCTGTTTGGTCCCGAACGATGACAATAGATGGCGCCGCTCGTAACTTCTTTTAGATTGTTGCTTGAATTGCATATAACGCCACTCTTGGGCTGACTGATCTGTCATACTTGTGTGTTGTCTATGACAGCTGTTCACTTGCATTTTGTAATTTGTTGAAAATGGTTGAGATAACTTCTTGTTTTGAGTAAAATGGCTGTGAGCCATATTTGTTGTTGAAATGTATAATTAATTGTGTGTAAATTTGATCACGCTGTAGGCCATGTTGCGTATGCATATTATAAGAAGTATCATAGGAGAGAAATAATATTATTGGGACTTTTAGAAACGAAAATGGAATGAAAAAATATGATTACTAGAATTTTTGTCTGTCTGTTTTATCTGTGCAAATCTCAGATGCGGCTTATCCAATTTGGATGTGGTTTTCACTAATGATTGTGTTAAGCTTAGATTTTGTTTCATGTTAATCGGTTCGTAAATAAAAAGTTATTGAATAAAGGTTACTATTACTCGTATTTTAAAGCCGCCGTATCCCGAGAGGCCATGCGAGTGAATCCGCGGGCGGGTCAACTCGTTAAGTTATATACATATACCTAGCACCAGCTTCCTTGATAAGCATCTAATAACGGTCCTCGTTATCCATACAAATCAAAAAGTTCTTTGAAGGTCGCGATTCTGTCGTGAAGAACGAAAGTTACACCATTTGGAAAGTTAATAAGATCCCCTAAAACTTATATAAGGTTGAGAACCGACTGCGGCAGTTGGAGTTATATTGCAAATAAACTGTTGTTATTCTAAACGTTGGCTTCTTGATCGTGCTTTGGCAAATTGGCCAAAATTGATTTCATCATTATTTACGACAGGTCTCGTATGTATGCGTACGGTATCGGCCAACTTATAGCAGCTCACGCAACACTAAAATACATTAGAAGTGTCAGGAGGTGCTTGCAACAAATCAATAAATGGCGTGACCTACGCGCCGGCCCAAGCAAGACATTGACGTGGATGTGCCTGACATTCATACTTACATCCTACTAATATTATAAACGCGAAACTTTGTGAGTACCTATGGATGTATGGATCATTGGTTATACTCTTTCACGCTCAAACGGCGGTGGCAATTTTGATGAAATTTGGTAGATGAGGTGCTGGATTAACACAAAGGATACTTTTCATCATCATCATCCATCACCACGCGAGTGAAAAGCGTAATATGCTTGGGCACAACATACGACAAAATAATAAGATCTCCGCCTACGTCAGTAATGATGACAGTTCTATCAAAGTTTGTGTCAGTTTCTGATAGCTTAGTCAAAAGCCAATTCAATCTGACAGCTCTCTCAATCTGACACAATGGATTTAATACTGGATAGTCATGAGATTTCAAACTTATTGAAGATTTAGATAATGAGGATCATTTTCAATTTTTATAGGATGTCCAGGCAGTCGCTCGTTTCGCTTGCGGGACGGCCGGGGGTGAGGGAGCAGGAAGAGGGCGGCTCGTGATGCAGCATGAACTCAGCGCATCGCACCAATTGTATAGCGTAAAGGAAGCCAATAATATATAGTACAGTACAGTGTGAACGTGTTCATAACAATGTATGGTGCGCGATATTGATGTGCTATGAGCTATATACTATATGCTATTATATTATAGCGTAGTTTCAAAGCCGCTTTAGTGGGTATGCGAGACTCCCACATAAGCACCGTGCTCCCCCGGGGCCGGTAGTATCTATAAAAGATTTCACTGCGACAAGAAAAAAATACTGATTTATATGTTAGAGGTTTCAATTTGAAAGGTTTTCCAATATGTTTACGGCAAATTGAACGTAAGGTTTAGCATATGAAGCCCTTTTGAATGATCTTCGCAGAGTCCTAATCCGTCGGGAGGTCGCACAAGGACACTGAAGATTTTGCATAGAATTTATTCCAGACAGACCTGAATAATATAATGGATTATGCAAGGTTAGCGAGAGGTGAAACAGTGGGCGAGAAATATGTTAAACAATGACAGATAGTCAATCGCGATCGTGCGGCATAATTAGCCGACTTCAAAAAGGAGGAGGTTATATGTTCCTTGTGTATGTATTTTTTTTATGTGTATGGTAGCCATTTTGTCCCCCATTTGTAGACCGATTCTCAAAATTTTTTTTTATATTGTCAGTCATTTATAGTATCACAATACCTGTCGGGTACCTATATTGATCACTAATTTGGTACTTAAGGCGCGCTCGTATCCTGATAATTGTAAAAAGCATAATCTTTAAACATCTAGTGTAACGAAACTGATCAATAATATTGCATGAAAAAAACACTTAGGTTAGAAAAGGAGCAGGCAAAGAGTAATAACCGAACAGAATTCCTAAATATTACTCGCTCTTTGCAGAAAAAAATCCTGAATAGGTCCATAAAAATAAACTTTGACGTCCAAACTCTCAGAATTTTCAGCGACAACACTATATTTTATTTTAGGTAATACATAGCCAACATATAGTACTAAATTAGTAACTAGCAGTTTTTCCAATTGTTTTAGTGTATATCGAAATATATAAAGAAAACGTACAAAATTAATGCATTTTAGCATGACATCGTCCAATATAACATGGGATTTTTAACCTTACGTAAAGCATCGTAAATAATTTTAAAATTGAGGTTAGACCGCGTCTTAAATTATAATACGTATTTAATTTTTTATTGTATTCTTGTTGATTCTCATAAAAATTATGGGAACCACAAACTAAAAAGTGTATTTAGAGATTTTGATTCTCTATATTAGGTATATAGAACATCTAGGATTCATGTAGATATATATATATTTATTGTATTTCTGTGTTTTTTCAAGAAGCGCTAAAACTATAGCAATAATACCTACCAAACAAACAAAAAAACAAAATCGATTCATAATTCACGGAATATTCGCGAAACAAACAGACAAAACAACAAACACACCGAATGAGAAGCTGCTTCTTTTTATGAAGTTAAGTAATAATCAGTTATGTTGTCTTTTAGGTGTATGTAATAGTAGATTATGCACCAAGGGAGTAAAGCAGTGTCTTACGTCATGGGCGGTATATTGAACCCTGAGTGTAACGAGGACTCTAGAGTTTTAATTACCGAACGAAGCGAGGGAGTTGTGTAGAGTCCTGAGTGAAGCGAGGGGTTAAAGCCGCCCAAGACGAAGACAGGCTTTATCCTCGAGGTGCGTGCTCTACTTTTCATACCTACTGCGAGACAATAAAAACTCACAGCTATAAAATATCAGTTACCTATTTAGTTAAAAGTAAAATACAGTAATAGTTAATATTCAAATTGGACACATTTGTCCCGTTGAAGGCCCGAGTAATATCTATGGAAGGGACTTTTATGGAAAACACTGTTTTAGCTTTCGCGGTTGTTAACTAAGTTATAATTAGTACACTGAGAAAAAAGTCACCACTAAGTATTAAAAAACTGTTTAGTATTTGGAGAAAAAACTAAGTTTTAGTGTAAGTTATGAAAGTTTTGCTGTATTTGCAATTGTTCTTATATTTTACTAACTACCTTGTTTTTTTAATTGTAATTCCTAAAATTCTCATTCAGTAAATGCAAATTATTACATAGTTTATTTATTATTACACATCATAGTAAATATTATCATGTTTTTGCCAAAGCTGCAAACATGTTTAGTTTTTCTAAGTAAGGTTATCTGTATTTCCAAGCCTGTTGACCTATTTTGTAATCCCATGAAATAGCTCATCTGATTCAAAGAAATATTTCTAAATACAAGTTTTTACTTTATTCGATTTAAAAGAAACGTTTAGTTATTACTTATTTGTAATTCCAAAAAAAGAGATTATTTATTCCAAGAAACGTTTTTAATTTCAAAAATATCAATTAGTTCATTTCATAGCAACGTTTAATTTTTACTGGTTTTGTAATTCCAAGAAATTAGCTTAGTTATTCCAAGCATTATTTTTAATTTTAAGAAATTGCTATTATTGATTTCACAGCAACGTTTAATTATTTCTAGTTTTGTAATCCCAAGTAATAAAATTCACTTATTTCTAGAAACAAATGTTGTATTATAAAAGTCTCAGTGTACTTGTTACCTATTTAGTAATTCCACACACAGAAATACTGTAATTTCAAGAAACGTTTTTTGCTTGTGCATCTGCAGGCACCTAGCTTATTTCGGGCCAGGCTAACCAACAGCCATTTTGTTTTTTGCACTGGAGGCGACAACAAGTGAGCGGCGCACAATCAAAATTTCGATATAGATTAAAGTATAGAGTGAAGTGCAAAACTTTCCTGAAAGAACATTAATCTAGTAAAAACATCAACTGTTCTTGTAGTTTAATTTAGCTGTTGTCTATTTTGTATAGGTTGATATCTTTGATGAAATATATTTTTAAGGATAATCTCTTACCACATTGAACCCACATCTGATCAAATCTGGAAAGTTGTGAATTTTGTTAAATAATTCGTAGCGTCAGAAAGGGTAATTCCTAGTTGTCACCACCTTCTTTGTTCAGTGGTGATTTTGTTTTAAGTTGTGTGATTGTTGTAATTGTTTTAAGAATTCGTCCCATTTGTTACCCCTAGTGACCTATGGAAAAGCCATTCTTACCGTTCCCAGTTGTCTACAGTGATGACATATTTGTGAAATTAAATGAGAACAAACTACCTACTTTTTACTTTGCTTCTGTTTTATTTTCACATGATAAGTAATTTCTACCTACCCACCAGCCATTTTGCGCTACAACTGAAAACTTACATACGTCTACTAATTTAATTTTCCAAGCAACTAGGTATTACAAAAATAAGCTATTTAGGCCTTACTAGATATTACAAATGTAGCTTTTAATATTACTAGGGCTTTACTAAATACTATCAAACTAAGGTATTGAAAGAACTAAGGATCATTAGATATTACAAAAGTAAGCTATTGAAAGAACTAAGGATCATTAGATATTACAAAAGTAAGCTATTGAAAGAACTAAGGATCATTAGATATTACAAAAGTAAGCTGTTGAAAGAACTAGGTCCACATTAGATATTACTAGGTATTTACTAGATATTACAAAACAGTTGTATTAATCAATGACGTCATCGTTTCTGAGATTACTCCGCACACTGTTGAAAGTACTAGGGTTTTGTAGATATTACAAAATAGCAAACATTTATCCGTGACGTCATCGTTTTTGATATTACTACGCACGCTTGAAATTACAAAACAGGTATTTGTGATATATACTATATACGTTTACAAAAATCAATTTGTAGTTATCACAGGCCATTTGTTGTCCTCGGATTTAGTAATATTTTAGTTATAATTAATGTATTTTTGTCAATTTTTTTCTCAGTGTACTAACGAGATGTGGACCATGATTAAGTTGCTTTTGGAGCACCCGATATTTCGGTACAGTTACATGCACCGCGTTGAAAATAATAATATTCGTGTTTCTAGCGTTATTTTCGCCAACGTAGGGCTATTTGAACGCACTACTTAGTTTATAGTACAATCGCGCCTTTTTTCTTTTTGTATACTGTCTCCGTACTAAGAGTTTTCCTACAACTAACGTTCCAAATCCAAATCACTTTATACCCAAGAGAGTTTCATACAAAATTACATCCCGGGGATGTAATGCCTTGCTTTGTACGTTGATATTGCGTGTTATGTAATTGGACATTTTCGAGGTGGTATGAAAACAATTTTATTCATGTAGGTACATAACACGGACAAAATTGTTTTGTCAGTCTTTACAGTCGTCTGCAGAATGCCGCAAAGTTATGTCATTAGGTACATAGCCCTGATAAATATCTATGTCGCAGAAAAACTGAGCTGTTCACTTTATTACCTGCTCAACGAGGAATCGAAGCCAGTTTTACATTAGCAACTATGAATGTGCATATTCGTCGCGTATGACTTGCCGTTGCACTTTTTAATGTAGGTAAATAGAGCGTGTAAGTACACATAATAGATCATTATCGATAGAGGTATAAGTTCAGAATGTGGTTTTACTTGGCCCGTCGCGATTCGCCATATTTGGCCAATAATAAAATAGATTTCGCAGTAGTCAAACTACTTTTCTATGAACTGCAACGTGTGTGGTTAACGTAAGATTATTTTACGTGATAACGACATAAGGCAAGCCGAACGCTTAGGCCGATCGTGCCTCTTTATCGCTTGTTCCGCGCTCTCGTTTGCACGCGGAACGTGACAATGAGTCATACTTTTTCGTGCGTGCAGCCGATTTTAGCCGACATTTAAAAGACGTTATAACGTCAAAAATGTAATAAAATATTAAACTTCAAGATGTTTAATTAATGACCGTTTTCTCCAACATTTTAGGCAACACCTAAGCCAAGTTAGGTGACATTTTTGTACTGCTATGTGCTACCTAACTGGCTTAGGTGTTACCTAAAATGTTGGTGAAAACGGGCATAAATGTCCTAAATTTCTCAACAGAGATCGCCACTCGCTACATGTTCCATTCAACAACAAGGCCATTACCTCAGCCTCGGAGTTTTAATATCTAGTATACTCAAGTCTTAATAATTCATAATTATCTCAGCACAGTCGGATGCACTCGTTCCCAACCAGACTGTGAAGTGTGGTGGATCACCAATCTGGTGTTTGAAATCTAAATTGCTTAATTAAGATAACTTGCGTTACCGCGTAACTGTTTGCACCATGCTTTCATGGGCTTTCATTGGCCTAACAAATACTCTCGTAATTGATACCTTATTGATACAGGTTGTAATAACAAGAACAATTTGAAAAATTTAACACCGACTTCCATTCTATTCAGTTATTGGAGTGTAACTCAAAAACTACTAAACCGAATTTGATGAAATGAAAAAAACCACACGGAAAGCACCAGCTTTCAAACAAAAAAAATTGAGAATCGGTTCACCCATTCGAAAGTTATTAGGTAACAAACATAAAAAAAAACACATACAGTCGATTGAGTCCTTTTTTTGGAAGTCGGTAGAAAAGATAATCTATTTAACAAAACAAGTCCTCTTGTATTTAACTATTCTCTTCCATATTGTAACACTAACTTTGCAGCCCTTGGTTACAACCGCGTGGTGATGAACGATGATGATGAAAAATATCCTATGTGTTAATCCAGCACCTCATCTACCTCCATACCAAATTTCATCAAAATTGGTCAAGCCGTTTGGGAGTGACGCGTTTGTAATATTAGCAAGATATTCATGGATCATGCATTTTCGTTCGCTGTCCATTAGTAGAACCTGTATTTGATATAACTTTGTAATTTCGTATTAAACCTCATCTTTTAGTTGGCCAGCAGATGTGTGAAATTTAAAAAAAAAAAAAGAAAGATTTGATTAACAGAAAAAAGTCAAGGGTTTAGGTATCTAAATTGTTTTTATTTAGTGTGTTTAAGCCGTGAAAAACGAAAACGACACAGCTCCAAACAAATGAAAATTCATGATCCATAAATATGTACATTAATATTATAAAGAGGATGAATTTGTTTGTTTGTTGGTATTAAATAGGCTCCGAAACTACTGAACCGCTTTGAAAAATTCTTTCACCATTAGAATCCTACATTATCCGTGATGGTCATAGGGCAGCATATTTTTTAAGGATCTGTATGAAAACTTTGATAATGTAACCCAAGGCGTGAAAGTAATCACTATAAATTATATACATATATATTATATTATATATATATTTATTATAATTTAATATATTTAAAAAAAACTGGTCAACATATAGGATACTATAGGTAAGTACATATAATACAAAAATCAACTCCTATTTCTCCTGATCACTATAACTATAACTTGAGAACGGATCTCGCGAATTCTTTTTTGTTTTGTTAATTATTGTGGGGAGAAGGTTCTGATTGAAAAAAAACATCAATAAAAGACGGGAGGTTATGATGAGGCCGAAGGCCGAACGAAATTGCGGGCAGTTGCTACTCGTAGAACAGTATTACATAACAGTAAAACGAGATTACGTCAATCGCCATCATTTGTTTCCTTCTTCATCCACGCGACATTGGCGAAATTAACTCGTACAAGCCATTTAAATAAGAGCTTTTTATTTTCCAGCTATCAATCATAATGTAAATGTTCTCACGATCTGACCTTTAGATACAACACATTCCATCATCAATGACATAATTCTATTTGCAAAGTCTAAATATAAGAATTACTTACATCTGATATCATCGAGATCCGATGTGAATCCTAAATCTAATAATGAATAAACATTTTATACTTTTTATGGACCTTGTAGATAAATTGTCATAAGTGCAATAATGTCATAGATAACACCACAGTTACTTGTTGTTGATAGACTGCTATTATATAGAATATGTTCAGTGATAACACTGTGTAAAATAAGTTACTTTTATACAGTATGTAGTTTGTTACAATATATTTATAGGATAGTCTATGTACCTAATGAGAATTTATATTAGGATGAAGAGTGCAGCATGATGCAGGATTGGAATGAATTAAATTACATGATTTAAAACACAATATAAATCAAAAGTTCTTTTAAAAAATGTTTGACTATTATTATTATTCTATTAGCACTTATTTCCCAGATAAACTTTTTGTTTTTATGTACCATCTACTAACTACCCCATTAATATTAAGAATTATCTCCATGCAAGGTTGCCTGTAAGAGATTGCTATAGCGATCAGGCCACTAATTGTCCAATCTACTGTAGTGCTTTTTTACTGTATTATGTGTTGTTTTCTATAAGATTGGTACTCAATAAAGAATTATTGTATTGTATTGTATTGTATTATTACGTAAGTTCAACTAGGAATAAAAATTTGGGGTGTGTTGTGCATTTCAGGTAGTATCGGTCATCAGGTCTACAGGTAGCAATTCTTAACCGATTCTCGTGAAATTTTGTGAGCAGGTTCGATAATTACCTATAGATTTTTTTGTACAGTTAATTTTTGGAAATTAAAAAAAAATTAAGATTGTTTTAAGAAATTTTTAAGTTTTAAGGTGTGCGGTGAATATTTATTCAGTTAAAGTTATGCAAAGACATAATCTTATGTTCTACGGCTCACAGAGCCACTAGTCTAGTCTAATTAGTCACTTATCTAGTCTTAATCTAGTATCTCTGAACTATTTCTAAGTATATTCTAAGTACTATTCCAGTAGGCTCATTGATAAACCTATTGCTATTGTGAGCAGACCAGGAAGGATCATGTCTTGCATTCTAATCTATTTGTCGATAGATTAGTCTTGGTACATCTTTGAATGTCAAACATTGTTTGCATTGTTAATTAAATGTTTACTTTACTTACAGTATATACTGACATTTGTACTAATAATGCCGTGGTCCGTTTTGCGATAACTTTGCTCACAGTGCTATCGTCTACCAAAGCTGGTCCGAGACATATATCGCGATTGTAACAGCTCGTGGCACTGTAAGCGTGTTGTTAATTCGGACCAAAGTTGTAGCAATAACGAATCATTTGCGCGCGAAAAACAAAAATCATTAAAATATCGTGCATAGTGTGAAGGTTAACTATGTAGTGTGTGGATTAAAAAGAAATAATGGAATGGATGGTCCGACTTTTACAACTTTTACATCATAAAGAAGGGACACCAGTAAATACATTGTAGAAATAAACAAACACCTGTCACTTTTGACAGAACGCTCACGACGATTATGGTGTAGAGCATGGTTCATGTAATCGTCAATATGGCGGCAGTTAAGATGTCATCAATGACGTAGCATGGGCCATCGTAATCACGCTCACGGTGAAAGGGACTGACTTTTATCGCGTTAATATCGATTATAGCCAATTGGGACCGCAGTGTAAGTGGCTACAAGTGTCTGGTAATAAAGTAATCACACTAATATATAATATAAATGTATTTGGGTAAGATGGACATAAGGATACTTTTCATCATCCATCATCAAACCGCAGGGCACAGCTAGTTTCCAAAGTAGATGATATCAAGTCGATACATATTTTTTTGTGTGTATGATTACGCAGAACTCTTTATTGGATCCATATTTTAGGATAGTTTATTTGTTGGAGAGTTTTTGTAACAAATCTATACATTTGACTGACTTGAGTATATATAACTTGACTAATCCATAAGATATTTAATTTTATGTATCTTAAGAATCCTAAATGTGTAAGAATTCAATATAATATAGTTTTCATATCCTTGTGTGGAGTATGAGTGTGTAAATATCAAATGTTTAGAAAACATATGTAGCTAGAAACACTAACTGGAACCCTATTTAAAATGCCACTCGGTAAGAAAAAGTTACCAGGGTCTTGGTGTGATTATCTACCTATATTTGCAGATAAAAACGAGATTAAGTATTATAATGAAACTTAAAAGTATGCGATAATTGGCAATTAACCGACAAACAGCTACCGAAGCGTCCAGCCACGATGTTTCGTTCGACGCCAGCGGTTTACCGGGACGATTTCATAGGAAATCTGGGCCGACAACACCGGTCAAAGCGAAACATTCGTGGTCGTATAATAAAGAAAAACACGACCTACCTTCATGTCCGAAACGATCTGCTGGTACAGATTCCATAACGGTGAACAATCCTTTTCCGTAGTCCCCTCCATTGTCATAAAAACACAACACAAACACAGAAAACAATATCAAACTTTATCAGAATCACACGCGGAAATATTTTTTGGTATCGGTTGCATTTTTATACACATGTACTACCTATTAACAACTTTTACAATTACCTACATTTTATTCTGAGTTACAAAGCACAATATAAACGTACGAACACAATTTGTAACAAATCAATATTTATAAACATGAATACCCTTCATACAAACGCGACATGAATTATAAATGTTTCACCAGTACACAGTTTCTGATTAAATTATCTACTGATTAATTTAAATACTTTTTACAATCACATTCATTCAGAAAATGTAATTTTATAACGCAAACACACTTTAAAAATATTTATCGACGCGTTTCTGGGCGACATACGCACAACAGCTCGACAGAGATCGGTTTGTTAAGTTTGACGCAATGTTGCCAACTGTACCATTTTGAAATAGCTAGACTAGATAGTTGGCGTAAAGTTGCCAGACTGCCAGACTATTTATACGCCAAAAGTTGTTAGAGGTAGCTTAAGATAATATTAGTGAAGATGCGTTAGCATCTGTTAGTCTGTGTAGTCAAGTAAAGGCCTTATAAAAACCTTTGCTGAGTGCAATGCTAAATAACGTCATTTAAAGTAAAGCAGCGTTTATAAGTAAGGCCGTCATTAGTCAAAAATACAAAGATTCTTAAGGTGCGTTCGTTTAGCTTATGAGGGCATTGGTGGCGTTGTCATTGATGGCTCTTTTGTTACAGTGTTCGGAAAGCTCTAAAACGTTATTTTTGCCACTTTTACCCATACCCTATTCGAACGCTCAACTGAGCATATGACCTAAAATCGCATGATTATGCCGTCAAATACATAGCTGCTCAAATAACGATCACAAACAACCATGTGTACTTATTATTCTGTGACCATGCTCCGGACGTGGGTCAAAAATTGCACTTTTTGGTGGAACAAATTCCTGCTTTTTAGCTTTCCGAACGCTGAACAAAAAGAGGCATGAACGACATTTTCACCCACACATTCCCAATTCGAACGCCCCTTGTGAGCGTTTTTAGCGTTATTTTCGCCAAAAATCGAACGCACTATAAGTAGGTAAGTAATAATATTACCATCAACCGCATGGAATTTTAGATTTGATGCAAATTAATTTACATAATTCTATATCCTAATATTTTTTTTATTTTAATTTATTAAAAATGACCTTAAAATTACATTTGTTACTAACTAGCACCTGTAAACTTCGTAAAGGTTTGTCACAGTACTAGGTCCTCTTAAATAACAGGTTAATAATTTGAATAGTTACCTTAGAATTTTGTTTTATAAAATTTTTTGATCAATAGCAACTGAAATAGTTGATTTTAAACCCATAATCTCATATTTGATACAACATGCAGTCCAGGTATCAAAATATACAACTTCATATATGATGCAGTTGACATGCAGTTAAGGTAAGTGTTTTCGTATAGGCGCGCTTTTTTAATGAATAATGTATCTATTTTATGATAATATTATTTATTATCAAGAAACATAAATATTTTTATTTACTTATTATAGTACTTAAATGTATTTGGGCCAATGCATCTTGAGCGAGACTCCATTCATCTCCACTTTTATTAGAAAAATTGTACTCCAAATCTGTTTCTTGATAAATCATAATCTTGGTCATAAATCATCATCATTGGTCAGCTCCTCATCATCGCTATCTAAAAGAATATCATGCCCACTTGAATGCAGAGTGCCTGAAAATAAAGTACCAACATAATCACCAAACGTTTATAGCAGCAGTTAATAATACCAAAAAAACATATTTAAATAATACCCACAATTTTAAACTTCAACTCAAACTCGTTTTCATGTTCTACTTTCTTACCATCAATCATACAAAACATTCAGTGATACGGTACGATGTCATTATTGCATGTAGTCTCATATCTTAACGAGCACTGGCACAAACTCTAATGCATGAAATAACATATTTGAAGAACGTCAGGTTCACCTAAATGCATAGAGTATCATTTCTGATACAAGGTTCTAGACCGTTTTTTGTCAAGAAGTATTTGATATCACTTACATGTTTTTCTGTAAAACTTCTTGAGGTTCAATTTACTCACTAGCGAAACACGAAAATTATTTTAGTCAAAGGAAAAAACAGCAAAAAACGGTTTTGCAATATACAAATCGTACTCACTGTCAGAAATAGCGGTTTGAAATATTCAGTTGACAGTAATAGCAAACCACAGGGATACCAACCATCAACACGTTGCTTATAGGATTGAATAATTATTTTAAATATGTTAAAACTAGTAGTGTATCATATTTGATACAGTATGCAAGTACATTTGGTATGGCCACTAAATATTGTGAAGTGGATTTCCTAGAATTGCGAGTCGAGTCGCAATTCTAGGAAATCCAGGTTTGAGAAGAAGCATATGTTTGAAATTTCTAACGCGTGCTGAACGATCCTTCAGATACTCCGCACACTGTAAGAAATTTCGATCTGGCGGGAATCCCATCCAGTTTAAAATGAATGACACTTTACATCACAGACCATTTTTATGTATTTTTACATATGATGCAAAAAATCTGATGGTGTGTGTGGTCTAGTATAAAATGTGCTTCATGCACGAGCTTTCCGACATTCTGATAATAACAGTTCTGATGTCTGGCCGGCGTGCATCCGGAGTGCATAAGAAGCGGTAGTTCGCTTTAGACAATTTCTGATGGTTTGCGGGATCAATCAGAAACTTCTTATAATTTGCGCCCGCTCTAATCTAGAAAGTTGATGTAGAAATGTAGATGGATAAGATGGATGTGCAACTGTATACTAAGAATCCAGTGTTATAGTGTCCCTTGTTACGACGGTCGCCATTTTTTTTTTGAAGAGCCTTAATGTGTGTTAGAAGCAACGTTAGTCTTTTTACTTCATTATTATTAAGCCTATTTATTAAGTTTAAAATTTGCTATAAAATAAAAAAGTAGCTAAATAGCTAAATCGAGCTATCAATTAATGTGCGTTCGATTAGTAATGAGGGCATTGGTGGGGTTGCCATTGTAGACCATGTTGTGAAAACGTTCGTAAAGCTCAAAACGTTATTTTTGCCACTTTTGCCCACATCCTACGCGAACGCTACACCGAGCATAACACCTAAAATAACATGATGCTGTCAAATACATCGGTGTCAAGAAACAATCACAAACAACCATGCTCCGGCCGTGGGTCAAAATAGCACTTTTGGTAGCATAGATACCTCTTTTTTAACTTAACGAACGCTAAACGAAACGAGTCCAAAACAACATTTTCACCAACATATTCCCAATTCAAACGCCCTTGTAAGCGGTTTTAGTACTATTTTCGCCAACTTGGGGCTATTGGAAGGCACAAAAAGTTGCCTAATTTAAACTGAAAAAGTTTCTCGTTGCTAAGTGCTATTAATATTATATTGTTTTTATAAATATTATAGGTGTATACTAATAATTATTGACACGTTTCATTACTATTTCATTCTGACATTTTCGAATGTTGTTAAATATTACGTAGTTTATAAAAAACAGATGCTCTAAATTATTGATATAATTTGCGTGATAATATTGAAAATTATTGCATATTTTACACTCTTAGCACAACCACTATGCCATATCATAGCGGTTGTTTTGATTTTGAGATCTATAATTTTTTTACTTTGTTACAATGCAATAAAGTATTTACGATTCGATTTGAAGTTGGTTGTCATCTGTATTTAAACTCCGGTACCTACATATATTTACTAATTAATTCTCACCTGATTACTAGAGACGCCATCTATGCGCTTGGCAGCTAGCTAGAATCGACAATATCGCTCCAACTGCATGGGCCGGCGCACATAGCCGAGCACCTTGCTATGTACTTTCAAGCTACTAGGTAGCGCTATAACTAATTTCAAATATTTCCTGTATGGAACTGACAGAAAACGTCAAATTCAAGAGGTTCGGCTATTGGAATTTGGTCGCTATTTACTGTAACGGTCAGAAAAACCACGAAGTTTCCTTTATAAGGTAATGAAACGAATAGCGGCATAACCATATATAAAAATGCAGATGGATGAAAAATGTGTTGCTGTCTTTTTAGAATTGACATGGTCTCCATTCCGATACTTTTAGCACGTTTGCAGGGAATAGGAATAAGATGTAGAGTACACGATTGGTGTACAGATTGTCTGATGGATCGTAAACAGCAGGTGAAGATTTGTCAGATTGTTAGTGTCAGTATGCTGTATGCAACTACAGGGTCCCAAGGGGCAACCACAGAGTACTATTCTATATATGGGGCAACACACTAGATCCAACGTTATTTTTGATTTATATGAACGAGCTATGCAATCTTAAATTATATAATACTGATATTCTTATGTGTGCTGACGACAAAGTCCTCTTATTTCATTGTTCGACTTGGTTAGAGGTACATAAGCTTGCAGAAGATGGTTGGCTTTTGTTACTTCTTGGTTGAAAGAGACCACCATGACTCAAATAGTTGCGCACACATTTCCATGTAATCGTTCTAACATTAATACTCGTACAAATTGCATGTGTAGCACTCTTGCTCGCGTAGAAATCTACAAATACTTGGGAGTGACGGTTGGTAATAAAATTACTTGGAAACCGTATATGCATTTAGTCACTACTCGAATAATAAGACTTATATAATAATATGTATTTAATTCACATTGTTGTGGACAAAAACTCTTAATACAGACTTACAAATCACTTGGTGAATCCATCATAAGTTACTGTATCTGTTCATAGGGAAGCGCTGTTAAGACTGACATGTTAGAAGTAGAGCGTGCTCAACGCGTCTGGGGCCTTATTATCAGCTTTGTAAAAACCATGCAAGTTCCGTGCAGTTCTTATACCTGTACTTACCTACTATTCAAGTCTTCATAAAAAAAGATGAATATAAAAGGTTGTTTTCATCGTCAGAGGAATTTGAGGAATACATTAAATGGCCACATATTATTATGTTTAAATTATTGTTTATTAAAATTATCGTAGATTCTTAATCGAAGTTTATAAAATATATAATACTTAGTTGTTTTTATGCACCGAGGATAAAACGATTTTACAAGTTACTTAAGGCGCGCTCGTATCCCGATAATAGTAAAAAGCAGAATCTTTAAACATCTAGTGTAACGAAACAGATCGACAATATTATATGAAAAATATACTTAGGTTAGAAAAGGAACAGGCAAAGAGTAATAACCAAACAGAACTCATAAATATTACTTGCTTTCTTGTACCTACTTTCGTATTACATCGTCCAATCTAACAAGCGATTTTGAACCTTACGTAAAGTATCGTAAATTATTTTAAAACTGGGTTAAGTCTACATAGCTTCAGAGAAGGCGCGGTCCACCGCGCCTTCTCTGAAGCTATGTAGACTTGTAAGAAATGTGACAGTTAAAATATATATTTAGTGCCGACATGTAACGATCCTATAACTAACAATTGTTCGAATCTTGCAATATGTAAGAATAAACATAGAAAATTTGTCTATAATTTTGTAAACTTGTAATTGTAGCCAGTAAATCAACAATTTTAGAAAATGTCCTACGAGAAACTAGTATATTATATTGGTCTATGACGTGAAACACTTTCTTGTTCTGAATAATGTTGCCAGTTGTTGTTTTACAATAATGTTACTATTTTATTTTACAATAATTGTTACTTTTAGCTCTATGAAACGGGGCCCTGACATACCGCCAGCGCCGCCACCACAGACAATTATATGTACTACGTACGCCGCCGCCGGCGCCGCATCGGTCACATAAAAACCATTTGCTACGTGGTAATGTTCACATACCACCACATGCGGCATAATAATCAAACTTAATATAGTAAATCAACCTAGCTAGACCTATTCGACTAATCCACACGCCCGTTAATATTTATGTTTATATCGGCATATTCTATGTCTATATCGGCATGGGTTCGACGAATATTCATACGATGATTTGATTATAGGTAAATGTACAAACTATATGACACTAGCTCTTATGTAAAAAACTAAACAGTCATCATTTTAGATTGTCACCTGTCAACAAATAATTGAAAGATAGAGAGGTATAAATGTAATAAAATCGATTATATAAATTAATTTAAATCGACATTGACAAGAACATTGACATTTTGAACTTTTTGAACGTACAAGGTGTCTCTAAAGAAAAATTATATTTATCTAACTTCGTTAATGCAACGATTCCGAGGGTGTTGGGGTTATTTTAATTTGTAGCCTGGCTCTTGGGAATTCAGTCTCTGTGCCCTATGGAGCGTTTCTCGGGAGCAGAATACGCGATGTGCGTGCAAAAGTTTTACAAAAACGGTGATTCGGCGGCTGTAGCTCGTGGATAATTGTTATTATTGGACCAATTGAATTTTGTAGGGTGTAGCTTTAGGTATTTGTGCTAAATACGGTGTAATGATGATCTACGAGTATGTACATTTAAAGCAATTGCGCGTGTTATAATTGTATACGTCAGATGTTGATAAAAATTCGTAAACTGTGTAAATTAGCTGAATTACTACTTTATAATAATATTATATATAAATGTTAACGGAACTGTAATTGGTATAATTTTTAGCAAATGCCACACCGTAATACTACCTCGTTTAATTTGTAACGAGTGACGTACCATCCTCTTGATTTCTGATAGGCTTTATTGGTATGGCGGGTAGTATTTTCTTTCTGACTGGTTATGAGGTTTGGTGGGAGGTGTAATAGTGGTGGTACACAGTCTCTAGGTGGTAGACGTTGCTATATAAGCCAATGTCTCATATTGTCGAGCCTACCGTCCGGTGACGCTGTAAATGCTGGTAGAGGCAAACAGCATTAGTCCACTCTAAAAAAAAATGTCGAGCCTTTTTTACTTCACAAGTGACTGTTGTATCAAGACCTCCTGCTTGCCGAAAGTTAAGTGTTATATTTCTTGTTACAAATACTGCTGTATGTCTATGTATTGTATCTGTGTATGGTATCTCTTAAATATGTCTATATTTGCTTTGTTTCCTAAAATAGTATGCCTATAAAATACTTTCCTAGTACTAGAACGTCTGTATCCTGTTATTATAATAATATTAAAACGAACACCGAATTCACCGAAATTTCACCGAATCACAATTCGGTGAAATATATGGTTCTATTATAAAGCTATTAATGTTACTTCTGTGTTTTCCTTCAATCCTTAGTAGAATACGTAGCTAGACAGGTAGTTAAATTCATATTATAATCATCGATCTCTTTCATAGGATATAATATGACACATCTGCTTGTTAATATGTAAGTTATGCTATGAAACCTTTTAATGTTGTAGTGATCAACGCCTTGTATCTTGACAAATCTCACACGCGCATCTGAATTGAAAGGTTTGGGTCCTCAAGACCTGGGGCCTTAGTATGATCTCTTAAAGCAGGACTTCTAGAAAATTGCTTGGCTTATTTGAACCGTGACAACGTTAAAGCTGGCCTGCCCCGACTATTCAATAACCGCAGAACAACCGTTCACCTGTTTTTTTGCATGGACTCTCGTTAACATGACTCTCTGAATCCGCTCAGTTTATCGGCTTTCAAACGTATGGACGTCTGCGATATTGGTTATAGTAAATTGTTCGAATTTCAGAGAAAACATTATCTGTTAAAAAATGTTCAAACAGTTCACATAAATAAGCGTCATTGTATGATTTCATTCAAAACTGTTTATGCCAAGTTTAAGAACTGCACGGAACTTGCATGGTTTTTATGAAGCTGATGAATGTAAATATATATATAAACTTTCTTTTGAGACATTTTGTATCTCCAGACCAGCAGGTTGTCAACTGATTCGAATAAATTCCTATCACATTCGATTGAGATTGTCCCTTTTACTGGTTGAGCCATGATTTAGAGTTGTTTAGAAATTTTACGGCTTTTAATCGGTTGGTGGTCAGAAGTTTATTTAGGTTGAACTAATGCAATGTATGCTAAACATCGCACTGGGTTGTACTGTAGGCACGTAGCCGGTGCTACAGTACAACATAAAAGAGCTATTAGTGTTAGGTATTAGTAATTATTTCAACACCATTACATATTATATTGCTATTTAAATTTAACTCTCATTTGTATTATTGTTAATAATGCCGTATTTATTAATTTATAAAGTGTAATAAGTTGACTTCTGGAATACTAGTGGCGCCATCTGGATACGTTGACTTCTATTAACCATGATGGCCGCCACTAGTGTACAGGACAGTCGAGCCTCAGTCGAGCTATGACTTTTGGACTGCACGGTCGATATGGAGTGAAGCCTAATAGTTTAAATAAGTGAATTGTCAATCTACCTGCGATAATAATTGTTCTGAAGTGATTGTGATTATCGTGATACTGTGAATTAAGTAAATTATATGGGAATATAGTGGAATCTATCTGCAGTTTTGATTTACCCCTTCTGACTCCAAAATTAGAGACATGCACGTCATGCGTATGTTCATCCATCACTTCAGCTTAATATGGTTCAACTTGGACTATGGATAATTAATATTAAGTATATATCTGCATTGTTTCGATCTAGGGGAACAATGACAACATACAGCAATTTTGTGTT
Source organism: Selenia dentaria (assembly GCA_917880725.1). Lineage (NCBI taxonomy): Eukaryota > Metazoa > Arthropoda > Insecta > Lepidoptera > Geometridae > Selenia > Selenia dentaria. The sequence goes on from OU862898.1 coordinate 22,693,601, forward strand.
GAATTAAATGTTAACACATGGATGCAAGCTAACCCATGAACACATATAATTAAGGTGTATCTGTATCAGTTAGTTTTCTAGATTCTGGCAATAATCTTTCGTCTCGTTCCATTATGTGTAATCGATCTAAAACCGATTATGTCACTCAAAGTGATCGATTTTAATACAGATCGACATCCCTAGGTAATCTATGAGATGAGAAAGACTATAGAGAAATGAGATGAGAAATGCGCGATTTACGATTGATAATTCGTTTGGGTGTCCCCTTGATTTGATATTTTTGTATGAAGCGGTGTTTTGGTTACTAATTCTGGTACAACACAAATTGACGTAAATCATGTCTAAAGTAGTGAACAACGAGGGTATCAGGCCTGGGTGTATATATCGTATAGCCCTTGAAAATTTTGTGTGAGTGATTTCCCGCCTCTAAAACTTGTAAGTTTTAATTTCCAGTTGATGAGTGTTTTTTTTTGTAGGACGTACAAACAAGTAGTATTGCATCCTGGACCCTCATTGAACATGATAATTGGGCCAAATGGCACAGGGAAGTCGACATTTGTCTGCGCTATCATCCTTGGCCTATGCGGCAAAACCAGCGTGATTGGAAGGGCTAAAAAGGTATGCTCCTTCGGAAAATATTTTACACTCTCCAATGTATACTCACTATAGGATCTTCTTATAAAATTGGTTGTATTAAAGTTACAGTACAGATATTTGTGTATATTACATTGGGGATCTCTCGTACAGGCGGAGTGGAGAGCTCTTTGGCGTCATATCCCATATAATATTAATTAATTATCATATTAGAATGCCCTTATTATTTGCGCGAAGACATTCAAAAATCTCATTCTTCTATCGGAAAGTACTGGAACATACAGTTAAGCATAATCTAGAAAAATGTTTCAGTAATCATCAGACAAGTTTGAACAGTAGAACCTAACTTCAATCAAAGTATCTAACCAATTTAAGAGACATACTTGTGGTACTATAATCATATAGGATAGCTGTATCTAAATTTAGACTCACGAAAACTAAAAATAAGTTCTTAGGAAATTGTGTACATTTCTATTATAAAATCCCGAAAGACATTACTGAGCTCACTGAAGGGAAATTCAAGTTACGTGTCAAAAATATACTAATGAAAAAAGCCTATTATAAATTGAGTCACTACTTAGAAGACAAAGATGCCTGGAAGCTTTCCACTTCTGCCTAATAGCCAACTGTTGAATAAATTTGTTATTTTAATACTACTCATATGTAACCTCAATGTACAAAGACTTGAAAAAATAATGGCTCACGAGTTTCTTGCTGCTTCTTCTCGGCGGTGGTTCTTTTCCGAAGACAGCGGTAGAATCATTTAAAAATTTTGACGTTCATAAGAGTGTCTATGATGCCTAAACTGAATAAATAATTTTTGAATTTTGAATTTGACACAAATAAATCAATCTATCAACAATATAATTATTTGCCTCATGCCAGTGTCTACGGATTTATTAGTCTTATTCGTCTAGATGAACATGTACTAATGTATTGTTTGTCACATTTATCTTTCAGCTGTTGCTGAACATGGCAAATGAAAAATTATAAAATGATTAAAAATTTAATAAAACTCCAAAATTTTACAAATAAATTTGAATTAAAATTTAGGAAAAATAAATAAATGTCGAAAGTTTATTAAAATATCCCAAACTTTTTATAAAAACGGTATACTTACTAAATAACAATTAAATACAATGTTTTATGTTCAAAGTATATGTTTGTTCCACCAATACAACATTTTTACTTCAAAGTTTACTTCATTATGATGACTGACCAGATTCAGTTGGCTGCACACCAGGGTTTGTAAATTTCCAGTATTTATTATAAATATCAAAATATTGGTTATTTAAGAATTATAACTGATGTAGGTATATAAAAAATTGGATATATATTCATTTTGTATGACAGCCATATTATTATTTTATTGTATTATTTATGAATACTGTTTCCATGCGTTTTATTTATTTAGGTAGGTATAAAATCAGAAAAAATAACTCAAAAATGTATAATCCTTTTAAAAATCATGAATGAAAATTCAACTCAAAAAGATAGTAAATCGGTCAGTTACTGGCCACTTCAAAGCTTTACGGTTTCATAGTGCGATAATGTATCTTAACAAATCAGACATCAAATTGACCAGGTAATCTTACTTTTTAACGTTATGGCTTTATGAAATACAATTAAACACCTTTTGAATATATATTTTTATTTAGTCCAAAAACATGAATATTGGTAGTTATTGGCCATGAAATTCTGTAACTGGCCATACACATGCTAGTTTCTGGCCACAGAAAAAAATAATACATATTACAGCTAAAGAAATCAATTGCAATGCAATACACTTACAGGGTCCATAAGTATGGTCTCACACAATGTATTAATGTACACTCATGATGCAATAAATTAATATTTATATGAAAATAAAATGTTATCTAAACATAAATGAAATCAGTCGTAAAACAATATAAATTATTCATAGACAAGAGTAAACTTTTTTACTTTTAGGAGAAAATCTAGGAACTATAGTTTCATTGTAAGTCTCAATTATTAAACATAAAACTGCTACCTATAGCAAATAAACAAATAAAAACAAAAACTAACTAATCAAACCCTTGTTTTTTGGCATCTTCACAGAAAGTAGTAAATAAATAATCCACTTCATCATCAGATGAATCAGTGTTACTCTCTCTATAACATATATGACACAAAAAGGAATCGTCATCCTCTTCTGGTATGTGCATTCTATGGGCAATTGGAATACAATTCAAATGATATTTTTTTTGGCATTGATTACATTCTATAATTCTCTTTATGATGGGGCACAAGCACAAATCACAGCAAATATTTAAATCACGTTTTGGTAAGCAAGAATGAGTCTTGTTCTTTGGGAGTTTTCCTTTATTCTTCGGCGCGGCGTTTTCTTTCTGCATTTTCTTTTCTTCTCGTAGTCTTTTTCTTTGTTCTTTGGCTTCTTCTGATTCAAGTTGTAGGTATATCTAAATGTCCCTCAAACATTCTTTGACATTTACTGATATTCGACATCCCGACTGTGTTGCAGAAATCTGTATTTGACAGCTGAAGTTGAGTTGTTTGGTAGTGAGGCAGTGAGGCTGTAATTGTAGTTGCAGGCTTTGACGGTTTTGCGTTAGCAATGCATTTGGAGTAGTCCACATTATTAGGCTCAAAGGGATGCAAGCCACAGACCCGGAACCATTTATTAATATTTCTGGTTTGGCACATGATGCAACGACTTTCTTTCATAACGGAGCAAACTTTTCTTTGGTCATAGATATCTGGTGATTATTTTCTGCATACCATTCATGAAGTGCCTTTTTCCAACCAACTTTATTGGGTCTAAAAGCTGCAACGTCTGCTGGTTGTAGTATTCGTGTAGCATTTGGGTAGAGAGTGAATGAATCAATCAAATTTGTAGACTTCTACAAAGTTCCGATACCTCCATTGTTATATGTGTTTTATGTCCATCCACGAATAAAATTACAGGTCTTTGGATATTTTTATAATAATAATATAATATGGGACAACATCCACACAAAGGTCTTCAGGTCCCAAATTAGGCAGAGCCTGTACTATGGTAACCTGATGACTGATATACATACTTAAATACATATACACACCCAGACACAGATCAAACAGACATGTTCATGCACACCAATTTTTGACCTATCCGAAACCCGGGACCAGCGGCTCAGAAGGCAGGGGTGCTACCAACTGCGCCAACCGGCCTGTTTTTGTTCAATATCTCTTTATAAAAGCAATTAGCAATGTAATCATGGAAAACTCCAGAGTCATCCAGCCTGAGTCACTTCTACCGATTCCCCATCCAGATGGAATGCTTAGTGTAATCTTGTCAGGTATTATTTTATAAGGATAAATAATCATGGGGTAACAAAGGTGACCTGATGCGGAGAAAGTAAACATCACAGTAATATTTTATTTGGCTGGTGCTATTTCGATCTGATATACATTTCTGCTTCCTTTCTCAGCTAGAACTTTGCCTGATTTCGGACAAATATTAAAACCCGTCTCATCAGCATTAAAAATGCGGGTTGGATCTTTAAGTGCGTCCGCAAGACCATGTTCAACAAAATATTGATTGATTTCTGAAAACCATTTTCTGATGTCTTGTTCAGAAACGCAAGAACTGGCATTGGTCTCTCTCTCAGATGTACGATAAGTAATATTTGGGTTATGCTTCATGAATGATTTGAACCAAGTTTCACCTGGCTTGTTGTTTCGAAACTGGTTCGGTCTAAGATTCTGCTTTAAGAAATCTTGTAAACAATGAAGTAAATCCTCCTTTTTCATAGGAAACCCTTGTCTAGCTAAGTCTGTAATAAATTTACATAACTCCCGCTCTTCAGTTACACTTAATATTGGATCAGGGCCTGATTTAGCTTTAACGTGGGGATTTCTTGAATTGCAGAGTACTTCTTGGCACATTGAATATATTTGCTGCTTGTTGAATGGATCCTTCCTTGTTTTCTATAAACTTCATGGCCTCGTTAAGATCTTGAGAATACTGTCGTCGCTTGGATGCCATCTTGTTTATTTTCTGGATGTCTGTAAAACAAAAGTTGGTTAGTTTAGTTATTGGCCATTTTGCTTTTTGTAACTGGCTACCTATGCCAGTAACTGAAATTTATTGATAGAAATAAATGATTTCTTGCCAGTAGATACTAAACTATAAAAACATTATTACAGTGTATTTTCGTAGAAGTCCGATGAGCACATATTCATGTAGTTATTAGGTAGTAGTATTATGTAGGCCAATAAACAAATATATACACAAATTATCATTCAGTTACTGGCCACCCCTCAAAACTGAGGTTTTATTGCATTAGTACAAAATATGCTACTATGATATTTTAACTTACCATTTAAACAACACAACACAAAACAGGCTTGAAAAACACTCAAAATTACAATTAAACACTATTCTTGAAAAAAATTCCTTCCGTTAACATATACATTGCGTCGATACATCGATCATCGATACGCGAGGGTGTCCGTTCACCAACTGTCTAAAACATGCGGCCAAAATTGGCGCTACAGTCATAACCGGAAAAAAATGAACTAAAATGAAACCGGAATAGTAAAGCAGTTCTTTATAAAATATACAGATGGCACGACCTTTCCCGTTTCTTATTGTATGCCCACAAAGTCCAGTATGGCTAATAATTGACGTTGGCCAGTAAATGACCGATTCACCCTATAATCATATAAATTCTAATCAGTAAATGGCTTTATCAATTTCCATAAGTACCTAACTTATAGCAAAACAAGAAACATCACAAATAATAAGTCAAGAATATAATCAAATCAAATAGGTCTATACACCCTATTTGTATAATTACCAAAAAAAAATGGGCGGTACAAAAGTGTTAATACATTGTAGATATGTAGTCAAATTTTTTTATTACTTCACAGTGAAATAATTATTAATTGTTAAAGTTTTCGAAAATTCCATCTAAAAGTATAGACACCATCTTAACAAAAATACTACATGCCTATGTACAACTTATTAATGAAAACACATGATTCGCGTCAGTGAAAAAATATCTCTCTTACTCTTTCTTACACCCCCCACCTGAGCGTTCGGTGTGAAAGAGATTATCGACTTTCGGCTTTCGTTCGTTCGTTTTCGGAAGAAACAAAGGCCGCGCGGTGGCAGGGCGTAGGGTGCGGGGTTGGTCCGGTGGCCAGGTCTAGAACGAGCTAGGACGCGAGTTTGCCGAATGTTACGATTATGAATGATACATTTCTATGTAGGGGTGTTAAGTTTCATGCATAAACCGCGCGCATGTAGTATATCTTAATGAATAGTGGAAATGCCTAGAATACAATTTGTAGGTGTGAATCAATCTAGACGTTTGACCAAATATTGATGATTATGTGGGATTTTTTTTTAAAAGTAGTTTTAAATATTCTTCCCATGTATGTATTAAGTACCAGCAGCATATAGTGCTGTTTTTTTTTGGTAATTTTACAAATTACGTGTATACCTAGTTATAACATGGACTAACTATACAAGTATAGTTAGTCCATGGTTATAACTAAAAAGTTATAAAATCAGTCTTGTTCCACATCTATATAGACAGATAAATAAAAATGAAGTGCTTGTTTGTAACTTAAAATTAACAGCTTTTCGCTAAATGCATATGAAAGTATGTCGGGCACTTATAAAAAAAAAAATATATGTTGTCTCTGTTTGTTCCGGCTAATGAAATTGCTGGACTGATTTTAACGGGAGTTTCACTGGCAGATAGGTGATGTTATACAGAGTAACTGCTACTTTTATTTTAGAAAAATATATATTATATAACACTGTGTCTCTGTCTGTTGACACCTATGTGGCTGAACGGATTAATTAAAAAAAATAAATTTGACAAGGTTATGGATTATAGTCCGGGGAACCACTGCAGAGCAACGGGTTTTGGAACCCATTCCTTAAACTAGGCGCGCACTAATTAACAAAAAATAGTGGGTAGGTACATCAATTATTTAAAAATATGAAATACGAGTACCGTGCCTACCTACGCCCGAGTAACTTTTTGTACGTCTCAGTCGAGGCGCAATCACTTTTCATACTCCAATTAATATGGGTGTTTTTTTTATTTAATCTACTAAATAATCAAAAACACGACATGTTTTTTTTTGTTAAACTTTTCGTAATTCATTCACAACTAGACGTTTATCAAATAATAAATATAATATTTACAATCACAAAACTAGAAAGAAACTCGAGTAGGTAAATGAAATTAAAATACTGTACGCAGGCAGCCCTACCGCGTGTTTACGTACCACGCGGTTGTAGGTATTTAAATCAAGGACAGGTCCGAGTTAGAATACTGGATAGATAATATTACCGTGCTTTCGATGATCTTACTTAACTTTCCTAGATTTGTGTTTCTTCGACTTTTAACGTGTAACAGTGTTGAATTGTTCATAAATGGTGCTTGAGTGTAGGCAACATGAAAGTGTTTTCGTAATGCATGAGTCACGTTACTAGAACTACTGATTTAGACGGGACAGTGAGTTTATGACATACTTATTTATGTGACTTGACTTTTAGTACTTGAATATTTTTCTCACTTGATGCAAACAAAAACTTGAGGAAAGGCAAATGTACAACTATACAAATTTAAAGGAAAAAAAAGTATTTGTATTAGATTAGATTAAATGAATATAGAAGATAAGCCAGTTGAAGTGGCAGTGGGCAGGGCATGCAGAAAAGATGGCCGACGGGGCCAGAAGGTTCGGAGACCACGGACCGGCAAGCGCAGCGTAGGTTATCCACCGACTAGATGGACACACATTCCTGGAAAAGGTCGCAGGAAGAGGTTGGATGCAGGTTCTTCAAACCGGTCGTTTTGGAAAATTGTGGGGGAGGCATATGTTCAGCAGGGGATGGCTGAGATGATAATGATGAAATGAATATAATTATTTTTTTTAGATTTCAGAGTATGTCCGTAGTGGCTGTCAGCAGGCTACGATAGAGATAGAACTGTACCAGAAACCTGGCCAACCCAACGTCATCATCACACGAAACTTTAACCTGAATGATGTGTCTACATGGTCTATTGATAATAAGACAGCCAGGGAAAAGCAGGTGCAAGATTTAATAGCTGCTTTGAATATTCAGGTATGTGATTTTTTATTTATAATGGTTCATCAAAGTGACTTCCTCTCGCCTGATGGAAAGCGAAGATGGAATGAAGAAGCGATGACCATTAGTGCAGCCGCAAGCTGCACTAATCGCCACCCCTATGATGACCTGAGAGATTAGCTTAAAAAGCTTAGTCTAGTTGCATTATGCCAGCATGACCAAGCTTATAGCAAGAAACGACCAGACCGGTCACCACAATAAAATATGCATCTTATGATAGACCCGTTTCTTCTGGCCAGTTGGCGCAGTTGGTAGCAAGCAACCATGCCTTTTGAACTGCTGGTCCCGGGTTTTTCCCTGGACAGGTCAAACATTTGTGTGCATGAACATGTCTGTTTGACCTGTGTCTGGGTGTGTTTATGGGATAAGTTGGCAAACGAGCAGGTGGCTCACCGGACCGCGGATGGTAAGTGATCACCGTCGCCCACGGACCTCCACAATACCAGAGGTCTCGAGGATGCGTTACCGGCCTTCGATGAAGGAATAGGCTCTTTTTTGAAGGCTCCCAAGTCGTATCTGTCCGAAAACACCTCAAGTGGTACCACACAGTGGTAGAGTGAGTTAGAAAGTGCCGTCGGAATCGCACCGTATATAAGTGTGTATATCAGTCATCAGGCTACCATAGAACAGGCCTGCCTATTTTGTGACCTGAGGACCTTGTTTGGATGTTGCCATATTATCATTATACTATTTTAGTTAATTTCTTGGTTTGGAGTAGAACAGTGTAAATTTTATTCAGAATGTACATAATATAATAGTGTGAAGAATTAATTCGAACGTCATCGTATTTTTCAACTGCTTTCTGTCAACTGCTTTGTCGTCCAATATGCGCATACTGTTGGCGATGGCTTGGACAAATACTTCGTTGCAAAAGGAATGCTTGTAGTAATGGCTCTCTATGCAACTTTAGCAGAGGCTTTAGCACAAATAATTTACGATAATGTATTCGTATCGTAAGCGTCAACACGTCACGTTTCGGAGTACAAACTGTGAGTTATCTGTGTCACAGTGCCCTAGATACATGACAGTTTGTACTGTTTCACGTGGACGACACGTTACGTTACACTTATGCAGTTATTCGTGCTAGGGCGACAGTTGGTTGCAGGAAAGTGTACTTGTATCGTGCTATGATACTTTGTCTTGTCATTGAACCTTTTATATGCAATTTACTGCCAAAACGCGCAACCCAGAGCTTACAACTGTAGTTTGGCGTTGCACTGTGCTCGTCACCCCGAGATACTGAGTATTACCAGGCCTCCGTCACTCCATGTACTTGCGCGCTATAAGTGCCTACCGCCCAGCCGAGCGGTCTCGGTCCGCCGGCGGAACAAATTCAGTGCGGTTTTCGCAAGCGAAGCGCGCGCACGCCGTTCAATTTTAATAGTGCTGTTCGTTCGTACGCGTATTACGATGCCGTGTGGTGCCTTATGTGCTGTAGATGGGTGTAAATCAAGCAAAAGAAGGGATAAACACCTAACATTTTTCCATTTACCTGTCAATGAAGAAAGGTAAGTGATAAATTATTACTAGTTTTTGTCGTTTAGATTTTTTTCCATTCACATACCGTCATTAGAGACATAATTAAAAGACAGTAGGTGTGCGGACACCGGTGTCCACTTAGAATTTGACAGTTTAATAGGTATATACTAAGCATTAGCTTGCCTTTCAGACACAGATTTACATAATTTTGTTACATAGAAACGTTATACCACAGAATAATTAATAGTACAAGGTACAGAAGATGCACTCTTCGAAAGAAAACATTCGAATATAAACTGCTAAACTAACAACTGCAATAATGTTCATAAAACATTGCAAAGCACGGACGTGACCTTCAAAAAATGTGCCTACAAGTCCTTGACGCGCTCGTAACGAATCAAAATGCGCTTTAAGTCTGTGTAGCGAGAGTTCTTTTTCTTACGCCCGATGAAAACCTTTGAACAAGCCGCGTCTGTTGTAAGGTTACTTGTTGCGAGAAAACGAATCAAATTTATTAATCTTAATAAATTTGATTCGTGATAATTGGTAGTAGTACAATACACCTAGATATGTACAACTAGGAACTAGATATTTTTTTTATTTTGAAGGCCATCGACTTTTCGCGTGAAAACTTTCGAAAACTGCAGTGTTTATGTATTTTTGTGTGAGAGTGTTACACTCGTTAATAAAATAACTTACGGCTTAGTGCTTTATTTGAAGTCGGTTCTCTTTTTTTAAGGCTTTTTTTTTCATTTCTAGTGAACATCTCCGAAGATCATCATCAAACTAAGAAGTATTATACTTATTTTAAAACGTTCTCCTAAATGTAACAAATCCTTTTCTGAAAACCGCATCGATATCGGTTTAGCCAAACGCGAGATTATCGCGCACAAACATACATACCTACAAACCATACAAGTCAAACATCTCAGTTTGGCCTGTATGTCTGATCACCTCCTTTTTTTTAAGTTGGTTAAATATTTTATAAATGATAAAATTTTTAACTGCCACATAAAAGTCAGAACATATTCACAGTTCTCAATAACATAGATAAAAAAATATGTTAATTTAATTTTATCGAAGAGGCAGCCCTGCGATTACTGTGGAATCGCGCGGTGCGAAGCAATCACTGCTGTACGCTTGAGCATTTAGGCGCATTTTAGCATACAGTGGTTGTTGACGCGAGGAAGTAGGCTATTATCGTAATAGGTATTGGAAATTTTCTACTGAGTGAAGTATCTGTTCTTATTCAGTAATCTGTGGTATTACGTCTCTTTCACCCAGTAATTTCACGTGCTACAGTACCCTTGACAAATTAACACATTAATGTTTGCGCACTATTCTGCCGTCACTAGAATAATTGGCTTAACTTCCGCTTTTGTCGAAAATTACTAAATATACATATTCGGACTCAACGCGGAATAGCTATCGTATAGAATCATAATCAGCCCATGTTCCCACTGCTGGGACTCGAGCCTTCCTCTCAGAGAGAGGAGCGGGCCCAGTGCGGATTGGTGGATAGGTTAGTGGCCAACCCATGTGTTTGTGAAGTTTTCAGGCCGCTCGAAGGCCTTCGACATAGCCTAAAGACTGTTGTCCTAAGACAAACAACGGGACGGAAGCACTCAGTTGAATAATGCCACTAGCGGTCACCCATCCAAGTCTTGACCGCCAAGTCGAATTCCGCTACGAGCGCTTCTGCGCTTGCGTATAGCATAGTTTCTAAAAATGTTAGAAATTTCATGGACGGCGCGCCGCACCAATGCGTCTATCCTAAAATAATGAAAAATTGAAACTCGACTGTCCAGTACATGCCTGCAGCGACTCTTACAATACTTCGGACACGTGGCCAAAAGAGACGCTAATAACTTAGGCAAGCTCATTTTGTGGGCCACGTGGAAGGAAAACGGAGTCGTAGATCACACCAGGGGGTGTGAGATTGTCAAAGAGACAACAAAGGCAAATGTACCAACTGCTATGAGATAAGCCGAGTACCGCAATACTTGGAGAACATAGTCCAGAAGGCTGTTCATGGTGGTCACGACCCTCAGTCATGAGGAATCGATCAAGAAGAAGTATAGTCTTACCCATAAAGCTGTAACTTGCTGCAAGAGGCCGTCTTTGTTGGTATCACAGTGTCTGATAATCTGACTCGAAGCATCAGTACGCAAGCATTACTGTGTTATGGCTTGAATGGCGCTGTAGCAACTGACATTACAAATATGTAATACATTTTTTTTTAATTTTATGTGTAAATATTCACTGGACAACGCGTGGCGTTTTCTTAACTCTACATATTTTGTACATTACACATTCAATAGTGGAGAGAAAGATAGTAGGAGTGTAAAGTTTCGTTTTAGAGGAAAATATGCTTCGTCCTTTCGCTTCGTTAGCGACGCTTAACCATCAGAAATAATAGAAAGATAGAACATATTATAATATTCATGACATATCTACCAGTTCTTTGGTGGTAGTGCCATGCCACGCTGTAACCCCACAGCCGAATGGGCCGGTACGACCGGAGAAGTACCACACTCTCACATAACACCGACGTCAAGTAACATATCTTGCTATTGCGTTTCAGTCGGTCACACTCTCTGTTTGTTACCATATCACGCTTAAACTGCAGAATGGATCGTAAAGAACTTTGCCTAGGATCGACGGAAGAACATAATTATGGACACTGTTCATCATTCAGGTGAAAACGCGGGGCGCAACTAGTAACACATAAAGCAAACATACATTATCTACCGAGCGAGCAATGTGTCTCTGATGTACTCGTAACTGTCTGTAATATTACAGGTCGCATTTTTCAACCAATCTCGACAAAACTTGGTATGAAATGAAAATTAAATGAAATCGCATTTATACATGACACACACAATATCACATTACATTTTGAGTATACGGACATATAAGTGCGTAATTATCTATACTTCTATACTAATATTATAAAGAGGAAAGTTTTGTATGTAAGTATGTTTGCAATAAGAATAGCTCTAGAAGATTGGGAGGACGGCGTGTCTATTGGGGGTTCAAAGATATCAAATCTGCGTTATGCTGACGACACCACCTTGTTTGCGACTCGTAGTCAACACATTGAAGACCTACTTCGCAAGATTGAAGAAGTCAGCCCACAATTTGGCCTAAAAATTAATCGCATTAAGCCAAGGATGATGATTGTATACCGTGCCAACAACAACTCGCCAGAAGTCACACAAATTGCGAACTGTGATGTGGTCCAATCATACATCTACTTAGGCGCGTTGATTACGAATAATGGAGGTTGCGCTGACGAAATCAAAAGGCGAATGGCCGTTACTAGATCAGCCATGGATAGACTCAGAAAGATATGGAGGAACCGCGACATAACAAAAGCCACAGAAATCCGGCTCGTGAAAGCTTTAGTGTTTCCCATATTTCTATATGGTGCTGAAACGTGGACCTTACGAGAGAGTGAGAAGAAGAAGATTGATGCGCTAGAGATGTGGTGCTACAGGAACATGTTAGGAGTGTCATGAGTTCCGCACTAATGTATTCATATTATAAGAACTGGGCATCAAGCAGCGTCTTTCTTCCATCGTACAGGCTCGTATTCTTACTTTCATTGGGCGCGTGGCACGGCGCGGTGACGAGTCGATTGAACGTCCAGTGCAGAGTAGAAGGCACTAGATCGCGAGGGAGATCACCGATGCGATGGACCGACCAGATACGAGCAGCCATAAACGGTCCTCTATACGCGTGCACGAAAAAGGCTGCAGGCGGGGAGGAATGGCGACGCATTGTAAGGCGCGTTACACAACCTGAAGTGACGACCACGACCGCTCTGTCAAGAGCGTAGCGATGAAGAAGAAGAAGATGTTTGCAACGAATTGGCTCAAAAAGTACTGGACCGATTTCAAATATTCTTTCACCATTGGAAAGCTACATTCAGCCTGAGTAACATAGGCTATATAAGATTCATCATCATCGTCATCATCCATCACCGCGGCTGAAACCGCGGACAGCAGCTAGTAACTAAAAAAAACAAAATACTTATACGAACATGCCATGGGCAACAAAACACGTAAGAGAAACAGAGTGATGCTGTGCTTGTCATGAACACGGGTCCCGACTCAGCATACGACTAAGGACAGAACCCTTGGCCACTGATTTTCAGTAGCAACGCATAGTTATGACCTCACGTACCTCAGCAAAGCGAGACGCGACATTCGGTGATACCTCACAGTTCGTTCCATAAATACCTTAGTAATAATGTAGGTTTAGTTAGAAGTTTACTGCGGCGCTATTTACGTACCAAATTTTATAAAATTTGGTACACATATTAAGTACCTGACTCTATAGAGGAATTCGAATTTAAGCATAATTGATCAAGTGGTTTCCGTGATAATACGAGTAGTTAGTGAAGTACTGCGAAAAATTGCCGCTGATAAGATTGTGCTCGCGAGGTCTACTGTTCGCAGAACTATTAGTATTAAATAATATTGAAAAAGTGACTTATATTATGATATTACAAAAGTTACAAAATAAATTGATTGTTTTCAACGATTATAATGTATTTTACACACGTATAGTTTATAGTCATGTATCTCACGGTTAAAATCTTATTACATCCTACTAACACTTGAACGGTATTCAGAATCTACAACACAAGAAATCTGTTTCTTAGTGTAGGTTCTGTGCGACAGCAGACTAAGTTAATAGATTGAACACAAGCCATGGCTTTTTAGTAATTGTTATTGTGTATTTTAGTTTGTAAACTAATTGTATATTCTTATTGTTGAAGTAAATAAAATATAAACTATTAAAGTGGCTACATGAAATGAATTATAGTAAAATACCATATTACAGGTGGATAACCTCTGCCAACTGTTACCCCAAGACCGTGTCCAGGACTTCTCCAAAATGGATCCTCAACAGCTACTACGCAGTACCCTGGCAGCTGTGGGGGGCTCGGAGAGCGTTCAGCAGTTGGAAGACCTCATAGAAACCCGGAATCAACAACGGGGACTGACCACTAAGTTAACCAACAACGCTCAGGTGTTGGCCGAACAAACTCAGTTGAATGAAAGGTTGGTTACACAGATTCTTCTTCTTCTTCTTAGTCGTTAACACTCTTGCCAGAGTGGTCGTGGTGATCAGTTCGGGTGGTGGCTTGCTTCACAATCTGTGCCATTCCTCACAAATTGCCGTCTTCCTTGCGCACATGTTCACGGGACCATTTAGCACTGCCTTTACTTGATCGGTCCAACGTAATGGTGATCTGCTGCGTGGTCTTGTCCCTTCAATCTTGCCTTGAACCGCAAGTCGTTCTATCGAGACATCACCGTGCCGCAATATATGGTCAAAAAAAGTGAGGTGTCACAGATATATATGTACTCGTACAATAGATAACACAAATGCGTGTACTTCCCGTGTCCGAACCCCGACTAAGCGTCAAGGTTTGCAGCCGCTACTCATTGTCCGCGCGTGTCCGTTGTTGCAGCCGGACACACGCCAAAACTAAAATGCGTGATAATTAACTGTATTAGCCAAATAATTTCGAGCCCTCAAAAGCAAGGTCATATTTCCTATCACAGGTTAGTTAATTTTTCATAGTAGGTATTACTTTTTTAAAGGACAATTTTAGAGTGAAAAATTGCAATGACAGCTTATTTTTCTTATAGTATTACTTTTTAAAGCACTAACGCCTGCTTTAGCGATCTCAAACATTGAAATTTATAGAGAGAAAAATTCACATCCTCGGACGGGTTTCGAACCCGCGTCTTCTGACTCTCCGTGTCAGACGCCATTGACCAACTAGGCCACCGAGGTTCGGGTCAGAGCATCGAATCCCGTCCGAGGATGTGAATTTCTGTGTAGCTGTAACTCGAAAACAACCAAGTTAGATGAAATTTAAATGGGACTACTTCGGAAGTATACTCTTTCAAATAAAAATATTTTTAAGAATCGGTCCACTAATGAGGGATGAATCATTGAACATACATAAAAATACATACAGTCGAACATAGAACCTCCTTTTTTGATGTCGTTTAATAAGAACTTTGGTCCTCAAACTCTTTTATTCCTTCTTCTCTAGGCTAAAAGTCTTAATAGACGCCATGCAGCAAAGGAAACACATAGAACAGCAAATAGAGATGTGTGAAAAGAAAAAACTATGGCTGGAATATCAAGAGCTGAGAGAGAAAGTGATAGAGTACACTAACGATAAGAAGCAAGCTGTCAAACTTGTGAGCACACATCAGAGTAAGATAGAACCTCTACAAGAAACCATGGATAAAGCCAAAAGTGGTATAAGCAGGTTGGAACAGCAGAAATTGGCCGCTGTAAGTAAATTTACTATATTTATTTTAATTATTAGCCGGTACAAGCACGTGGCCCATCTGCAGTGCAAGTACCATAATAGTAAAATTTGTTGAGTCGCTAAGATCGATAAAAAATAATATGCATATGTAGTATAAGTGCATGCGCGGACGCGGTCGGGAGCGCACGTACTCCGTGAAGAAGCGGCTCTGAACGTCGCGAAACCGGTCGAGTCCTACATACTCGACGTATTGTGTAAGTTAAAATCGGTCACTAATCGCTTTAAAAAAATAGTATCGCCCCTAGCAAGTATGGAAGTCATATCGATTACTTGTACGATCGTCAAATTGTCGACAGTATGTCGATTATTACGAATTATTTGCATCCCACAATGCGTCCTTCTATCATTTGAAGATTTCTACGAGCATTTCGCTCTTCTACGATCAAAAGAAGGCCGAAGTCTATTTTTTTATTGATTACTTGCTGCGCCCCGCGGCTACACCCACATCGTGATGGATGATGACGACGTTGATGAAAATTATCCTATGTGTTAATTCAGTGCCCCATCTACCTCCATGCCAAATTTCATGAAAATTGGGACAGCTGTTTGAGCGTAAGAGAATAACAAACATCCATTCATCCATTAACACAAACTTTCGCGTTTATAATATTAGTAAGATCAAACGCAACTAAACAATATCCCCATTCCCGTCACCTGTCGATAAACTATATCGAGGTCGTTTTCAAAGCCGATAAAACAATCGTTAAAATCGATCGAATAGACGATATCAAACGTAATTTAACAGTTCCATGCTAGGGTTATAGCTATTAAATAAAAATAAAAATAGTATATCGTTATAATCGTAAAAGCTTATCGAATTTGTCTACTGATCGCTTAATTTTGTTACTTGCAATGATCGACACAAGATCGATATAGCCAGTTTTTCCGAAGTATGACGAATTCAAGACTCAAATTTATCGATCGGTAAGTTCGGTACTTGCACTGCTGGTAAGCGGTAACCTCTATCGCCCTATAACAGATGCTTTCCGTCACAAACGACGAAGTGCATTGCGCCGTAACCCTGACATTAACTTGTTCAGTTTCATGTGTTTGTAATTTCGCTGGCACCCATACCCTTCTAACCAGTAATGCGAACATTACTGCTTAGAAAATCATATGGTGGTAGTATTCCCCGAACGAACAAACAGATAAATCTACTGCTACAAGAATTATCATTAAAAAGGGGTATTTACCATGTATGGTATTTATTTTAAATACATGGTAAATATTTTTATGTAGAATTTCGAAAGAAACAAACTTCACTGATTGTATTTAACTAGGATTTTAGAATTTCACTGTTATATTTATAGCATGCAGTGATCACCTATAATTATGATGGCATTTAGCTCTGTGCGGATATAAATGTATTAGTACTTTGAATCGTTATGGTGTACATTATGTTGGTGATTGTAAATAAATTAATAGATAAAGAGGTAAATATATAAAATGGGGGAGGCGTATGTTCAGCAGTAGGCGTGTTACGGCTGAGAAGAATGAATGGGATGAAAAAATAAATAAATATCCCATTTCTACAGTTAATTCTTGCATTAGTGACTATGCCACTTTAAAAACTTATATCTACTGCTACAATATATTATAGAATATAAAAAATATATACGAAAATATTATAATGAGCTTATGTTTGTAAGGTTGTGAATTTGTTTGTAGGAAGTAATTTCTTTAACTACTGAACTGATTTTTGCAGTTTTAGAGAGAAAAATAAACATTTTGAAGAAGCGAACCTGCGTCTACCGACAATCCGTGTCAGTCGCCATGACCGCTAGACCGTCCAGGCATACCGACCGCGCATCGAATTTTTATTTATCTCTCTATTTTATTAACTGTGAACTACTGTAAAATGTATGAGAACAGAGCGGTATCTATTGAACAGCTTGATAAGCATTATCCAACCAAAAGAAGAGTTATTTCAAAAACTTAACTTTCGTATTGATGTCGCAAATCTTCTTATTGTTTTGACGTGACGTCTTATAAATCGATGAACGCCGGCTGCCTGCAGGAAAAAGTATGACTCATTATCACGTTCCGTGTGCAAGCGAGAGCGCGGAACAAGCGATAGAGAGGCACGATCGGCCTAAGCGTTCGGCTTGTCTTATGACGTTATCACATAAAATTATCGTCCGTAAACCGACTTTACAAAACAAAAATTTTTTAAATAAAAAAATATAAAAACGTTACTTATTTAAAATAATGTATTCTTCATTCAAAATATCCTAGTATCATTACATATTTTTCTCAAAAATGGTATGTCATTTTACCACATTATTTATTTATACATGTTACAACTGCTCAAAGTCGCACAACGAGCTATGGAGAGGGCTATGCTCGGGGTTTCTCTACGTGATCGAATCAGAAATGAGGAGATCCGTAGAAGAACGAAAGTCACCGACATAACCCAGAAGATTGCCAGTTGAAGTGGGGGCAGGGCACATAGCACGCAGAACAGATGTCCGATGGGGCCGAAAGGTTCTGGAGTGGACACCACGGACCGGCACGCGCAGCGTAGGTCGTCCACCGACACGGTGGACAGACGACCTGATAAAGTCCGCAGGACCCAAATAGAGAATCCCAAAAATGAGTTCAAGGTGAATCCGATTCAGAAAAATAGATGGCACTCCTCATGATTTAAAAGCTGAGGCCGAATTAGCAAAAACTTTCTTTCATTTTTTAGAAAAGTATTATATAAGCCTCAACCAGTAAGAAAGCCATCCTGGCTTCGTATATAACCAGACCTCACCTGCGGTTCGGTTAACTCATACTTGGCCAGGAAGTCTTACTTACTGGATTCTGCAGTAATGTACAATTTCTAAAAATAATTGTTGAAATTAAAAATAATTCTTCAAATATATAATAACACACTTACAGAACCGAGAAATCCACACACTGAAAGATAAAGCGAAAGAAATAATAAACACCGTTCGGAATCATGAATACACTCTGAAAGAGATAGAAGCGTCGTTTCAAGAGAAAATGGAGAGGCACAGGAACCGAGAACAGGAGTTGATAGAGTCTAGAGCTAAGCTGGACAAACTGCGGACTGACAAGGAGAGGTTGTGTGAGAAGGTCGGCGATGGTATGTATATCTGTATGTTTTTTAATCTACTTCAAAAAAGGACGAGGTTATATTATGTTCGACCGTATTTTTTTAATGTATGTTTAACGATTTCTGCCCCATTTGTGGACCGATTCTCAAAATTCATTGTCATCGCATACGATATCGTCGATATACGAGGGTCATTTGAAAAGTTCTTAGTCTAACATACTTAATGTAACCACACGATTTTGAGTTTATTTTTCAACATACTCTCCTCCGAGCTCAAAACACTTTTTCCATCGACCTGGTAAGGCTTCGATACCCGTTTTAAAAAAAATCTTCGTCTAACTCCTCAAAATAAGCGTCCACGGCGGCTATGACCTCTTCATTTGTAAAAAAAATTTTACCACTTAAAATTTTTTTCAGCTTTGGGAACAGATAAAAGTCGGACGGTGCTAAATCCGGTGAATATGGGGGATGAGGTAACAATTCGAAGCCACATTGATGGATTTCTGCCATGGATTGCACAGAGGTGTGAACGCGCGCATTGTCCTGATGAAACAAGACTTTTCTTCTCAATAAACCTGGACGTTTTTCTTTGATTTCTTCTCTCAAACGACGCAACAGGTTGCAATAGTAATCGGAGTTTATTGTTTCACCCTTTTTTAAATAATCCACGAGAATTATACCCTTTGCATCCCAAAAAACGGATGCCATGACTTTGCCCGCCGATAAAACCTGCCTTGCCTTCTTTGGGGTGGCGATCCTGCTCTTTTCCATTGTTTCGACTGTTCTTTTGTCTCGGGTGTATTGTGGTGAACCCAGGTTTCATCCATGGTTATACATCTTTCAACAAATTCTATTGGGTCAGCTTCATATAACTCTAAACAGGCGCGAGAAGTTGTGAGTCGGTTGCGTTTTTGTTCCACTGAAAGCAGTCGCGGTACCCACCGCGCAGACACCTTAGATAATCCAAGTTCAGTAGTAATTATATGATGTGTTCGCTCAGATGATATGCCTACAGTCTTAGCTATCTCCTCGACAATCAATCTTCGATCAGATAAAATTAAATCACAGATTTTTTCTTTGTTTTGATCAGTGGAAGCAGTCGAAGGCCGGCTACTACGGGGGAATTTTGAGAATCGGTTCTCCCAGTCGAAAGATATGAGGTAACAAACATAAAAAAACAGGCGAATTGAGCACCTCCTCCTTATTTTGGAAGTCGGTAGAAAACTGGATGACTCTGTAAAAAGTTGCGCGGGATAATAGAAAAAAAAAGCGTCGATAGAACCTCTTCTTTTTTTTCGGAAATTGTTTGAAAAGTGTTTATTAACTTGTCGAAGTCGGTACCATGCACGCAATATTGTGATAGTAGGTACTTTGAACTTTTTGGTTTTATGTAAGGAAATTCTTGTTAGTTGTACACACACGCAAGGATAGACTACATTACTACAGAGTACCCCTCCCTCGCTAAACGTACGCAGCTTACAGCTTGCTTATCGCACAAAATGCAATTAGGTTTGCCATTGTGCGGACCAATCAGAGCCCTTCTTGGACGCTTATCGTCTAGCGAATGCTTTGCCAGTCCCGTCATTTACAACTGTAAAAAGGTGTACTTATAGCAGTATATAAGGCCTTTGATAATTATATGAAATTGAAAAAAAATACAATCTCGTACTGTTATGAACAAACTTAATATGTAAGTAATCGCTATGTAAGCAATATTTACGTTATATAAAACTGTTTTTCATAATTATTCAGGCACAAACCGGGGTCTCTTTTAATGCCCGTAGTGGCACAAAGCTCTGTCAGTCTAGAAACAAAAATTAGGCAGTCAAACTCAAACTTTCGTCCAGTACACACCTATTGTTTCGTAATAAAGTAGTATTTGTTTCAAATGAGTAGCCATTACCATGATATACCATTATCCATACTGCATCATTAATTATTAAGTACGCATTTCCGCATTGTTATTTATAATGGTTTATTTTTGTAATGTTTTCAGATGCAAGTGTCAAAATGGATCTAGACAATGTGGTGCGCTCAATAGCGAAATGCAACGCGGGCCTCGACTCATTAAAGAAACAAAAACTGGAAATACAATATGATTTGGAAAACAACATCATTCCGCAGATCAGGCTTTACCAGAACAGGTTATCTTTTCTATTTATTATTACTTTGTCCTGACTGACTGAGTGCCTGAATGCCTAACTGACTGTTTTCATCAACGCAATACCTAAATCGCGGGGGATTCACACTTGATTGTTTGGGAAATCACGTCCAAATTAAAATATTTATCATTATATCATAATCAGCCCATTTTGTTCCCACTTCTGAGACTCGAGCCTTCCTCTCAGAGAGAGGAGTCGGGCCATAATCCACCACGTGGGCCCTGTGCGGCTTGGTGGATAGGTTAGTGGCTAACCCATGTCGAAGTTTTCGAAGTAATTGGTCGATATTTGCGACAAGGAGTTTATCATTAGAATAAAAACTATATTGTGCTATTTGCTGCCATTGCAGAAAAAAAATAATAATAAGTGTATCGTATGTAGAACGTCGTAGGCGTGAACAATAAGAAAATTACTTTTATGTTTAGTAATTGTTCCAATCTTAATGTGCATTTTAATTTTAATTTTAAAGATCTTCCATTTTTCTTCATTAAATGTACATTTTCGCTTAAATTATTTCATTTTCTCGTAGTCATATTATAAAGTATAGTATGCAACTTTTGAATAAACACATTTATATCGAGGGCCATGAATCACTCCCTGCAGTCGTGATTCACTTACTCGTGATTTAACTATGGCTCTCGCTTTAAATCCGTCCTTTATTCACTAGTTGCACAATGTACTATTAAGGTGCCAGTTGATAGTCGGCTACACGTAGCAACAGACGACGTGTCGTCGCTTCATGTCGCTGCGTCATGATTTCGAACCCGACTGCAGACGGAAACTGCATAGATGGTATCAACCATTTGAAAAGCGACACGAAAGGTTTTTAAAAGCTTTTCAGTTGTTTTACTACGTAGATTGGTAATCGCCAGCGACACTACTGATCTGCGGTCGGGCGACAGTCTGATCTGCCGCTCGACGACGCGACGCTACCTTCGTGTCGCTAACTACGAATGGTGTTTCATAGAAATACATAGAAACCAGTAGTGTCGCTGCGACACGTCGTTTGTCGCGGCTTCATGTAGCCGGTTACCAACTTGGACCTTTAGACATATCCAGTTTTATTTTAAAAATCCCTGAGACACACACACGTAAATGCATCAATGCCTAGTTGTTGCCAAGGCTTGTATAGTACTTTTCTCAAATAATGCGCGGAAATTAAAACTAAATAGTACCTAGGCAGAACTTGTCATTTAAATAAAATATTTTTAAACAAACAGCTTTCAGAAATTTAATTAATTAGGTTACTTCCTTGGTTGCCATGTTTCGAAGTAAAAGGTCTATCCAATTTTAAATTACATGACAGATATGAGTTTCCTATGTAATTTAGTTAGCCGCCAAACTACGACAGATATGGATTTTCATACAACGCCGGCCACTGCTCGCATGTATTTGGTCAGTACAGTAATTTCGATTTATCTCGAAAAAGGTTGTCAAAATAATGCTCAAATTTCCAATGCTTTTTTGAGAAAACATATTTACATGTCTAGATGACATCATTAATCAACCATTGATAAGTAGCGCGTATTGTAGAGGCTTCATATTTATCCGGCTACGGCGAAGCAAAAAAAGAGGGTTATAGTATTATCCTCTTTGTATGTATGTTCATATTATGTTTCCTTATTACTTCTAAAGTACTTATTTTATGATAGAGATATACAATTTGTACAGGATACGGAACCTAGAAGACGTGGATGTGAAACGGCTGGAAGTACTGCGCTCGTACAGCGAGGATTGTTACAAAGCCGTCATGTGGCTACGGGAAAACCGGGAGATGTTCGAGCATCCTGTACACGAACCTATGATGCTTGAGGTAATGCACATCTATCCAATACCTTTAAACGAGCAATTTGTATATATATGTACATATATAATCTGAATCTCAGAAGCGGCTCTTACGATTTTCATTCAATTTAGCATGCAGGGAGTTTCGGGGCGATAAATCGATCTACAAGTGCCTCAAGACAAGAGTCTTCGACCAATATGTGTTACCAGTGATGACTTATGGCACTGAAACGTGGTCTCTTACTATGGGCCTCATAAGTAAGGTCAAAGTCGCACAACGAGCTATGGAGAGGCTATGCTCGGGTTTTCTCTACGTGATCGAATCAGAAATGAGGAGATCCGTAGAAGAACGAAATCACCGACATAGCCCAGATTAGCCAGTTGAAGTGGCAGTGGGCAGGGCACGCAGAACAGATGGCCATTGGGGCCGGAAGGTTCTAGAATGGAGACCTCGGACCGGCAAGCGCAGCGTAGGTCGTCCACCGACACGGTGGACAGACGACCTGATAAAGGTCGCAAGACGACGTTGGATGCAGGCCGCTTCCAACCCGTCCTTTTGGAAAATTATGGGGAGACATATGGTCAGCAGTGGACGTCCTACAGCTGAGATGATGATGATGATGAAATCGATCTAGCTAGGTTTCATTTTTAAAAAACGTCGTTTTATACGTGTTTTCAGACGATGAAAAACTGCTACATTATCATTATGGCAATTAGGGCCATCAGCTTAAAAACATATCTGTTTTACCGATACAGCAACACTAAAGCTACTTGACAATAGATGGCGTTGTTAAGCAACGCTTATCCATTAGTTTGAGGTTAGAGGAAGAACATCAATTGTTTACATCGAGCAAAGCTTGGTCGCCGTGTGGTGTCGGCTTAGAATAGCACCCCCTCAACTCTACCCGTGGGGGCCGTAGAAGTCGGGTAAGGGATAACAATCGGAAGGTGGTGCTGCTAGGGCAGCAGCACCTTCCCAGTTAAACACACAAAAACTGCGCTCGCCAACCGGCCTGCCGAGCGTGGCGAGTATTGGCAAAACTGCCCCGTATGGATTTCACAAAAGGAACCAGGCCGTATGCAGATGCAGGCCGTTTCCAACCGGTGCTTTTAGAAAATTATTGGGGAGGTATATATTCAGCAGTGAACGTCCTACGGCCGAGATGATGATGATGATAGCTGGGTCATCCAAGTACTGTTTATGCCAGGTAAGTGGTAAGCTCTGCCTATACCAGATGTTGAGTTGTTAAGTCTCATGTGCCTGATATTACTCCGGCGCTCGTACTCTTCAAACTGGAACACAGTGATGCGAATATTATTGATTCTAGGTAGAAATAAGTATGGTGACAGTACTACCCTGCTCAAACTCGTTCACAAAGAATTCTACTGCTACTATTTCTAAGCAAATAGTAGAAAGTAATATGCACTGCTTATTAATTATTACTTTTTATATCCAGTTTGTTTAACCTCTATATTCCTTTATATGTATATTTTTCGTGAAAACAGAAATGGGGACCGAACAAGAAAAAAAACTTGTTCCCTTTTGAATGTAAATTACTTAGGTGTGTATTCTTTTTGGCTGTAGAACACCAAATTTAAATATTTAGTTGTGTCTTCTTTTTGACTGTAGAACACCCAATTTGAACACTCTATTGTCGTTTCTTTTTGACTGTAGAACATCCAGATGAAATACTTAGTTGTCTATATTTCTTGACCGTAGAACATCATATTCAAATATTTAGTTGTCTTTTGTTTTCACTGTAAAACACCAAATTTAAATACTCATTTGTCTTTTCTTTTTGATTGTAGAACACCCAATTTAAATACTCAGTTGTCTTTTCTTTTTGGCTCTAGATCATCCAAGTGTAATACTTAGTTGTCTATTATTTTTGACTGTCGAACATCAAATTTAAATAATTGTCATTTCTTTCAGAATGTAGAACTCCAAATTCAAACACTTGTCTTTTCTTTTTGACTGTATAATACCATATTTAAATATTTAGTTGTTTTGACTGTAAAACACCAAATTTAAGTTCTCAGTTGTCTATTAGTTTTGACTGTAGAACATCCCAATTAAATAAGTACTTAGTTGTCTATTCATTTTGACTCTAGAACATCCAAATGAAATACTTAGCTGTCTTTTCTTTTTGACTGTATAATACCATATTTAAATATATAGTTGTCTTTTGTTTTGACTGTAAAACACCAAATTTTAATTCTCAGTTGTCTATTCTTTTTTACTGTAGAACACAAAATTTAAATACTCAGTTGTCTATTTTGACTGTAGAATGTCCAAATTAAATACTTAGTTGTCTAGTCTTTTTGACTGTAGAATACCATATTTAAATATTTAGTTGTCTTTTGTTTTGACTGTATAACACCACAATTTAATACCGTCTTCTTTCTTCACAGATTAACTTTACGGATCCTAAATTCGCTCGTTATTTAGAATCAACGGTGCCAGCTAGAGACCTCGTAGCGTTCACATTCGAGTCCAGTGCAGATATGAATTTGTTCTTGCAAAAAGTGCGGACTGAAGGCGGGTTGCGGAGGGTGAACGCCATATGCAGCCAGGGGGGCAGGTTCAATGTGCAGACTAATAATATACAGCAGTTAAGGTACGTAAAAAGTTTTGACGTGAACATGTGAACGTTTTTAAATTTGCTACCATACGGGGCCAATCCAAAAAACACAATAACAAAATCGGGGGATACTGTTTGGAGTTGTAATTTCGAATATATGCTACACATTCATAATTAAATTATACCACTGGGTGGCTAAAGGATCAAAGAAATCATTACGATAAACGAGAACAGTGACGCACCGCGTGGGGAGGAGGGGGAAGCGCCGCCATTTTGAGGTTATTTTACTCGCAGAAACGTATTCGCGTACAACACACGTCCGTGATGACTCAGCCACACCCCATTTGAGACTTACTATTACAAGTTTGAAGTGAAAACTTCTTTAGGCGCGTTGAGCACTTTTTGAGTGAACAAAAATCAAGGAACTCGCGTCATCCGACCAATCCGACCGAACGCTTTCCATGAGGTATATGTATACTGTGTATGTACCTATGTGTACTCTTTGGGTGAACAAAAAGCGTGAAACTCGCGTCCTCGTCACAGCACGCTTAATTACTTAGTTTCACTTCTATCGGCAGTCCCCAAACGACTTCCCAAACTTTTTTCTATTTACGCCTTATTTGTTAAAGTAAATATTCCCATCAATATAAAATCAACAGGGCAACCACGTGACAATTTTGAATGATTTCTGCTATAAATCAGTTTTTGCAGCAGATACTAAATAAGGTTATTCTGTCGACGAATTGTCGAATTTATCGAACGACAAAGAACCGTACTTGCGCTGTAGTGCAAATATGAAATACTACTTTTATTAATTGGCACTGATCTGCGCTCATCCTCCCGAGATATTGGTCTTTAAATCTCTTTCACCAAGTAATTTAACTTGCTACCGTGCCCTTCACACCCTAACACAGTAATGCTTGCGCACCATTGCTTCGCGGTGCAATATCTGGCACTGCGGTGGTACCGACCAAGACGGCCTCAAAAGGCCTACCACCTAGTTGACCGAGTGAGCGAAGATAACGCAACTCTCTCTGCAACGAATCGACACATTCGTCCGGATGTTGGTACTCGCACACAGCTCGCATTTTTCAACTAATCTTGACGAAATTTATTATACAGTTTATACGATTCCATAGAATGCTTTGGTGATTGACTTTTTTAATTAAACGGTTATTTTCCCAAGAAAAAAAGAAAAGTTGTCTACGGCGCCATCTACCGCTCGATTTGGATAATATCAGAAGAGAGTGCTCGGACGTCTACTGTTTTATAGTAGATATTTATTTTAAAAGGAATATTATTTTACAGCTATTTGGGTTTCTACACGTACCTCGTGGATACTATCACGGCGCCGGACGCGATAGTGCGGTACTTGTGCAAGTCCTACTCCATCCACAAAATACCCATCGGCAATGAACACACCTACAATAACAGTGGACGGGTGCCCGCCAATATCACATTCTTCTATACTGGTGAGTGAACCAAGAAGTAATGCTTTAGGTTATAGATAAAATTATCTCTTCAACTATTATTATTAATTGGTAAACACTCAAGTTAGGTATCGAATACGTCGACCCGGGTTTCGAACATGTCCTCTGCTCATCTTCATGCGCGTACCACACCTCCGCTGCGATCAAGTGTAGTTTGAGTAGCGGAACTGGGCGTCGCAATATTCTCTCGAGTCTGTATGAAAAAAATAGTTTCGTTTTTTATTTTTGTCGACTTCCACAAACACGTGCGAAAATAGCGTGGCACCGCAACAAGATGACTGTCGGATACGAAGTCCAGCGGCGAGCACTGCCGCATTTTGTTGCAAGTAATATAAGTAATTGCAACAGTATCTTGGCCTCACCTGGCTCCGGGGAAGCCAGGGTACTGGTGCAAATTTACTTAATGTTTAAAGAACTTAACTGCACGTGTGGAAACTGTTCCGGGTAGCTTTAATTATACGTATAATATGATTTTACGGGGTGGCATTGTCATCGTTGATAAAACCCCATAAAAAAAAAGATTAAAAAAAAAAGACTGTCGGAGCGCGGAATCGTGGCTAGCGTCGAAGCAGATCAACGAAACGGAGCTAGGAAAGAGATAGAGTTATAGTCAATCCTATGCGTTAGAACAGACACTTTCACTAGTGTTCCGCTTCTTTTACATACGGACAAGACGTGGCGAAATTATCGCGGTTCCGCTGTTATTGTTTCGCAGCGGAGGTGTGGTACAGGCATCAGAGCGAGTGCTCAGCGGCGTCTGCGAGCTCCCGGCGAGCACACCTAACGTGAGTGTTTTGCCGGTTCATAATAATAGTTTAAAATGACCTCATACCTCATTCATAAACAGATCAATATCCGATACAGTATGATAAAATAACCTCATTCATAAAAAAACTCACAGGCAAAGTTAGTTTTTGTTTTGAGTGCATACTTGAAATCACGAACCGCGTAACTCGAAAGGAGTCTATTATAGACTACTGAGTAAAGTGAGTGATTTAAAGGCTCGAGACATTAAAAACACATACAACTTTCACCTCTACCAGCGAGAAAAGTGTTATAGGTAAAAATTTAAAGAAAGAAGGTAAAGGGTACTCGGTTACCTTTTTTTTATAATTCCATAAAATATGAAAATAGCTCAATCTCAGAATAAGAAATCTTGATATAAGAATATAGAGAATCTTGTGAAAGTCTAATAAATAGGAGAAAAGAAGAAAATAATAGAATAAGAAGAAAAAAATACTTCGCGTATTCATTTATGTTGGAATCAGCAGTACAATGATATTGAAAAGTTTATTGACTATGTATTTTTACATAAATAATTTTTATTTTTTTGTTGTTTTCTGGATTTTATTATATAAGTATAATAAAATATATGTGTAAATGTGTAAAAAATTAGTTAAGATATTTTTGATGATCATACATAAGACATGAGCCTTTCTTTATTCTGTAACATTCGCTTATTTTTTGGCCGTACCAATAAACCTTTAGAAGTTATGGGTAGTACAAATCGTCCCTTGATTTAACTAAGCCAATGTAGATCCAGGTGACCATTATCAATTTTAAAAGGTGGAACTGGTCCTTCGGACATGTTTCAGACTTGGATGAGTTGCCCCCTAGGATTAGGATAGATATAACTTTACGTTTATGTGTTATAAAATTTTATCAGAGTACCGATTCTACTAGCTAAACTTTGCTCCAACTGCAATCGAACCGTAGCTGAACGATGGCTTTTGTACGTTTTTTATTCTGCTATTGAAAAGCAGTCCCGCTGCAGTTACGTTTCTGTTGACCCTACCGATCATATATTCTGCTAACTGGATAGATCATGAACGCAACAACACATCTGTGTATAAAGTAAAGCGTTTAATTTATATGTAGTAGCATTTAAGTTGGCGTTATGTTCCAATTTGTGTATAGAAATAGTAGAATGGCTTTTGTGGAATGATCGAACGACAACCGGAGTCGAATTGCAGTTGCAGCGGGATAGATTGTTGAGCGTTGTGAAATAATAGGATTGAAAGATGATGGATGGCCTCCAGATAGTAGGTAGTTATGCCTTACCGCCTTACTATTAAATATTATTGTACTTCTATAAGGATCCCAAAAAGTTAAAACTCCTTTTTATGTCGTTGCCTAGGACAACCCACCACGAGCTTTTTGTACTTGTTGTAAACTGTTTTTCGTAACAATTTCCAGAGAACCACAGATTCTCCGTCCGCGTATCTGCGTACAGCGGTGCCAAGTCCTCCTCGACGATCGAGATCCGTCCCGCCAGACTGTTGGCCAACACGGTCGACGTCGACCAAGTCGACAACTTCACACAACAGTAAGTTCAGTAGCCGTATCACACAAGATTTGCGAAAAAGAATTCGTATCGTAAGCGTCACGTTTAGCCGTACAGACTATGAGTTATCTGTGCCACGGTTGCCCTAGATACATGACAGTTTGTTCTGTTGCACGTATACAACACGTTACGTTGCACTTACGCTGTTATTCGTGCTAGGCACACTGTTCAGCTACGCAATATTTTTAACATCCACACGCGGTGTTCAGGCCCCAAACTAGGCAGAGCCCTACGAAGAAATAATGTCAGGAAGCATAACTCGGAACAAATTCCACACAAAAAGTGGTCCTTCGAACCAAAACGACGTATGATTCCAAATACGAATTACTCTCGAGGTTACAAATAGACATGTTCGGTGATTGGTTTAAATTTCAGAAGGAAAGCAGGGATTGGTTCACGCCCGTGCTGCAACGTCTACTATGACAGCTGAGTCATAGCGGCGTGGACGATGTTATTGATTAAGCACGACTTTTATTGGGTAATTTTTTTAAGGCAGTTACTCTTCCTGATTGTATTTCTTCGTAGGCAGAGCCTGTAGGTAACCTGGTGACTGATATACATACTTATATTACTTATATACATACTAACTGCGCTCCGCGGTCTCACCGGCTTGGTAATGGATGATGATGATGAATCAAAGTATATAGCCTGTTTATCAGGGGTACAATTTTAGTGGTGAAAGAATTTTTCAAACCGGTCCAGTAGTTTCGGAGCCTATTCAATACAAACAAACAAATCTTTCCTCTTTATAATATTAGTATAGAAGTATAGATATACACACACAGACACAGGTCAGACATGTTAATGCACACATGTTTGACCTGTCTCGGGATTGAACCTGGCACAAGCTTAATTAAGTCTTTGAGTACCATTGACGTAAATTTACGTGCGTTTCCTTCATAAATCTTTTGTTTTAATTATCACGGTATATGAAGGGTTAAGCAAATTAATCGCACATCAATTAACTCACTCACTCACTTAAATACAATAATACAGCTAATAAATTAGTGTCATTACATTACAAAAATATATATTGTCATTACAGATTGTCGAACTTTGATAAGAAATCTCAAAGTCACAAATCACGGATACAAGATTTGGACCAGAAAATATCGGTGTTCGAAGTCAGCATGAACGAGTTGAACACGAGAAGGAAAAACATCAACGATGGAGTTGAAAAGGTATATATTAACAAGTACAATTTGAAAAATTTAATACCGACTTCCATTCTATTCAGTTATTGGATCTTAAAAACTACTGAACTGAATTTGATGAAATTTGAATGGGATCACACGGGAAGCACCGGCTTTCAAACAAAAAAAAGTATTTTGAGATGCGGTTCGAAAGTTATGAGGTAACAAACATAAAAAAACCTTCCAGTCGAATGGGGTACCTCCCCCTTTTTGGAAGTCGGTAGATAAGAAAACATTAATTGAGGTTGTTTGTTTCATAATATATTGCACCACAGTCGTTAGGCTATGTCGAAAGACTTCGGGCGGTCTGAAAACTTCGACAAGGGTTGGCAACAAACCTACTCACCAAGCCGCACTGAGGCCGCGTGTTGGATTATGGCCTAACTTCTCTCTCTGAGAGAGTCCAGTCTTGGCAGTGGAAAAAAATGGGCCGATTATATTAAAGGACAATATCCACACGCGGTGTACTAGGCAGAACCTGTACTTTGGTAACCTGCAGGGCTATTATGTATCTCAGTTGCTAACAAATGTTGATTGAAATCTTGAAAATGGCGGCCCTTTGTCAGTTTTGGCAATTCCAGTAAGCAAAAATGTTAGTAAGTTGAACACTGAAGCTGACAAAAGTGACATAGAGCGGCCATATAAGCGGCGTAAGAGATTAACAAACATCCATTCATCCATAAATACAAACTTTCGCGTTTATGATATTAGTAAGATCAAACGCAACTAAACAATATCCCCATTTCCGACGCCTGTCGATAAACTATATAGATATATAGAGGTCATTTTCACAGCTGACAAAACAATCGTGAAAATCTCAAACGTAATTTAACAGTTCCATGCTAGGGCTATCGTTATAATCGTAAAAGCTTATCGAATTTGTCTACCGATCGCTTAATTTTGTTACTTACTTGCAATGATAGACAAAAGATCGATATCGATATAGACAGTTTTTTCGAAGTATGACGAATTCAAGACTCAAATTTATCGATCGGTAAGTTCGGTACTTGCACTGCTGAGTATAAGCTATCTTCATTCCAAATGTCATTGTAATCCGCTCACGAGAAGAAGTCACAAATCAAAATCAGAATACATAAAAAGACGCACTTATAAACGTCAATTGTTCATTATAATGTACTTTAAATACTCTACCGCCGCGTTCCAAAATATGTAGAGTCTACACAAGATAATTAAGATTAAGAATATGCAAACACGCATCTTTACTAACTGTAATACCTTCGCATTTATTCACACCGTAAGGGGTCGAAGTATAACACCTCCGCTTTTGAGATACGAATCATAAGAAGCTAGGAAACCAAGCTAGGCAGTAGGCCTCTTGTACAAGAGGATGTCTTGGTCGGTACCACCGCATTGCCAGATAGTCTGCAGCGAAGAAATCGTGCGCAAGCATTACTGTGTTAATGTTAGGGTTTAAAATGTTAGGGTGTGAAGGGCATTGTAGCAAGTGTTTTTTTTTGTATAATTTTTTTTTTTTTTTCAATTACTATGCGAAAGAGACTCAAAAACCAATGTTTTTGGCATTGTAAATGTCTTGAGTACGCATAGTTGTTTAAAATCAGGCGCACAACTTGCCCGTCTTGCCAGCTAACTTCATAAAAAATAAAAAAAAAGTACTCAATGAACCATTTATTTAACCTTAAACACACGTTCACAGACTAACTAAAGATGAATATTACAATACCTATAAAAGTGAATAAAAAACCGGCCAAGTGCGAGTCGGACTCGCGCACGAACGGTTCCGTACTATTTTCTATAATTTTCGTCCGTCTCGCACTTAGCCGTTCTTTGTATTTGTTGTTATAGTGGCAACAGAAATACATCATCTATAAAATTTGTCTATATATCACGGTTCACGAGATACAGCCTGGTTACAAACGGACAGACAGACAGTAAAGTCTTAGTAATAGGGTCCCGTTTTACCCTTTGGGTACGAAACTCTAAAAAAGATATGTAAAAATAAATACAAACAACATAAAATGAATATATCAATGTCATGTACAGTTTTGCCTTAAATTGTATATTAGTGTGCTTTTTATTTATTAATTTATTTAATCATGCAGGTTATTGTAAATCATCATCAATTTCAGGTGCGAACAATAAGCGCCCAGATCCGCCTTCAAGCCCAAAAAGTGCAAGACATTGAAAACGAGCCGTCGTTCAACGTGCAACAGGAGCGAGAGAGATGCAAGAGGAAACAGAGAGACTGTGTGATGAAGCAATGCGAATTGCAACGGCAACTGTGTGACGTCATGAAGAATTATCAAGGGAAACAGATGAATGGCGATATTTGGAAGGTAAGTGCTAGATGTAATACATGCTTTAAGATTATTTGCTAACAGATACTTACTGATGTTTTATTATGCAAAAAATACTAAATATCAAATTACTACGTGCAATTCCAAGTGGAAATAATATACAGATTATAAGTATATATTATAAATAACTTAACAACCTACTTATTTTAATATAATAAAACTTTGGAGGATTCTAAGAAACCTTGGTCGATCCTATCGACTGCGCCAGTTTTTTAAACAGATGCAAAAGAACTGCGTATGTAACGAAGTAATCGGTAGCTTTGTAACGTCATGAAGAATCATCAGGGGAAGCAAATGAACGGAGATATTAGAAGGTAAGTTCCATATAATGTTATATTGTTGGATTTTATGTATTGTGCTGTGTTGAATTTATTACAATTAATCTTTAGGATGAGCAAGATCAAAAGTATTCATAATAACAAAAACTGTGTGTCGTGTATCGTGATAAGGGAATAGTGATAATTAAATAGTTAGATAAAGTGATAATCAAGTATTTTATTATCAGCTTAGTTTTATTCCATCGACTCTGTCATATGCACTTCTATTATACACTCGAGAGCAATGAATCCGGGTCACTTAAAGAATGTTAAAAATCTCGGAAACTAAAAATGATAGGTTAATGCAATAAATTGTATTTAATAGACAATGTAATACTCCTTAAATGAAAGTAAAAAAAATATGAGTCACCATACATTTTATTAACACAAAATTACATAAAGAATAAAAACTGCTGATCTCTCCTTAAAACAAAAATAGTAAACATGAAATTTTTGAACTTTATTACGATTTTCTTGAATTTTAATACTTCGTATTGCCTCCTCGTGCTTCCATTACTGCGTTTACGCGGTTTGGCATGCTGTACACCAAGTTCCTTATACGATTTTGGGGAATATTCTCCCATTCCTCTGTGAGAGCAATTTTGAGCTCACGAAGCGTGATTGGGGGAGGGTTTCGTTGTTTTACCCATCTGCCTAGCTCGTCCCAAGCATGCTCGATCGGGTTGATATCCGGGCTGCGCGCTGGCCACTCCATACGAGTAATGTTCATCTCTTGAAGGTAGTCATTCACAATCCTACCTGTATGAGGTCGGGCATTGTCATGCATAAATATAGCATCCTCACCTAAATTGACCATAAATGGACCAACGTGATCATTGAGGATTTCTTCCACATATCTTTCGCTAGTTAAAGAGCCGTTTTCTATGATCACCAGCTCTGTGCGACTTTCAGAAGAAATTCCGGCCCACACAAGTGAAGACCCACCACCTTAGGCTTCTTTTTTTTCGATGCATGCTTGCTTGAATCTTTCCCCTGGTCTTCGATACACTCTGTGTCTTCCATCGTGCTTGTAGAGCATAAATTTTGATTCGTCGGAGAACATAACTTTTGACCAATCTTCAATACTCCAATTTACGTGGCTCTGGGCATATCTTAGTCTTGAAATACGATGCCCACGCTCCAGTTTAGGGCGTTTGCAGGTCTAAGGGGTTTTAAGTTAGATTCAGCAAGCCGATGTCTTACTGTCCATGCACTTGGGTTACTTCCTCCGAGGCGTCGAAACTGATTTGTGAGTTCAGTTCCTGTGAGAAAGCGATTTCGAAGCATGGTGTTCACCAAGTATCGGTCTTCTCGTGCTGTGGTACACCTGGTTCTGCCCGTTCCTGGTCTGCGTAGGTTAGAACCAGTTTCTTCGTAACGTCGGAGAACTCTTTGTACTGTTGACAGCGACACACCGACAGTCCTGGCTGTATCGCGCTGACTCCGGCCGGTTTCCAGCATTGTAAGTATTCTGGGGCATTCTTCAGGCGTAAGCGACATAATTTCAGCTTGAATAATGAATATAGAGCACTATCAACATGGTGTATGTACCCACATAAATGACAGATTACAAACAAAAGCAAAACCAAATGCTGTAATTTCGTAGTTCCATCTTCGAAAGTGGCCCTTTTTCAAATTTGATTTTTTTATGATATAACTTTACAATAACTAAGAAGTTTTAATACCTTCATTTAAGGAGTATTACATTGTCTATTAAATACAATTTATTGCATTAACCTAGCATTTTTAGTTTCCGAGATTTTTAGGATTCTTTAAGTGACCCGGATTCATTGCTCTCGAGTGTATATTAAGAGTGAGACACGTAATTACGGTATCAAATTGGACGTTGGTAAATCGCAATTGAATATGCTCAGATTAAATAAATTATTTGTATTTATATTTGAGACCGAAATAGTACATTAGTGCAACTATTGCCCAAGGCGTGTATAGTACTTTTCTCAAATAATGCGCAGAAATTAAAACTAAGTACTACCTTTATGCTTCCATTGAACAAAAGTTCAAAGGTTTTCAAATATTTTTCATTCGATTTTATTCAAAAATCCAAACTTGACGCGTTTGGCCGTTTCCATCACTGAGATCTAGTTGAATTTTCCGGCTCATCAGCAAACAAAAGAGTACAAATCTGGAAGCTTCAATCCAACATGTTACTGTAAAGCCAAACATCCTCTGGTTGTTTACATTTATTTATTTATTATATAGATGCATCACGGTTACCTTCACCACCACGGTCGCGCTAGTGGTATCGAGCGAGTAATAGATTTTCTTTTCGAAAGAGTGCGTCAGAGTTAGTAGGAATTTCGTAAATGGACGCTACTTACTAAATTGCATATTATGAAAAATATTATATTATAAAAGAATTGCTTATGAATTTTTAAAGGATATGATGGAGAGAACTGTTCAAAAATGATCGCATGCAAAATTTTGTTATTAGGTCCTTACATACGAAATTGGCGTTTGGTCGAACTGGTCACTTTCATCTTAAATATCTGGCGTTTGGCAGGGTTTAAGTGAATTTCATATAGGAAATTTCCTTATATATTATAATATTTTTCATTCGATTTTATTCATAAATCCAAACTTGACGCTTATGGCCGTTTCCATCACTGAGATCCAGTTGACTTTTCCGGCTCATCAGCAAACAAAAAGAGTTCAAATCTGGAAGCGTCAATCCAACATGTTTTTTTTTTGTAATGGTTCATCCAAGTGACTTCCTCTCGCCTGGAGGAAAGCGAAGATGAAATCTTGAAGCAATGATCATTAGCGCAGTCGTAAGTTGCCCTAATCACCACCCCTATGATGACCTGAAAGATGCTTTTTCACGCCCCGCTTGAAAGACTCAAGGTCATATCTGCAAGGAAATACGTACGCCGGCAAAGCATTCCATAATTTACTTACACGACAGAGGTAGGAACTGCCAAACTTTTTGGTTCGTGGTAAGAAGTTTTGAATAGTACATGGATGCAATGCTAGGTTTAAAATCTGGACTATCTTTAGTCAAAGTTTTGTAATGAGACGGAGTTGGATTAACATAATACTTCGTCCACCATTACGTCACAACGCCGGCCATCCGGAAGCTCCCACAGATTTACGTACATTATGAAAATGCAGATCTCAATCTTTATGCATTGTTTAATTATAGTCGAATAGTTATTTATGCAACCGTTGTATAATAAGGGTCCTTAAGAGGATTGCATAGCTAGTACTTTCCATGCTAAAAGAGAAAACTCTTTTCTACCTCTTAACATTGTCCGATTTCAGTGAGAGGTAGAAAACAGTTTTCTCTTTTAGCATGGAAAGTACTAGCTATGCAATCCTCTTAAAACAAGAACTTCGCCTAAATAATACAAATCTATACTAATATTATATAGACGAAAGATTTGTATGTAAGTATGTTTGTAACGAATTGGCTCAAAAAGTACTGGACCGATTTCAAAAGCTCTTTCGCCATTTGAAGGCTACATTCACCCTGATAGCATAACATAGCATAGCATAGCATAACATAGGCTATATAAGATTCATCATCATCATCATCATAATCAATTTATTAATAAAGCCAATTTACACGTCAAAGTTCAAAATCATTACAATCAAATCATGTACATGCCATTTGCGGGTGCACATTGCACATGCAGACATACAAATAGCATATATATACATATCGCAGTACATTAGTATTTATAACATAACACACATATTTAAATTTAAAGTATATTTAAAGTAATGTCAAGTTATATTCTCGTCTTGATTATAATTCAATAAATAAAAACATGGTCAAAACGATTAATTAAATAATTCATACCCAAGGGGAGTCAACAAAATATAAATACAATAAATAGCCACACTAAGTTATAGTAGGTAGGATAAGAAACTCGGCATAGAACGAGTGCTCCGTAAGCCAACGTCGTAGTCGAGACTTGAAACTATACAAGCTGGGGGCCGCTATTATAAATGTGGGCAGCTTATTATATACCGTTGGACCCATGATATTAATGAATTTGGAAGACTTCGTAAGTTTACGCTGTACACCAGCAAGCTTACCTGCGTTCCGGGTATTGTAGGTGTGCCCACTATTACTAGTCACATACGAGTCTAAGTTCGTTCTCTCGTACACAGCTACCTGAAATATAACTATCCCTGGCAAAGTTAAGATTCCCAGGCTCGCAAAATAAGGTCGCACGGAAGCATCGCATGGTAATCGCATGATTGCTCTGACGGCGCGTTTCTGCAGACGAAACACTCTCTCCGCACATCGTCCCCAAAGGTCCGCATAATCCATCACCTTGCGGGTGAAACCGCGGAGAGCAGCTAGTAAGTAATACATTTTTGGAATAGTAACTTAAAGCAAAAATGGCGGGATACGATTCGAATAACGTGTGGCGAAAGGCGCTGTGGTAGCGAAACGCGCATGACGATATTCTCTTGGAAATTCATAAAAAACATCACAAATTGAGTAGTGAGAATGCGGCTGTTTGATGGGTAAACCTTTTTGCGCGGAAGGGATCGAACGCGAAGCAGTTGCATAATGAAATTTAGTACAACATGATAACACTCGTTTGGATGATGGTTATTATGACAGTGGTTGTTTTAGTGTTGGCAAGCTAACTGTCTCAGAAACTTTTATAGAGGATTTATTGCATTTGATTCACACATGTATTAATTATAGTAGCACCACAATACGTATAATAAATTAAAATAAATTAGGGATTAACAATTCAGGCGCATTATTTCGAATCAAGTTGTTAATCTGCAATCATATATTCCATACAGTTATCGTTATGTTGACTTTTAAATGAATTAATATCGATCATTTCCTTTAAAAACGTATCATCTTTACGATACGTAACAAACTTTCCAAACGTGTAATAAGCTTCGATTTCTTGTAGAGTCTTTCCCTTTGTTTCTGGAATATACTTTCATATCAGAAACCCGCACAACACACCGTTCACCGCGAAAACTAGAAACGTCCCCCATAAATCTATGTATTTAAATAGATATGGAGCTACTTTTAATGCTATAGTATGCAGTAAACATGTGTTAGTGACGTATATAACGCCTCCTATACCTCTGTGTTTTACTGGCATTAGAGCGGATGCTACAGGATATGCGACCGGTATCACACCCATACTGACTACTATCATATAAACCACCAAACAGTATAAGGTCGATAATGAATCTCTCGCAATATACCCTAAACCTTGGAAATATGAAACAGTACTAGCACATAACAGCGAGAAAGTAGCACCTAAAATACTAAATAACAGTATTGGTTTCTTATCAAAGTATCTATTTAGCACAATGCTGCTGGCCACTCCAATCAGCTGTATGCTGTTCGCTATGAACCCACCGAAGAACGCAACATCTTGGTTACCCGATGATTTTTGGAACAGTTCTATTGAATATATTAGTACCACTATACATCCAATACCCTGGACCAGATACTCCAGAATAAAAATGTGTGCAATAGGTATATAGAAATCTCTTCTCTTTATCTTAGTCCAGATTGTCCAAGACTTATCTTTGTTTTGTTTAGCACTGATCATAGTTTCTTTTGTAGCATTAATGAGCTCCTTCAGTTCTTTGTTCGAATGGTCATCGTCCCCTCTAAGCCATACAAATCCCCTTTATAAGCCAGCCAGTAAGGAGATTCAGGCCACGTGCATGCTATTATCAATGCCAGTGTCATCGGTATACACATGATTATACTGATTGTTTTCCAATGCAGATATTGTGTTAGTAGTCCGTTCAGAGCCATGGTTACTGATAGAAATATGTAGTATAGTTGTATGATAGTGTCTCTGTATTCTGGTGCCATCATCTCGCTCACGCTCAGACATGTGACTGCGTATATGCTGTTGCTGCCCAAGCCGTGGAAAGATTCGCTGGCTAATATGAGGCTTGCGTTGGTGGCGGTGTAGGCAAGGATCCAGCCAATGATGGAGATGAGACAGGCGAAGATGAAAGTGAGCTTTCTGCCTTGCCATTGCATGAGAGTCGGCATTAGGACGCTAGGTATCCCAGCTAGGCCGTGTATAGCACCTGAAATGGAAATAATTTAGAAATGAGTCACGACGTTGTAATAATCGAATATTGAATGTAGACGTGATATTGATACAAGTGTAGTGAGATTAACAAATTGTTTGTTGCGCGAGAGTTGATTTGCCTTTGTTCGGTTTCGTAGCGTGTCTGAGTAAGATATACTGTATCACAAGTACAAATTGAAAATTTTAATACCGACTTCCATTCTATTCAGTTATTGGAGTGTAACTCAAAAACTACTGGACAGAATTTGACAAAATAAAGAATAATAAAGGGGACCACACGGGAATCACCAGCTTTCAAACAAAAAAATAATTTTGAGAATTGGTTCACCCAGTCGAAAGTTATGAGGTAACAAACATAAAAAAAATACAGGCGAATTGAGTACCTCCTCCTTTTTTTTGGAGGTCGGTAGAAAAGAAATTATATACAAGGTTACTGCTAATTAACTGGCGATACGCGACAGGCGTGATGGGTATCGATAACAAAAACTAAAAAAAATGAATAAAAATTTCATTCAAAATTTGGAATAATAATGTTCATTATTCATTACCTACATTGAGTTACGATTCACAGGTCAATGATTACCTACCATAGGTAAGCAGCTGATTTTAATACCATAGGTAATTAAAATCAGCTGCTTTTTGTGGATAGGTAGAATACTTTGTAGGTACTCACACTAATTTGTTAAGATTAATTTTCAAGATAGGTACCTAAGTAGTAGGTAGGTACCTAATTAATGTCAATTACTACCTAGTAGGTATATCATCACATCTTCACAAGAAAACCACGTAGTCTAAGGTTCATTTACCTATCGGCACGATAGTCAACGATTCGAACTCAATCGAATGAAAAAATTGGTAGGTAAACATGTGAAAACAGTATGGACGTCGGAGCACACTGACATGCGACATCGCCGCCGCTGCTCCGCGGCGCGCTGCACTTCGAACCAGCGATATCAAGCGGCGGCCGCCGTTTCAATCACTAAGCGATCGCAACGGAGCGCGAGCGTCTTTAATTCAAAACAGCTGATGCTTTTACTTAGTGATTATTCTTTTTTATTGTTTTGTTAGTGATTCTAAGCACCATACAGTATTGTGTATCGCTTATTATCTCATTGATAACTCAAAGACAAGTTGAAAAAAAAACTAAAAAAAAAAATTTTTTTTTTCATTTTTTTTAGTTTTTGTTATCGATACCCAACACGCCTGTCGCGTATCGCCAGTTAATTAGCAGCAACCGTGTATATTACGGGTTGTATTTTGTAAACATTTGTTATAAGTACATGCAAATAATGTTAATTAACTATTATCAAAGATCTAGTTTTAAATATACGTGAGGAAGAATTTTTGAAATTTGGAGCATATTTCGTCTTAATGCAACTATATATGTTTACCTAATGGTATATATTTTAAATATTATAAAAAAAGTAAATAATTTACCTTAAATGGCAAATATGCAAACGAAAGAATCCACTTTTAAAAGAAAAATCTCATATGCATACTACAATTGATTGATTTATTCTAGATTCTTACCGATCCATGAAGCGGTTTCGAAGTCCAGAGGTATTGTAGTATCATTCCGCTTCAGCTGATGCAGCAAGACAGTCGGATAGGATACTGCTCCTCCCACGGACAGACCAGCTAACAAAGGTGAACCGCCTACGAACAGCTAGAACACAAAAAGTGGCCTTCAAAGGATCTTTCTTCGACATTTGCATAGGGTCGCTTAAATCTGTACGGTGCGCGGCCCCATTAACCTGTATCGCATCAAATGTATGATAAAAATTCCACACAAAAGTGACCCTTCAAAGTCTTCAAACCAAAACGACGTACTATGATTCCAAATACGAATTACTTATAGTCTGTGCGAATTACTTCCGAAGATACAAATAGACATGTTCGGTGATTGATTTGAATTCAGGAGGAAAGTAGGGATTGGTCCACACGCGTGCTGTAACGTCTACTATGACAGCTGAGTCATAGCGGCGTGGACGACGTTATGCAACAAATTGGACTGGACCAAGTCAATAATAAATAATTTTTTTGAAACTCTGTCCCGCGAAATATGATTAATTTATTAAGTTTTTGTCTAGAAGATATTAGAAGAGATGTAGCAATGTAGTATAGAAATATTATGAAAAATTTTACGATTAAACGTATTACCAACAAAAATCAGTACTCGTTATTTGCTTGGTGTATGTTTTTTAGTGATTGCAGAATACCTTCTTTATCAATTATTTAAGAAAAGCACTGTGTTGATATTACTAACAGATTAATAGCTACTCAGCTAAACCACTTCATAATTTGCAGAAGGTGAATTTTCATTAGCTTGAAAAATTAAACGTGCTTTAATTTGACCAAACGATGAACTGTTTTTTTAATGCTATAGTTACCTACATACCAGCTGTAGGTAATCGTTTATTATTGTCTGTTGTATCTCTTAAAGATGTTGGATGTTTCATCGGGACGAATCATGCTTAAAAATGTTTATCATGAGATCATATAACTTATTAAAAAAAACTGTAGGTACTTACTGTACAAACTGGTAGGTACTGCAGATGACAGTACTGTCCACGGTCGGTACTTTGGACGATCTGGTGCGACAAAGACGAAATTAAAGAAAATAGACGGTGTGACGTCGGTGAGCTTTCCGGGGTGCTAGACAACATCTCTAGG
Organism: Selenia dentaria; assembly: GCA_917880725.1. Classification (NCBI taxonomy): domain Eukaryota; kingdom Metazoa; phylum Arthropoda; class Insecta; order Lepidoptera; family Geometridae; genus Selenia; species Selenia dentaria. Next base: position 22,735,175 of record OU862898.1, read on the forward strand.
TAGGGTACGGGCAACTTGGTTGAGTTATAATAATAATAATATGGAACAACATCCACACAAAGGTCTTCAGGTCCCAAACTAGGCATAGCCTGTACTATGGTAACCTGATGACTGATACTTACATACATAAATACATACATACTTAAATACATATACACACCCAGACACAGATCAAACAGACATGTTCATGCACACAAAATGTTTGACCTGTCCGGGGATCGAACCCGGGACCAGCGGCTCAGAAGGCAGGGGTGCTACCAACTGCGTCAACCGGCCTGTCTTAGTTCAACGCCAGTAAGACTCAAGTGTGCGCGTTCTCGACAAAAACATCTCCATTTCTTCCTCTTCCTTCGCTTCAGAATATCACCATACCTGTACAGTGTAATCTTGACATCCTTGGCATGGACATCCGTAGTGACCTGAACCAGCGTGACTACATCGAGAGTATTAACAAGTTAGCTTCCCGCAAACTCGGAGTCCTGAACAGAGCGAGGCGTTTATTATTGCAGCTTACGGCTGCACTAATGATCATTGCTTCTTGATTCCATCTTCGCTTTCCATCAGTCACTTTGATGAACCACTATAAAAACAAAAAAGTTTCGTGTAACATGGTCCATATAATTTTTTTAAGCTATAATTTATTTTCGTCAAAATTAACGGAGTATCTATGCTGGTTTTCACAGACAGTTATACTATTGCTTTTCTAGCTTAAGTGCAGCTAGGTACTTATTTTCCCGTATTGAATCGGCAAGGAAACGAGAATGAAACATAATAAGCAAAATACATTGCTGTTACATTTCAATATTTCGTTCTGAAGAAAAAATACATACACATTAAATCAACCATCTCGATTTGTTAACATATTTGAATATCTTTGAATACTTGAGCACGACGTTTGTTGGGTAATTTTTTTAACGCAGTTACCGTTCCTGACTTATTATTTCTTCGTAGGTATAGGTATTTATATTATATATTTGATGCGATACAGGTTAATGGGGCCACATAAATATCCGATTAATTTGGACATCCCTATTAGACATGCCTATTGTTGGAGTTGTTCAGGTTAATGCGCCCTGCAATAGCCACGCCACCTATTAAATCACCCTCGCTCCAACCTACCCTTCTTGCGCCGCACCCCAAGCCCAGGCCTAGCTTAGGTCCCTTGTTTACCTAGTACGTTCTAGAGGTCATTGACGTATTTGGCCTAGTTTGTTGGGTTATGTTATGTTCTGAAACTAAGATTAGCCTTATATTGGTAACGATACGATTTTTAAATTAGTTCAATTTATAAAGTATTGTATTATTTAAATTCAAATATTATTCACAGGCACTATAAAATACGTTATGATAATAGTATTGAGGGGTCCAGTAGAGTTTATTTATTTATTATTTGGAACTACAAACAGTACTAACACTAAAATTTAACACACAATGAGTAAATACACAAAACATGTTCATGCTTCGAGTAATAAATGTTAGACCCACACCGTAGTCCACGAGTTAACAATTTGCGGTTTGTGTGTGCATAGCTCGCTATTGTAAAGTACACTAAATTACGTAGGTACATATTAGTTCTTTACACAAACGTTAACATTCTTTATAACTAATTTAAAATCAATACTAGGTACATTGTATAAATATAGTAGTATAGTATAGTTATAGTAGAAATGGAAAATTAGTAGATAATTGTTATAATTTGCTTTTAAGGATGGCAAAGACATTTTGTTTGAAAACAGTAGGAGTTGTAGAAAATATATCTAAATCGACAAAGTATGAATTATACAAATCAACTGCTCGGCGTGTGGGCGCGCGTACACCAGCGTTTGTTCTAGTTGTTTGAGTATAGAAAACTCGACGCGTGCGTACTTGTCGCATGAAATATGTTCTTGGAACAGTGTAGCATAATTTATTACAGAGTTCGATACAATCAAATTTGTTATTACATATGTTGTACAAGAAAGTTGTAACAAGTAATACACGTCGAGATTCCAGACTCAACATATTATACAAGTTTAAAAGTTCTGAATACGTCAGGCTGGCTTGACAACACCTGAAATGCACGGACTGCAGAAACTTACGTTGTACCGTTTCAAGAGAATCGGTATATTTTTTGTAAAATGGGTTCCAGACAGGTACAGCGTACTCTAGTTGTGATCGCACTAGCGTGTTGTACAATAGTAAGTAGGTAGATTTACTTTTAAATTGTTTGGATGATCTCATGACAAAACCATACATACGAAATGATTTATTCACAATAGAATCTATGTGTGAATCAAAATGCAATTTTGAGTCTAACAAAACTCCGAGATCGCGAATTACAAATACTTCAGTTAGTGGCGTGCCATTAAGGGAGTAGTTATACGAGAGTATACATTTCTTTTTAGTAAATATTATTGAGTTACATTTAGGAAGACTAAGTTGAAGTTTATTAGAACTACAGTACGTCGAGAGTCTGTTAAGGTCCTCTTGCAATAGACTACAGTCATTGATATTAGAACAACATTTATAAACTTTCAGATCATCAGCGTAAAGCAAAAATTTTGAATTTCTAAAGCATGTACTTATATCGTTTATAAATAAAATAAAAATTAGAGGTTCTAAAATTGATCCTTGAGGAATACCTGATGTTACCTTTATAATATCTGATTAATAGCCATTTATTACCACCCTCTGAGTTCTATTTGTAACATAAGATACAAACCACCGTAAAAGATTTCCACGAATACCGTTGAACGCAATTTTGTCTAAAAGTAGTTTATGATCAACTTTATCGAATGCTTTTCGAAAATCTGTATAAATAGTATGTACCTGTAGACGTCTATCCATGTTTTCAAAAAGGTCATTCACAAAAATTGTTAAATTTGTAGTAGTTGATCGACGCTTAACAAATCCGTGCTGTTCTGGTATAATTATGCTATGAATAGCTGGATACATTTTACCATGTATTAATTTTTCAAATAGCTTAGACAAAGCAGATAATATAGATATGGGTCTATAATTTTCAACATTATGTTTATCACCATTTTTAAAAACTGGAATTATATTAGCTCTTTTCCAAACATCTGGGAACACTCCTTGCCGTAGACATAAATTATATAATATAGTAATTGGTATGTATAGTGACTCACTTGTTTTTTGAAGGAAGAGGGCTGGAATGCCATCAGGTCCAGGCCCTTTAGTCGCGTCTAGACTCTTTAAGGTTTTTTTCACATAATTGTAGTCAAATTGTAAATCAGTGATAAATATATTAGTGTTACTGTACTCAGAAGGTGGAGACCAAGTTGAAGTATCAAGTGTTGAAGGTTCGTATACAGAGTGAAAGAAATTCGAGAATAGGTTGCATATATATTGGGGTTCCGTCGAAGTGTCGTCCTTATAGTACATAGAAGACGGAACACTTGAAGGATCAGATCGGTTTTTAATAAACGACCAGAAGTATTTAATATTTTTAGGCATATTATCCTCAACAGATTTTATATAATTATTGAAACAAACTGAGCACTTCTCCTTAAAGTGACTTCTGTACGAAGAAAATTTTTCATAATCAGACCTATTATTGTACGTCTTCCATTTCTTCCAATATGATTCCTTCTTTCTGCAGCTTTTTATAAGAGATGGTGTAAACCATATAGGGAAATGAGAACTTCTTTGTTTAACCAAAGGTATGTGTCCCCGAATGGCACCATACAATTTTTCATAAAAAATGTCTACAGCGGTAAATGCTGGCATGTTACTAAGTACAGATATCCAATCACAATCATTGAAAAAAGTATTAATTGCATCATAATTGCCTTTGATATATTTATACCTACTTGTAAATTTGCGTTGCATTGTATAAGCATTGTAATAATTATTTAATTCAGTAAGTGCACAGAAAGGGGGGTGAAAAAGATCTGGCGGAAGTAATGGATGGCATGCCAATAACTGACAGTCAACATTCGAGATAAATAAGTCAATAACGCGACCAATATGGTTTTTAATGCAATTATATTGCTTCGAATTTGTTCTTGACATAAAATTATGCAGAGAACGTGAAACACTTGAGCTAACAGTACCAGGACCCATAGACGCATGGACATCACTATTTATCCACTCAATATATGGCAAGTTATAGTCACCAGCCATATAAAAAATTTCTGTGCTAGAATCTATAATAATGTCCTGTAAACAGTCAAAGTACATAGCATAAGTGTTATTCTTTATATGTTGAGGGAAATATACTGCACTAAAAACATGTCGCTTACCATTAGTGGACGGTATAGTTACAATTATATACTCAAGTTCGTCTGGTACAGGCGTCAGGTGTCTCGTGTACCGCGAGGGCATCAGGTTTCGCTGTACAGCGATCAAAACACCAGCACCATCTTTCTTGCCGGTTGCAACACGATTACGATCACATCTGAATACTAGGTACCTGTTATCTATAAATTCATTGTCAAAAATAGATGGCGTGAGCCAAGTCTCTGTTAAGATTATTATGCTGTAAGAAAAATAAAGAATATTCATATATAAAGTATGTAATTTCGTACGAATGCCCCTGCAGTTTTGATAATAAATGGATAAGTTGTTATCCATAATTGAACTTTATATTAAATAAATACATATTACGAATATAGCATATGGAAAAAGAGCACTTGACGTGCTTAACTTGTGCTGCCAAACAGTATAATTGTAAATAAAATAATGTTATATTATAATTATTGTCTCGCGTACCCACAAAACTTAATAAAAACATATTATTTGTTTTTAAATACCAAACATTACCCGAACTAATCCTTATTGTTAATATTTTAAATAGGTTTAAATGAAAAAAAATTGATAATTTCCGGTTAATCTTATACCTCAGATAGGCATATAAATATATGTATAGCTGAAATAATAAGTAATACATAATGATATGTCTAACACCTAGCGTAGTACGCAGTACTGAGTAGTTATGTTCAATCCGTATAGGTATTTGGAAACAACTTTGATAAATCAGCACTGCACTTGATTACAAGAGCTGTCGAAGCCTCAGTCTTACGTACAAGGATGTTAGCATTCCTAACCCATACATATTTAAAGTTATGTTTTTTTGCTATCTCCCTACACTCGCGCAACAATTTTTTATTGCCTAAAGTTAAATGTTCATTCAAGTAGATCTTATAAGTAGACAACATGCCTATCTGCTCACCAGTAAGCCCAGATTTCCGCGCACGGAATGCACTGAGAATGTTATCACGAAGGACACGTGTACACAGCTTCACTATGATATTCTTAGGCCGTTTATCATCTCGAACCTGCGCATGCGGTACACGATGTATGGAAACAATATCATTGCTTGATACGGGCTGCTTGATCGCCAGGCAAATTGATTCCATAATAACCAAGAGATTTTCTCCTCGCCTTTCTGGTATATTACAGATTTCGATGTTATTTAGTCTGGAATGTTGTTCTAAGGAATCGATTTTGCGTTCCAATTTGTCAGCATATTCCGTGATGCTTGTGGTGGTGCAGATGTTGAGTTCATGTAACCGTTTTTTCAAGGACTCCTGCTCGCAGTACTGTGATTCTATGGCCTCCTTGATTCCAGTACTCTCTTCATTTACTTTGGCATAATTAGTTTCAAGGTCAGAAACTCGTAGTTGCATCGAGGTGGACGCGGCACGCAAAGCACTAATCTCAGATTTGATAGACGTCATACTTAACGTGAGATTTTCAAGTTCAGGTTTGATATGATGATTGATGTTATCGTTTATTAACGAAATTTTACCGTCAAGCTCTTGCCGCCAATCCTTAATAGCGACAGCAATGGCGCCGGATATTGAGTTGGTCAATGTTGTTTGTAACTTTTGAATTTCACGCACACAATCACAATCAGGTTGCTTTCTCTTCCTAGTTGTCAACTTGTCGTCAAAAAATGTCCCGAGTTCCGAGAGATTAGGGTTGGAATGTGCTTTGACAGACGTCGGAGAAAGATCTAGATTATCCATGTTGCCACACAACCAAAGACAACACGTAGTAGAATTAGCACTAGAAGTTTTAACTTCACAATTATGTTGTATAACTATTATATTTATGAAACTGTGCGTAGGTATCAAAATAAACTATTTAAACCGTAACGAGGGTGCACACACGTCCGCACGCGCTGTGGTTGCGGCAGATATGACCTTGATTTAGTGAATTAATTTCAAGTTACATTAGTTACACAAAGTACAAATATTTTGTAATGATATTAGAACACATCCCATCTAGTAAATAACAGTGAACAGTGTGAAATGGATTCTCAGAGAAACGACCCGAATTATTATTATTTGCCTACAATATCAAGGCGGAGTTCCCAGTGTGAATTCTTATTTATACAACTTGGAATTATGGCCGCGTCTACACCTCTCCGTCGTGTTCGATATGCTCAATTAGAAGTAGTATGGGAGTTATAATTACCCATAGCGGCATAGCTATAGGCTATAATAAAAAAGTTCAAGTGCGTGAAAATATGAGCCGACTTTTTTTATATACTTCTTCTAGTAACTCAAATAATTCGTATGCGTTCCTCATTCTTCCACGATAGTAAAAGAAACAATTTTTTCACAAATTGATAGTAATTTATTAAATTACAGTTTTTACGTTTAATAGATCACAAAAAGTAGCTCGCCTGCTTTATGTGACATATATGCAGGTTACTTTGATGGATATCTAAAGTCAAACACGTCATGGTACGCTTACAGCAGGTCAATTGCAGGCCGCCCTTTGCTGGCCGGCTAGGTCACGTGGGCAATAGTTGGCTGGCCTGCTAGAGTCCGCCATAGTACGAATTTGCAGGATAGCTCAATAAAACGCTGAACTGTCCTGCTATAAGGGGCTTATGGTAGGCCTACTGGTCAGAATTGACAAGTATTTTTTTTACTAAAGAAACATTTAAATAAGCAATAGAACAAAATATGTTCCACACAATAACATTGTCAAAATTGATTCTTATTAAACGCTTTTATTTATCAATTTTTTTTATTAATCCTATCCAAAAAATTATATATTATTTACCTATATAAATCCATTGAAAACTTCACGGTCTTTGCCATTGAAAATTCCGCCTGTTACACAAAATTTTTAAATGTTAATTTTTACTGGCTTACTGTCCTCTACATTCAATTGTTAGGAGTATTATTTTATAGATAAAAAATATAGATATTGCGAGAGTGAGCAACAATAAAATATTATCAAGTGTCATCTATAAAAAGACTCCAAACAATTGAATATCGAGGACAGGAAGCCAGTAAAAATTCAAATTCAAATATTTTGTGATACAGGCGAACTTTTCAATGGCCAAGACCTTGAAGTTTTCAATGGATTTATCAACCCTACAGAATATGAAAATTTAAAGGTCTGTGTACTTTCATGGGCCGGCATGATGAGTGCCATCAAATGAACGTACAGCCATCACGTCACATTCGAGTATAAAAAACATTTAACCTATCCAAGCCCGAATTCCATATTAGTATCCAATTATTGTAACACATTATTTCATATTATATCAATATGTATTTGTTTATTAATTTCACTTATTTAATTTAATTTTTCTAATATTAATGAAACCAAATGTTTACTACAGGTTTCATGATACTTTTTCTTGTTCTTCTTGTTCTTCTTGTTCTAGATAGATAGATAGATAGATTAACTCTTTATTGTAACACACATTATACATAAGTCATTTCGATACAATTGTATACACAAAATTATCATATAATAATTAAATGCTTAAAACTAATAGTGTCACAATAGGCGGTCTTATCGCTCAGAGTGATCTCTTCCGGACAACCATGACTAATAACAGTGACTTAACGACTAACTTGCCTAAGGAGCCCTGTGGCTCCCTCGTGATTGCTCCCGAGTGTTACGACCTGCGCCCGCATCAAAAGTTTGCGCCGAGTTGGGAATAAATGGCTCTTGTGCCATACTTATAGCGAGTTAAGCGAAGAAATTTTTGTCAGAGATAGTTGAATAACCAAGGAATCTGATACATAAACATTCATGTCAAATGTATTAGTAAAATGTTATGTTACACGAGGACAAACTTGGCGTAGCCGAAAAAAACTGAGTTGATATGGAAAAAAAAAAATACATTAATACCTATACTTTTTTTGCGGTAATTAAATAGTAAAAAAACATATCTAACTAATTACATTCAAATATTTGAATTCGTAGAAGAAATATTATCATAAAAAAAACTTGCAATCTGACCACAAAAATTAAGCTTTATCAATTAATAATGAAAGACAGGATTTTGATTTGATATTTATAAATATTTTGAATGTCTAGAACAGAAATATTATTTTTACCTAGTAACATATGCTTAGGTTATTAATAATTACATAAAAAAAAGAGCTACTTTGAAATTTCGGCCAATACTTGACGAACTTATTTCTGTGATATTTTACAATGAAAAGTATAAACTATTCAAAATAAAGCAAATTAATAATAATAATAATAATAATGTCTTTATTCCATAACTTATATCCTAATTTAGGTAGACATTGACTTTTTTATCTTAAGCAATGATAACATATTTGATCTTTTCAAATAACTAATAATATCATTAACATCTTTATTTGAGCACCTCTCCCCGTAATAGTTAAGCAAACAGTTTATAGTTTAAGAGGCATAAAAAAAATATTTAAAGTAGTTTTGAGTGTGTTTCATGTAAAAGTTTAGGTATACCTAATTTAAAATTGACTTGTTGTTGTACTATTGTCAAATTCACAAATATTATTATTCATACACCTAATTAAATTACTTATAACTTTTACAAACAGCCAAATCAAAAACTATAATACAGATAAATGTGATTAGAAGTAAGATTTTAGTTAATATGATTATAAATTGCATAGGTACCTTTGTGAATCGCAGCGGACATAGGTACACTAAAACATTAAGAATTAAGCGAGGATGCACTTCTAATTTACAAATATTATTATTTGAATACATTGTATAATCACTGTCATTCAATTTATGGTTTGTTACACATTGTCTTGCTTTGTAATAAACACTACTATTTACTGACATCATAACTAAACGTGAAAGTCAAATGAACGTGATGAACAATTACAGTATCGGAGACAATTTACAACTACCCTCCGTGCTAGTAAAACTGTATTACGGCAGGGTAGTACATCTTGCTCTTACCTGTTACACTTGCATACACTGTCTTGTTCAACCGTGTGGGTCATCATTGTAGCATAGGTTAGAAGTGAACATTGTGAGAGTTGAGTTTTACAGTATATGTTAAACTTACAGATCAAACCTTCTAAATGTTATACCTTTATAGTTTTAATATCTATTGTATGAAAAATTAGACAATGATTTTTGAAATCTCATAAATGTAGTAAGTAAGATCAACACTATGTGCTTAAATGTGAAGCAAAAGTAAACATAATGAAATAAAACATAGTGTTCACCACATTATACAAACTATTAAACTTGGTAAATAAGTAAACACCTAATAATGATAGACTAAAAATATTTAAAAAATTAAAAAACAATAGACCTATAGTAATTATAATTATAGTACTAGTATAACAATAGTGACTTACGTCATGTGTTTATGTATTATAAAATCCAACTGGAAAAGTTCGGTATTTTAGTTATTTGTATTAAATATATTATTTATGTTATAAGATGAATTATTGTTTTTTCTTAGTATTTTTATTACTACTTACTTACTCAAAATGATTGAAAACGGTATGTTTGCATACTATTTTACCCATTATACAATAATACAAACACGTATTAATTATCCTATTAATATTATAAACGTGAAAGTTTGTATGTATGGATGTATGGATGTTTGTTACTCTTTCACGCACAAACGGGGGGGCTAATGTTGATGAAATTTGGTATGGGGGTAGATGAGGCGCTGGATTAACACATAGGATACTTTTCATCATCATCATCATCATCATCCATCACCACGCGGGTGAAACCGCGGGGCGCAGCTAGTGTTGTAATAAAGATAGTAACATAGTTATTTTTGACAGAATATTTATTAAACAATATGGGCGATCAATTTTTCATTAATTTGAGCCAGACTGGAACGCATCAATATTGGATACAGAGCAATATACCTTTGTGAGTGTCTGTATAAATGTTGTGATTGTACAAGTGTACATAAATATAGCTTACGTATGAATTTATTATATTTACCACATTGAATAAAAAGAAAAGTATTTTTTTATGATAATACTTTTAGTATGTTTTCTGTTTCTTTATAGTTAAGTTTGTGTAAATAAGTATATAGAGTTTTCTTCAAGTAATATTTATTTAACAGTTTTATTTTAATCGCTTTACTTATTTTGTTGTATAAGTATGGTCCACGGAAATAGGAAAATTGCTGTGCAAATGCCGTATTACAGAGTGGAGTCCTGTAAACAAGGTCTTCACATCTTAAATTAATTGTATTAATAACAGGCCTTTGATGTTGTTTGGAAATGACTGATTGTATATAGAGTTGGCGTACTGTTAATACATCGTATTCCTGATATAGATCGAATGTCGGGTAGCGATAGTTTTTTGAGTTGATTACTTTTATAACCGCTCTCTGACACCTTTCAAGGTTTATAAGTAGGTATTCCACAGCACCCCCCCCATATATTTATACCGTATGTTAAGATAGATTGACATAAACAATAGTATACTGATTTAATAATTTTGGAATCATCTATAAGCCGTAGTTTTTTAAATACATGTATTCATTTCCTTGTACGTATCGCCATGATATTGATGTGTTCATCCCAACGCAGATTTTTGTCAATTGTCACCCCTAAATATATTAAAGAGTCAGCACGAGACAGACAGTAGCAGGCACATTGTGTTTTTAAGTCACAAGTATGAGCCTTAATTTCATAGTAGGTATCTGGTTGGGTAGAAGCTGTGATAGAAAATGTAATATATTTCGTTTTAGAAAGGTTTAGCGTAAGGATATTATCATCCAGCCATTTGTTCACTTTAGAGAATCCTTCCTCCGATATGTCTCTAACTTCTTCCCATGTGGGTGCGCTAAATAGTATAACTGTGTCATCAGCGAATGTTATGATTTGAGCATTTCTTAAGTGCATGGTGCATAATGTGTTTATATAAGTTAATAATAACGTTGGGCCAAGGACACTGCCCTGTGGAACACCTTATGAAATTCTCTCTTCACTACTCATGAAATCACTTATATGAACTACCTGACTTCGATCAGATAAATAGTTCTTGAATAACTGTAATGGAATTCCTCTTACTCCAAGGTTTTCAAGGTTCTTTACGAGTAAGGGGATGGACACAGTGTCAAATGCTTTCATTAAATCTAAAAAAATACCCACACATTTCATTTTAGAATCTATTTTAGAAACAATATGCGAAGTCAAAAGATCAATCGCATCTGATGTGGATTTTTTTTGACGAAAGCCAAACTGGTTAGCTGACAATAGGTTATTACACTCTAGATAGCTCAGCAATCTACTATTCATTACTTTTTCAAGTATTTTGGACATGGAGGGTAGCAATGAAATTGGACGATAATTGTTTAAGGTGTTTTTGTCCCCGGACTTATGGATTGGTATTATAATGGATCTCTTCAGACAGTTAGGAAAGGTGCCAGTGGACAGACATTTATTACATATCACAGATATCGGTTCTGAAATGCTCTCCACAGCCATCTGTAGAAATATGGTAGAGATACCATCCCATCCTGTTGATACAGATTTTTTTAGGGTGAGTATGATTTTTTTTATTTCATATCTATCGGTTGGTATCATTACTAAAGAATTTGCAGGTCCTTCATTATTAGGTAATTTGTGTACCATTTCATGTTCAGTTGTACCAAGTTTATCAAAAATACTATCCGGGAGCCGCTCTCCAATACCCGTAAAGAATCTGTTTACTTCGTTTACTGAAAGTAATGCATTATCTTTTATATGAAGCAATTCATTCGGTTCTTTTTTCTCCTTATTTAAATGGCATATTTCTTTTATGGAAGCCCAAGTTTTCTTTATATCTTTTTTATTTTTATTAATGAGGTCTCTTTCATACTTTCTTTTTAATTTGTTTAATAATTTGTTACACATGTTTCTATATCTCTTATAAGTTATCACTACAGCTTGGTCAGTAGGGTTTTTTTTACTTTATAGTGAAGCCTGTCCCGAAATTTAAGACACCTAAGCAGACCAGCAGTTATCCAGGGTTTGATGATGCGTTTTCTATTTGGAATGGTTACCGTCACTGTGTGTTTTTTTTATTATTGATGATAAATTTTGCAAAAACAATTCTGTGGCTTGATTTGCGTCCTCATAGTTTACAATAGTATTCCAGTCATATAATGATAGCTCTTTTATGGCATCGTGGTAGTTTATTTTTTTATAACTTCGAGGAGGACTTTGTTTTTTATGTGATTGCATGGCAAGAGCTGTAATAACACAAGAGTGATCGGTAACAGTTGCATTGCAGACTACAGTGGTGCTTTTTTGAGGTGCTTTAATAAAAGAATGGTCAATGCAGTTATGTATCCGAGTTGAGAAAGTATGACCGGGTAAAAAACCAAACATAGCTAATAAGTTAAGATAACGTATGGAGTTTGTTTCTGTTGTCCCTGGTTTTATATCTATGTTAATATCACCCAGGAGGATAATATTTTTATGGGATTTTAGTTCAACAAGAAGATTATTAAGGGATAATTGGAATGGCTCCGTATTAGAAAAACAAGGTGGTCTGTAAATACCAACAACTGCTGTCTCTGGTCCAATCCTTAATAAAATACAGTTTGCGTCTTTAAAGTTTGGTTCAGATACGGATACATTGATGGAGGATTTGATGTAAGCTATTATTCCACTATTTTGATTAATTATTTTTTTTGATACATAGACATCATAATTTGCCAGATTTGGTATTATAGGATCATTTGAGAGCCAGCATTCTGTAAGAAGAATTATGTCAGGATTAAATTTAAGTCTCTTTAATAGAATTGTAAAGTCATAAAAATTTTTAGTTATACTTCTTATATTTTGGGTAAGAACAGTAAGTTGATTTTTATCTACTATAATTTTTTGTAAAACACTCTCCGGATTGTCTAACAAGAACGCACGCCCAGCATTGATGGCATCATCAACGTCTAGGCCAATTTGGTTTATGATAGTATTAGCCATAATCAATACTAATAAAACTATGATTTATTTGGTATTGCATTCGGGCATCACAATTCAGAGAGTGGAGAACTGAACAATCAGTTTTAGTAAACGTAAGTTTAAGAAACATTTCTATGTTAAATTTAAATGAATAGATATGGGATACTTTAAATATATTATTTGAACACCCGATCAATAACATAATAACATAAACACATGAACCCTCATCAATAATAGTTGAAAGTTTTTTAATAGGTATTTTAAATTCTATTTTAATAGTAAACTTAAAAGAAGTAAGTAAAATTAAAAGTAAGTAACTGAAGGTAAGTAGAAAGTACAGACTAGCGTTGTATTCAAGTACCGTGCGTGCTAGTCATTCCGTATTATCTAGCATACTGTTGATATACTCTAAAGACTTCACATGGATTGCTGACTTTCCTTCGTCCAGTCTTATCATCACCTTGCCGCGAGTTAACCAGCAGTATTTACATTTACCTTGTTTTTGAAGGACCCGAGCCAGTGCATAAATCTTTCTGGCTTTAATTGTCAGGAAGTCGGATATATAAATTGGGATTTTTTCACCTTTAATTCCAACCGAACTTGTACTCAAGGTGTCTCTTTTGTCCTTTGTATATTTTTTGATGGCTTTCATAATATTAGTTTTTGAATTTTCGTGGTCGAATTCGATAATGGCTGATTGTGTTTTGCCAGTTTTAAGTGTAAATGTTTTTTTGATATGCTCGGCCTCATGCGTTAAGCCCAAGACTTCACAAAGAGATTTGCCAATGACTTCAAATCTTCATCAAATGTTAGTGGTAAATTTTTGATTTCTATCATTGCCTGTCGTTGATTACGTTCCATCATCTCGAGTTGATCCTCTAAGTATCCTATTCTTCCGTCTGTTTCGGAGTGTTTTGATGTGATGTAATTGACTTTGTTATTTATTTCCTCATATTTAGCAGAGTTTATTTCTAACATTTTTTGGAGATTGACATGCGATTGTAGAATCAATTCATTTTGCTTTTCCATTCTATCCATAAATCTGGTCAATTTTTCATATTTGGAATCCTGTTCAATTTTTAAGTTTTCAAATAATTTTTTAATGTCTGTTGTTGACTCACCTGTGTTATCATTTTCAGGATTTTTACGTTTCCTCTTTGAAATGATTACTTTATCATTATTTGAGCTCTTTGACAAGTCAGGTAGTGACGACACTTTTCCGGTCTCTGGTGAGCGAAACATCTTAAAAACTTGCGTATACTAACTTATTAAGCTAGTAGGTACTAGACACTTTATTTTCCAGAACGAAATATGCTTAAATTTGCTGATATATCGACTAACTTTTATAGTTCACGGTATTATTATGTACTTTTTGTAATTTTTATCATATATAAACTTTTAATTTCAGTGTTTTTCAATTTAAACTCTCGACACTATCACACACACGTCTTTTCTAAGTGACAGCAGAGCGAGAAGGAAATTATAACCAATCATAACAATAAGAATTAACTTACCGAGTGTTGTCGATTCGTGACAAATTTTTTTCGTGTAAATTTTGATGTAAGAACTTAAATCACATATTTACAGTATTCCTTACACATTCACGATCATATTCATGTTTAAACATAGTTTAACCCTATTAATTCACTAAAAACTATAGCACAAAACATAACTTCACCGCCAAACACAGATGAGAAGTGCGGGGTGCGACACGACCGAACAAAGTCATACTTGACGCATCTCTGTATTAAAAATTATAAACACGTGCAAAAGCGACTATTACAAATAAAAAATACGAAAATTTTAAAGTTCTAAGTTTTCCGAGTCTAATAATCAAGTATTCATAAGAATTAATCTACAGTTCGTGATTTAAACAGTGCGAAAAAAAACAGCAAGACGAAAATTTTAATTCGACTAACGGCCATATTACATATCGGTCAGCTGACTAGTCGCGCCGAGCGAAATTGAACACTACTGCTTCGAGTTACGAGCATCGAGCTGGAGCTACGAATCTAGAATACGATAAGTTCTCATATTATTATCACACTCACCTTTTAAACAATTCTGCAAAATGAACTGCAATGCATGCAACAAACTGATAATCTACGATACAGAAATACACTCGAGAGCAATGAATCCGGGTCACTTAAAGAATCCTAAAAATCTCGGAAACTAAAAATGCTAGGTTAATGCAATAAATTGTATTTAATAGACAATGTAATACTCCTTAAATGAAGGTATTAAAACTTCTTAGTTATTAAAAAGTTATATCATAAAAAAATCAAATTTGAAAAAGGGCCACTTTCGAAGATGGAACAACGAAATTACAGCATTTGGTTTTGCTTTTGTTTGTAATCTGTCATTTATGTGGGTACATAAACCATGTTGATAGTGCTCTATATTCATTATTCAAGCTGAAATTATGTCGCTTACGCCTGAAGAATGCACCAGAATACTTACAATGCTGGAAACCGGCCGGAGTTAGCGCGATACAGCCAGGACTGTCGGTGTGTCGCTGTTAACAGTACAAAGAGTTCTCCGACGTTACGAAGAAACTGGTTCTAACCTACGCAGACCAGGAACGGGCAGAACCAGGTGTACCACAGCACGAGAAGACCGATACTTGGTGAACACCATGCTTCGAAATCGCTTTCTCACAGGAACTGAACTCACAAATCAGTTTCGACGCCTCGGAGGAAGTAACCCAAGTGCATGGACAGTAAGACGTCGGCTTGCTGAATCTAACTTAAAACCCCTTAGACCTACAAACGGCCCTAAACTGGAGCGTGGGCATCGTATTTCAAGACTAAGATATGCCCAGAGCCACGTAAATTGGAGTATTGAAGATTGGTCAAAAGTTATGTTCTCCGACGAATCAAAATTTATGCTCTACAAGCACGATGGAAGACACAGAGTGTATCGAAGACCAGGGGAAAGATTCAAGCAAGCATGCATCGAAGAAAAAGTAGCCTACGGTGGTGGGTCTGTACTTGTGTGGGCCGGAATTTCTTCTGAAAGTCGCACAGAGCTGGTGATCATAGAAAACGGCTCTTTAACTAGCGAAAGATATGTGGAAGAAATCTTCAATGATCACGTTGGTCCATTTATGGTCAATTTAGGTGAGGATGCTATATTTATGCATGACAATGCCCGACCTCATACAGGTAGGATTGTGAATGACTACCTTCAAGAGATGAACATTACTCGTATGGAGTGGCCAGCGCGCAGCCCGGATATCAACCCGATCGAGCATGCTTGGGACGAGCTAGGCAGATGCGTAAAACAACGAAACCCTCCCCCAATCACGCTTCGTGAGCTCAAAATTGCTCTCACAGAGGAATGGGAGAATATTCCCCAAAATCGTATAAGACTCTTGGTGTACAGCATGCCAAACCGCGTAAACGCAGTAATGGAAGCACGAGGAGGCAATACGAAGTATTAAAATTCAAGAAAATCGTAATAAAGTTCAAAAATTTCATGTTTCCTATTTTTGTTTTAAGGAGAGATCAGCAGTTTTTTTCTTTATGTAATTTTGTGTTAATAAAATGTATGGTGACTCATATTTTTTTTTACTTTCATTTAAGGAGTATTACATTGTCTATTAAATACAATTTATTGCATTAACCTATCATTTTTAGTTTCCGAGATTTTTAACATTCTTTAAGTGACCCGGATTCATTGCTCTCGAGTGTACTAAAATGCACAAGTTGCTTGATGAAATACCACTACGCGTGTCATAACATTACTTCAGCGTACTACTTAGATAACAGGTTTGAACTGGAAAAGTCGTGGCGATGCTCTTTTTGCCTAAATGTAACAAATAGGCGTGATAGGAATGAAAACACGCCCGTGAGAAAACAATTCCTAGGCTTAAACGACACGACAATGTCCGTTGACGACTCTGTAACTGAAGACCAGAGTAAACAAGATCAAAACACAAGATATTGCCTTTCGCCGACAAACTCGGCCCGTACGACTACACTAGACGAAAACTCGATGATAGAAAAAATAAGTTTACTTTTAGATAGAAAACTCGAAGAGAATAAAAAATCAATACTAAGCGAAATGAAAAACGCTATTGATTTAAGAATTGAACAAAAAGCCGATATTTTAAGAAAATATTTAGAAAAACAGACAGACGTGATGATAAACGAACAATCAGAAATAAAAAGTAAAATAGCAATACTAACAAATACGATTGAAAGGTTAGAAACTGAAAATATCCTATTAAAGGAAGAGATGAAAAAGTTAAGCACAAGCCCAGTAAATATACAACAACACAACACAGATAATTCAAAGAAATTCGTATTATATGGCCTAACTGAAAATGAACAAGAAACAGAGGCACAAATGCACCACCGGATAGTGACTATTTTTCAGGACATATTAAATGTAGATCTCACGGATTACGTTGAGGAACTAAGCAGAATCGGAAGAAAAAACCTACAGCGCAGACCTATAGTTGTTGAGCTGATAAGTAAAAAAATGACTAAGTACCTACTGCAGAACGGCCGGTTCTTTAAAAACACTGGTCTGTCAATATCAGAATATCTCAATGATTCAGCCTTACAACATAGAAAGAACCTACAAGTACATCTCCGCGCGGCACGGCTTGACGGCCGTCATGCAGTTATTCGTAATAACAAACTATTTATAGATGGTAATATGACTGAGACATACCTCCAAAACCCAGCATCAGTGTTATCAGTGCGACCATCGCAAAGTACATCATCGATTCCCCAGAGATCCAGAGATAACGCGGCTTCCACACAAATAAATTCACAAAACCACAACTTTCGCCACTCAACACACAGATTTTAACATCATAGTCCAAAATATGCAAAGTATCTACGGAAAACGTGACACATTAAAAGTGTTTTTGCAAGAAAACTACGCGACACTACATGCGTTATGCGCAACTGAAACGTGGCTATCGAAAGCAAAACTGCAACAAATAAATTGCTCCGGATATACTACTGCCGCCGCGTTCTGCAGGCAACGTCGCAAGGGAGGAGGAACAATTATTTTATTACGTGACGACTTCGAGTATACAGAGATACCGGAAATAGCAGACCTGTCCATTGAATATTGTATAGAAATTAGTGCCATAATAATCCGTAAAATTAATTTTCTATTAATAACTATCTATTGGAATGACAAGCGGAGCGATTTATTTTACATTCAACTAAAAAAACTTTTAAAATTGTTATTAAAAAAATATAATTCAATTGACATAATAATAGGAGGCGATTTTAATACAGATACAATGGAAGAAAGTACAGAATCAACGAAACTACTTGACCTAATGAGAGAATATAATTTTCACCAATTTATAAAACAGCCTACCCGTATTACTAGTAATACTGCCACTTGCTTAGACCTGGTATTTTCAAACTGTAATAAAAATAAAATAAACGTATCTGTACAAGACTTAGGGTTTTCAGATCACTTAGGTACAAAAATTAAAATAAAGAACGTGTTAGACACAAAAAATAAGTCGGTAATTTGGAAAACCAGTAAAAGAATTTTTAGCAAACAGAACATAAACAGCTTTAAAAAAATAATTAAAAAACATAAATTGGACTGAACTTTTGAATATAAACACAAAAAAAACAGTAAATGATAATTATAAAATATTTAGCGATACATTATTAAGCATTTTAGACCGTTGTATACCTAAAAATATGATAAAAATTAATGTAAACAAAAAGTATAATTGGTTAACGCCGGGAATAAAGACTTCTTGTAGAAATAAAAGACTGCTAAAGCCCATCGTGATGTATTGTAAACATCCAATACTAACCAGCCACTATAAATCCTATGTCAAATTATTAAAAAAATCTGTAACTAAATCAAAAAAAAAACGAATATATACGAGAAATGAAAAGTTCCGAAAATAAAACAAAGACGATGTGGAAAATAATAAAAGAACGTACGAATAAAAACGTCAAAAAACGAAAGGTAAATATAAAATTAAAAATTAACAATAACACAATATCCGATCCGGAACAGGTTGCAAATACGTTCAACGCGTACTTCACATCAGTAGGCAGGAGGGGTGTGAGCGGAGTGCCGGCGGGGGCGTCACGTGGCCGGCCGGTACTCGAGCGCACTGATAACTCGATGTACTTGTGCCCGGCCGAACCACGCGAAGTTTATTTAATAATAAAACATTTAAAAAGCAAATACAGCTACGGAATCGATGAACTACCTCCTATTTTGATAAAACACTGTGCTGAAGAAATAGCTTTACCATACTATCTTTTGATTAATCAATCGTTCACCGAAGGTACGTTCCCAGATATGTTGAAAAAAGCCCTAGTTAAACCTATTTATAAAAAATCTTCAAAACTTGAACCCAGTAATTACAGGCCTATATCAGTCTTACCTACCTCCTCAAAAATTTTTGAAAAGGTAATGCAAACACGTTTGAACTCCTTTTGCGAAAAGTTCAAACTTTTTGATGACTCTCAAAATGGATTCAGAAAAAACCGTTCGACGATTTTGGCTGTTTATAAGTTTATCCATGAAGTTTTAAAATACATCAACGATAAAAAATATGCGATTGGTATCTTGCTAGATATGTCGAAAGCATAATGCCTCTTTGCTTCAATAACGTGATAAGTTCGACAATTCATATTTTTTTTTATTTGATAATTGAAACCGCCGTGACCGATTTTATTTTTCCAAAAAACGTGGTAACCTTTGTGCGTGTAATAGCGAATCTATGAGTGAAAGAGACAGTGCAACTGTGTCAGATCGCGATATCACGTTGTCTCTTTCTGCACGGAGATTTGTTTCAACAACGAAACAAACCAGTTGTTACTACGCACGCGGAGAGGAAGGTGCTCTCAAATTTCAGCGAAAACGTGACATCACGACTATATCACTTTTTGGTTGCAAAGGTATGTTTTAATTCAATTATTATTTTATATTTTATAATGTGATAAGTAGGTTTAACACAGTGTTGTTGAAAATAATGTGTGATGTGTTAATTGTTATAAATGCTCATGTCACACTGTTGCCGAAAGAATGAGAATTTTACTTTGTGTTATCTTAAGATACAACATTGTAGATGATGAAACTTTTTCTAATACAAAAACCAAGTTATAGTTATCTGCTGATGTTTCGTTATTGAACAAAAAAAATATAATTTAACCAGTAATATTTCTAAATATAACGCTGTTAATGCTAAACAAATAACTGTTTTTACTTATTTTTTCACATGGAATCGCTATGTAAAAGACTTGTTAAGCTTGCATTGACAACAGAAAGTTCTAATGTTCCTGTTGCAGGGACAAGTGCAGGTACCTATTTGTATATTTAACCATTATAGAACTATTTAGTACGGAAACTCCACCGCCGCCGCGCGGCTGAGTTAAATCCTATCCTATCTATACTGTCTATACCTATCTGATTTTTAACGCGTGGTAGGTACCTACTTGTAACTATTTCGTGCACGTGGTAATGTAGGTACTAAGTTTGGATTACAGAATTATTTTCTATCGTACTAAAATAAATATTTTATTTATGAAAACGTGTTATTTTAGATAAAGACGCAACGTTAAGCTCAGGGGACGCAAGGTCAAACATAGAAGAAGCAACGTTAAATGCGGATGACGCAGCAAAAAAAAAGCTGATCTATCAGTATCCAATCGCCATCGTTGTGATTCGACCAGCAGCAGCGGTAGTTCTTCAAGTGACTCATCATCATCAAGCAGCTCATCCAATACATCTTTTAATGAAGGTAAGTTTCACTGGTGTTTTGAAATTTTTTAGTAATTTACCTAATCTTATTTATATTTCAACCGTAATACATTTTGTACACAGATAGCGACGATTCAGTTAAAGACCCAAACTATGAAGTTGTGGAGCCTCAACATATTTATCGAAATTCTTCAGATTCTGACGGAGAAGTTGCTAATGTTAACACAAGTAACGAAAATTGTGTTTTACAAGAAATTTTTACACCTACAGAAGACGACGAAATTATTAACGGCCTTGTACAAGAAGCCCATGCGTTACCGATACTAAATGAACCATCAGCTGTTGAAAATGTCAGCTCTACTGAACAAAACCCACAAAATCCAGATTGTAGTCCGAACAAAAAAGGAAAAAAAAAGACGAAGACAAGAAGGAAGCTGGAAGAAAAATATAGCGAAGAGACTGAGAAATAGCGGTAAGTCTTATCAATCAGTAAAAACAAAAAAAATAATTCCAGAACGTAAATTGAGATCGCCTTGCAAAGAAAATTGCGTATTCAAATGTCGTTCAAATATCACAGATGACCAACGTCATAAACTTTTAGAAGAATTCTGGAACTTGGGCGACATTGAAAAACAGTGGTCGTTTATAGCAAATAGTGTCGAAGCAGTCATCCCAAAACACCGATACGTGAAGATAGATTCAGATGGAAACGTTGCACCAACTCGCGACAATAATAATGCCTTCTTTTTTACCGTTTCTGGAATAAAGACAAGAGTGTGTAAAGTATTTTTAAAAAACACTTTGGCAATTAATAACCGGCCAATAGAGACGACGTTAAAGAAGAAAAATAAAGATTGCAACATTTCTGCTATGAAAGATAATCGGGAACTTCATGCAAATCGATATAAAGTGGATGAAAACATAAAGATTGGTGTAAAAACATTTATAGAAGCAATACCGAAAATTGAATTACACTACATAAGAGCCAATTCAAGAAGACATTATATCGATGGCAGCAAAGCCATCACCGATATTCATAGAGACTATGTTGCAGAATGCAAGTCGAAAAATGTACCTTTCGCTAATTATTTAATGTTTTATCGTATATTTACCCAAGATTACAACATATCGTTCTTTGTTCTTAAGAAAGATTTATGTGATGTGTGTGAAGCTTACAAAAATAGCACTGATGAAGAGAAAGAACAATTAAAAGAAAGCTACGAAACACATCAAAATGAAAAAGTTCTTTCACGTGCAGAGAAGGAGAACGATAAAAAGAATAGTGAAATTTTCGTTGCAGTGTACGGCCTTCAAGCAGTTTTCCAATGTCCCAAAGGGGACATTTCTGTCTTTTATTATAAGTCAAAATTAAATGTACTTAATTTAACTATATACAACATTCAGAGAAACTGTGTTGAAAGCTATGTTTGGGATGAGTCAAACGCTCACAGAGGTGTAAACGAAATCGGTACATGCGTTTACAAATACCTCGTCGAAATTTCAGAAACAGTCGAAAATCTAGATGTTGTATTCTATTCGGATAATTGTGGGGGCCAACAAAAAAATAAGTTTATGATCTGCATGTATCTATATGCAGTAAAAACAATACTTAATCTTAATTCAGTCACTCATAAATATTTGATTAGAAGACATACCCAGAACGAGGCCGATTCAGCTCATTCTCAAATTGAGAGAGAAATTAAGTATGAGAAATTAAGGCCCCATGTATACCCCAGACGCATTTATTTGTGCCATAAAGGCTGCCCGGAAGAAAAGTGAACCCTTCCATGTAAATGAAATGTGCTTCGCAGATTTCTATGATTGGAAAAACTTAACTAATCAAATGAACTTTTCGTTGCTAAAAGATGAAAATAATGATTCAGTTAAACTAACAGGTTTAAAGGTGATTCGAGTTCAAAAAAGCGATCCTGAAGCTGTATTTTTTAAATATTCATATGCTGATACACAATTTATAAAAGCTATTAAAAAGAAAAGGAACGTCTCAAATTTGGAATTAAAAAATGCATACAACCAAAAACCTGGGATATCTGATAAAAAAAAAAGCAGACCTAATGGACTTGGTTAACAAAAATCTTATCCCCAGATACCATAGGCCATTTTATGAATGTTTGTAGCTTTTGAGAATAGCAGGTTTTTTTTAAAAATAAAGGCTGATTATAATAGGCTGTTATTAATACTTACTTACGCCAAAACAATACTAAGACTGTTACATAATTTAAGATAAAGTGTGTGTGATCATTGTGAGAGACTAAAATTAAAAGTAAAATTGTGATTTTATGTTGATTATCAACATGTACTGAATTAATACTCCAAGTGCCATGTTTAGATTATAATTATTTATAGTTGATTTATTTTTATTTGAGTATGATAATTATATTCTTGTTTTGTCTAAGACGAGTAAGAGTTTTTTATTCATCTGTCAAAGAGTTTAAGCGAATAGTCAAGAGCTACCAAATAAGTTATAATAAGGTATACCTAATAATAATATTACTCAATTATCAAAGTCTGATTGAATGTTCATAAGGATAGTTGTTATTCTTTTGTTTAATTTTAAGCTAATGCTTTAATTTCTCCAGTAACATGTGATTCTCATTAAGTAAGGAACAATAAAAATTGTGATAATTCGTAATTTCAGTCTGATTATTCAATATTTTGAAGAAAGAAATTATAATGATGTAGTTTGTAATTGCATTGTTTCCAATAAAGATTGATTCTGAAATCTAAGTTTTTATTTCAACAATGTTTGTTCATTATATAACGCAATTTAATAACCAAAGTAATATCATCAAAATCGTGACAATTTAGTTTGTAACACTTATCTTACTACATATTTGCAAGAACAATGTGACATGTTTTCCACTTTTTCTCAAATAAAGCCAATTTCTTGCTTAACTTCTAAATTATCAGTATTTTGACAAGTTTTTACATAGTTCATTTTTAATAATTTACAATAAATCGTAGATTGACAGTAAAAAAATCATTCGTTTCGATACAATTATTTTTTGAATGTTGAAAAACACTCCTCTAAAATTTCAAATTTCAAGATAACACATTATTGAAGCAAAGAGGCGAATATGATAACGTTCAATATGACATACTATTAAATAAACTATATGGAATAGGTATACGAGGAATAGCGCACAAATGGCTAGGCTCCTACTTAAAAAATCGTGAACAGTACGTCGAAATTTAAAATTTTGACCTTGACTCTGGTATGATAAATATAGTAAGATCAACCGCGACACAAATAAATCATTCAATCCCACAAGGCAGCGTCCTTGGATGCATCCTCTTTTTAATTTATATAAATGACCTTCCCAAAATAATAGACGAATCTTGTGTACTTTTCGCAGATGATATTTCAATCTTGACATCTTGCAAAAATAATCTAAATTTAAACAATAAATTAACTGACATTTTAAATCTTATTACCAATTGGATGACCGACCATAACCTTGACCTAAATCTATCAAAGACAGCATTAATGCAATTTAGACCGCACCAAAGAGCCCCCCTAGATATTAACTTCTAATATAAAAATAATAAATTAGAATGTGTTGACGTAGCTACCTTACTAGGTATAGACATCGATACACATGTTAATTGGAAAAGCCACATTAGAAAAATTAAGGGTAAATTGTCAAGTTTCATATACGCTCTTGGTGAATTACGACGAGCTACTGACCTAGAAACGGCTTTAATAGCTTATTACGCGTACGCATTCTCATGGCTTAGCTATGGCATCATACTATGGGGAAACAGCGTAGATGCCAAAGACCTTTTTATTGCACAGAAAAAATGTATCCGTATTCTCGCCAATGTTAAACTTCCTGACATTAAAATATTACATTTCCACAAACCATACTTTATTAAATTTAAAATATTAACGATCACATCTATATACATATTAGAAAACTGTAAACTTGTCATAAATCACCCTGAATACTTTACAAAACTAACTGACAAACGGGACTATCAATTAAGATCTAAATATAAACATAAATTACTTCTACCTCAATCAAAATTAGTTATGCACAGTACCGGCCCAAACCCAATGGCTACAAAAATATATAACAAACTACCAATACAATTAAAAGACATAGAGAAAAAATGTAAATTTATTAAGGCTGTTAAAGACATACTTATACAAAAGTGTTATTATACACTGGACGAATTCTTTCTGGATGAAACAATACTTACAAAATAAATCGTTCCGCTCCGCACAGTATTGCTATACCCATTCAGGGTCATTATGTAATGCCTACCAAAAATATGTTCACTAAGATCTGCATGTACAACTCATAATGTTTGCAATAAATAATTGAGTATTGAGTATTGAGTATTGAGTATGAAAATATAAACATTGATTATATATTTTTTTAAGTTCACAGATATAGAACATGACCGTGTGTAGTGTTGCCATAGAAAGAAAATATATTACGCTAAAGAATTAAACTCTGTGGTTAAACATTGGGATGACTTTAAAAAATAAACTAAATAAAAACGCGCGTGACACGTACTCGCAATTGTTACGCCGACAATTTGGACCTCCAAAATCCTTGCAGTTTTGTGGCGCGGGCAAAGTAATCGTTAAAATAACTATACTCAAGTCACACAGCATCATCATCATCATCTCAGCCGTAGGACGTCCACTGCTGAGCATATGCCTCCCCCATAAAGTTCCATCATATATATGGTTGTAAATTATACTTTTTACTATAATAAAGTTTAAAGGGTAGCGGCAGAAATGTTTATAAATTAATGTAAAATTTTGCTTTTCATTATAAACGATATGTAGGTATGTAAAATATAACATCTAGTTATCACTACATATAGTAAAACTGTACAGGTCGAATTTATGTACAATGAAAAAAAATGCTAAAAACCAAGTCAGGTGAGGAGTGAAATCAAACTAATTTAGATTCTTTAAAAAAATGTTGTTTCTCTGTTTGTCTATTTGTCTTTTTGACTGTCTGTACGGGCTAATCTCCGAAACGACTGGACCGATTTAAATGAAATTTTGTATGGCGGTAGCTTATATCCCTGGTCAACATAAAGGATACTTTTGATCTCGGTAAATTAAAGAGTTCCCGTGGGATAGTTAAAAGACTGTAATAACCGTATCCTGCGAGGCCACGTGAGCGAAGCCGCTGGCAGGTAAGCTAGTATTTCAATATGTTTGCCATCATCACCTACCTGCTTAACAAATGGCGACAAATTCATGATGACTCCTTACAATCACTAAACTGAAATAATACTTTTATACGAGATCGTTCCCACTCTCGTTAACATTGCTTCACGACTACTTGACACACCTTATATAACACAACTGAGCTTAATTTAAGGGTACCTTGAAATGAAAACGGAATCGTTTCAGAACTCTGATACTAACTACCACCTACCTAATGATCATTCGCGCTACTTATATATCCGTCTAGTACTTACTTTTTTACTTTGTAAGATTGTCAGAAATAATTATCAACTTTTTTTAAAAGATGGAGAACCTTATAATATGTACGAAAAACCTTAGTGAAGTCTCTAAAAGGAATGTCACAAATTAATATCTACTTAGTATGCGTTTTAGACATCTACTCCGTCCAAAGGTGCTCCCGAACTTAATATTAGTACCAATATTTTAATTTCACATAGATATTGACCACTGACATGACCATGTTTTTTGGTTTTATGACAAGTTACTTAGTAAAAAGAAGGATTATCATATATAGATACTAGCTGCTCTCCGCGGTTTCACCCGCGCGGTGATTGATGATGATGGATCTTATATAGCCTATGTTACGCAGGGTGAATGTAGCTTTCCAATGGTGAAATAATTTTTACAATCGGTTCAGTACTTTTTGAGCCTATTCGTTACAAACATACTTACATACACATCTATCCTCTTTATAATATTAATATAGATATAGTATACGAGCTGATCCGCCGTCGGCGTCGCGGTATGCGGCTAATTACAGTTTTTTAACTATCCCACGAGAACTCTTTAACTAACCGGTATCAAAAGTATCCTATATGTTGACCAGGGATATAAGCTACCACACTACAAAATCTTTTTAATCGTTTCAGAGATTAGCCCGTACAAACAGACAGACGAAAAGACAAATAGGCAAACAGAGAAACAATTTTTTTTAAAGAATCTAAATTAGTTTGATTTCACTCCTTACACCCCCCTGACTTGTGTTTTAGCATTTTTTACATTGTACAGAAATTCGACCTCTACAGTTTTATTATAATGTAGTGATAATATGATCCTTGGTAGAAGGTAGGACAAGTTCAAACCAGACAGTTTAAAGAATATTCGGAGGGTAGGAGTGTGGTTCATATTTTAACGAAATTAACTAAAAGAAACTAAACATAGGAACATGTTAACTTTCTATTGTAGCAATTCACTTGCAAACACAAAACTAAACTTAAAAAAAAAACATAATATACTAAAAAAAAGATTTTCTATTTTTTTTAGTATATTTTGATATTATTATAGGTAGTCATTTTATAGTAGGTAGGTGTTTGAAATATAAATTATTTTATTAATTTTTACTCCGCTTCGTGATGACTAAGGGCCGGACCGTTACATACTGTAACTGTTTACAGTATGTAACGGTCCGTTCTTCCGGTCTGTTTTTATCAAAAAATAGAACCGACTTCAACACTAAAAAGTGTGAAATAACTTGTTGAAGTCGGTACCATGATTCAAGTTCAAAAGAACCTATTATGACAATATTGTGCGCATGGTACCGACTTCGACAAGTTATTTCACACTTATTTGTAGGAGTCGTTTCTATTTTTTGATAAAAAAAAAATTTCACTCATTTTAGTGACTCACTACTTACGAGTTACACCGTCAATGATGATATCATCAAGATAAATCAACACTTTTAAGTTATTGGAGTGTAACTCAAAAACTGCTTGACCGATATTCATGGAATTTATATGTGACCACGGATGTATGCTCTATCAAAGAAAAAAAGAATCATCAAAATCGGTTCATAAACGATGAAGTTATCCGCAAACACACAAAAAAATATGTAAACGTCGAATTGGGAAACAGCCTACTTTTTTTTAAGTCGGTTAATAAAAAACTTGACATATGTTGTGAGGTGTTATGGCGGCAAGGAACCCTCAGTGCGCGAGCTTGACTCGCATATGGCCGGTTGTTTTTTGTTGCTGAAGACCGTGAAACTGTGTAAAATTAAGTACCTATGAAATTGCTGCTTTGTATAGACAACTTGAAACAATTGTTATCTATACTATGTATACTTAATATTATAAAGAGGAAAGACTTGTATGTATGTTTGTAACGAATTGGTTCAAAATACTGGACCGATTTCAAAAATTCTTTCACCATAGGAAAGATACATTCACCCTGATTAACATAGGCTATAAAAGATTCATCATCATCATCATCCATCACCGCGCGGGTAAAACCGCGGAGAGCAGCTAGTAATGACTAAATTAAAAGCATTATTAGCCATTATTGTCGATGAACGTCTGCGTCTACTATATTACGTCTCTGTTTTAACCACACACGTTGCAGTTCCTGGAAAAGTAGGTAGATTTATGCGAAATCTATTGTATTATTGGCCAAACTGAAAAGAGTTTTACGTTGTTTGGCAGTAGTTAGAGCGGAATTTAACCTCACTTTAAACGATGGTCCTAGAGGTTTCGTATTGTCATTAAATTTATTTTAATTTCATTACAAAGTCATGTTTTTATATAATATGGCACGCTTTTTTTATGAAGAAGCTCTCCAAGAAGAAAGAGTACAAAGGAGTCGGGAATGCTCTCTACAAAGAGATTTTTTTGGTACAATTAATAGCCGATCTGGTTTTATTATGAAAACTAACGTGGTTTGTACACATTTTTTAATATGAAAAACGGGATTCACTCACGTAAATAAGTCAGATCTTTCCGACTATAGTTTCCCTCTACCTGGAGATCGTTTCTTCGTGGAGCTCACAGTAGCGGACAAGAAGCGACCAGTGGCAATGTGGTGAGCTCATTCTGCCCGAGTGTTACCGCCAGCACGGGATATGACACCAACGATGAAGAGGACTTCCGATTCGTTGCGCCGACGCAACAGATATCCCCCGCCCCCCGCACGAAATGTCATCGCGCGCGCTACGTGCTGCTGCCCTGCCCGCAGCACAGATAACTGAATAAGAACCGCAGTGCGAGGCGAGACGCAACCGCGAACGTTCTGCACTCTCCTTAAAAAAGACCACCGGATGTGGTTGAAACTATAGTCGGAAAGATCTGACTTTTTTACGTGAGTGGATCCCGTTTTTCATATTAAAAAAAACCGATCTGGTATTTGTTTCCAATTATAGGATAAGCCGCAGCAAGTTTGAAGAACTGTGTGAGGCAATAATCCCTCACCTACGAGTACCACAAAAAGATGTGTGGGGTGTGGATCCCACCATCAAGGCTTGTGTTTAAAAATATTATTATCATTTTAAAACTATATACCTACTTGCAGACAAGTTGAATATAAATAACCTATATCTGCTTAAGACAACAGCAAATTATGATTTAATACATAATTAGCTATAATCATGAAGTTCACAACAATATAATTGATCCTATTGTTTCAAACTAAGAAAAAAGTACCTATACCTATACGAGGTAAAATAGAATAATAATGTTCACATTTTTTAATTTTTTGTTTAAAGTTTTAACGTCCTCCAGAATACCACACAACAGCTATTTTTTCTTTCTCAAAAGCATACAATCTGCTGCGAACATCACTTTGTGGAGGTTGTAGTCGTCTACGAGGTCTTATACCTGCAAACAAGAGAATAGAATATCAAAAAAAATCTCATAAATATACCTTCACAAAGTATAGATTGTTTATATGGGTTATTTATATACTATGGTTGTTTTGATTTATTTCTGGATGAACTTGCTCTTCCAATACAGTAGGACTTGATGGTAGTTTCTCCACTGTTATGTCTGGGATATTTCTGAATGTGTGGCATCTTCCTGTTTGTGTTATTTTATGTTTTTCGGGGGCTTACAGCTATTATAAGAACACATTAATAAAGGTACGGAGGAGCCATTTATAAGCCTCCACAATTAGCAACGAAGTATAACAACACTTATTTATATATTACTAGCGACCCGCCCCGGCTTCGCACGGGTGCAATGCTGATACTAAATAATATACCTACCTACTACAGAATGAAATGTAAAGAGCCATATTGATCTATATTGAATGGACAATGTATTTAAGGTACTTAATTGGATAAGGATTAGTGCTGTATTGCTTAAAATAACTTTCTAAATTAGCCATTTTTTCACGTAAAATGTAAAGGATAAAAAATGGTTATTGTGGGTTGTCCTTAAGAGATAAACATATACCATCGCGGACTTTTTTGTTGACATTTTTAAGGTGTACAATACCAAAATAAACATAATCAATAATCAAAATAATGTACTACACATTATTTTGATTTATCTTTTGGTTCAGTCAGCGTTTGCAATGTAACCGCAAAAAAATGTGTTTATTTACATCAAATTAGAAACCAGTAAATTCACCAGTGTTTCTCTACAATATTATGCATGTATCATACATATAAACCTTCCTCTTGAATCACTCTATCTATTACAAAAAAGCGCTTCAAAGTCCGTTGCGTAGTTTTGAAGATTTAAGCATACATAGGGACGAACAGACAGCGACAGCGACATTGTTTTATACTATGTAGTGATACTTATAACAACTTATAAAATGAATATACAATCAACGGATATCCAGTGAAGTGGCGTAAGGCCCAGCTAAGGTTGTGCTTTTTGACGCCACACTACACGAAAATAAATCGAGCGATCGGATTGTCATCAATGAATGAGATCGCTAAGCAGGCGTTAGTGCTTTAAAAAGTAATACTATAGAAATTAATTTATTGATTCAGGCGTTACGTCAGGAAATCCATTATCAAAAAACGATATTAAAAATATGTAGTGACACTTCCGCTGAAAAAAAAATTATTTTGTCTTATTTGGGGGTGTGCACCACCCTCCCTCTCGCATAAACTGCTAATAGGAAGAATACAAAATAAAAAACACACAAGAAAACCCAAATAAACCAAAAACGATTCGACACGTGTTTCGCCTCTAGACCGACAGCGTCTAGCCAAAATCATTGTTTTTTTTCAGCGGAAGTGTCACTAAATATTTATTAATATCGTTTTTTGACTATAGAAATTATAAAGGGTTGCGACGTCAATACGAAAGTTTTAGTATTTCTAAAAATGTTTCTTTCAGTTGGATAGTACTGTCAAAGCTGTTCAATAGATGTCGTCCCCGTAAGACGGTTAAATCAGATAGATTTAAAATTCGATGCCCGGACCTCGGTCAACCAGATGATCATGGCGTCTGACACGGATAGTCAGAAGACGCGGGTTCGAATCCCGTCCGAGGATGTGAATTTTTCTTTCTATAAATTTCAATATGTATCGTATTTATATACTCTCAACTCAACCGAGTATAAGACCTACAAGTACAATTTGTTAAATTCAATACAGACTTCCATTCTATTCAGTTATTGGAGTGTAACTCAAAAACTACTAGACCTAATTTGATGAAATTTAAATGGGACCACACGGGAAGCACCAGCTTTCAAACAAAAAATTTTGAGAATCGGTTCATCAGTCGAAAGTTATGAGGTAACAAATAAAAAAAAAATACAGTCGAATTGAGTACCTCCTCCTTTTATGGAAGTCGGTAGAAATAGGATCCCAATGAGACATCTGTTTTACAATAGGTATTTCTATATAACCCCAATTAGGATGTATAATGGGATACGAAATATAATCTCCATGATATTCTAACCAATAGACACGTGCTTTTAGGAATCGCATTGTATCAGGGCCGCGCTGGCCACTCAACAAATGATTTTATGGTATCAAGGTAGCCAAGAAATACTTACTCTTCAATAAAACCTTTTGTCTGCCTGCTCTTATGCTACACTTGAAATACTATCCATATAAGTGTTCCATATATTTTGATCAAAAAAAAAACCATATTTATTAAGATTTACGATTTAAATTTAGACTTTTATAAGCCTTTTACAGTATAATTAAGTTTTATTAATGTGTGAATGTGATTTTTTAACAATTCTGTATTCTCTTTTAATTTTGTTAACAAAGTACAGTCGGTAACAACAAATCTTTAAAAAATAATGTTTCAATACGAACAACGTATGTTCAATGTAACTACAGGACTATTACATATCTCAGTTGCAATCAAATGTTGTTTGAAATCTAAAAAAATATTGGTTTTATATCAGCTCCAGACTACTCAATCTATCTATCTATCTATAATCTATCAAACTACTCAAATTTTGCCTACTGTAGTTGTCAAAACTGACATAGAGCCGCCATTTTTCAAGATTCCAATCAACATTTGATTGTAACTGAGGAACGTAATTCCCCTTCAGATGCAAATTACATCTCAGTATCTCCCTCATTTGGTACCCTGTCCTTAAGCAACAATCTTATATAAGCCTTTATTCCTAATATTAACTTAAGTAACATATTTTGTAAGTGGTATTCTCGTCCACGTGATGCTGCCGGCTGCCTCCACGATATCGTCATCCATCTCCTTCTCGGTCGCTCTTTCGATCTAGTGTCTTCCAATGGGCACCAGTGAAGGACGCGTTCCCTCCCTCGCCCTTTGGCTGCCCTAGCAATATGTTCAGCCCACTTCCATTTCAACTTGTATGACATGTCACTGTCACTCTTACCTAGGTATTTTACCGTATATCGTTAATATGTACTAGATCCTTCAGCTCTATGCCCAGGATTATTATCTCTGTAGATAATAATAATAATAATGGTGGCCTTTATGGGGGGCCCGTTTAGTGGGTGGCAAGTCACCACCTGCCCAAAAATTTTTAAAATTTAAAAATGAGACTGAATTTGGCAGGTGCCGTAGTCTCTTCCATAGCCCACTATCTTTTTATCACTAATAAAATCATTTCAATAGCCTTGTAATTTTACCCATTTTTATAATAGATATACCATGTCACCATCCATCCAAAAGTTTCTTTTTTTTTATACTACTTTGTATTTTTATACCAAACAGGCCTCTAAGTGTTGGCTACAGCCCCACTTATGCCTTTGTAAAGGACCGGATGAAATCCGTGATTTATTTTGAATAAAAGGAATAATAATAATAATATTTATTAGATGTAGATCTCTGTAATGTGTCTTTGTGCATCCAGTATTTTTTCTTAGATGCTTGGATGCTTTTGTTATCAGATGCAACAGTAGTTCACTATCTTTCCAGTTTACAAAAAAAAGATATGTCATCCAATAGCACACAAAGATTCTTGACCATATGGTAATTTACGAGTATAGACCAATTTTGTCCTTAGCATTAACACATGCTAAGAACAGAAAAGGTCCCAAAATAGATCCTTGCGGCACAACCATTTTAATTTAAGACCAAGAAAATGTTGCGCCATATATTTCAAACTTTTCTCGCCAACCTTTGGTCAGTCTATAAGTTGATTCTAATTTCTCACCCCTAGATTTGTATATAGGAAGTGTTTTTACTTACTTTAACCCTAGCTCACTAACCTTAATTTCGAGTAACGTTATTACTAACCATTCGTAAATTTTACGACAGATTGAAACACCAATATTTATTTAATCAACTTTAATTATGACACAAAAGGAACTTAATAATCAGTCTTAGTTTTCTCTTAATCAAATAATATCAGCTGTTTTAGAAATATTCTACATTGAACAATGGTTACACATAGAAACAATATGCTCCCTGCAAATCGCTTTTTTGCAGCCCTTGCAGAAGTTTGTGGTCATACGACGTTTTTTTGCAGGACAGTAGCTGCAAGTTTTGCGAGTTCTAGGAACGTCTTGACTAGGACCTTCCTGAGGGTCATCAATTTTCAAGATCTCCGCGATGACTATTTTTTTATATATTATTATTATATTATTTATATATATTTTTATATATATTATTATATTATATATAATCATTTCTAAAGTATAGTAATTATTACGTCTTATTATAACATTAAAATAATATGTTCATTAGTAATTATTGAAAATAATTGACAAATAAATAAATGCACAAATTTGAAAAATAGTTACGTAGATACTAACCTTTCGTAAATTTTACGACGATCACTCGATATATCCCGATCTAATGAGCGTGCATCCGCAATGAGTGTTTGCGGGTCACTGGCGATGTGAATTAGGAAGGTATTAGAAACGGGCGGGGTGGCGGGGGTCGGGATCTTAACGGAATCACTAAATACGCGAGGTACGTCGTTATTTTGACGAATGGTTAGTGACACAGGGTTAAAGATCGGACATCATGAAATATTGTTAGACATATCAACTAAAATGTTAATTTAAATTCAAAATATAAAATGAAATCTACACAACTACCTAGGCTAAACTGTTCAGCATCACGTGTCGAACTAAAGTGAAATACCTCCATTCGCCACCTGTCTATAACCTTTTGAAGCAAAACTAGTTCTGGTTGGTCTATACGAATGTCACGTGATCATGCGATTCGTCATCCGAAGGGCTTTTATGTATCATAGTTGCAATCAAAAGTTGATAGAAATATAAAATAAAATGGCGGCTTTATGTCACTTATGTCAGCTCCAGTCATCGACTTACTAAGACTTTTGTTACTGTACTTGTCAAAGCTGACATAGAGCCGCCTTTTTCAAGATTTCTATCAACATTTGATTGTAACTGAGATACATAATAGCCCTGCAGGTTTACTTTTCTCGAACAATATAATGTATAGGTACACATAAGGTTAAAACATCGCATCAAAACTGTCGAATTAACGACATCCTTTATTTTTTTTAAATGCTTCATAATGACACATAAATGCTACATATATAAGTTGTATATAACAAGCAAACTTGCTGTCTGTACATACTAAGCATGTAAAAAATTTAACTTAATATTATACGTTAATTTGTGTCCTTTGTTACAATGAGAACAATGCTATTTGAATTAACTCATTGAACTTTAAAATTTAAAGACGCTGATGTAAAATATAAATTCGTATTACCACTATCCTTGTTGCCGCTTTTCTGTATTCACTTACAAGCCAAGGTACAACAAATTACTGATAAACATAGTCGATTACTTGTATATTGTAAGTTGTTTTTAAAGAATTAAAATTTGTGAATAGGATACCTAGAGGTTAAAATGATTTCAATGTTGTTTTTAAAGCAGGTTAGTGAAGATTGATTATTTAAAATTCGCAAGGTGGAATTTGGTTGTTTAGAAAGAAGTTCCGTTTTTTTCCATGCACATTTTTTTAAGAAGAATTATTTATTAAAATTTTAAGTACTCTTGGAAAAATCTTTTTCGTTGTACTATTTGTCAATGATATTACTGTAATTTTATACATTTGTATAATATATAATATTTATTTATATTTTTATGTTTAGTTGTTCATAGTGGTGTCATCGCAATTCGCAGCTTTTGCCGTCGGCGGGGCAATTGCGTATCCTAGCGTACTACTGCAACAGCTTAATGGCAACGATAGCAACATTCATTTTGACATGGAAACCGGTTCTTGGATCGGTAGGGTTTTCACATTTACTTTAGCAGTCTCCATATGAAATCCAGATATCAATATTAAAGATTCCTCAAATTTAATTCGAATATGTAACTTTCCAGGATCCATTCACGGACTCTCAGGATTACCTGCTATACTAATGCCTATAATAATGCAATGGAAAGGCAGAAGGATCGCCTTTCTCGGTGCCTGTTTCGTCAGCATAATCGGATGGGTCTTGGCCTACACCGCAACCAATACCACAGCCATACTCGTCAGTGAATCATTTCATGGCTTTGGATCTAATAGTTTTATCGCCGTAAGCTTAGTGAATCTTAGCGAATTAATTGCACCTAAATTTAGAACCGTGTCAATGGTTGCGATCTATCTAATACAATCATTGGGTATATCTTGTACGGGAATAGCTTCTCAATTGCTTCACTGGAAGACAATCAGTATCATCATGGGTTCTTTTATGATGGTTGCGTTTGTGAGCGCATTAGTGTGGCCACAATCACCTTCCTGGTTGGCTTACAAAGGAGAATTTGATGAATGTAAACAAGCTTTTGTTTGGTTACGCGGAACTGATGACGTTTCTACTAAAGAATTGGAAGAACTTATAATTGCACAAAAACAAAAAAGAACTAATAGTAAGATAAACTACTCAGTCAAAGCTATATTGCAGACTGTCACAAGTAAAGATTTCTATTTGCCAAGCATTTTTATGTTTGTTCTACTTAATTTGATGTATTGGAGTGGTACTGCGGTCATAGTAATATATGGGTCGGAAATAATATTGAAAGCAACTCGGAGTAAACATTTGGCGTCGTACGGGTTTATGATAGTTAATATGAGTATTTTTACGGGTATCTCTGCTGCAAATGTACTAGTAAAATACTTCAACAATAAAACGGTTCTTCTGTTCAGTACGTTAGGTATTACGACATTCTTGCTTTCGATGTGTGTTATAACATTACTTCAAGATGTGGGTTATTTGGCAAAGGATTCGTCTTTATTGGTATATTTTTTGATCGGTTACATGATGTGTAACAGTTTGGGTGTGAACACAGTTGTGTTCTCTGTAGCGGCGGAGTTGATGCCAGTCAAACATAGAGGTATCGGGGGAGGATTGTTTGTAATATACACTTCTATTTTACACACGTCTTCTTTAAAATTAGCCCCGTACATGTTCCTCTACTTGGGACTGTCTGGAAGCTGTTTGATATACACATGTAATGCAGTTGTTTGTGGCATTCTAATATGGAAATATGTTCCCGAAACAAAAGGTAGAACTTTACAAGAAATTGAAGATTATTATTGTAATTTAAGATTTGAAAAGAGTTATACGAGCCGTGTTACAGAGCCTATTCTATCATAAAGGATGTAGGAATGAAATTACACGATAACAAGTATGTTTTTATTCATCTACTAGCCTGCCACTGGTTTAATATAACGTTATACGTAGCCACCTGAATACACACACACACACACACGTACATACACACACATACACACACACACACACAAACACTGCTACTCACAAATTGAAATTTTCTAGGCATTAGATTAACATCAGGCGAACACTTCCTCACCTGGGCCCAATACTATAAACCTACAAGTAAGTACACAAGCCTACTACTGTAGTAGCTACATGAGCCAGTTAAGAGGATTACATAGCTAGTACATTCCATGCTTAAAGAAAAAACTCTTTTCTACCTCTTAACATTGTCCGATTTCAGTGTTTTTTTTTTCATGGAATCATGGCATTGTTTACTATGCCCGTACGTTTTGATTTTGTATTAGATGAGGCATTGGTTTAACACATAGGATACTTTTCATCATCATCCATCAGGAAGTGGGTCAAAAAGCGTAATATGCTTGGGCACACCATAGACAAAATAATAAGATCTCCGCCTACGTCAAGATCGTAATGATGACATGTCTGTCAAAATTTGTGTCAGTTTCTGATAGCTTAGTCTAAAGCGGCTGCCTCGCCGGTGCAGTGCATCTCTAATGTTCGCTGAAGCACATACGGACGACTTTCATGCGATCATCCGTAAGAAGGTTGCCTCATTACGAAAGCGAGTGCGAGGCAGCCGTAACAGCAACCTGAAGATGATAAGTGACAGGCTAGACTGCCCTATACAAAATAAGTGGATGGACACCTTGTTGGGTAAAAAATTGTAATTTGTGTTTTTGTGTGTAATATGATTATTATTATTATCTGAGACCGTACTGACCGTGTGTGTGAATTTTAATATTTCTGACATGTTTTAAATGAATTAATTAATAAAAGTGTAAGATTATGGATATATCTGAAAATAAATGAATTAATAATAAAAAGCAACGTCAATTTGACAGCTCGATACACTAGACGTGTTCGGCGACCGTGTAATGACAGTTTTTATCAATGGTGCTTAATTTTATTTTATTATTATTGTTTACTGATTGATATACTAAGTATTTAAAAGTACTCAAATACTACTATTATAGCAATTGTGTTTGACCATGTACATATTTTTTGACATTTTGGTATAAAGATAGATATGCCCTTGGAGAAATAATAAGCTACTCGAAGTAGTAATCCTGCGCAGACGTAGTCGCGGACACCAGCAGCTACGAGTAGTATGTATATACATATTGATTTCAAGCGCACTTTTGTGTACCACGTGGTTGGTTGGTTCGCAGTCGCTTGGACAGACCATGCTACTAGTGGAGCCACCTCCATCTCACTGGCTCATAGCCTGCTGTGCTCATACAGTTTGAACCTTAGAGATTGGCACCCGCCTTGTTTCCGGCTGTAGGTAAGCGCGATAAATTCAAATCAACTTATTGTTTCTTCAATTGCAGAATAAACTTTTTTTTGCATTTTAGTGTTTGGCCACTATCTCACTTGCTTGTCAGTGACGATGCGATTCAAAATTCAAATTCAAAATTCCAAAATTATTTATTCAGTTTAGGCATCATAGACACTCTTATGAACGTCAAAATTTTTAAATGATTCTACCGCTGTCTTCGGAAAAGAACCACCGCCGAGAAGAAGCAGCAAGAAACTCGTGGGCCATTATTTTTTCAAGTCTTTGTACATTGAGGTTACATATGAGTAGTATTAAAATAACAAATTTATTCAATAGTTGGCTATTACGCAGAAGTGGAAAGCTTCCAGGCATCTTTGTCTTCTAAGTAGTGACTCAATTTATAATAGGCTTTTTTCATTAGTATATTTTTGACACGTAACTTGAATTTCCCTTCAGTGAGCTTAGTAATGTCTTTCGGGATTTTATTATAGAAACGTACACAATTGCCTAAGAAGGACTTATTTTTAGTTTTCGTGAGTCTAAATTTAGATACAGCTATCCTATCCTTATTTCTAGTATTAATATTATGCATATCACTATTTATTCTAAATATTTTTTCGAGCTCTTCTCTTTCTTTATATTTTTACGAACGTACATTATATTTTCTAGGATATACAAAGATGGAAGAGTTAATATATTAATTTCTTTGAACATTTGTCTTAAGGATTCGCGGGGACCTATTTCGTAGATGGCTCGAACTGCCCGCTTTTGCAATATAAAAACTGTCTCTATGTCCGCCGCTGACCCCCACAGCAGGATACCATATGACATTATGCTGTGGAAGTAAGCAAAGTAGACCAGTCGAGCAGTAGCTATATCTGTCAATTGCCTAATTTTATGAACCGCATATGCAGCTGAGCTCAGTCTTCCAGATAGTGCATCAATATGAGGACCCCATTGTAATTTAGAGTCTATGCTAATACCTAGAAAGACTATTGCCTTGTCAATTTTCAATTTATTTCCGTCGAGTAATACGTTTGGCTCTATATGTCTTACATTAGGCATGGAAAATTTTAAACATTTCGTTTTCTTTGCGTTGAGAAGCAGGTTGTTTGCGGCGAACCAATTTGAAACAATAGTTAACGCGTTGTTGACTTGAACTAGTTCTCTATCTTTCCTATCTACTTTAAAAATCAGAGAAGTATCATCCGCAAAAAGAACTATGTCAGCAAGGCCCTCAACCATATGTGGTAAGTCATTGATATATGCTAAGAATAAGAACGGACCCAAGATCGACCCCTGTGGAACCCCCATTCTGACCAAAGATCCAGAAGATGTCACGCCATTAATGCCAACTTTTTGCTGCCTATCAGATAAGTACGATTCTACAAGATTCAGAGCAGCTCCACGAATTCCATAGTGGTGTAGCTTATAAATTAGAGTGCGGTGCTCTACACAGTCGAAAGCTTTGGAGAGATCACAAAATACGCCAATGGCATCCTGTGAGCTCTCCCAAGCCTCCAGCACATGCTTGACTAACTGGACTCCTGCATCTGTTGTTGATCTGGTTTTCGTGAAACCGAACTGATTTTCGTGTAAAATCCTATGTTCATTAAAATGAGACAAGAGTTGTTGAAGCATTATCTTTTCGAATATTTTGCTCAAAGCCGGAAGCACAGAGGCCGGTCTATAATTTGAGGGGTCGGCCTTACTACCTGATTTAAAAATAGGGGTGATTTTACTCATTTTCATTAGGTCAGGAAATGTGCCTCTATCAATACATAAATTAAATATGATCATCAAATGTGGCGCTATAACTTCTATTATTGACTCTAGCATTTTTACGGATAATCCCCATAAATCCTCTGTTGCTTTAACGTTTAAACTTTTAAATGTTTTTATTATTTCAAAAGTAGATATATGTCGGAACCTAAACTCAGGAATTTGGAGCGGGAAATTGTCTTTCAGAAAGCCCACTGCAACACAAGGGCAAGAATCAAGAGATTTGGTGACTTCTAGTGGTATGTTAGAAAAGAAATTTTCAAATGAATTCGCAACATGACTTGGGTCTGAAACTTTTTGGTTATCTATTTCTAGCACATATTCTGAATTAAAAGATTTACTTTTGCCGGTCTCTGTATTAATAGTTTTCCAAACTGTTTTAATTTTGTCATTAGATTTTCGAATTTTATCCCTTATAAACAAAGCTTTTGCGCGTTTGCATACTGACTTAAAAACTTTTGAGTAATTTCTTACATAATCATGAAAATCTTTACTAGAAGTTAAAGATTTTTTGTGATATAACTCAAACATTATGTCTCTACTTTTTCGAATACCTCTAGTTGACCAGTCACCAAATTGTAACCTTCCGTTGAGCTGCAGTTTTTTCTTCGGACAGATTTCATTAAATTCTGTACTTACTAATGAAAATAATGTACTATAAATGTCATGTGGATCTTCAGAAGTGAATTCCACCAGACTAAGTTTCAACTCTATATTTTGTTTAAACTTTTCTAGTTTACCTTTTGTTAGCGGCCTATGTTCGATAATGGTATTTTTCTTAGTTCTCCCGATTTCGAATTTGATAGCGAGGCCATTGTGGTCTGATCTAACTCCCAACATTACTGATTTTTCTGTAGTCTTACAGTTTGAAAAAATATTATCAATGCAGGTGGATGAAGAGTCGGTTACTCTAGTTGGCTCACTGAACAAAAAATTCAAATTAAAAGATTTAAACAAAGAGATAAGATTAGTTTTATCAGTTGAATCTACCAAAATATCAATATTGAAGTCACCGCATACAATGATGAAAGTGATATCACACTAGAATAGCTCGTGGCTCTCAAGGACAGGTACCAAGCAACTGTTAGGTGCTTAGCGACAGAAACTCAAACTTGATGGTGGTCACTTCTTAAGTCACTCGTACTTAGGGTTACCAGATGAAAAAAATCAAAAGTCCGGAGAAAAGACCCGATTTTCATTGAAAAATCCCGAGATTTTGTTGCAGTTTGAGAATTTTCTCTCAAACGTACGGAACAATTTAAAAAAGTCATATTATTATCGCTTTTAGACACAGCGGATCTTGGGGTTTTTCGCTCACGCGTCACACATCGGTGTTAGTGGGGTTAGTAGCCACGAACGTTCACACGAACCGCACTTCGCCGTTATTGTTTAACTTTTTATTAAAAATGTACTATATTTATTGAAAATTTTATAAACCCTGAGATCTGGTAACCCTGCTCGTACTGCCATGCTGTGGTCACGATGTTACTGTTTCGTTGGGGTTGTGAATTCAGGGATGCGGAGCTGGATTTGCTTGCAGGAAGAAACTCCTACTAAACACAGGTATTAGTTTATTTGAAGACACGATTTATTCACTACACGGTAACTTTAAGGGCATAGGTCATAACTCTATGAAAGGTCTTCTACCATAGACTACCATGAAACAGTTACCTTCACCGAAAACTCAAGCCCGAGGTGGGAATCGATATTGTATCCGTCTCATCCACGGCCGACCCTTGTTACCCCTGCGCTTCTGGGCGGGCTATCATCACTTCCAAAAACTTCTTCCACTTCTCAATTAAACAGAATATTTCGTGGGATAATATTAACATTAAAAATAAATTTCCGTCGTAATCGCCTTAATGTTGGTGCGGGCAGAACTTCGTCTTTAGAATTCAAAAACCCGAGTGACGCAAGATCTCTGAGTCTACTGGGACAATTAGGCACTTGTACATACGCTTCTTATATCTAAAGAGGGTTTTAGAGGTGTAAAAAAACACATATAAAATATGGAGTGGTTTGACTGGTCGGTTGACCCAGATGGTAGCAACCCAGCCTCATTCTGAGCCGCTGGTCCCGGGTTTAATCCCCGGACATGTTAAACATATGTGTGCATAAGCCGGTCAGTTTGACCTGTGTCTGCGTATATATATATATATATATGTACCAGTCATCAGGTTACCATAGTACTGGCTCTGACTAGTTTGGGACATGAATACTACGTGGATATTGCCCCATGTTACAAATAGGTTCACATTGTTCGCATTCTGTTTAGTATATTGCTCATGATATTACTAGCGTGAAGGACGGAGTGTAAGATTGGCATTCATGTTGTTTTTAACATTTAAATCAGGTAGGAGTTTTTGATTGTATGTTGAAGTGGGGCGTATTACATTACTTACTCTTACTTGTAAATAAGTGTTAATTAATTTTGAACGACATAGTTTTTACGTTAGTACCTATAATATGCACTACAAACACTCTTGAAACAATTCGTTTATTCAGTTTTCACAGTTATTGGTTCTAATTTAATGTTTTCATTTTTTACTATTGGCTCTGTTACGTATTGGCATTCACTTTCATAATTGCTGTCGTAAAATAATATCTCATCAGTAAATTTTCCGCACAAATAATAATTAGCGATTTCATTTAAAGTCCTATCTTTCGTTTCCGGCACATACTTCCAAATAAACAAACCGCACACGATCGAATTTATTGTATAAAAGAGAAACGTTCCCCACAAGTTAATATACAAAAACAAATAGGGAGATATTTTTAGGGATGATGAATGTAGTATGCAAGAACAGGCGACTATCAGAGCTCCGCCAATACCTCTATGTTTTACTGGCATTATCTCAATAGCAATATCGTAAGCTATAGGACATATGCCTATACCGGTTGCTATCATATGTGCTATTAGACAGTACAAACACAAATTGGAGTTCTTTCGTAATGAACCTATTGATTGCAAATACGTGACTACTGTAGCACTGAACATTGCAAGCACTATGGCTGCTGTACACCATAACAGTATAGATTTTCTTTTATAATGTCTATTTAAAACTACACTTATAATATACCCCAGACATAAAATACCATTCATTATTAAACCACCATAGATATATATTCTCTCATTTTGTGTGATCTTCTGAATCAGTTCTATTGAATAAATCGAAATCACATAGTTTCCACTCCAGTAAAACAAATATTGTAGCACGAACGTGTGAAAAAAAGGAAGGTAGAAAGTTTTCAGCGTTATCGTATTCCTGAGGTTCTTAAAGTTAATATTATGTTTTCTTGTTTTATTTGTGATCATGCGCTCCTTTTGGGTGCGGATAAGTAGGTCAAGTTCTTTTTTAGACACTTCATCTGTACCTCTCAACCAAGTGAATGATGTCTCACATTGAACATATTTCCCTTTGAGTGCAAGCCAGTGAGGTGATTCTGGCCAAAAGGATGCTAACACTCCAGCCCCTATCATCGGGATGCACATTATGATGCTGATGGTCTTCCAATGGAGATACTGTACCAGCAACCCGTTCAGAGCCATTGTTAGAACCTGTAGCATTCCATACATTTGCATGAACGATTGTCTATAGTCTGGGGAAGTCATTTCGCTGATACAAAAATAGGAAACAGCCAATATGCTGTTGCCGCTGAATCCATGAAGAGATTCGCTGATGAATATGGCTGCAGTGGTTGAAGCGGTGTACGCAACTATCCATCCGATGATGTTGACGATACAGGCAACGACGAAAGCGAATTTTCTGCCTTGCCATTGCATAATGATAGGTGTAAACATGCTTGGGATGCCCGCTAAACCATGTATGGATCCTGTAACAATAACGGTATCATTGTTTTCGCTCCCAAAGGTAACTGAAAGGTTACTTTGGGAAATGTTTGTTAGTTTTGTTTTATGGAATTAATAGTGTTGTGTTAACTTGTGTTATGATGAAATATTTATATAGTATCATCCTACCCACATCTGATTACTTTTCGCTCATTTTTCGTATATTTGCAGATGCTATGAAATATTTTTATTGTATCAACCTACCCAGTATGCTTATCATTTGCTCACTATTTATATATTCTGTGACTCGACGCACCACCGCGAGCTACGAAGTACTATTATGTGGTACATGTCGTCCCTAGTAGCGTCGCGGGCCCGGTGTGTGACGTCATCGGGCCGAGTAGTTCATTATAATACCACTGTTCTCCAATGAGCGTAGAGAATAAACTGCCTTTCATGAGATTTTACGATCGTAGGTATATTACAGTAGGTAGGTACCTATTTACGCGTTTTCTATGGGAGCAATCCTTCTGTACGTTACTATTTACATATTCTGTGGCATAACATATGTGTAAAATACTTTTTGATTTAAATTATCAAACTTGAGTTAATCGGAATTTAACATTTTTCATTGTAAGAGTTCTAAAAGCACAGATGAATTATGATTTGACCCGGAAAAAATTATAAGTAATAATTTTCCTTCGGAATTCGTTGGGGAAATTCACTGGCAGTCTAAATTTTGTTTTGCGTGGTAACCGATCCATTGCGTCATCTGCCATCTTGATTTAAAGGGTACATTTTTGTTCATTGAATAATTTATTTACTTTCAATTTCACGCAAAAAATGGTGTTATTTAGAATTTAAAATCGTACAATTTTGAACCTCATATTTTTCCTATGTTCGATATTTCCCGATTGATACCCAAAAGAGGTGGCTGATTTTTGTTTGATTAACTACTTGTTTATTTTCAATTTTACAGAAAAAAACAAAGCTTTTTAAAATTTAATTTTCCACAATTTTCTCCGGGTTTGC
Source organism: Selenia dentaria (assembly GCA_917880725.1). Lineage (NCBI taxonomy): Eukaryota > Metazoa > Arthropoda > Insecta > Lepidoptera > Geometridae > Selenia > Selenia dentaria. The sequence goes on from OU862898.1 coordinate 22,780,000, forward strand.
CCCGTTTTGGGTGAATTCGACTCTCTCATATCTCTAGTGCGATAATATGAGATACAGTTAGCAGAACTCATTGACTGCTGTACTGCCTTATGTTTTGAGGGATTTTGATAAATGGTACTTCATTATATTAGATTTGACGACGTGAGATTATAATGAATGAGTCTTGGATGCCTAAATTGAATAAATGACTTTGACTTTGAGAGTCGCATACAAAATGCTTAAAAAGCAAAATGGCGGATTTTATGCGCATTGCGGGCTAATTATTTCCACAGTACGATTCTTAAACTTTTGGCTCAGAATAACTAGAAATTTGGTAACTATTATTATAATCGACCGAGCGAGCGAAGCGTCTCTGCTTTAACTGGCCAACCGCCAAATTTACTTTCATCAGTCCGTATGTTTGTTAGGTTGTATGTTGGTCTTCCTGTACAGGTCGCATTTTTTCAACCAATCTTGTCGAAACTTCTATGCTTGTTCTACTATAATATTTTTTTTTGTCGTCTGCGATTTTTGAGTGCGTTGATGGGATTTTCTTAAAAAGGTTGCTGTGGCGTTATTTAGTGACCGATTTTGATAAAATTTGGTACACACGTTAGGTACCTGACTTTAAAGAGGAATTTCGAATATGAGTATATTACATTGGTCAAGTGGTTACCGAGATATTACGTTGTTTAGTTTAAAAACTGGAGCATTTTAGTAATATTCGGTAAGAACATTTTGCTCGCGAGGTCTATTGTTCGCAGAACTACTAATTGTATGTAGTGTAAAACGGTCTGTTCTTCTTAAAGTTTTTAGTTACCGTACATACCTATCCAAGAAGCGGTATTCAAATCTAATTCTATAAAAGTTTCATTGCTTTTGAGCTGGTAAAGCAGCACTGTTGGAAATGAAACTGCTCCACCTACTGACAGCGCAGCGAGCATTGGGGCTGCTGCAATGAATAGCTGAAAATAAACAAACAATAATGAAGAAGTAATTTTGTTTATGGCGTCGACAACAAGCCAAAAAATTTAAGTGCGTCTGTCAAATTTGTTGAAAACTTTCTACATCTAGCAATGTAAGGCTGCTTCCCGATTTGGCGGTACGTCATCGGTATCTGGTATTTTATACATTACCGCAAGCTTACTAATGTTGGCCAGAACTCTTCACAAGGCGGTATACTGTCAGTAAGCTTTCGGTATAAAAGAGTAGAATCTTCACATATTGTTCACGCATCACAAGCGGTAGCGCTCAGAATGCAGGAGTTTTCCTGACTGCCCGTACCGCGCGGCATGTCGCATGCCCACCGCCTCGCTCTCGTGCACCCTGCGTCAATCGGGAAGCATGCATTCCATAGAATACAGGAGCTCGGTAACGAATCGGTTAAAAAAACGCCGAGCCTACTTTACTGCACCGATACCGTACCGCCAAATCAGGATGCGGCCTAAGATTTATAATAATGAAACATTTATAGGAGAGGTTTTCGAATTACTCTAAGGTGAAACCGCACTAGAGCGACACTGCAGCGGACCGGCCCGGCGCGATCGGAGCGGCAAAGTATTCTGCGGGAGTCAACAGTGTCGATACGCGCCGCGTCGCTTCACTGCAGTACCGCTACAGTGCGTTTAATTTCATAAGAAACAGTGGCAAAAATACGATTCTTGACGCGCCGCTCCGATGCCGCGGCGTGGCTCCCCGATGCAGTGTCGCTCTAGTGCGGTTTCACCTTTAGACAAAAACATTGTGATTTTTAATGCATTCACCATCACTGATAACACTTTTCAGTTTTTGGAGTGTAACTTAAAAACTGTTTGACCGTATTTGATGAAGTTTAAATGGGACCACGCAAAGTATACTCTACCAAAAAAAAGACGTGTGGCACTAGGAGACTGCCGCGGTAAAGCTATTGCATAGCTGTTTTTATCAACTTATGCAATTATAATTATTTAACTAATGCCATCTAGAGGCGAGTTGCTGAACTAAAGAGACAAGCGTGATATTTCAAAAAGTCATTAAAAGTTCTGCTATTCATCGATAGATGCCAAATCAACTTATGCAATTATAATTATTTAACCAATGCCAAATAGAGGCGAGTTGCTGAACTAAAGAGTCAAGCGTGATATTTCACAAAATTCATTAAAAGTTCTGCTATTCATCGATAGATGGAGTCGGAGTGTGTTAGGTGATTTTCGTTACGGAATTTCTGGATTCGGTCTCCACGCCCAAGGCCCGCGATAGAAGCTATGCAACTGCTTAAAAATTATGTGAATCGGTCCAGCAATGGGGGTGATATCAACTAACATACACAAAATAATACATACAATCGAACATATAACCTCCCCTTTTTTAAAGTCGGTTAAAAAACCTCATTTACGGAAGCCGATTGAAAATAAAAACTTACTTGCTTCACAAACGGTGTAGCCTTCATTATTATTATGTTTAATAGTTAACTAGTTTTTGATATTAACCTTAGCACCGTGTATACATTTCAGCTTCTGTTTCTAATAGATAGAAAATCTGCTAAATATAATGATGTAATTAGCATTTAACATTTTTTACTCAGTATCATTAACTTAAGATATTCATCAAGTTATACCATTAAGGTTTAAGGTGAATGCTCACGCTGTTGGCTGGAAATTTAAATTTAAACGTTTTCAGCCAACATTAAAAAAAAGGATAATGTTCTTAATTCTACTGTATTTTTGTGTTTGTTACCTCAGAACTTTCGACTAGGTGAACCGATTTTGTTGATTCTTTTTTGTTTGAATGTTAGAGCTTTCCGTGTAGTTCCATTTAAATTTCATAAAATTCGGTCCAGCAGTTTTTGAGTGAAAAATATCCTTTGCGTGATCTAGTAAAATAACTAATGCAGCCACATCACGTAAACGTTCACTACATGTGTAAGCATTTTTTCGCCTGAGCCTCAGGTTTACCTATTTCAGGCATAGTATAATTTATCATTAATTGGAATAGAATTAGGTCCATGATGTAGAATAGCTCTAAGATAATGAATATAGATTTATTATTTATTTATTTATTATTCTGCGCCAGCAATCGTGGCGTCTCCATCTTCAAACTAGTAAACATGTGGATCACAAGACGTAACTGTACTAAGAACCATTTCATATTAAACTCAATTTACACATCAATAAGTATAGTAACGAGTTAAGTAACCAGTCAGTTAAGTAGCAAGTAGTAAGTTGTATGTATAGCGTCCAAACTTGCGCGAGTTTAGTAGTCATAAGTTACTGTCAAAAAATAACACGTGTAAAAACTTATGGACTGTAGTAAACTCGTCCGTCTACATGCCGACCAGTTAAGTTGGCGGGGTGCGGGAGACTCTACTACTTCGCACTGGACTTGCAAAAAAATAGGAGCGATCTATTCAACTCAACTTAATCAACAACTTACTTTAAATAACAACGTTTGCCGTTCAAACGACAATAACAACTTAACTCGCTGATGTCGCAAGTTAACTCGCTACTGTACTTATTGAAGTGTAAATCGCGCTTTAGGGATTAAAATATGAAATGTTTGTAGGATAAAATGTATTTATTTAATTTAAGAATTTATCGTTATCCATTTCTGCCATAAATTTGGAGAATTATTCAAACTTTGGCGACCTGCACTTCACAAACTGTGTGAAAGCATGTTTTACTGCTCTCAAGAAAATGATTCCTAGAAAGAACATCTTTTCATTGCAAAAAGTTAACCACTTCGCGGATAAAATGGTAGTCGGTTGGGGCCAGACTTGGCGATATTGTGCAAGACGGATGGTTTCTAACTGCAGCTCGTGTAGTGTTAGGCCGCTTTCAGTGCTCGACCGACCTACGGTCCGTACGTCGGTCGCGCTTGTTATTTTTATGAAATCTCACAAGTGGTTACAGTGCTCGACCGACCGTACGCATGCGTCTATTGCTACGCAATGCGTACGAGGACCGTCGGTCAAGCGTCAATGTGTACTTAAAAACTCTTAGAAATGTCATTTTTTTTAAAAGAGAAGAGAAGAGAAAAGCGAAGATGGGGCTGAGGGCGTGCATTGTTAGGCCTATGTCCAGAAGCGGGACGGATACTGGCTGATGATGATGTTATTACTACTGGTCAATATCATTGTAGACACTTCATCCTGTTTCTAAAATCATTAAAATTTATGACACATAAACACAAATAAAAAAAATATATTACGAAAATTATATATTATTGTAATCAGGTTCTTAATTCAGTAACAAAAAGATAATTAATGATGTCTTAGACGTTCGCCATTTTAATACATTAAAATTAAACAAAGTGAAACGGATTAAGAGAGTTTATTCTGCGCAGCGCTGCGCGAGTTTAAGTATTTTACGTAGCGAGCTACTCCCTAGCGCGCCCTGCGGCAGTGGTACGCGGCACCGCTCGAGCAAAATAGCGCGCATTAATATTTAGATCTTTTTTGTGTCGACTCTGGTTTTTATATCACAATACGTAGGTCAAAAAGGTGAAATAAAATACCACGCAGAAGAACTTTTATTTTTTTTATCAACTTAATTAATACCACATGATAATTATTAATAAAGTATTTGCCATCTACCAGAGCATAGACTAGAAAAAAGTGAGAATTAACTCATTGATCTGAAATGTTTTTATTAAATACAATGCATTCAAGCTTTAACTAAATTTACGTGCACAGTGCATACTAATACGAGGGCTGCTATTTATGTATCCGGAATAACAAAAAGAAACAAACATCGATCGTTGTGGTTTTATTGCTTTTAAAAATATTCACCATGATGATCGATGCACTTTTGCATACGTTGAAACCAATTTTCATAGCGCTTGAAGATGCATGTTTTGGAGATACCCCAATCACAGTGGCAAACACTGTGATTGGGGTATCTCCAAAACATGCATTTTGAACGCATCAACGGCTTCTTCGCGGGACGAAAATCGTCGACCACGTAATTTATTCTTAACGCTTGGAAATAAATAGAAGTAGTTAGGTGCCAAATCGGGGCTGTACGGCGGATGACCCGTCAATTCAATCTTTTGACCTTCCAAATACTGTGTTGTTTCGGCCGACGCGTGGCAGCTAGCATTGTCATGGTGAAGTATAATTTATGCGTTGCCGGTTCTTCTTTCGTATTTCTTCAAATACTTCTGGCAAACAAATTGTCTTGTACCATTCAGAATTAACCGTTTTACGATTCTCTTGTGGCACTGTAGCCACCTGTCCATTTATACCAAAAAAACAGGCGACCATTTGCTTCAAAGTGCTTTTTGCACGAACAACTTTGTTGGGTTCGGTTCTTTTTGGAACACCCACACCGTCGACTGTTGTTTCGTTTCGGGGTCATACGCATAGATCCAAGATTCATCACCTGTGTAAATATTCCCAATCAATTTTTTTTTTACAGCCAAATATTCATGTAATATCTTATGTATGCTCGTCATACTTATGCCCAGAGACGCCTCTATCTCGCGATATGTAACAAGACGTTGCATTATTATTTCGCGCACAGCATCGATGTTTTGTGGTACAACAACAGATTTAGGGCGACCTTCCTTCAATCCGTCCGTGAGCATACGACGCCCACGATTAAACTCGCTGAACCAGTGATACACAGTGGTTTTCGATAGTGCTTCATCCCCAAAAGCCGAAGTGTGTTGATCGATGCACTGTTTTTTTAGTTAACCCACGCCGAAAATCTTAATACATCATCGCACGAAAATTTTTACGCGTTAAATCCATGGTGATGATCGACACACAACTTTTATAATGGCGCCAAAATGTAAAAAGACAATTGACAGTTGTGAAACAAACTGTTTTCTACAGCCAATGAGTTTCATTTTCAAATGTAATTTTTACTTTATAATAATATTAATGTAAGTGACCAGTTCCGGATACATAAATAGCAGCCCTCGTACTACAATTCAAAGTAACGGGCATTGCAGTGGTACCCAACAAGACGGATTACTATTCGGAAATGATTCAATTAGTCACAGCGCCTTCAAACCTTAATACAATATGCGTACACAGTGCACACTTCTACTTCTATTCCAAGTAACGGGCATTGCAGTGGTACCCAACAAGACGTATTACTATTCTGAAATGATTCAATTAGTCACAGCGCCTTCAAACCTTAATACAATATGCGTACACAGTGCACACTACTACTTCGATTCAAAGTAACGGGCATCGCAGTGGTACCCAACAAGACGGATTACTATTCGGAAATGATTCAATTAGTCACAGCGCCTTCAAACCTTAATACAATATGCGTACACAGTGCACACTACTACTTCGATTCAAAGTAACGGGCATTGCAGTGGTACCCAACAAGACGGATTACTATTCGGAAATGATTCAATTAGTCACAGCGCCTTCAAACCTTAATACAATATGCGTACACAGTGCACACTACTACTTCGATTCAAAGTAACGGGCATTGCAGTGGTACCCAACAAGACGGATTACTATTCGGAAATGATTCAATTAGTCACAGCGCCTTCAAACCTTAATACAATATGCGTACACAGTGCACACTACTACTTCGATTCAAAGTAACGGGCATTGCAGTGGTACCCAACAAGAAGGGTCACTATTTGGAAATGATTCAATTAGTTACAATGCTATCAAGCCTGAACACAATATATGTGAACAATACACACTACTACTTAGAGGAAAAACAACTGTAACTGGTGGTAACTATCAAGACAAATTACGTATTCGCCCAAAAATTCTAAATATGCCTTCAAACCGAAATAGAATTATGCATGCACAATACTACTACGAAAAGATTTTCTGGCTAAGCCGAATGTAATCTGTACTCAAGAGTGGTGTGGCGTTCACCTTATTACATTATGTATGATGAATATGATAATGATGAACATGACAAAATGTACAGTAAAAACTTTGATTTAGAACAAGTAAAACTACTTGAATTTATTCCTGCTTCAATAGACGAGGTCTGTAAGATAATCGATAATCTGAATGCAAACACAAGCAGTGGTATTGATGGTATCTCGTGTAAAGCTTTAAAATGCGTCAAGCTTCTTATATTAGAAAGGTTAACAACCTTAATTAATAACTGTCTTGAGATAGGATATTTTCCTGAGACACTCAAGTTGGCAAAAGTAAGTCCAATATTTAAATCAGGTATGAAAACAGATCCAGGAAACTATCGTCCTATTTCGGTTCTTCCTGTTTTTTCAAAAGTATTTGAGAAAGTTATTTTTAATCGCTTAAATACATACTTCAAATCAATTAACTTCTTGTACGATAAGCAATATGGTTTTCGACCTCAATCTAACACACTGTCAGCCTGTATAGACTTAGTGACAAATTTGAAAATCAAAATAGACAATAAGCAAGTAGCACTCGGAATTTTTATCGACCTCAGGAAAGCTTTTGACACTATTAGTCATAAACTTCTTATACGAAAGTTATATGCTGCCGGTGTAAGAGAAACTGCCCTAAAAATTATAGAGTCGTATCTCTGCAATAGACGCCAGATTGTAAAAATCGGTGATACTGAAAGCACTACTTTGCAAATCACATACGGAATCCCACAAGGATCAATCCTTGGGCCTTTGTTATTTTTGACCTACATTAACAGTATTAAAGACCTCGGCTTAACTGCAGACTTAACATTATACGCAGATGACACTTGCCTATTTTACTATGGTAATGATATTAAAACAGTTGTGAATCAGGCTCAAGCTGACCTTAATATTTTGAATACTTGGTTTCAATTCAATTTATTAACCATAAATGTTGCAAAAACAAATTACATGATATTTAAGGCGAAAAACAAACCAATTCCGGATTATATACCACCCCATATTAATAATGAACCCCTCACTAAGGTTGAAACAGAGAAGTATCTCGGTTTAATACTTGATAGTAGTCTCAGTTGGAAGGCACACATAAACAAAGTAAACTCAAAACTGTCATCATTACTGGGTATCCTCCGAAGTAATGTTCGTTGCTTTCCAAGTACTGTTCGACACGTCATATACAATTCCCTTATTAAATCTCGACTTGCTTACCTAATAGAAGTGTGGGGTTCAGCTGCCAAAACTAATTTAAAAAAGTTACAATTTACGCAAAACAAACTCATCAAATTACTATATCACCTTCACTATTTAACACCAACATCTATAGTGTTTGACAAAACTAAACTAATGACAATTGACCAGATGTATAAATATCATACTTGTATATTAATCAGAAAAATTATAAAAAAAGATATACATACGCAAATCACTTTCACAAAAAAATCGCAATTCCAAACGAGGCTAATGAGAAATGCAAGTAACATCTGCTTACTCAAGCCACGAACAAAGTGTTATGGTCATAGAAATATCAAATATGAAGGTGCTCAAATATATAATAAGCTTCCCCGAACCATTAAAGAAATACAATCATTTCCTCTGTTTAAAAGGCAATTAAAATATTATTTTGTGAAAAAACAAAAAATAACTTGCGTCTAAATAATATAAGTGCACATATTTAAATACATATCTTTTAATATATCCATTAAAATATTTATCAAACACTCTTGTATTAAAAATGTAAATTAATTATTAGTAATCTAAATTAATTAATTTACTAATTAAACTTTAAGCTTAAATATCTGTCGGCTATAAATAAGTAATATAATAGTAATTAATAAATATGTACATAACTTACTCCACATATCTAGTATATAAGAAAACCGATAATTATTAATTACTGAATTACTATCAACTCTTTCAACATGTACACCAAAACAAATATTATTCCTATCATGTTTCACCTCGATAGCAATTGTAAAGCTAATACGTAATTCATGCGATCAGTTAGTCAAACTGGTAGTGTTGTTTTGTTGAACGAGTTGTTAGTTTTTCGTCTACCTGCATTTTTGATAAATCAATATGTATGATGTAGTAGGTTTAATTCTAAGTAATTCGTGTATGAAACTAACATGTGTATTGTGTACGTATTTGAAATGACCAAATAAGCATACCTACCAGCTGTAGTGTGCATAGACTAGCTCGTATTTTACTAAGTGTCAAATTCAGTACCTATACTAACAGCAAATAATGTCCGTTCAGTACCTACTTATTAGCTAATACTTATTTGGTAAGACTTACAGTTAATTAAGTATCCTGTATTTCTCTATGTAAGTGAATTTCATTCTTTTTTTTGAGAAATAAATGTCTATAACCGCATGTAACAGACTACAGACTTGCTTACAATATACCTTTTATATATAACGCCGTTCAATAGCTAGGATAATTGGGGCTCTGGCCACGAATGCCTGACCAAAATGGTACCACGAAGACAATTCATACGAGTCACACGGTGTTTCTACTGTTAGCCATCACATAGTTCCTGTTACCAGTTTCCGGCTTCAGCATCAGGTCCTGGCCGCCAGCTAGAGAAAAAAGTATCACAAGACAATTCATACGAGCTCAAACACGGTGTGTCTACTGTTAGCCATCACATAGTTCCTGCCACCAGTTTCCGGCTTCAGCATCAGGTCCTGGCCACCAGCTAGTGAAAAAAGTATCACAAAGACAATTCATACGAGCGCAAACACGGTGTGTCTACTGTTAGCCATCACATAGTTCCTGCCACCAGTTTCCGGCTTCAGCATCAGGTCCTGGCCACCAGCTAGTGAAAAAAGTATCACATAGACAATTCATACGAGCCCAAACACGGTGTGTCTACTGTTAGCCATCACATAGTTCCTGCCACCAGTTTCCGGCTTCAACATCAGGTCCTGGCCACCAGCTAGACAAAAAAGTATCACAAAGACAATTCATACGAGCCCAAACACGGCGTGTCTACTGTTAGCCATCACATAGTTCCTGCTACCAGTTTCCGGCTCCAGCATCAGGTCCTGGTCACCAGCTAGAGAAAAAGGTATCGCGACGACAATTCATACGATTCCAAACACGGTGTGTCTACTATTAACCGTCAGATGGTTCCTGCTACCAGTTTCCGGTTCCAGCATGAGGTCCTGGTCACCAGCTAGAGAAAAAGGTATCGCGACGACAATTCATACGATCCCAAACACGGTGTGTCTACTATTAACCGTCAGATGGTTCCTGCTACCAGTTTCCGGTTCCAGCATGAGGTCCTGGTCACCAAGTATAAGCATAAGAATTTTAGTACATATCAAAATACTAGATCTCATATAAAATTATTAGTTAGAAGTCCACTTGAAAGTACTTACAAATTTTACCTCTATAAGTATCAGGAAGCGTAGAGCGCACTAATATTTAGTTGTTTTTTTGGGGTTATTTGTACTTGTGACGCGATATATTTTACATAAGCTCGGGCGTCAGAGCGATACGTCCTGTCTCTAAGAGGCCTCGACCGCGACTGACGATTTGTGATTGGCGCGACCGGTTTTATGATAGTTTTTAAATATTTATAAAAAAATAATTACGTATTATTATGCGTTAATTTTTGGCTCACGTTTAAGAAAATGAATTGTTTTGTTATTATAAAATAACAATGGAATTTTATCGGATCTTTTAAGTGTAACAAAAACTGCCTTGAACTTATCTAAAAAAAGCGTTTTTGCGTACTTTTGTTATCCATTACAGTGAATAATGTAGTTATTATTTGGTAGTTATTTTTTATCGGAATTGTAGTTATTGAACCAATCTTCTTAAAAATATTTTTATAAAATATCATTGTGTATCTGATATATAAAGTACTTATAGATCGGCAAGAAGGACGAATTTTAAAAGATTTCAAAAACGTGTTTGTAGAAACCGCTCGGCAATAATAAACTATTAAACAATTCCTAAGTGTCGTCTGTGAAACTTGTTCATCAATTAATGTTCTATTACATCAGGTAACAATAATTGACACATACAACATCAATCATTATTATATGACCCTTCAAACACTCAGCAAAAACGCGAACTGGCGTTTCCGAAGCGTTTACGCTCTTAGATTGCGTATAATTTTATATTTGGGTTGCCTTCGCTTGACCCTTACGAGATTACCTCTTGCCTAGCACACACTTCAGACGCACAATCTGCTCCCTTCAGCGTGCGGCGACACCAATATAGCCATCCCGTTCACTCAGTCGCCGCTCGTTGTCCGCCCGCGCCGGCTAGTCCGCGTAACGCTTCAGTACGCTTTTGTTGCCACACGCAACGGATGTGCGTCTGCTCCCATCCGCATAAGTGAAAGTGTAATGGATAACGTGTATAACAAGGTATGTAATCTAAGTGATGTAATAACAATGTATTTATTTACTCGTTTTGTTTCTTGAGTTTTATGTTTATTTTGTGTTTGCTTAGACGGTGTGTTAAAATATGATTCGTGCGCTTCTTGCCACAATCATTATTATCGCGGTTTTTAAAAAACTCAGCCCTGTCTAGTCTCCATAAATCTTTAGCTCTGGTTGAAAGCGGTTTTACTACCCTTTCTCTTGGAGCGGCTCCAGTTCGGCTCGATCAATTGACCTCCGTGGGTCAATTGATCGAGCCATCTTGGCCCGAAAATCGAGCCATTACGGCTCAACACATGAGCATGAAAAAATAAGCCTTTTCGGCTCACTAAATGATACGTCTCGGGTCAAAAACTGAGCCTTGAAATTCAAAAAATGAGACGTGTCGGCTCATAAAATTTACCTTATTCGGCTTGCAATGTGAGCTTTTGCGACTCAGAAAGTGGCCCTTACGGCTCAGGATATTGAGCCTTCACGCCTCGGAAATCGATACATGAACTAGAGTCATAATATTTATTTCATATTGGTTTTCAGAGGCTTACTATACCTCTTTTTGTCCCTCGAGGTACTACCTGTCATTATCTGGGCTAACGATGATGCATCTTTTGCAGATGGCTATCGCATCTAGCATCTAGTAACTTTAAATCGCTCCAGGAGCTGTACGATGAGCAATCTGATGACGAGGTCCTGGCAAGACTGAAGATTGCAGCTCTCAACTTTCTTCCTGATGGCTGGGGAGAATGGAAAGTCTGAGAATATGCTGCACTGGATCTAGACCCGCACCGCAGGCCTTGAACAAGCTAAGATATTGTATCTTGGCGACAGCTATAGCAAGGGCGTTTGATCCAATGGCTACAGATTTGAGAGACTGGGCATACAGAGACATGAAAGTTAAAATGCTCTCCTGGCCTTTCTGCAGGGGCTTGATCCTAGGCTTTATCCATCAGATCAGGGGCTGCAATGCGAACTAATCTCGCAGGCTACGAAATACCTTAGGCATCGGTTAGTGACACGGAAAGAAGCTGCAAGAGAGCTAGGGGAAACATCAGAAACGGAGACGTAGCGCTCTTCTGAATCAGTCTCTGCAAAAAAGCGCGTTTTTTGCTGTGACAGAATTGAAAATCTAGAACAAGAATCTAAGGCGATTAGGTCCCTTTTGCAAGAAATCTTGTCCAAGCTAGACGGTAGAAACCCGTCACCACAAACACTTCCTGACGAATATGACGAAGAATTTTATGAAGACGATTGCTCAGAAGAATCTGTGGTCTCCGCACCTTGGGATCTCCAAAAATATATCTCTGTATCTGTATATCCAAGTCTGATCAGGACTTGGATATACACTTCTGGATCAAAACTTTAATATCGTTGTCGTTGCAAAGACGACAAGCATGCCCCTATTTACACGCTCTCTTCATATCTAATAGAGGTAAAGTGCGCGCAGCATCAAGAGCTGTCATAGCTGGCTGGGTCAAGACATCTCTGAAGGAGATAGGAATTAAAGAAAGCCCAGGGAGTATTCGATCAGCAGTTGGTTCATCACGTTTTAGTGCAGAAATGCCATTAGACGATATTTTGAAAAAGGGCAACTGGCAAAACAGTCATATTTTTTAAATACATTATTTTAAAACTGTAGAACGGGACCAGAATTCTGCCCAAAACTAATTTTGATATCGTTTAGTATAACATTCTTATGTCACACGGAAATCTCCTGTTTTTACAATTACCTGCTCATTCTTATTCATGATTTAAATTCTATTAGCAGTCCTTATTTAAAAAAATTAAAACCAATTGTTATTACCGCATAATTTTGAATTTTTACTTATCCATTTATTACCATACAATAATCACAGTACGCCTTATAGCGCCGGCAGAAGATAAAAACTTCTAGTAAGGTTCAAGCGAAGGCACAGACCCCAAATATTGATGTTTTCCCCCCCAAGGGATAAAAATATTTATTTTTTGTTTTCGCTCTACCGACGCAACATTGGCGAAATTGCGACAATATCGCAAAAGCCAGGAAAACAAAGAATAAGAATAACATTTATTTTGGGTCTTGCCGAAGCTTGACCCTATATAGCAAGGTCTTGCCGGCTTAAAGATAGGTACTGAAGCGCTACGCAGACTAGCCGGCGAGGGCGGACAGCGAGCAGCGACTGAGTGAGCGGGATGGCTATATTGATGTCGCCGCACGCTGAAGGGGGCAGATTGTGCGTCTGAAGTGTGTGCTTGGCAAGAGGTAATCTCGTAAGGGTCAAGCTTCGGCAAGACCCATTTAGAATAAATGTTTTTATCTCTTCGGGGGAAAAACAATCAATATTATTTTATCCCGACGTTTGGAACACTTCTGTGTGTTCATGGACACGGGTAGACTGGATGACAGTTGTCTGTTATAAAGTTATGGAAATTATTTCATGTACCGCCTATCATATTTTTAACCGACTTCAAAAAAGGAGGAGGTTATAATATGTTTTTGTGTATGTTTTTTTAATGTGTTGCCGATTTCTCCCCCATATGTGGACCGATTCTCAACAAATTTTTTTTGTTTGGTCGGGTATACTTCTGAGGTGGTATCAAATTCGGTCATGCAGTTTTTGAGTTACACTCAAAATACTGAAAATACTTACGCCTATCTTGATGATATCATCATTGACGGTGAATGATAATCGATCCTGTAAGTAGCAAGGGCCAATAATAATGGCGAAAACATTTTTTTCACAAAAAATGGAACCGACCTAACCCTTTGTGTCCCAGAGACGTAAATATACATCAGTTTCATTCATCAATCTTTTATTTTAATTATCACGGCAAGGATTAAAAACCAAAAAGTGTGAAATAGCTTGTCGAAGTCGGTACTATGCGCTCAATATTGTGATAAAACTTTGGAACTATGATGGTAATAAGTTATTTCACACATTTTGGTATTGAAGTCGGTTCCATTTTTTTTGCAAAATTTTCTTTTTACAATACGTTCCCGATGCACGCTGTAGTCACTCACAGTGTCCAGAGGTCTTGCAGTATTGTGCTGGACGCGGGTTTTTATTAGCTTGATCACTGGATCCCAAGCAGGTGGCACTTGCCAACCATCATCTTTATTGAAATTAGGGTGTTTTTATAAATTATTATTTACATTGGCATCTATTTCGCATATCTTAAAGCGGATGGTATTCACTAAAAAACGATGATCAATTTGTGACTAAATTTATACCATCAACCTCTATTGTGTCATTGCATTTTTGAAAAGCTTTGGTATAGGCTTATCAGTTTTCACGTATTCTAGCAGCAATTATTACATTCCTTGCAAAATTGGGTTTACACACATGTGTATTTTTCTTCGATATCTTATAAGAATTTTTATTTAATCTTCATTGATTAAATAAAAATTCTTATATTGTATACTAGCTGCTCTCCGCAGTTTCACCCGCGCGGTGATGGATGATGATTATGATGATGAATCTTATATAGCCTATGTTACTCAGGGTGAATGTAGCTTTTCAATTGTGAAAGAATTTTTGAAATCGGTCCAGTACTTTTTGAGCCAATTCGTTACAAACATACTTACATACAAATCTTTCCTCTTTATAAAATTAGTATAGAAAACAACGAAAGATTTGGACAGCTTTTTTAAAAAGTGGCAGTGTAGGGAATGATCTATTTGGGAGTGGACGACTTCGGAAATGAATTAGTCGTAGGAAGTAGCGGCCTAAAGTTTCATCACTAATATGTTACTCACCATTACTTGTGTGCTACTTCCCGAGCACTACGTTTTGGTAACATATAATCTGCATCGCTAGATGACCGAACCACATTTGTATTCTTTCAAATTATACATAATATTGATAGTTCCGGCTAGCATGATTGTACCACCTGTGTATAAATGTATACATTTTATATCGGGTTCCACTTCACCGATATTTAAAGAAATATTAATTAATTAAAATTTAACAAAATTACACTGAAGCGCTCGTAGCGGAGCTCGACTTGAAATTTCTTCTAGGCATGCGCGTAAAATTAAAAAAAATAATATTTTCTTGTAGTTCACTCATAAACACATTAGTAAATACTTCTATTATCATAATGTACTTGGCTCTCTTTATTCTGGAATTTCTAATGGCCATGTAAGCCGCACATATTCCACCGTGTAAAATATTCTCAACACACATGTTTTCAAAAGCTGACAGAAATTACGACTGAACTAAATGACTATATTGGCATTGCGTTCGTTAACGCATTCAATTATTGAAAGCGCCAAACTTGTTAAATAGAAAGATGAAAAGCACAAATGCTACCGATAGTTTTATTTTTTGATAAAAGTGAAATTAAATTAAATATATATATGTACTTAAAATATTTAAGAATTATAATCATTTTAATCAATCTAATTTTATGAATATAAAATTTATTAATATTACCTATTTAAATTTAAGACGATGTATAAATTAATCAAAAAAGTAATTATAGTATTATATTATTTCTACATCACATTCAGAAGAAGTCGATATTTTTATCTTGTGTACTCTGTGGGGTCGCCACACGCACTGGTGCTGCAGTTTGCAGTCTGCGGTCGCTCTCGGATGTGCCTTAACCCTTCATGTGATAGTTAAAATAAAAGATTAATGAATGAAACGAACGTAAATGTACGTCAATGGTACGCAACGGATTAAGCAGATTTTCGTGCTCGGCCCACAGTAACGATCTACGAGAGAGGCAAGCGCCTGTGAAATTGATGTATCAAACTCTAATATTGCGAACAGTTAAGATAATATTTGAGCTACATTTTAGCCAAGTTTTTATATTTCTGAACTAATGTAGCTAAAAATAAGGGTGAGTACGTATAGATTCAGTTTCATATTTATTTATTGGTACACGTCAGTAATCTATATGTTTTTAAGTATATATGTATCTTTACTATTACGTTGTAAATCAGTCTTCAGGTTACCACAGTACTCTATCTAATATGGAGCCTGAACTAAAAACAAAATCCAATTCTGTACATGTTGTTTCTTAAGTCGTTTCTCAAGAATTTTTCAAGCTATACATTTTTATGCAAATATGTGACAAACAAGCAGCCGGCGGGCTGCCTAAGGTCTTGAAGAAATCACCTTATGGTGATTTCTTCAAAACAGACGTCGGTGAAGCGTTCCCCTGGTGTACGTCGCGCTCGTTGACGTCGGTCCTCACAAAACAATACCGAGATATTCTATGAAGCCAGAATATCTCGGTGAACAGGAATATCAGATATGGATAGCAATGGAATATCAGAATAACTATGAACTATACTCTACTTCAGCTCTGCTTAGTCAATTCAACGACTCGCACTGAGCCTCTGGGATACAACATTGGCTACAGCCTTCCTTAATCCTTCCTATACCGTGATAATTAAAACAAAAGATTTATGATTAAAACTGACGTAAATTTACGTCTCTGGAGGGGAAAGGCTTAAGCAGTTTTGCTGGCTTTTATCGTTATCTCAACCATTTATGTAATGCTAAATAACGAGATCAATACTTAAAAACACTAAACAAATCAGGTAATTGATCGAAAAATACTTTTTAAAGTGGTCTAAAGTTAACAATAAATTTCCTTCAGTTTGCCACATAATGCCAGGGTTCTATACCATCCGTAATTTGTGCAGGATTCTACGAGCCTATGTTTTAAGCTTGTTTTTGTAAGGAACTACGTAATGACCTTTTGCGAAGAAAGAAATATCTTTATTGTATAGGCAAAGCAAAGGTTGAATGTTGCATGATTTAAATAAAGGCTTACAGTTGATGAAAAACCAGGCCTAGTAAACTATACGAGTACCCTTTTGCACTATGAAAACTCTGTCCATGCCATTAGGCGGAACGGATGTCTCCACGAAACCAATGGCACTCACGATCGCAGGGCAATACTGCGCTTGCGTTTGTCATTCCAAACTAAACAGTAAAATAAAACACCAGAGGGAATACGTACTCAGTGGGTGTAATTGATTTGACAGCGAAATAACTTGAAACTTGCTAAATCGTATTTGTATCATTAAGAGGATGGTTAGGATATTTAGGTAACATTTCTAGCAAGTCACTTGCACTAATCACGGGTGTTTGGGTAACGACATAAAAATTGATACCATTACAAATAAACAATTAAATCGTACAACAGATTCAGTATAGGTTATATAGCCGTGAATTTCTAAACATCATGCATGCTCATGGCAATACCCTAAGCATTTGATTTCGAATGTGATAGAGTCGGATCTAATACATCTGTTTTCACAACCCTGTTAATAAAACGTCCGAAAGCATAGAAATCTTCCAATTCCTGTAATGTTTTCCCTTTTGTTTCCGGTACGTATTTCCAAATATAAAGAGCACACAATATTCCATTGATAGTGAAAACCAAAAATGTGCCCCACATATTTATGTACTCTATTAAATAAGGCGATATCTTAAGTGTTAAAGCGTACAATCCACCATTTATGATAATATACAAAGCACCGCCGATACTTCTATGCTTTACGGGCATCAATTCTGCTCCGACGTAAAACACTATGCTATTGAAACCCAAGCAGTTGAAAACCATGTAGGCTATCAAAAAATACATGCATAATAACGAATCTTTTGCTAAAGTCCCGACACTCTGCAGATATGTGACGACACAAGTGCAAATCAAACTGATAATTACCCCTGACGCACTACACAACAAAACAGTTTTGTTGTTAAAACGCCTTACAGTAAAATTAGTAGCAATGGCTCCTAATAATATGATCACATACATCACGATCCCAGCATAGAAGATGGCGTCTTGATTCTGTGATGTTTTTTCCACGAGCTCAAAAAAATACACCATGATGACGTCACCACCGCTCCCATACAACAAATCCAGTAAAACAAATATATGAAAACTCGGCATGTAGAAATCTCTGCGCGTAATCTTATTCCAAAAACCCTTTAGAGAAATCCGATGTTTTTCCTTGGCATTAGACAAGTTTTCTTTTTGAGCGATGATCAATGCATTTAACTCTGTCTTAGATATGTCATCAGTTCCCCTCAACCACTCAAAAGCTTGTTCACATTTGACGAATTCGCCTTTGCACGCGAGCCAAGGGGGTGATTCGGGCCAAATAAAAGAAATAACCACAGCCACGATTATGGGGAAAAGCATTATGAGACTGATCGTTTTAAAATGTATAAATCTCCCCAGGATTCCGACTAGCGTCATGCCTATTGCTTGATTGATACCAAATAGTTGCATGGATAGGAATCTGTACTTCGGAGCTAACATTTCGGTCATGCTCAAGCAGCTTACTGGCAATAGACTGTTAGTTCCTAAACCATGGAAAGCTTCGCTTGTGAGTAGAAGTGCTGTATTATTGGCGACCAGAGATAAAGCCCACCCGACGATGATGAAAATGCAAGTGATGACGAAACCGAACTTCCGTCCTTTCCATTCCATGAGCATTGGTAGTAGTATTACTGGTATGCCGGCCAGTCCATAGATAGAACCTGAAATTTAAAACAAAAGAAAAGTTATTAAGGTTGCTTGCCTTTTCGACTTTCATGAAATCCATTTACTCCATACTAGCTGACACGCCAGTGGCTTCGCTCGAATGGTCTTGGTGTAGTGGTGGAAGTGCTGTTTTGGAACCTCGAGATCATGGGTTCGATCCCCGGGTCGGACAGTTATTGGGTTTTCTGAGAAAGAAAGATTTTCTCAATGACAATCCGGAGACTGGGACAGTGTGCCGTAGATGGCAATAGGCATCTACATGAATTTCATGATCACATGACCATAAACATATATGGCGAAACGTAGGCGTTGACAACACCGCAACTTACCCGTTTGAGGATTATATAGGCAAAAGTATTGATTCACTCAAGACCGCTAGACTGATGTTACCGCCCCGCGGTTTCACCTCCTTGGTGATGGATGGTAATGATGAGGAAAAGTATCCTATTAAAATACCGCTGATTACCCCTTCGAGGATATATAGGCGAAACTATTTGTTATGTTGTGTTAAACAATAACATGTTAGTATTGCGGGCGATTCACTCAAGACTGTTAGACTGACGTTTCACCTCCGCGGTGATGGCGGAATCGCTCGACTGCAGTCGGCTGAACAACAAATATGAATGACATGCCGACTCTATCGCCGAGCAAGTCTAGTGTATCGAGCTGTCAAAATCATTGCGTGCGTTTTAGGCGGAGATCTTGTTATTTAGTCTATGCTGTGCCCAAGAATATTAGTCTTTTTCACCCGCGTGATGATAGATGTTGATGATGATGATTAGAATGAAAACTAGCCTATGTGCTGATCCAGACTTTAATCTATCACTGTGCCGAATTTCAACCAGATCCGTTCAGCCGTTCTGCCGTGATTGGGTAACAAACATCCAGGTATCCATCCATCCATCCATCCATCTAAACTTTCACATCCTACTAATGTTATACACGCGAAAGTTTGTGAGTATGGATGTATGGATGTGTATATCTTTGTTACTCTTTCACACTAAAACGGCGCGGCCAAGTTGGTGAAATTTGGTATGGAGGTAGATGAGGCGCTGGATTTACACATCTGATACTTTTAATCATCGTCATCATCAATCACCACGCAGGTGAAAAAGCGTAATATGCTTGGGTACAGTATAGACAAAATAACAAGATACTAGCCTACGTCAAGATCGTAATGATGACAGCTCCGTCAAGGTTTGTGTCAGTTTCTGATAGCTTAGTCAAAAGCACGCTATCATTTTGACAGCTCGATACACTAGACGTGCTCGGCGACCGTCAACAGTGATGAAACGTAATGACAGTTTTTTCCATGGTGATTAATTTTATATATTTTGTATGTACGTAGGTACTGTATTTTATTATTAGTGTTTACTGATTGATTTACTAAGTATTTAAATTTTTTGCCATATAATACTATTATAGCAATAGCGTTTCACCATGTTAGTATTTTAGGATATTCTGGTATAAAGATAGATATGGCTTTGGAGAAGATAATAAGCTACTCAAAGTACTAATCCTGCGCAGACGAAGTCGCGGGCACCAGCTTGTTTATTATTGATATATTTTTATTGATTTGAAATTATTTTCAAAGTGTTTTTCTTGATTCCTAATTATCAGACGCTAGTGTTTAAATAAATACTGAAGTATAATTTAATCTTAATAAAAATAATTTCACAAGAGATAAACCAACTCTTAGTGTATATTTAGAATAGGTAAAATGTAATTTAAAAAAAATAAGATGCATACCTATCCACGAAGATGTTCCCATATCCAAGTGTATAGTGCTTTCGTTACTCTTCAGTTGTTGCAACAACTGAGTCGGGTACACCACCGATCCGCCAACTGACAACGCAGCTAGTTGCGCTGACAGCGCCACCAGTAACTGTGAAAACGTACATGACAAATTTAATTTTAAACCCTGCAGTCAGAAAAACTCATTTGGAATTAGAATCTCAAATTTCAAACAATTTACTAAAACTACCGAGACAAGACGCCTTACGTTAGTGTAATAACGCGGCATTGCAATTTAGCATGAGTTACATTGCAATTCAATTATTGCAACACTGTTGGAAGTGCCGTGATCACGAATGAACTTGCTATGGTGTTTCAATAAAGAGTTAATCTACATATCTGTCTATCTATCAATCCATCTATCTATCTAACTTTCTACTCGTACTACTCGTAATAGTAGTATTCATGATTTACACCATTTCATGACATTACCTATGTTAACGTGGGCAGATGTCTTGAAGATCATTGACATTTTGAAATAAACTTAGCGACAGGTCGGCATTCGATCTCGCTACGAAAGGCTTCTATTTCCTCGTGGGCTCAAAACTCGGACTCGTTTCGCCTAGAAGCACATGATGGTCCTTGGATGACGGTCACCCTTGGAACAACGCCGCAATATCGGTAATTCAAACAAAAATAAATTCAGTTCATGGCAAATATACCGTGATAGTTCAAAAAACTTATATTGCAATATAAGTTATCACCTGCACAAGATTGGGACAGATTAACCGCTGTGCAGAGGATATATGCTGAAGGTAGACTGTAGAGCACATGATACTGTGATGCAAAGCAGAAATAATGCTAAAGGCCATATTACATCAAGACCAATCTCTACGGAAATAGAATTACTTCAATTTTCATGACCACCCATAATACAAGTGGACAATTTGTGACAGCTTCCTAGAGCCACACTTTGATACATAAAGTATTTGTAATGGCTAAAATATGGTAGTTGATGGAGTGATGCACAATACCCAAAATATTAGATCGTTCAGCCAATTATTACGTCAGTGCAGGCTTTATTGCCTCCGCTCAGAACATTCTTGTTCTGAGCGGAGGTAATAATGTGTAGAAGTGTAGTTTACGCGAATTAAGTAGCTCCTCCTCCTTGCGTTTTCCTCAATGCTGAGGGTCGTGACCCCCTCCATGGAATATCTTTTGATGACTTTACGCCATCTGGTTCTACTCTCAGCGTCGTGAATGGCTTTGTGTACTTTTCTGTTCAGTGTAGTACGGATTTGATCAGACCACTGCAATGGACTTCGCTCTATTGGTCTAATTCCCTAGACTTTACCAGTGATGACAAATTTCTCAAGATTGTCATCTTTCCTAGCTAAGTCCCACTAAGTAGCTATTCATGGTCAGAAAAGGGAAAAAATATTCGAAATATATTTTACTATATACTGAGAGGTACATAAACATTCAGTCCATCGGTTAAATAGTGTCAATATCACCTATTGACACATGCAAACAAGTACGAATGGTTTCCTCTAAAGTCACAGGGACAAACTCTGTTTGCTGGAGTTGATTAGCGGCAGGACTGTTTCTCCCATGGCCAGTTGTATGTGGCTTGCTTACGTATGAGCTCTCTATCCAACTAGCCGTTACTTAAGTGTCCGCCTCCGGTTTAGTGAACAACAGTGTATAAAGAAATATTGTAAAGTACGGTATCTACTCGTACATGAACTTTTGTCAAATATCACACGTAGTCGCGGGCGATATCCATGAACATAGCTCTATATTTTTATAGTATTACTTTTTAAAGCACTAACGCCTGCTTAAGCGATCTCAAACATTGAAATTTATAGAGAGTAAAATTCCATCCTCGGACGGGATTCGAACCCGCGTCTTCTGACTCTCCGTGTCAGACGCCATTGACCAACTAGGCCACCGAGAATCTGGTCCGAGCATCGAATTTTAACTCTCTATTTGACTAACTGTCTTGCGGGGACGGAGCGACATCTATTGGACAGTTTAACAGTACCATCCAACCACCAACTAAAGGTTTCAATGTTTGAGATCGCTTAAGCAGGCGTTAGTGCTTTAAAAAGTAATACTATAAAAATTACAAGGGCTGCGATGTCAATACGAAAGTTTCAAGTATTTCTAAATAATGCTTCTTTCGGTTGGATGGTACTGTTAAACTGTCCAATAGATGTCGCTCCGTCCCCGCAAGACGGTTAGTCAAATAGAGAGTTAAAATTCGATGCTCGGACCAGATTCTCGGTGGCCTAGTTGGTCAATGGCGTCTGACACGGAGAGTCAGAAGGCGCAGGTTCGAATCCCGTCCGAGGATGGAATTTTACTCTCTATAAATTTCAATGTATAGCTCTATATTGTTACAATAATTTATATCTATTAAAACAACTAGCTGACCCCGCGAACTTCGTATCGCCTAACAGTCGATTCTTTATTTTTTTAATACTTATTCTGCTATTCGGGACGCCGGGTCAGCTATTAAGATAAAAAAGAAAAAAGAAAGTTAAGAAATCAACAATTACATATGTCAAAAAATTATTTATACGATACTAACGTCACTCATGTTTTGCGTTTCCGGAATCTCTCCACAAACTTTATGGTATGGTGTTAAAGTTCAATTTGACTTCTAAGTATTATTACGAATCATTTGTATGGGTAGTATAGAAAAAAAAATCCTTTTCGGGCAATTTTTAAATTTTTCTCTGTAAGAATCATCCTCGTACTTCAAGGAATATTCTAAAAAAAGAATTAGCAAATTCGGTTCAGCTGCTCTCGAGATTTGAGCTTAGCAACACATTCAGTGAGTCATTTTTATATTATAGATATTCTACACGGACTAATTCGCGGGCAAAAGCCTAGTAATAGTGATAATATAAGCGTGGGTAGCAAATACCAAGACCATTAAGATAATTAGTGCTACATGCTATAAAGTGTGTACACCTTCGGATAATTTTGTTGTTTGGGTATTGACGTCAATTTAACATGATAACACGATATCCAATTAATTTGAATGTATAATCGTAGTCATATTTTTTTTGTTTAATTTAATAAAACGCGCCAGTCAATTGGTTAACGTTTAGTTTCTGTTTCACACTATCTACCACTATCGTTTCTTATGTCATAACGCGCACTGCGAAAGAGTGAGATTCATTCCTTGAGACTGGGTTGCCCGATAGATACCTCGGAGATACAAGACTCGAACTAAGAGGAATCATCCAGGCTTGCTTGCCTATTACCGCATCTTATAATACCCGCATCTTCGCAAAAATCAGTGGTGTGGTTACCGATAGTAGATAGTTCAAAGACAACACCTATGTGTCCTTAAAATAGAACAGATAATTCTTTAAATGTAAGGTCGGCACACACTGCAGGCGAACTCTTGCACGCGATGCTTTGTCTTTTTAATTGGCAGCACTCGGGCTCAAGTGTAGGTATTATTTGCTAAATCGTTCCTTCTACAGTCTCCTTCCTACGCCCGCCTTCGGGTGTATGTGACTGCCCCCAATAGTATGGGAACAGCAAAATAATAAAAAGTATGTACATGTGTATTTTAAAAATAGCTAAGATTTACTTGGTATCTTAATTAAAACTAAACATTATCTAACTTCTCATTGTCTACCTGTGATAATAAAAAAAACCCTTGTCTATCTTAGAGATGTAATAATAAAGGAAACACATAATATATGCATACATGCTGTGAGCCTTATGTGTAAGCTCAAAGTCGCACAACGAGCTATGGAGAGGGCTATGCTCGGGGTTTCTGTACGTGATCGAATCAGAAATGAAGAGATCCGTAGAAAACCAAAGGCACCGACAAAGCTCAAAAGATAAGCCAGTTAAAGTGGCAGTGGACAGAGCATCTAGCGCGCATAACAGATGGCCGATGGGGACGGAATGTCCTGTAGTGGATTCCATGGACCTAAAGGTAGACAGACGACCTGATAAAAGTCGCAGGATGACATGGATGCAGGCTGCTTCCAACCGGTCCTGTTGGAAGATTATGGGAGAGGTGTATGTTCAGCAGTGGATGTCGTACTGCTAAGATGATGATTATGGATAATAGATGCATATAAATTTCTTTCTTCACAAGTTAATACGTAGCCCATATAGTGCGTATTGTAAGTAACTTACTTTTTGAAAATTCTCGTAATTTTGACACATTTCATCGTCAAAACTGACCCTACTCACGTAAGTAGCCGACGTTATCGACCTATGTTTCGAGCATGTCCAATGCCCATCAGGGGCTTTACGCTAGAAGATCGCAGCGACCATATGCCCAAAACCTAGGTGAACAAATCCAGCTAGGTAAAGTCGGTTTTTGTTATAAACTAATAATTTAATTATTTTTTTATTTTTTTTTATTTTAAACTTTACCTACTCCGCAGACTCCAGGGTCCGTGCCTTTTTTTAACTTTTGGGATTTTAAAAACTTACGATAAATTTTTTACATTCAACAAATATACGTAAGTATACGTATAAGTTTACGAGCCCAACAGAGTGACCACCCGGTCTGTTTCCATGAATTCTTTTGTGAAATAATCTGCCCGGGCCGCTGAATAAAATGAATTCATCTATGAGCTGCAGTCTAAAGACGGCTTGTTCCAGCTCTGATAAGTATTCCAACAGCATTTTGTGGACAGATCTTATCATTAGACCCAGGAATTTTTTTAAAGTCGTTTGATTTGAATAATATATTTGAATAGAGCAAAATATTTATTATGAATTATACCTTCACAGAGTAATGTCTTCTTCTTTCGATTTAACGTTGAAAGACGTTACTTTTTATGTTATTATGAAACTGTACAAACACGAGGCTCACCTGATGACCTCTTTCTAGTATAGATGCCTTTCGTCACAAGTGACGAACTGCACTGCGCCTTTAAACCTGAGACATTAAGATAAGTCTCATGTGCCTGTGCAATTTCGTCGGTAACCATACATTCGAATCAAATCACAGTATTGCGAATATTACTGCTTCATACTAGAAAAAGGTGTAGTGGCAGTAGTTTCCCAGAAGAACTTATTCACACTTAGTATCACCGTATACACTGTCTTGGATTAAACAAAATAAATAATATTAATTTAATTAAAGCAATATAAGAAATATATATTTAAAACTTACTTGTCGTAAAGTATACACTTCCATGGCCATTGACAATTCGATTTAAAGAAAACATGCAAACATGCTAATCATTGCAGAACTAGCTACTGCCTGCATATTTGTCCGCGTGAACAAATGTTATCAACTTCCCTTTGTACGGGGATACAATTTAGGGCTCTTACACACGAGCGGCGTGTTGCCAACGGCAGAGGTAACTGATGCCGTCGACCTACAGCGACACTTGCAGTTTTAGCGCGCTGACGATGGCCGCCGCTGATCTTCAAAGTTAGAAAGTCGACGGCTGCCGCCGAAGCGTCAACAACTTGACTTGCTTTTTCTTTACAAACTTGTTAACGGAACACTGGATGTTCCTGACCTGCTGTCTCTTCTGAGCTTTTCTGCGCCAAAAATGTTCACCAGAGCTTCAAGGCTCAATGTTTTCAAAAACCTCAATTATTATACCAATCTTGAAAAAATTTACCTCTCAATAGACTTATCACCGAACTTAATAGATTGAGTTCAATGTATTCCATGGATCTTTTTACTGACAGTGTTCGTAGTTTTAAGCAAGCTATCCGCAGTATTGTTTTGGACCATTGAATATAATGCACGCAAGACTAAGTGAGTGATTATTATTATTATTTTTATTTAAACAATTTCACGGGTTTCACCCGGTCCATTACATAGGCATAAGTGGGGATGTAGCCAACACTTAGAGGCCTGTTTGGTATAAAAATACAATGTAGTATAAAAAAACAGACATTTTGGATGAAGGGTAACATGGGTAAAATGGCATGGCTATTGATATGAACTTATTAGTGATAAGGGATATAGTGGGCTATGGACACGGCACCTGTCAATTTCAGTCTCATTGAAAATATTTAGGCAGGTGGTGACTTGTCACCCACTAAACGGGGCCCCGCATAAGAGCCACCATCAATAGGACAAAAGGGGCAACGTTGGTGTGGATGTCTAAAGGGTGTCGAGAGGTGTGCTGCGATTTCACTAGAGCGCTACTACCGGCGTTATACCCTTTAACACTTCCACCCTTGGAGCTTTTTGTTACTTGCTCTTGCGTCTCCACCTCCAGGAATCCAATTAAGGCAAGCCGGGGGTCAGGGGTCTCATGTAGCCCCAGGGAGAATCAGGGTCCGCGGTGTCGCCACTCACCGACGGCTCG
This sequence comes from Selenia dentaria, assembly GCA_917880725.1. Lineage (NCBI taxonomy): Eukaryota > Metazoa > Arthropoda > Insecta > Lepidoptera > Geometridae > Selenia > Selenia dentaria. The sequence continues at coordinate 22,806,734 of OU862898.1, forward strand.
CCACAATGCCGCCCCTGCGGTATTTTTATTATTTCTTCTATCAAGCGCAGCTTAGGTCGTGCACCGACACGGTAGATAGACGACCTGATAAAGGTCGCAGGACGACGTTGGATGCAGGTCGCTTTCTACCGGTCCTTTTGGAAAATTATGGGAGAGGCAGTTCAGCAGTGGACATCCTACGGCTGAGATGATGGTGATGATGAATTTAAATAATAAATAGTGTAATTTTAACCAATTTAATGACAAACATACACACCTACGGCCTTGCCGTATCGTATCTTTTAATTAACATAATTAATTTATGGGTGGCACTTTATCACTAATATTATAAACGCAAAAGGTTGTGGGAGAGAGAGAGAGAGAGTGTGACGGTCTAACTTGATCATGAATTGAATGATATCATAAACCAGTTGGAGCGATACAACTGCAGAGTTATTTGATGGCCCCTTTTTTATAACTTGCAAGGAAGTTGTGTGGAAGTTTGGCTGACCGTTTAGAGCAGTTGGTAGTTTTTATCCGCTTTCTGAGTCGCTGTCCCGGTTTCGATCGGATCAAACATTTGGGTGCATGATGTATATAAGTATCTATGTATAGCAGTCATCAGGTTACCAGAGTACAGGCTATGGTTTGGGACCTGAATACTCCTTGTGTATTGTCCCCTACTAGTATTAAGTATATTTCATTTGTTTAAGGATTTTATCTGGTCCTTAACAATGTCATAAGTAGGCTATTGCCAACACTTACAGGTATGAAATATAGGCACATTTGTTTTTATTATTATAATAATTATTTTACTATAAATTTTGCGGAAAGTACCACTTAACCACACACGTTGCAGTTCTTGGTTAAGTAGGTTGAAAAATCTTTTGTAAAATTCTGCAAAATCTATTGTATTACCTATTGGCCAAATATCGTGAGTCAACGGGTTAAGTGCACTAGTTGTTTTTTACATTGCAGTTTTTCCGTCATCAGCCTAAACCGAAGAGTGTTTATTATTTGAGTTTTACAAGTAGATAATTTCCCTTGCGCTGTGCGATAATTGTTTTTTTAGTAGTTTGTATTAGTTTACTTTATTTTTCCTAATGTTTGCTGAATGTTCCTCGTGTCTATAAAGACCCTTTATCATTTATAAAAATAAAATCTGAAATCCATAAATGTGTAATAACAATCTTAACAAGAAAAACGAATTTACTATTGAATATTATACAAACTTAGGTATTTAATTATTATAAAAAAATGTATAACGAACTTGTTATATGCGGTTGCGGCAATAACCGTGTTTATGGCACGACAGTTTGTCCTTTGACCTAGTATGTATTTAGTTTTTAAGCAATAATATTAGATGCTTTCTTCTCAATCTGTTGATAAAGCACGACACTATCATGGTTTTGCCATTAAGACACCATTTCCGCTGCTACTTCCGTTTGTGGTCACATGACTTCTAGAAACTTTTGTACACAACAACACTTGTTGTTTATACATTTTGTATGTATCAAAATAAAGGAAATCCAATGATAAATATTTGTTAAATTATTTGAGTTATTTGCTCCAATCACTATTAAGTTAACATTACTTTGTAATTTCTTTTATATAATACCATTCGGTAATATTCTAATTATGAAATGAAATACAGACTTTTATTGGCATATTTTATTTACATACTTCTTTAAGAAATTTAAACAATTAAATTAAAGCATTATTCTCCTAACAAAACAATGCTTTAAAACATTTTTTTAATTATTAAAGTACAATGTGTCCCGACAAAGGAGGTTTCAATTCAATTTAAGTACACATTATCTGTGGTGAGCGCGCTGGTTCCGAGCCAATAGACCAATAACAGACTTTTCCCACTGATATTGGCAAAATTGTGGTTACGCCGCACAAGCCATACATGAGCCATACAAGAAGAAGAAGAAGAAGAAGAAGAAGAAGAAGACTTTTTCCATTTTGGCGCTATTTCGTACATACGAATTTGATTAATATTTTGTTGGATAAAACTTTAGTAGCAAAAATGTCATGAGATTAAATAAAGTAGTGTATGCAACTGCTTATAATTAGGTATTAAAACACTCGTGTAATCTTATTTTGAAACTCGCCTACACTCATGTTTTAATACCCTCCATTATATGACAGTTGCATAAACTAATATTAGACTATGCCAACTACCCTATATCTTCAGAAAGCAGCGTCGCCCCATTCAGAATAAAGCTGTGTCGTTAAGATCCTTCTGATTCATGTCATAAGTCATGCGCATATAAGCTCATGTGCAAGTATGTTAGGACATTTTTTATGTCATCATAAATTACTAGTCTATGGCAAAGTCATACATAATATTTGTTGTTCATCTTGAAATTATAATGTAGGTTTCGATGTTTAACAACGTGGTCCTGTTTAGGTATGTAGCGAATTGTATGTAATAGAATGGGATCAACTTTGAGCCATAATTTATCCAAAAAGAAATAATCACCAAAAGCGGATAATCCCGTAAAAAATATGTGTAAGCACACATAAAAAAGTACACGACTTAGCTACGAATACATAGACGACCTTATTTTCGGAAGTCAGTATTAACTCACAACTGTATACCTTGACTGTACTGGAAATCTTATAACAATGTGTTCAGCTGTAATACCTTGACGCGCATATATATATCGTCTATATACAAGCGTTGTTATTGTCCGAGGTCGTTTGCTGATAATCATCCGACCAGTCCAACCAGTGTTATGAATACACTCGTTCTTATTTATTATGTTCTTGTAAATGTCAGAAAATGATACCACACAAGCCCTGGTAACATTAAAATATTGTGTTGTAAAATTATATAAAATTATGATTAAGTACCCCACCTGCCCCCAAAGACATGGCTTTCCTCCACATCTAAAAATGATACCACACGACAAGCATCTAAGTTATTTTCTTGATTAGAAACAAATGTTAAACGTTTAGCATGTAATTTACCGAAGATAAATATCTAAAAATATTGATGTACTTATATTATTGTTACTAAATACTTATTTCAAATTTAACTGCGAAGCGCACAATTATCAATATAAGCACCATTATTACATATTGTTTCACGTAGATACGTCAACCATCTAGAAAGTTACTTTTTACCACATAATAAATAATTAATAATCCTATTCTCATTGTAAATGAATGATTTACTTGAAAGAACAAAGCATAAATCTGTCTTTTTGCAGATTGTTAGTAGCACTAATAACAGTATCCATTCTCAAGCGCTTAAGATATCAGTCTAAAACATCAGCCACTGGATAAAAACCAACAACCTCACAATTAATGTCAGTAAAGAAAAAGTCTTAAATAATGAAATAATGTAGTTCCTTAGATCTATACATTGATAATGGAAGAGTTAAAAAAGACAACGAAATATATCTGCTTATAAAGAGGCCAAGAACTTCTTTACAAAAGGTTGCGCTTATGGCTTATTATGTTTATGTATGTAGCATCTATTTTAAGATAAGCTTTCAAACATGAAGTTATGGTGTATGGGTGAACAAGTGTTGGGACTTGGGAGATTATAACCAAAAAAAACTGTACGAGCAATCTGAAGTGTGAACCCCTTACAGTCATAGCTGTAACTTTTTCCTAAGATAAACATCCTTACCAAGAATTTTTATTTTAGAACACAATGTATTCGTCCATATACATCTGTTACAAAATTGAGCAGCGTTATAAATTTCGAAACGGGATACCCTATTAAACTTGTAATTCCTAAAGTTAAAAAGCAGATAAGCTGCATCAATAGTCATGTCATTGGTAATTAAATTTTACAATAAACTGCCAGTAAATATAAAACTATTACCACTTCAAATCTTTAAGAAAATTATATATGAATGGATAGTCAACAAAGCATTATACTGTTAATACATTTTTTTGTAATGGTTCATCAAAGTGACTCCCTCTCGCCTGATGGAAAGCGAAGATGGAATCAAGAAGCAATGACCATTAGTGCAGCCGTGAGCTGCATTAATCGCCACCCTACCCCCACATCGAGAGATGTTTTTTCACGCACGATTAAATATTGTTTGAGCATCCATATTACATGTAAAGTTAAAATTGATTGCATAAATGCAAATCTCTAATCAAGTAGTAGTCTCTTATGGAGGATCCCAATAATCTATCTATCCACGGTTTTCCTTACTACCGATAGAAATTTGACATAACGTTCATACAAAAAGTGTCAAATATCTATCTCTAGTAAGGTAAACCGGCGATAGATAGATTATTGGGACCGGCCGTTAGTAGTTATTAACCTTACAATCTTATAACCTTAGTAAACACATTACATTAGAGCCTATTAATTTGCCATCTTATAGTAGTAAATCAACTCGACTAATTTTTAGGCCATTGATTTCATGGTCTTCCTTAAATTCTAAATGCAATATTTGTTAGATTTGTCCCTTATGACTGATCATTATAAACCTGTGTTTTCAAACAAATGAAGTAGTCTTGACTTGACTTCTTTGTGTATGGCCTTTCTGCTTATTGCATTTTTGCCAATGCCCGTTCCATGGCAGTTTCATGAAAACACTTTGGAGGTTGCTTAAACTAAGAATATGATCGGCGAGTTATAGGGAGATTCCACCAGACTTGAACAATGAAGTATCTGTATTTGAATCTAAAAACATTGATGTTTAAAGCCCACATTTATGGAGAGAAGCACCTGTACTACATATTGTTGCTGATAAATACGAAAACCATTTAGAAAGTCACCGTCTCTTTCCCGGACGGTAAGCATTCACAGATTTCACTTGCTATCATCTTGGTAGACTTCCGTTTCGTTCACTCTGTTCATTCTTCAAATCTTCATATACACTAGTTTAGTTCGTAATATTGTTTAAGTGTCCTTTCCCATACTTTAATTCTTAATTTTGTCCCATTGTCTTAATTTCTGGTATAATATCATATCTGGTATAATTACTTTGTATTTGTACTTTTATCCATCCGCTATAGTATTATGTATTATATACTTATGAAAAATGAAGACTGTCCGGCACAAATTTAAATTTAGTAAATGCTTTTATTATTGTTAAAATATATTTGAATAAAAACAACTCACTTGTTTTATAAGCGGTGACACGTTCATCATAGAACCACTATTTCAATGGACTAGTAATTAGATCTTAAATAAAAAGCGTTCTCGGCAATTGAGTTCGTAAAAAAACTAACAAAACAAAGGATTTTCGTACGCATTGTTATAGTATTGTTAGTTACTGCACGCGGCTTGGTTCTCGTAGATATGAACAGTTTATTTTTTCTTGAATCGAGTTAAGAAGAGGTTATTTACATTATTATAAATGAATATAAACCCGTTTAGTTACGTTCAACGCTGAAGGTAACGAAAATGTATTTATTTATTTATTAATATGAACGCACTTGCATTTATACATATTATCAGCCCTTAAATGAAATAAAACAAAGTCCTTACTAATGAAGTAACTTAAAAATAAAAATATTTATGTAATGTCAAACTTAAATAATAATCCTTAATAAAATGTCCAATTGACTATTATTCACAAAATGTCAGCATTAAATTAACAATATTAGACCAACTATCGTTAAATATGTCACAGTCGGGAAACGTACTGAGGAACGCGTTGAGGTCGCACATGGCGCGGTGAATCGGGGAGTACCGACGATGTACCGTACGACACCCCCCAGGGAAGAACAACTTGTGCCTGTGATTAGGTCTAAGGCGGATATACTTATCTGGCACATATATAGCACACATACGATTGTGCAACTCTAGAGAATCTATGTACATGTGTGTAACACATACAATAATTAAATAATATATCAAGTGCAATTACTATAATAATTATTGATGATATTAGTATGATAATGTCTATTCAGTCATTGAAATAAAGACATAATTCTCACGAGCGGTGGCAAAAACGGATCTGAAATCCTGTTTGCAAACGACGTTGAAACTATATATGTAATACTGAAATAGAATATACACACCTCAAAATTGTTTAGGTGTGGAGTATGTGGATGGAATAATGGATAAAATAATTAACGTTTTGATGAAATACAGACATTTTTTTTTTAAATCTTTATTTATTTAAAAGGAGTTTGATCAGACATGATCATGCCACTCCCATAGTATACAATCGATATACATTAACTACGCCGTTTTATGGCTATGTTAACAAGTTTGTATAGCCTTCTCGCAGCCGCTGATAGAGGGAATGCGAGAATGCTATTACAAATACCCAGCTCTTTGACATCGATATTGGTAGCCATCAGTAACGCTCTTCTCTCGACTTCGTTCCGGACACATTCCACCAATACATGGTAAACATCCTCAACTACTCCGCACTCGGCACAATTTGGTGAATCGGACTTCTTCATTAAATATGCAAATCTATTTAGTGGAATGTGCCCGGATCGAAGTCTCAATGCAGTGACAATCTCAGATTTCCGTGTAGGAGAACCACGGCGAGCGCGTTAAACAGGGTTGGATAGTCCTGTACCAAATGCCCTTTGTCAATGATCTCTCATCGAAATACTCTTTCCATGTTTCAATACATTTTTCCCGCACTAAAAATAAAAGATCAGTGAAAAAAGGCACACAAAAGAACAGTTCCCCATTCTCAACAGCATCTTTGGCAAGTTGATCTGCCTTTTCGTTGCCCGGCAAGCCAACATGGGACGGTACCCATTGTAAGACGACATTTTTGTTTTGTTGTGCTAATTTTTGAACAGAGTCCAGAATATTGTAGGCTATCGGTGTACCTCGAAAGTTCGAGGAGCACCGAGCCAAATGTTGGAGTGCGCTTCTGGAATCTGTCAATATTACATATCTGCCAGACGGGCATGACTTAATATAAGAAATCGCCTCTGCTATAGCGAACAGCTCTATACACATAATAGAAATATTAACATTGAGTCTTAATTTAAAATAATTTTCTGTTTGTGGGTCATAGAAAGCAAATCCAGCAAGGCCACTTTTTTCTTTCGAACCGTCCGTATAAATTTTATAATATCCATTGTACCTTTTGTTTATATAGGTATCACACAATTGTCTCAAAACACATGTATTATAGGTATTTTTAGGTTTACTGATGTATTCAATATCACACTTTATAATTTGAGACAGATCCACACCGCCGACCCACGTATCCATAGAAAACATTTCTAATCTTTCACTACTGTGTATAGGTATAGATCTAAGATATTCGTGTATTAGTACTAAGGTAGGTTTGTTTTTGCGTCTCCAATAAGGATTTTTACATAGATCATATAGTTTATCCAATGCTGTGATAATATTGCTATTGTTAATGGATTTTGACTTTAACAAAAACTTCCCAGCTAGGTAGTGTCTTCTTACAGTGAGAGGTGGAAGGTGAAGTTCGCACTCCATGACGTGAATGGCTGTACTTTTAATAAAGCCACCTATTACCCGCATGCACTTATTTTGTACCTTATCTAATTTGCCTAAATGCGTTTTGCAGCTACTCCCATACAGAAAACTACCGTAGTCAAGCCTGCTGCGAATAATTGAGATATATATTCGTCTCAAATACTTCGGATGTATGCCCCAGCCTGAACCAGCTAATACTTTAAAAATGTTGACTAACTTGGAAGTCTTAGAAATTATCTCATTAATATGTTTTGTCCAGCGCAATGACCGATCTAGCCATAAACCCAAGTACCTGACGACATCCGAAGACTGCATGGGAATATTGTTTATGGAAAGGTTTACACATTCGCTAATGTGACCTCGTTTGAAAAGGCAAGATTTTACTTTTAGCGGGTGATACTTCTAGGCCTATGTTAAAAAGCAATCTTGAGAAGTTATTTAATGCTAATTGTAATTGTTGTGTATTGTCCTCTTTATTAATGCCCGTTTTGTACAGAACAAAGTCATCCGCATATTGCGAAATACAGACATTATTAATAGACTTGCATATACTACTTGTTATTATATTAAATAATAAGGGCGAGAATGGATCTCCTTGAGCTAAACCGCAACAGGTATATCTACGATTGCATACTGTTCCCCCTTGAATATTGAGATACCTTTCCTTCAGAAAACTCCATAAGTAGCTGCATATACCTACACTTACTCCCATCTGATTCATAATGTTTAATAAACAAGTAATATCAACATTGTTATATGCATTATTAATATCTATGAAACATGCAATAGTGTGGTAATTATTCGAAAAGCCCGTTTGAACTCTTGATACTAAAAGAGAGAGATTATCTAGTGTAGATCTACATCGCCTAAAACCAGTTGTATCTTCGGATAGAAGATCGTTTTTCTCTAAGAACCATTCTAATCTCTTGATTAGAATGCAGTGAAAAATTTTACATACACACGATATCATTGATATAGGACGCAGTGACACCGGTGCACGCGGGTCAAGAACCGGTTTTGGGATAGGTACTATGGTTGTATCTCGCCACTGAATCGGGACGAAGCTTTGTGAGAAAAACACGTTATACAAATACAATAGAATTGTTTTACCGTTTTCAGGGAGATTGCTTATCATCGAGTACGAGATTTGGTCGCTTCCGGGACATGTATCTTTATGGCGAATATTGTTATCTAGCTCGTGTCTGGTTATTGGATTATCTAGGTAAGCATAGGTTGACGAGAAAGAAGGGGCACATGGGAGTGTGTAGTCAGGCGTAAGGTTACGCAACAGTTCATTTGCACATTCTTTGTTTACATAGGATCTAGACATTTTATGACCCTTGAGCCACTTTATTTTTCGCCACAACTGGTTTTGAGTTATAGATCCATCTAGTGAGGAACATACATGCTGCCATGACACGTCTTTTGTCGTACGCATAAACCTTTGGGTATTACGTATTTTGTCTTGTAAATAGCTTAGATTCTGAGGGGTAGGGTTTCGTCTAAATAATGCAAGTGTAAGGACGTTCTGCTACTAATTTTGATAGACACATATTCCAATAAGGTTTTGGTGAGAATTTACTGATAGGGTTATTATTAATTTTTATATATGGAATGTAACGATTCGCGGCGGTGTTCATACACTGTATAAAATAGTTATAACATTCCTGTGGATTGTTTGTATATGCAAAATTACTATAAAGGTCGTTCAAAAAGTCCCTATATGTTGACCAATTCGCATTTTTATAATTCCGACGTAGATTTATAAGGTGAGGATCGTGCTCAAATTGTGTGCTAATCTTAATAACTAAGTGGTCGCTACCTAGTGTTTCATTTATTGTAGTCCAATTGAATTTAATTGCGACATCAAGTGACACTAATGATAAGTCCGGGGCGGACTGCTGTAGCTGGTTATTTACTAATTTTATTCGCGTGGGGCTGCCGTCATTTAAGCTAAAGAGTGAAACTTCTGATATACTGTCCAAGATTTGGGAGCCCCTGCTGTTTATTTTATTCGACCAATTCGTATGGTGGCCATTGAAGTCGCCTAGAATAATAGTTTTTTTGCCGATTGCTGTAAAAATGTGGTCCCAGTCTGTTCGACAAGTATGTACAGACGGAGCACAGTAAATAGAAGCTACATACTCGACATTCTCACAATTATAAACTCTAAGCATCAAAAGTTCTATGCCTGGGTTTAAACTACTTGCAGGATGTAAAGAAGCACTAATAGAATTATGAACACAAATTGCAACTCCACCATACGAATCTGGCCTGTCCTTACGATACACTGTGTAGCCACTTAATTTTATCTGGCAATCAGGTTCTAACCATGTCTCACTAAGTGCGGCGATGTGGACCTTCTCGTGATATAATAATTGGTCAAATGCTACTAATTTAGGTTTGAGACTTTGCGCGTTCCATTGTATAATATTAAGCTTACATGATTTTTTGGTGTAATCCATTATGAGTTGATATAGTTCAATATTAATTGCAATATTGGCCAGTCCGATATATTTTCGAATACTACTAGAATAACCCACTCAACACAGCACTTAATGGCACTCTGCACTTTAACTTGTATAGAAGACTCTTTTAAAAATAAAATCTCTTTAAGTCTTTTTAGGAGCTCGCCGAATTTTACTTCTCTCTCTTTCTTTTCTTTCTGTTCAATTTCAGGGTTATTGAGTACCACATTAGGAGGGAATAAGTCAGTGTTAGCCCATTGGTCTGTCTCCGTGGCTGGACGTTGTTGTTTTTTGCCCTGTCGAAGAGGTTTCTTATCATCTTTCTTCACACTGCGAACTACCGCTTTTGTTGAGACCATTTCAGCAAAGGTAGGTTCTTGAACAGGAGTACACATAGTAACCCTGCCCATCGACGGTGTGGGATACTCGGGTGTGTATGTTTCCACTCTAGGTTTAGGTGCTTCCGGAGGAACGTACATCGTCAAGGCTTTTCGGTACGTACAATTAAATTCGGCCATAATTTCTCTGAGTCTTTTCTCTTTACAAAACGCCGGGCATGTTCGGGATAGCGCCATGTGACGGCCACCACAGTTAACACATTTGTAAGATATAGTTTCACAGTTATTATGGTTTTCGCCACATTTAGGACACACTGTTTTTGTAGTTAATATATATATTAACGGCGAATACATCAGTCACCTTCGATTTGCCGACGATATTGTAGTCATGGCAGAATCCATGGAAGACCTCAGTACAATGCTCGAAGGCCTCCATCGAGTTTCCCAACGGGTAGGTCTTAAGATGAACATGGATAAGACGAAAATTATGTCTAATGCCCATGTTGTACCTACCCCAATATCAGTTGGGAACTCAGTTCTCGAAGTTGTTGACGAGTACATCTACCTGGGACAGACAGTCAAACTAGGCAGGTCCAACTTCGAGAAAGAGGTCAATCGTCGAATCCAACTCGGCTGGGCAGCGTTCCGGAAACTTCGCGAAGTCTTCTCGTCAAAAATACCTCAGTGCCTCAAGACAAGAGTCTTCGACCAATGTGTGTTACCAGTGATGACTTATGGCACTGAAACGTGGTCTCTTACTATGGGCCTCATAGACAAGCTCAAAGTTGCACAACGAGCTATGGAGAGGGCTATGCTCGGGGTTTCTCTACGTGATCGAATCAGAAATGAGGAGATCCGTAGAAGAACGAAAGTCACCGACATAGCCCAGAAGATTAGCCAGTTGAAGTGGCAATGGGCAGGGCACATAGCACGCAGAACAGATGGCCGATGGGGCCGAAAGGTTCTGGAGTGGAGACCACGTACCGGCAAGCGCAGCGTAGGTCGTCCACCGACACGGTGGACAGACGACCTGAGAAAGGTCGCAGGACGACGTTGGATGCAGGCCGCTTCCAACCGGTCCTTTTGGAAAATCATGGGGGAGGCCTATGTTCAGCAGTGGACGTCCTACGGCTGAGATGATGATGATGATGATGTTTTTGTAGAGGGGCATCTTTTTGTCACATGTCCCAATTTCCAGCAATTACCGCACTGCGACACAGGGAAACCATAAGGTGCTACCCTTATACGTAAACTGTCTAGAAGTATATGAGACGGTCGAAAAGAACCCTTAAAACATATCCGTACGGTTTCACTAGGATGCCATCCCTCCACATTAGGAATGCGCCGCAAAAGTCTGGTAACAGAGTGTATTTGAGCAGGTTTGGTGCTAGATATACATTTTATAATATCTTCCTCGGATACGTCCAAATCAATATCTTTTATCACACCGTAGGAAAAGGTTGTTTCCATCGCCCTATGCATTCTCCATCCTAAATCAGTAAGTGGCGAACATTTTTCTATTTTTTCGACTTTAAGTTCATTGGCAATGTCCACCCTTACCTTATACGGGTTGATATACTTCACTCTTTCGATATCTGTAATACCATGGGCCTTAAAAATTTTTGCTAGGGCAAACTGTTTCGGCATTTTCTCATTGCATGTTATGTACAATTCGATACTTCTTTGTTCTGGTTTAAGTTTCTTTTCTTTTGCTCCAACAGTGATCCAGTCACCTTCTTCTTCGCCTCTATTTCTTTTCATAGGTCTCGCTAAATCATCTTCCTCCCTCCTCTCTTGTTGTATTATTTCTTCGTGATACTGTTCCTCTAGTACTTCAATCATCTCGTGTTCTCTCAAAGAACTCATCTTGCTTGTCTCTTCTAACGTATCGTCTGATATCTGAGCGCATTCGATAATGTCATCCATCTTGTTGAATTAATCGAATCGCATCGTAATCCGTAGAGTGAAAGCAAGCGTCACTCGGGTGTACCGAGTGCAGGCCGGCGCGCGGCGCACGCGGGTGCGTGAAACAAGTTCCTATTCACTACCTGCACTACCACCTCGCGCGAATGCCGACACGAGACTGACATACATTTTGAATACCTTCAACAAGCTTTAAGTTCATAAAATACTAGCAAACCCTGCGAACTCCGTTTCGCCACCAGATGGCTTCGTTTTATGTAACATTTCGTTTGGCGCCATCTACTTAAAATATTGGTTTGTAGTACATGCTATGTATCAGAGATGGCGCTGTATGTGAAAAAAGATGTTCCCGCTTTTCTTTTTAAATTTTTCCTGAATTTTCTGTACTATAAACCTCACGGAGCCCGAGACCTTTCCAACGAATGCAAAACCGTGGAAATCGGTTCGTGCGTTCTGGAGTTATAGCGTCAGGAAGGAAAACCCGACTTATTTTTATATAGTAGATTATTCTATGGCTAGTACGTGAAATTGAAAAGTAGGCAAGTCATTTTAACATTTTATTCCATTATAAATGTGTTGCTCGTCATTTCTGCTATCTTTATTGATTATTAAAAAAAATAAAACAAATCAAAATAGAATTTACTATGGTAGATTAAACGCGAATAAGTTAATAAATTAAATGGAGAATTAATGATCAGATCTTTCTTTATAAGGTATAATAAGGTAAACCAAATTGAAAAGTCTAAATAAATTTACAGGAAACATATTGTATGAAAATAATCGGATGTAGTATGTAATCGACCCATCGGATATTAATCGATGTGTGGATCGATTGGTTTAGATGTACTGATGTGGACCACCGTCGATAATATACTTTTCTTTTATTGTATGTTACGGATTCGTATGAACTAAGTTTTTACCGAATCTAACGATGAGAATAACAAAATGGAAATAACTACAAATCAAACGCAACAATATCTCATAAAAAAGTTATGCTGACTCATATTAGAAAACAAAAACCACCTTTACGTTTCTTGTTTACATTAATTTATTTTACTGAAGTTCTACAGATCTAACGAAATTCGGCCGGAGACGAAGTTCGGTAAAAGTTGCCGCAGTCCGACTATACCGAATGTGAAACTAATTGCGGTGCATCTCTTATTATTATTTATTATAACATCCAGTGTCTAATTTATATAAGTTTAGAATGAACTCGAGTTTGGTGACCATTTAGTTGATTCCGAACAGATGCTAGATGGCGCTTGTAAATGAGTCACAAAAGCTGCATCGCGCAAGCGTTTCGTTCACGTATGGCACGTATGTAATTATAGACGGCGGTTAATTCGATATTTAATGGAGGCATACACAAGCATGTTATATTTAATATAGCAAGTTGAGAGAATAAGTGCGTTTTTATTTCCCTTGTAATACACCACCACTATCAGGCAGGCTATTAGTATATTGTACACATAGTATATCCATATCTTATATAAAACAAAGTAGGGTTTGTATGAACACTTATAACTCTAGAACGGCTGGACCGATTTTAATGCTTTTTATTTGTATTCAGCGATGTTATACGTACCATAATTATGGTACACGTACCATGATCCAGATGTCTGTACCATGTACCATGGAACATTCATTATGGTACGCAAATGTACCATAATTTCTCATTTATCATCGATACATAGAGACAGAAATAAATACAACAATTTTGAATACCTTTTGCAGGATCATTGTTTTTTACATCATTCCCGCATTCCAAATCACAATAAAAATTTTCATTTTAAGTATTAAATTCAACCCAAAATACTACTTTTGTGTCAATATTGGTAGTAGGCAGTCAGGCATATTTAATTTTTAATATGCCTGAAAAATCAAAGTGAGTACCGTAGACTGCTACTCACTCACTTATTTAAAGTTAGTTTACAAGTCCTGCCATTGTAGCAAATTGAATTATAAACAAGTTTGCTGGTATCAATTTTCCATGTAAAATTAAAAATAAACATGATTATGCAATGATAAGATATTACCTCCACCTCTTTTCGGGTATTAATAGAAAAATATCGGTCCGAAGAAAAAAATATAAGAACCAAATTAATAGAAAACTTAATTGCTAACAACTTTGTTTTCTTACAACTAAGTTTCATGTTAGAAAAAAAATAAAGGTATCAAAATTGTAGGCAATCCAATTTTAAACAACTGTTGTGAAATCGTATTGACCTTATATTGTTTAACCATGTTCAATTTACAGTGTACTTCAGTACACGATAATTCAATAAACAAAATTTGACCCTTTAAATAAAGATGGCGGATCGATTACCACGCACAATAAAATTCAGACTGCCAGTGACCTTTCCCATATAATTCCGAAGAAAAATTTATATTTATAATTTTTCCCAGGTCAAATCCTAATCGGACTGGGCTATCGTTGATAACACAGAATTAAGTTAAATGATGTGAAATAAAGTCCTGGTATACCACATACAGTGGTTGTTGTCCTAGACCAATATAGACCCTCAGAAAACCGTACCATAATTTTATCTAAAGTACCATAATTTTGAAGAGCCGATGTCATAATTCCTGAGTTGGCATCTAACATCCCTGTTTGTATTTATCTCCGTCCCGAATAGCAGAATAACCATAAATAAAAGTATGAGAACATTGTATAAAATGTTAATTACAAGAAAAATACATAATAAAAAGTACGAGAGTGTTGGAGCCTGAACAAATGGGTCACAGCTCAGCGAATAAAATTGCTCAAGAAGAGTGTGTGTTTTTCAGCTATGACCCTCGATATGATGAGACGAAACGAGTCCATTATAAATAATGAGTGTACCCAAAATTTGTTCGAATTAAATTTAATGTGAGTGTGATAATGAAAAAAAATGGTGTGAAATGATTATTATGCATGAACGATAAGTAAGGTTAACCAGTCCACCAACCGTGCATATTATTTCATTGTTAGAGTAGTTCACACTTACTAAAACAAATCAAGTATTTAGTTACAAACTTGGTATATATTATAAAATTTTATATATGAGTTAATTTAAAAAAAAATATTGAGCTGAGTGTTTTATTTCTAATTAATATTGTTAAAATATGCGTGAGAATCTTCTAAAAAATGAAAAACTTTTTAACACACTTGATGTGTTTTAGATGTAATAAATATAAGTACTTACCTACTATCTAGTCGTTTCGGTTTTTATCTGCTTAGGGTTCTATAAAGCAACACCAACCGCATTTAATAGCAGTATCTCTCGATCTCGACTGGACTTTAGTAGTTTCATGTGTGATCTCTTTTTTTCGCCAAACTTTTTTGTCATAACTGATTTGGCATAACGAGTTACGCATATTTTTTGTCATAACTGATTTGGCATAACCAGTTACGCATATTTTTTGTCATAACTGATTTGGCATTACGAGTTACGCATATTTTTTGTCATAACTGATTTGGCATAACGAGTTACGCATATTTTTTGTCATAACTGATTTGGCATAACGAGTTACGCATATTTTTTGTCATAACTGATTTGGCATAACGAGTTACGCATTTTTTTTGTCATAACTGATTTGGCATTACGAGTAACGCATATTTTTTGTCATAAATGATTTGGCATAACGAGTTACGCATATTTTTTGTCATAACTGATTTGGCATTAAGAGTTACGCATATTTTTTTGTCATAACTGATTTGGCATTACGAGTTACGCATATTTTCTGTCATAACTGATTTGGCATAACGAGTTACGCATTTTTTTTGTCATAATCACCGTATGTCATAAATGTTTTGTGGCATACTATTTCAGTAAGCATAAATATAGTTTAGGCTAGTAGTTTTATGCCCTAATTTCGATTCGCATAAAGTTGTAAGGCATAATGTTTGTTCCTCTAATAGTTATCAGGCATAAAGATCCGGTGTACCTCTGAATTTCGACAAGTTCAATTCTTCAGTTGGTTACTTCAGACAATTGCTTACTTAGAAAAAACATAGTTCGACAAGTCATTGCTTCGACAGAACAAACATACGACAAGAATTACTCCCACAGAATGTACGCGGAGTGTCTCTGGTCAGAGCAAAGTCACGATAGTAGCGACGCGAAGCTAGGAGGAGCGTTAGGTTGAACGGTGACCACACAACGCGCGAGCCGAGCGAGCGCAGCGAGCATGTCGCGGCAGTGGCCGGCGATGTGCCACAAACAGGCTTCGATAAGGATATAACGCAGCACTTTTGGGATAAACTACTTGTCGAATATATATGTCCTATCGAAGCAATGACTTGTCGATATATATTTTTTCGAAGTAAGCGACTTGTCAAAGTATTGAATTTTTCGATGTTCAGAGGTACACTCCACAAAATTTCCAATTTTTTTTTGCCTTATTATGCTCATAGAAATTTTGCTTTCAAAATTGTGCCAAATGAATGTTGTGCGTAAATATTATTAGGTTAAGTGAATGTATACTACGTTAAATTATGACAAAAAAATAGGGAACTGTTTCATGCAGTAGTAATGTTGAGTCAAGTCACAGTCACACAAATGAGTATGTCATTGAATCACTGTCTTGTCTGATACTCATATCGTTAAATATTACTCAAAACATCCGTCACTCGAACGAGTCAAGGGCTTGGTATTACGTCGTCAGTTCAAGGAAAATATGATCAAACCGGCGCGGCGGCGTAGGAAAAACACAAGCAATCGTAAAGCTTGAAAATAGCCCAATGCCGATTACGCTGGCGGTGGGCCGGGCATACCGATCCCGCTGTGACCGACTGTAGTTTGTCCGTATATGGCCGTCTTATTATTTGCAATGCATCTTTTTGGCATTCTATTTCAGTAAGAAATATAGTTTAGGCTAATAGTTTTGCTCTAATTTTTATTTGCATATAGTTATTTATATAGTTATAAAGATCAAAAGGCATAATTGCAACATACTTCAGTTAAAAGCATACATCATCCCAGTTGACGCAGTGACAGCAAGCGAGGAAGCGATACGACCAATAATATCACACGGCGAATTTTGGGTTAAGGTTTACATTTCATTTGAACGGATTATTCTATGTTTTTCGTAATACCAAGCCCAGTAGCCTGGACTCGAGTTCGAGTGACGGATGTTTGAGGTAAAATTTAAGATAAAGAGGCAAGTCATGTTTTAGTAAAGCGGTGAAACTTTATTAAAACCTTTTATGACGTTGAATTAGTAAAAATCAAAAACAAGGTTTCATGAATAGGGTTGTTGACCTTTTTTAAATGTATGTTAAATTATTCAGGACACTGAAAGACACACCTAGCATTTTTAATATTTTTTAAAAAATTTCAACTTTTAAAATTGGTTTTAAAAACATTATTCAATGGCCGACTATACGGCGTATGACGTCACTAGAGCAAAAACAAATTACGTTTTGCTTGCTTGGAGATAGCTTGCTTGAACATGGAGATGGCGGGAAAAAACCAACAATGACTGTTATAATTTCTTTTCTTTTGTGTTTATTCTCAAGTTTTGACGTGTAATAGTGGTGGATTATTAACAATGGTGTACGAGTGTCAGTAAAGTGTATAAAATCATGGAACATTATTTTTGTTTTTTTTCGTCTATCGTGTGCGTAACTTTTAGTAGTACATCCACGTCATTTATACAAAACAGTAATTAAATGACTGACTTATTTCTTAGCAGACTCTAACTACCTACTTGAAAAGGGTTTGTAACGGCACTTAAAAAGATAAACCTACATTTTAGCCGCATAATTTGTTCTATGTGGGATCTTCCACCTCAAAAGGAAAAATTATCCCTTATCAGATCGCTTTGTTGTCCGTCTGTTCGTCTGTCTGTCTGTTAAAACCCTTTTTCATTCAAAAAAGAAAAAAACTGAAATCTATAAATGTGTAACAACAATGATAACAATAAAAACGAATTTACTATTGAATAATATTATAAACGTAGGTATTTAATTAAAATATAATAAATTATAACAAACTTATTATTTGCGCTTACGGCAAACATGTCCAGATACAACGATATTGTTGTTTTGGAGCCAATTACGTAGGTCACAGCCGAAGGATCTAAAAAAAATCAAAAACTTTTGTACTAACTTTAATTAAAATAAAAGATTTTACAATATAATTTCCTATTCTAAGTACACGTATGAATGCTACGAGAAAATGTTGCCGGTACTCTCGGTGGTGGTGTAGGTTTCTCAGCATCTTCATAGTAAGTATGTTTCTTTGGTTTCAGGTTTTTCTGTCCTCTTATGGTGAATGTACCAGCGGCGAATAAGTAGAGCTGCTCCCAGTGCAAATGCACTAAATATAATGGTATAAATTGGTATCGTAGTGTGGTACTAATACGACGTATATACGACGTCAGGTGTAGTATGGTCCAAATGTAGGGTTGGTTGCAGCATCAGTTTGTCTTGGTATTGGTGAAGATCTCTCAGATTTATTGAATTGAGTTTGATGTGTGATGGTGGTGAGATATTCGATGGTTCGGTGTTCATGATAATTTTCATAATTTTCAGTGGTTGTCCTGCGATCCTGTCGTAGTTGTTACTGATGGTGATTTCATCGGTGCTCAATGAACAGGTGATTGGGATTGTGACCAGGAAGCTTCCTTGTACCGTGTTGTAGCTCTCATGTTCGCAGATAGTGTGAATCTTCGTCGGGTGTGGCTCAGATTATAAAACAAAAGGCAGATGGAGCGTACTGAATACGCGAGTGTCGCCACTAAAGCGAATACAAATTCAAAAGCAAATACAAACCCGCGCTAGTGCTATACGCGACTTGTCCGAAGCAACACGTAACGACTGGTTCGTAATTTTAATGTAAAAAATGCCGTCTTGTGTTATTAAACACTGTAAAAGTTGTTCCCAAAAAGAAAAAAAAAGAAGATGGAATATCCTTTCACAGATAACTATTAATTATTTGGCTTATATAATTTTTAATCAACATAATAACTTTACATGTGACTCGGAACACAAAACTTCGACAGTCATTCGCTTGTGTTGCAAGTATTTATTTAAATTAGATAGCCGTTTTATTGGTAAAACTACATTTAGAAGGTCTAGGGGTTAGTAATGTAACGAAAGTTTGTTTTTTAATATCGCAAATGCGAATATTTTTATAAGTCTCGCTCGCACGGTTTTTTTTACAAAAAAACCTCAAGACTTCTTAGAAAATACTTTTTATGTCAGGTTTTTTATAAAGTTGAAAATGCGAATATTTGTCTCGTTCGCACCATTTTTAGGGTTTGGCACCTTAAAAGGTAAAAAGGAAACCTTTATAAGATCACACTCTTGTCA
The DNA here is from genome assembly GCA_917880725.1 of Selenia dentaria. Taxonomy (NCBI): domain Eukaryota; kingdom Metazoa; phylum Arthropoda; class Insecta; order Lepidoptera; family Geometridae; genus Selenia; species Selenia dentaria. Next base: position 22,826,147 of record OU862898.1, read on the forward strand.
GTCTGTCTGTCCGTGTGTCACCACCGATTTTCTTAGTAACGGGTGGACCTAGCAAATTGAAATTTATACCAGATATTGCAGTCTATAGTCCCTATTAGGTGTATAAAAATCAAGGTCCGTCTTTTTCGCGAAATCGTGTATGTACCAAACTTAACCTTAATTTTCAACTTTTTTTATTTTTCGGTATAAGTCTGGGTCAACCGGAAGTACCCTATAGGGTTTGGGTCGAAAACCCATAATATGGTAGTTCCCGTTGACCTAGAATCACTAAATTTGGCAAAAAGCTAGGTTTTATAGAACGAATAAGGGAAAAAATATATGGCCCCACTCCTCTAATCTCCAAAGTCTGTAAAGAGAAAAATCTGAAATAATTTGTTACCTACAAATTTGTACGGAACCCGGGATGGGCGAGTCCGATGGAATGTTTTGTATGTTAATCTAGATTAAAAACTACCTGTGTGCCAAATTTTATCCAAATCAGTATAGTCATTTTTTCGTGAAAGAGAAATAAACATCCATACATACGTACTTCCATTCTCACAAACTGTCGGATATATGTGTAATAATTAGAAAAGTAGGATACTATTAAAATATTAAACAAAAACAAATAAACAATGAATTGTGATATATTTACCGAACCTTCTTTATTTATTGTAATTTATTTAGTTATTAATAACCATTGTTTTATCCATATATTACTTTAGTACTGTATGTTACAAAAGAACGTTTAACTTTCCAATATTATAACAATTTGTTACAAAAATGAAGGAGTTAATTTTTCAATATCTGGTAACTTTACACGCACACAGATGCACGTGTACGTACAGTGCAGTGGCTCGTTGTCATGCACACATAACTATAGAGGTGGCGACACTCGCGAGTTCGGCGCGCTCCATCTGCCTTTTGTTTTATAATCTGAGGGGCTCAGATTATAAAACAAAAGGCAGATGGAGCGCGCCGAACTCGCGAGTGTCGCCACCTTTATAGTTATGTGTGCGTGACAACGAGCCACTACACTGTACGTACACGTGCATCTGTGTGCGTATACAGTTACCAGATATTGAAAAATTAACTCCCACATTTTTGTAACAAATTGTTATAATATTGGAAAGTTAAACGTTCTTTTGTAAAATACAGTACTAAAGTAATATTTGGATAAAATAATAGTTATTAATAACTAAATAAATTACAATAAATAAAGAAGGTTCGGTAAATATAACACAATTCATTGTTTAATTGTTTTTGTTTAATATTTTAATAGTATCCTACTTTTCTAAATATTACACATATATCCGACAGTTTGTGAGAATGGAAGTACATATGTATGGATGTTTATTTCTCTTTCACGCAAAAACGACTATACTGATTTGGATAAAATTTAGCACACAGGTAGTTTTTAATTTATATTAACATACATAACATTCCATCGGACTCGCTCATCTCGGGTTCCGAACAAATTTGTAGGTAACAAATTATTTCAGATTTTTCTCTTCACAGACTTTGGAGATTAGAGGAGGGGGACCTTATATTTTTTCTTTTATTTGTTCTATAAGACCTAGCTTTTTGCCAAATTTAGTGATTCTAGGTCAACGGGAACTACCATATTATGGGTTTTCGACCCAAAACCTATAGGGTACTTCCGGTTGACTTGTCAATTTGGGCTAAAAAAAGTTGAAAATTATGGTAAAGTTTGGTACTTACACGATTTAGCGAAAAAGACTGACCTTGATTTTTATACACTATAGACTATAGACTTCAATATCTGGTATAAATTTCACTTGCTAGGTCCACCCGTTTCTGAGAAAATCGGTGGTGACACACGGACAGACAGACTGACAAGAGAGTGATCTTATAAAGGTTCCCTTTTTACCTTTTGAGGTGCTGAACCCTAAAAATGGTGCGAACGAGACTAATATTCGCATTTTCAACTTTATTAAAAACCTGGCATAAAAAGTAATAAGTCATGAGGTTTTTTGAAAAAAAACCGTGTGAGCGAGACTTATAAAAAAATATTTGCATTTGCGATATTAAAAAACAAACTTTCGTTACATCACGAACCACTAGACCTTCTAAATGTAGTTTTACCAATAAAACGGCTAACTAGTTTAAATAAATACTGGCAACACAAGCGAATGACTGTCGAAGTTTTGTGTTCCGAGTCACATGTAAAGTTATTATGTTGATTAAAAATTATATAAGCCAAATAATTAATAGTTATCTGTGAAAGGATATTCTATCTTCTTTTTTTTCTTTTTGGGAACAACTTTTACAGTGTTTAGTAACACAAGACGGCATGTTTTACATTAAAATTACGAACCAGTCGTAACGTGTTGCTTCGGACAAGTCGCGTATAGCACTAGCGCGGGTTTGTATTTGCTTTTGAGTTTGTATTCGCTTTGGTGGGGACGCTCGCGTGTTGGGTACGCTCCATCTGCCTTTTGTTTTATAATCTGAGCTGAGGGGTGTGGGAACGAGATAGCGTAGTGTCTTTCATCTAGGCGATCCACGGCTTCTTTGGCTTAACTTGATTGTAGTCATCTCACATGTTGCATCCAGAGATTGATTGGTAATGAGGATTTGTATGCAGTCTGCTTGTGATTGAAGTTGGTGGCTAAGGCTTTCTTCGCAGAGGAACCGATTACCGTACTTCAGACATTCTGTCTCTATGTACATGAACGCGTGCCTGTTACTTGCTATGAGAGGATATGGAGGTACAATGGATTGGTTGTTCTTATTAGGAAGGATAGCTAGTCTATATAAGTCATAGTTTATAGGGGATATAATGGGGAACTTTAGTGTCATAACTATACGTCTGCCTGAGAAATAGTAACCTGGTTTGATTACGTCATAATACTCCCTCAGGTCTAATTTTATTAAGTGACCCTTAGGATAAATTAATTCTAACTTACTTAACATCTTACTTAATACATCTATGCCTAATATAGAGTGGTGAGTGCTCGATGCACGCACGAAACTTAAAATATTCTCTAGCCTAGAGAGTTCCGTCATAATATCATCCGCGTTTTCAGAAATGATAACTAAAAGTTGAGCAAACTTAGCATATTTAATAAGGCTCGTATCTCGGTATGCCTCGCTATCTAGCAGTAAGTTTAGAGTGGAGTTTATTTTCTCCTGATTAAGGACTATTTCAGTAATGATTTTACTGTGATGAGCCATCCAATCTTTGCTGATACTAATATGATTATTAAATTAGTTTATTGATTTAAATTGGTTATTTTCCAGAACTTTGATTGCATCATTAAATTTTACAGCATCGGAATAATCTAGATTGCCAGTAATACTTTTAATAACGGAACCTAAGCCGTCTACAAGACCTCTTTTACTGCGATTGGGTTCTAGACTCTGAAGGTGGCTAAGTATTTTACGCACTTTTACGTTTAGATATTCGATTTGAAGTTCGTAGAGCGCGTAAGTATCGTTTCCTAGTCGAGTTTTAAAGTCTGATAACTGGGTTTGTAAGTTATTGATTTGGTCCTCGATGTTGTCAAGTTCTACATATTGTAAGAATGCATGATAGTGAGTCGTGAGTGACGTCTGTCTTAGTTTAAAAGGTAAAAGTCCGGGTCCGTCATCCAAGCTTTCAAGTATTATTTCCTGCGCTTCCAGCATTGTCGTCATGGTCAGGGTCAGAAGGGACCTGCAACAATTTTGCAGATTTAGGCACTCTCTTGAGTCGGGACTTGGCTACAGGGCCACGCTTTTTCGACGTGTATATGTGGATTGGTAGGTCGGCTAGTACTTTGTCGTGAGTATAGCGGGGTGCGAGCTTTTGTCGAGCAGCGAAAGGGTTGCTAACAAAGACGCTTTGGTCTGGTTGGTACTCGGTTTCGGGTTCGCGGTTTTTATTACGATTTTCTGTAAGGGATGTACGGTTGGTCAATGAAGTCTCATTTATCAAGTCATATACTGCTTTCATTTGTTCACGGTGAGTCTGTACGTATTGCTGTAATAAGTGCTTAGTGAGGTCCATGTCAACGGGGTCTCTCGGGTCAAAATGTCCGTTAATGATGTCGTAAGGTCGGCATTTTGTAAAGCTATGTACTGAGCTATTATATGCTATGATGGCATAAGGCATGATATTTACTACAGATTCATCTTTTTGCTGTAGTTTGAGAATGCGTAGGTGCTCTAAAATTGTTAAATGAATTCTCTCGATATTGCCATTATCGTTGGGAGCATGAGGCAATGTTCTGTGGTGGTTCATCTTATGTAGTTGTGTGAACTCCGAAAACAATTGGTTTGTGAACTCAGTCAGAGCCATTGTCAGTCACTAAAGTCAAAGGAAAGGAATGGTGTGTACAATAACGGAGTAGACTTTGAATTATGCTAATGGCGGTACCGTCACGAAGATGCCTGGCCGTATTTAGAAAATACACCGATAAACGTTAGGAACTTTTCATCCTTAGCTGAGAACAAATCTAAATGAACAATTTCAAATGGTTTCGTTGCTGGTGGTACTATATTGAACTTTTGCTTTATAGGGTTTCTATCATATTTAGCTTGACCGCATATAGTGCACTCATTAATAAATTTAGTTATGTGGTCTCTCATTTTGGGCCAAAAGTATCGAATGGAGAGAGAAGAGAAGCATTCGTTAATTCCACGGTGATTCGTTTTACCGTCGTGGTAATTACGAATCAAGTCCTGTTGTCTGAGATAATCTTTAACGTCTTCGACTTCCTTTTTAGCTAGAATTAAATTCATTGCAGAGCTGCGAAATTTATCTTGAATGATAGGGATTATGTCATACATACGTAAAGGTGGGATTATCAGAAGAGCAGTCTTAACTTTTGGGTTTACGTACTCTTTTATCGCGCTTACTACGTCATTGCTAAGGTTACTTTCGGATAGTTGTACGCAAGTTCTAGTGTGAGTATCAAATGGTTTCGTAGCGGTCGGTCGTCGTTTTACGTCACCTACTACTGTCATGATAAGCTGTCTGTGAAATTTATTCAATACGTCGTCGGTTATAGGTATCTCTAGTATCGGGTTTTCCTGGTTCGTATGTGCGGTAACGGTGGTTGAACCAGTGATTGTTCCAGTTGGCTTTTCTGAAGGGTTCACTGCGATAGAGCTGATCTCCTCGTTATGTATCTCGACCCTTGAAAGTGCGTCGGCATTTGTGTTGGCTTTGCCTTTCTTGTATATGACTGTAAAGTCATATTCACTAAGTTTAAGCCTCCACCTGGCTAGTCGGGAACTCGGTTCCTTAAGGCTTATAATCCACTGAAGTGGTTTATGGTCCGTTAGGATCTTGAATTTACGACCAAAAAGATACGGCCGAAAGTATTTGGTGGCCCATACTATAGCCAATAGCTCTTTTTCTATTGTGCTATAGTTGATTTCGCTGTCGTTAAGGGTTCAGGAGGCATAGCATACAGGTTTATCGGACCCTATTGGTCCTTGCGATAATGGCACCAATGGCCATGTTGGACGCATCAGTTGTCAGTAAAAACACTTTATTGAAGTCGGGATATTGTAAAATGGGATCATTGGTGAGAAGGGTTTTACATTTTTCGAAACTAATTATGTATGAAGAATCAAGGGTTACTTTATTGCCTTTCTTCAAGCAATGAGTAAGCGGTTTTGTAATACGAGCGAAATCGGGGATGAATTTTCTGTTATACCCAACTAACCCTAGAAATTGCTTAATTTCTTTAGGCGTTTTAGGAATGGGGTAGTTTTGTATTGCAGATATTTTATCTCGATTGGGCTTGATACCATCACGGCTAATGACATGTCCAAGATACGCAGTTTCTAACTTCAAAAATTCGGATTTATTCATTTGAATTTTGAAGTTAGATTCACGTAATTTGTCAAATACTTTACGGAGGTTAAGCATGTGCTCTTGGAGGGACGTACTAAAAACAATAATGTCATCTAGATATACTAGACAGGCAGTGTTCTGTAGGTCTTCAAGTACGTTGTCCATTTCTCGTTGGAATGTAGATGGGCTGTTCTTGAGAACCATGGGCACACGTAAGAATTCATAGTGCCCGTGCTCTACATTGAACGCAGTTTTGGGTATATCCTCAGAGCTCATCTCAACTTGGTAAAATCCCCTTGCCAGATCAAGCGTTGTGAAATACTGGCAGTTACCAAGCTTGTCCAATACGTCAGCGATGTTAGGTATTGGGTATTTATCGTCTATCGTCTTTTCGTTAAGTTTCCGATAGTCGATAACGATTCGCCATTTTATTTTGCCGGACGCATCGCCTTTCTTGGGTACGACCCATATAGAAAAGCTCCAAGCAGATTCAGACGGCTGAATTATACACTGTTCTAACATAGATCCTATTTGCTGTCTAACTTCATCTCTGTGAACGTACGGGTACCGATAACTTTTCGTGTACACCGGTTCTTCATCGGTAGTTCGGATCCGATGCTTTACTTTATTCGTAAATGTCAGAGATTCGCCTTCTATAAAGAACACGTCAGCGTACTGAGCACATAAGGCTTCTAAGTTAGCGCGTTCTTCGGCATTAAGGTGGTCCGTACGTAGACGCGATAGCACTTCGTTAACACGCGAGCGTGGTTGTTCGGTGCGTGCGCACTCGTTCGTATGGATCTCAGCTACTAACGGTCGGTCTAAACAAAAGATTATATCGTGAGAAGATGGATTCGTAATTTCTAAATAACTTCGATTATTTGATACTAACGTTAGGCAGTCCCGGATTAAACAATTTGACACTACTTGTTCGGGCACGCAAGCGTCTCCGTCATGCACGTTTATCGGTAATCGCAATAATTTAGAGGAATTCGCTGGTATAACATCTTCATACAAATTACTATATACTTGAGTGGCAAGAGAAAGGTCATTGTAGAGGGCAGTTTCATCCCTTTGGTCAGAAAAAATATTGATTAACGCTGTTCTGATGCCCTCCCAACTTTCTGGAATACCATTTGAGTTAATTGTGCGGGCGGCGGGCCCGGCAATTTTATTAAGAATACCGTTCAACAAGCAAAGATTGGTAAGTTCACGTCCCTGTTCCGCACTTAAATCGGTTGCACATACTTGGTCGCATAGTCGTATAAAACGGGTCAATACGTTCGGATTTCCGTCAAACTCAGGTACATGACGTAACACTTTGAAAATTGCGTCGGGGTCCATATTTTCTATTGTCTCTACTAAAGTATCTAACTGTCTATTACTATCTACTAAATCCCTACGCGATTGCCTACTAAGTGCAGGACTTAAGGATAATTTTCTAGAATAAAAAATTTTGATGAATTTTTAACACTAAAAAGGATTATGATTGAGGATGAGCAAGTACAGGAGCAATTCAAGCACTTACATATATATCATTTTCGGTTCCTCTTGTGAATCGATGTCTAGATTCTCCTCCAGCCGTGAGCCCAGGTTCTTTCAGGAATCTTGGAAGACGCGACGCGAAGCAGGTTGGACACGACGCACAGCGGTCAGGACGATTCGATATTAGAACACGACCCTAGCTACTATTTCCAAGAATCCTACCGACTGCGCCAATTACGTAGGTCACAGCCGAAGGATCTAAAAAAACCAAAAACTTTTGTAACTTTAATTAAAATAAAAGATTTTACAATATAATTTCCTATTCTAAGTAAACGTATGAATGCTACCGATATTAGGTTAACAATGCATAAATTAATTCTTAGGTAAAAAATGAAGGTTCCACGAGTAAGTTGACTCTGCGCTTCACGTTGCCGGTGGCCTACGTGACCGGTGCCATGTAAGTTCGAGAATGCTGACTTGGCGCCTCGTGTTGCCACCGTGTGATTGTTGCGATGCACGATGTAGGTAGCCATGTGGTTCTTAGTCAGCGATTTTGTATATGGGTTACTATGTAACAAGCCTATTCAAAACGAACAAACAAACAAACCTTTCCTCTTTAAAATATTAGTGTAGATAAAGTAAACAAAAAATTTAAAATATTGGAAAGCGCGCACGAAAAGTATTTAATACATTATATGACGGTACACTTGGTGCCAGGTATCATTGGCACCAAGTCAGGATTTGATGATGGGATCCCATAAAATTTGTGCATCTCAGCATAATTTTCTTACCTCATGTTGCTGAGCTGATGATGGAAATTATAACTCCTTAAGTATAAATAGTTAATGGATAATTATTAAAATATAGGCTTGGATCGACCGCTACTTACGATTATGTATACCTTTAAGTTACTCAGGTGAGCTGATAATGGGAGGTAACTACAATTCGTCGTTGGTTTGGAGTTAGGGGATATTTATTAAAGTACCGCATATACTGCTAGTTTTTATTATTTCTAATTATTGGATAACAAATAATCATCAACATCGGGTCTGGGTATCTTAAATAATAGAATGAAAGTCAGTTTTTAGGAGAAATGTTTCAAAAATAACATTATTATTATCAATGGATTTTTAATATAATTTAAATAGGCCACCCTATCGGAGGATTAAAGGAGTTGTTGATATAAGCATTTGATGAGGGGGTGTTATTTTCACTAGGTCAAGTGCCGTAAAGGCTTTGCTTGTAGGTAGGTAGATATTAAAACTGTTTTATTCTATATTATAGGCTTTAGAGCTTTTTTTTGATAATTTATTGATTCAGGCGTTACTGTGCGGAAATCCATTATCAAAAACGATATTAAAAGATATATTTAGTGCCACTTCCGCTAGAAAAAAATGTTTATGGCTGAGTTGCGGTGTGCACCACTTTCCATCCACCGCTTGACGAGTCAGCATCTCCTGAGGATGCCTCGTGTAGAGGCCAAACACGTGTCGAATTGTTTTTGGTTGATTGTGTGTTGTTTTGTGTGTTGTTTTGTGTGTTGTTTTTTTCATGGGAAGTGTCACTAAATATTTCTATTCTAAATCGTATTTTTAGATTTTCTTACTTAAAATCTAAATTACATATCTCACCCCTCAAACCAAACACAACATTCACGACCTAATATATTAATGGATTACGCATTTTCATTCTATGTCCATTAAAGCTTTTTTGATATACCTTTCTGTATTTCGAATCAAAGCTCATCTTTACCATGCAATCATCATTCCATTTAGAATTGATTTGGCTATGTTAAATTCGAAAATTATAAAGATAATATATGATAAACAGCGAAAAGTCAAGGATTAGGAAAAAGGCCGATTGGTGGTCGAGCCGAGCGAGGATTTTTATACCAAAAATTTACTAGATTTACGATAATTGATTAAAGAGAAACAATGAGATTACGTGTATATATGATTAGAAAACATTAAACACTATCAACGAAGTCAAATAAATACCAAGCGGCTACTCAAAAAACCAGCTGGTACATTGGATAAACGAAACTGGGATGCCAATAGGTCAAAAAAAGAGCAAGCTTCACTCAGAGTTTCCCAAGTTTATAGCCCAGCTGCAAGCTTTGTGTAAAGCCTGATTTACACATCAATAAGTACAGTAGTCAGTTAAGTAACAAGTAGTAAGTAGCATCCAAACGCAGGCGAGTAAGTAGTCATAAGTTACCGTATCGAGAAGAAGACTAGTCACGTCGGTTGTTTTGTTTACTACTTACTACTTGTCTACAAACTTATGGACTGTACTAAACTCGCCCGGCTACATGCCGGCCTGTTAAGTTGGCGGGAGACGCGTGAGCTGGACTGGCCAAAAAATAGGATCGCAATTTATTCAACTCAACTTAATCAACAACTTACTCGCTTTTGTCTTTCAAACGACAATAACAACTTAACTCGCTGACGTCGCAAGTTAACCGTCTACTGTACTTATTGAAGTGTAAATTGGGCTTAACGGAGCACGTTACATGGACACTTCCGCTGGAGTAAACTTTGAGACTTCGCCATGACCTTTTGTTTTTAGATTTAGTTCGTACAAAACGGAATTAAGTAGCTACTGAGCAACTATTAGACGATGACACTCTGGTTTTCAGTATTCACGTGAGAAAAACACAATAATACTTCTATTCAAACAACGGTTTCCATACTTGCAGTTTTTTTATTGTAGTATATTTATAGACTTTTGTAAATTTACAACAAAAAACTGGAGAGCAAGACTGATTCATAATTTGTATAATAGTTTTTGCTTGCTGTGCGCATTGACTGGTTCATGACCGGCATCAGCTTGTCATTTGAAATTAAACACCGACTAATATTCTTAATATACTCGTATATATATTTTAGTTTAATTATTTACATATTGGTAGAGATTCAACTAGAGGACAAACTAAAATTTAATTAAGTTGGTCCTTATTTTGTTAATACTAAAATCTAAACTCAAGTAACTGAAAGCCATTTCTAAAAATAGGATTATTCTATTTAATTTTGCGTATTGTTACGTTAGTTTAGCGAGCCAAAGTTACGTGACGTCTAATCTGTCAAAAATATATCGACAATAATTGAACTGAAGTATCTAATGTGAGTGCTGTCATTCGAAAGTGTTATTTTAATTTGGATTTAAGTCAAAACAGGATAAGAGCTGCCATTAGAGATTTTAGTTTAGAGAATGCTAACAGAATCGACACCAATCTAAAACATTACATAAAACCAAGTTAAAGTTATATAAGTTATTTAAAGTTGCGTGCACATGTGGTTGTATGTATTTTTATAGTTTGCAATTAAGTGACGAAACGGGCAAGACCTGCGCCTGATGCTTGCCTATGACAGTTGCAGTGCCATCCAGACCTTAGAGCTGTAGTTTGGCGTTGCACTGTGTGCCTAGCACGAATAACTGCCTAAGTGTAACGTAACGTGTCGTTCACGTGAAACGCTACAAACTGTCATACAGGGCAACTATGACACAGATAACTCATAGCTTGCACGCTTACGATACGAATACTTTTCGCAAATTGTTTGTGCTACGGTCTCTATTCTGTGCTCACCACCCCAAAGGATTTATTTTTGAGTCTCTTTAGCTACGTAATACCACTTGCTACGGTGCCATTCACACCTTAAAATAGTAATGCTTGCGTACTATTGCTTTACGCCAGAATATGCGGTGGTACCAACCAAGACGGCCTCTTGCACTCAGAGGCCTACCACCTAGTAAGTCTGGTTTCCTCGCCTCCTACGACTCTCATCCGATAGCGGAGCTAATGTTCTGTGACTCCGTCTCCTACAAAGTATATTATTTATTTTCACTATGTTAACTATGATATGAATATTTAATTGTATTATTATGAATTTTAATGAGAAAAAGTAACTACTTACTATACAAGTTTTTAAACTGACATGGTCACTAATGCACGAATTAACGTTAGAAACGGGATATTATAAATATAATATTATATATATTTTACTCGTGAACATGGCGCATGCAACTGTGCCGAAATATCGACAGCTCACAATAAATACAATACATGGTAAATATCCCGTATCTAACGTTAATTCTTACTTACTATACGTATGTTTTTAAGAATCTCTAATTTAATTACAATATTTATCTCTGCAGAGATTGTCTGCAAGAACTTGCTAGATAAGGTCGCCCATTGTTCAACCGTATATTTTTATGCATCTATTTATATGTTTTATTTGAATCAGTGTTAAATTGTTTCTCTCAATGTCTCAATGTGCTCTACTATCAGATAACCGTGTCAAGCAACGATCAGATCTCACATATTCTAATTTTCCAAACATGTAATAGTTTTCTAATTGTTGCAGAGTCATTCCTTTCGTTTATGGCACATATTTCCATACAAACAATCCACAAATAAATACATTTCCGGCAAAAAGTAACATCGTGCCCCACAAGTTTATGTACATTAACAAATACGGAAATAATTTTAAAGAACTTGAATGTAACATGCAAATACATATCACGTAGAAAACTCCTCCTATTCCTCTATACTTTACAGGCATCAACTCTCCTGTTATAGTTAAACTTGTTGGCAACACACCTGAACTAGATGCAACCTTAACTGCTATCAAAGGATATACGCCCACTAATGATTCTTTGGATATAACATCTATAGTTTGCAAGAAACTGATCAATGACGTAGTTAACAAACATGCAGTAAGACAGACAGTGCCCAAAAGTAGAACAGATTTATTCTTGAAACTGCGAACTAAGACAGCACTAAAGACAACATAAATAAACATTATGGAGTTCATAATGATAGCCCCAAATAAAGCAGCGTCTGCATTGTTCGTAGCGTTTTCAATAATCTGTATCGCATATACTAAAATTACTATACCACCACTCCAATAAGTTAAATATAGCAAGACAAATATATGTAAACTTGGTATGTAAAAGTCTTTGCTTGTCAATGTTTTCCAGAAACATTTCAATTTAGACCTTCGATTCTGTTTCACATTGCTCAAATTGTCTTTTTGAGCGGTTATCAGTTCTTGCAAGTCTTTTCTGGCAAGTTTATTAGTCCCTCTCAGCCATATGAAAGCCTGCTCACACTCCTCAAATTTCCCTTTACATGCTAATCAAGAAGGTGACTCGGGCCACATGAACCCTATTGACATAGCTACTACTAGAGGAGCCCCCATGATTATACTTACAGTCTTCCAATGGAGATACCTTCCTATTATGCTTCCCAAAACCACGCCTAATATATGCGCTACATGAAAGAAGCCTATAGCTACATTTCTGAACTGTGGAGCAACCATTTCGCTCATGGCCAGCATAATGACCGCAAACAAGCTGTTGGTGCCCAATCCGTGCAATGATTCACTGATAAGTATAGAAACAACGTTGGTGGCGGTATAGGCCAAGATCCATCCAGAGATGGTGATGAGGCAGGCGACGTTGTAACTTATCTTTCTGCCTTTCCATTGCATAAAGGTCAGCATTAAGACGCTTGGTATGCCGGCGAGACCGTGAATTGATCCTGGAACACACAATTTTACTATTGGAATTATCTTGATGTAAATACTTCTTACGTACTTCTTAAGTATGTAAGATGGATACGGTAGACCTTTGAAAGTGAACGGTTTCAACTATACATATGCTGAGAGACGAGCCTAGAGGTTCATTAGCCACAAACATTTGGTTTAGGTAAAACTTCAGTCTTGAACGCTGACGACAAACTGATGGCTTCTTTATCGGATTTTTAATCTGATACATTTCGGGGAGTATTCACTGGAGTTACATCAACATGGTTGGATTCCACCTATGCGCACGAAGTGTTTCGTTCCTCGATCATTATGATTGATAAACAAAATGCTTTGTGCGCATGGCCAAGGGGTGGAATTCGTGGGCTAAGTGTGGTTTTTTTGTTGGCTGGTTCCCATACTATCTGACACCCTGGGTGTCTTCAAGTCACAAGCGAATAGATATCTTCTAGGCAGGCGTGATACATCGTAGACTGCATCATCTGTGGTAAAACGCCGGCCTATCGTACATTCAACAATGGACGTCCTACGGCCGTGATGATGATGAATATACATGCTGTAGAGCAAAACGAACCTACCCATCCATGTTGCGGTATCAAAGTCCATATGTATAGAGCTGTCGTTGGACGCTAACTGCTGCAGTGGCACGCAGGGGTAGCAAACGGCGCCGCCCGTCGATAGCGCTGCCAGTTGCGGCGAGCCGGCCACCAGCAGCTGAAATAATAAAGTCCAAATTTTAGATCTGCGTATGTTATGGATTGTGGTTACTAGAAAGTCTTATAGAGGATGATCAGCAGTAACTGTATGCAGATAGCGGATAGATAATAAGAATACTCATTATTGAACACCTCAAAATCAAACGATCAATACAGTGTATTTGTTTACTAAAGAAATTCCAACAGTATACATATTTGGCTATTTTAGGTAGTATTTTTTAATATTCTGATCTTGTTCACGAATTTCTTATTATATAGAAGTCATTACGAAAATAGTTTATTCTTCTTTTAAATGCATAAATTGCGTGACAGAAGGAATTCAGGAATTTTCGTGACTTTAGTTGTCTTCACAAGTCAATTTATAGCTTCACATATTGTCCTGCAATTTTAGATTACATTGAAAAATTTCTTATCCACGCAAGGCTCGAATTTTTTTCAAATTCCATTCGACAAAACGAACTTAGCGACTAGCTTGCCTAAGGAGCCCTGTGGCGCCCTCGTGATTGCTCCCGAGTGTTACGACCTGCGCCCGCGTCAAAAGTTTGCGCCGAGTTGGGAATAAATGGCTCTTGTGCCATACCTATAGCGAGTTAAGAGACGAAATTTTTGTCAGAGATAGTTGAATAACCAAGAAATCTGATACATAAACATTAATGTCAAATGTATTAATAAATTGTTATGTTACACGAGGACAAACTTGACGTAGCCGAAAAAATCAGAATTGATGTGGAAAAAAATTGTAATTTAAAAATTTTACATTAATACCTATAGGTTTTTTGCGGTAATTAAATAGTAAAAACACATATCTATCTAATCACATTCAAATATTTGAATTCGTAGAAGAAATAATATCATAAAAAAAACTTGCAATCTGACCACAAAAATTAAGTTTTATCAATAAATAATGCTTACCAAGACAGTACTTTGATTTGATATTTATAAATATTTTGAATGTCTAGAACAGAAATATTATTTTTACCTAGTAACATATGCTTAGGTTATTAATAATTACATAAAAAATAAGAGCTACTTTGAAATTTCGGCCAATAATGATGTTTTTTTCAACTTGGGGGCCCATTTTCTAGACTTAGACATGGTGATTTCCAAAAAATTTTTTTTTAATGAAATATAAACATTTCTTGTTGGTTTTTTTATTTTATTGGAATTCTTATTAGAAATTCTACAAACCAAACTAGGTTTCAAAGAATAATTGTATATCAGAAATATTTAAAAAAAATTACAAATTTTGAATTTTTAGTACAAGCGAATTTAACTGTCACGTGACTTTGATTTTTTATCGATCCTGACATGATATGGCGTATTTATCATATTCTGAGTGGGTGTAATTACTTGACAACATTATTTCTGTGATAGTTTACAATGTAAAAGTATAATCTATTCAAAATAAAGCAAATTATAACCAATCATAACAATGAGAAATTACCTTACCGAGTGTTGTCGGTTCGTGACAAATTTATATCGTGTAAATTTTGATGTCAGAACTTAAATCACTATTTACAGTATTCCTTACACATTCACGATCATATTCATGTTTAATTTGTATTAAAATCATGAGTTTAACCCGATTAATTCACTAAAACTATAGCACAAAACATTACCTCACTGCCAAACACAGATGAAAATATAAACATTGTTTATTTTTTTTTTTTAAAGTTCACAGATAAAACATGTCCGTATGTAGTGTTGCCATAGAAAGAAAATATATTACGCTAAAGAATTAAACTCTATGGTTAAACATTGGGATGACTTTAAAAAATAAACAAAAGAAAAACGCGCGTGACACTTACTTGCAACAATTGTTGCGCCGACACTTTGGACCTCAAAAATCCTTGCAGTTTTGTGGCGCGGGCAAACTAGTCGTTATGATGTAATTTTCCTCTACTTAGGATGAATTAAATACTTCCACGAACGATCTTGACATCTTCCTCGATTCATTGAATGTGTTCAGGAGCAAATTAGCTAAGTTTCAAGATGAAATCATGTCCTAAAATCAATTGTTCATTTATTTTCTCTCTGTTTATTCCTAGTGTGCTTTGTCAGCTCTGCTATTAATTTGTAATAATATAAAAATATCATGGCAAATGTTTATTTTTGTCCTCAACTCCGTTGAAGAATATGGCCTCGCACGTCATGTGCATATGCCAGCGTCTTGTTTTCATGTTATTTTTTTTAAATTAGGCCATTTCGCCGATGGGATATCGATACCGATATTCATATAAAAATATCGGCGATACCAATGCGCATATTGAATTAAACTATGAAGGTAAAATACATAAAAAACGAATTAGTTAATGTTTTAAAATTAATATGAAACTATATGACACGGGACATTTTGAGATTAGTTAATAGCTCTAGTAATTAAAATTAACATTGATAACATTTTTGTTTAAAAATCAAAGCAGCAAGTTTTGTGGAGAGAGGCTATTTCGCAGATTCCCAAGCATAGTTAGTTCGTACCTCGTTTCGTTTGTAACGAAAGAAGCGAGACAACACGCGCGTTTTTTTTCGTGTTTGCACATTACTTCTTGAAATGCGGAATTTGAAATGTATCGTGGTATTTACTTTAAAAATATTAGTACTGATGCCGATATATCAGTATTGGATGCATCTCTAGTATATTATAAGAAAATAATATAGTACATACATAAAAAAAAGTTGAGATCACTTTGAAAAATATAAATCTTTTTTGTTACGGTAGATTATATTATGATTTCTTCCTCTTTTTAGAGTCTTTTTAAATCCAAATATTTTTGTACGTTTTATTTAATTTATTTGTTGTTTTATGTTCGTAGGAATGGAGAATATAGTATACTCGTAATATGCAATAGGGAGGGATTCAAGTGTTTTAATATCCTGAGCGACGCGAGTGATTCATGGTTTTCAATATAAATCCGTACTTTATTCAAGACATACTATACTTGCATACTATACTAAACTTAATACCATGACTACGAGAAAAATATGTTTTTTCTGTAATGGCAGCAAAGAACACAAAACAGTTTTTATTCTAATGCTAAACTACTTGTCGGAAATATCAACCAATCAAATCTCGAGGAGTTATTTGCACAAAGAGTTTGTATGTCTAGTATTCTTTGCGCAAGGAGTTTGTATCGAGTATTTTTTGCGCGAGGAGGTTGTATAAACAATGAGATGGAAATCGAATATATTTGTGTGTTCTAAATTCAAACACCATAGTGAATAAAAAAGCATTTTTATTCCCTGTTTTCAGTGAATAAAATAAGCTTTCAGAGTGGAAAGTGAAGAAGCACTCGTAGCGGAGCTTGACTTGGCGATCTTAACCGATCAACAAGTTAAGCAACGCTTGCTGCGGTCAGGACTTGGATGGGTGTGTGCTAGTGGCATTATTCAACTGAGCGCTTCCGAGCTTCGGAGAGCACGTTAAGCCGTCGGTCCCGGACAACAGTCGTTAGGCTATGGCGAAGGCCTTCGGGCGGCCTGAAAACTTAGACATAGGTTGGCCACTAACCTATCCACCAAGCCGCACTGGGTCCGCGTGATGGATTATGGCCCAACTTCTTACTCTGAGAAGAAGGCTCGAGTCCCAACAGTGGGAACAAAATGGGCTGATTATGATAATGAATATAGGAAGTACGTTGTAAGCGATTAACTATTTATATGATTATAGTTGTATAGCATTAGTATTATTGTATTGATTATCGGTAGGGCACTTACTTGTCTTAAAAACATTGTCCTCTTAATTTTCTGATTCACTGCATCAATAAAAACACATTAGTATTATTGATGCTGTATCATGGAAACCCGAAAAGTGTTGGTGTAAAAGTACTATCTCCTGAGCCCCACTGGCGCACCGGCGTGCTGTGACCGTCATCTGTTTCCTACTGCTCGTTTTAAACTACTATTTGAGCCATAAACAAACAGTTGTAAAATCTTTGACTTTTAGTATGTACTAATAGTAAATTAATTAATAAAATACTTTTATGTGCATATAACACTATCTCTACGTATAAAATAAATGTAACAGAAGTGATGTCTGTAGATGCAATATTATTTGTAACAGTATCATTTTCTTTGCAAAAATAAAGTATCATATCAGATCTGAATGTTAAGGCGCGTCCCATAAGAAATGCTGCGCAGATCCTGATGTTTAGAAGCTATCATTATATAAAGATTTTTAATATGAAAAACGGGATTCGCTCGCGTAAAAAAGTCAGATCTTTCCAACTATAGTTCAACCACATCCGGTGGTCTTTCTCAAGGAGAGTGCAGAACGCTCGCGGTTACGTCTTGCCTCGGACTGACAAAACGAACGCTCGCAACCGCGAGCGTTCTGCACTCTCCTTGAGAAAGACCACCGGATGTGGTTGAACTATAGTTGGAAAGATCTGACTTTTTTACGCGAGCGAATCCCGTTTTTTCATATTAAAAATGTGTACAAACCACGTTAGTTTTCATAATAAAATTATATAAAGATATAATTCAAGGACATTATAGCTTAACAAAAAATATGAAAATCCCCAAACATTTCTACGTGTTACACGTTTAAAATATTATTTAAGTATAGTAATTATTATTTAAGAAAGACAATAACAATTCAAAAATCGATGACAATTTTTGGCAGAGTTAACCGGCAGTTGCCTCTCAAACCCCCGTTCTGTCCTAAGAGGTATTGATTAAGTGTATTGATTTATTTATTTCGAATTATTAATAGTGGTCAAAGTATCATGATTAAATACAACATATTTTCTACCGACTTCCAAAAAGGAGGAGGTACTCAATTTGACTATATATATATATATATATATATATATTAACATATATATTTTATATGTTACCTCGTAAGTTTCGATAGGGTGAAACGATTCTCAAAATTCTTGTTTGTTTGAAATCTGGTGCTTCCCGTGGCGTTCCCATCAAATTTGATTCAGTAATTTTTGAGTTACACTCCAATAACTGAACAGAATGGGAGTCGGTATTAAATTTTTCAAATAGTACTTGTTTAAAATGTTTTAGGTACTTTTTAATTTCCTTGTTTTTATTAAACATTTTCCCTTTAATTTGATAAATTTTTATCAACATATATTTATTAACATATATTATTTTTATTAACATATATATCGGCGCAACTACAACAGTTCGTCGAGAATAATTAAGTTTAATCATTTGATTGCCCTAACAATAGTTTATAAATCATCAGTTGATTATTTTTGAGTTGATTACGATGTAAAATTAATGTTATGATTGTAATTTCAATACTTTACCAACAAACTTGTAAACTCGTGCACGTGCGCCGAGTCTTATAAATACGGCCGCACTGTAGGCGCTCGTCTCAGTCGCTCTCGAGTCGCCGTACAGTACGAACCTCTTTGTGACGTTGTTACGCTGCTCGTTGAATATACGAAGCTTATAAAAGTACTTGTGAAGTTTTACTTCGAGGACCCAAAAATGAGTGATCATCATGAAAACAACAATTGTGACGTCAGCAATGCTGACGTCACACTTTTTAAAAACACTCCGGAGGTGCTTTCTCCGTCATCAGAAGTGGGATCAGAACAAGCTCTGGTCCCAACCACATCCTCATCGACTTCGGTTCAACCTGTCACGACTGGAACAGCGCAGGGCAGTACCAGGCTGATAGGCCCTGCCTCATTGAACACTTCAGGAGTACCAGCAAACAACTTTAATACCATGCAGCCCATCACAACGGGAATTACCACAGTCATGACGTCCACACCAATCGCTGCGGGAGATGATCTCGATACACTGCAAAACAACGCTGCAATCGCCCCTGATTCAGTGTCATCCACATCTCAAGCTGGCCAGTCAGTCCGGATAACTCACAACGACGAACACGCATCAACGGATTAAAACCGGCGAGTATAAAATTCATTATGTTTCACGATATTTTCAACTAGAATCTACAAGAATAAAATGTCTGGAGAGTGATACCTCTGAGCTAACCATGTGTTACCCTTGAGCTAGCCACGGATCCTTGATGCATCCACAAGTGAACCCTGAGATACCGTGGGGACGCCTTGTGGAACTATGGGTAGACACGTATACACCACAGATTCTAAATTAATAAGGCAGTGCACTTAAGATGTCTTAGTGTACTGTTGTAATCTACAAAAATGTCTGGAGAGTGATACCTCTGAGCTAACCATGTGTTACCCTTGAGCTAACCACGGATCCTTGATGCATCCACAAGTGAACCATGAGATACCGTGGGGACGCCTTGTGGAACTATGGGTAGACACGTATACACCACAGATTCTAAATTAATAAGGCAGTGCACTTAAGATGTCTTAGTGTACTGTAGTAATCTACAAAAATGTCTGGAGAGTGATACCTCTGAGCTAACCATGTGTTACCCTTGAGCTAGCCACGGATCCTTGATGCATCCACAAGTGAACCCTGAGATACCGTGGGGACGCCTTGTGGAACTATGGGTAGACACGTATACACCACAGATTCTAAATCAATAAGGCAGTGCACGATGTCTTTGTGTACTGTTTACTAATCAAAAGACTCCTAAGGTTACATAACAGTTGTGTTAATGTAACAAACAAGATAAAGCAACGTAAGTTGTTTGCAGACTCACTACTCAGAGAATATCTCATTCTTTGCAGGCCAGCCATAATTAACAGCAGTCTGCGAGAGTTAACGAGTCAACAACTGGTGCAGAGCGCGCACCGCCTGTCAGTATGGCCGTATCGACGTGGATACAAAAATTAGCCAACAATAATTAGTCAACGTGTAAAACGACAACATGCTGTTGCCTTTATGAGCATGAGAACCACGGAAGCCGAGAGTCGGTACCACTCCTACGAGTTGGAGACACTGGCAGTGGTACGAGCCATAAAACACTTTCGCCAGTATCTATATGGGCGAAAATTCACCGTGATAACGGATTGCAACGCATTAAAAGCGTCAAAACACAAAAAGGACCTTCTGCCAAGGATTCATCGCTGTCGCAATCCAGTTGAGCTTGCAGTCAATGTTATGACAAGAGACTTGAACTGGCTCAAAATTGAACAGCGACGGGATGAAGAACTGCGTCCGATAATGGACAGTCTCAGTGACAATAACCCAGTGGAAGACTATGTGTTAGAGGACAACGTTTTAAAAAAGGAACGTCAATGATCCTGTCTTCGGTCAGCAGCTCAGTACCGTCGTTCCCAAATCATTTCAATGGAGCATTATAAACTCATTTCACACTGCACTAAAACACCCTGGCTGGCAAAAGACACTGCAGAAGATCAGAGAAACCTATTGGTTCAACAAAATGAGTTCCATTATCCGAAAGATTTGTGGATAACTGTGTTGTATGCCGAACATCTAAAGGAAGATCCGGGGCCATTCAAGCCCAGTTACACCCCATACAAAAACCAACGGCCGCCTTCCAAGTTATTCATATGGACATAACAGGGAAGCTGGGCACTCCAGATGATCAACAATACGTCATAGTCACCATTGACGCTTTCTCAAAGTACGTTTTACTGTACTTCAGTACCAACAAAAACCCACACAGCACATTGGCCGCTCTAGAACGCACTGTGCATCTATTTGGTGCGCCGGTTCAAATAATAGTGGATGGAGGAAGAGAGTTCCTTGGCGAGTTCAAGGACTACTGTGACGCCATCGGAATAAATATCCATGCTATCGCTCCAGGAGTCAGCCGAGCGAATGGCTAAGTTGAAAGAGTCGTTGCAACCCTCAAAAATGCTTTGGTAATGATTAAAAATTACGAAGCAGAGCAGTGGCACACTGTACTCGAAAAACTTCAGCTGGCAATGAACTGTACAACCCACTGAGTCACCGGTGTTGCTCCACTGACACTTATTACACAACGAAAGCACTGTGTACCTCCTGAGCTTCTCAACCTGGTGGATATTGACAACGAAACCGTTGATATTAAAGCGCTCACTCAACAGGTGCAACAGAAAATGATTCGTTGTAGCGAACAAGACAGACAACGCTTCAACCTATACAAGGCCAAAATCCATCATTTTCAAAGAGGAGACTACATATTGGTGAAAAATAATCCTCGAAACCAAACCTCGCTTGACCTTAAATACAGCGAACCATATGAAGTTTGTAGAATACTGGATAATGACCGATATCTGGTAAAGAAAGTTGTCGGTAGAGGACGACCTCGCAAGATTGCCCATGATTAGCTGCGCCGCGCTCCGCAACCTGGGGATCAGTTGACCGTATCGGCGGGAAACGAATCACCTATTCAACGAGATCCCACTGCAGAATCAAATGAGCCCATTCCGTCGACCTCACGAGAAGGGCTGCAAGTACAGCCAAACCACGACTCGAACCAAGATGACCCATCAGAATAAATGGTCTACGAGAATCCAAATAATCTACGAGAATCCATAACAATCTACGAGAACCAACGAGGCTGGTGCAGAGCGCGCACCGCCTGTCAGTATGGCCGTATCGGCGCAACTACAACAGTTCGTCGAGAATAATTAAGTTTAATCATTTGATTGCCCTAAAAATAGTTTATAAATCATCAGTTGATTATTTTTGAGTTGATTACGATGTAAAATTAATGTTATGATTGTAATTTCAATACTTTACCAACAAACTTGTAAACTCGTGCACGTGCGCCGAGTCTTATAAATACGGCCGCACTGTAGGCGCTCGTCTCAGTCGCTCTCGAGTCGCCGTACAGTACGGACCTCTTTGTGACGTTGTTACGCTGCTCTTTGAATATACGAAGCTTATAAAAGTACTTGTGAAGTTTTACTTCGAGGACCCAAAAATGAGTGATCATCATGAAAACAACAATTGTGACGTCAGCAATGCTGACGTCACACTTTTTAAAAACACTCCGTAGGTGCTTTCTCCGTCATATATATTAAAAGTAAAAAGTTAAATGTTATGCTAGAATCAGAAGCATATAAATTGAACAACTTCAAAAAATGTACGTATTTTTTATTTAGGATTTCTTAGTACTACAAGAAACTCTACGTTTTATATTATAGTAGCGACTGCCCGCGACTTCGTTCGCGTAGTAGACTCGGCCTTCGGCCTGTCCATAACCTCTCGTCTTTCTTTTTTTAATGTAAGAACCTTTTAGGAAGTAAGAGAAAACATTTAAAAAAATATGAATGAAATCGGTAAAGCCGTTCTCAAGTTATAGCGTGACCAGGAGAAATAGGGGTTCATTTTTATATATATAGATTTGGTTTGTTTAAGATACTACTGCAAGATTACAAGTCGTTATTAAATCTAAAACTAGTGATTTGTTTAACAGCCTTGTTAAAAAGGGGGCGAAGTCGGGGGGAGGCGTAAGCTAGTTAATGAATGATAGTGTTTTTACGACTTGTAATCAATACAAATGATATAAACTTAATTTAAATATATCAGTGGATATGGAAATAGAAATTAATTGCATATTTATTTATTTGGATTACTTATAAATAATGCAGTGTAATTATTTATTTATAATGTAATAAACAAGTATTTGCCGTATATGCTGAATGAGCTGTTGGTGAAAGTAAAAAATAATAAAAATTACAGACAAAGAAATATATACGTAGATAAATATAAATAATAAGGAGGTGTTTTTCCAACCCGTCACAAACTTATCGAAATGCTGGTCGCTTTCTAGCAACCAACGTTTGTACCTTGAATACAGCCGTGCGATTCTCTAATGATTCGTCGATGTGCTCGTCGACGAGCTCACCAATGTCACAGATTACTGCCAATGTCAAATACCTTAGAGATATCGCCCTTGTACATAAAGTTCTTTTTCAAACGTTTCTTGCCATCTCGTCGTTTGTTTCACGGATGTTGTCAAAGATGCAACGATGTTTGCTCTTAGAGAATCGCACGGCTAATGCCAAAAGTGCATATTTTGATTTTATTTATTTGTTTCATCTCGAAATTCATACAGTGGTCCTTAATAACAATAAATTAATTTATTCACTACATAACCAATATTTCAAGACTTTAGCAGTCATGCTAGGGCAACCTGTGAGCAACATTTTTATAATTCATATAAGGCTTTTTTACATTTTTATAAACAAGCATTTGACCACAGTCTCACCTGATGGAAAGTGATGACGCGGTATACGGTGGTACATGCTTGCTTAAAAGGTACCAAATTCACTCTGTATTTGAAGACTCCCAGATTGTATATGTCAGGAAATATAGACGCTGGTAGGTTGTTCCATACTTCACCCGTACGCATTATGAAGCTAGATTTGAAGTGCTTCGTGCATATTTTTGGAATTTCGACCATGTACGGATGACGTGTTTCTGTGCATCTTGTTGTTCGATGAAAGAAAGGAGATGAGGGAATAAGATTGTGAAGATCGATCGCACATCTATAAGTAATACTGCATGTTACTAGTCTCCCTAAACATAAAGAAAGGTATCGCGGCACGTAAGTTTAACTATGCGCAGAACATATTTTCGGGTCTCAATCGAAGTGCGGGGTGATGGGCCGTGCGTAACCATAGCGGGACAAACAATCACACTCCGCCCCTCGCTGCCCTCACACGCTGGAATACAATCGCGCAAAAAGGTAGTAAGAACTGAATTCTTCGACTTATATATCTGTCATGTGTGATCCTTAAATTTAATTCCAAGATTTGCCAAGTTCCAGAATATCACTTAAAATTATGTAGAAGGTTTTACACCTATGAATTATAGTGAGTAAGATTAGTATTTTAGTAGTATTTAATAATATCTAACGATTACTTCCCGCAACACTGCCTCGAGAAATGCAATGATTTGAAAGGAAATCCAAGATTGTATTTATAAAATTTGGCGTTTAATTTTTAACCACCGGCAGAGTAAGTATTCGTCTATCACATTTGTCCATAACTGTACCTGCGCAGAAGAGTGAAGTTCCGCGATATGTATTCGATTATAATAATATATAAAGACACCGGCTGCACTCACTCGGTATTATGTCGGTTTAAGTAGGACGACGTTTCGAACGTATAACACGTTCTTCTTCAGGGAGTGTTCACGCTTGACGATCTTATGTGTGATACTCACGATAGTTTTCAAACTCTAAGGGTACTCGATGTAGAATGTGTTCAGTCATCATCATCATCATCTCAGCCGTAGGACGTCCACTGCTGAACATAAGCCTCCCCACCGGCCATCTGTTTTGCGTTCTATGTGGCTTTGCCTACTGCTACTTCAATTGTTTTAATATTTTTTTTTTTTTTTTTTTAGAACGGACTAATGCTGTTTGCCTCTACCGGCATTTACAGCGTCACCGGACGGTTGGCGAGCGCAGATGGCACTCAGCCAGATCTTATTATTTACTCACTAGGATTTATTTATTGTTGCAGGTGAAATTGGAGTACAGCAGGAATGCGATAGTTCAGCAGGAGACGGAGTTACGCGAGTTGAAAAACGAGCTCATAAATGTTAAGGTAACAATATACTTACCCTTTGAGTTAGAAACACGAGCTCACTAATGTTCAGGTAACAATATATAGCTTTTGAGTAAGAAATACAAGCTCACGAATGTTCGGGTAACAATATATAGCTTTTGAGTTAGACAAATGAGCTATCGGTTGTTCAGGTTACAAAATGTATCTACCTTTAGAAATACGAGCTCACGTATGTTCAGGTTACATACAACATACAGACTTTGAGTTAGAAAAATGAGCTACCGAACGTTCAGGTTACAATATATAAATTTTGAAAAACGAGCTCATAAATGTTAAGGTAACAATATACTTACCCTTTGAGTTAGAAACACGAGCTCACTAATGTTCAGGTAACAATATATAGCTTTTGAGTAAGAAATACAAGCTCACGAATGTTCGGGTAACAATATATAGCTTTTGAGTTAGACAAATGAGCTATCGGTTGTTCAGGTTACAAAATGTATGTACCTTTAGAAATACGAGCTCACGTATGTTCAGGTTACATACAACATACAGACTTTGAGTTAGAAAAATGAGCTACCAAACGTTCAGGTTACAATATATAAATTTTGAAAAACGAGCTCATAAATGTTAAGGTAACAATATACTTACCCTTTGAGTTAGAAACACGAGCTCACTAATGTTCAGGTAACAATATATAGCTTTTGAGTAAGAAATACAAGCTCACGAATGTTCGGGTAACAATATATAGCTTTTGAGTTAGACAAATGAGCTATCGGTTGTTCAGGTTACAAAATGTATCTACCTTTAGAAATACGAGCTCACGTATGTTCAGGTTACATACAACATACAGACTTTGAGTTAGAAAAATGAGCTACCGAACGTTCAGGTTACAATATATAAATTTTGAGTAAGAAATACAAGCTCACGAATGTTCGGGTAACAATATATAGCTTTTGAGTTAGACAAATGAGCTATCGGTTGTTCAGGTTACAAAATGTATCTACCTTTTGAGTTAGAAATACGAGCTCACGTATGTTCAGGTTACATACAACATACAGACTTTGAGTTAGAAAAATGAGCTACCGAACGTTCAGGTTACAATATATAAATATTGAGTAAGAAATACAAGCTCACGAATGTTCGGGTAACAATATATAGATTTTGAGTAACGGCCGTTTTCAATATTCTATCTATCCATAGTTTTCCTTACTACCGATAGAAATTTGACATAACGTCCATACAAATAGAGTCAAATATCTATCTCTAGTAAGGTAAACCGACGATAGATAGGTTATTGAAAACGGCCGTTAGACAAATGAGCTATCGGTTGTTCAGGTTACAAAATGTATCTACCTTTTGAGTTAGAAATACGGGCTCACGTATGTTCAGGTTACATACAACATACATACTTTGAGTTAGAAAAATGAGCTACCGAACGTTCAGGTTACAATATATAGCTTTTGAGTAAGAAATACAAGCTCACGAATGTTCGGGTAACAATATATAGCTTTTGAGTTAGACAAATGAGCTACCGGTTGTTCAGGTTACAAAATGTATCTACCTTTTGAGTAAGAAATACAAGCTCACGAATGTTCGGGTAACAATACGAGTACTGCCTGGTGAGATAGAAAAACAGCTCACGAATGTTCAGATACCTTTACTGTACTATACCATACCTTCTGTTTTAAAATATACATATCGGCGCAACTACAACAGTTCGTCGAGAATAATTAAGTTTAATCATTTGATTGCCCTAAAAATAGTTTATAAATCATCAGTTGATTATTTTTGAGTTGATTACGATGTAAAATTAATGTTATGATTGTAATTTCAATACTTTACCAACAAACTTGTAAACTCGTGCACGTGCGCCGAGTCCTATAAATACGGCCGCACGGTAGGCGCTCGTCTCAGTCGCTCTCGAGTCGCCGTACAGTACGGACCTCTTTGTGACGTTGTTACGCTGCTCGTTGAATATACGAAGCTTATAAAAGTACTTGTGAAATTTTACTTCGAGGACCCAAAAATGAGTGATCATCATGAAAACAACAATTGTGACGTCAGCAATGCTGACGTCACACTTTTTAAAAGCACCTCCGGAGGTGCTTTCTCCGTCATCAGAAGTGGGATCAGAACAAGCTCTGGTCCCAACCACATCCTCATCGACTTCGGTTCAACCTGTCACGACTGGAACAGCGCAGGGCAGTACCAGGCTGATAGGCCCTGCCTCATTGAACACTTCAGGAGTACCAGCAAACAACTTTAATACCATGCAGCCCATCACAACGGGAATTACCACAGACATGACGTCCACACCAATCGCTGCGGGAGATGATCTCGATACACTGCAAAACAACGCTGCAATCGCCCCTGATTCAGTGTCATCCACATCTCAAGCTGGCCAGTCAGTCCGGATAACTCACAACGACGAACACGCATCAACGGATTAAAACCGGCGAGTATAAAATTCATTATGTTTCACGATATTTTCAACTAGAATCTACAAGAATAAAATGTCTGGAGAGTGATACCTCTGAGCTAAACCATGTGTTACCCTTGAGCTAACCACGGATCCTTGATGCATCCACAAGTGAACCCTGAGATACCGTGGGGACGCCTTGTGGAACTATGGGTAGACACGTATACACCACAGATTCTAAATTAATAAGGCAGTGCACTTAAGATGTCTTAGTGTACTGTTGTAATCTACAAAAATGTCTGGAGAGTGATACCTCTGAGCTAACCATGTGTTACCCTTGAGCTAACCACGGATCCTTGATGCATCCACAAGTGAACCATGAGATACCGTGGGGACGCTTTGTGGAACTATGGGTAGACACGTATACACCACAGATTCTAAATTAATAAGGCAGTGCACTTAAGATGTCTTAGTGTACTGTAGTAATCTACAAAAATGTCTGGAGAGTGATACCTCTGAGCTAACCATGTGTTACCCTTGAGCTAGCCACGGATCCTTGATGCATCCACAAGTGAACCCTGAGATACCGTGGGGACGCCTTGTGGAACTATGGGTAGACACGTATACACCACAGATTCTAAATCAATAAGGCAGTGCACGATGTCTTTGTGTACTGTTTACTAATCAAAAGACTCCTAAGGTTACATAACAGTTGTGTTAATGTAACAAACAAGATAAAGCAACGTAAGTTGTTTACAGACTCACTACTCAGAGAATATCTCATTCTTTGCAGGCCAGCCATAATTAACAGCAGTCTGCGAGAGTTAACGAGTCAACAAGGCTGGTGCAGAGCGCGCACCGCCTGTCAGTATGGCCGTATCGACGCGGATACAAAAATTAGCCAACAATAATTAGTCAACGTGTAAAACGACAACATGCTGTTGCCTTTATGAGCATGAGAACCACGGAAGCCGAGAGTCGGTACCACTCCTACGAGTTGGAGACACTGGCAGTGGTACGAGCCATAAAACACTTTCGCCAGTATCTATATGGGCGAAAATTCACCGTGATAACGGATTGCAACGCATTAAAAGCGTCAAAACACAAAAAGGACCTTCTGCCAAGGATTCATCGCTGTCGCAATCCAGTTGAGCTTGCAGTCAATGTTATGACAAGAGACTTGAACTGGCTCAAAATTGAACAGCGACGGGATGAAGAACTGCGTCCGATAATGGACAGTCTCAGTGACAATAACCCAGTGGAAGACTATGTGTTAGAGGACAACTATGTGTTAGAGGACAACGTTTTAAAAAAGGAACGTCAATGATCCTGTCTTCGGTCAGCAGCTCAGTACCGTCGTTCCCAAATCATTTCAATGGAGCATTATAAACTCATTTCACACTGCACTAAAACACCCTGGCTGGGAAAAGACACTGCAGAAGATCAGAGAAACCTATTGGTTCAACAAAATGAGTTCCATTATCCGAAAGATTTGTGGATAACTGTGTTGTATGCCGAACATCTAAAGGAAGATCCGGGGCCATTCAAGCCCAGTTACACCCCATACAAAAACCAACGGCCGCCTTCCAAGTTATTCATATGGACATAACAGGGAAGCTGGGCACTCCAGATGATCAACAATACGTCATAGTCACCATTGACGCTTTCTCAAAGTACGTTTTACTGTACTTCAGTACCAACAAAAACCCACACAGCACATTGGCCGCTCTAGAACGCACTGTGCATCTATTTGGTGCGCCGGTTCAAATAATAGTGGATGGAGGAAGAGAGTTAAGACTACTGTGACGCCATCGGAATAAATATCCATGCTATCGCTCCAGGAGTCAGCCGAGCGAATGGCTAAGTTGAAAGAGTCGTTGCAACCCTCAAAAATGCTTTGGTAATGATTAAAAATTACGAAGCAGAGCAGTGGCACACTGTACTCGAGGAACTTCAGCTGGCAATGAACTGTACAACCCACTGAGTCACCGGTGTTGCTCCACTGACACTTATTACACAACGAAAGCACTGTGTACCTCCTGAGCTTCTCAACCTGGTGGATATTGACAACGAAACCGTTGATATTAAAGCGCTCACTCAACAAGTGCAACAGAAAATGATTCGTTGTAGCGAACAAGACAGACAACGCTTCAACCTACACAAGGCCAAAATCCATCATTTTCAAAGAGGAGACTACATATTGGTGAAAAATAATCCTCGAAACCAAACCTCGCTTAACCTTAAATACAGCGAACCATATGAAGTTTGTAGAATACTGGATAATGACCGATATCTGGTAAAGAAAGTTGTCGGTAGAGGACGACCTCGCAAGATTGCCCATGATCAGCTGCGCCGCGCTCCGCAACCTGGGGATCAGTTGACCGTATCGGCGGGAAACGAATCACCTATTCAACGAGATCCCACTGCAGAATCAAATGAGCCCATTCCGTCGACCTCACGAGAAGGGCTGCAAGTACAGCCAAACCACGACTCGAACCAAGATGACCCATCAGAATAAATGGTCTACGAGAATCCAAATAATCTACGAGAATCCATAACAATCTACGAGAACCAACGAGGCTGGTGCAGAGCGCGCACCGCCTGTCAGTATGGCCGTATCGGCGCAACTACAACAGTTCGTCGAGAATAATTAAGTTTAATCATTTGATTGCCCTAAAAATAGTTTATAAATCATCAGTTGATTATTTTTGAGTTGATTACGATGTAAAATTAATGTTATGATTGTAATTTCAATACTTTACCAACAAACTTGTAAACTCGTGCACGTGCGCCGAGTCCTATAAATACGGCCGCACGGTAGGCGCTCGTCTCAGTCGCTCTCGAGTCGCCGTACAGTACGGACCTCTTTGTGACGTTGTTACGCTGCTCGTTGAATATACGAAGCTTATAAAAGTACTTGTGAAGTTTTACTTCGAGGACCCAAAAATGAGTGATCATCATGAAAACGACAATTGTGACGTCAGCATTGCTGACGTCACACTTTTTAAAAACACTCCGGAGGTTCTTTCTCCGTCATACACTTGTACACTCACACTTGTACACTTTAAGGGTTCCTTCTACCTTTTGAGTTACGAAACCCTAAAAAGTTTGGTTTAAAGTTTTCTAAATCCGGTCATTAGCAGCTACAAACTATCGTATTATATAAACACGCCACAGCGTGCTCGGTTATTCTTGATTTCATGCATATTTACGTTCAAATGAAATTAATTGCAATAAAACTAAAAATACCCCATTTATATATCTACTCATACTTATTTGTAAATCTTAAACATGTTCTTTACGTACTTTTTTTATTTATTTTAATTTTTATCTGATTGTGTTTTTATATGTTCTATCTGTATGTATGTATGTACCTTTTCTATGTCCTCTCGTGCTACTCCAAAACTGAACAGATTTTGATAAATGAACGTCATTAGATTGACTTTGAAGGCGAATCCTAACTAACATAAATTAGAAAGCGAGTTTGTTTGTTACGCTTTCACGCCTGAACGGCTGAGCAGATTTCGATGAAATTTGGCAACGAGATAGATCATATCCCCGGGAAGAACATAACATTTTCATCGTCATTATCATCACCATCCGTCACGACGCTGGTGGAACTGCGGGGCGCAGCTAGTAATACATAAAATGTTTTTTTAATTTTTATTTTATGCGCTCTACTTCCGTATTCGGGTAATTAAACTTATAGTTTGTTTTGTTGTTAGTTTATTATTTACATGTAAGTGTTATATATTTTTGGGATATTATTGGGGATCTATTAAATATACATCTGATGACGGATTTGGTATTTGTATTTATTAATACAATATGGACAAAACAGTTAAACTAGGCAGATCCAAATTCGAGAAAGAAGTCAATCGTCGAATCCAACTCGGCTGGGCAGCGTTCCGGAAATTTCGCGATGTCTTCTCGTCTAAAATAACTCAGTGCTTCAAGACAAGAGTCTTCGACCAATGTGTGTTACCAGTGATGACTTATGGCTCTGAAACGTGGTCTCTTACTATGGGCCTCATAAGCAAGCTCAAAGTCGCACAACGAGCTATGTAGAGGTCTATGCTCGGGGTTTCTCTACGTGATCGAATCAGAAATGAGGAGATCCGTAGAAGAACGAAAGTCACCCACATAGCCCAGAAGATTAACTAGTTGAAGTGGCAGTGGGCAGGGCACATAGCTCGCAGAACAGATGGTTCTGGAAGGTTCTGGAGTGGAGACCACAGTCCGGCAAGCGCAGCGTAGGTCGTCCACCGAGACGGTGGACAGGCGAGCTGATAAAGGTCACAGGACGACGTTGGATGCAGGCCGCTTCCAACCGGTTCTTTTGGAAAATTATGGGGAGGCATATGTTCAGCAGTGGACGTCCTACGGCTGAGTTGATGATGATGAATACAATATGCTGGTTACATAGCCGTCGAATTGGTAATTTTTTATTGGATCTCTATATTATACAATAACTAGGTGCGTTCCGCTGTTTCATCCGCGTGGTGATGGATGATGATAAATCACAATATATAGTCTATGTAGCAGTCTAATGCAGAAATACTATTCGAAATCGATCTTATCGCTAATGCTCTTACAGTCAATTTTTAACCATACATGTCGCAGTTCCTGGTAAACGTGTAATTGGCCAAATATGGCGAAAGGCGAGTCTACGGGTTAAATTGACAGGACAGCAATAAAAAGTTAAATTAATGTCTATAACTATTCAACAGGCAACCTTAGAAAACATCGAGAACCTTCTCACTCGATCGAAATCGAATGCCAAAGAGAAACTGCTCGAAGCAAAGCGCGGCTGCAACAACAAACTGCCTCAAGACCCGGAGTTCCCGTACAGAGAGCAGTTCGAACTGCTTCCTGGGGATGTGACGTCACTGCAACAGCATTTCTACGAACTGCAAACGAGGATGGACTGCATGGAGGAAGGGGATGAACAGGTATTTACCAAATACCCTCGTTTAAACCAAAACATAATCCGCCTTATTTACAAGGTGTCTCAAAAGAAAGTTTATATTTATTTAGCTTAGATAGATAGATAGATAACACTTTATTGAGACACCACATTTATGACTTAATATTAGACAATAAAATAAAAAACAATGCTTAAAACTAGGTGCAACAATGGGCGGTCTTATCGCTCAGAGCGATCTCTTCCAGACAACCCATACTGCGTGAACTGAACGAATCCGAGGCGCGCAGGGGTTATGACAATCGGTAGCCTCGCTTTTAATAATTCAGTAGCTATCATAGATTAGGGTATGTATACTGGAGATAGATAGGAATGTTAGCCTCCAAAATTGGGTGCGACATTAACGCCGCAGCCTCTGCGGCGGATAACTTTACAACTCTACTGCTCCCTATATAGGTCGACTTATACGTATTTCTATTTTAATAGTAGATTGTATCATAAGGGAGCAAAATAATATTTTTACGCTACGTTTTTCGTATTTTCGCTACGTTCAGGATTCTACTAAAGAATCCCTCGCTACGCTCGGGATTCTACTCTAGAATCCCTCACTTCGCTCTGGATTCAAAAAAGCGCCCTCGCCAAAAATATATTTTGCGCCCGAGTGATACACTCTACTTTTCATCACCCACCATGAGAAAATAAAAGCGCCTCATATTTTATTGTAATATTATTATTCAATAAAACATAGAGTAACAACTAAATTGAAATTAAATAGTATCCTTTATTAAAACAACTAAAAACTTATATTTACATTTGAGACATTTTCGCAATTATGAAAATTTATTGTTACAGTTTTATTAGGAATAGAGATTGTTGTAGATTTTATATTCTGCGTGTTTGAAATGTCCGAATCTGGATCATTTTGAGGAAAATGTGACGGTGAATCTCGTTGTTTGGATGTAGATAGGCGCGGCGACAGTGGTATGGATGGATTAACTGAAGGTTGCAATTTAATGTTTTCCACGATGCGTTCAGATGTTTTCGCCTTGTTCTCAATGGAATCTTCTATATACCCTTCTGCTACAGCACTCGATTTCCATCCTCCATGTCGCTTGAGAACAGTTAAGTCCGCTCCAGTATCTGCCAAAAGGGTAGCAGAAGTACGACGAAAACAATGTCCTGTATACAGTTTGATATCTGGTAACTTTAAATAAGTAGCAATTTCTTGTGGCATGTTAGAAATTTTATTTTTTCCCATCACTTGTTTGAAGCACTTGCCATTTTGATAACGGATGAAAAACCGATTGGTCTTCATAGCAGCAGGACGCAGGTCCAGGTATTTCTGTACAATAGTTTTGTATTCTCCTCGTATTACGAAGGATCGGTCAATTTTGGTTTTTGTATCGGTCAGCTTTACTAACAGTAAATCATCCGAGTGATTTTCGACATCATCAACAGTTATTTTTAAAAGTTCATTGCCACGACAAGCTCCATGTAATCCGAAAATTAAAGCCACCTGTAACAAAACCGAATGTGAATAAGACAAGTATCTATCAAAGTACAGGTTACAATAAAATGTGCATTTTTATACACTATGATTATATTTTACTAATCCACCGTAAACATAGTTACCTACTTACTTTTACGGCAAGAAAGACTTTGTCGGGTGCCTCATTAAGGAAAGTCTCCACGTTTTTGACTGAGAACACTTTGGATTTTTTAGGTTTAAATCCATCAGACATCCTCTTCAGGTACGCTATTAATTTCGAATATGTGTCCAGTTTTACATCGTTATTAGAACTGACTGTTGATTTTAGCATTGAGTATGTACTCCAAAGAGTGGAAGGTTGTTTAGTTTTGGCTAAGTACTGGAAGTAGGCCAAAAACACAGATTCTGAAAAATTCTTGGCGCTTCTTGCATTTCTCCATTCAATAAAATTACCATAGGCTTTCATATATTTCTCCCGGGATTTTGCAGGTAATAGATTATCCATCACATTTCTTGCGTCAGTTCTAATGCTTTCAGGAGTTAATTCTATACTTTCACTGTCACTTGAAGAACTCATTTTTCAAAACAAAACAAAACAATGAATTTCTAACAATCCGTGAAAATTTACGAAAACGCGGGCTGTAGTTCGCGCTTTTTTAATTTGTTTTTTTTTCATTCATCCGGCGGCGTGACTATGGGCCGTCGTACCAGCCAGTCTTTATTCAAACAATATTTGCGTTCGATTTCTTTGGTGCTGAACACTAAGATGTTCCAAATTCAAAAAGTGCGCGGCAAAGATAATTGCGGCGCACTTATAAAGAGGATTAAAAACTCATTACTG
Source organism: Selenia dentaria (assembly GCA_917880725.1). Lineage (NCBI taxonomy): Eukaryota > Metazoa > Arthropoda > Insecta > Lepidoptera > Geometridae > Selenia > Selenia dentaria. The sequence goes on from OU862898.1 coordinate 22,860,730, forward strand.
CCCGCTAAAACTTTCTTATAGAAAACACCACCTTTGGGTGCACATAAAGGCGAACCAAGTCGTCCTTTTCGAATAGATGGGATGAAAATTGCATTTAATTTTGCTTTATGATACTTTTATCTACTATTCGAATGCTCGCAAGGTCAGTATAGATAACTAGATATATAGGTAAACTCTTTATTGCAACCCCATATAACAAAAATAACCGAAAAATATACGAGATAATTTTGTCAACAACATACAACAAAGTACACTAAGCTGGAGGACTTTTTTTTATTTGAGGTGGGAAAATGCTTTCCACTTCCTTTTCGCCGTGAGGGTGACAGAAGGAGGTATGTGGGTCTCAAACTCACTAAAAACCGCCCCGTGAGCAGTCGGGTGAGGCGAGATGGGGTCGCGCTGGCATTCACTATCTCGCGCCAGCGGTAGGCCCGGATTGATCTTAGCTGGGCCTCAGCGCCTGTGAAAGGGTGACCTTGCTCACCAAGGCCATCCCCTAGACGTGAAGGGCCGTGCAAGCCGACGAAGAGTCCCTCGACTCTCCGTCAGTGACCACACTAGGGCGGTGAGAGGAGGCGGGCGAACTGCCTCCTCCGTACCTCCGTTTGTCTGTGCCGGAGTGGGTCAGCTCAGACATCATTCTCTCTGACCCGCTCCGCGGTGGAGGACCAAAAAACCGCACAAAGGTCCAATTACAATCGAAAAACAACAATAACAATAGTACGCGTAAGAAAACCAAATTCAAACTGATAATAATTTTAGAGTTACAATCATAGAAAAACTTTGTAAAGTTACAAGATTACAACCATAGATTAGGATATATATGTATAGGTACTGGATACAACTTCATATGAAAATAAAATTCCAACAAAAGTTTCAAAACACGCCGCTGGGTGCGCTGGCTGTAGGATTTCTGTAATTGACACTAAGATCCCATAGCATGGTCGCTATGGAGTTTCTCAGAAGTAGACCGCGCATTGTGCGTGCGAGAGTTTTACAAAAACGGTGATTCGGCGACTGTAGCGCCTAAAGTTCTGCAGTATTCGAGGTTTTCGCCACTTATGTATTTGTACTACATGTATTCTAAGCAGCTTACAGATCGCGCGGCGAGAGTTTGGCTTTGACCTTCGGGTGGAGGGGATTACTGCGCATGGGTACTGTCGCGCCATGTGACAGAGAGAGACAAGAGTCCCTCGTCTTCGATGTGACAGAGAGAGACAAGAGTCCTTCGTCCCTCTAGCCACCCTGTGATACCCAATTTTTGACTTCTGCGCAATAACGGTCAAAGCCAAACTCTCGCCGCGCGATCTGTACTATGTATTTAAACATTGCATTAAATAGCACACTACCGCTGAAGTGTAGATATGTCACCTGTGACAAAATATTGGAATTTCGCAAGGCTAGATAGATAGATAGATAGATAGATAGATAGATAAACTCTTTATTGAACACCTTAAACTAAAACAAAATTTAAAAATATTTAGCTTATAAGCGAATCTCTTCCAGACAACCTTTGGATGGAGAGGAGCAAGTTTTGACAAGGGATGGCGGTGTACAATATAGTTCATAGTAATTATATTTATAAATATCTACAATATTATATACAATATAGATAATAAATATGTTCTTACACAATATATACATACAAAAATACATACATATATACTTATATATATAAATATATATAAACATATAAATACGATGTTTACACGTATGGAGCTCATACTAGCACGACAGATAATGATCCTTAACTTTGTTGTTAAAAACATTTAAGGACGGAGCTCGCTTGGTATCAAGTGGCAATGCATTCCAGAGTCAGACGGCTTCGACCGAAAACGATCGGTCATAAAACGAGGTAGTGTGTGGAGGGAATTTAAGCATAAGATTCTCTGATGACCGTAAGGAAAGAGAATTAGAGGCATTAAGATATTCGAAACGCTCTTTAAGGTACTGGGGTGAAGAAGGGTTGAATAAAATATTGTAGAGAAGAGATAGGATGTGAGCATTCCGGCGATGTCGTATAGGAAGCCACTTGAGCTTAGTGCGAAATTCAGAAACGTGGTCGTATTTGCGCAAGCCAAATATGAACCTTATTGAAAAGTTTTGAAGACGCTCAAGTTTGTTAAGCTGGTCCTCCGTAAGGTCTAAATAGCAGGCGTCTGCGTAATCAAGAATCGGTAACAGAAGAGACTGTGCAAGCGCAACTTTAGTGGCTGTTGGCAAAAAGTTTCTCAGTCTTCTGAGTGAACCTGCGGCAGCAAACGTTTTACGGCTAACGGTTTTTAATTGTGGGATCCAGGTTAGGCATTCATCAAAAATAATCCCAAGATTTTTTACTGTTTTGCTGAATGGAATTTTCACACCCTCAAAGAAAATATTTGGTAAACTGTCCCAATCTATATTACAAATAGTCCGTGAACTGCCCAAAATTATAACTTGGGTTTTGAGTGGATTTACTCGTAAGCCGTATGATTTGCTCCAGTCCGAAATGTAACATAAATCATTATTTAGCATATTAATTGCTTCAACTAAACGGCTAAGTGGGGCTTGGGAGTAAATTTGAAGATCGTCTGCATAGAGGTGGTAGGAAGAAGAAAGACGTTGAGATATAGAGTTTATAAAAATTGCGAAAAGAAGAGGAGATAATACGCCGCCTTGAGGCACACCGACAGTGATGTCACACCAAGAGGACACAGACTCATCAAGGCGAATCCGCTGTCGGCGACCAGACAGATAACTGCGAAACCAGTCAATCGCCGTTGGAGATATGTTAATGGAGCGAAGTAGAGCGAGAAGGACATCAAAGTCAACGGTGTTAAATGCGTTGCTGAAGTCAAGCAAAGTCAGCAAAGTTAACTCTCTGTTTTCCATTCCAAAACGAATGTCTTCTATAATTTTTACTAGAGCCGTTGTTGTACTATGCCCAGGTCGAAAACCAGATTGGAAAGGATTAAGGAGTTGATGACGAATAAGGAATGAGTGTAATTGTTGATGAACTAGACGCTCAAGGACTTTGGACAGAAAAGGAAGTATGGATATTGGACGGTATTCAGAAAATGATTGAGGATTGAGTTTCTTCGGTAAGGGAATAATTTGTGCTTCCTTCCATATTGACGGAACTGTAGCATTTGATATAGAATTGTTTAGATATGACAAAGGTTAGGAGGCTAGTTACTTGTATGTAAAAGGAATATTCAAATTATCAACGGATAGTTATATCATGTATATTTTCTGTGAGTTTCCGATATTTCTTGCCTGTTGCAAGCGCCATGATCACGGATGAACTGAAGAATTGCGGGTGGGTGAATGTTAACGAGCAGACGAAGCGGTCTACCCTCTTCCGTACTCGTTTGTAGAGTAGAAATAGTGCCGAAATATCGGAAACTCACAGAAAATATACATGATAGAACTATTCGTTGATAACTCGAATATTTCTAATTGTAAAAAGGGTTTATTCGATAATCGAAGCAGGACAACAAACAAAAAAGGGAAAAGAAAAGAGGCGCGATTGTAATGAATGTGAAAAAAAGGCGGTGATCCTCTCTCCAAACTGTTTAGTATTTGATCACGTACACGTTGACTCATAAATATATCACTTTGAGCATCAATAACTGGACAAATGTGTCCAATTTTATTATTAACTTTTAATTTATTGTACTTCTAACTAAATACTTAAATGCTTTTATGTAGCCCTGAGTTTTTACTGTCTCTCAGTAGGTATGAAAAGTTGACTATTCACCTCGAGGTTAAACCCTGTCTTCGTCTTGGGCGGCTTGAAAACCTCGCTTCATTCAGGACTCTAAATAACTCCCTCGCTTCGCTCAGTAGTTACATCTAAATCTCCTCGCTGCGTTTAGGGATTAACTCTAGAGTCCCATTTACGCTCAGGGTCCAGGTTTAGGTACCGCCTGTGACGTAAGACACTGCTTTACTCCCTCAGTGCATAATCTACTATGGTCTAATACATTCACATAGGTAAAGCTATAATGAATGCTAAATTAATTAGCTAAATTAATGTTTACAAAATACATATTAAAGTATATAAGGATTGTAATTATGTTTATACCTCGGCACTTAATCATCAGGATTATGGAAATATAACTTATTATGAAACGCATTCCCACTTTTATTAGCTTTTTGATGAACCTTAAATCATAACAACCGTGTTATAAATGACAGAGTTAATTTAAGTACGTCGTATTTTAATGAACTACGTAAGTTTGACGTAGGTCGTTTAAGGTGCTGTCATCACGATGTCGATAAAAATGAGGGGTTTTAAAGCAGTTTATCTCATAAGCAGCGATTAATTTAAAACTACAATAATGTGACATTTATAAGACTTCTAAGTAGGTACACATTAACGGAATTAAAAATATATTTTAACATACTAGAGTGCATTACAAAAAATTCAAACACCACTTCATTTCACCTTTAAAACAGTTTTCCTCTTTATTCACTATTATATGTGTATATGTACACATATCATAAAATAGCAATTTTTAATACACATACATTGACGGAATGTTTTTTTATTAAGAGTTTTTCTATTTTTATTTTTTAATGTTTTTACGAGTTGCGCTTGCTTGGTTTCAAGTAAAGAAAATGAAATGCTGAGCTGACAGCGCCTTAAATAAGCGTCGTTGTTGCTACTGCCGAGATGACGCCTCGCTCTTTGTACTGATAATCTCAAATTGATGTAATTGGAGAGGACTATGCTCGGGCTTTCTCTACGTGATCGAATCAGAAATGAGGAGATCCGTAGACGAACGAGTAACGTAGAAGTCACCGAAATAGCCCAGAAGATAAGCCAGTCGAAGTGGCAGTGGGCAGGCCACATAGCACGCAGAACAGAGGGCCGTTGGGTTGGGAAGGTTCTGGAGAGGAGACCACGGACCGGCAAGCGCAGCGTAGGTCGTCCACCGACACGGTGGACTGACGACATGATAAAGGTCGTCAAAGGTAGAAAAAAGAGAATTCATTGATTCAGGCTTTACTATGCGGAAATGCATGCACACTGCATTTTTGCCATAAGCAGATACCGACCCTGATAAAGGTCGCACACCTTTAGATGACTTTCTTTGGGGGTATATCAAGTCACTAGTCTATGCTCATGTTGGACCATTTGAAAGTCTATTTGAATTCGCTGTGTTATTGCTGATATATACGACCCCAGATTCTCGATAAAGTTGTCAAAAATTAGACTTCACGATTGCCCTTAGTTCGTCGTAGCCGTGGCGCTCATATGGCCGAAATCATATTTAAACAAGAATGGCATAAAATTACCATATAAATAAACCCAATATCATACGCATTATCATTATTGCTAACAGCTTGGCACTAACCACTTCAGGATCTACCTAACTACCTACCTATGTAGCGTGTCTTGCCCTACTGATACCATTATTATGGGCTCTATTATAAAGCAACACACTGGAACTATAAATAAATGACCATTTGTTAAATATATTAAGTAAGTGGCGATAAAAAATATGTAAAAACACAAGCCCGCTGAGTTTCTTGCCGGATCTGTCGCGTTCCGATCCGGATGTAGATTTAAGAAATAATAAATGTATAATGACAATTTGTAAGTGCTCCCGTAGGCCTATACAGAATAAATGATTTGATTTTGATTTAATTTAAATTAGTTTTATTTCATTTCGAAATTGTATACCTCAAACACTCTTTATATTGACTACTATATTATTTCAGGTGATCAAAGAATACGAGGAGCGAGAGAAGGTGATCGAGAAGCTCAAATCCGAAGTGAACACTTCTAGCGACAGGAACAAGCTGTTGGAAACCAAGATGAACACTCTCAGGTGAATACAACTTTCACACTCACTACAGTTTTCTCCTTACTACAATTTTTAGCCGCTCATCGGTCGCAACTGCCCAATTGGGTCGATTTTCAACTCCTCCTTATAAGATCGCACCGTCCTACAGTCCTAGAGTAATTATACATAATATCTATTCCATTCCAATCTTAAGGGGATTGCATAGCTAGTACTTGTCCACACTAAAAGAAAAAACTCTTTTCTACCTCTTAACATTGTCCGATTTCAGTGATTTTTTTTTCATGCATTCAACACATTGTTTGCTTTAAGACTTTTTAAATTTTTATAAATTTTTGAATTTAGTAATTTCTGTTTCTTTTTTATTTCAAAAATTTCATAAGGGGTGTTTGTCAGACATAGTGTAAAAATAAATCAAAAAATATGTTAAAAATGTAATGTCTTACAGCCTTTCTTATAAACGCTGCTTAAATTTAAATGACGTTATATAGTACTGCGCACAGAAAAATTTTCTGTGCCGTACTTAATGACGTTGTTTAAATTTAAGCTGTGATTATAAGTGAGGTAAGTTTATTATCTTAATTATTCTGATTATATATACTTTGTACAATAATTTATACTACTGAGTGAGTTTGTTTCTAATAATCTATACTTATAATAAAGGAGTACAGGCCAAAAAGTCTGTACTTGAAGAAAAAAAAATGTGTGTAGAAGACGTAAAAATAACCCACTGAACAAGAATATGAAGTTTTTAAAAAACTATCTTGTTGTCTTTATGTTCACGCATTACTTAAAAACGACCGCACAGATTTCGATGAAATTTGGTATATGGATAGAAGCTCCCGGAGCTCTCCGTACTATAACCTTTTTATCTTGATCTGTCACATAGATCCACCAAGACCAAGCGAGCGAAGCCGTTGGCAGGTCAACTAGTTTTAATAAAATAATGTTAATTCCAGAGGGAAGTGGTTGCCGCCATTGGAATCCCTACTACGCAACATTGACAAGAGTTTCGGCGGTATGTTCGCTAAGCTCGGCTGTGCCGGAGAAATCAAGCTAGAGAAGGCGGGAAGTGACGTAAGTAACGATTAATTAAGTAATTGAGAAGGCAATAGTCTTTCTAGGTATTAGCATAGACTCTAAATTACAATGGGGTCCTCATATTGATGCACTATCTGGAAGACTGAGCTCAGCTGCATATGCGGTTCATAAAATTAGGCAATTGACAGATATAGCTACTGCTCGACTGGTCTACTTTGCTTACTTCCACAGCATAATGTCATATGGTATCCTGCTGTGGGGGTCAGCGGCGGACATAGAGACAGTTTTTATATTGCAAAAGCGGGCAGTTCGAGCCATCTACGAAATGGGTCCCCGCGAATCCTTAAGACAAATGTTCAAAGAAATTAATATATTAACTCTTCCATCTTTGTATATCCTAGAAAATATAATGTACGTTCGTAAAAATATAAAGAAGTTTAGAATAAATAGTGATATGCATAATATTAATACTAGAAATAAGGATAGGATAGCTGTATCTAAATTTAGACTCACGAAAACTAAAAATAAGTCCTTCTTAGGCAATTGTGTACGTTTCTATAATAAAATCCCGAAAGACATTACTGAGCTCACTGACGGGAAATTCAAGTTACGTGTCAAAAATATACTAATGAAAAAAGCCTATTATAAATTGAGTCACTACTTAGAAGACAAAGATGCCTGGAAGCTTTCCACTTCTGCCTAATAGCCAACTATTGAATAAATTTGTTATTTTAATACTACTCATATGTAACCTCAATGTACAAAGACTTGAAAAAATAATGGCCCACGAGTTTCTTGCTGCTTCTTCTCGGCGGTGGTTCTTTTCCGAAGACAGCGGTAGAATCACTTAAAAATTTTGACGTTCATAAGAGTGTCTATGATGCCTAAACTGAATAAATAATTTTTGAATTTTGAATTTTTGAATTCTGAATATATTTTTATACTAGATATAAGAATGTTTAAACGAATGCAAAAAGGAGGAGGTTATATGTTCGATTGTATGTATATATTTTTTTGTATATGTTCACCGATTCCTCCCCAATTTGTGGACTGATTCTCAAAATTCTTTTTTGTTTGGTAGAGTATACTGCCGAGGGGAATGGGACCACCCATTTAAATTTTATCAAATTCGGTCAAGCGCTTTTTGAGTGACACTCCAATAACTAAAGAGTGTTTCGCCTATCTTGATGTATAGTAATGACCGTGAATGACAATCAATCCCGCAACTAGCAAGGGTCACGAAGCGTGATAAAAATTTACTAAAAATTGAAACCGACTTCAACTAAAAAGGGTGAAATAACTTATCGAATTCGGTACCATGCGCACAATATTGTGATAGTAGGTACTTTTGAACTATCATGGTACCGACTTCAACAAGTTATTTCACACTTTTAGTGTTGGAAGTCGGTTTCATTATTTTGGTAAATATTTTAGAAATACCTAATATACAATTTTTTTATTATATCACTTGATGTTCGGTGATGTTGCGGTCGAAAGTGGTATCGCACTATATTTAAAATGGAAACTGGCTATAAAGGCCAGCTGCAGGAACACACTGTTACTTGTTACCCCAAGTCCTAGCTAAGGAAGTAATTTAAAAATAAAAATATTTATGTAATGTCAAACTTATCCTTAATAAAATGTCCAATTGACTATTATTCACAAAATGTCAGCATTAAATTTACACTATTAGACCAACTATAATTAAATATGTCACAAGCGAAACCTTGATTAGTTGAACTATTAAAAACTAAACGCTCATTGGTCAGTGGTATTCTATGACGCGATATGTGACCAATCAGCGGTCAGTATTCCCTCTGTTAGCTACTTCTTCAAACTTTAGTATTTCTGTGCAAAATTATTTTAGTGTAACGCTGTTGGGTGTCCATAAGTCCTAAGTAATACTATATGCAAAGTGAGTAGATATCTATAAGTAGAACGTATTCCCTCCTAGCGTTGATTCACGCAGTTTTGTCGCGAGACGCGTGTAGCGATGTCAACATCGCCACAAAACAAGTGCACATCGCATTTACGTTTTGTTGGTAGCATACCTACGCAACAGGAAACAATGACATTGAAAAACTGCCAACCCCGACCGCTCTGCCGGCACTCACGTAATATCTGCTGGCAAGCGTCCTCCGCCCCCACCCACCGCCTCTTCCCACTTTTATCGCCCGTTTGTCGCGATGACGTTCTACTTACTTGGGGCCGCGCGGTCTAAGTACTTTGTTACAAGTGTGAAAGTGAGTTAGTTTGTTAGTTACTCTTTCACGCCTAAACGGACCTAGATGAAATTTGGGAGGGAGATAGATTGTATTCCGGGAAAAGATAAATTATAGTTTTCATCATCATCATCATCCATCAGCACGCGGTTAAAACCACAGGGCGCTCGCAGCGGAGTTTAACTTGGCGATCTTAACCGATCGACAAGTTGGATGGGTGTGTGCAGTGCATTGTTCAACTAAAGTGCTTAAGCCGGCGGTCCCGGTTGTTAGTCTTAGGACAACATTCGTTAGGCTATGTCGAAGGCCTTCGGGTGGCCAGAAAACTTCGACGTGGGTTGGCCACCAGCCTATCCACCATGCCGCACTGGGCCGGCGTTATGGCCAGCAGTGGGAACATAATGGAGTGATTATGTATTATATGATTTTAGACGCACTAACGCACGCTTGACGAACATTTTTGAAGTGACATGACATTTACTCGAACGGGATTCGACCCCGCATCTTTTAATCCACCGAGGATCATCTGAGCATCGAAATTACCTCTGTTCACGCCAAAGCGTGACGTCACCTCAAGGCGCACCGCGCCCGCGTGCCCCACCGCCGCTGTCCTGCAGCTGTCAGGCGACAAGCAAGCAGCAAAAGGAAGCGGAAATAGTCACCCTTTTATACTCGTAACCGGCGGACGTGTACCGCTGCGTTCCGCGTAGCGACCGCATGGCACCGCCATTTTCTATCAGCACGAGTCACCGCGAATGACTTCGCCGCGAGTGACCTTCAGGGTGTGTTCGGCCCGACCACACACCACTCCTAAATCAGCACGTGTGTACACACGCATTCAGCCCGCCGCGTAAACCAGTGCACGACCCAAAGGGACAATACAAACATTAGAACCAAGTGACAATAGTTCTTCAGCTCATTCAGCACGCCGTCGACAGCAAGACGCCTCCACCTAGGACTTACGGTCACCAACCCTCATCAGACCCAGAGCTCCTCGACACCTCCCACGCAAACCAGGTATTTATCCTCTTATTCCCTACCTACTCTCTGGCTGCAGGAAACTGCTCAACCACACTTACCCCCCCCCCCCCCCCCCCCCCCCCTATCATCGAGCGTATGGTGGCATATTGCCTCACCAACCTCTCAAGTTGATTTCTAGTTTTATGGGGAGACGTAGCGACATCTATTGAATAGCTTGAAAAATTATATCCACCCGAGCGACGAGTTTTACAAACACTTAACTTTCGTAATGATATTGCAGTCTTTTATAATTATTATTTTCTCACTTCGTGTATAGCGCCAATTTCAGTATTTGTTAACATTTATTGACTGACCGAGCGAAGCGTCTCTGCTATAATTGGCTAAATTAACACTGCGGTCCGTATCGCGATATGTTTGCTCACAGTGCTATCGTCTACCAAAGCCGGTCCGAGACAAATATCGCGATTTTGTCAGCTCGTGGCACTGTACGCGTGTTGATCAATCGGACCAGAGTTGTAGCAATAACGAACAACCATTCGCGCGCGAAAAACAAATGCAAAAAAATAACGTGCATAGTGCGAAGGTTAACTGTGTGTTGTGTGTGGATTAAAAAGAAATAATGGATGGACCGACTTTTACAAATTTTACATCAAAAACAACGGAAAACACAGACATCCCTTCAAGAGTCGTTATATTATAACAATGAAAATTCAATTGTGTCTGGCCTTATGATGACCAACGACCTTTGAAGGATTAAGACCTTGTAGAAATAAGGAAACACCTGTCACTTTTGACAGAACGCTCACGACGATTATGGTGTAGAGCATGGTTCATGTAATCGTCAATATGGCGGCAGTTAAGACGTCATCGATGACGTAGCGTGGGCCATCGTAGCACGCTCACGGTGAAAGGGACCGACTGTTATCGCGCTAATATCGATTAGTGCTTGATTGGGACCGCACTGTAACTTTCATCTGGCTGTATGTTTGTACGGTTGTTCGTTTGTCTTCCCGTACAGAGGCCGTAGCACAAACAATTTGCGAAAAAGTATTCGTATGGTAAACGTCGCGTCGCGCTTCGGCGTACAAACTTAGTTATCAGTGTCACAGTGTCCCTAGATGACAGTTTATACAACCCGGTCAGAATATCTGTGCGCCTCGCTGGAATGCGGCGCCTCTCCCGCTTCCCCTGTCACCTCACCGCGCACTCCCCGGTGCGACAGTACGGTTAGCATTTTCGTTGCCGATACACGTCCCGATAATTTTGATATTTTCGCTTTGTTGTTGTTTTGTTTTTTAATATTTATTGTTAATTTTAGACTGTTTACTGTTAAGTTTGGACTGGTTTGGTTGTTATTAAAATTGTTGTAGCTGTTAAACTGAAGTCATGGGAAAAACAATACACAGCGAATCAAGAAATGTAATCTTGAAAGTGCTCAAGTTTTTTGAGAAAGAAAAAAGAAGTGAATCACGTGGAGAGACTACAGCGAGAATACTGGGAAAAGGATCATCTAGCAGATGACAACATCACACAACTTTTAATATCACTAGGGGAAGATAGTTCGGAGAGTTCAGAAAGTGAGAGTGAGGAAGATACAATGTCAGGTATAGAGTCAATAATTTATAGTGACTGAGTTTAATAATAAATGTTTTTGTAATCAAAATTATTGTTTTTTAATAACAAACCCTTCATCAATAATAAATTGATTTGAAAAGGTTAGTAATTTTTTTTTACCTCCACATTTCTCGCAAAAACTTTTTTTCACACCGTACCCAGATCGCCGATATGACGTCACGAGGTCAGGTGCACAGATATTGTGACCGGGTTGTACTAGTTACACGTGAACAACACGTTACGTTACACTTACGTAGTTATTCGTGCTAGGACCACAGTTCGCGTTTTTCAACCAATCTTGAAACGTGGTATGTATGTTCGTCTCGACAAACATTAGGTAGTAAATAGGAATTTGGAATATGAGCATAGTCGGCAAGCGGTTTCCGAGATAGGTTGTGAAGTACAGCGAAATTTGATTCAAAAATTGCGTATGGAAATACGCGTACACAATCATTTATCAGACAAAACTGAAGGCTTACATTTATTTAAAAGGACAATATTCAAATTCTTACCGATAAATGTTATTATTCGGTCAGAGACTTCTTAAATGATATAAATATATGTAGTTAATTGCTACGACTTGGATTTATCTATAGCTTTATTGACATCATTCTGGACATTACTTTATTATTAGACATGACATTAATGAATTATTGTTTTAATTGAATATGAAATGACAATCATTTAAATATGTTAGTTATGTATGCAAACGTTTTATTTTTTCTATTGTCAATCTCGTAATATTGTAATCTTCATTAAGTTAATATTTGTACGCCTATTAAGGTAGAATATTGATGGAACCTTAGCATTAAAAACTTAGCTACTATTGTGTATACCCAAAATTATTACAAATAAATTTAAATTTGAAATTTTCGCTGAATTTTGAATTGTCGCTGATAAGACTATGTGCTCGCCAGGTCTACCGTTCGCAGAGCTACGAGTTTATAATGGAAAGCTTTCCGTTACAGGATGACTACGACAAGTACGGCATCTGTATCCTGGTGAGCTTCCGCACTTCGGAACAACTGCAGCAGCTCACGCGACATGCGCAGTCCGGCGGCGAGCGCGCTCTCTGCACCGCCATATACCTCATGGCGCTGCAAGCTCTAACCACTGTGCCATTCAGGTATAAATAATAATAATATTTTTTTTCATAATTTTAGCACTTACATAGTTTTGTAACTTATATAATATGGCTAGAATGTTCACAAAAAAATGTTTGAAGTGTCTTTCGCCGAACTAGGCTCAATGCCTGTGTTTCAGCATACAGCGCCTTCTCCCTAATTTTTCTTATGGACACCAAGTATAAGTCTCCTCATATTACTTGCCTTAAATATACCTATAACCTTAAATATTTTTTACTTTAACCCGTCCGCATCAGCGCAAAAAATAATAGATTTATGAATGAAACTTAACTCGAATGTGTCTTGCTGATTCGGACAGATTAATCTAATGCATATTATTAACAATGTAAGTACATATCTATACGAATGTACTATTAACTAAACTTAAATAGATAAGAACATTAAATACCAAACATGATGAAAACCCAGGTATTAAGGAGCCAAAAAAAGTATACCTTTTTTTGGATCCTTCCACACAAGGTCTTCAGCTTCCAAACTAGGCAGAGCCTATATTATGGTAATCTGATGACTGATGTACACTTATATAGTAGACATAGATCAAACAGACATGTTCAAAAATGTTTGAGCTGTCCGGGGATCGGGCCACCAGGGGTCTACCAACTGTCGTCTAGCCGGCCTGTCGATTTATGCTGCTAGTTTTCTTCATTTCTGTGCAACTTTCTTTATGTCCAATTACATATCACGCAATCTCGACGTAAAGCAAGGCATAACATTCCATTGTAATGTTTTATGAAACTCCCATAGGCGTAAAGCGATTTGGATTTGGAACGTTAGTTGTAGGAAAACTCTTAGTATGGAGTAGATGCGGGCATTGTGAAGATAGTAATTTTTAAACTTTCGCGATTTGAACACATGTTTTAAATGTTTATCGGGACTTATCACGTATTATTTAATATAGGTAAAAATATGTACCTTTCGCTCGACGTTTCGACCATGTTACAATTGCCGTGGTCACGAGCTGACTCTACTTTACCTATATTAAATAATACGTGATAAGTCCCGATAAACATTTAAAACATTGTGAAGATAGTTTATTCGAAAATACAACCGGCCACCACGGACAGCTTAGAGAAAAATAAGGCGCGATTGTAATGAATTTGGAACAATTCCCCGTGTTTGGTGTTATTAAACAACTTCCATAAAATGTTATAATTTTGAACATGGTGCATGTAACTGTACCGAAATATCGGGAGCTCAAAAAGCAACTAAATCGTGGTCTACAATTCTACATATCTACTAATTATAACTTAGCAACCGCGAAAGTGTAAAACAGTGTTTTCCATAAAATGTTCCTTCCAAATATATTACTCTGTCCCATTATGCTCAAAAGCAAAAAAGTCCACTTTTCTACTTACCTCTAGTTTCTACAAATTATAGGCAGAACAGTTTTATTTATCGTGCAACTAAAACTTTTAAAGATTTGTGTAGTAACACAAATCTTGACCTTGACTTATTTCATAATAGCATTACTTCGTTACGGAAGAAAATTAATGATAATTTCTTTATCATTATTATATATATATTTTCATTATATGAATACTAAATTGCAGTATCCACTATTAAATAATAAACACCTAGTTGTAATAAAAATAATAATCGGTAATTACTTAGTGTGTGCAAATGATGACCATTGTAGCTGTGTTTTATTGTAGTAAGTAACCTTTCGTCTAGAAATTAGTTATTTTAATGCTAGAAGTGGAGACTTCTAAATGACTTTTTATTATATTATTTTAGTGCCTAAATATACTTTTGTAGTCGATAGTCTTCCTAATAGAAAATAAAATAAAAATAAAAAAAATATAACGGGACAAATGTGTCCAATTTGAATATTAACTAATAGTTTGTTTTACTTTTGCTGCTTTTGCTATAACTCTGAGTTTCTATTGTCTCGCAGTAGGTATGAACAGTAGAGTATTCGCTTCGACTATAAAGCCTTCGTCTTGGGAGGCTTGAACCCTCGCTTCGCTAGGGAATTAAATAATAACTCAAGAATCCCCGTTACACTCAGGGTTAAATATGCCGCCCGTGACGTAAGACACTGCTTTACTCCCACGATGCATAATCTACTATTAATATGTATTTTCGGTTTTTTAGGTTTTATAAATATAAATTTATTGTACTTTTATTTTGCACGGAAATTAAGCTCAAAATTGCGTAATTTGCTGAGGGATCTGTAGGACATTCTGTAATCTGTGGTAGTAGTGTTTGACGTTACGTTCTAACTCGTCTCTAGAAAAAAATTGAGTGGTTTTTTGAGTAATGATCGAACGACAACCGGAGTTGAACTGCAGTTGCACCGGGATAGATTGTTAAACGTTGTGAAATAGTTGAATCTTCTGGTGCACCTAACTAACTTTATATATTATGTTTGATTGACAGATGCGTGGATGAGATCAATCAAGGAATGGATCCGATCAACGAACGCAAAATGTTTCAGCTGCTGGTCAAAGTGACCACCGAGTGTGACAACGCGCAGTACTTCCTGTTGACGCCCAAAGTGAGTTATTTACCCAAAGTCAAAAATCATTTATTCAATTTAGACATCAAAGACGACTTATGAACGTTAAATATTTATTATAATGTACTTTAAAGACTCTACCGCCGCGTTCCAAAATATATAGAGCCTACCGAGAAGAAGCGGCAAGAAACTCGGGGCCATTCTTTTTATATAGATGTTTACAATGTTTCTACTTAGGTATTACTCATTACATTTTATAGGTGGCAGAGTGACAGCTTGCCAGAAGTGGAGTATTCGAAGCATCTTTGTCTTCTATATAATATCGGACTTAAAATGCTATTTATATTAAATGTTTTTACGTTTATTTTTCGCGAAAACGTTAATAATTTCATCGATATCCAGTTTTTGTATATTTTACTAAGACTTTGGATATGAAAGGTCATATCATCAGCCTGTCGAACATGAAAGTGTGACGTCCGATGTTACAAGCCTTTTAGGGTTGTGGGCATGCCCACCGTGCCCACAGCGGTGGATCCGCGCTTGTCGCCATATTGGTTTTTGTGTAAAAGAAACAACAAACAAATCCTATAGAACTAACTAAGCATGTGATGTGTTTATGTGTGTGCCTATGCCTTCCACAACACAGGAAATCGAGTTCTGGAGGAGATCTCTTTATTGAAACCACCACAATATGTTACAAATAAAAAAATAAAATAACAATCAAATATTTCACAATTAAATACTAAAAACAAGTACAATTTGAAAAATTTTATACTGACTTCCATTCTATTCAATTTTCATTCGATTATATTGAATGGACCACACGGGAAGCACCAGCTTTCAAACAAAAATAGAATTTTGAGAATCGGTTCACCCTATTGAAAGTTATGAGGTAACAAACATTAAAAAAATACAGTCGAATTGAGTACCTCCTCCTTTTTGGAAGTCGGTAGATAAAAAGTATCACAATGGGCGGTCTTATCGCTCAGAGCGATCTCTTCCAGACAACTATGTAGTACGTACAAACCACGTGAGACGATTATATTAACATTATGAACTAATTCTATTTTTTTTTTATTTTCAGCTCTTGACAAACTTGGAATACAACCAGAAGATAATGGTCCATACAATAATGAATGGAAAGAAAATTATGAATTATAGAAAGTGGAAAATACAAAAGTTCGTCGAGCGTGCCCGCGCGTTCGGCGCTGCTTCGTGAGAAGCAAACCCTTCGTGTAATGGCGAGCGCCGCTTGTGTTAAACCAGTGCTGTGCAGTGTTTGACTGTAAACTTTTGTATTAATTGTTTTAGTGTTTGTATTAAGTAAGAAAAATACTATAAACTAAGGCTGAGCGCACATTGGAGTCACGACAGTTTTAAGACAGACTTTCCTCACATAGACAAGTCTGTCTTAAACTAAAACCAGATTGTTTTGCCTATGACACGTCGCAAATCTACAACGAAACTGTTTTGACTACTACAACGACGCGCACCGTCGCGTCAATTCCGCTGTCAATTCTTTTTCAGTATCAAAATGGAGTTCATCGATACTGTTGTTTTGCAATTATTGTCTTTTTTTCAACCGACATTTCTCCCCACCTCATAATAACGACTAGTTGCATTGTAACCTCATCCCATTTGTTTTTTTTTAATTGACATCAGAATATTCCTTACACATTTTATTAAAAAGTACAGGTCTCTTTTTCAACCTCGTCAATTATTTTTTCTACGAGTTCTTCGTCTGTAAACATGATGCGATGTGTGCACTCTCGAACGCTCGGACTGGACTAAAAGAGAGGGGGGTACGTCACTAGACTGGTTGTCTTTGATGTTCGCGCATACATACAAAAGGGAAGACGACATCGTTAGACAGACTTGTCGCCGTGCAGTTCTTGTAGGTATTAGACAATTTTGTCTATGAGACGTTTTTTTTGAAGTGTGCGCGTCTTCATAATTTTTGTAAAGCAATAGTCTGTCTTAAAACTATCGTGACTCAAGTCTGCGCTCAGTCTTAATGTGTTCAGTAGCAATTTGCACGTTTAGAACACCAAACTAAACCGAACTATATTCTACTTTTCAGTAAATTATGGCAGGCCTTATCCTATCGTGTTAAAGTCCAAATTCGTAAAACGATAAAATGACTGCCCTTAAATTAGACATTTCTGTTTAATTATTGTAGGTATGTTTAGTGCGAATATTAGTCGTCATGAAACTTCGTGATCTATAAACCGATGTAAAACTACCCACAATTGAATATAATAATTATGTTTTTATAGTATTACTTTTTAAAACATTAACGCCTGCTTTAGCAATCTCAAACATTGAAATTTATAGAGAGAAAAAAATCACATCCTCGATTTAGTTGGTCAATGGCGTCTGACACGGAGAGTCAGAAGACGCGGGTTGGAATCCCGTTGGAGAATGTGAATTTTTCTCTCTATAAATTTCAAAGAATAATTATGTTTTTCGAATTGTAATTCTAAGACTCGATTGTGGGTTTTTGGTATTAACTGAATAAGAAATACCATCGTTTAGAGAATTCTAGTTTAGAGTTCTGCACAAGCAAATACACACACTCACACTCACGTTTGCACACTACTGCTTCACGGTTGAATAACTGCCAAAGTTGTGGTACGTCCCCACACGGACTCTGCGAAGTCTTACCACTGAAAAAATCGTCTTCTTTAATTTTGTATAGGTGCTTAAGGCGCGCTCATACCCTTAAAGAAAAAGCAGAATTTTTAAACAACGAGTGTAACGAAACAGATCGATAGTATGTTATGAAAAAAACACAAAGGTTAGAAAAGGAAAAGAGTAATAACCGAATAGAATTCATAAATATAACTCTCTTTCAGCAGAAAAAAATCCTGAATAGGTCCACAAAAATAAACTTTCACGTCCAAACTCTCAGAATTTTCAGCGTTAACACTATATTTTTTTAGGTAATACTTAGCCAACGTATAGTACTAAAGTAATAACCAGCAGTTTTTTCATTTGTTTTAGTATATATCGAAAAATATAAAGAAAACGCACAAAATTAACGCATTTTCGCATTACATCGTCCAATCTAACAAACGATTTTCAACCTTACGTAAAGCATCAGAAATTTTTAAAATTGGGGTTGGACCGCATCTTAACTAAATTTATGCATCGCAATGAACACTATGGCCTCTATTAATAAACTTTGCGTAAACCTATATTACGCGTAACATGCTTTGTCTTGCTTTCACGCGTGACATTTACTGCAAGGGAGAAATTGACAGATGTTTTAACTACTCCGGGTTTACTACAAGTTTATTCGATTTTATTCCATGATTTTAAAGCACTAACGCCTGCTATATCAATCATTACAATTTTTGAAGACAATAACACATCTTCGGACGGGATTCCGTTAGGCCACGTGCTTAGGCACTCCAGATATGAGCTTCTGCAGTTGATTATGATGGGCGCGGTGGCCGGAAGAAGAGCTGTTGGACGTAGAAGGAAGTCGTGGCTGCGTAATATCCGGTAATGGAGAAGTGTCGCGGAGCTATGCAAACTCGCCAAAGACCGGGTGAAATATGTGAAATATGCGGACAGCCAACCTTCACTAGTTGGAGAGGCACTGGAAGAAGAAGGGCGGGATTCGAACCAGCCTCTTCCGACAACTCAGACGGCAAGTCTCGGTGGTGTAGTGGTCAAGGCGTTAAACACGGATTGTTTAAAGACGCGGGAAGTTGTGAATATTTCTCTCTAAAATTGTAAGGTTTTTTTTTTATTAATTATTCATCCACACTGCAGACTCTTTGGTCCGTACCTTTTTTTTTAATATTACATTTTTATGGAGATTCGTTCTCCAAACATCACAATAAACATTCTTAAGCTATGGTGGAAATTGCTTAAAAACTAAAGTGAGTCCATTTTTTTTGTGTAAATACATAAATCTATTGCTAGTGAACAATATTTCCTAATTTTATACCTATGTGTACGCTATTGGCCAGAAGTACTGGCCTCAGGTTCACGCCTTTGCCGTATCCTTTTTAACATAGCCTTCACGATCTCTTTATTTCGGTCTTTTATCGCCATTTTGAATTGTAATGTAACACTCAAGAGTTAATATAATCCGCCATTATTTAACGTCAGCAGTGTTTTGATCGCATCTTGCGGCCAAATATATATTACTAGCTCCGCGGATTCACCCGCGCGGTGATGGATGATGATGATGAGTCTTATATAGTCTATGTTACTCAGGGTGAATGTACCTTTCCAATGGTGAAAGAATTTTTGAAATCGGTCCAGTACTTTTTGAGCCAATTCGTTACAAACATACTTACAAATCTTTCCTGTTTATAATATTAGTATAGATAGTACAGTATTATTAAAGTTTACAAATCTTGGTTTAATTTAGTTAAAACTAAAATAGATTCAGCAACATTTAAAATTAAAATTACAGGACTTAATAATAACGTATCTTTTTAGTTATCAAAATGAATGAATGTGCCTTAGTGTGAGCTCGACTATGGTATGATGGTGTCTGTGCTAAAAGAGACGCGTGTTAATTTAAGGTACAAACACAGAACCGACTTTTTAAAACTGAGAGTGTGAAATAACTTGTTGAAGTCGGTACCACGATAATTCAAAAGTACCTATTACCACATTATTGTGCGCACGGATACTTCACACTTTTTAGTGTTGAAGTCGGTTCAATCAATTGATAAAAAAATATCGCCATTTTTAGTTACCTTTGCTACTTGGAGATCGATCCTCATTCACCGTCAATAAGGATATCATCGAGAATGGCGAAACACTTTTCAGCTATTGGAGTGTAACACAAAAACCCGTGTGACCGAATTTGATGAAGTGGGACTACCTCGGAACTATACTCTACCAAACAAAAAAGATTTATCGAAATCGGACTACTCTAAAAAGTTATGCGTGATCATACATTAAAAAATATACGCGTCGAGATGAGAACCTCCTTATTTTTGGAAGTCGGTGGAAAAAAACTGAATAAACTTGCTGCTTATTTACTGTTTAGTATTTCTATCGAGCTTAGACTCGACAGTTCACACTTGAAAGTTGCGTGACAGGACAGATAATGGTAGCAATTCACTTGTCACTTGTTCAAAAAAACTAAACTAAACTCATCATCATCATCATCTCAGCCGTAGGACGTTCACTGCTGAACATATGCCGCCCTTATAATTTTCCAAAAGGACCGGTTGGAAGCAGCCTGCATCCAACGTCGTCTTTCAGGTCGTCTGTCCATCGTGTCGGTGGACGACCTACGCTGGTCGATCCGTGGTCCCCACTCCAGAACTTTCCGGCCCCATCGGCCACCTGTTCTGCGTGCGCCCTGTCCACTGCCACTCCAACTTGCTAATCTTCTGGGCCATGTCAGTGACGTTCGTTCGTCTACGGATCTCCTCATTTCTGATTCGATCACGTAGAGGAACCCCGAGCATAGCCCTCCCCATAGCTCGTTGTGCGACTTTGAGCTTATTTATGAGGCCCATAGTAAGAGACCACGTTGCAGAGCCATAAGTCATCACTGGTAACACACATTAGTCGAAGACTCTTGTCTTGAGAAAACTAAACTGCCGAACTAAAAATTTATTATGGTGTTCCTTATTCTGTTAACAATAAAATCCAAAATCATTAAACACTTAGAATGACACTTCTAAAAATAGGATTATTCCATTCAATTTTGGGTTATTTTAGGTTAGTTTAGCGAGCACCAAGTTACGTGATGACTAAACTGTCTAAAATATGCCCACAATTGAAGAGAAATGTCTAATTTTATCGAAACATTCGAAAATGTTATGCCAATTTGGATTTTAACCTAAACAAAATAAGTACTGCCATAATTTAGAGATCTATAGTTAAGAGAATGCATACAGAATCGACACCAATTAGCTGGATTGGGCGCCGTATAAACATCTCAATGTTAGTCCACTGTAACGACACGTCGGTTCTCATTTTGCACAGACTCTACTATATATAGTAATAAAATGTGGTATTTAGGCATAATGCAAAAAATAAGAGATTTTCCGCCTGTATGTCGGCAAACAAGTTATGAAAATAAATCTTAATAAATAAATTCCATTAACCTATTTAATTCAGTAAAAGAGTGCATTAAATTCTTTTTTTTTTTACGTAAATACACGTCTTTAAATTGGCCACCATACGGGGCAATACAAAAAACCTAATGATAACAAAATCGAGAGATACAGTTAGGCGTTGCAATTTCGAATCTATCCTATACAATCAACATTAAATTATACCACTGGATAGCTAAGGGATCAAAGAATTCATTACGATAAACGAGAACAGTGACGCATCGCGCGGGGTGTAGGGGGAAGCGCCGCCATTTTGAAGTTATTTTACTCATTGAGAAACGTATTCACGTACAACACGACCGTGTCCATGACACAGCCACACACCATTTTTTGTTTAAATTAGGCATTATGTCGAGAATTTTTTTTTTGTATTTCCTGCTATTCATTCTAAAATGTTCTCGTACGTAAATATTTCACTTTTAGTGAAAACATACATCACCATAGCTTTAAGGTTTTTACGTGTCATCATTTTAATATGATATTAAATTTACGTTTTGGACAATTTTTAATTATTAAGTTATTTTAGAAAAGTTTTTGTGATTGATTGTAATCTCTTATTATATAAATGATGTTTGAAATTTAAGTGATATGTGAGATTATGTTTTAAACTTGCTGACCCGCCAGCGGCTTCGCTGGCTTGGTATATGGTATACAAAGCCACAGAAGTAAATTGAATTCACTCCTTTAGGGGTGAAATGGCAAAAATAGGTCCTTAGAGGATTCTTGCAACATAAAAGGTAAAAAAACGGATACAATTTTGAAGGTTGTGCCAAAAGCTGGTTCAGCTTTGCGTTGATGATTTGATTGATTGATTGATTGAATCAGTCAATCATGACAATTTTTTTATTGTAGATTAATTAAGGTTATGATTAAGTTTGTACCTGGGAATTATTCGAACCAAAAATATAAGTATATTATGTCACCAAATAATTTAACAAAATATGTTTAAGGAACATTTTAAGGCATGTTTTACACGAGCCAGAAAAATTAAAACTTTCTTGATTTTGCTGAAAATCTATCATATTCGATTAGAGTCAAAATTCAATGATTTGCCACTTGTGTGTTATACACCAAAATGTATAAATATGCCTACGATCTAGTTTTTGTTAATTACCCCACCTATATTGTTGCAAATTTACTTTAAACATTTTTAGTTGCTAATGTTGGTATTGTTTTTAATGGTATTTGTTTTTTTATTCATGTTGTCAGTGACTTATGTGTGTACGAATGTTATTCCATATATTTCACATGTGCTCAAGACGGAACAAGCAAGAGACCTGGTGTTAAGTGGTAACCTATATCAGATGCATTACTGCACTGTGTCCGTAACCCTCAGATATTAAGTTGTTAGGTCTCTCTTTTACACGCCTTGTCACTAAGTTTTAATAAATAAATGTCACTGAGTTGGTACCTACCAAGACAGCGTCTTGCACACTACTTTTTATAGCTTGGGTTTTCTTGTCTCGTACGATTCATAAGGTCGCCATACCTTGTGATGTAATTAGGTCTGAGTAAGGCTATTCCGATTCGGAAATGTTTTTTTTAATTGTGGTAATTTAATTTGTATTGTAATTCATTTAATGAACAGATTTAGATTTAATGTGTAGATTAGATTAAATTTAAATTGTAACGGTTTGTTTTTAAATCGAAAATGTGATCAATTAATATTATTTTAGTAATCCTGTGGTTTTTTTTTGCGTTTGAAATTGTGTTTACCTAGTGATTAGTAAAAGCTCTCTCTAGCCATATCACATGTAATAAAACTGTAGCCAAACTGAAATTTGTACATGAAAGATAATTTAGAAAAAAACATTTTTATATAACTAAATGAGAGTACCAGAATCCAAAAATATCGTTTTTAGATTTTTGTCTGTTCTGTCAGTCCATAAGGGCTATTGTGTATCTCAGTTCCTAACAAATATTGATTGAAATCTTGAAAAATGGCCGCTCTATGTCAGTTTTGACCACTCCACTAAGCAAAAATGTTAGTAAGTTGATGACTGGAACTGACAAAAGTGACATAGAGCCGCCATTTTTTTCGATTTCTATCAACATTTGTTAGCAACTGAGATACATAATAGCCCTGCAGATCTGACTTCATCGCGCTAAAACTACTGGATGGATTTTGATGCCGTTGCTGGAGTATATTATTTGGAGTCCTGGACAGGTTTTTCACTTTCTGGTCTGGTCTGGTCCTGGACTTGTTTCATCAACATCGGCTCATCGAAAAAGAAGTTAGAGGCATTTTTATATTTTTTTTGCACCACATAACGAGGATTAGGTACCTAGGTACTATAATTCTACTGAATCCGCTGTACCGCGCCTTGTCCGGTGTCAACTATCGGATTTAGATAACACGAGAGTTACTGCGGTTTTCATCTCCGCAACGCGCCTGTTACGGCGCGGTACAACGTTTCGTCTAAACTTTACTACGTATTCATGACAGCAATAAAATTGAATGGTTCAGTATCTTACATATTTTCAATAGATGGCGTTGACAAGGTTTTGAGTATCCAAACCATGTTCAATAGGTGACGTTATTATAGGCGTATATTTCGATTTGAATTGAATCCTTGTCATCCAACACAAATTAGCAGCCTGTCGCTGCTATGTTCATAGATTATCTACAGTTCCTCTGTCAACAGATACCGTGAAATATGCCTACTTTGCCTACAGAGGTATCTTTGCCCAAAATACACTAATTATGGAAAACCGTTTCTGTAGAAAAATGATTATGTATTATGGCAATATTGATAACTTTGGAAGAAATTAGGTTTTACGTATGGCATCTCTGAGAATTGTGCATCAAGCCAACTTCGTTAAGTATCCTGTTGCGGCTTGTTGAGTGTGGTGGCTGTTATTGCGGGCAAATTTTTGAAAAAAGGTTGAACTGAATTCTTATTCATGGCGAATACGAAGGTAAGTTTATATAATTGTATGTTGTAGCAAACGAATTGCAGTGTATTTTAATCTTAGTTTCAGTGTTAAAGGTTAATTAAAACAAAAGTTATGACGATGGGCAATGTTACCTAGTAATGTTCCGATCTAAGAATGACAACTTTGCCCAAGTTCGAAAAAGCACTAGGGTTGTCACTTTATAATAGTTATGTATAAAAAATAATGTTTATTTTTGTGATTATTTCGCGTTAGTAATAATAACTTATCCATTCCAATGAACTAGAAAAACAAACAATTATACTTTTTACGTGAAAATATGTTTACTTGTGTGTTCTTCCTTTGCACTTAACTTGAGGTTCCGTAACTGATTACCAGGCTGATACTGGAATTACCGGGCCCCGTGCAACATTATTATGTTATTATGAAATTAAGATAAATGAGTTTTAGTAATTATTGTTTTAGTAATGTACATTATTATTTTGAATTTTAGAAAACCAAACACAAGTCTCGGATCCGACAAAGAAAGTCAAGATGCCAAATAGGTTCCAGAATGTACAAAAAATATTCTGTCGAAGTGCTGGAATTAGCATGTGAAGCAGTTGAGTCGAAAAAATTCACTTCCAGAGATGCTGAACGACAATTTGGTATCCCAAGACGGACGATAATGAATAAAATTAAAAAGGTTCATACAAACTCTGTTGGTCATCCTACCGTTTTAACCGCTGAAGAAGAAAAAAAAATTTTGAGAGTTTTGCAAGTTGCGACTGAATATGGATCTCCGCTTACTAAAATGGACTTAAAGCTGTTGGTTCACGAAAATATGAAAAAAAAATCTAGTTATGTGTATTAATTACACATAAGTTTATTGTGAATATTTGTGATTTTTTATGGTTAACTTAGCGGTTGAATTTTTAGATTTAAATTTTAAGACTGTTTTCCAAAGTATAATTAAGCAAAAATAATAAAAGATTTTTTATGTGTATTTAAGTGCCTAGTTACTTCTGCGATAATTTCAGTAAGCTAACTCAGGCTGAAATAAAAATTATTAAACTTTTTTTTTAAATAACTCCTAATAAGCCTACTGAAATTATCGTATAAGTGCCTACCTCTATTCTCCACTGATTGAAAGGAAAAACTTGGTTATCACTTTATATCACTATTTTTATATTTCGAATATCTACCTCATTTCGAACGTTAATCTCGATTTGATATTAGTATTTATAATAATAAGTTTATATATGAGTTTCAGTCGTTTGTATTTTTGAGAAAAATATAAACATTAATATTCTCTTTTTGTTTTTTTGTACCTACTAAAAATATTTGCTTTTGGCAGCCCTAACATTTTGTCATCGCAACTTTTGTCTAGTATGGAATATAGAAAAAATGTCAAGGTAATTTTGCCAACTAACTTAATAGGGAAACTTGGATCGTCATCGGTAAGGTTTTTAAAGGTAACGTCATCATTGCCCTAATCCTTTAGCTAGTTTCTTTCTCATTGGCATAAAGGCTAAATTTTAGTTAAAAAACCACGTGGGCAATGTTGGCTAAAAGTCTAGATAACTTTGCCTGCCATCAAAATCTGGAAAACATGTGAACTTTTAAAAATCTTAATAAGCCAATCCATGCACATGATGTTAGAGATGCAGCAAATCAAAAAAAACACGCAAGCGCTCATAGAAAAAACAATAAATAATTAATATTTCTTTTTAAAAGCGGGCAAAGTTGGCATGTTTCACGGTAACTACAAAAAAGAGCTAAATAAAATAGCAACATCTAACGGCTACAGTAAGCAAGTAGTCGATCGCCTAATTCAAAATAAGCAGCGAGATAGGGTTCGTTCATTGCTTTGTGCGTGCCTTCCGGAAAAATAAACAAATATGTGGATAGTTTGACCTACACCTAGTTTGACTACACAAAAAACTGCAAACATACTCAGGAAAAATAACATCCACGTGGCCTTCCGAACAGACCAGAACTTACGTCATATTTGTAATGGTAAAGATCGTCTTGAGGACGTCAAAATAATTTATTCAATTTAGGCATAAAAGACGCACTTATGAACGTCAATTTTTCATTATAATGTACTTTAAGGACTACTGCCGCGTTCCAAAATATATAGAGCCCACCGAGAAGAAGCGGCAAGAAACTCGGGGCCATTCTTTTTAGATACATGTTTTTACTTAGGTACTACAAATATTAGCTCCAGTGTGTTGCCTTACAAAAGAGAACATAATAATGGTATCAGTAGGGCAAGACACGCTACACTTTGACATCTTAGTACACGAGTAGATAGATCCTGGAGTGATCAGTCCCAAGCTGTTTTATCCTCCAAGTAATCCGAAATTTTGTAATAACCTTTTTGACAGAGTTTAGTTTTAATAGTAATTTTAAACTTATTAATAGGCAAATCTCGGATAACATTGGGAACTTTATTATAGAATCGTATACATTGTCCCATAAAAGAATGACTTATTCTGCGGAGACGCGTTACATGTACGGATAGCTTGTGCTTATTTCGCGTGTTGATGGAATGAGCTTCACTCCTTTTACCAAAACTGCTAATGTTTTTCTTTACATACATTAGATTTTCATAGATAAACTGAGAGACAACAGTTAGAATGTTTATGTCTTTAAACTTCTGTCAAAGGGAAATTCTGGGAGCTAAACTGTAGATCGCTCGTATCATCTGCAAACAATACAATCTTGTGATTTTTCTCTACATAATAGGGTAAGTCATTAATATAGATTAAAAACAAGAACGGCCCTAGTATTGAACCTTGTGGAACGCCCATTGAGATTATAGAGCCGGTTGATTTCTTACCATTTATGTCAACCCTTTGAATTCTATCGTTTAAATATGAAGTCAAAAGGTTGAGAGTCATGTTCCTAATACCGTAGTGTTGTAATTTCCTGACAAGTATATCATGTCGGACGCAGTCAAATGCCTTAGATAAGTCACAAAAAACCTAAGGCATCCTGAGAGTTCTCCCAGGCATCAAACTGGCCTGTGACGATTGTAACGGTGTTTATGTGGATCAGACAGGCCGTAATTTTGATATTAGATTTAAAGAACATGTTTCAGCTTACAGGAATGACCACCCTGACCAGTCTCATTTCGCTAAACATCTACTCGATACCGGTCATTCGTTGCGCAACAACAACACTTAAGATTTTACATGTTTGTGAAAAAAGCTTTCGGTTAAGTGTGTTGGACCAATTAGAGATTATAAAACATAATAATCATAATCATAATCATATTTTATTGGTATAAAATCCATACACGTCAATATTGATAATAAAATAAACAATGTGTCAAGAATCGAATTAACAACTTAGGTACTATAGTACATTTGTACTTTGTTGTTCATATATTATATACTTAAGTATAATTAGTATCTACATAATCATGTTGGATTACTGCTACCACATACAAATAAGTAATTTATAAATACATGGCACCAAATCTATGTCATACCATTATATAAACAATTTAATGAAAAAATCGTCACGTCAATTACAAAATAAAACATATATCGAATAATCTAAGATAATAATAATAGTAATAACAATTATTATAATATATAATTATATAAATATAATAATAGTAATAATACAAAACATTATTTCAATAATAATATTAATAAAACCGCAGGGGCGGCTTTGTGGCGAGCCGTCGGTGAGTGGCGACACCGTGGACTCTGATTCTCCTTGGGGCTAAATAAGACCCCTGACCCCCGGCTTGCCTTAATTGGCCGTCTGGGGGTGGAGACGCAAGAGCAAGTAACAAAAAGCTCCAAGGGTGGAAGTGTGTAGGGGCACGATACATGCAACGTGAGCGCAAATATTGTACTTATGATAAAGAGTTAACCGCTATTTATATGTCTATATTACATTTTCGGAACATGATTGAAGGACGACAGCTTATCATTTTTACAGACCATAAGCCATTGATATATGCTTTTACAAAGGTAATAGGTAAAGACAAAGAAATTCCTAGGAGAGCACGACAGCTAATGTTTATAAGCGAATTCACGAGCGAAATAAAACATATACCTAGATGGTTCTCAGAATACTGTAGCTGACGCCTTATCACGTGTTGAAACTATCACTTGCCCAACAGCCATAGATTTCAACGAATTAGCGCAGGCACAGGAAAGCGAAGATCAAATCACGTCGGGGTCACCACTGTGGGGTTTATAGTTATGTGTCTCGTCACGTGGCGCACGTCACCTATCCAGGTTTATGTGTGCGCCCTGATTCTACCATATGCGTGTTCTGTCTGCCTACTGGGATAGGTCAATAAAACTATGACATTTCGGTGATCACCATTACTATTCTTCATTTTCATATATGTATATCAAAAGGTTACATTATGTAGGTGGGCTGAAGTACGGACACTCGGTACAAACGCGGCAGGGCAACTGAGCGCATGGCGCGACTTTTGCAATTACAGCAAATTGCGCTCACGTTGCATGTATTGTGCCCCTACAAAGTGTTAAAGGGCATAACGCCGGTAGTAGCGCTTCAGTGAAACCGCAGCACACCTCTCGACACCCTTTAGCCAGCCACACCAACGTTGCCCTTTCTGTCACCATTCATGGTGGCCTTTATGGGGGGCCCGTTTAGTGGGTAGCAAGTCACCACCTGCCCAAAAATTTTAAAATGGGACTGAATTTGGCAGGTGCCGTAGTCTCTTCCATAGCCCACTATCTTTTTATCACTAATAAAATCATTTCAATAGCCTTGTCATTTTACCCATTTTTATAATAGATTTATCATGTCACCATCCATCCAAAAGTTTCTGGTTTTTTTATACTACTTTGTATTTTTTATACCAAACAGGCCTCTAAGTGTTGGCTACAGCCCCACTTATGCCTTTGTAAAGGACCGGATGAAATCCGTGATTTATTTTGAATAAAAGGAATATTAATAATAATTCTATCAAATTTTAATGTCGAAATTTATTTATAAATTCCGCGTAACTGTAAAACGCTTGGTCAATAAGCCAATCCTTTAGTCTTGACTTAAATGCTGCTAAATTAGGTGCGGCTAATTGTTAGATTAGAAATATCAATGTATGCTCGAATGGAACGCAACCTCTTCCTAACCTTTGTAGATGTCAATGTCAAATAGTTCTAAGAAAGCCACTTGTTGGCGCTGCTTGTACCATCTGTACTCTATGGTTTTGTCTGTACCACTTCCTTTTACTTGTAATGGCGGCCTGTTGTGTTATAGTTATAGTACAGAAGAAAATATCTAAATAAAACTCATTAATCTAAGTAAACAGAAGAATTTTATTGGAAGCATAGCTCACTAACCGTCTTAGGTTATGGGCCCAGACATTTATTTAATGAAGATAAAGCATGATTACAGAAAGAGAAGCTGCAAGTTAATTTCGTTCACAACACAAGGGTAACATAACGTGGCGTTACTGTTCTAACAATGGATCGCGCCATCATTTTGAAAGGCGACAATTGGTCGGCATGGAAATTCCAGATAACTATCGTACTGAAAGCAAAAGGACTCTACGACGTTGTCACGTCACCTTTACGCGAAGACAAGGATTCTAAGGTTGAAGAAAAAGATAGAAAAGTGCAAGAAATTATAGCCACTCGCGTCGAGGAACATGTGCTAACCTACCTGGTAACATGTGGTTCTGCATATGATATGTGGGAAAAGCTCTCTACTATATACGAATCTAAGTCAAAGGTTGGAGTTCATCTGGTGCAACAACAATTTTATAATCTGAAGTACGAGGCACCCATGGCAACATTTATTGCAAAAGTCGAAGACATAATTCATAAGTTGTCGGCGTTTGGAGAGAAAGTGTCGGAAAAAATGATCATAACCAAAGTAATTATGACTCTTCCTGATGAATATAGACACTTCATATCAGCTTGGGAATCCGTTCCAGACTCAGGACAATCCCTCAGACAGCTTACCGCACGGTTATTAGTCGAGGAAGAGCGGATACAGGGAGCAGAACCAGACAGAAGAAACGCATCAACAGCTTTAGTAGCATCCAAGAAGGGTCAGCGACGTTTTACAGGTGAATTTGATACAAAGAAATCTAACCAACAGAAGTGTTATTCATGTGGTAAAATTGCACACTTTAAGCGCGACTGTAAGTTGAGAAAATGTAATTATTGTGGTAAGATTGGACACTTGTATAAAAATTGTAGCAATAGATTGAATAATAAAGTGCAGTACAATGACAATACTAATAACAAATCTCAAAGTATCGATAGGGCATATATTGCAACTGGAAATGAATATAAGTACTTCTGGATCCTAGATACAGGGGCAAGTGATCATATGTGTAATGATAGAAAGTTATTTTTTACATATACAGAGGTAAGTGAAAAATACATAGTTATCGGAGATGGTAGCAAATTACCTGTGTCCGGAGTAGGTGATATTAAAGTGCAAGCATTAGTAGGTCAACATATATATCCTTCAACTTTAAAACAAGTATTACATGTACCAAACTTAAGTACTAACTTGTTCTCTGCTAGATGTGCTATAGATAGAGGTTATTCAATGTTATGCAAGAAAGATCACTGTGAGTTTTTAGAAAATGGTGCAATAACATGCCTCGCAAACAGATGTGATAATTTATTCATTATGAATTTTAAATTTTATGAACAACCAGTAGGATTTACTTCAGTTGCTTCACTAAAACAATGGCATGAAAGACTAGCTCACCAAAATTATAAACATGTCTCGAATATATTAGCGAGAAATAATATAGTAAGTGAAAAGCTGACTGATTATCAATGTTTACCATGTTTAGAGGGAAAACAACATAGGTTACCATTCCAGAGAAGTGAGAACACAGCTTCATTACCCGGTGAGCTTATACATATGGACTTGTGTGGTCCGATGGAATGTGAATCACTTGGTGGTTCTAAATACTTCTTATTACTGAAAGATGACTACAGTAGTTATAAGTATGTATATTTCATAAAAAATAAAAGTGAGGTAAGCTCAATTCTCAAATGTTTTGTAAAATTATTCCACACAGAGACAGGGTTTAAAATTAAATGTTTTAGGTCAGATAACGGTAGAGAATTTATTAATAGGGACATAGACTCATTCTTAAACATAGAAGGAATCATTCATCAGACAACGGTACCATACACACCAGAACATAACAGTAGAGCAGAACGGGAAATGCGCACAATTGTAGAAGCTGCAAGAACTATGCTTCAAGCTAAAAAATTACAGAAGTGTTTGTGGGCTGCAGCAGTCAGTACAGCAGTATACACTATAAATAGGACAGGAAATTCACGAACACCAAACAAAACACCATTTGAACTACTTTTCAAAAAGCGATTTGACATGCATGATTTGAAAGTATTTGGAACAGTAGTGTCAGTACATATTCCGAAGGAGTTAAGGCAAAAATGGGATCCAAAGAGCAAGAGTGGTATATTTGTGGGCTACGGTATAAACTGCAAGGGATATAGAGTCTGGATCCCTTATACAAGGGAAGTAAAAACATATAGAGATGTTATATTTTTACAAGATAAGAATATAATTATTAAGCAGATGCAAGAGAGTAGTCGTTCAGAAGTTATACAGATAGAGAACACAGAACGAGAAGGGCAACATTCTGATTTAGAAGAACAACACGCAGAGAGAATAGAACAACAAATAGACGAAGAAGAGAAAGATATTGTGACAGAAGATGTCAACAACACATTGATAGAAGATACAATAGAGGAAGAAAATGAAACATACTTTGAGTCAAGCGCATATGAACCCGAAGAAGACGAAATTACTGATGAAGAAAATACAACATCAACAGATGATACAGGACCTCTCAGAACACGAAGCAGAATAGTCAAGATGCCCCAAAGATATACAGATGAATATCACTTGTATACAGCAATGAGTGAAGAACAACTAACCTATAAAATGGCTATGAAAAGCAAGGAATCACAAAAATGGAAAGAAGCAATAAGAAAAGAATTACAGGCGCTAGAAAAGAATAAAACTTGGATAGTGACAGATTTACCAAATGGAAAAACAGCTGTAGATGTAAAATGGGTACTTAAAATCAAGAAGGGAGAAGCGGGTAAAGAAATATATAAAGCCAGAATGGTAGCAAGAGGCTTTCAGCAACAAGAAAGTTTTGATCACTCTGAGATCTATGCTCCAGTCGCAAAGCTGCCCACGCTAAGAATCCTCTTAGCTATTGCTAACAAGTTTCACTTGGATATTGCCCAGATGGATGTAAAGAGTGCATTTCTTTACAGTGACATAGAAGAAGAGGTATATTTAAAGATTCCAGAAGGTATACAAGGATGTGACGGTAAAGTACTCAAATTAAAGAAATCTTTGTATGGGCTGAAAAAGTCACCGAGGAATTGGAATGACAAATTTAATAGTTTTATGATACAGGAAGGGTTTGTGAGAAGTGAAGCTGATTACTGCCTGTATTATAAAAATAATGAGAAGTTTTTTGTTATATTATATGTCGATGATATGTTACTGATAGGGGAAAATAAAAAACATATTCTAGAGCTAAAGAATTCACTACAAAGGAACTTTGAAATGACCGATTTAGGAAGCTCAGAGATGAAATACTTAGGAAGTAACATAAATAAAAATTTCGAATATATAGAACTAGATCAGAAGACATACTTGGAAGAAATTTTAAAGAAATATAACATGGATAACTGTAATGCAATATCCACACCCATGGAACAAGGGGTAGTACTTGAGAAAGAAGATTCTCCAGATACAAAGCTAGTTACTCAATGCAGGATGTTGATAGGAAGTCTAATGTATGCCATGTTAGGAACTAGACCAGATCTATGCTATACACTAAGTTACTTGAGTCGTTATCAAGCTAGTGCTGGTGTCAGCTTATGGAAAGCATTAAAGAGGGTTTTAAGGTACATAAAAGGGACAATAGATTATAAATTAATATACAAAAATAATGTGGATGTTCCAGTGGTAGGATATACGGATGCTAGTTGGGGTGGTGACAAGGAAATGAGGAATTCAACGTCAGGGTGTATAATAAAGGTGTTTGGGTGCACAGTTTCATGGTATAGCTCTAAACAGCAATGTATAGCTTTGTCTTCGACTGAGTCAGAATATGTAGCTTTAGCAAAAGCAGTATGTGAAGGCTGCTGGGTCAGGAATTTATTAATAGAAATTGGAATAAAGTGTCAACATTTTGTGATGAATATTGATAATCAGTCCGCTATTCATGTTGCAAAGAATCCTGAACACCATAAGAGACTCAAACACATTGATCTTAAATATCATTTTGTTAGAGAGAAAGTCAAGATTAAAATTGTGATTCTGAACTATGTTAGTACTAAAGAACAGTTGGCAGATATATGCACAAAAAGCTTAAATAAAGCTTTACTTGAAAACCTGTGTCATGGTTTAAACTTAATCAAATAATAAACTTTACTTATTTATGGAACAATGTAGTGCAAGATACAATATATTATGTACTCTTGGGTATGTGTGTTTGTTTTAGTTCTATGCTCTAACAACACTACCTATGTATACTGAAATGCCTATGATAATCAAGTCAAGAGCAGTAGGGTTATATTAATGTTAGTGCTAGACAAGTATCCCTGGTTTGTACCTACTATATATGTATGAGTCATAGATCTAAGATGTCTTGTTATGAAGAAATATGTTTTTGTTTTATCAAGGTAGCAGAGTGCCTTACTTATGATTTCTTTTAAGTGTATAGTATACTATTTATGGATAGAGAGGTGATTAGTGTTTGCCTGTTCTGTTTATTGTTATATTATCTAACAAAATAGAAGATTGTTTCCATTTTTATCAAGGTAGCAGAGTGCCTTACTTTTTTTTTAAGTACTTACATATTGTAAATTGATAGGTAGGTATACCTACCTATGAATTGGTTGGTGGTTGATGGTTTGGTAATTAGTAATAGTTACTTTGCTGTTTATTGTAGTAAGCAACATAGCAGGTTAGGGAAAATCATTTGATATTATGTTATTATACAGGCTGTACTAAATAAATTAGGATTTCAAGCATTCATTGAGGAAGGGTGTTAGATTAGAAATATCAATGTATGCTCGAATGGAACGCAACCTCTTCCTAACCTTTGTAGATGTCAATGTCAAATAGTTCTAAGAAAGCCACTTGTTGGCGCTGCTTGTACCATCTGTACTCTATGGTTTTGTCTGTACCACTTCCTTTTACTTGTAATGGCGGCCTGTTGTGTTATAGTTATAGTACAGAAGAAAATATCTAAATAAAACTCATTAATCTAAGTAAACAGAAGAATTTTATTGGAAGCATAGCTCACTAACCGTCTTACTAATATTAATAAGGTTAATAATAATAACGTTACACTATTGAATGACCAAACCAACATGGTTTCACCTCCATTATTACGTATATTCACCCAAAATACGTCACCAACAACAATATAGCAGCGGCGGCGCGCGTGCAGTGAGTCACAAGGTTAAGGGGCGGAGTCTACATGCTATATAAGCGGGTAATTTTGCGTTGTTCTCTCCGACTCTCCTCTCTCCGACTCCCCTCTCTCCTGGTCTCGCCACCTCTCTCCTGGTCTCGCCGCCTCTCTCCTGGCGACGGCCCAAGCCGAGGTTCGTACCTTAGTGTTGCCCTTGAGCAAGTCGCCTACTCCTCTCCTTACGGAGAAGCGTCTTCAACGCTCGCCTTAGGCGGTGCGCCTTCTGCGCCCGCATCTGGCTGAGTGCCATCTGCGCTCGCCACCCGTCCGGTGACGCTGTAAATGCCGGTAGAGGCAAACAGCATTAGTATGTTCGAAAAAAAAAAAAAAACTCTCAGTGTCGGTCTTGCGCTCGACGAGTCAACATCTCCTGAGGATGCCTCGTGTAGAGGCGAAACACGTGTCGAACATAGACCAAAATATATACTAGGAAAGTGTCGAATCGTTTTTGGTTTATTTGGGTTTTCTTGTGTTTTTTATTTTGTATTCTTTCTATTAGCAGTTTATGCGGGAGGGAGGGTGGTGCACACATTTGTATGGCAAATGTGTTGCTTTGGAATTTGTAGGTGTAAAAAATTGTGTTTAGATCGAACGAATTGTGTTTAGAACCCGTCGCGTGTCGCGCGTGTTAGAATTGTATACGTCAGATATTTATAAACATTCGTAAACTGTGTAAATTTGCTGAATTATTAATTCAGCAAATATTATATATTATATCTAAATGTTAACGGTACTGTAATTTTTAGCAAATGCTATACCAAAATACTACCTCGTTTAATTTGTAGCGAGTGACGTAGCATCCTCTTGATTTCTGATAGGCTATTTTGGTTTGGCGGGTAGTATCTTGTTCCTGACTGGTTATGAGGTTTGGCGGGATGTGTAATAGTAGTGGGACAGTCTCTTGGCGGCAGACATTGCTATATAAGCCAATATCTGAGATTGCCGAGCCTGTCCCGTCCGGTGACGCTGTAAATGCCGGTAGAGGCAAACAGCATTAGTCCGTTCTAAAAAAAAAAAATAAATAAAAAAAAAAAAAAAATTGCCGAGCCTTTTTTACTCCACAAGTGACTGTTGCATTTAGACCTCCTGCTTGCCGAAAGTTAAGTGTTATATTTCTTCTTATAAATAATGCTGTATGTCTATGTTTTGTGCCTGTGTATGGTATCTCTTAAATGTGTCTATATTTGCTTTGTTTCCTGAAATAGTGTGCCTATAAATTACTTTCCTAGTACTAGGACATCTGTATCCTGTTATATAATAATATTAAAATAAACACCATCTATTATTTCAAACAAACTATCTAAATACAATTTTTCAAACTTATAGGTTCAACATTATAGGACTTTCATACAAACGTTTTCACCCATTTTTACTCCCTTAGGGGTTAAACTTCGATAAACCCTTTCTTGGTACACCTCTGCCCACCAAGACAAAAACACCCTCAAAATTATATTTCTATTGTAATTATGTTAGACCCAGCTAAAATTTGGAAATTTCTGTTGGTAAATCTCATCAAGATGGTATTCCCAATGACTTAGATATAGATTCACTTAACAAACATTTCTCTTCTTCGTCTCACATTCTCACTCACTTCTCACTTCGACAAAAATATCAACATTGATTTATCTTTCTTCAGTTACAACTCCTGACTGCCATCCTTTTACTTTTAATCAAATATCTGATTCGTGATGTTAAGAAGAGTATATTGTCGATAACGTCCAGTGCAGTGGGAAGTGACGGTATTAGTCGAAACATGTTGATTCCCATCGTAGACACGATCACCCCCATGCTATGCTATATTTTTAACACTTGTATATCAGACAGTGTGTATCCTTCTCTGTGGAAGGAAGCCCAAGTTATCCCTTTACCTAAAAAACGCAATCCTAAATTATATTCTGATTATCGTCCAATTTCCATACTCCCTTTTCTATCTAAAGTCTTGGAACGCCTTATTCATAATCAACTTAGTAACTTTCTTTCCATGCATAACTTGTTAAATCCTTTTCAGTCTGGTTTGCGTTCCGGACACAGTACGGTTACTGATTTCCTTGAAATAACGGAAGATATACGCTTTGGCATGGATAACGGTCATCTGACTGTTCTAACACTGTTAGATTTCAGCAATGCATTCAATACCGTCAACTTCGACATTCTTCTCGCAATACTTCAGTCTCTTAACATATCTCCAACAGTGGTTGATTGGTTCCGCAGTTACTTAGGTGGTCGTCGGCAACGTGTGCGGTTCGAAGAATCTTTTTCGTCTTTGTGTGACACTTCAGCTGGAGTGCCTCAAGGTGGGGTGTTATCTCCTCTCTTGTTCGTAATATTTATTAATTATATTTCCCTTTATATCACTTCTCCCTATCATTTGTACGCCGATGATCTCCAGATTTATTCTCAAGCTCCACTAAGCGATCTCAGGGGTGCCATAGACGTTACCAACCACAATTTGAGCCAAATTGCGGAATGGAGTAAATCTTATGGGTTAAAGGTGAATCCTGTTAAAACACAAGTGATGGTTCTTGGCAGCCCTCGCATGATTTCCAAAGTAAATTGGTCCACATTACCTATGGTCATGTTTGATGGAGTGGCTATACCCTTTAGCAATAGTGTAAAAAATCTAGGTCTGATTCTAGACCAATCTCTAACATGGGGTCCCCAAGTTGAGGCTGCAAGTCGTAAGTTATTTGCTTCTGCGGGTTCCTTGAGAAGACTCCGTAATTTTTACCAATAGCCACTAAAGTGTCGCATGCGCAGTCTCTATTGCTCCCTGAATTAAATTATGCCAATGCCTGCTATCTCGACCTCACAGAGGACCAGCTAAATAAACTAGAGCGTCTCCAGAACTTTTGTATCAGATTCATATTTGGTTTGCGCAAATATGATCACGTTTCACAATTTCGTACTAAGCTCAGGTGGCTTCCCATACGTCTTCGTCGGAATATTCATATTCTTTCTCTTTTGTACACTATTTTATTCAATCCTTCATCCCCGCACTACCTTAAAGAACGCTTTTCCTTTTTTAACTCTTCGGGTACACACACACTTAGATCATCAGAAAATCTCTCTCTCAAGGTGCCTCCACATTCTAGCTCGTTTTATGCTAATCGTTGACCGTCCAAGCTGTTCGTTTGTGGAATACGTTGCCGGTCTCAATTAGACGCGCGGAGATACTTCCTGCCTTTAAAGACCAAGTAAGGCTTTACCTTTCAAGTTGATTCAATGTTATTTCTGTTAGTCGCTTGCATTTAAAATTTATATAATATTATATGAATACGTTTCTTATAAATATGTTTTGGAATGTGTATATGATGTGTATGTATTTATATATGTAATATATATGTATTTATATATATATTTATATATGTATTTGTTATAAATATTTATTTTTATATTAAGTTATGTTTGTGTAGTTTATGAAATTTTAATATTATTTAGGTTTACTTTTGACGTTGTTTTTCAAATACATTGCCGTCTATTCGTGTATCATAATTTCTCTCCATCCAAAGGTTGTCTTGAAGAGATCGCTTATAAGCAATAAGACCGCCCATTGTACAACAGTATTGATAATTGTATATTGAATGTATCCACGTTTGTTTTATGTACAATAAAGCGTTATCTATCTATCTATCTATCTATCTATGTTACTGATCTGCTGCGCGCTGTAGCCTTCGCTGTAATATGTACTATCACACAATTGTATGCCTGACCAGTTCCAAAAGGTTTTGCTTTGCAAGCTAACTCCGCCTTTTATTGTATTGCCCAATTACTCTCTATCTATATATCTATACCTCATCATTTTTTTCAATACAACTTTAAAACTGCTTATTGTTTTTTATTATACTAAATTAAAAACTTGAGAGGTGTCAAGGGACACCCGGATGGAACGAAGTTCCTCATCAGAAAAAATAATGCTAAAAATACAAAACCATGGTAAATATTCCATTAATAGGTTCCGATAATCGCGCGTATAGGGTTACTTCAATAAAACTCCTTTCTGCGTATGGGAAGTGTTCAAAAATATATATTTCTCAAAATTACATAATATTACATCCAGTGAATGAAATGCCTCCGCGAGCTAACTTTACCTGAGTCGCCATCTAGTATAAATTTACGGAACTAAATGGCGCCACTTGCTACGATTACAACATCTGGCTTGCTTTCTATAAGAGAGAGAGAGAGACAGACAGAGAAACATGCGACGCCGCACTTGATTTCTATAAGAGAGAGAGAGACAGACAGACAGGTTACTATAGCAAAAAGTGTCGTGACAACTTTTCGTAAGAATTTTTTCCGTCTAGCCCCCTTTCACAACGCGCGATAAGGAACTTCGTTCCAAAAATGAGTACCTAATCCTTTTTTAGCATGTTGGTTACTTTTATTCCAAGGACAATCACGTAAAAACTATGTGAAAAATACTTGTATTTACAATACGCTTTTATTACACACCAATAAGCAGAGAATAGGCGGGGGTACGAATGGTCATTTCACGCAAAATTCACCCTTAAGATGGTCAGGCATAAACTTGACTGATGGTACATCTCCTCGGATAGGTTATTTTTCTTGGATTAAAGAAAGGTTTACAATTAATTACCATTTTAATTGTAAAACCCAATTCAATTCAAATTGAAATATACGCCTATATAACATCACCTACTGAATATGGATTTAAAATTTATTGATATCTCTATACGCCTTGTCTTTATATGTTTAATCTTCTATACGTATAATAAATACGGAACGATCTAGCTAATTATTTTTTGTTGTGTTATTTATTGTCAGGAGAAGGTTCTTATGAAAGAATA
Source organism: Selenia dentaria (assembly GCA_917880725.1). Lineage (NCBI taxonomy): Eukaryota > Metazoa > Arthropoda > Insecta > Lepidoptera > Geometridae > Selenia > Selenia dentaria. The sequence continues at coordinate 22,900,264 of OU862898.1, forward strand.
CCCAGGTTATGGGGAGCCAAGGCGGAGCCTTCTACGCGAACGAAGTCGCGGACAGTTGCTAGTATTATGTATAATTAATGATTATTCAATAATCGAAGATCGAACAGTTACAGTGTTTTATTATTGAAGACTGCAATCCAAAGGCCCCGTATCACAGACCAATAGATATTGGTCTGTGATACGGGGCACATACCAATATAGATATATTGGTATGTGCCCCGTATGAAGGAAAAAAGATACGTCACTATAATTACCTAGGTACCTAATAATAAATTAGGTACATAAGTACCTACAACGGATTTATATGAACAAAGATTATTTAAAATAATCTAATTCAAAATTCAAAGGAACATTGAGCATAATCTCCCTGAGAGAAGTAATAAAAATGGAAAACCTTTTCTATGCAGATAATGCTGTTTTTTTGGGTTCAGTACCTGACTTTGTATAAAAATGAAATCTCTACCAACTCAACAGTGTCTATCGACGCGTGATGAATATACCTACAGGAATAGCTTTCAGAAATGTTGACTGCACCTGCCAGTCAACATTTCTGTATAACAAATATAAGAGATTTTCGTATTCGTATAATTATATTGGTATTATTCGTTTCCTACTAGCTGCGCCCGCGGTTACACCCGCGTGGTGATGGATGATGATATATATCCTGTTTTAATCTAATTGGACCAGCCTTTTGAAGGTGAAGAAGAACAAACATACAAAAACACTCGCAAACTTTCGTCTTTATAATATTAGTGATCTGGATTAAAATTTAATTTGAGTTTTGGGGTGCATGCGCTTATATAAACTATTATAATTATTAAGGAGAATCGGTACTTTTTCTCGCACAGATTGATATCAAAACATAATTTTGACTAACCTCGACGTTTCGATCGAGCTGCATCGACCATGCGCGTAAATAAGATATTCTCTTTCGTATATCCCACTGCGGCATCTTTCCCGGTCTTACTCTATCACATCACGTGTGTTGACCACCTTGTTACCTTTGTATTATTTTATGCAATACTGCACATATATGTGCAAGACCTCTGCGTAAAGAATAGCAGACATAGCAGAGGATATTATATTGGCCCTAGGCTCAACTGCAAAGCTCAACCGGTTGATCTGTTCGGACATTTTTTTCCCGTAGTCGCAACTAGTTGACTACTCAACTAACTTTTTTTCTAATCTACATTAGGAAAAAATGTCTCGAAGGCTCAATCGGGACCTAGATTAAAACACAAGGCTCGTCTAGTTGTGCCTTTTGGATAAATCCGTTACATACACCATGAAGGAAATCCAATTCCACTTTTCATACACAACCCAGGTTTGCTAAGTATCCATCACACTTACCATTTTTTGGACTGCAACTGAGTTTGTGATTATCTTTTATAAAATGAACAAAAGCACGTTTACAATTAATTTTAACAATACATTTTGTGCATATTCACAAGATTAAAGTTGTGGAATAACTTCCAGATCCAGACATGTCGATTCAATAAACAGCAGTGCACGTGTTGAAAGCGTATTGTAAATACCTATAATTTTATTCATAACTCGTGACAACAACGTGGGCAATGATACCATTACTCCGTCTGGTAAGTAATGCAATAAATACTTTTATATAATCTCATTCGGTAATATTCTAATTATGAAATGAAATACATACTTTTATTGGCATATTTTATTTACATACTTCTTCAAGAAACTTAAAAAATTAAATTAAAGCATTATTCTCCTAACAAAACAATACTTTAAAACATTTTTTTTATTATTAAAGTACAATGTGTCCCGACCAAGGAGGTTTCAATTCAATACCCTCTATTATATGACAGTTGCATAAACTACTATTTAAACACACTTTTTGGTAAAGTTAGCCTTATTAGGTACATCGCTTGTAGGGCCATAAACCAATACACACATACGTGCTTAACCACACACGTTGCAGTTCCTGGAAAAGTAGGTTGATTTCTGCGAAATCTATTGTATCTATTATTGGCCAAATATGGCGAATCGCGATTCAACGGGTTTAAATTACGAGTATAACGTCGTCCATAAGAGAAATATCCCTACAAAGTTAAATAAGCATCTTACAGCAAGTTATAGGCGGATAAGTAAACAGAGCATTTTCAATTTAATACAGATAAGTTAGGTATACATTTTTGGAATAAATAAATATTGACGTCCTTAATTAAGTCAAACGAACATTTACTATTATCAAATCATTCATAATTCATAATAATTTGTTACAAAGATAATAAAATTGCATTTAACCCTTTCTGTCCCACTGGGCCAGAGCGCTAATACCCGCGAAAACCCACGAGGCGAAGAGTGGTCATATCAATCAAAATTATAATTTTGAAGTAGGCTGTATGTTCACTCACCTTGCATCATCATCATCATCATGGAGGCCTCGTTGTGTTCCATTCTTGGATGTAGGCCTCTTCCCTTTTGTTCCATTCCTGTCGATGTTGTGCCCGGTGCATCCAGTCCCAGCCTGCGTGTCGCCTGATGTCAACCCAGCGCTGCGGTGGGCGGCCTCGCTCTCTTGTGTCGGCCCTGAGTCAAGAACTCGCCTCACCCATCGACTTGCATCCATTCTCGCAATGTGTCCTGCCCATGTCCACTTTTTCTTCGCTATTGCGACCATTATGTCACCCACTCTAGTCTTGCTTCATATCCATTCATTTCGTTTCCGGTCGCGCAAGGTGATACCGAGCATAGCTCTCTCCATTCCTCTCTACGCAAGCCTGAACTTCTCAGCTGATTTCTTAGTGAGTGACATGGTTTCTGTAGCATATGTGAGCACGGGCATGACACACTGTTCAAAAACTTCCACTTTGAGATGGAGAGGTAATTTGCCACGTACTTAGAGTTTCCTTGTTGGCTCCGAATGCGGCTTGCGAGCGGCTTGCGAGATTCGTCGTTCAACCTCCGCAGTCTGATTCTCAAAGCCCAGACTTAATTTATGTCCCAAGTAAACATATTCAGTCACCTTGTCAACAGGAAGCTGATAACTTGTGACGTCAGGGATGTTGGTCATGATTTTTGTCTTCCCAGTTTTCATTTTCAGACCTGCACGAAAAGATTCTGTCGTTAGATCTTTATGTCGTAATGTTCACTCACCTTGCATAAGGCGCGTGAAAAAAAAAACTAGCGCGCTTTTTCTCATAATTATTTTAATCTGTTTTTATCGTATATGTCGCTATATCGTAAAAAAAATAAGTTTGATTGCTCCTCGCAGACGTGTTGAAGAACCTCGAATAAAACTCTGTATCTAATATACTATAATTTTATATCCCTATATACATGCAAAACCAATACTATTTTTAACTTCTTATATGTATATATATATATATATACGTAGTAATTATATTCACTTTGTCCATGTTTTAACCGACTTAAAAATAAGAAATATTATTCTCCATTCTACCATTTTATATGTGTGTTCGCGAATTACTACGTTGGTTATAAACCGATTTTAATTTGGTAGAGGATACTTCCGAGGTGGTCTCATTTGATCAATTGAGATAAATTTCATTAAATTCCGTCCAGCAGTATTTGAGTTACACTCTAATAACTGAAAAGTGTTTCTCGCCTGTTTTGTTGATTTGATGGTATCTGATATCCGTGTAGACCTATATAAGTTGCTTTCTGTATCCGATTAAGTAATTTTTCTTATTGTTTAGCTGCATTTAAATACATCAAAAATAAAGAAATTAATAAATCATCATTGACGATGAATGACAATCGATCCCGTAATTAGCAAGGGCTACTAAAAAAGGTAAAGAGTTAAGTAAAAAGTAATAACCTACCAAAAAACGGTCCGACTTCAACACTAAAAAGTGTGACACATACTCGTAACTTGTCGAAGTCGGTACCATGCGCACAATATTGTAATACGTAGATACTTTGGAACTACATGGTACTGACTTCTACAAGTTATTTCACACTTTTTAGTGTTTAAATTTGTTTTGTATTTTGGCAAAAACTTTTTTATAGTATAAATTGATGAGATAAAACAGATAAGTTGTGGTAATCGCTACCTGTCAGCATTTATAGTGCTAAATTGTAACAACATCCAGAGCTGCAAACTAGCGTTTAGCAAAACACTGAACACTGCGCTGATTCAACCAGTATTCGTATCTTATATTCGGCTTGTCTTAGGTTAATATTCAATTCCATGGACCTACTTTACTTACATGTAGGTAATGATATAATATATCTTATTATCGATCCAGCACAATACGAATCCAGTCCCTCCAAAATACTTCGGTTAAATTATTAAAAAAAACGATATAAAAAAATATTTAGTGACACTTACAGCTGAAAAAAAAAATCGTTGAGCGCTAGACTAGCGCTCGACGAGTCACATCTCCTGAGGATGCTTCGTGTAGAGGCGAAACACGTGTCGAATCGTTTTTGGTTTATTAGGGTTTGCTTGTGTGTTTTTTATTTTGTATTCTTCCTATTAGCAGTTTATGCGGGAGGGAGTGCGCACCCCCAAATAAGGCAAAATCATTGTTTTTTTTACAGCGGAAGTGTCACTAAATATTTTTTAATATCGTTTTTTGATAATGGATTTCCGCAAAGTAACGCCTGAATCAATAAATTATCTGAATTATTTAAATTAAAATTAATCAACTCGCGTGAAAAAAAAATAGTATAAGTAGAGAATTCCTACAGAAATCAAAATAAAAATCCTTTTTTGTCTAATTATTTTATTTATAAATTGAAGTGAATGCTAACTATAATTTAAAGATAAATTCTTACATACTGAAAAATATAATAAAATGACTTCCGTTACTCTATTTAAGTAGTACCTAATTGGATAGTTTTGTATTCATGTAAGCACTTATTCATAATAGGTTATATTACAACGGTACATAGCAATGATATTATTTAAATGATTGTATATTATATAGTATCTAATTATAATTATTAATTGAAATTGATAAGAGATATTTTCTTATTCATTGAATTTTTAATTATATACCTGTTTATGTATGTAAATGTCCCACTTAAATGTGGATAATATAACATAATTATACAGATAACACTTTATTGTTCACAAAATATAGTTATATGAAAAATTACATGCAATAATTACAAGTATTGTTACAATGGGCGGCCTTATCACTAAAAGCAATCTCTTCCAGGCTACCGTAGGATGGAATGTATATTTCAAATTCGCGCGCAATACATGGGCGCGTTTTTAAAACATAAGCAAACATGAATGAAAACCAATGGATAAAAAATAATAGCATAGTGAGATAATACAAAAGGGAAACACCAATACGTACTTACTCTTGTAATATCATATTATAACCATGTACTCGAAAAGTGTCATACCCAACAATAAAAATACGTAATCAATTAGTATAAATACGAAAATAATAAAATAAATACATAAACCTAAAGCATTATACGGGACAGCAAAAAAGTGCAGTGCAGTATTAAATATCAAGATATATTTTTTCTGAATTAAGTATGAAGATTTATTGAAAATGCAACAGAGGACGGGTACAGCCAGATTACGATTAATACAGTCTAGACCAACTGCACTACATGTGATAGACATAATGTTCTCCTTAACATCACAAGCGAATAATTTATTTAAAACAAACGGGGAGCAGTCAGGAATTAGTAGAGTTGAAAGATATTGTAGTTATAGTATAGATTTTTATCTATTTTACTAAGATCAGAAGAGGACAAATTACCCCATATTTCTCCTAGTCACGCTATAACTTGAGAGCGGATGGAATAATCTCGCTAATTATTTTTTGTTGTTTTAATTATTATCAGTAAAATCAAGAAAAGCTGGGGGGTTAATTATGGCGAGGCCGAAGGCCAGAGCCTGGTTAGTAGTTGCTTTTCGACCGGGTTCATTTCGGCGAGCCTGAATTGAAATTGCCTTAATTCATTTCATCACCAGACGTAATAGTATCTAAATAAACCTTCTCCATGGTATGGAATGCGTTGGAACCGTTTTTCTTCTACTCTTTTAATGCACATTATCATGAAGTAGTTACCATGATGTGAGATAATATAGTCAAACATAAGCTGCTGACATTTAACAACCATGTAAACATGGTTGTTAAATGTCAAAACCTTGTTTATACCTTTATTCAAGTTACTGGTAGCAGGGTCACCGCAACTGGCAGCGCTATCAATGGGCGGCGCCGTTTGCTACCCCAGCGTGCTACTGCAGCAGTTAGCATCCAACGACAGCTCTATAGATATCGACTTTGATACCGCAACATGGATAGGTAGGTTTGTTTTGACCATTAAGTTCCCACTGTGGGACACGGGCCTTCTTCTTAGAATGGATTTAGCAATCATTTGGCTCAGTGCTGGTTGGCGGATAATCTATTAGTGACGGAGTTTTCAGCTTGCCGGAAGGTATGGCACCTAATATGGATCAAAATTTTACTAAATCTAAAACTGGCTATTCAAAAACTTATGAAGTTTTATTTGGCATGTAGTTGTTTAATATTTCTGAGTATTACTTGCATGACACTTGCTTAACTTCAATTAGGCACACGCCCTTTCGTGTATGGAGTGCTTTCTAATTTCTGGGATGATATCTGCGTTCCCTGATAGATAAAAAAGGGAGACGTTTGACATTTTTACATGTGCCGTTCATCACCTCTTCTTCTAGAGAACCCTTAATAATTAGCAATTTGTGTTCCAGGGTCAATACACGGACTCGCCGGCATACCGAGCTTCCTATTGCTACCCGCCATGCAATGGAAAGGCAGAAAGACTATTTATATAGCTACCTGCCTCATCACCATCCTTGGATGGATCTTGGCCTACACCGCCACCAACGCTGTTTCTATTCTTATCAGTGAGTCGTTTCATGGTTTAGGCACGAACAGTTTATTTGCTGTTATTATGCTGACCATGAGCGAAATGGTGGCTCCACAGATCAGAAATGTATCGATGGGCTCATTTCATGTTGCGCATATACTAGGCATGGTCTTGGTAGGCATTTTAGGACGGTATGCACATTGGAAGACTGTAAGTATCATCATGGGGGCTCCTCTAGTTGTAGCTGTGTCGATAGTGTTCATGTGGCCCGAATCACCTTCTTGGTTAGCATGTAAAGGGAAATTTGAGAAGTGTGAATATGCTTTCATATGGCTGAGAGGTACTGATAAACTTGCCACAAAAGACTTGCAAGAACTAATTACCGCTCAAAAAGATAATTTGAGCAATGTGAAACAGAATCGAAGTTCTAAATTAAAATGTTTCTGGAAGACATTAACAAGCAAAGACTTTTACATACCAAGTTTACATATATTTGTCTTACTATATTTAGCGTATTGGAGTGGTACTATGGTCATTTTAGTATATGCGATACAGATGGTAGAAAAAGCTACGAACAATGAAGACGCTGCCTTCTTTGGGGCTATCATCCTGAACTTTACTATGTTTATTTGTGTTATCTTTAGTGCTGTCTTGGTTCGTAGTTTTAACAATAAATCTGTTTTACTTCTGGGCACTGCCTGCCTTACTGCATGTTTGTTAACTACGTCATTGCTCAGTTTCTTGCAAACTATGGATGTTATATCCAAAGAATCATTAGTGGGCTTATATTCATTGATAGCAGTTAAGATTGCCAATAGTTTAGGTGTTTTGCCATTAGTTTGCACTGTAACAGGAGAGTTGATGCCTGTAAAGTATAGAGGAATAGGAGGTGCTTTCTACGTAATATGTATGTGTGTATTACATTCAAGTTCTTTAAAATTTGCTCCATATTTATTATTGTGTATAAAATTGTGGGGTACATTATTGTTATACGCAGCAAATGCATTTATTTGTGGATTGTTTATATGGAAATATATGCCAGAAACTAAAGGAAAGACTTTGCAACAATTAGAAAACTATAATATGTTTGGTAATTTTGATAAGCGTGATGTTAGGTCTTTGGTTTTTTGAAATTGTTGTGAAACTACCCATTCATAAGATATAACTAAAAGAGTCACATGTATAATATGCCTACTACACTATTTCAGGAGGAACAAATCAACAAATACTGGTCATGAAAACGTCATGAAAACTATATCAGAGTCTTTAAACGATGGGATTCCACTTGTGTCTATTTTATGATTATGTTAAGGCTTTCGATATCGTGTGGCATAAAAAATTAAGGAGTATGTTTTTGATATTATATATATACTCAAATTTCTCTCATATTTGAGTAATCGAGAACAAAACACTAAAATTTCATAAATAGATAATCACAGAACCCAACATTGGTTACTAAATAGAATAAGGGGTGCCACAGGGTATCATCCTGGGACCATTTTTGTTGCTGTTATATATTAACCAAAAGATCTTCTGTCTATACCTCAAAATGATATGTGTGAACAATTGGATGACAATACAAACTTATGCAATTCCACCATATCATCAGGTTGTAAATAAAATACGGATTTTAAGAATCATTTTAAATTGCAACGTTAATCGAAAAACCAATGTAAGATTTTTGTGCAAAAAAAAAATCTAGTGCCACCTCAATCTAAAACAACATTTCTTTGAAACAGTATATGTAATAGCAACAAATTGTGTAACAATGGTACTGGACGATGTAAAAGTGTTAAAGTGACATGCGTGTAAAATTTAACTAAAAGGATTACTACTTAGCTTAGCTACTATTGTGTATACCCAAAATTCTTCCAAATATTTAAATTTAAATTTGAAATTTTCGCTGAATTTTGAATTGTCGCTGATAAGACTATGTGCTCGCGAGGTCTACCGTTCGCAGAGCTACCAGTTTATAATGGAAAGCTTTCCGTTACAGGATGACTACGACAAGTACGGCATCTGTATCCTGGTGAGCTTCCGCACTTCGGAACAACTGTTATATATTGGTCAACTGTTGTTTGAGATATCGTACAGTCGTCATTACTTCCTTCACGGCTATGAATTCTTCTTATTCTGATTGGGGGCGCTAAGTCCTGCACTGACGTCCCGCTTGGGGTGTATTGTGCATTTCCCCCGCCAGCTACCCTAGCCATCCCAACTCCTTTAGATAACGGAGTATGACCCTGGGTCGCTGGCACAACTGCTCCAGTGATATTTGAGGTGTTAAAACTGATGTTGATTTAGAACTATAGTGATCCTCTAGTAGACCGGTAGTGTTCCGTATGTTTTCCGTAGCCGTGCACTCTAACAGCACGTGCTTCACGGTCTCGTTCTCCTGCAAACATCCTCTGCACAGTGGACTATCTGTTGCACCAGTTTTATATAGATGGTAGTTGAGATTGCAGTGACCTGTGATAATGCCTACCATTAGGCGGAGGTCCTGTCGTTGAAGTTTCAACAAATTGTTAGTTGTATATCTGTTCAAGGTTGGAAACATAGATTTTGCTTGTTTGCAGTCCTTTTTGTTATCCCAAATGTGTTGTTGTTCTTTTTCAGTAAAGCGACGGAGTAGATTACGTATTTCCATCGCTGAGGGCTTGCAGAGATCATTTACATCTCCACTTACCTGTTTCTTAGCCGCATTTTTGGCCAGGGTATCTGCTTTCGCATTTCCTGGGCATGAACCATGCCCTTTTGTCCAAGCTACCACTATCTTATACTTGTTTGATAGTTTTTGTAGAGTCGCGTGACACTCGGCTATCACTCTTGACCTGGTTACCGGCCTTCTGAGTGCATAGATGACCGCCGCACTATCTAGAGTGAATGCGATTAGTTTTCTTTCCACCGGTGATGATATGGAGCCCACCTCGTCTCTATATGGTATAGCTTTTGCTCCTAACAGTAGGCCCATAGCCTCTGCTTGTGCTGGTGATGTGGTCTTATTTAAGGCCTTTGAATCTGATATACCAAGTTCCGGCGAGAAATATCCACAACCAGCTCCCGCTTTATTTTTCGCCCCATCCGTAAACATGTTGTATGACGGTGAACAACCATCCAAAGCAGTCTTCTCAGTGACCAGCTCGTACTTTCTCTCATCAAGGTGCGTGCTGACTATCCTGTCAGTGCCTTGTGATGATTCTGGGATAATTTTTGTCACCTTATGTAAAATTTTACTATGGTGTGTATCAGGTCCGGAGTCCTTCCACTGGCCCGTAGATTTTATCTGTAGCGCTGATGCCATTGCTTCCTGCTGTATGTGAAGATGCAATGGCGTTAGGCCTAAGATTACATCTAGGGCTGCCGACGGTGTGGTCTTTGTGCATCCGCTAATAAGAGAGCAAGCTAATCTTTGGGTTTGCTGCAGTTTGGCTATTGTGGTTACCAAATTTGTTCTTGGCCACCACACTACACATCCGTACGTGAGGACTGGTCTCACAATGACCGTGTATAGCCAGCGGCATAGCTTTGGTTTTAGTCCCCAGTCTTTTCCTACTGCTCTTGTGCTCTGCATGAGAATATTTGTTGCTTTTCTGGTAATATGTTCGAGATGTTTTCCCCATAAAAGTTTACTATCCATCCAAATGCCCAAGTACTTAACTTCCTTACTTAGAGTTAGCTCTTTGCTAAATAGCGTAGGTAGTTTAAGTTTGGTTACCTTTGTTTTACGTGTGAATAGTACCATTTCTGTTTTATTTGGGTTTACTGATAAATCGTGTCTGTGACACCATCCCTCGACAATTCGAAGTGCCATCTGCATTTTTTCGCAGAGAGTAGACTCGAATAGCCCCGATACCATTATGGCCAAATCATCTGCGTAGGCGATAGTAACTATTCCATCTTTGTTTAACAATTCTACGAGTTCGTTTGCTGCGATTACCCATAACAAAGGTGATAGGACACCACCCTGTGGGCATCCTCTCGTTACTCGACAGCGTGTGGTGCTAGACTTTTCAATGCTTGCGACTCTATTGGAGAGCATGTTAGTCACAAACTTATTTACTCTGTTATCCACGCACTTGTCTCTTAGCCCGATCTCGATGCTGGAGAAAGTGGTTTTATCGAAAGCTCCTTCAATGTCAATGAAAGTGGCTAAACAGGATTGCTTATTCTCCAAAGCTGATTCTATTTTGTTCACCACATGGTGAAGAGCAGTCTCTGTAGGTTTTCCTGATTGATAGGCGTGTTGATTTTTGTGGATAGGATTCTGCGCTAATGGTCCACTCCTTATATATTTATCACAGAGCCTTTCCAAGGTTTTTAATAAAAATGAGCTCAGGGTTATAGGCCTATAAGACTTTGGATGCGTGTAATCTGTTTTTCCTGGCTTAGGTAGAAAAACTACCTTGACTTCCCTCCATGACTTAGGTATATACTTCCAGGCTAAGCATGCTCTAAATATCGCCAGGAGGTGGTTTTTGATCTTGGCCAGGCTCCATTGGATTAATGCAGGAAAAATACCATCGGTGCCAGCTGCCTTATATGGTTTGAAAGTACTCACCGCCCATAGAAGAGATTCTTCCGTAACTATAGAATTCGCAAAAGCCCAATCATCGTAATCGGGCTCGTTCGAAGTTTCGGTTTCCCATCCTTCATTGTTTTCCAAACAACAGTCAGGAAAATGAGTTTGTAGGAGGAGTTCAAATTGCTCCTTTTCCGATGTTGTATAGGTGCCATCGGGCTTCTTCAATGTACCTAGTTTTACCTGAGTGTCACTAGATACAAGTTTTCTAAGTCTCGCCGTCTCACTCTCCGATTGTATAGAGTTGCTATACTTTTTCCATGAATTATTTTGACTCTTTTGCACCCCTACTTTGAGTTTGTGTCGTGCTTTTCTGTACTCCTGCCAATCACTCTCGTGATTGATGTTCATTGCCCTATTGAAATGGTGTCTTGCCTTTTTCCTCAGCTTACTGAGTTCCTTGTTCCACCATTTGTCTTTCGAGTGCAGTATTTTACTGTTTTCTGTTTTTAAAGGACATGATTTATTGTAGCTACTTAAAATAGAGCGCACTATGATATCCAGGTTAGCTTCTATGTGTTGAGGCTCTATTTCTGTGGTAGCCTCTACCTGTGGCACTGTTTCCAGTGCCTTTTCTAGTGTTTCCTTGAATAGGGATCTATCAGTTTTCTTAGGATTTCTGTAGGTTCGCGGTTTATGTTCCTTTACTTGTAGGCTGAACCTGATTCGTCTATGATCCGAGCCAGAGAACTCCTTTGATGCAACTCGCCAGTTCTCAATGGTCTCGGCAATTTCCCTTGTCGCTATAGTTATGTCAACTATAGTTTTGGCCCTAGAAGTTACAAATGTAGGTTCAGAGCCTCTGTTCAGAACGTTTAGATTATGCCTTAGGATAAAATCTAGTAAATCTTTTCCTCGTTCATTTGTGTCTGTGCTACCCCAGACGGAGCAGTGGGCATTTGCGTCGCAGCCCACCACGCATTCTAGATTGTTTTTTTCACAGAAGTGCATTAACCCTTTGAACTCGCGACTCTCTGCGCTAGAAAACCGCAAACATCGAAGCCAATCGGCGCGTGAGTCGGCGTCCGCTCCTTTTGTGTTATTTTACGTCTAGCTATAGAATGCTTTTGAGTAGAGTGATTCAGCTTACTTTATCTAAAAGCTATTGAAACAAGCTTTATGACAGGCTATAAATGTTTTGTATTGTGTTTTTATTTTATTTTACACAGACCTTTCATTTGACAAAAAGTTGTAAAATAGTTATATTATCGAAAATAATATCTTTTCCAACAAAAATAATTTGTTTTATTTATTAGTTTTTAAGTTTCTACAGTAATTATGATATGTTCTTTCTAAAATAAAACTAAAATGTATATCCTTCCATAGTAATATTTTGAGTTTTTCACGATGAAACTTACCCACGAAAATTTAGATGAACAGAAATTTCACGCGTTAGTACCGTTCTTTCCAAATCCTTTTGTTACTAGGTTTTTAGCATAAGGCTTTATGTTTATATGCTGTCCGATAGAAAATATATTCAGGATTTAGTTTTACAATACATCAGACGAGATAATTCAAAAAAAATATACCTTATGGAGAAAAATGTCGGCAAAGGTAGGAAATTCATGACAAAATCCGAAGATTTTTATTCTCCAAATAATGCTATTATATAACGCATTTTCTGTGCATAATACTTTCTACAAAACGCCATTGAAAATACCTTTCTAGTAAGGTATCACACGTCTACACCATAGAACAAAAAACTCTTACAAATGATGGTACTTGAATAATGGCCTTGCGTCAACACAATTCCGAGAACTCGACAAGCGCATACGTGTTTACACTGCCGTATACAGCGGGATCTTTTTTCGGGTGAATTCCTAACAAACATTATTATTTAGGTACCTAATTTCACTAAAGTAATGATATTTCAATACATACCTAACTAAATAACCAATAGAAATAATACAGACAAAACCAAAGATCGGCCAATTCGCGCGCAAATGATTGAGCACCGCCGATTTCTACTCTAAGTTACATCAACAAATACTACTTATTATGTTATTGTAACTACGTAAAAAGCTTGGAAAAACACTAAAACGTAAAATAAATAAGAAACTTACCGATTGTTTAGAAATGAAACGGAAAATCACGTAAATTCCAAGGACACAACACACTCGCGTGACGTCACTTTAGCGCGCTTCGGTTGACTGAACTTTATCCGTTGAATGACTGAGTGTTTGTTTTAAAATGGTCGCACTTATTGTTTCATTCCATCGGTTAGTTCAACCTGACGTCATACAATCATAAAGCTTTGGGAAAAAGAACCTAACACCATCAAATATATGACTCAAAACAGTCGAAGGTCGAAGTGTTCCATATGGAACGGCTCGATTTTTACGAAATTTCGCACTGTTTCATATGGAGCAAGCTCGATTTCAAAGGGTTAATTCATCAAGTGCTTGAGGTGGCGCTTCAGCTTCGATGTCCATGTAAACTGATGCTATTATAACACTTTCGAGCCGTCCATGTAGGCCCGTCTCTAGTTTCACTACCGTAAGATCGTCGGTACACAAGTGTGTCACCAAGGATGCTTTGTATGGTTTCGGTACGTAAACGAAAGTCCGAATTTTCCTTTGAAAGGGGGGAGAGAAAACGTTACCCTTTAGGGCATTATAACCACTCACCTTACTACGGCTTAGATAGGGTTCCTGGACCAGTGCTATCGTGTTAGGTTGCTCCTCCAGGGTTCTTCGCAAAGCGGCGAAACCTGTGACACTGTGTTGGAGATTGGCTTGGATGATGTCAATATTACTAATGACGCCCTGTTTAGTTGTACTGTCACCCATTCTGTTGGTTGTGTTTTTTGAATTGGAATACGAATTGTTTATATTATCAGTATCCATCATTAAAAATATTTAAAATACCTAATGACTTATTTTAAAAATTTGTTGCAGCCGAGTAGCTTGAAGAGCAACTCTACTGCTTGTTATTTGGTAAGGTCAAGGAGGAGGCGCCAGCAATCTCTGCATCCATGGAGGATGCCGGCGAGAAGATATTTAGGCCCATTATATCGCCACTGATATCATCCTCGCCGTCATCGTCCTCGCCCAGCAAACGCTTCACGTCCTCCCTCGACCAACCCAAATCCTCAGCAAGCGCTGCGTCTGATGCGGCGACAGGGGTCACCGACGCTACGTCGCCGCCCTGAGCAGCGTCCGCAGCGCCCGCCCCCCCCGACGTCGCCTCCACATCGCCCCTGAGTTTTACTCCTCTCACCTTCACATACACTGTCGCCGACAGGTAGTGAAGGCGACAGCCCTCACGCTGGAGGTTTCCCAGATCCTCTGGTGGCACACCCATTACGAGGATATGATTAAAGCTATCGCCTATAGGGCGCGATTCATGCGTGAAGAGCTGCCACCTCTCCACACCTACTCCAGGATTTTGTGCGATAAGCAAGTTGAGCAAGATATCCGACCGTTTAGCCAGATCTTGCCTACCTCGTCCGAAATCTGGTATAAAAATGACCCCAGTATAATACCTAGGTACCTTGCTTTCCGGCACAACCATGTATCCACCCGAGCCCTCCCATAACGGTGGTAGATGCTCCACCGTGCTGGTGAGCCAAGTGAGCGCATAGTCGTCTCGGGCCACATATCTGACCCCACCGCGAAACGTTCTCGGCAGGGCCGTAAACCTAGGCAGTACAGTATTCGGGCTGCCCGCGTTAGCCAGAAGGGTTCCGATGATCTTTTCATCGATGACCTTCCTCAGGTGTATGGAGCGAATCTCATCCATCTGCACTCGGTTCCGGTCTAACACAACAACTTTGTGTGCCGCCCTGACCGCATCCGCGTACGATGCCGAGACCGCGCCTCCACCTTCTTCCGTTTCTTCCGGCCCGAGAAGGTAAGGAGCCCCCGTCGCGATAGCTGCAGAGGAAGTTCCACCATCCAGGCGAGCCTTCTTATCGACCGCTACCTGGCTGGGTGACACAAGGTCTGAACTCCGCTGCCTCTTCGCATTACGGGTTACCTCATCCCCCACGTCCGTCTGTTTTACGTCCACAGTGCCCGCGGCCCGGACCACCCCACCATCATCCACTGCGCGCCCTTTCTTTCCCGTTTCCTCGCCCTGGTCATTGACTAGGGTTTGGTTTGGTACGGAAGGGCGGAGAGTCGTACGTGGGGCAGCCGTGCACTCCGGCGCCTCACCATCAGCCACTGCGCGCCCCTTCTTTCCCTTCCCCTTTCCCCTGCCCTTGCTTTGAGCTGGGGTTTGGTTGGGTACGGAGGGGGGGCGAGCCGTACGTGGTGCGACCGTGCGAGGCACTGCGTTTATCAGGGATTCATTTCCCATGTCAAGGAGCGCAGAGGCGTTAGCCACAGCATGCGGGACGGCGCGTGCCATGCTTGCGACGACAGCCGGCGCGAGCGCCGACATGCCAGGCAAATGCAGGACGCCTTCCCTCTGCTGCCGGTAGAGCGTGTCCGCCAGTTCGGCTTCGCGCCTCCAACGCTCCCTTTGTTGTACTTTGCGGTTTTTACCGCGATAGGCGCTTTGCAAGTTCACGGTAGGCTTGTTAGGCTTCCCGATCCCTCGCCAGTTACCTCCCTCCAACTCAGCGTATGGTTCCGCCGCCGCTTCTCCCTGTCGTTGCAGCTGGTCCCTCTTGCGCGCGTTGTGGCGCTCCACGGGGTGACTGGCCTTCTCCACTGGTCCAGGTTGCAGCGCCTCCGTTGTCATCGGTCCAGTAGCAGCCGCGGCCGGCGAGGCCTGGGACTCCACCCCGCCGTCGCCTTCGGTAGTCAATTTCACACTCTCTGGCCCGGGAACCAGAGGGCGCCGGGCGCTAGCCGGATCGCATGGCATATCACTATCAATATTGCTGTACATCATTTTAATGGTAGTTCTGTGGAGCAGAAATGTTAGTGAGTGGGCGCAAAAGCAATGGTGTAAGCAGTTGCCCAAGCAGCTTACCCCTGATTTTTCGCATATTGCTTGAGAAGAAATCACCCCAAGAAACACAGAGGGTGTTTTGCCCCCAAGCAATATGCCGGCCACAGGCTGCCGCTGGGGAGGAATGCAAAGCGCGGTGTATTATCGGATGAGATAAACTACCGCGCCCTTATTCCCCCCTGGGTGCCCTCCCTCTTTATCCGGGCTTGGGACCGGCTCCGTACTAGTGATTGTGCTGTAAGCGAAAGCAGTGCCAGCGGATGGAAATCAATAACTAAGTATGAAGGCGAGGTTACTAAGTATGAAGGCGAGGTTACTAAGTATGAAGGCGAGGTTACTAAGTATGAAGGCGAGGTTACTAAGTATGAAGGCGAGGTTACTAAGTATGAAGGCGAGGTTACTAAGTATGAAGGCGAGGTTACTAAGTATGAAGGCGAGGTTACTAAGTATGAAGGCGAGGCTATGAATTATCTAATAAAGTATTTTTTCCTTAAATTAGCGCATTTTTACTCACTAATCTATATAAGGATATTTATAAAAAGAATATCCATCCTAGCGACGGTTAACGGCCGGTTTCAATAATCTATCTATCGCCGGTTTACCTTACTAGAGATAGATATTTGACACAATTTGTATGGACGTTATGTCAAATATCTATCCCTAGTAAGGAAAACTGTGGATAGATATATTATTGAATACGACCGTAAGTCACTATTTGGGAAAATTTAAGCCATTGAAATCTTGGGTTAGGCTTCCAAACATAAGAACACTAAGCCTAGCTTGGCTTAGTAGGTGTCCGTATATACTGCTGTTCCAAAAAACAGTGTTAAGTGGAAGTCCGGAGATAGACCACTCTTGAGGTACTCGAATCACCCCCATGTGTGTTCCGCGATTATTTATACTTTTCCAGTTACAACTTTTTCTGAATTTTTAATTTTTTGTATGAGTTTTATTTTTTCCTACAACTTATGACAATCTTGTCATGAGTCCGTTGTTCTTTTATGTATAAAATAATCAGATGTGTGACATTGATGAAAGTGTTGGTTTAAATTGAAAAAATGCGTTCAGTAAATAATTACTTAAACTTTCAAATTTAAATAAGTAAATATAATATCAAGTGGTTTCGTGAATCTTTAAATAAGTCTTGAGGCAGCATAATAATGCATCTTTGACAACATCCGTGAAACAAATGACGAGATGACAAGGAACTTTGGAAAAACAACCTTATGTACAAGGGCGATATCTTATAAAGTATTTGAAATCGGTGAGCTCTTCGACGAGCGCGACGACGAAGCATTAGAGCAACTGCACGGCTGCATAAAAGTGCACCGTTCGGTTGGTTCATGGTCCTTCAAGACTGGAGAACTGCAACTGGCATGCTGGGTCGACGTGACGGTTACTGTTAGGTGAACTACTTTCCCGACTCTGCATTCAGTAGTATAAACAAGTACAATTTGAAAAATGTAATACCGACTTCCATTCTATTCAGTTATTGGAGTGTATCTCAAAAACTACTAGACCTAATTTGATTTGATTTGATTAACTAGAATCCGTTCACCCAATCGAAAGTTATAAGGCAACAAACATAAAATAAAAACATGCAGTCGAATAGAGTACCTCCTCCTTTTTTTGGAAGTCGGTAGAAAATGCGCCTAATGGTTTCACCTATATAGTATTTCAAATGTAAAGTTTTTTTTTTTCAAAGGTCTTCAGGTCCCAAATTAGGCAGAGCCTGTACTATGGTAACCTGATGTCTGATATACATACTTAAATACATATGCACACCAGGACACAGATCAAACAGACGTATTCGTGCACACAAATGTTTGACCAGTCCGGGGATCGAACCCGGGACCAGCGGCTCAGAAGGCACGGGTGCTACCAACTGCGCCAACCGGCCTGTCATATATGTGTATTTACCATAAATTATTATTCAACGATTTGAAGCGTTTAGCTTCATCAATCGAAGCAAACCATGAAAGTTATGCATGAAAAGAGCGTTACGTTCTCCAGATTTTTGTTATTCAGTTGCTATTTGTCTTTATTACATATTTTGTCACTGCGTCAAGTTTCATCAAATTTGTCTCGCAGTTTCAGAGTGTTGCGTGTAGGTACATGAAGAAATACAGACAGCTAAAAGTTATATAACATATGTGCTTGACCTCTATATCGATAACAAAGTTAACATCGATTATAATATTCCAAAAATATTTAATTCTAGATTTGGCTCACTTACAGTTTTAGTACCTGGATGATCAAGCATTGCTCGTTTTTTTAAGAAACTTTACCTGTTTTTGGCTTGTTGACTAAGGATTTTCAGCACAACACAGGTTAAGCAACACTAACATTGGCGATGGCGTTGCTTAACAACGCCATCTATTGTCAAGTAGCTTTAGTGTTGCTGTGTCGGTACAAGGTAAAAAGTTAGTTGTAGCAGTTGCATGTAAAATGCATGTATATGCATGGATAAAACGACGTTTTCTACAAACGAAATCTAGCTAGATCGATTTATCGTCCCCTAAACCCCCTGCATACTAAATTTCATGAAAATCGTTGGAGCCGTTTCCGTTATCCAAATTATATAATATACATAATTATAAGAATCGCTCGTTTATAGGTGCATATTATTAGGTATAATAATATGCATATAAATATATTATTCAATTACATCTTTGAATACTGATTAAATGCAGAGAAATAAATGATTGTCAGTTGTTAAGTAATGAATAAATATAAACTTAGATCTACGACTTGATCTTTAGCTCTTCTAAAAGAAAAGGAAAGCATTTAGTACTTTACAATACCTATTTCATGTGCATATCAGGCTTTTTTGTGTACAAAAATAAATCATTTTTAGAAGATTTTTTTTTGTAATGTTTCATCAAAGTGACTCCCTCTCGCCTGATGGAAAGCGAAGATGGAATCATGAAGCAATGACCATTAGTGCAGCCATAAGCTGCACTAATCGCCACCCCTATGATCTGACGGATGCTTTTTCACGCCCCGCTTGAAAGACCCAGGGTCATAGCTGCAAGGAAACACGTATACGCCGCCAAAGCATTCCACAATTTACTTACACGACAGAGGTAGGAACAGCTAAACTTTTTGGTTCGTTGTAAGAAGTTTTCAACAGTATATGGATGCAATGCTAGGCCGGAACGAGTAGTTCGGGATCAGAATGGTGAGGACGGAATAAGATTAAAAAGCTCTTCAGAACATTCGCCATGAAACAACCGGTAAAAAATGCTTATAGAAGCTATAGTTCTACGCATTTGTAGGGGTTCTAGGTGTTGAGTGACTTTAGTGTCTCCAATAATTCGGACAGCACGACGTTGTAGTATGTCGAGAGTATCCATAAGGTACTTAGCGGATCCATTCCAGAGGTGGTAACAATATTCAATACATGGGCGCACTTGAGTTTTATAAAGAAGGCAACTCTGATCAGGAGTTAAGAAACGCCTCGCTCTGTTCAGGACTCCGAGTTCGCGGGAAGCTAGCTTGATAATACTCTCGATGTAGTCAAGCTAGTTCAAAGTCACTAAGGATGTTCATGCCAAGGATGTCAAGATTACACTGTACAGGTAAGGTGATATTCTGAAGAGAAGGAAGAGAAAGAAGATTAAATTAAAAAGTAATGATATCATCACTAAAGAAAAAGTAAACAGGTTATTTTTAATCCTATTCATTATCGCTAGATAAATCGCACCACTACTGTCATAGACAACACATCCTTTTAACATTTGCCTCAACATGGGGTAGCATTTTAACTTAGATTAAATGAATCTAAATTCGCAACTCTCTTAATAAATCGCCCGTACGTGTAGAAATCTTCTAGCTCCTGTAGTGTCTTCCCTTTTGTTTCTGGCACATATTTCCAAACATAAAGAGCACACAATATTCCATTGATTGTGAAAACCAAAAATGTGTCCCACATATTTATGTACTCTATTAAATATGGTGATATTTTCAGCGTTAAAGCGTACAATCCACCATTTATGATAATATACAAAGCACCGCCGATACTTCTATGCTTGACGGGTATCAATTCTGCCCCAATGAAAAACACAATGCTACTGAGACCAAGAGAGTTAAAAACCATGTAGGCTATCAAACAGTACATGCATAATAACGAATCTTTTGCTAAAGTCCCGACACTCTGCAGATATGTGACAACACAAGAGCAAATCAAACTGAAAATCACTCCTGACGTACTACACAACAAAACAGTTTTGTTGTTAAAATGTCTAATAGTAATATTAGTCATAAAAGTTCCTAATAATATAATCACATACAACACGATTCCAGCATAGAAGACAGCATCTTGGTTTTGCGATGACTTTTCCACAAGCTCCAAAAAATACACCAAAATGACGTCACCGCCGCTCCCATACAACAAATTCAGTAGAACAAATATATGAAAACTGGGCGTGTAGAAATCTCTACGCGCAATCTTATTCCAAAAACCGTGTATTGTTCTCTGTTGTTTTTTCTTACTAATAGCCATATTTTCTTTCTGAGCAGTGATCAATGCATATAACTCTGTTTTGGATAGATCATCCTCTCCCCTCAACCACACAAAAGCTTGTTCACATTTCACGAATTCGCCTTTGCACGCGAGCCAAGGGGCCAAAAAAAAGAAATAACCACAGCCACGATTATGGGGAAAAGCATAATGAGACTGATCGTTTTAAAATGTATAAATCTCCCCAGGATTCCGACTAGCGTCATGCCTATTGCTTGATTGATACCAAATAGTTGCATGGATAGGAATCTGTACTTCGGAGCTAACATTTCGGTCATGCTCAAGCAGCTGACTGTCAAGAGACTGTTAGTTCCTAAACCATGGAAAACTTCGCTTGTGAGTAGAAGTGCTGTATTATTGGCGACCAGAGATAAAGCCCACCCGGCGATGATGAAAAAGCAAGTGACGATGAAACCGACTTTCCGTCCCTTCCATTCCATGAGCATTGGTAGTAGTATCACTGGTATGCCGGCCAGTCCATAGATAGAACCTGAAATTTTAAACAAAAATTAGCTGTTTTGGCCCTATTGAGGCGGACTCATGCAGCGAGAGTTCTGTACCGTCATAATAAGATAAACAATCTAACTTCTTGTATCCATAGTGCGAACCCGAAAAACACTTAGCTTATTTATATTCTTTGTTATTTTACTTAGGAGTTTGCACTATTAACTATTAAAGAAAAAAAAACGGTATTCATGGAAATATTCAGTGCCACTTCTGCTGAAATAATGCTTATGGTAGAGATGCAGTGTGCACATTTTATGCGGGAGGGCGGGTGGTGAACAGTGCATCTCAGCCATAAGCATTTTTTCAGTGGAAGTGTCGCTAAATATTTCTTTTAATGTCGATTTTATAATGGATTGCATGTATGCATATTCAGTAAAGATATCCATGGAATACTTTGAAGTCAGTCTATTAAATTCGGTGACAGGCAAGTCTATTGAGAGGTGCATTTTTTCAAGATTTGTATAATAATTGGGGTTTTAAACCATTAAGCCTTGAAACTCTGGTGATTTGCATCTGGTGATGAGCATTTTTGGCGTAGAGAAGCTCAGAAAACCAGCAATTCAGGGGCATCCAGTAATCCGTTTACAAGTTTGTAAAGAAAAAGCAAGTGAAGCAAACGTCTTCGTTCCGACAGGGAATTCATATGGAAGTGTTTTAGCCTTTCCGGATAACTTCTGATAGTTTTTGAAATGTTGCAGAAAAAAACAAGGTGCCACAAGAAACGCTTCTGTATGCTTTTGTGCCGCTTCTTATACACGTCATAAAAATGGTTCCAAGCAAACTTACATTACTCCAGACTACTCCGGACATAAGAACTGTAAAGCAAGACTTTTGTTTCCGGATGTTTAAAATCATTGCAGTTGCGCAGTACCTACAAAGCCAATTTTGACGCCTTCGAACAAATACAATCAATGTGAAAATTCAATTTCAATTCTTTACCGATCTCCACACTAAGATTTCCAATTATATCAAGTTCTTTCAACATAAAGTTATGTATTTTGTAGTTTAGGCGAGTTGTAGATTTTTCCTCGAAAATTGAATAGAAAAACATTTGAACGCATTGAGGCCTATGCCGTTGCAGAAGCACCAAGACGCGAGTCGGTATATATGGAGTATGGAAATAAGGAATAGAGTATTTTTACCTATCCATGAAGCTGTGCTCATATCCAAATGTATCGTGCTGTCATTAGTTTTGAGTTGCTGCAACAACTGAGTCGGGTACGCCAAAGAGCCACCCACGGACATTGCAGCGAGTTGCGGTGACATCGCAACTATTATCTGTAATACACATAGAAAAGTGATGATATATTGTAAATCATGTAAACACTACACTTCTGAAAAGTATGACTTACAGCTAAACTGCATCGGAACGCAAATAATGAAGGGCTAAAATAAAATTCAATAGGGCATCCTGAACACTTCTTGTAAAAAAACAATGTGGTATTTTGAGAAAAAAAATGGGTCTAAACTATAGTCGGATATATCCGACAAGTATTACGTGAGTAATCTCGTATTTTTCAGTAGAATTCGCGAAAATAACGTTAGTTTTTAACCGACTTATGTATTTTTTTTGTGTATGATCACAGATTTCTCCCCTAGTTGTGGACCGATTCTCAAAATTATTTTTTGTTTGCAAGAGTAGGTATTCTTTCGAGGTGTTCCCATTTAAATTTCAACATATTCGGTCAAGTTGTTTTTGAGTTACCCTCCAATTACTTACTGAAAAGTGTTTCGCCTTCCTTGATGATATCGTAATTGACGGTGAATGACAATCAATCCCGTAGTAGCAAGAGTCTACTTTGGTACTTTTGAGCTATCATGGTACCGGCTTTAACAAGTTATTTTACAATTTTTTTTGTGTTGATGTCGATACCATTTACAACAAGAAAAAAAATTACAACATTTTTTTGATTGATATTTTCGTGAATTAGCATATACCTATACGCCTTCGTCGGAATACTCACGTGCCTGCTGTACAATATATTGTTTAATCCACTACCCCTCGCTATCTTAAAGAACGTTTTCAGTTCCTTTACTTAGACAATCCTCTGTCGTTAAGATCATCAGGAACACTGGCGCTAAAAACACCTTCTCACTCTTCGTCGTTCCACAATGCGTCATTGACCGTGCAAGCTGTTCGCCTCTGGAATAGTTTGCCAGTTCCGATACGTTCTTCCCTCATGTGTTTGAAATGTGTTTGAAGATCGAACTAAAAAATTCCATCTATCGCAGATTGGTGTTTGCTAAAAATATTTTTACATTTTTATTATTACATTACTTCTTACTATCATGTCTGTATTATTCACTATGCAATTTCGTATTATGGTTGTAGTTTGTATGTATTAGTATATTTTAATATATATTTCAGGGATTGAAACGGATTTTCTTCTAAATCGGGGCAGCTATGATCGGCCATATTGACAAAGGAAAAGAATCAGTGTGCACGTCCGGCACGGTCGGTCGTCTGTTTCAAAGTGAAGACAGATCGATCCGAACTACTGACTCAGTGACAGCCACAGAGAATATACTTCGTTCAGGTGACAGCAACTCCACAGACTCAGCAAGATTCAAACTTACAAAGAGTATAAAGGCTGGTAATCCATTACCGGTTATTGAACAAGCTCAATAGATGGCGTTGAAAACAGTTATTATTTCATATTCTCTCACATAATATATATATATAAATATATATTGTTTTGCTTTAAATACTTAGGTACATGTAGGTACCTAGTCACATTTTTAAACTTACGCTGATACTGTTCACCACTGTTTAATACTTCTACTAGTCAGCTTAAGCGGCTCCTGGCCAGTATTTTTTTTAAATAGGCAGTTTTTTTTTGATGATTATTATATTTGTGTGTGTTATATAAATGTCACTTTAGTATTTTTTGTTCAAATATACTTATTTTCTATTTCTAGCGTATTTGGCTGCTATTTCCAGTTACGTATAATTTATATATCATTATGAGATATATAGCTTGCTATTTGTGGAAATTTTTAAATGGCCATCAGCACCTACATACATTAATAACTCTGTAACTAGCTGTAAGTTTCCCTAAGATATTAAAATAAAATAAAAATTAATTAAAAGTCATCTTTTTTTTATCACCGCCCCGTGTTTGCGGCTCAGTGTACAATAGGGGAGATGTGCTTAAGATGACATAGTCAGATAAGATGACACACTAGCAATATCGATTTAAATATTCGCGCTATAGGTGTACCTGCGATGTTTTAGAGACGGTCCGCAGGTGTCGCTAGTGTTGCAGTTCAATATGGTGGACAGGATCGCACATTGCGCATGTAGCAATTTTTTTTGTGAATTAGTGAACAAAAAAAGATTGATGACGTACTGGTTTTGTTGGGAAATTACTCGTAAGGTAAGAATTATCTAGTTGAACTATTTTTTTAGAAATCTATCATTATATTATGATCAAAATATTGATACAAGCATATTCTAACCTAAAAATTGTTTTCACGACAATTTAATTACATTTGCATTCACTATTGGGTAAGATGACATACCAGACGTGGGTGTAAGATGGCATACCATGTCATCTTACCCTTATACAATAGGATTTTGTCTGTTCCTCTCCACAGAAATACGGCAACTGAGTTGTGAACAGAACTATTTACAACGCATAATGGCAATCAGAAAATCAAAATATATCCAAATCAGAATAAATTTTATTTCTATTCTATTCCTACTTACCTTAGACCTATCAAATTCGTTTTTTTTTTGCTTTCTTTACAGGATGCCCGGCAATTACAAACGTACCTCGACACGGAAGAGCTGGTCGAATGCAGCCGACTGATGTATCCTTTTTCGGTCCACTTCAGGCGTATTATGACCGAGAGATGGCCACCTGGATGAAGAACCATCCTGGCAGAACTATAGGCCTGTACCAAGTTGCTCAAATTTTTGGAAGAGCTTACGAAAATGCAGCCTCAGTCAGGAATATAACGAGTGGTTTTGAAAAAAGCGGAATTTATCCCTTTAACCCACATATTTTTCCATAGGACATGTATTTACCCAGCGAAGTTACAGAAAATGAAATAAATAATGATGACGGGTCGGTTGCCGGTAGTTCATGTCAGCCCCAGCTAAATCGTGAAGAGTCCGTTTCCTCAGAATCTACTGACGCTGACGAAGAGATGGAAGTTGCAACAGACAACTTTTCTCAAGAAGTTGAAAGTCGTCGCTCATCTCCTACAATTTTGACGGCAAATGTTGTCGCACATTTGCCACAAGATCATGACGTTAATATTTCATCCGTGTCCCGGTCAATGCTTCTAGAATCTGGTTCTAAGCAACCCACTACAATCAATGAACCGATGGATGTCACCAGTGCTCCGAAAACAGGTGCCACATCTCGAGAAGTTGAAAGAGGTCCATCATCTCTTAAAACTTTGTCAGCAAATGTTGTTGCGCATTTATTACAAGATCATGACGTCAATATTTCATCTCAATTCAAGCCAATGCTTCTAAAGTCTGGTTCTAAGAAATCCACTAATGCCAACGAACAGATAGATGTTACCACTACTCCGGTAAATAACTACCAAGAGCAGATAAAATATGGAACTGTTCCAGAAGCTATATCTGCAGACGGCAAAGACCCACCATCGGTTAACCAACCCAGTAATGTTATCGAACCTATCAACATCGCTTCTGTTCCGGACAATAATTATCAATGGCAAATAGCAGATGCAACTGTTCCAGAAACTATCAGAGAGGACGATAACGAACCACCGTCATGTAGCAGTCAAATTTTACCTGGGGAAGATTTACTTTCTACCACGAAGAGTATACTTAAGGAAATTTCACCACTACCGAAAGCTGCTTCTACAGGAAAGTCAAGAACAAACAGAAAAGTTGGTGGATCGCAGGTTCTCACGGCTAGTCCATTTATGAATGACATTAAAGCAGCAGTGCAACAGAAAAAAGAAGAGGAAAATCGCAAAGCCCTAAAAAAACAAAAACAAGATGATAATCGCAAGCCCCTAAAAAAACAAAAGCAAACCAAGCGCTTTATTTTTAAGGATGATGACGTGGAGCCTGAGCCCGCACCTAAAAAACGCAGAACCAAGCGAGTTCGAAAGCAGGCAAAGCGGGCTATTTTGGATGATGATGAGGACCTCGGAGAAGTCGAGGATCCTTACGCTAATGAGGATGAGGAGGAAAATGATCCAGCCTGCATTTACTGCAATGAATTATTTAGCCAATCTAGACCAAAAGAACATTGGGTGAAGTGTCAACTGTGTTCCAATTGGTGTCATACACTATGCGCAGGCATATCGCCAAAAATTAAACAGTTTACCTGCGAATTATGCTCGGTAAATTAATATTGTTAAAAGGGTTAACACTATTTCGCAGGTAAACTGTTTCTTTTTTTTGATACATAATGAACCTCTAATATTTTTAACAACTTTTGTAAGAGTTGACTTTAAGAGCCGGCTAAGGGTTAAGACGACATATCATCAAAGTCTAAGATGGCATACTATGTCATCTTAGGCCATTGATATGTCATCTTACACTCGTCGACCTAAGTGCGATTTTTAATTGTTTTTTGATTTTATGTTATGTTTGTTGTACTTAAACTGAAGCAATTCCAATGTTTATGAAACGTTTATGAATATACGCTAGATTCTGATCTCACATGACTTCATTTATTTGAAATATTTATCCTGAAAGAAAAAGTATGTCATCTTAAGCACAATTCCCCTATTGCATTTACATAATGTATTCGTCATTTCGTCATTCGTCATTCGTCATTTTTACGTCATTTCGCCAGTTTATAAACTGAAGGACTTGCTATATTTACATAAAATAATGTTTAATTAATGCTATTGTGGAAACTTTGCCGTTACTTTGTTTGTTGTCTGAGACAAGCCAGACAATATCTTAACTTACGTATAATAAAACTGTAACCAAGGTCGTTTCTGTACATATTCGATAATTCGAGAAAATATTTTTGCTGGCATATAGGAAGGTGTTACGACGACATTTTCGTAAATATAGAAAAAGATGGTTAAGGTAAATATCGAAAAAATGTTCAGTGTTTTGTTTTTTTTTCTGAAAATTGATCTTCTTTTCACGTCTAATCATTGGTATTATTACTATCTATTATTCAACAAGTCTTAGATTGGCTCAATACAGTTATTAATTATAGTTTTTGGATCGAGACTATATGATTTTTATATTGATATGCTGGTCAAAGTAACAACTTTGGCTCAAAAGTAAAAAATAAATAAAAAAATTCAGATGTATTTTTTAGGAAAAGATTTACTACTATTCATTAGCTTATATCTTTCTCTATCAAATAAAGCGATCTGGCAAGCTGTCTCTCTGCGACCCATAAAATATAATATTTGTAGTACCTAAGTAGAAACATTGTAAACATCTATATAAAAAGAATGGCCCCGAGTTTCTTGCCGCTTCTTCTCGGTGGGCTCTATATATTTTGGAACGCGGTGGTAGAGTCTTTAAAGTACATTATAATGAAAAGTTGACGTTCATAAGTGCGTCTTTGATGCCTAAATTGAATAAATGATTTTGACTTTGACTTTGACTTTCGCGCCATCACCTATCCACGTATAGTATAGCGCATACATTCTAGTAATACTATTTAATACAAAATAAATAGTAGGTGTAATAGGTTTTAAAAAGTTTTACTGACTCATATTAGAAAACAAAAATAAACAAAAAGTTTAAAAACCCAAAAAGACTATGAATTGGCTGGGAATCGAACCATGGACCGTTAGTGGCTGACGCGCACACTCTAGCCACCGATATTTGTAAGGGGACAGAATCAGAATCAGAATCAGAATATATTTGTTGCAAGAACTGTGTACAAAAGATGTTCATAATAACTAGAGTATCAACAGTTTACCCATTTCGGGCGTGCAATTTTTTGTATGAAATTATATAAAACTAACGATAAACTGTATAAAACTAACTAATAATAATTACACATAAAGCATTTACATTACACCCAAAACGAAATAATAATTATACAAAAGAGTAATTATTTACATTTGCTTGGCTTAACTTGTTATAATTCAATAAGACTAAATATTTAGTTATTATCTAAGTATTCTTTAAGACTATAATAAGTTTTTATTATAAGCCAGGCTTTTAATTTAATTTTAAACTGTGGTAATTCTAATGACTTCAATTTTGTAGGCA
Source organism: Selenia dentaria (assembly GCA_917880725.1). Lineage (NCBI taxonomy): Eukaryota > Metazoa > Arthropoda > Insecta > Lepidoptera > Geometridae > Selenia > Selenia dentaria. The sequence continues at coordinate 22,928,767 of OU862898.1, forward strand.
AATGATTATAAATTTTAATGGCAGTATAGAAAGAACTATTGTAGAACATGGAATTATTTACTTGACGAATGCATATGTTGGACTTTTGTTTACATCGCAATATGTCAGCACGGCTTGAGTGAATGTTATAGAAGTAAGTTCCATTATTCTTTATAAATAAGCATAGTTCTAATATATAAATTCCTGTAACGGCGAGAAAGTTATTTTCTTTAAATACATTTCGTAATGTATCAGTACTTTCTAAATTATAAATAATACGGAGGCATTTCTTCTGTAAAATAAAAGTTGATTCTACTTCAACCGAGTTCCCCCAAAATATAATGCCGTAACTCAAGTGAGGATATACATTGCCATAGTAGGCGTTTGTAGCAATGGCTTTTGAAGTAGAATCTTTAATTATTGATAGAGCATAGCAGTATTGAGCTAGTTTGATATTAATTTTATGTATATGTTGTTTCCAGTTTAAGTTAGTGTCTAAAATCACTCCCAAAAAATTTGTTTCTTTGACTAAATCGACTTTACTGCCGTTATTTCCAATATTTAGCTGTAGAGATTTTTGTTTAAGTTTTTAAACTGAATTAATTTTGTCTTATCAATACCTTTAAATTTATATTATTTAGCCAATTTACGATATTTTTAAGGTATTATTTATTTCTAATTCAAATTCTTTTTCGGATTGAGTATTTTTTGGAATGTATACTGTCGCATCGTCAGCAAACATAATAGATATTTGTAACTAAGGATAATTCATTAATATATATTAGGAATAGGAGTGGCCCTAGTATGCTACCTTGGGGCACTCCTAATAATATATTCATAAATTTTGATAAAACTGGGTGAACTGTTTTTGTGTCGTTATCGTAAGTCTTTAGATATATGGCTTGGATTCGGTTTTTTAGATATGATTCAATCAGTTTAAGAGCTTGGCCTCTAATACCAACGTGTTCTAGTTTGTTAAATAACGTTTGATGTACCACACAATCGAAAGCTTTAGACAAATCTATAAATAATGCCACCCCTGTTTTTTTTTATATTTAAGTCATCCCAGACCTGCTTGAGCATTTTGAATATTGCCAGGGATGTGTTTTTGCCTTTTTGAAAACCAAACTGGTTTTATATTTTATTATTGAGGATGTTATCTGCGTTAAGAAACGAGTGCAATCTATTGTATATAGCTCTTTCAAATATTTTAGAAAAACATGGTAAAAGTGCTATAGGTCTATAATTATTTACATCGTTTTTGTGTCCTTTTTTGTGTACAGGTATTATTAAAGCCCGTTTAAGTTCATCGGGAAAACATCCAGTAGAGAGAGAAAGGTTGATAATGTGCACGAGAGGATCAACAATACAGTCGATGCAGCTTTTTATTAATTGCATTGAAATATTATCATGTCCAGCAGACTTCTTATTTTTAAGTTTTTTAACAATATTTATAACTTCTATGCTGTCCACTGGAGCCAAAAAGATTGTTTTGGGATTTGGTTGAGTTAGGTTTTTGTTGTTAAAATTATTAGTGGGAACGTTAGAATGTGAAATTTTATTTATATTAATAAAGTGATGGTTTATTTTTTCAGATATTAGCAATTGATCGGTAATATCTTCATTATTTATTTTTAAACAATCTATACTAGTATGTATGTTGTTGACAGGACATGTATATTGTTTTATAATTCCCCAAGTGGCTTTTGTTTGATTCGTACTTCTCTTTATGTACTTTATGTTGGTTGCCTTTTTCGAGAACCTTATTATTCGTTTTAATGTTCTCGAGTACCTTTTATATTTATTTATGTTGAATTCCGTATTGTGTGTACATGTTTTTAAATATAACTCTTTTTTTCTTTTACAAGATATCGCAATACCTGCAGTTTTCCAATTTGGCTTCCTCCTATGATATATTATTATCCTTTGTAAAGGTATGCATAAATTAAATACAAGGGTAAATATTCCTATAAATTCAGCATAAGCTTTATTGACATCAGTTTGATCATAAACATTAGAAAAACTAAGTTTAGATATATAATTTATAAATATATGTAGATTTGTGTCTATATTCCTTTTTTCTTCAAACCAATACTTTTTATTAAAGCTGAGATTTGTTTGTATTTGATTTTTTTGTGATGTGTGATCAGTTAGCTCTTTTTGTAAGTGAATAATTTCAGTTTGATATTGTTTAGTGTCAGTCAGAATATTATCAATGCACGTTTGAGAATGAGGTGTAATCCTAGTAGGTTCTGTAATTGCAGGATGCATTTTGAATGAAGTCAAAGTGTTTCTAAATGTTTCCCTGATTTTGTTTTTTTCTAGTAAGTTTATATTAAAGTCCCCCAATATGAAAACTTTTTTCTTGTTGTGTCTAGCCCTGACAGTTAGTTTGTGTAGCAGCGTTTCAAGAGTTTGAATATAAAGGTTGAAGTTGCTATTTGGAGCCCTGTAATTGCATATTATAATTGCATTTAATTCCGGCAGCAGTATTCCACAACATTCAAAATGACTTTCAATTGACATTTCAGTTACCCAATCAAGTTTTTTGTAATTTATAGAATTGTTTACATACACACAAACTCCACCTTGTGCTTTTTTCTTTCTTGAAAAGTGAGCTGCTTTTTTATATCCATCAATTTGTAATATATCCGCTTCGTTGTCACGTAAATGTGTCTCTGTAAAGCAGCATACATGAGGTTTGTGTTCATTATTAGTAAGTTCTATGTCATCAACTTTATATCTCATACTAAGTATATTTGTGTGCATTATATTAAATGAATTTTTATTGTCAGTATTGTTAGTTACGAAAAAACTGAGTTTCATTTTCAGTTGGTTTGTTGGTGGAGTGTTTCTTCAAGGTGTGGTCGTGTTGCTTTTTAAAATAAAAAGGTAAAGTCCCTGGTCTGCAAGTAGGTTTATTATTCAAAGTTTTTTCAGCAGTTTTATTTTTGTATGTCGTAGTTTTACTAATTTTATCAAAATAGTAGGGTATGGTTCCAGTTTTCATTTAGATTTGGGTTTTATGGCCCAAGGACCGTGTAATATTTTCGTCTAGATATGACGCAGCATAATCATCTGCATTTATTTGATCGTTTATTAATCTCGCCATATGGTACGAGTTATTCGGAGCTTTCCTAAAGTTGTTTGACGGTGACGCAATTTCTAAGTATTTGCAATGTTGAAACTTTCTAATCATGTTTTTGAAATGTGAATTTAGTATATCCTTATTTAAGTACCGGTTATGCAATATTCCTACTATAATTACATTTTGACACTTTAATGATTTCAGCATTGTTGACATTTCTAACAGTAGTTTAGTAGGGTTTGTATCGTTTGCTCCGACGCTTATTACCATCCAGTCGTTTTCTTGTAGATTTAGTTGGTCAAAATCCGTGTTTGGCAGTATGTACTCTCCTGGTGCTCCGGAGTGGGCGAAGTTAATGATCCTGTAAGTTCTTGCATTTTTGTGTTTAGATCGCAAGTTTATCATTTCTGCTGCTTAATTCTTACATGTTTGATCTCCAATTATCACTATTTTATTTCGTTTATCTGAGGCCCGATTTGTCTCTGTTTTATTATATGTGTTACATTTTACAGGTTCAGCAACTGATGTACCATATTGCTTATTCTGTTTTTTATTTTTATTTGTAGTATGTAATGGTCGGGATGGTTCAGATATATTACTTTTTTCCTTCGTTGCTCGCTTTTCTTTTGTCTGTTTGAGACCCGTTGTAGTAATCTGTACTTTACCCAAAGCTGACTTTTGTTCGTTCTTGCTTAATTCGTCCATTTGGCGACTCGTACGTATAGGTGTCAGAGGAAGTTCGATTGTAGTTTTATTATCTACTTTTGATGTTTTTTTGGCATTTTTTCTTGGGGTAGTTCCATTCAGGGTAAGAGATTCTTTCAATGCTAAGTTTTCTGTGTGTAATTTATTTATTTCTTCTTTAGCTTTAATTAATTGGTTGGTCAGCTCTTCAATTTCTAGTTTTAGATGAAGCATTTCGTAATTTTTACTCATTGGGGTATTGTTTTCGTTAAAGTGTGAGGTGGTATCTTTTGAAAAAGTCTGATCTTCAATCGATTGATTCAATAGTGAAATGTCATCCATTGATATTTGTAAGCTGAATGCCTTTGGTTTTCTTAAGGTAACATTGTCATTTGCATTTTTGTTTGAATTATGGTGGGTGCCGACAGGAGTGTTCGAGTTATCGCCTGTTGGTTTTTTATTGCAGATACACGCCTGACACTTCCAAGTAGCATTCTTCTCAGGTTCCATGATATAAAATCTTGTCGTCGATACATTTCCACAGATTAGGTCAAACGTAAGATTGCACGACGAGCACAGTAGGTACTGCCTGTCAGTTATTTTATTTGGGCAGCCTCCGCAATCCAAAGATCGGTTAGTTTTATTAACTGGTGAACGTTCCATTTTTAGTAGTATACCATGCAATAATCAGTAGGTAAAAGTAGTTTAATTTAAAAAAAATCTGTTACTGTGACGTCTGTATACTGTACCAGGGTCTGTTTCTCCAGTATACGAAATCTAAGTTGGGACATCAGTATACGAAAATATTCATTGTCTATGAATTCCATAATATCCTTATGAGTCCTCTATCGGGGAGTAGTGTAATTATTTCACGATTATGCAGATATCGTAAATAGGTAGATGTAATTATGAATATAAAGATGTCGCTAGTAGGTAGTAAATTCACAAGAGAATAATGAATAGTTTATCACTTTATAACCAATACCAGTTCAAAATTCACTTTAAAGTTCGAGATTCACTTGTTTTTAAGCCCTAATAGTTAATTATGTTATGTACTTACAAGATTTGGCACGAAATTCAACACCCAAAAGTCAATGTTTGGTACGGAATTTCAAAAACTGTTACCGGTCACTTTTGAAAAAAAAAATGTTTATTTTCACTTAGTATTGCATGAATTTATTAGATAACACTTTCAGAAGCTCATTGTCACTTATATTTCGTTATTACACATGTTGAGATGCTGTATACCTGATAAAACTATTTTTTACGTATTTTTAAAATTTTAAGGAACGGAACTACTTGTTTACTTTGCAGCGCCATGATGAAATAACCTTATCATTGCTATTAACCATTACAGAGTGTTCGACGTTCTTAGTCCACTCGTAAACCCTAATCTTCAACACGATCTTTTGTAGCACTCTGATATCATACAGAGATTTATAATAGATTTAATAGACTCACAAATTGTAATAAAAATTTGTTTTAAATTCTTTTCATCCGCTTGTTCTCCACGCTCAGTCAAACTGGTACTGACGTGTTGGTTCGATACGTTAGCTTTTTATTGTCATAGTCTTGGCAGCTGAGGGGAAGCCGTATGAGCAGTCAAGTGGTTATATGGTCTGTGATTACGATAGACGTTTTGATGACGTATTATCAAATAGTGCACTCAATTTGCGTACTTTGCAACTGCGTTAGTGTTCTATTCGGTTTGGGCATTATAGGTATTGATCCTGGAACGCACCATTAGGATCGATTTGGCTAAAAAAGGAACACGCCGTAAATAGTATTGAAGTAATATGTTCGACAGTTTGTGTCGGTGGGAGTACGATAGTAAGTACGATTATTCTAAACTATTACAAAACGGTGGGAGGTGGGAGTAGGCCCCCTGAGTGGGAGATCAGTTATCTGTCCCACAGTTGTACCAGATATATGATTGTTTGTGTTGTATACGTCAACGATACGATTAAGTTACACTTACGCAAATTTTCGTGCTAGACCCAATGGGGAAGCCCCGAATTGTAGAAATTGCTTTAGGTGGCCGAACTAGTCCTTTTGAAGTGGGTAAAATGTGTGTTACCCTTCTGAGGTGCAGCCCTCCACCAAGTGTGCCTAGCACGAATAACTGCGTAAGTGTAATGTAACGGTCAGTCACGGGAAACATTAGAAACTGATATATATAGGGCAACTGTGACACAGATAACTCATAGTGCCGAACGTGACGCTTTGACGTTAACGATACGAATACTTTTTGCAATTTTTTTGTAATACGGCCCAAGGTGAGGGGAGATGAGGTCGTGCAAGCATCCAACACCTCGGTGCACCCACCCCAAACGTGACTGCAAAAACCCATTCGGACGCAAAGCTCACTACGGACACATCTCATTAATTTATATCATCTATTGTATTCGTTAATGGGTATTATTTACATAATGTATAAACAGGACCGGATTAACCCTATCGGGGCCGCTAGGCAATGCAATTCTCGGGGCCCCTTTCCTTTAACCTTTTGCTGACTTTTTAAAATATATTTTTCGGACTTGACTTAGGACCAACTGGCGGACAATGACAAATGATGGACTTTATTTGACCACTTTCGCCCAAATTGGTTTTTTTTTAATAAAAAATATTACTTGAAGACTGGCTATACGCGCAAACCGTGCGAAGCCATAAGGGATCAAAAAAAATCTCGTCGTTATTATTTTCCATATCCATCAAATAGTATTACTTCTACTATAAATAAAGTGTTTCATCAATTGACAACATGCGTCGAAAAGAAGGTATAGTATTGAGGAAGTATAAAATTTCCATATAAAAATGTTAGACGAAACGTTTTTTCTCTGTGCGTGGCCCGCATCGGCTAGGCCAGTGGACCCCTAGTTGGTGCGGGGCCCCCTAGACATTTGCCTAATCCGCCTTATGGATTATCCGGCCCTGTGTATAAACAACAGCTATAAATAACAGAATAAAATTTTGATCTAATCATACATAAATGAGCAATGAGTCAGTGTTAAATCATCAACTATTTTAATGTATAAAGTTATAGTAGAAAAAAAAATTTAAACGGTTGATAAATAATATGGACATCGGAACACAGACTTTGCGACAAGTAAGTTTTGAAGTCATACCATTCTCACTCTAAAAAGCTTATTTTATTTACTGAAAACAGTGAATAAAAATCACTGTTTTGATTTTTGTTTTTTTTTTGTTTTGATTTGCCTTTTAATCACTGTTTTGGTGTTTGAATTTGAACACACATATATATTCGGTCCATCTCAATGCTTATAAAAACTCTCTGTGCAAATAACCCCTAGAGATTTGATAGGTCGATATTTGCAACAAGGAGTTTAGCATTATAATAAAAACTGTATTACGTTATTTGCTGCCATTGCAGAAAAAAAAATATAATAAGAAAATTACTCTTATGTTTAGTAACTGTTCCAATTTCAATGTCCATTTTAATTAATTTAACCTTCCTTATTCCTCATCAAATGTCTATTTTCGCAAAAAATATTTCCTTTTCTCGTAGTCATGGTATAAAGTATAGTATGCAACTCTTGAATAAAACGGATTTATATGGAAGGCCATGGATCGCTCGAATCGCTCAGGATTTTAACACTTGAACAGCTCGCTACGCTCGTGATTCAATAATCACAAATCACTCCCTGCGGTCGTGATTCAGCCGTTAGAATCCTTCGCTTACTCGTGATTATATGACCCTCGCTTTAAATCCGTCCTTTATTCACTTATTGCATAATATACTATATTTTCTCCGTAATCTTTACAAAATAAGTCGTGACGACGCTTTTATGGCGGCAGTCATACCGACCTTTTTTTAAACGTATCTTGTATACATATAATATAACTGGAAGTGGGCAAAATATAAATTTTCACTATAGGTAATCGACGTGTAGTTAGTTATCGATGTTTAGGCAAAATATATACTCGTATTATTTTGCTTTTGGTCTGTCTGCTGCACCCAGATCAAACTAGTGCAGGTGAGGTTGACTTGGGACAAAAGATGTTGGCTCGCCCCTTACATCCAAACTTCAGTAGAACTACCTAATTAATTGTTAGGTATATGTTTAGTCTGTTTATTTAATTAAATTAATAGCAGCTATGGTGGCGGTGTGGCTATTTATCTACGTGCTAATTTACCATACTCTCTTGTGAGTATGTCGCCGCAGCCTGCGCCAACCAATGTCGGTGAGCATCTCATCATCAAAGTTTTAGTTTCGCATATACTAAAGTTCTTCTCGGAGCCAATCTGCGCAAAATAACTACATCTCATCTTTCAAAAAACATTTTAGAAAATTTTACTCCTTCTTATGCTCTTAATCAGCACTTTTCTTCGTCATCCACCTTTGAAGTGAATAACAAATTTGTCAAAGTCAAAGTCAAAATCATTTATTCAATTTAGGCATCAAAGACGCACTTATGAACGTCAACTTTTCATTATAATGTACTTTAAACACTCTACCGCCGCGTTCCAAAATATATAGAACCCACCGAGAAGAAGCGGCAAGAAACTCGGGGCCATTCTTTTTATATGGATGTTTACAATGTTTCTACTTAGGTACTACAAATATTACATTTTATGGGTGGCAGAGAGACAGCTTGCCAGAAGTGGAGTATTCCAAGCATCTTTATCTTCTATATAATGTCGAACTTTATAATAAGCTTTTTTTATTAAAACGTTTTTTACAGTCAACTTGAATTTGCCCTCTGTGAGCTCAGTTATGTGCTTTGGGATTTTATTGTAAAAACGCACACAATTTCCTAGGAATGACTTATTAGTCTTCGCAAGTCTAAAACTAGGTTTGCAACTGTTAACTATCTTTCTTCCCTTTCAACACTGGATTACTTTCCTTTTGTCATAAGTCAATTCACTGCTTGTGATGTTAAAAAGAGCATTTTTTCTATTTCATCAAATGCCCTAGGTGGGGACAGTATCTTTCAAAATATGATTGTTCCAATATTGGACGATGTCTAAGTTCTGTTTCGATGGGTACTGTACCATTCTGCTGGAAAAAAGCCCATATTATTCATTTACTGAAGAAGTCAAATGCTAAATCTTATTCTGATTACCGGCCTATCTCCGTACTCCCATTCCTATCCAAAATTCTTGAACCTCTAACAGTTTAGTTCCTTCTTAATCCTTAATGATCTTCTAGATCCTTTTCAGTCTGGTTTCCGCCCCGGCCATAGCACCGTCTCTGCACTTGTCAATATTACTGATGACATTAGGCTGGGCATGAAAAATAGTCACCTGACAGTCCTTACTTTGCTAGACTTCAGCAATGATTTTAATACCACTGACTTCGAAATCTTCTTGGCATTGATCGTCTCTATTAACGTATCTCCAACTGTGATTGACTGGTTCCTTAGTTATCTCTATGGGCGCCGCCAGCGTATTTGCATTGACGATTCTTATTCTGATTGGTGCGATATAAGCGCTGGTTTACCACAAGGTGGAGTTCTTTCTCCCCTCCTCTATTCTGTTTGTATTAACTCTACATCTCACTATCTTACTTCATCCTATCACCTCTATGCAGACGATCTTCAAATATACTCACAAGCTTCGCATGTTCGCTTAAACGAAGCTATTGATATCACTAACGATGATTTGAGTCGTATATCATACCGGAGCAAATCTTATGGACTTGCTGTTAATCCTACAAAAACACAAACAATTATTATAGGAAGCTCTAGGATGATTTTGTTACTGGAATTAACAGCACTTCCTAAAGTAATGTTTGATGGCGATATTATACCTTATAGCACAGAAGTTAAAACCCTCGGAGTTATATTTGACCGCAGTTTGTCTTGGGGACCTCAACTGCAACATGTGAGCCGAAAGGTGTTCGCGTCAGCAGCTTCTCTCAATAGGTTACGTTATTTCTTGCCTATTGCTACCAAAGTTGCACAATCTCTCCTTCCGATTTTTGGATTATGCTGATGCCTGCTACTGAGACCTTACCCAAGAACAGCGGAATAAACTTGAGCGGCTTCAAAATTTCTGTATACGTTGCATTTTCGGACTTGAGAAATATGACCACATATCTCAATTTTGTCTGAAGCTCAAGTGGCTCCCCATATGTCGTCGCCGGGATACTCATGTCCTTTCTCTACTCCATAACATACTTTTCAATTCATATACTCCCCAATATCTGAAGACACAATTCCAGTTCTTAAACTCCTCTAGCTCTATTTCTCTTAGATGATCAGAAAATCTTTCACATAGTTCCACTTTTTACGACAACTTCTTTTCTGTTCAAGCTGTGCGACTCTGGAATGCTCTGCCAGTTAGGTATTTGAGACGTGCTCAAACTCTAAATATAAAATAATAATAAAATTATTTATATTTCCATTATGTACACCACCGTTCTCAAGTAATTATACATAATATCCATTTCATCTTAAGGTTGTCTGGAAGAGATCACTTTAAGCGATAAGACCGCCCACTGTACCTAGTTTTAAGATATATTTCTAATCAGTTAGTTCATTTTGGTGTCAATAAAGTGTTTATTAATGGCGAGTCACTTATAGCTTAGTCGTGCTCACATTATAGACTACTATCATAAAATTTACTGTCATCCAGGTGCTGACACTCTGCACTCACTCTTACGCCAGCTATTCTGGATATTATCAGCCCGCCGCGTAATTCGCCATCGAGTATACAAATGTATACATTGTTTTCGTTTCCGCGCAAAAACTAAGGCCCCGTACATGGCCGACTTACCCGCCGACCGCGTAAACGTTCAGCCCGTATTTAGCAAAGTCACGACGGACTTTGCTGGACCATTTTGGATAAAATCCAGTACATTTAGAAACGCCAAGCTATTAAAAGGCTACTTCTGTGTTATAAAATGTCTCGCCACGAAGGCGGTCCATCTCGAACCGGTATCTGAGTTATCCACGGAAGCGTTCCTTGCGGCATTACAGCGTTTTGTTTCTAGGCGCGGTGTACCGACGTTGATTAGGTCTGATTGCGGTACAAATTATGTAGGCGCTAGGAATGAACTTAGGGAAATACAGGCCTTTCTTGCAACCAATAATGACAGTATCGCACATACGCTTTCTAAACAGCACATAACGTGGTGGCTAAATCCACCAAAGGCACCCTGGTTCGGTGCACTTCATGAAACAGCGGTAAAGTCAGCTAAACAATTACTGTACCGTGTGGTCGGCGAACAACGCCTCACATTTGAGGAGTTTTCAACTCTATTAGCGCGCATTGAAGCCGTGCTCAATTCACGCCCTCTCAGCCCACTCTCTTCTGACCCTGCGGATCTTGAGGTTCTCACCGCGGGTCACTTCCTTATTGGCCGTCCGCTCACAGCCTTACCTGAATATTCGGTAGAAGGCCGAGCCATTTCTGCACTAAAAAGGTTCAAGCTCGTCCAATCCTTATCCCAACACTTTTGGCGATCCTGGTCCAAGTCCTACCTGCACACCCTCCAAACCCGCTCCAAATGGACTTCCCGATCCAGCCCACCTCAAGTCGGGGAACTGGTACTGATTCCTCCGAGGGTTTTAACTTCTGTGCTATAAGGTATAATATCGCCATCAAACATTACTTTAGGAAGTGCTGTTAATTCCAGTAACAAAATCATCCTAGAGCTTCCTATAATAATTGTTTGTGTTTTTGTAGGATTAACAGCAAGTCCATAAGATTTGGATGTGTTATTGTGTCACTAGAATGTGTTAATTGTGTCACTAGAATGTGTTAATTGTGTCACTAGAATGTGTTTATTGTGTCACTAGAATGTGTTAATTGTGTCACTAGAATGTGTTAATTGTGTCACTAGAGTGTGTTAATTGTGTCACTAGAGTGTGTTATTGTGTCACTAGAATGTGTTAATTGTGTCACTAGAGTGTGTTAATTGTGTCTGGTTGAGCAGTTTCCTGCAACCATACGATCGTGGAAAAGGGTGTTAGGATAGATACCTGGTCTCCAATTGGGATGTCGGATGAATCTGGAGCTGATGGGTAGGCGTCCTGAGTTCCTCTGTGGAGGCGTCTTGCTGTGGACGTCGTGCTGAAGGGGGTGACGAACTGTTCACTTGTAGTTATAATGTTTGTATTGTCTTATGGATGCACTGGTTCACGCACTCGCGTACGTGTATTTCTACGTCGGTAAAAATTGGGGCGGATCCGGGTTGTAGTGTAACGCGGCGGCGCAGAGCGGGTCTCGGAATTTAGCGTGCGCGCGAGCTGAATGCGTCTGGGTCACTGGTGGCGGGCGAGAGTCGCCTCGCTCCACGTTTACCCCTTGTCCGGCGATCGTCTTATCGCGCGGGGGCGGCAGGGTGCGCGCGGGGTGTAAAGTGACGTCACGCTTTCGCGTGAACATATTCCCCACGCGGCAAAGGTGTGGTGTGGTGCTCAATCGATAGGCAGGCGGGCGATCTTGAGGACAGGTCGCGTCAAGATGCCCAAAGTCGTCTTGAGTTCCACCACTCGGGTGACGCCATCCCTCCCCGGTAGCGTCTTGGTGATGCGGCCCATACGCCAGTGTAGAGGCGGCACCTGGTCGTCCACTATCAGTACCAGTTCCCCGACTTGAGGTGGGCTGGATCGGGAAGTCCATTTGGAGCGGGTTTGGAGGGTGTGCAGGTAGGACTTGGACCAGGATCGCCAAAAGTGTTGGGATAAGGATTGGACGAGCTTGAACCTTTTTAGTGCAGAAATGGCTCGGCCTTCTACCGAATATTCAGGTAAGGCTGTGAGCGGACGGCCAATAAGGAAGTGACCCGCGGTGAGAACCTCAAGATCCGCAGGGTCAGAAGAGAGTGGGCTGAGAGGGCGTGAATTGAGCACGGCTTCAATGCGCGCTAATAGAGTTGAAAACTCCTCAAATGTGAGGCATTGTTCGCCGACCACACGGTACAGTAATTGTTTAGCTGACTTTACCGCTGTTTCATGAAGTGCACCGAACCAGGGTGCCTTTGGTGGATTTAGCCACCACGTTATGTGCTGTTTAGAAAGCGTATGTGCGATACTGTCATTATTGGTTGCAAGAAAGGCCTGTATTTCCCTAAGTTCATTCCTAGCGCCTACATAATTTGTACCGCAATCAGACCTAATCAACGTCGGTACACCGCGCCTAGAAACAAAACGCTGTAATGCCGCAAGGAACGCTTCCGTGGATAACTCAGATACCGGTTCGAGATGGACCGCCTTCGTGGCGAGACATTTTATAACACAGAAGTAGCCTTTTAATAGCTTGGCGTTTCTAAATGTACTGGATTTTATCCAAAATGGTCCAGCAAAGTCCGTCGTGACTTTGCTAAATACGGGCTGAACGTTTACGCGGTCGGCGGGTAAGTCGGCCATGTACGGGGCCTTAGTTATTGCGCGGAAACGAAAACAATGTATACATTTGTATACTCGATGGCGAATTACGCGGCGGGCTGATAATATCCAGAATTGCTGGCGTAAGAGTGAGTGCAGAGTGTCAGCACCTGGATGACAGTAAATTTTATGATAGTAGTCTATAATGAGATCAACTAGTGGACTCGAGCTGGGTAATATCAGTGGGTGCTGAGCGTCGTAACGCAGAGCAGACTGGGTGAGTCGACCACTCACTTTCAGTAAGTCGTTCTCTAAGAATGGTGACAGGCGTTGTACACGTATCGTACATTCTTTGTTGTGTTTTAAGCGATGTATGTCTTCAGCAAAGCAATTGTGTTGTACTGAGCGCACCCAATGTAAAAGGGCTTCCTTTCGTTCGCTGACCGTAATGGGCCCAGCGACACGCGCAGAGCGGCTCTGTCTGCAATTGTGTATGAATCGCTTTATACACGCCGTTACACCTATCAGTTTATCTAATGAGCTGAATCGTGTGAGCAGAGTCTCGTCGAGGTCAGGTACCGCTATGTGGGCGACGGCCTTCCTTGGCTTGAGGCCTGGTAGGGCGTGATGGCCCAACGCGGGCGATAGGGCTGGCCATGTTTGTGGCGGGTCCTTGAGCCAGGACGGAGACCACCACATGTCATGCTTCAAGAGATCTTGAGCTGACATGCCCCTGCTGGCGCAGTCAGCAGGATTTAGGGCGGAGGGTACATGTCTCCACGTGAGATTGCATGTATTTGCCTTGATTGAGGAGACTCTGTTGGCTTCAAATGTCTGAAGCGATTGTACAGGCGTGTTCAGCCAGGCCAGTACTATGGTACTGTTTGACCAACATATGTGCTGATGAACGGTGATGTGAGCTGATAACTGGGCCGAGACATGGGCCATGAGCTTAGCCAACAAGTGAGCGGCTGAGAGCTCCAGTTTAGGAATGGTTTGGCGGTTTTTAATAGGAGCTACCTTTGATTTGGACATGAGCAAGTGCACATGTACCTGTCCATCAGGTGTAGTTTCGTGGAGGTATATAACCGCGGCGTAGCCGAGTTCTGAAGCATCCGCATATCCCTGAAGGGTGTGTGTGGATGCCTTGTTTGAGCAGACGTTTCTTGGAAACCTGAGCGCTGAGAGACGTGGTAGGTCACGAATGATATTCTGATACTCAAGAGCGACGTCACTGGGTACTCGTTCGTCCCAATCGAGTTTTAAGGTCCACAACCATTGAATCAATGTTTTAGCGCTGAAGATGACGGGGCTGATCCAACCGCATGGGTCGTACAGACGTGCTATAGTGCTGAGTATTGACCTCTTGGTGAATCCATCTACCGTAGGTACTGAGACACTGTAGGTAAATTCGTCAGTTTGTGGTATCCATTGTATGCCAAGAACTTTGATGGAGTTATCGTCTGGGCTGACGTCAAAATCTTTCGACATCTCGCACTGGTCATCTGGGAACCTTTCTAAGAGCTGGCGTGAGTTGGATGTCCACTTACGCAGTTGGAAACCCCCCAGTGCGAGTAGGCTAATCAACTCGGTTTGTAAGTTCATGGCTTCACCGACAGTATCATGTCTGGTGAGCACGTCGTCAACAAATATTGACCTAGAGAGCACCTGAGCGGCTCTGGGATAGCGTTGCCCTTCATCCGCGATCAACTGCTGGATGGTGCGGTTCGCTAAGAATGGGCTGGAGCGTAATCCGTAAGTCACGGTGGACAATGCATATGTTAATAAGGGCTGATCTGGCGATGAACGCCAGAGAATGAGCTGAAACCGTCTGTGGTCGGGCTGAATCATGATGTTTCTGAACATCTGTTGTATGTCTGTGCTGAAAACGACCTTGTGTGTTCGGAAGTTTTTAATGATATCCGTGATATCTTGCTGCAGGGCCGGTCCCGTATGCAAGGTGTCGTTGAGACTAGTGCCATTTGCGCTTTTACAACTAGCGTCAAAGACTGTACGTAGCTTGTCTGAATTGGCCTTGAAAATGCCATGGTGCGGTATGTAGCAGTGGGGCTGATCGCGGAACGTGTTTGGATGGCAGGGGTTCATGTGACCTTTATCTAGGACTCCTGCATAAACGCTACATATTTTGAGCGGAGTTCGGGGTTTCGTTGGAGTTTCTTTTCGAGGTTGAGAAACCGCCGAAGTGCTATAGCGTGCTTAGCCCCTAGTTCGGGGCATCCGTAACAAATGGTAGCGCGACTATATATTTACCAGACTGGTCCCTCGTGGTGGTGGACTGGTATATTTTTTCGCACTCTTCGTGAGCTGATGTACCATCGGGAATGGTATTACTGACTTCTTCTACTTCCAAGAATCTCTCTAGAGCTGACTGGATGTCTTGGCTGGACTGTAGTGCCATGTCAGTATGGTCAATTTGAGCTGAGTTGACTTGAAGCTGAGTGCCCGTATCTTGTGATACTGGGCCTAATAATGTGAAGTTAAATATCGTGCCGAAGGCTACAGGTCTGCCGGGCCCTAGAGAAATTTTAGTACCGTCTAAGATGCTACCTAATATGTCTGACCCTAATAAGAGGTCAATCGGTGCAGGTATGTTAAAAGAAAAATCTGCTAGTGGAACGTAATTGGTGCTTTCATCCAAACTAGGCAGTTTAGTGTGCGGTAAAACTCCCGTTACGTTTTTGAGCACATATGCCTTTGTCCTTATTACGGGACTGTCCGTATGTACAGGTCGAAAAGTAATGTCGACATATGATGAGAATTTTCTGAGTGCTGATCACCTATACCTTTTATTTTTAATTGGGTGCGCTGAGTAGGTAAACAAAGTCGCTTTACTATGTTTTCATCTATTAGTGTTATCATAGAGCCACAGTCTAATAATCAAATCAAATCAAATCAAATCAAATTATTTATTGCATGAAATACATGTATACAAAGATGTCATAATAATAATAATAAACAGTTTCAATGTATTCTGCCTTAATAAGGCGTGCAATGTGATATTATTACAATTACAATTTTATTTCTCTCATTAGCAAAAAAAAAAAATTATATAATTATGTAATGTAATGACTATATACAACAATTTAAACAATTAATTAAAGCAAAGCGTGTCAATTATTATCATTTGTCAATGAATTAAAACAAAATATGTCACATAAAATAAAATAAATTAAAATGAATTTCATAATAAATAATAATAATAACATATCAATTATATAAAATAAGGTTACCCAAATAACAAAATTATTCTTAATATTAAAATGTCATGTTCTTGTCATTCAAGAATTCTTTATTTGTGTAGTAGCATTTATTTATTAAAACAGTTTTTAATTTTCTT
Organism: Selenia dentaria; assembly: GCA_917880725.1. Lineage (NCBI taxonomy): Eukaryota > Metazoa > Arthropoda > Insecta > Lepidoptera > Geometridae > Selenia > Selenia dentaria. The sequence goes on from OU862898.1 coordinate 22,945,170, forward strand.
TGAAATTCTGTAACAGGTAATTTTCTTAATGATTTTGGCAGCTTATTATATACAAAAGCAGACATACAGAAGACACTTGTGCGTAACAACTTTGTTCTAGAGCCGTGAACCCAGATCTTATGGTTGTCACGTCTTTTTCTAACAACTACATCTGCTGCTTGCTGATTGAATAAATCCGGATTATTTTTGACGAACATAGATGTTTCATAAATGTATACCTAGTGATGGAATTGTCAATAATTTGTACTTTTTGAAATAAGGTGCACATGTATCAGTCATTTTAAGCCGAAACATAGCTCTTATAGCTCGCTTTTGGCATTTAAATATTTTGTTGACATTAGTAGAGTTGCCCCAAAATATAATTCCGTATCTAATGTTTGAGGCGATAAGACCATGGTATGCAGTTAAAAGAGCTTGTGCATTAACTATTGTAGAGATTTTATATAGGGCATAGATTTGACTATTTATTTTTTTACATAATTTATCTATGTGTTCTTTCCAGTTAAGTTTTTTATCAATTGTTAAACCTAAAAATTTAATTGAGTCAACTTTTTCAATTTCATTATTTTCATATGTGATGTCTGGTTCAGATTGAGTATAATTGTCGCGTTGTCTAAAGTGAATTATTTTTGTTTTATTCAAATTAATTTTTAAGTTATTATTATTTAACCATGTAATAATATGTCTGAGAGTTACATCTATGTCAATTTTATATGAGTCAATATTGCTACATTCTATGGTCACGGCACTATCGTCTGCAAAGAGTGCAATAGGTTGATTGGTGGCATTTGGAAGATCATTAATGTATGCTAGGAATAGAAGCGGTCCTAGCACGCTTCCTTGTGGTACGCCGAAGTGTGAGGTACGCTCGTTAGATGTATAGGTTTTTTCAATTTTTGTTTTGACATTTATACTATTTATTTGTGTATATTGCCGCCTGTTCTCTAAATATGACTTTATTAATTGTAAAGCGTTACCTCTGATACCATAAGCTTCAAGCTTTTGAAATAAAGTGGTATGTCTAACATAATCAAATGCTTGGGTCATGTCGCAGAATATGGTGCATATTGGTATTCTTTTATCAACTTTTGTCATTACTCGTTGCAAAAAATCATAAATTGCCATATTTATAGTTTTACTTTGTCTAAATCCTTTTTGTTCCATACAAAAAATTTTTTTTTGTTCGAAATAATTGTAGAAGACTTTATACAAATACTTTTCGAATACTTTAGATATGACAGGAATGAGAGAGATTGGTCTGTAATTTTCCATGTGTTCTTTACTTTGTTTCTTGTGTAAAGGTTTAATTACCGAAACTTTTAATCTATCTGGAAATATTTCTGAACATATACACAAGTTTATTATAAAACTAAGAGGCTCACATACCATGTTAGCTACAGATTTTAATATTTTGGTAGAGATACCATCGTAGCCTACACTATTTGTATTATTTAATGATGTAATAATATTTAGTATGTCTTGTGGTAGAGATGGTTGTATAAATATAGAGTTTTTTTGGGGTAATATAAATGTCTTGTTATTTAAATCGTATTGGTCAGTTGGTTTAATTTTATCCACAAAAAAATTATTAAATGAATTGGCTATGTCAAATGGTTTTGTTATTGTTTTATTGTCAATTTTTATTTTATCAATGTATCCTCTGGGTAAATTTTGCTTGGCACTATTAATGATACACCATGTCGTTTTCGCCTTATTTGTAGAGCAATTAATCCTATGATTATTTTGTGCCTTCTGGGTAAGTTTTATTATTTGTTTTAATTTATTTAAGTATAATTTATATTTTAATTTATTAGTGTTTGTAGGTTTTTTCCTATATTGCCAGAGAAGTTTTCTTTTTCTTTTACTACACACTTTAATTCCACGTGATATCCACCGAACAGGTTTCATTATTTTTATAGTCACAAATTTATTGGGAAAGCACAAGTCATAAAAGAATATAAAAATGTCAATAAAGTTTTCATACGCAATATTAGGGTCCACTTCATTATAGATGTCAGCAAAACTCAAACTACCCATACATTTTTGAAACTTAGTAATATTGATTGTTGAAAAGTCACGTCTCTTAACCCGCCAATATTTAGAAGTTGCAGTATTTTTGACAGGACATTTAATCAATTGGGCTGTATGGTCTGATAGACCAAGTTCAATGACCTCAGCAGAACATAGGTTATTAAAATTATGCGCAAAATTGTCTATGCATGTCTGGCTTTTTATCCTTGTAGGATGTCTCAAAGAAAGTTTTAAGTTAAAGTTTAGAAGCAAACATTCAAAGTCAAGAGTGGTATTATTCTTTTTAAGTATATTTATGTTAAAGTCACCTGCTACTATGATATTAGTATAACTTCTTTTTGTCAGCTCATGCAATACCTTTCTTAGACTATCCATAAATATTTCAAGATATTGTAACTTACGAGTAGGTACCCTGTATACACACAATATAGCTACATTATAATTTAATAACTCTAGAGCACAACACTCAAAAATACCTAATTTTGAATAATCTGATATATTCCTTAATTCCAACCATTTATGTTGAATTCTTCCTTATTAGAATGCAAGAGCCTCCACGTTTGCTGTTTGTCCGGGAAAAGCATGAGGCTAATGTATAGTTTGGAATGGTAATGTTGTGTTCATCTCCTTTCATGATAAAATGTTCTGTGATACACAAGACGTCAATCACTTTATTACGTTCCAGTAGTTCTTCTAGGCAAATTGATAACAAATCCGATTTATTTAATAGTCCAGCGATATTTTGATGAAGAATATAGATGTTATTATTCAAGAAAAAACTGGTTTGTTAATTGTTCATTTTCACATTCAATTAATTGGATATTCGAGCAGGTATAATACATATTTGCAACTTTTTTAATTTTCTGTATACATGTAACAATATATTGGAAAATTGCACGTAAGCCATTATTGTTTACTTTTCCCGATTTCATATGGAACATGCTGTAGCCGTAGATTAGGGGGCGATTTGTATCAATCAGGTGGGCATAATTGTAGGTATGTACGTCTTCGCTTAAGAGATTGTTAAAGTTCTGTATCACTTGGTTAATTGTGTCTCTATTATATCCATATTGATAGGATGGTGTGCATAATATAATATTTGTATGAGTTATATCTTGTAATATTTCTCTGATGTGGGTAATTATTTTGAGGTTTTCATGTGATTCCTGTAAATCTTCGTCACCGATTAATATGATACAATAGTCTTCTCTTGTAAAATTGGTCAATTTTGTATGAAGTCCTTTTAATAACTGTTTCACATTACCATTAGGAGTTAAATAATGACAAAAATTGAATTGATTCTGCATAATATCTTCTGTTATTGACAATACCTTATTTTGTTTATTATTACTGATTAAGCATATCTTCGGTTTCTGGGTCTCGTTTTCAGATTGATTATTCCTTGTATTTTGATAGCTTTTCGCAATATTGGTAATATTATAAGTTTTATTTTCTGGTACAAAGTTTGCTTGGGTTTCTTTATTTGTTTTATTTATTGAATTTGTTTGTGTTTCTTGCTGTTTTTTGGATGAAACATTTATTTGCTGGTGCATGGTAGCAACTGTTTGAGTGGATTTATGCAGTATTTTCATAGTTTTCTTATTTTTCAATGGTGTACATGATGGAGATCGTTTGTTTGGGCTGTTAGTAATTTTCTTGAGTAAATCATTTGTTTTTTGTAGCTTAATGTTACATCTTGCTAATTCTCTATTTTCAAGTGACAGTCGCTCAATTTCTGAATGTGCACTGTGTATAATTGTTTGTAGCTCCTCATTTTTTTGGAGTAATTTGTTGATTTGTTCATTAGTGTCAATAGATAAATAGTGTCAATAACGCTAGTGCTTGGTGAAAATTGCCTTTGCAGTCTGCTATCTCGAGTGACTCGTGATAAATTCGACGCGGCGTATTACATAATATTAGACACCGACGATTTATCAGACGCTCAGGAGGAATTCTACAACGAGCAGTATGAAAGGACAATAAACGCCTACTACGAGATTCTCGTTGTAAAATTAGAACAAAAAACATGGTCATCAGCTACCAATGACGATGTAAAACCTGCGCATAGTGCGGTGGCTGCAGGTTCGATACCTGCTGAGCTGATGGTGATAAGTCCGCGGGTATAGGCGCGGAGCTGAGAGGGTGCAGGTTCGAAACCTGCGCATAGCACTGTGGCTGCGGGTTCGATACCTGCTGAGCTGATGGCGAAGGGCGCGCGGGTTGTGAGGTAAACTTTGGTAACTCAGTTAGGGGGATGACCGAGTTTACCTTATGTGGCGCAGTTTTTACATCGTCATTGGTAGCTGATGACCATGTTTTTTGTTCTAATTTTACAACGAGAATCTTGTAGTAGGCGTTTATTGTCCTTTCATACTGCTCGTTGTAGAATTCCTCCTGAGCGTCTGATAAATCGTCGGTGTCTAATATTATGTAATACGCCGCGTCGAATTTATCACGAGGCACTCTTACGCCAGATGCTCTGGCATCGAATTCTGGGCTATAATGCCTGGATTTGCTTGCCTTCAATGATAACGCTTCCAAATTAAGCTTAACAATAGCGATCTGTTCCTCCCTAAACCTGGCTACCTGTGATTTTGAAGGCATCGTTAACGTCGAAGGCGAGGTCAGGCACAAGGACGCAAGCAAAAATAAAAGGAAATAAAAATATTAAAATATTTAATCGTAGGTGAAATTCCGCACCTCCTTTTTTCGGAAGTCGGTTAAAATAACGCCTAAATTAATAACGCGTGTACCAAACCTTATGTGAGCTGAGGGTTTAATTACTTAATTAATTAATTATAATCCGTAAATTTCGTTATGTTATTTACGTAGATTCTGTACGGAACCCTAAGACGTTTGTGCTGATTTCTTAAATGTAAACAATTAACTTACATTAATTATTTCATGATAATTACGAGCACAAGTAGCCCTTCTAACAGTACTTAGTACAATTAGTATTATAACTTAATAAATAAACTTAATGTCGTAGGTACTTGTACCTAGCCTTAAGAATTCTTAATTACGAACCTTTCTTGCAAACAATTAATAAACAATCGTATCGGAGCGCATTTCTAAGAATTTACGCTGCTTGGAATTCACCGGCCGTCGTTAATTAGTCACGAACGCTTGTTGTCAAACGCGATTATCTGTAGTACTGTGGTTTATTCTGTGGCGCGTGAGTGTCAAACGAACAACGATAAAGGTGCCTGGACGGGTCAATTTCGTCTAGCAAATCGCCCGGCCGGTTCACTTTTCTAGAAGCTTCGAAGTGATTTGTCGATTTTTGTTTGATAAGCCAATAAATGAATTTAAGTTATGTAGGTGATATTCGATATTTGGGAATTAGTTGAGCAGTTTCCTGCAACTATATGATCGTGGAAAAGGGTGTAAGGATAGATACCTGGTCTCCAATTGGGATGTCGGATGAATCTGGAGCTGATGGGTAGGCGTCCTGATGTGGGCGTCGTGCTGATGGGTGTGACGAACTGTTCACTTGTAGTTATAGTTTGTATTGTCTTATTGATGCACTGGTTCACGCACTCGCGTACGCGTATTTCTACGTCGGTAAAGGTTGGGGGCGGATCCGGGTCGTAGCGAAACGCGGCGGCGCAGAGCGGATTTTGCGTGATTTAGCGTGTGCGCGAGCTGAATGCGTCTCGGTCAGTGGTTTACGGGTAAAAACGGGCTGATTTAGGCAGTCACTCGCGGCGAAGTCAATCGCGGTGACTCGGGGCTGATAATGGCGGTTGCCATGCGGTCACGACGCGTAAGCGTAGCGGTATACGTCCGCTAGCTTCGACTCTAAAAGGGTGACTAGTGGCACTGCTCTTCAGCCGCCTGCTTGTCGTTTGACAGCTGCAGGACAGCGGAGGCGGTACGCGCGGGCACGGGGCATTCCTTCAGGTGACGTCGCGCCTTTGGCGCGATCATATTCCCCACGCGGCGAAGGTGTGTTGTGGTGGTCAATCGACAGTCAGGTGGGCGATCGTGAGTTCCACCACTCGGGTGACGCCATCCCTTCATGGGTTCGTCTTGTGGCTCATGCGCCAGTGTAGAGGCGGCACCTGGTCGTCCACTATCAGTACCAGTTCCCCGACTTGAGGTGGGCTGGATCGGGGAGTCCGTTTGGAGCGGGTTTGGCTGGTGTGCAGGTAGAGTTTGGACCAGGATCGCCAAAGGTGTTGGGATAAGGGTTGGACGAGCTTGAACCTTTTTGTGTGCAGAAATGGCTCGTCCTCCTACCGAATACTCAGGTAGGGCATTGAGCTGACGTTTTAAAAGGACATGACCCGCGGTGAGTAATTCAAATTCCGCGGGGTCAAAAGAGAGTGGGCTGAGAGGGCGTGCATTGAGCATGGCTGCAATGCGCGCTAAAAGAGCTGAAAGTGTAGGTACGATATTGTTATTATTGGTTGCAAGAAAGTCTTGTATTTCCCTAAGTTCATTTCTAGCGCCTACATAAATTGTACCGCAATTATATCTAAATAACGTTGTGACTTTGCTGAATACGAGCTGAACAATTACGCGGTCGGCGGGTAAGTCGGCCATGTACGGAGCCTTGGGTTTAGCGCGGAAACGTAAACAATGTATACATTTGTATACTTGATGTCGCATTACGCGACGAGCTGATAACGTCCAGAATTGCTGGCGTAAGGGTGAGTGCAGAATGTCCGCGCCTGGCTGACTTAAGGTGTTTGCGACGACAGTTTGTCGTCGTGTTGAGTGTGTGTGCTGAATAATTGTAGGCAGGTAAAATTTGTGCTGATTAGCTATGATCTGAGCTGATATGTGCTGATTCTTTTTGGGCTGAGTGGATATGGGCTGAGTATTTATGTGCTGAATGTGCCGTCCTAGTCATTGCCTAGGCGGCGGTGAAGAACGCGAGGTTGTGCGCGGTGGAGTACGACGGGAGTACACCACCTGGCCCGTATCAGGTGAGGGACGGCGTCGTGGTACCTCGCGCTGTTGTACCGGCAATAAGCGCACTGGTTGTGCGTAGTATCGGGTACATACCCGTAGCTTGTGGCCCTTTACATTACACCATGGGTAGCAATGGTTGCTACCATAGCGAGGTTGCGCGTTTGATCCCTGTTTGGGTCTTAGTGCGGAGCTGAAAGGTCGTGAGTTCGAACCCTGCGCATAGCGCGGAGGTTGCGGGTTCGAAACCTGCTGAAGTGGGGGCGAGAAGCGCACGGGTATAGGCGCGGAGCTGAGAGGTTGTAGGTTCGAAACCTGCGTATAGCACAGAGGCTGTGGGTTCGATACCTTCGCAGGTAGGGGCGAGAAGCGCGCGGGCATAGTCGCTGAGCTGAGAGGTTGCAGGTTCGATACCTGCTGAGCTGATGGTGAGAAGCGCGCGGGTATAGGCGCGGAGCTGATAGGTTGCAGGCTCGAAACCTGCGTATAGCACGGAGGCTGCAGGTTCGATACCTGCTGAGCTGATGGTGAGAAGCGCGCGGGTATAGACGCGGAGCTGATAGGTTGCAGGCTTGAAACCTGCGTATAGCACGGAGGCTGCGGGTTCGATACCTGCTGAGCTGACGGCGAAGGGCGAGCGGGTTGTGAGGTAAATCTTGGTAACTCAGTTAGGGGGATGACCGAGTTTACCGTATGTGGCGCAGTTTTTACATCGTCATTGATAGCTGATGACCATGTTTTTTGTTCTAATTCTACAACGAGAATCTCGTAGTAGGCGTCTATTGTCCTTTCATACTGCTCGTTGTAGAATTCCTCCTCGGCGTCTGATAAACCTACGGTGTCTAAAATTATGTAATACGCCGCGTCGAATTTATCACGAGTCACTCTTACGCCAGATGCTCTGGCATCGAATTCTGGGCTATAATGCTTTGATTTGCTGGACTTCAATGATAACGCTTCCAAATTAAGCTTAAGAATAGCGATCTGTTCCTCCCTAAATCTGGCTGCCTGTGATTTTGAAGGCATCGTTAACGTCGAAGGCGAAGTCAGGCACAAGGACGCAAGCAAAATAAAAGGAAATAAAAATATTAAAATATTTAATCGTAGGTGAAATTCCGCACCTCCTTTTTCGGAAGTCGGTTAAAATAACACCTAAATAAATAACGCGTGTACCAAACCTTATGTGAGCTGAGGGCTTAATTACTTAATTAATTAATTATAATCTGTAAATTCGTTAGGTACTAAATATTTAATAACTCGCGCGGAACCCTAATTTAAATATATATAGTTAATCCAATTATAAATAACATATGTAACCTAATTAAGTAGCATGTCTAAATGATATATGAGTGCTGAATCACAACAGCTACCAGATGCTACTTTATGTTAATCACGTACACAAGTAGATCTTTTAACCGTACTTAGTACAGTTAGTATTATAACTTAATAAATAAACTTAATGTCGTAAGTACTGGCCTTAAGAATTCCTAACTACAAATCTTTCTTGCAAGCAATATTAATAACAATCGTATCGGAGCGCTAGGTTAATCCGTCAGGAATGTCAAACAAACAACTCTGCAGCCGCGCTAATGTCAAACGACGTCATTAGGTGATTAGTAAACGTAGCCTTGACGGGTCAGTTTCGCTTGGCAAATCGCCTGGCCGGTTTACTTTTCTAGAAGCTTCGAAGTGATTTGTATGACGTAATTTGTTTGATAAGCAAATAAATGAATTTAAGTTAAGTAGGTGATATTCGATATTTGGGAATTAAATTGAGCTTAATATGGGCTGATAGCTTAATTGATTTGTAGTGGACTGTATTAAAGGAATTAGGGGGGCTATAGCACTGGTTTATCCGGCAGCGAAAGAAAATATGTTGCCGGATATCCGCGCTCGTAGGAAAATGTGGTTATGAGGGTTGGCTGGTTCAATAATCCGGATTTGATGCCGGATATCCGGCTCGAAGGAAAATATAGTTGAGCAGTTTCCTGCAACTATACGATCGTGGAAAAGGGTGTAAAGATAGATACCTGGTCTCCAATTGGGATGTCGGATGAATCTGGAGCTGATGGGTAGGCGTCCTGATGTGGGCGTCGTGCTGATGGGTGTGACGAACTGTTCACTTGTAGTTATAGTTTGTATTGTCTTATTGATGCACTGGTTCACGCACTCGCGTACGCGTATTTCTACGTCGGTAAAGGTTGGGGGCGGATCCGGGTCGTAGCGAAACGCGGCGGCGCAGAGCGGATTTTGCGTGATTTAGCGTGCGCGCGAGCTGAATGCGTCTCGGTCAGTGGTTTACGGGTAAACACGGGCTGATTTAGGCAGTCACTCGCGGCGAAGTCAATCGCGGTGACTCGGGGCTGATAATGGCGGTTGCCATGCGGTCACGACGCGTAAGCGTAGCGGTATACGTCCGCTACCTTCGACTCTAAAAGGGTGACTAGTGGCGCTGCTCTTCAGCCGCTTGCTTGTCGTTTGACAGCTGCAGGACAGCGGCGGCGGTACGCGCGGGCGCGGGGCATTCCTTCAGGTGACGTCAGATCTGATCAGGAATTAAATTGAGCTTAAATGTGGACTGTATTTAAGGAATTAAAATTTTAATTAAGAGCTGATAAGAGCTGAAAGGGAAGGATATTCACTGGTTCAATTATCCGGCAGCGAAAGAATATGTTGCCGGATATCCGCGCTCGGAGGAAATATGGTTAAGCAGGGCTGGCTGGTTCAATATCCGGCTCGAAAATATGGTGAGGCAATCTGCCACCATACGCTCGTGGAAAAGGGTGTTAGGATAGATACCTGGTTTCCGATCGGGATGTCGGTAGACTCTGGATCTGATGGGAGCTGGTGACCGTGAGTCCTCGGTGGAGGCGTCCTGCTGTGGACGTCGTGCTGAAGGGGCTGAAGAACTGTTCACTTGTAGTTATAATGTTTGTATTGTCTTATGGTTTGTGCACTGGTTTACGCGTAAACACGGGCTGATTTAGGAGGTGGTGTGTGGCCGTGCCGAACAAACCCTAAAGGTCACTCTGGGCTGATGCGTAACGCGAAGGGTTTATGGCGTTTCCCAAGCGGTCGCGACGCGGAAGCGGAGCGGTATACGTCCGCTAGCTTCGACTCTAAAATGGTGACTGGTTTGCGGGCGAGAGACACCTCGCTCCACGTTTACCCCTTGCCCGGCCGACGATCTACTTATCACGCGGGGGCGGCGGGGTGCGCGCGGGGGTGAAGTGACGTCACGCTTTCGCGTGAACAGACACGTTACACTTAGTTATTTGTGCAAGGCCCACTGAGCTGATTATCGAAAGGCGGCCATAGAAACTCAACTAAACAACCCTGTCGAGTTGGAACTCATGGTCAAGCTTACAGTATTTGATACAAGTTTTTCTGGAATACTGATTTATCGTTAATATTATATTTCCTCATATTCCACAGTTCCTTGTGGCTGCTTCGACTCAATTGGCAGCATTTTCAGTGGGCGGGGCCATGACCTATCCCACACTTCTCATGGAGCAGTTCGGAGCTAATGACACGTCTATTGAACTGGACTTCGACACCAGGTCTTGGATAGGTAATGAACCTCATCACACAATCGACATCAGGCAAAAACGTGAATTGTAGCAGTTAACCTTCGTTAAACGTGGTCTATTCTTATTGGGGTGTTTTTCACCTCTACAATAGCTGGCGGCCTGCGTATAGATACATTTTTCGTTATAGATAGGCTAGTGTTTAATTACACTTAGTACAGAAAAAATAAAAGTACTTGACCTAATGTTAAGCCGCATTTTATATCATAATGCACCGAACACCGCTCCGGTGTGCGGTGATCTCAGACAAAATAAAAAAGTCAAGTCAGAATGTTGTGAACAGAGAAGTAAGGCCGGGTTAAACTACGCCTCGGCGTGTCCATACATATTTACATACAAAACCTACAACAAAACTACGCCTTGGCTCGTCAGTCGAACTATCGCGGCGCGTGGAAGCAACACGTAAAGTTTTAATTATCATTTAAAATTATTAATTATTTATAAATTTTTAATAACTTACTTTTAATTTGAATTACCGTGACAGTACCAAGTCACGCACATGGATTTAGAAAACCGGCCTCACTTCTCTGTTCACAACATTCTGTCTTAACTTTTTTATTTTGTCTGAGGCGGTGATGCAGTTTTTATTACGACTGTAAGATCTTGTTTCGTATACCTAAGTACAAAAACCGCAGGGTAACCAGGTTGCTCCCACACAGAAATCGATGAACCTATCGCCTCTTTCGTTGCAAGCACCAATACCGTATTTACCCAAATTGTGCAGGAGATGGTCGTTAACAGTGTAGGTAGCCAACTTTGGAAGTTAACCCCAGTACAATTAGCATTTCTCGGTTAGAAATCCCGCCCGGTAAATATGACTCAGTCGAAATCCACTTGAAGATCCTTGACACCATTAAACACGCTGAACGTCTCTTTGCTTGATATCCATTTTGGGTCCTTGATGTCTTGCTTAGCATTCTTCCAGATGTTTTCTTCAGCTGGTTTCTTGTTATACACTCTCGGTCGAGGTACTCACAGGCGTAGTTCATATAGTTTTTAAATTTTTGTATTTAAAGAGTATATAAGAGTATTATTTAAAGAGTAAAATGTTGAAATTTATAGAAAGAAAAATTCCATCCTCGGACGGGATTCAAACCCGCGTCTTCTGACTCTCCGTGTCAGATGTCATTGACCAACTAGGCCACCGAGGTTCGGGAAAATTTATTTATGCATGTACTTTTTAATTTATTCATATTGTTGAGCAATTGGTCACACGTTAATAAAAATCTAAGGGTTGGATATTTAGTCAAATTGTTTATTACCTGTGCAAAACGGCTTGCATCTACTAGGTACACAAGTACAATTTGAAAAATTTAAAACCGACTTCAATTCTATTGAGTTATTGGAGTGTATCTCAAAAACTACTGGATCGAATTTGATGAACTTAAACCACATTAATCGGACCACACGGGAAGCACCAGCTTACAAACAAAAAAAATATTTTGAGAATCGGTTCACCCAGTCGAAAGTTATGAGGTAACAAACATAAAAAAAATACTACAGTCGAATTACCTCCTCCTTTGTTTGGAAGTCGGTAGAAAATGCGCAACTTTCGGACCACAAGTGTCTTATGAGAACCATGACTATAATGGCGCATATATTTACTCTGGTTACAATTAAAACTGAACACACGAGATTTAACAATATTTTTTTTCAATTTCAGGATCGATATATGGCTTGGCTGGCATACCAGCAGTCCTGATGCCAATCATAACTCACAAAATAGGGCGAAAGCTTGGATTCCTAATGACATGTATGTTCCTGTTGACAGGTTGGATACTGTCATACACGGCGAGTACTGCGGCTGAAATACTTGTCAGTGAAATGTTTCACGGATTGGGGACAAACAGTTTGCTGCCCGTTAGTGCATTAAGTGTCACAGAAATGCTGGCACCAAAGTACAGATTTCTAGCGATGACGATGTTTGGCGTAGTACAGGTTCTAGGTGTGGGAGTTTGCGGGATAGCAGGAAGATATCTGCATTATAAAACACTCAGCATCATAATGGCAATACCAATAAGTGCAGCAATAGCAACAGCCTTGATTTGGCCTGAATCCCCTTCCTGGTTCGCATGTAAAGGACAATTTGAGAAATGTGAAGCAGCCTTCATCAAACTACGAGGAACTGGTGATATTGCAAGGAAAGAATTGAAAGAACTGATCACAGCTCAAAAAGAAAACTTGACACGTACAAATCATAGAAAAACAAAGCCGTTTAAAGATGTTTGGATGAAAATAACACGCAGAGATTTCTATATGCCCACGTTTCACACTTTCGTCTTGTTGAATATGTTGTATTGGAGTGGAGGCGATGTGATTCTCATATATTTTATACAAATAGTGAATAAATCTACTAATAGCGTACACACAACATTATATGCGAGTGTCATTATGTACTTAATATTCTTTTCAGGTTCTATTATTACAAATATACTCTTAATTAGATACAGAAACAAAACAGTGTTGCTGTTCAGTACATGTGGTGTAATATTGTGTTTAGTTTGTACTTGTGTTGTAACAAGTTTGCAAACTCTTGGTTTTTTAGAGGAAGATTCATTTCTGTTTATGTATTGTCTTTTAGCTTATATTGCATGTTATGGTATGGGATTGAATTCGATTGTTTTCTTCATTGGCGCTGAGATAATGCCAGTAAAACATAGGAGTATCGGAGGAGCATTGTATATTATATTCAATTGTACACTTTACGGGGCTTCGCTGAAATCTGCGCCGTACCTATTTAAATATATTGGTTTATTTGGTACTTTTGTTATATATACTGTGAACGCTGTGGTATCCGCGTTGATTGTTTCGAAATATGTACCAGAAACTAAAGGGCGGACTTTACAGGAAATTGAGGATTTTTACATGAACGGACGTTTTATACGAAGGTCTGTTTCGAGTGGTAATTCTGTAATAGCTATTGCTAATACACTATAAAAATGTCAAAAGATATTTTGCAATCTGTTATTATTATCAAGCAATGGATATTATAAAAAAGAGTAGAACTTATTCTTCCCTTTTTTTATAAAAAAAAGTATTCGCTTTTTTAAGAAACGAAGCCTTTTAAGAACCTAATAGTATGTTATCTTAACTATAGTTTTATTTACTCTTTGGCCTCGCCTTATCCCGTTACGCGCGGTCAGCTTTCAAAATCATGACGTCATTTGCTTCCTGGCGCGTGTGTCGCGACAACCAGCATAGATTAGTGTATGTATACTACAGACAACCAGTAATAAACCAGTGCTCGTCTGAAGCGGTAGTTTTACTTATCTCCATATACCACATTCACTTGTGTGTTATCATCCGTAAAGCTTTTCTCTCTCATGCCCTTTTGGGCACTCATGTGTTAAGTCTATGAACCTTAGCCTAAAAAACGTAATGTGATGGTTCTTTAATTTTTATTATACACACTTACATATAAAATATACATGAGTTATGGTTTCACAGGGATTTTTTATGATATTAAGAGATGTTTTAAGCACGAGGCATACCTGGTGTTAAGTAGTAATCTCTTCCTATAACACATACGTTTCTACACAAGAGACGAACTGCATTGCACCCGTAATACTAAAATAAGTTGTTAACTCTTTAAGTTTATTCAGTGTTAGTGCAACGCTGTCACTTCACAGCCGAATGTGCCGGCACGGCGGAGAAGTACCACACTCCCACATAACACCGAGGTGAAGTAACATAGCTTGCGTTTCGTCGGTTTGTGGGTAGTTCCGGTGGCCCGATTCCTCCTTCCACATTCTCCTTCCCCCTCCCCCTCCAACCTTTACCGGGGACCTTTAGTATATTTGAATGGCAAAGAAGTGAAAATTGTTAAGCAGTTCAAGTACTTAGGACATCTGTTGTCGGAACGATTGCAGGATGATGCTGATATTGAGCGGGAGCGCAGGGCCCTCGCTGTTAGAAGTAACATGCTCGCTCGCAGGTTCGCTAACTGCAGCAAGGACGTAAAGACCACTCTCTTTAAAACGTATTGCCTTAGCATGTATACGTGTCAGCTGTGGATAACGTTCACGCTGTAAGTTATGAATACCATAAGAGTTCAGTATAATGACGCATTCCGGACTCTTATGAGACCGCGATACTGCAGTGCGTCGAGTATGTTTGCTGAAGCGGGGGTTCCTGATTTTTTTGCCGTTATAAGATCGAAGGTGGCGTCTTTCTGGCATCACTTGAGTCGTTCCAGCAACGGAATTCTCGTGGCTGTCTTAGACAATATTTGTACTCCCATGCATAAGCGTTGGACCTCTGTCCACATGGATAGGAATAAAAAATTACAAAAGCACTATTCACGTGCAACGCGTACTACTCATTTATTTTTATTTAGGTTCTTTAACTGTAATCTATTTTATTTTATTATTTTTATACACCCCTCTACAGAGTTAGTTTTAAGTTGAGTGTACGCATATGGGTCCAATGCCTGTAATAAATAATTTATTATTATTATTATTCCTTTTATTCAAAATATATCACGGATTTCATCCGGTCCTTTACAAAGGCATAAGTGGGGCTGTAGCCAACACTTAGAGGCCTGTTTGGTATAAAAATACAAAGTAGTATAAAAAAACAGAAACTTTTGGATGGATGGTGACATGGTATATCTATTATAAAAATGGGTAAAACGACAAGGCTATTGAAATGATTTTATTAGTGATAAAAAGATAGTGGGCTATGGAAGAGACTACGGCACCTGCCAAATTCAGTCTCATTTTAAAATTTTTGGGCAGGTGGTGACTTGCCACCCACTAAACGGGCCCCCCATAAAGGCCACCATGAATGGTGACAGAAGAGGCAACGTTGGTGTGGCTGGCTAAAGGGTGTCGAGAGGTGTGCTGCGGTTTCACTAAAGCGCTACTACCGGCGTTATGACCTTTAACACTTCCACCCTTGGAGCTTTTTGTTACTTGCTCTTGCGTCTCCACCCCCAGACGGCCAATTAAGGCAAGCCGGGGGTCAGGGGTCTCATTTAGCCCCAGGGAGAATCAGAGTCAACGGTGTCGCCACTCACCGACGGCTCGCCACAAAGCCGCCCCTGCGGTTATATTATTATTATTATTCACATTATTTATTTCTTTTTCTTAAAATTACATTTTTTACAATATTTCTATATAAAATAAAAACATTATAAAAAACCTAATCCTAGATTGCCATCGGCAGTGGAGCATGACCCAAACTACCGGTGGTTAGGGCTGCAGACTGAGGAACCTCCTGACAATACGTGCCGTGTCAAGGAGTACTGCCTTCTGTATCTGGCTCTTGATCCAACCGTCTAGCGAGAGCCTCTTAAGATGTTGGTCGAGGCTTTTTGCTATAAGGCCGTTTGCTGAAACCACTATCGGAACAATGATCGTCTCGTCAACATCCCACATGGCGGTCACCTCGTGAGCTAAGTCAAGGTACTTCCTGAACTTGTCCTTCTCGGCCTTCACGAGATTCTCATCATGAGGAATGGTGACGTCAACAAGCATTACCCGGCGCTGAGATCGATCGATCACCACGATGTCAGGCTTATTAGCAACAACAGTCCTGTCCGTGATTATAGATCGATCCCAATAGAGCGTAGCAAGACCGTTTTCAAGAACAGGCGTAGGTGCGTACTTATAGTACGGCACCTCAGACTCAATAAGGCCGTATTGAAGTGCAAGTTGCTGGTGAATAATCCTGGCTACTTGGTTATGTCTGTGCAAGTACTCTCCATTAGCAAGATGAGAACAACCGGAAATAATATGTCTGAGTGACTCTCCAGGACGGCGGCATGCCCGACAAATGTCGACCGTACCGTCTTTCAGAATATATTTCCGGTAGTTATTCGTCTTGATAACTTCGTCAGCAATTGCACAGACAAAACCCTCGGTTTCACCAAACAGATCACCGAAACGTAGCCAGTTCACTGACGCGAGCTGGTCTACATCAGGTCCTGTTAGGGCCTTGTAGAATCGTCCGTGCAGCTCTTTGCCCTTCCATACGTATCTTCGGTCTTCGATGCTTAGCACAACTGGTTTACGCCAGTTCTCGTTTGCCAAGGAGAGAGGCGTGAGGCTCCTATCAACTGCTATGACATCGCGATGTATCCCACACTCGGTGTTACGGAAATACTCTCTGAGACTGGACACCTCACAGTTATGGAGGTTCTTGGCATTGAGGAAGCCACGACCTCCCCCTTTCCGTGGGATGTACAGCCTCATAACAGACGAGCGTGGATGTAGCATGCGATGTTTTGTAAGCATTTGACGGACCCTCCTATCCAGGGCGTCAAGTTCGGTCTGAGTCCATCTTAGTATGCCAAAGGAGTATATGAGTAGGGGCATCACCCAACCATTGAAGGCGCGCGTCTTGTTTCCGCCCGACAAAAGACTATTAAGAACTTTTGTTAAGCGGTAGAAGAAACGCTCCTTCACTGTCTGCTTAATGTCTCTATCCATGATACCCAATGACTGTGACATACCAAGATACTTATAGGTTTCAACTTCAGATAGACATCTGAGAGTAATTGTCTCAGAAAGTTGTAAATTTGAAGAATTTACAACCTTCCCCCGTTGCACATGCATGACCGCACACTTATCTACCCCGAACTCCATCCTGATGGCACTACTGAAAGTTTCAGTAATTTTCAGAAGGTTCATCAGGTCTTGGTGCTTCGGTGCAAACAGCTTGAGATCATCCATATACAGCAGATGAGAAATTATCTCACCATCTTTACGAAGTCGGTAGCCCAGTCTTGAATCCATCAACAAAGTGCTGAGAGGATTCAATGCTAGGCAAAACCACAAAGGACTGAGACTGTCGCCCTGGAATATGCCTCGTTCAATCCTTATGTAGTCCTGTGAACTAGGGACGCTCCCTCGACCTACCGGTTGACAAAGGACTGTGGTCCAATGTCTCATGCATGTGCTTAAGAATGATCTCAGAGTTGCATTGATTTTATACAACTCTAATACCCTCTCTAGCCATGAATGAGGCACTGAATCATAGGCCTTCTTATAGTCAATCCAGGCAGTCGATAGAACCCCCCTTTTTCGCCGGACTTGTTGACATATGGTCATGTCTGTGAGGAGGAGCTCTTTAGTACCACGGGACCCAACCCGACATCCATTCTGAGCAGGAGCCAAAATGTTGTTCGCAACAATGTGCGAATTAATTTTTGTTCGCAGAATAGATGTAAGGAGCTTGTATAGCGTTGGCAAGCACGTGATGGGTCTGTAGTTCTTCGCTTCCGCGGTACTACCGGACTTATAGAGCAAAAAGGTGACACCAGTTGTCAAGAAACTGGGGAGGGAACCATGTTGAAGGGCTTCTTGGTACTGTATTGCCAAGCACTCATGTGAGCATCGAATCCATTTTATCCAAAAGTTGTGCAATCCGTCTGGTCCAGGGCTTTTCCAGTTCGGGGCCTTACGAATAGCACAACTTACGTCTATGGGGCTGATGTTCACAGCCTCCATGGGTTCGATGGATTCACATGAGCGTTCGACAACCGTCATCCAATTGTCCTCCGTGTGTTCAATGGGTAGTGACCAGATGCCACGCCAGAAGCTTGTCATGGTGTCAGCATCCGGCAGCCGTCCATCACTCACACATTGGTCTTTTCCTTCCCATTTTCTGTATACCTTTCTTTGGTCGCTTTGGAAAAGGCGATTTTGTAGGTATCTATCCACACGTTCTCTGTAGCGTCGAATGCGGTTTGCCCACGCATAGATTTTCTGTTTCAAAAAATCTATGCGCTCCGTGACACAAGACATATATTCCTGGGGTCTAATGCTAGTCCCAGCAAAAGCTTGGTTCACGAAGCGCATGATTCGAGGGCGATTGTTGCCCCTGCTGAAGCAGATTAGCTTTGCAATGAGAGTCCTAAATGTAGTGATACGTCTCTCGATCCGTATTTGCCACGCAGGAACACTTGAAGCAGTTCGCGGTGTTCGGTCAGTGTCCGGAAATTTGACACGAGCAACGCGACATGCCGCAATTGCCCCACAATACAGGATCGAGTGAGTATCAGTTAAATCTTTGCTATCGCGTAAATACGGCGCTAGCAAAGCATTTAAGGCTCCCATTAACGCTAGGTTACGTCTATTCGTGGGTAGACGAGGTAAGCGCGGCCTAGAGCTAAGTGTGAATCTATATGTAAAAATCGCGTCATCCAAAGCCCTCCTCAGTTGCTCATTCGCCTGGGTACTTACGGTCATATTCAGGCAATCTTCCTCGTCGACTACAGTATCCGGTCGTATAGTCGTCGATACCGGAACCGATATCGACCCCGTGATAGACGGGTCCCGTGTCGAGGACGAACTTGCATGAATAGGTAGTGTCTCCAGGCGCAGCCGATCAAGTACAGGCTGGTCCAACATTTTACACCGATGAATAGCCCGGTAATAATAATAATTATTATAATAATAATAATAGAAAATAATAATAATAATAATTATTATTATTATTATTATTATTTACCCCTTCTATCTCTTCCTATCTACCTTCCTCAAAGTTCGGCAACGCATCCTCGAGACCTCTGGTATTGCGGATGTCCGTGGGCGAGGGTATCACTTACCATCAGGTGAGCCATTTGCCAACCTGTCCCATAAAAAAAAACGCATGTGCCTGTAATTCCACCGGCAGCCTTATATCTTCAAACCTGTGAACATTACTGCAGAAATTGATATGGTGCATATTTGATTAATAAATAGGTTTACTACATCCAAATAAACAAGTCCTACTAAGTAAACATTGTTTATTTAATTAATAATTTTAATAATATATTTAATAAAAAAGTAATTTAGTGTAATTTCAGGTATTATTATATTAAATAATGTACTTTAATATCAGCATAAAAAGCAGAGGTATTCGCAAATACCAAAACAATTTTTAAACTCAAAAATTGTAGTATTACGCGTCTAAAGCTTTCCAAAACGACAGCCATCCTTTGAGTATTGTTACTTTTGCATGCAGCGTATCACAAAATGCTGTCCCACTTTTGATGCGATCACTGGTCCATCTGAACACCTTTCCCCGTCCATTGTTCATCAAATTTCACGTCGCACTCTAAGTCTCTCAACGCCGATTTAATGTCGAAGCCGAAATCGTCCTTGAAGTTATCGTAGGCGTCGTTTAAGAGAGATTCTATGCCGAGTTCATGAAACTTTGAATTCTGTTCTTTACAACGAGCTACCATATTGCGAACTGCCCAGCACGCGTTTTTCTGAAACAAATGTATACACATAGGTAAAAAAACTTTCTAACATTACATATAAAACGAAAGTTTTTTTTTTCAAATCCCATTTATATTATAGTCTTTAACATACAGGGTTATTGGTAAGTCGACCTATTCCCGTTAAGGGCGTGTAGTTTACATCGTTTCTCCACTCTACAAACCACTCTACAAACCACTCTACAAAGAACTGACAAAATAAAATACCTCGGAATCACAATTGATCAGACACTCACGTTTAATCCTCACATAGAAACACTTGTGACGAGGCTACGCAAGCTCATATACATCTTTAGGACACTGCGATATGTAGCCGACCGCAAAGTCATAAAGATGGTCTACATCTCACTTTGTCAGTCAATAGTTGATTACTGCATCACCTCGTGGGGCGGCACCTCTCAATCATTTCTCATAGAAGTAGAAAGAGCACAGCGCACTATACTGAAAGTTGGAGCGGGGCTCCCTTTTCGCCATCCTACCATTGATCTATATAAAACCTGGGATGTGTTGACTGTCAGGCAATCATTTATTTTGCACACTATTCTTACAAAACACTCTCAGTTATTTTATGATCCTGATCAGAACAAAAATAAACGCAGGAATGTTCCTGTTATTCAGACAGATTGATTCCACTTGTCATCATCACATAAATTCTTTTGTTTTTTGGGTCAGTTTTTTGTACAACAAACTAAATATTTTCCCTCTTCATGCATACAGCTGCAAAGTAGTAGTATCGAAGTACCTAAACTCTCTAGACTATAATTCCACAGAATATCTAATTAAAACACAAAAATAAAATCCATCACTTTCATTCATACGCACGCACGCACACACACAAACATATACACATACGCGCACGCCCACACACTCAAACTCATGAATGCATAATAATTAAGCATACTGCCGTATTAGTATTAGTACATACCTAAAGTATTGTTTTGTTTTCTCAAATTAACTAGATATCTGATTTTCACACAATTATTTATTTATCTACTTGAAGTACTCCTACCTACACCAACTCCTTGTTAATACCTACTACTATGTAATGATATGGTTAAGTATTAATTACGAAATTTGTTCCTACCGAGGGAGGACCTGGTGACTTGTAATACAGGTTTTTCACAAAACCTACATCAAGCACCAGCTCTCACAAAGTAGCCTAATTGAGAAATTATATACCTATACATAAACCTGATTAGCATAAGAATCTTTGTGAAGAGAAATAAATAAATGTTTATGTTATGTTATATGTTATGTTATGTTATGTTTCTGACTGATTTGACTATGAAACACCCTATCCTAAATCTTACCGTTGTCGAGATATTTGAATTTACTTGTTTTATTATTTATTAGTTTTTATAAGTTTTAATCGACTACAACGACTTATTTATTCATTTTACGTACAATATTGGTAATAGAGGTCCTAAAGCATATTATTTTACATGTAATAACCCATCGCGTGTCGCGCGTACACAATGTGTACGTTTAAAAAGTGCTAAGGAATGTCGCGCATACAAAAGTTGTCTTTTAGTTGGTCAAACTATTCAGGAGTAGTATTAAGCTATTGCATAGCTTCTATCGCGGGCCTTCAGCGTGGAGACCGAATCGAGAAATTCCGTAACACCCCCCACCCCGACGCCATCTATCGATGAATAGCAGAACTTTTAATGACTTTTTGAAATATCACGCTTGTCTCTTTAGTTCAGCAACTCGCCTCTAGATGGCATTGGTTAAATAATTATAATTGCATAAGTTGATTTGGCATCTATCGATGAATAGCAGAACTTTTAATGACTTTTTGAAATATCACGCTTGTCTCTTTAGTTCAGCAACTCGCCACTAGATGGCATTAGTTAAATAATTATAATTGTGTAACGGACCGATACATACCTACCTATCGACCCCCCGATCTGCGCACGCGCTCCCACTCGCATCGCACGCACACAAGCATGCGCCCCGATAACACATACGTTATAAAAGGCAGCGCGGCGTTTGAAGCGGAGGCATTTGCTCGAAGCTCTCGCGGTGAACGGACGTGTGACCGGCACACCAGCCGTACCGCTCGTAGGAGTTTCCATCAAATCGCCCTGTCCCGTGTTCCCTACTAACACGCAGAGGATAGCCAGTGCGCGTGGTCCGCCCATGCTGCAAGGTCCCTCATTCCCGATACCTGTTTCCCGTCCTGGAGGTTAATCGGTGCGCGTGGTACGCCCATGCTGCAAGGTCCCTCGTTCCTGAAACCTGATTCCTGTCCTGGAGGTTAACCGGTGCGCGTGGTACGCCCATGCTGCAAGGTCCCTCGTTCCTGAAACCTGATTCCTGTCCTGGAGGATAACCGGTGCGCGTGGTACGCCCATGCTGCAAGGTCCCTCGTTCCTGAAACCTGATTCCTGTCCTGGAGGATAACCGGTGCGCGTGGTACGCCCATGCTGCAAGGTCCCTCGTTCCTGAAACCTGCTCCCTATCCTGGAGGATAACCAGTGCGCGTGGTACGCCCATGCTGCAAGGTCCCTCATTCTAGAAACCTGCTTCCTGTCCTGGAGGATAACCGGTGCGCGTGGTACGCCCATGCTGCAAGGTCCCTCGTTCCTGAAACCTGATTCCTGTCCTGGAGGATAACCGGTGCGCGTGGTACGCCCATGCTGCAAGGCCCTCGTTCCCGAAACCCATTCCCGGAGGATAACCGGTGCGCGTGGTCCGCCCATGCTGCAAGGCCCTCATATTTGGATCCCGAATCATCCCGTTACCACAGTACTCACTAACCGAACCGCCGCCTGTCGTAATCCGCGTACCCGTCTACCCGATACTCCTCGCAGGCCGTCGCGCTCCTGCTAGAGGTCCCGCCGCGACCGCGACGTCCCGGAACCCGTGGCCCTCCTCAGGGCCAAACCAGTTAATTCCGTCACAGTGTAGAACCTAGTATAAGCTAGTTACTGTTTAGACGCCCTAAGCAATCAATGTGGGCACCCGAAATATATATATATATATATATATATATATATATATATATATATATATATATATATATAGTTGAAGTACCGTTAACCCAGCACCGTGTGTTTCTCTCGACAACGACCCTCCACAGACTACCCCTATCAAACGTTCCATCTCTTACCGCGAGGACCGCGACAAGGAGTACGAACATCTTCTGGACGAAGTGCCCAGGCCAGCTAGCCGCAAGGGGCACTGCAAACGTTACAGTGGCGCCCAACTTAAAAACCCACAGGGGAGTCTGAAGGACCTGTCTCGTATGTGAACCCGAATTAGCGTCCCGTCACAGTGGCGCCCAACTTAAAAACCCACCCAGGGAAGTCTGAGAGACCTGTGTCGCATGTGAAAAATCCCACCCCAGGGAGTCCGAAGACCAGTACGAATACTAAAACCCGTAGAGTACCTAAATAAGTAAAATCCAATGTCAGATAAAACATCGTGGATTTACAACCTGAAAAAACCCGAACTAGAACTAGAGTGTAACAAAAGAAACCTCACAACAGAAAACCAATCTGTCAAAGAATTACGCCATATCCTTGCCGAGGCAATAAGGGCAGATCCAGACCAGAACCTTAATACCGCCCCGATGTCTTTACGAAGCGGCAACACTAGCGAATCACCTGAATACAAGAAGAATAATATTAAAAAAGCAACACTACAGCCAAAAGTTCATTGATTATTTAATAGAAATACAAACATTAATGCGTAGATACGGCAAGATGTCGGAAGATGATGAATTAAAATTAATTTACGAAAATATGTGCTCGAAATATAAATATTATATAAAACAGAATGAATTCACCACCGTTTACCAATTAATAAAATTAGCAAGTGACTACGAAAGTATATCAGCAGAACGCCAGACAGATTTTGATAGTGGATACAATCAAAAACCACAATACTCACAAAGAACACAAAATCAAAATCTCGAAAATAACCAATCGAAATGGAGATCCAGAGACCCAACCCGACCCGATGAGATAGCGAAATATGTCTCTAATTATAACGCAAGAGAATGCTGTTGGAATTGCGGTAAACTAGGACACTCAATGAGAGATTGTCGAGGGAAAAAGGTCATATTCTGCAGCTTGTGTGGCAAACTCGGCGTACAGAGTACCAAGTGTTGCAAGCAAGCAAACCATAAGGTTGGATCATTAAATAGAAATAGTAACAACCAACAACAAAAGAAAGATACCCGACCATTCATTAAAATTACAGTGCTAGAGAAAGAATACGACGCAGTACTAGATACGGGCTCGACGAGCTCCTACGTGAACAAGGACATATACAAAGAGTTCATAAACAGAAATCTGAAACCAAAGAAAATCTCAGAAACAGCAACCCTCGCAAATGGGGCGCAGATAGAATTAAAAGAGGCATTACCTTTACAAATAAGCATAGGAGAGAATAAATTCTTCCATCGAATGCTGCATCACCCAGAGATAACGAACGTTATAATAGGCATGGATATAATGAAAAGAATGGGAATAAAAATACAATGGACACCAAACATAAATAATGAAAAACAAAAGAAAACAGTGTTAAATACACATACCGAAACTATTGAGCCAGAACCTTCCGACAGAAACCTGACGTCATTAGTGCGACAATATGACCACGAAATAAGATATAGACCCGGAAACCAGAACAAAACAGCTGACCAGATTCCGAGAAACCCAATCTTCTCGACAGTAGAAAACAAAAAAGACTGGCATCACAAGAAAATGGCAGAAATACAAAAACAATCAAATAACCCAGATTACAAAGTTGAAAACAACACTTTATACCGGAAAATAAAACAACGGCCTTACGGACCAAGATTAGAAACGTCATCAGAATGGAAACTATGTGTACCACAAAACGAAATGGAAGATATATTGAAAATCAACCACAACGCGCCGACGGCCGGCTATTTGGGTACATCTAAAACACTTAACAGAATAGCACAAAGATACTACTGGCCCGGTATGTTCAGACACATACGCACATATGTCAGAAGATGCACAACCTGCAAAGCTCAAAAAGCAGCCGCAACAAAGGCAAGCGTACCCCAGAGAAACCCTAGCCCAGCTACCAGAACCAGCCGCGGTACCGATCCCAGAGCACCCAGACAATTACACCCTGGCAAACTGGACCGACCTGCTGTTACCAGGTACATTGACCGACTGCGACGAGCACCTGCTGGAATTGATAGAGTCCAGCTACCTAGCCTAAGTAGCAAGTCTCGAGGAAGAGATAGTAAAGGAGGAGAGATTACCGGACCGGCAAATAAAACGCCCAGAAGAGGACGAAGAGCTGGACACCGCACCCCTAAGAAAAGAAAAAGAAAGGCCAGTACTTAATTATTTAGTTATGTTTATAATTACGTTTACTTAGAAGTAATTATCGTTTTTTTACGCAAAGAATGCAGTTTTAGTTAAATATGTTTCGTATTATATAACGCACGAAGCAAGTTATGTTTTGTTACATGTACACGAAGTACTTACCGCTTAGTATATTGTTAGAGTTGATTAACCTGTATTAATTGTGTTATGTTTGCTTACAAAATGATTATCTAAACCGCATCAGAATACGCCCGAGATTTTTGTTTGTTATATGTTAATTAAGTACCTATGTTATATTGTTAAATATGACTTAATTTAACTGTGTTAATTTTGTTACGTTTGTATAAAAAAAATGTTATCGAAACCGAACCGGGATGCGCCCGAGTTCCTTTATAGTTCATATAAAAGTACAAGCAGTACTTGTTTATGTTATAAAACTCGATTTATATTTGCTACCTGCACCAGAATAACGCTTATATTAACGTCCTAGAACTAGAAGTATCTACACCAGACATTATTACATGTACCTGTATAAAATTACTTATATAATGCTATAGATGGTAAGAATACCAGAGTTATGTATATCGTTAGAACTACCAAAGAGAGAACCATGCTTGGTATCATTATAGATATGTGTGATAGCACGATGTGTTTAAAAATTGTATATAGAAATAAGTTAAAGCGGTATATTGTACTCGTGACTTGTTTGTATTGCATTTATTATTGTAATCTCTTTTGTACATACAAAAAACGGTGATTTTTCCGCCTATGCTGCAAGGCCCTCATATTTTGATCCCGAATCATCCCGTTACCACAGTACTCACTAACCGAACCGCCGCCTGTCGTAATCCGCGTACCCGTCTACCCGATACTCCTCGCAGGCCGTCGCGCTCCTGCTAGAGGTCCCGCCGCGACCGCGACGTCCCGGAACCCGTGGCCCTCCTCAGGGCCAAACCAGTTAATCCCGTCACAGTGTAGAACCTAGTATAAGCTAGTTACTGTTTAGACGCCCTAAGCAATCAATGTGGGCACCCGAAATATATATATATATATATATATATATATATATATATATATATATATATATATATATATATAGTTGAAGTACCGTTAACCCAGCACCGTGTGTTTCTCTCGACAACGACCCTCCACAGACTACCCCTATCAAACGTTCCATCTCTTACCGCGAGGACCGCGACAAGGAGTACGAACATCTTCTGGACGAAGTGCCCAGGCCAGCTAGCCGCAAGGGGCACTGCAAACGTCACAATTGCATAAGTTGATAAAAACAGCTATGCAATAGCTTTACCGCGGCAGTCTCCGAGTGCCACACGTCTTTTTTTATTATTTGATCTTTGATGCGTAGTTCGGAAATAATCAAAAAAAACCACAAGACACGGGACGGGTTAATCAAATAATGGTAATAATATGACTTACATATTTCAATTAAATTCAAATATCTCGAACACGGTTAGAGTTAGGATAGGATGTTGCATAGCCGAATCAGTCAGAAACGATGTAAACTGCACGCCCTTAACGGGAATAGGTCGACTTGCCAATAACCCTGTATATATATATAAAAATCAATTGCTGTTCGTAATCAATGAAAATATAGAACAGTTTGACAAATTTGATTTTTTTTGTTTGTTTTGTTCGCTCTATTAGAGCGGTTTAGAGAGAAAAAATCATCATCAACATCATCCATCACCACGCAGCTAGTATAAAATAAAATCGCTCTCCGCGTGTCTGTCTATATATTTGTTATTTCCTACTAAACCATGCAACGGATTTTGATACAGTTTATACCGTCAGTTAAATAATTATTCACGAAAGGTGTCTATTGGTCTTTACATATGAAATTGGAGAATTGTACCATAATCAGCCCATTTTGTTCCCACTCTTGGGACTCAATCCTTGTCTCAGAGAGAGGAGTTGGGCCATAATCCACTATGCGGGCCCAATGCGAGTTGGTTGATAGGTTAGTGGTCAACCCATGTCGAAGTTTTCAGGCCGCCCGAAGGCCTTCGACATAGCCTAACGACTGTTGTCCTAAGACTAACAACCGGGACCGCCGGCTTAACGTGCCCTCCGAAGCACGGAAGCGCTCAGTTGAATAATGACACTAGCGGTCACCCATCCAAGGCCTGACCGCAGCAAGTGTTGCTTAACTTATTGATCGGTTAAGACTGACAAGTCAAGCTCTGCTACGAGCGCTTCTTTTTCTTCGAGGCTAGTATAAAAATCTTAAAATATATAAATTTGAAAATTGTTTGCCACTACCACCAAAAATCCGGCTCAATTAAGCTACTCGTAGATCATCAACCCAAAATTTCCAGATTTAAGAAGACTGAACATTAGTTCAGTCTTCTTAAATCTAGAGATAGATATTTGACACTATTTGTATGGAAGTTATGTCAAATTTCTATCGGTAGTAAGCAAAGCTGTGGTTAGATAGATTATTGGGATCCGTCCTAAGTGAAGGATTGTAACGGCTGAATCACGACCGCAGGGAGTGATTTGTGATTATTGAATCACGAGCGTAGCGAGTTGTTCAAGTGTTAGAATCCTGAGCGATTCGAGCGATCCATGGCCTTCCATATAAATCCGTTTTATTCAAGAGTTGCATACTATACTTTATACTATGAATACGAGAAAGGAAATAATTTTTGCGAAAATAGACATTTGATGAGGAATAAGGAAGGTTAAATAATTAAAATGGACATTAAAATTGGAACAGTTAACTACTAAATTAGTTAAAATATGCGGAGCTCACTGCGAGCCTTCCCTAGTCGGATAGGCATTGGAAGAAGAAGAAGGTAAAACATTGAATGTAAAAGAAACGATACTAATATTAAGGTCGGCATGTATGGGATTTTCCTTTCAAATTAGTACTTAACTATTAGTTATTAGTTACTAAACATAAGAGTAATTTTCTTCTTATTATATTATTTTTTCTGCAATGGCAGCAAATAACGTAATACAGTTTTTATTCTAATGCTAAGCTCCTTGTTGCAAATATCGTCCTATCAAATCTCTAGGAGTTATTTTCACAAAGAGGTTGTATAAGCGTTGATATGGACGCCGAATATATATGTGTGTTCAAATTCAAACACCAAAACAGTGATTAAAAGGCAAATCAAAACAAAAAAAAATACAAAATTCAAAACAATGATTTTTATTCACTGTTTTCAGTGAATAAAATAAGCTTTTTAGAGTGAGAATGGTATGACTTCAAAACTTACTTGTCGCAAAGTCTGTGTCCATGTTATTAATCAACCGTTTTAATTATTTTCAACTATAACTTTATACATTAAGATAGTTGATGATTTAACACTGACTCATTGCTCATTTATGTATGATTAGATGAAAATTTTATTCTCAACTGATGTTTTATTTCATTGCCGGCTTGTTTACAGCTGTTGTTTATACACAGGGCCGGATAATCCATAAGGCGGATTAGGCAAATGCCTAGGGGGCCCCGCACCAACTAGGGGTCCACTGGCCTAGCCAATGCGGGCCACGCACAGAGAAAAAAACGTTTCGTCTAACATTTTTATATGGAAATTTTATACTTCCTCAATACTATACCTTCTTTTCGACGCATGTTGTCAATTGATGAATCACTTTATTTATAGTAGAAGTAATACTATTTGATGGATCAAGTTATTAATTCTCAAATGCTGATTAGTTTTAGTAAATGTCATTCATAAAATATTTTATATACAAATGTAAAATTTAGTACCTATTTTGGTGTTTTAAAGTAATTTTGTATCAATATATTTTTTTGTTATGTTAATAAGGTTGATTAAAATATGGGGGCTTTATTAAATAAAGTCTACGCATAATCCTATCGAAATATACTAACTGAATTATAGCATCAGGAGTACCGTATTATAACGTCTTTGGTTGTTAGATGGAGTTACAATACCCTTAGCAGAGACGGTTAACTGCAGTAGCGAGTAAAGTACTGGCTTTAACACGCAACAGTTTAGATTAGGAATCCTTGCGAAATTTTTGAATGTATGGTTTACCCTTTATGGTTACTCGGGCCCAGGTTACAAACCTATATAAAAATTGACGCTGCCAATCTTTGTAAACTTATAAATTAGTGTACAGTGCTAAATCAATAAGCGTATCTATCTCCTTAGGTACATAATAGTATATTATGCAATTAGTGAATAAAGGAAGGAAGCGAGGGCCGTAGATGAATCACGGCTAAGTGAAGGGTTCTAACGACTGAATCACGACCGCAGGGAGTGATTCGTAATGATTGAATCACGAGTTGTTCAAGTGTTAGAATCCTGAGCGATTCGAGTGATTCATGGCCCTCGGTATAAATCCGTTTTATTCAACAGTTGCATACTATACTTTATAACATGACTTCGAGAAAAAGAAGTAATTTAAGCGAAAATAGACAATTAATGATGAAAAAAGGAAGGTTAAATTAATTAAAATGCACATTTGGAGGTAGCGGCCGAGTTTGAGAATTTCTTCACTAATATTCCTTCATCAACAACCAAAACTCTAAAACCTGCTGTGATCTTACTTCAACAAAGTGTAACTGAATGTGACACAACTTTTAAAATTTCAGTAGTTAATTGCAAAGATATTGTAAGCAGTTTCAAAAGTCTTGATACAAAAAAAAGGCAGACCTATAGGGTCTTTCTGTGAAGACCGTTTCTTCAATTGTAGATATCATTGCACCCAATCTAGCAGCTGTGTTTATAAACACAGCTGCTAGATTTATTATAATAGTTGTGTTGCAAGTGGTGTATTTTCTGACCTAATGAAGCACAGTAAAGTGGTTCCTTTATTCAAATCTGGTAGTACTACTGATCCAACAAATTTTCAGCCTATTTCTGTGCTACCTACGCTAAGTAAGATTTAAGTAATTAATAAGTTCGAAAAAATTATATTACATCAATTAGAAACTCATTTTAGTGCTAAAACAGCATTTTCCATAAAAAATAATTTGGATTTACAAGAAATCGCACTACTATAGACACAGGTATAGAACTTATAAAAGATGTGTTTGATGCCTGGGGGAACTCTCAGGATGCCTTAGGTGTTTTTTGTGACTTATCTAAGGCATTTGACTGCGTCCGACATGATATACTTGTCAGGAAATTACAACACTACGGTATTAGGAACATGGCTCTCAACCTTTTGACTTCATATTTAAACGATAGAATTCAAAGGGTTGACATAAATGGTAAAAAAATCGCCCGGCCCTCAAATCTCAATGGGCGTTCCACAAGATTCAATACAAGGGCCGTTCTTGTTTTTAATCTATATTAATGACTTACCTTATTATGTAGAGAAGAATCACGAGATTGTATTGTTTGCAGATGACACTTCACTGTTATTTAGAATTAAAAGGCAGTTATTAAACTATGACGATGTTAATAATGCACTAGCTAAAGTTGTGAATTGGTTCAATACAAATAATCTTCTCCTCAATGAGAAGAAAACTAATTGTATAAAGTTCTCGACACCAAATGTGAGTCAAGTAGAATCCAATATACAATTGAATGGAACAGGGTTGGACTTCATGGAGTCAACGGTCTTTTTGGGAATTACTATAGACAATGTATACTATTCTATAATAAAATTCCCAATGTTATCCGAGATTTGCCTTTATTAATAAGTTTAAAATTACTGTTAAATCTAAACTCTGTCAAAAAGGTTATTACAAAATTTCGGATTACTTGGAGGATAAAACAGCTTGGGACTGATCACTCCAGGATCTATCTACTCCCCCCCCCCCCCCCGAAGGGTTCCCGCATTGACGTGGCGGGGGGGCTCATTAGCCGTGGCTTGGATCACCACGGTGAAGCCAAGAGGAACCCAGGGGCCGCGCCGGCGTTGGCCGGCTCAGGCGGGGCCGCTCCTATGGGCTTTGGCCGCCAAGTCCACATAGGAGTGGCGGGGTCCGGGCGCTTTGGCGCAGACTCGAGGAGGTGGGGCCCGGGCGCTTTGGCGCAGGCTCGAGGAGGGGAGCCCGGGCACTTTGGTGCAGGCTCGAGAAGGTGGAGCCCGGGCGCTTTGGCGCAGGCTAAGGAGGGGGGCCCGGGCACTTTGGTGCAGGCTCGAGGAGGTGGGGTCCGGGCGCTCGGCGCAGACTCGAGGAGGTGGGGTCGCTGGGGATTATCCCCTGTGGCTGACGTAGCAGGCGGTGGGGCTACGTATCCGACCCACCGCAGGGAGACCACGGGCGTCCAGACACGGGGAAGTCTGGCGCTCATTGTTGGCGGGTTTGGTCTCTGAGGTAGTTGCGGCGTGCCATGTGTTCTGGCGTGCCGCGAAGAGAAGGGTCCGGCAACGGACAGCCACGGCGGGTTCGCGGTCGTGTGGAAAATCTGTCCCGCGTTCCCGCCGAGGGCGGCAGTGACGGAACACCCCGGGGTTTTGGTGGGTATACGGACTCCCACATAACCACCTACCTCCCCGTGGTAGGTGGTATCCATAAAGGATTTCCCCGGGACAAAAAAAAAAAAAGATCTATCTACTCGTGTACTAAGATGTCAAAGTGTAGCGTGTCTTGCCCTACTGATACTATTATTATGTTCTAACTCTTTTGTAAGGCAACAGCCTTACAAAAGAGAACATAATAATGGTATCTGGCACTGGAGCTAAAAATAAGCGAACATTTGTTATACTCGTATCATTTAAGAAATTGGCGATACAGTTTGACATTATAGTATAGAAGACAAAGATGCTGGAATACTCAACTTCTAGCAAGCTGTCACTCTGCCACCCATAAAATGTAACATTTGTAGTAGGTACCTAAGTAGAAATATTGTAAACATCTATATAAAAAGAATGGCCCCGAGTTTCTTGCCGCTTCTTCTCGTTAGGCTCTATCAAAGTCAAAGTCAATATCAATATCAACGGCGAGTACATCACTCACCTTAGAATTGCCGACGATATTGTAGTCATGGCAGAATCCATGGAAGACCTCAGTACAATGCCCGAAGGCCTCCATCGAGTTTCCCAACCTTAAGATGAACATGGACAAGACGAAAATTGTGTCTAATGCCCATGTTGTGCCTATATATATATATTATATATTTTAATATATTATATATTAATTACATATTATACCCCAATATCAGTTGGGAACTCAGTTCTCGAAAGTGTGGACGAATGCATCTACCTGGGACAGATAGTCAAACTAGGCAGATCCAAATTCGTGAAAGAGGTCAATCGTCGAATCCAACTCGGCTGGGCAACTTTCCGGAAACTTCGCGAAGTCTTCTCGTCTAAAATACCCCAGTACCTCAAGACAAGAGTCTTCGACCAATGTGTGTTACCAGTGATGACTTATGGCACTGAAACGTGGTCTCTTACTATGGGTCTCATAAGTAAGCTCAATGTCGCACAACGAGAAATGGAGAGGGCTATGCTCGGGGTTACTCTACCGAGGGGTGTGATCGAATCAGTAATTAGGAGACCCGTAGAAGAACGAAAGTCACCGACTAACCCAGAAGATTCATCAAGAAAAATCTATTGATATATCATTTATCAAAATCGGTGGAGTCGTTGAGTAGTAGATCGGACACATAATAACCCTCTTTTTGGGCGTCCCCGCATTGGGCAAATCCTGAGAGTTTCCGAAACAGCTGTCAGACATTGAGGTACAATTAAATACATAAGGTTTAGTTTATGTATCAAAATATATTATTTATCGCAAAAGATCGAGAAAGTTCTAAAATTCTTTAATAGCAACCGGAAAAAATATTGGTCTACAATCCGTAATTAAAAGTCTTTGTAATTTAAATTACCAAGGTTCAATAAAGTTTCTTAACGCAATAAAATTAAAGAACAATGAGAACAGAATTACTGAATTAAACTCACATTTATACTCGGATATATAAGTACCTAAGTTTAGGTAAAGGTTGATGACTCAACATAATGACTTCATAAAACTGCTTGTAAAAATGGATAGGTAGCATACAAATTGAACTATTAATAAATTCAATCCATATGGAGACTTTATCTACATATATAAAAACTAGCTGCGATCCGCGGTTTCACCCGCGTGTGTTGGATGATGATGATGATGATGATGAAAAGTATCCTAAGTGTCAATCCAAAGCCTCATCTACATATGGATGTATGGTATGGACCAACTTTCATCAGAATTGGTCTAGCCGTTTGAGCTTGAAAGAGCAACAAACATCCATGCATCCATCCATCCATCTAAACTTTCATATTTATATTATTATATATATTTTTTTATAATAATAATATATATATAATATTATATTAGTAAGATTTATCTCTATTTCCCTTGGTCATTGCATCACGCGTGAACGGATGGAACAATCTCGCTAATTCTTTGTTTGTTGTGTTAATTATTGCCAGGAGACGGTTCCTAGGAAATAAACATCAAGAAAAGATGGGAAGTAATGGCGAGGCCGAAGTCGAGCCTACTTAGCGAATTAAGTCGCTAGTGATTTTATACAATCAAGTGACTAGACGGGCATGCTGTGCGCCTGATTTTAATAGTAAGGAAACATATACTCCATACGATATAATGAAATTATAATATATGCGCGCGTAGACATAAACAGATACATATGTACTAAAAGCAAAAATATAATAATAGTAATAATAATATAATAATAGTAATAATACCTCAGGGGCGGCTTTGTGGCGAGCCGTCGCTGAGTGGCGACACCGCGGACCCTGATTCTCCCTGGGGCTAAATGAGACCCCTGTCCCCCGGCCTGCCTTAATTGGTCGTCTGGGGGTGGAGACGCAAGAGCAAGAAACAAAAAGCTCCAAGGGTGGAAGTGTTAAAGGGCATAACGCCGGTAGTAGCGCTCTAGTGAAACCGCAGCACACCTCTCAACACCCTTCAGATATCCACACCAACGTTGCCCCTTTTGTCACCATTGATGGTGGCTCTTATGGGGGGCCCGTTTAGTGGGTGGCAAGTCACCACCTGCCTAAATATTTTAAGATGAGACTGAAATTGACAGGTGCCGTAGTCTCGTCCATAGCCCACTATCTCCCGTACCACTAATAAGTACATATCAATAGCCATGCCCATTTTACCCATTTTTGTAATAGATGTACCATGTAACCATCCATCCAAAATGTTTCTGTTTTTATACTACATTGTATTTTTATACCAAACGGGCCTCTAAGTGTTGGCTACAGCCCCACTTATGCCTTTGTAATGGGCCGGGTGAAACCCGTGAAATATGTATAAATAATATGTATATAATAGTAATAATGATACCGCGCAGGGGCGGCTCAGTGACGAGCCGTCGTCGGTGAGTGGCGACACCGTGGGC
The DNA here is from genome assembly GCA_917880725.1 of Selenia dentaria. Lineage (NCBI taxonomy): Eukaryota > Metazoa > Arthropoda > Insecta > Lepidoptera > Geometridae > Selenia > Selenia dentaria. Next base: position 22,979,533 of record OU862898.1, read on the forward strand.
CCCGATTCTCCCTGGGGCTAAATGAGACCACTGACCCTCGGCTAGCCTTAATTGGCCGTCTGGGGGTGGCACCCACAACTTTTAGCCATCCACAACAACGTTGCACCTATGGTCACCATTAATAGTGGCCCTTATATGGGTGTTCTTTAGTAGGTAGCCACCACCTGCCTAGATATTTTAATATGAGACTGAAATAGGCAGGTGCCGCAGTATATTATAAATATGTATACGATATATACGATGTTGTCGACCAACGTTAAAACTAGAGGTTAAACTCCCTAGGTTGGGCATCGGCCATGCCCGAAACCTACGTCGACAACTTCGGCTTATTAGGTACGTGAGTATTTTTAACCGACTTCAAAACAGGAGCAGGTTATATGTTCGTGTGTACCTATGTATTTTTTTATGTGTATGTTAGCCGATTTCTCCCCCATTTGTTGACCGATTCTCAAAATTCATTGTTAGAGTATATACTTCCGAGATGGTACCATTCAAATTTTATCAAATTCGGTCAAGCAGTTTTTGAGTTACACTCCAAAAACTAAAAAGGATCACTAAAAAGGTGATTTTTTTTTTTACCAACATTGGAACCGACTTCAACAACAAAAAGTGAGAAATAACTTGTCGGAGTCGGTACCATGTGCACAATATTGTGATAACCTAGCTACTGCTACCTGCTTTTGAACTATCATGGTAACGATTTCAACCAGATTTTTTCAAACGTTTAGGTGTTGAAGTCGGTTCCATTTTTTGTGTAAAAAAAATTTCACCTTTTTAGTTTTTGGAGTGTAACTCAAAAACTGTTATTATTTTTTGGTATTAAATGAATATGTGGCATCATCATCATCTCAGCCGTAGGACGTCCACTGCTGAACATACGCCTCCCCAATGATTTTCCAAAAGGACCGGTTGGAAGCGGCCTGTATCCAACGTCGTCCTGCGACCTTCCTCAGGTCGTCTGTCCACCGTGTCAGTGGACGACCTACGCTGCGCTTGCCGGTCCGTGGTCTCCACTCCAGGTCTCCACTCCATATGTGTCAAACTCACGAGAATTCTTATAAATTACCTTACCGTTTACACCCATTTTTGTAATAGTGTTTTATTGCCTTCGCTCGGGTGGCCTCGTGGGAACTGGACACCGTTGTGAATTTGGCAGCAAACATTATGCAGTCATAAAAAAACATTTACTAAGTATTTTGTATACTTTAATTATTGAATCATTTTTATTATTGAGTATTCCTTTCCTTGGTATAAGAGGAGCTGGGTGCAATTGTCCGGTCCGGTTGGAACCACGGAGGTCGCGGGTTCGAATCCAGAGGACGTAGCAGAAACAATTTGCGAAAAAGTATTAGTATCGTAAGCGTCAACCCGTCACGCTTCGGCGTATATAAGTTATCTGTGTCACAGTTACCCTAGATAAATGACAGTTTGTGTTGTTTCACGTGAACGACACATTACTTTACACTTACGCAGTTATTCGTGCAAGGGCCACTGGTGGGGCTAGGGCGAATAATGCTGAGGTTGGCGGGCTGATAATGACCCTTAAGGGTGGGTCGAGAGGAGTGCTGTAGGCGGTAAGGGTTGGGTCACGTACGAAGATTTTGGGTGGTCGGCGGTAGTGAGGTAGACGGTTGCTCACTGGTCTTATAGCATCACGCAGTCTATATGAAGTCACACAGCGTTGGCAGCTCATCACCACCATTGTTATGTTGTCGCCCAAAAAGTGTTCTTTAACGGACCACAATAGGTACAAAATTGTAATCTGAGCCCTCGAGCAGAAGTTTTAGATTGAGCAACGACGACTGAGCAGAAATTTGCGGGGTCAAAACTGTCTTCTGATATCTGAGGGAAGCGAGGGAGTCGACGATTTTCGTATCGTTCCGTCAAAATTTCTGCGGCCACCGCGTAGGTCTTGTTGGTGATCGCGAGATGTAGGTACGACTGAGATAAGGCCTAGGCCTCCTTGCTCATACTCGACAGTATCTAAATAGTGTAGTTTTAATACACCCTTTAGGCTTCCGATAGTGTTAATTACACCCTAAATCCGGCAGTTAAGGTCATACAAAATGTACGGAAAAATTTTTTGCTATTTGTGACAGAAAGTCTACTCGACTCTACTAAAGAGTACTCCAACGATGGTTGGACCGAACGTGGTGGTAGAAACAGGATCGATTAACATTAAAAAAAATGTTTTTTATGTAAAATGGCTATTTTCTTGCTAACTGTATTTTTTTTTGAAAATCTGTGAATGGTGATCAAAATTCCATAAAAAATTATGGATAGTCTCCTAAGACCATTTTCGAGTAGCTGCAACGGATAAGGTACTTCCCCTTACTGCCCCGCTGAAAGTTTCCACCCTGTATAGGTATGTTCATGGCTATTGCCCGCCACTACATTAGCTAATTTCATGTTTGTCCATGCGACTTATGTAGTCATGGCGAAATAAACCTTAATTGGGTCACCTAATTAATCCAAACGGAAGGTAATTTCGGATCAATTGTACACGTGCCACGACGACTGTTCTCCTTAGTTAATATATTGGCTTTAATAACATGAAATATCCAAATACAAATTTTAACAACTATAACTTCAAAAAACTAAGATTTTTCACACAAAGTTTCATCCCCCATTTCACCTCTATAAATCATCCTTATTACATATATATAATTTACTCTATGATCCTTATCAAACAAAATAAAGAACACCATTTTTAAAGTTAAATGAAATATAAATACAAATTTTCACACCAATAAGTTTTTAAACAAAGAAATCTTGTCCATACAAAATTTCATCCCCATTTTCAACCCTAGATATTAAAGAAACATGTTTTAGATTAATTAAATGAACTATCTATATACAAATTTTCACACCTATAAGTTCAAAAACAAAGGACTTCATATAAACGTTTTCTCTCAATTTCTCCCCCCTTAGGGGTTGTATTTCAAAAAAGCCTTTCAAAGTACACTTCTACCTACCAATACAAAAGCGCCCTCCAAATTTTAAATCTCTACGACCTGCGGTTAATCTATGCGGCTGTGTGTTGTCTGTCAGTCAGTCAGGGCTTTGATTCTTATATATACTTATTGATTGATTGATAGTAGAACATACATGCTAAGTTTCGTCAAGACTGGTTAAAAAATGCGACCTACAGGAAGACCAACGAACACCCTAACAAAATATACATACGGATAGGTTCAAGATCCAATTTGTTAGTAAAGTAAAGCTTTGAGCAGTCTTATTAGCGGCATTTTTTCGCAGTAATTCACAACCTATTGTCTCGGAAATCACTGGACCAATTATGCTCATATTTCGACGAAATTCCTCTTTAACGTCGGGTACCTAATGTGTGTACCAAATTTTATCAAAATCGGTTGATAATTAGCGCCGCAGCAAACTTTTTAGGAAAGTGCACCCTCAATCAAAAATGACGGCAAAAAGTCTCAATTAAATAGTAGTACCTACATCATCATCATCATCATCTCAGCCGTAGGACGTCCACTGCTGAACATAGGCCTCCCCCATGATTTTCCAAAAGGACCGGTTGGAAGCGGCCTGCATCCAACGTCGTCCTGCGACCTTCATCAGGTCGTCTGTCCACCGTGTCGGTGGACGACCTACGCTGCGCTTGCCGGTCCGTGGTCTCCACTCCAGAACCTTTCGGCCCCATCGGCCATCTGTTCTGCGTGCTATGTGCCCTGCCCACTGCCACTTCAACTGGCTAATCTTCTGGGCTATGTCGGTGACTTTCGTTCTTCTACGGATCTCCTCATTTCTGATTCGATCACGTAGAGAAACCCCGAGCATAGCCCTCTCCATAGCTCGTTGTGCGACTTTGAGCTTTTCTATGAGGCCCATGGTAAGAGACCACGTTTCAGTGCCATAAGTCATCACTGGTAACACACATTGGTCGAAGACTCTTGTCTTGAGGCACTGAGGTATTTTTGACGAGAAGACTTCGCGAAGTTTCCGGAACGCTGCCCAGCCGAGTTGGATTCGATTCGACAGTACCTACATACAAACCAAGTAAAGTCAAGATTGGTTGAAAAATACGACCTGTACAGGGAGACCAAAGAACACCCTAACAAAATATATAGACAGATGAAAGTCAATTTGGCCAGTTAAAGCAGAGACGCTTTGCTCGTTGGCTCGCTCGGTCAATAATAGTGGCAAAGTCATATAGGTAGGTACCTACTACGAGTGGGAGGCCCCAAGTCTGTTAGATGGTGCGCCACAACGCGCGAGTGAATCGAGCATGCCTTGAACAGATTTTTTCAAAACTATCAAAAAGGTAAATGTACAAGTCAATGCATTGGAATAAATAAATTTGGTGCCATGCCGAAAGAAATCGTAAAGTTTCTAGGTTCACTAGATGCAGAAGCATATACAGGACATAGCTTTAGGCGAACGTCAGCCACATTATTGGTTGATTTGCTTACATTAAAGCGCCATGGTGGGTGGCGCTCAAATGCAGTGGCAGAATCGTATGTAGAAGACTCTATACAAAATAAAGCCAACATAAGCGCCAGGATAACCCAGGATATCAATTCAGAACCAAAACCAAAAAAAATATGTCCAGAACCGCTTCCTTCAACGTCCTTCGATGTCAAGACCGATTTAGTATCTGCTACTTATAATAACGATGAAACACTTTTTCTTACTCCCTATGAGAACAATCCGCAATCTCCAACATTTATTCAAGTCACCCAAGAGCAAAATAATAATGTTTTTAATAGCTAAGCGTTTACCTATGATTTTACCAATTGTACTTTCAATAATTGTTTTATTAATAAAAAAATACTGGTGGGTTTTCTCTGTAGAAAAAATATCCTCAAAATTAAGAATATCCCACCGCGCGGAAAAAGCGCTGGTTCGAAGTTTTGCGAATTTGAGGTTGTAATTCAAGGGTACCTAAGCAGGAAGATATCTCTCAAATGACCAGGAGGGCTAGTACAATTAAAGCTCATTATGCTAGTACTTACATAGAGATATTTCTCTTCTCAGGTCACAGCCAGCCAAGGCTGGATGGTAGATGTTCCTGAAAAGGACGCGGTCGCGAACCCTACACACGCGAATAGTTCCACCGACACAAAAGTACCTATATGTATTTTGGATGATCACTTAAACAGTTCCTCAACGTAGATGTTTTTGATAGTTCCTCACACGGAGCACATTAATTACTTCCGATTGTTAGGTTATTAAATATAAGGGATGCGGCGCGGCGATGCGTGTGCAACGAGTGCACTCAATCGTGGTCGATCTGCGACTGTTTTCTTCAGGTCTACCTCCAAAAAATCTCTATGCACGTTTAAATTGATAATGAGCAATAAAAAGAACCAAATACTATGAACGGAATTTTTTCAAGCCGCAGTAAGTGTGTTGAAAAACGTCGTATGAAACCCGTGCGCGTTGTTTATTACATCTCTACTCCACTTAAGCCTAAAACCCGTCTCGATTGTAATAAACAACTTCGCGCACTTGTTGCATAATGTACCTACTATTGTCATTTATAGGTTTTGATATTTTATAACGTATGTTATTTAAAATTCGATCAAAACGTGTTGTAATTTAGTTATTTACCAGATTTACCAGAGTACTTACCAGTATATCAGTTGGATTTTCTAGTTTAAAAATAGTTACATTATACGTTTATTTATACGGAGATTGTAATAGACAAAATGGTAAGTAAGTACCTATATCATACGTTTATATGTTTGTATTCATACATTTCACATTATTAGATACCTACTTACCCTTTATTAAGTTTATCGACTGCCAACGTATTTCACTTAGTTGTATGGATCGACGTTAAACAAACATGCATCTCTTATTTATTATAATACAGTGAAATTCGTGTGCGTAATCCTTTGTATTGTTTGATAATTATGATGTAATAAAAAGCTGTTTTAATTTTTTTTAAATACACTTTTTACGATTATTGTGTTTTACCAGTGGCTTTGTAATGAACGTGTCACCGTTAAAAATACAAGTGAGTTTTCCTTTCTTTATTACCAGTTTATTGATATTTGTATTGTATATTTCTATGGCGCGGTTAGTGTATTTTGCATATTTCCACAGCGTAATGTCATATGGGATATTGCTATGGGGTTCAGCGGCTGATATAGAGACCATATTTATCCTTCAGAAACGTGCTATTAGAGCTATATACGAAATGGGTCCCCGTGAATCTTTGAGAGATTTATTTAAAGAAATCAATATACTTATTAACGTTGCCTTCCTTATATGTATTTGAAAATATAATGTATGTTCGTAAAATTTACATAAATATAAGTTAAATAGTGATCACCACACTTTTAATACCAGAAATACAAATAGGATAGCTGTACCTAGTTTTAGACTTGCGAAGACTAATAAGTCATTCCTAGGAAATTGTGTGCGTTTTTACAATAAAATCCCAAAGCACATAACTGAGCTCACAGATGGCAAATTCAAGTTGACTGTAAAAAACGTTTTAATAAAAAAAGCTTACTATAAAGTTCGACATTATATAGAAGATAAAGATGCTTGGAATACTCCACTTCTGGCAAGCTGTATCTCTGCCACCCATAAATGTAATATTTGTAGTACCTAAGTAGAAACATTGTAAACATCTATATAAAAAGAATGGCCCCGAGTTTCTTGCCGCTTCTTCTCGGTGGGTTCCATATATTTTGGAACGCGGCGGTAGAGTCTTTAAAGTACATTATAATGAAAAGTTGACGTTCATAAGTGCGTCTTTGATGCCTAAATTGAATAAATGATTTTTGACTTTGTAGGTAAGTACGTAGTTTACAGGACTAGCCCCTACTTATGATCTAAGACTAGCTGACACAGTTAAATTCATGTCTAAGTCGTTAATGATGTCATATAGGTATAAATAAGTTGTAGATTAATTAGATACTGGTCTTGCTCTCGCCTCGACCGCGCGCGCGGATACCAATCATTAAGGGGATATCATTTGATTTTGTAGGTAAGTACGTAGTTTTCAGGACTAGCCCCTACTTATGATCTAAGACTAGCTGACACAGTTAAATTCATGTCTAAGTCGTTAATGATGTCATATAGGTATAAATAAGTTGTAGATTAATTAGATACTGGTCTTGCTCTCGCCTCGACCGCGCGCGCGGATACCAATCATTAGGGGATATCATAGTACTTGTCCATTCTAAAAGTTCGGGCATAGTAAACAATGTGTTGATTACATGAAAAAAATCAATGAAATCGGACAATGTTAAGAGGTAGAAAATAGTAGATTGTTAACCGAGGGTCGAAAGAATCAATTCCTGAGGTATTTAGACGCCCGAGCAACGAGGGTGGCTATAGTCCGAGTAGGAATTGATTATTTTACCCGTGTTAAACACTCTACTTTTCATTTCGAATATGAGGAAAATAAAACTAGTTGTTTAGCTAAAGTATTTATTGATAATATATAATAATAGTAGTAGTACCTATTTAAAATTATTTGTCAAATTAGGACTATTCGTGAAATTAAAAGTTACATTTTTATTTGGAATGTTTATACTGTTTGATATATTAACAACAAATTTGGACAATTTGGACAAAATTGACTAATTTGGCTGTTCTGGATATCTGTAAAAGTAGGAGACTCTGGTATTTCGTCAGACGATGGATTCCATGGCGGATACTCCCTGGAAGTTGTCGGCTGAGGCGAATTGGGGCTTATTCCGCTCAAAAAAGTTTGCGCTAGGTTCATACTGGCTGTAGAAAGTCACATGGCCGCAGCATTTTTTTACATAAAACTCTTCACAGCTGACAGCATTTCTATTTTTAAAGTTTATTCCGGCCCTTAGGTGGGAAGTAATTTGTATGAGTTTTTCCCTCTTTATGGAAGCAACATTTTCACCCAATAATCAGATCAAAACAACACTACTTTCCGAGTATGAGAAATGAAAAAGTTATTTCTTTTAGCATGGACAAGGACAAGTCTATAATCTATAAGATCTAAGGATATACAAACATCGAAATTTAGTTCATTCATGTAATGTCATGCAACAGCACCACCACGCTTTTGTTCCATGCTTCTGGCGTTGAACTTTCGAGAGCTTCTGAAGGACTTTAAGTACCGGTGTTCCACCCGCTTTCCGAAGCTCCGATGTGATACCGTCGTCACCCGGCACCTTGTTGTTCTTAAGCTGTTTCAAGGCCATTCTAATCTCGTACAGGCTGATGTCCGGGATATCTTCGGTATAATGTCGGGTTAGCTTGGCTCTTAGACCGAGCTGCCAACAGGTTTAGCGACCGAAGAATATAACTGACCGTAGAAACTCTCATCAACACTGACATCTTCTCTCTTCAGCTTCGTCAACTGGCTCTGCCCAATAGACTTGTCTCTTCCAAACACTTTGGAGCCCTTGTTCCACTCTATCGTCTCTTTAATACGATTAGTATTAAAGATCCGGATGTCGTGTCGAAAGGACTTCCATATTCGTTTATTGAGCAGCCTATATATACTTCAGCATCATCCGAAGACCGCAGTTTTAAGGAGCGTTGTTCAGCCATGAGGTTGAGGGTATCGTTGGATAGTTTCTGTGGCCTATCTGTACGGTGGGGTTTAAAGAACTTGGAACCCACTGTATGGACAGTTTCTACTAACCTGTTATTGATCTCGTCCACTGGATCGATGTTCTCAAGGCAATCAAAGCGATTGGACAGCTCAAGATAGATAGATAGATAGATAGCACTTTATTGAGACACCACATTTATGACTTAATATTAGACAATAAAATAAAAACAATGCTTAAAACTAGGTGCAACAATGGGCGGTCTTATCGCTCAGAGCGATCTCTTCCAGACAACCCATAACTCAAGTTGAAAGCTCTCGGGGTCTTGAATATGGGCACGAGTAGGTCGGAGCTTAGACTTCAAAAGACGAGACCTCTCAAGTTTGACATTAATATTCAATGTACCTCTTACCATTCGGTGATCACTACCAGATTTCACCCTGTGGATCACGGATACATCAGTGAATATTTGTCTCTTGGTGGTCATAATGAAGTCAATCTCATTTCTCGTGGAACCATCGGGACTCAGCCAGGTCCATTTCCTATGAGGTGGCTTCTGAAAGAAAGAGTTCATCATAAAGAGTCCCTCTTTCTCCAGGAAGTCGGCCAACCTCTGTCCCCTACGGTTCCGTTGCTCATATCCAGATTGCCCCACTTTCAACTCACCCTTGCTTCTCTTACCCAACTTCGCGTTGAAGTCCCCCGCAACAACTAGAAAGTGCGTTTCAGAGGTATGTATGGCCCGACTAATGTTCTCATACATATCCTCCACCTCATCATCCGGGTGCGACTTCGTCGGTGCGTTGGCCACCCTCCCGGTAGTAGAGTAGGTTACCTGATTTTAGGGTTATCGTGTCCTCACCCGCTCTACGGACTTCAGATAACCCTACAATGTCCCAGTGTGACTTACTCATTTCTTCTTCCAGCTCATAGATCTTCTCGTCTGTCCTTATCGTAAGCGTAAGTTGTGTGTTACCAGAGCCAGTCGTCGTCGTAAGGGGTGGTAGCCGGGCGTCTGCCGGGGATTCATAGCACCCTCTGCCCTGCCGTTACCGCGGCCGCTACTGTAGCCAGGAATAGCGGGGCTGCCGGGGACTGGGGGCCTGGTTCCTTTTGTGTCCGTCATTGATTTTGCCAATACTCGCCACGCTTGGCAGGCGGGTTGGCGAGCGCAGTTTTGGGGTTTTAATACTGTGAAGGTGCTGCTGCCCACCTTCCGATTGTTATCCCTTAGCCGATTTCTACGGCACCCACGGGTAGAGTTGGGGGGGTACTATTCTAAGCCGGTACCCCACGGCGGCAAAAAACACAGTAAGTAAATACAAATATTTCAATACAAAATCATTATGTTAATTTAAAATAGAACCCGTGATACTGCTTTCACAGTTGCATGAATATCATGACCTGGGGGTGCCACGGGCCAAAATCCAAGTACCCGTGGTGTCGCCCGGGTTCCCCAGGGGTGTCGTCCAGGGGTATCTTGGGTACGGAATGAAAATATTGATCTTTCATTTTTTTTTATCTAAGTGACAAGTTAACCGTACCGACGATCCATGTTTACACTACAGAGATATGAAACGTTATGGCAGGTAGGTACTAATACTAATGAGCTGTAGGCCTAGCACGAATAATTTTGTAAGTGTAACGTAACGTGTCGTTAGTCTCAATGGCCGTAGCACATAGAATTTACGTTGCGAACATGTATTCGTATCGTAAACGTCAACACGTCACGCTTCAGCGTACAAACTATGGGTTATATGTATCAGTTGCCCTAGATACATAACAGTTCGTGCTGTTTCACGTGAATGACACGTTACACTTAGTTATTCGTTCAAGGCCCACTGAGCTGATTATCGAAAGGCGGCCATAGAAACTCAACTAAACAACCCTGTCGAGTTGGAACTCATGGTCAAGCTTACAGTATTTGATACAAGTTTTTCTGGAATACTGATTTATCGTTAATATTATATTTCCTCATATTCCACAGTTCCTTGTGGCTGCTTCGACTCAATTGGCAGCATTTTCAGTGGGCGGGGCCGTCACCTATCCCACACTTCTCATGGAGCAGTTCGGAGCTAATGACACGTCTATTGAACTGGACCTCGACACCAGGTCTTGGATAGGTAATATATAAATACCTCATCACACAATCGACATCAGCCAAAAACGTGAATTGCAGCAGTTAACCTTCGTTAAACGTGGTCTATTCTTATTGGGGTGTTTTTCACCTCTACAATAACTGGCGGCCTGCGTATAGATAGATACATTTTTCGTTATAGATAGGCTAGTGTTTAATTACACTTAGTACAGAAAAAATAAAAGTACTTGACCTAATGTTAAGCCGCATTTTATATCATAATGCACCGAACACCGCTCCAGTGTGCGGTGATCTCAGACAAAATAAAAAAGTCAAGACAGAATGTTGTGAACAGAGAAGTGAGGTCGGGTTAAACTACGCCTCGGCGTGTCCATACATATTTACATACAAAACCTACAACAAAACTACGCCTTGGCTCGTCAGTCGAACTATCGCGGCGCGTGGAAACAACACGTAAAGTTTTAATTATCATTTAAAATTATTAATTATTTATAAATTTTTAATAACTTACTTTTAATTTGAATTACCGTGACAGTACCAAGTCACGCACATGGATTTAGAAAACCGGCCTCACTTCTCTGTTCACAACATTCTGTCTTAACTTTTTTATTTTGTCTGAGGCGGTGATGCGGTTTTTATTTCGACTGTAAGATCTTGTTTCGTATACCTAAGTACAACAACCGCAGGGTAACCAGGTTGCTCCCACACAGAAATCGATGAACCTATCGCCTCTTTCGTTGCAAGCACCAATACCGTATTTACCCAAATTGTGCAGGAGATGGTCGTTAACAGTGTAGGTAGCCAACTTTGGCAGTTACCCCAGTACAATTAGCATTTCTCGGTTAGAAATCCCGCCCGGTAAATATGACTCAGTCGAAATCCACTTGAAGATCCTTGACACCATTAAACACGCTGAACGTCTCTTTGCTTGATATCCATTTTGGGTCCTTGATGTCTTGCTTAGCATTCTTCCAGATCCAGATGTTTTCTTCAGCTGTTTTCTTGTTATACACTCTCGGTCGAGGTACTCACAGGCGTAGTTCATATAGTTTTTAAATTTTTGTATTTAAAGAGTATATAAGAGTATTATTTAATGAGTAAAATGTTGAAATTTATAGAAAGAAAAATTCCATCCTCGGACGGGATTCGAACCCGCGTCTTTTGACTCTCCGTGTCAGACGCCATTGACCAACTAGGCCACCGAGGTTAGGGAAAATTTATTTATGAATGTACTTTTTAATTTATTCATATTGTTGAGCAATTGTTCACACGTTAATAAAAATCTAAGGGTTGGATATTTAGTCAAATTGTTTATTACCTGTGCAAAACGGCTTGCATCTACTAGGTACACAAGTACAATTTGAAAAATTTAAAACCGACTTCAATTCTATTGAGTTATTGGAGTGTATCTCAAAAACTACTGGATCGAATTTGATGAACTTAAACCACATTAATCGGACCACACGGGAAGCACCAGCTTACAAACAAAAAAAATATTTTGAGAATCGGTTCACCCAGTCGAAAGTTATGAGGTAACAAACATAAAAAAAATACTACAGTCGAATTACCTCCTCCTTTGTTTGGAAGTCGGTAGAAAATGCGCAACTTTCGGACCACAAGTGTCTTATGAGAACCATGACTATAATGGCGCATATATTTACTCTGGTTACAATTAAAACTGAACACACGAGATTTAACAATATTTTTTTTCAATTTCAGGATCGATATATGGCTTGGCTGGCATACCAGCAGTCCTGATGCCAATCATAACTCACAAAATAGGGCGAAAGCTTGGATTCCTAATGACATGTATGTTCCTGTTGACAGGTTGGATACTGTCATACACGGCGAGTACTGCGGCTGAAATACTTGTCAGTGAAATGTTTCACGGATTGGGGACAAACAGTTTGCTGCCCGTTAGTGCATTAAGTGTCACAGAAATGCTGGCACCAAAGTACAGATTTCTAGCGATGACGATGTTTGGCGTAGTACAGGTTCTAGGTGTGGGAGTTTGCGGGATAGCAGGAAGATATCTGCATTATAAAACACTCAGCATCATAATGGCAATACCAATAAGTGCAGCAATAGCAACAGCCTTGATTTGGCCTGAATCCCCTTCCTGGTTCGCATGTAAAGGACAATTTGAGAAATGTGAAGCAGCCTTCATCAAACTACGAGGAACTGGTGATATTGCAAGGAAAGAATTGAAAGAACTGATCACAGCTCAAAAAGAAAACTTGACCCGTACAAATCATAGAAAAACAAAGCCGTTTAAAGATGTTGGGATGAAAATAACACGCAGAGATTTCTATATGCCCACGTTTCACACTTTCGTCTTGTTGAATATGTTGTATTGGAGTGGAGGCGATGTGATTCTCATATATTTTATACAAATGGTGAATAAATCTACTAATAGCGCAGACACAACATTATATGCGAGTGTCATTATGTACTTAATATTCTTTTCAGGTTCTATTATTACAAATATACTCTTAATTAGATACAGAAACAAAACAGTGTTGCTGTTCAGTACATGTGGTGTAATATTGTGTTTAGTTTGTACTTGTGTTGTAACAAGTTTGCAAACTCTTGGTTTTTTAGAGGAAGATTCATTTCTGTTTATGTATTGTCTTTTAGCTTATATTGCATGTTATGGTATGGGATTGAATTCGATTGTTTTCTTCATTGGCGCTGAGATAATGCCAGTAAAACATAGGAGTATCGGAGGAGCATTGTATATTATATTCAATTGTACACTTTACGGGGCTTCGCTGAAATCTGCGCCGTACCTATTTAAATATATTGGTTTATTTGGTACTTTTGTTATATATACTGTGAACGCTGTGGTATCCGCGTTGATTGTTTCGAAATATGTACCAGAAACTAAAGGGCGGACTTTACAGGAAATTGAGGATTTTTACATGAACGGACGTTTTATACGAAGATCTGTTTCGAGTGGTAATTCTGTAATAGCTATTGCTAATACACTATAAAAGTGTCAAAAGATATTTTGTAATCTGTTATTATCAATCAATGGATATTATAAAAAAGAGTAGAACTTATTCTTCCTTTTTTTTTTATAAAAAAAGTATTCCTTTTTTAAGAAACGAAGCCTTTTTAAGAACCTAATAGTATGTTATCTTAACTATAGTTTTATTTACTCTTTGGCCTCGCCTTATCCCGTTACGCGCGGTCAGCTTTCAAAATCATATGACGTCATTTGCTTCCTGGCGCGTGTGTCGCGACAACCAGCATAGATTGCAGCAGTATGTATACTACAGACAACCAGTAATAAACCAGTGCTCGTCTGAAGCGGTAGTTTTACTTATCTCCATATACCACATTCACTTGTGTGTTATCATCCGTAAAGCTTTTCTCTCTCATGACTTTTTGGGCACTCATGTGTTAAGTCTATGAACCTTAGCCTAAAAAACGTAATGTGATGTTTCTTTAATTTTTATTATACACACTTACATATAAAATATACATGAGTTATGGTTTCACGGGGATTTTTTATGATATTAAGAGATGTTTTAAGCACGAGGCATACCTGGTGTTAAGTTGTAATCTCTGCCTATAACACATACGTTTCTACACAAGAGACGAACTGCATTGCACCCGTAATACTAAAATAAGTTGTTAACTCTTTAAGTTTATTCAGTGTTAGTGCAACGCTGTAACTTCACAGCCGAATGTGCCGGCACGGCCGGGGAAGTACCACACTCCCACATAACACCGACGTGAAGTAACATAGCTTGCTATTGCGTTTCGTCGGTTTGTGGGTAGTTCCGGAGGCCCGATTCCTCCTTCCACATTCTCCTTCCCCCTCCCCTTCCAACCTTTACCGGGGTCCGGATAGGGTACCTTTAGTATATTTGAATGGCAAAGAAGTGAAAATTGTTAAGCAGTTCAAGTACTTAGGACATCTGTTGTCGGAACGATTGCAGGATGATGCTGATATTGAGCGGGAGCGCAGGGCCCTCGCTGTTAGAAGTCACATGCTCGCTCGCAGGTTCGCTAACTGCAGCAAGGACGTAAAGACCACTCTCTTTAAAACGTATTGCCTTAGCATGTATACGTGTCAGCTGTGGATAACGTTCACGCTGAAAGTTATGAATACCATAAGAGTTCAGTATAATGACGCATTCCGGACTCTTATGAGACTACCGCGATACTGCACTGCATCGAGTATGTTTGCTGAAGCGGGGGTTCCTGATTTTTTTGCCGTTATAAGATCGAAGGTGGCGTCTTTCTGGCATCACTTGAGTCGTTCCAGCAACGGAATTCTCGTGGCTGTCTCAGACAATATTTGTACTCCCATGTATAAGCGTTGGACCTCTGTCCACATGGATAGGAATAAAAAAATGACAAAAGCACTATTCACGTGCAACGCGTACTACTATTTTATTTTTATTTAGGTTCTTTAACTGTAATCTATTTTATTTTATTATTTTTATACACCCCTCTACAGTGTTAGTTTTAAGTTGAGTGTACGCTTATGGGTCCAATGCCTGTAATAAATGATTTATTATTATTATATTATTATTATTTACCCCTTCTATCTCTTACTTCCTCAAAGGCCGGCAACGCATCCTCGAGACCTCTGGTATTGCGGATGTCCGTGGGCGAGGGTATCACTTACCATCAGGTGAGCCATTTGCCAACCTATCCCATAAAAAAAACTCATGTGCCTGTAATTCCACCGGCAGCCTTATATCTTCAAACCTGTGAACATTACTGCTGAAATTGATATGGTGCAGTACTACCCCGGACGAACTCATAATTAGTTATATTAATTTGATTAATAAATAGGTTTACTACATCCAAATAAACAAGTCCTACTAAGTAAACATTGTTTATTTAATTAATAATTTTAATAGTATTTTTAATAAAAAAGTAATTTAGTGTAATTTCAGGTATTATTATATTAAATAATGTACTTTAATATCAGCATAAAAAGCAGAGGTATTCGCAAATACCAAAACAATTTTTAAACTCAAAAATTGTAGTATTACGCGTCTAAAGCTTTCCAAAACGACAGCTATCCTTTGAGTATTGTTACTGTTGCATGCAGCGTATCATAAAATGCTGTCCCACTTTTGATGCGATCACTGGTCCATCTGAACACCTTTCCCCGTCCATTGTTCATCGAATTTCACGTCGCACTCTAAGTCTCTCAACGCCGATTTTATGTCGAAGCCGAAATCGTCCTTGAATTTATCGTAGGCGTCGTTTAAGAGAGATTCTATGCCGAGTTCATGAAACTTTGAATTCTGTTCTTTACAACGAGCTACCATATTGCGAACTGCCCAGCACGCGTTTTTCTGAAACAAAAGTTTACATATAGGTAAAAAACTTTCTAACATTACATGTAACACGAAAGTTTTTTTTTTCAAATCACATTTATATTATAGTCTTTAACATAAATGTGATTTGAAATTGATTTGAAATGAATTTGAAAAAAAAAAAATTGGTTATTGGTTAGTCGACCTATTCCCGTTAAGGGCGTGTAGTTTACATCGTTTCTCCACTCTACAAACCACTCTACAAAGAACTGACAAAATAAAATACCTCGGAATCACAATTGATCAGACACTCACGTTTAATCCTCACATAGAAACACTTGTGACGAGGCTACGCAAGCTCATATACATCTTTAGGACACTGCGACATGTAGCCGACCGCAAAGTCATAAAGATGGTCTACATCTCACTTTGTCAGTCAATAGTTGATTACTGCATTACCTCGTGGGGCGGCACCTATCATTTCTCATAGAAGTAGAAAGAGCACAGCGCACTATACTGAAAGTTGGAGCGGGGCTCCCTTTTCGCCATCCTACCATTGATCTATATAAAACCTGGGATGTGTTGACTGTCAGGCAATCATTTATTTTGCACACTATTCTTAAAAAACACTCTCAGTTATTTTATGATCGTGATCAGAACAAAAATAAACGCAGGAATGTTCCTGTTATTCAGACAGATTTATTCCACTTGTCATCATCACATAAATTCTTTTGTTTTTTGGGTCAGTTTTTGTACAACAGACTGAATATTTCCCTCTTCATGCATACAGCTGCAAAGCAGTAGTATCGAAGTACCTAAACTCTCTAGACTATAATTCCACAGAATATCTAATTAAGACACAAAAATAAAATCCATCACTTTCATTCATACGCACGCACGCACACACACAAACATATACACATACGCGCACGCCCACACACAAACACACACACTCAAACTCATGACTGCATAATAATTAAGCATACTGCCGTATTAGTATTAGTACATACCTAAAGTATTGTTTTGTTTTCTCAAATTAACTAGATATCTGATTTTCACACAATTATTTATTTATCTACTTGAAGTACTCCTACCTACACCAACTCCTTGTTAATACTACTATGTAAAGATGTGGTTAAGTATTAAATACGAAATGTGTTCCTACCGAGGGAGGACCTGGTGACTTGTAATACAGGTTTTTCACAAAACCTACATCAAGCACCAGCTCTCACAAAGTAGCCTAATTGAGAAATTATATACCTATACATAAACCTGATTAGCATAAGAATCTTTGTGAAGAGAAATAAATAAATGTTTATGTTTTTTTTTTTTATTTATTTTTAAGGACCAACTAACAGTTTCACAATGTAAATTATATATAAATGTTTAAATTCTAAATTACAATAAGAGTGAGACCAACTTCGTTGACCACAAATTTCTTAAAGAAGTTATGAGGTTTAAGTTGTTGACGTGCAAACAGTGTAAATTATTCAAAAAGCTAGAATACAATATGGTATGAAAATAAAGATAAGTATGATAATATACAAAAATATAAGTATGCAGTTACATTATAAGCTTATTTTACATTATTCGAGAATAGTAAACCATAATTGAAACTTCCTATTGTTATGAGCTGAATTAGCTATAAAACAGTACAAGTCCGTGAACAGCTTCACAATTGGTCGCTGCCTTTACCTCCAAGAAGGTCCAATACATACCTCCTAAAGCAACCCACACGTTCATGAAATAAGTCTATACAATTGAAAAGATCATTATTTGAACTTGTCATACGATACAGTGGTGATCGTTGACCAGCTTTAGTGCGACAAGTTGCAATAGCAAATACTTTATGTTTATAGCGAGAAGTTCTAAAAGGTATTTTATATCGAAGCTCATTGACCAATTCTGAGCAGTCATATCTATTATGAACCAAGTCATACAAAAGCATTACATCTAGCTGTTGTCTCCTGGAGCTTAAGTCTAATAATTTATATTTATTTAGCAGCTTTTCATACGGTATAATATTATGACAGAGTTTGTAATGCATACAGCGTAAAAACTTCTTTTGAACTCTTTCAATATTTTTAATATAACACTTATAAAGCGGGTTCCACACTGACACAGCATATTCTAATTGTGATCGAACCAGTGACTTATATAACAATAGATACGTTATTTCGTTCTTAAAATAAATTGAGGATCTTATGACAAAATTAAACATTTTGAATCCACGAGCTGTTATATTTTCAATATGTACGTCTAATGTTAATTTACTATCTAGGGTTATTCCTAGGTCCTTTATGATCTGAACTTTTTCGAGATTAGTGTTACATAAGACATATGTATAACTGCTTACGTTTAATTTACGTGTGAAGGTAATTGATTTGCATTTATTAATACTTAGTAGTAGATTATTTTTAAGACAGTACGCCGAGAACCTGTCAAGATCTTGTTGAAAATTTAAGTGATCTTGATAATTATTTATGGTGTGGTATACTTTTAGGTCATCGGCATATAAAAGGAAATTGCAAAATTTAAAACAGTTTTTAATGTCATTAATATATAGTATAAAGAGTAATGGTCCTAATATTGACCCTTGGGGGACACCGGAACTAATTGGAACTAGATCGGATTCGAAACCGTTGATTACTACCTTCTGGCTGCGATTCGTAATATATGACTTAAACCAGCGCCACAAGTTACCACGAATACCATTATATGCTATTTTGTCTAATAGAATTCGATGGTCCACCCTGTCAAAAGCTTTTTTAATATCGGTATACACACTGTCAGTTTGTTTGTTCTTATCTAAGTTCCTGAATATTTCAGTAGTATATACTAAAAGGTTGGTAACAGTGGATCGACGTCGAACAAATCCGTGTTGTTGAGGTATAATAATGTTGTGTAAACTAGGATATACTGCATTGTGTATAAGCCTCTCGAAAAGCTTCGACAGTGATGGTAAAATAGAGATGGGGCGATAGTTCTCGACATCTTTCTTTAATCCTTCTTTATAGATAGGTGTTATGCGAGCAACTTTCCAGATATGAGGGAAAACACCCTCGCGTATGCATAGGTTAAATATATATTGCACTGGAAAACAAATAGTATCTGCGGTATATTTTAAAAACAATGGTGGAATATTATCAGCTCCAGTACCTTTAGTGGGGTCTAATCTACGTAGTTCAGATCTGACATTATCCAATGTAAAATTAAGGTCACTTATAATTAAATCTGATGTTGGGTTATCCACAGTATGTGTGCTACTACCTATATTATATCCATCAGGAACGGTGGAGGGTTCAAACACAGAGCGAAAGTATGTTGAGTACATATTGCATATGTCTCTTGGCTCACTCGACATTATTTCTCTATAATAAACGCAACTAGGAATGTCATTATTTTTCTTTTTGTTAGCAATGTAAGACCAAAAATATTTAATGTTATTCTTAATACTTTCTTCAACTTTTGTAATGTAATTTTTGTAACATATTTCTGAATTTATTTTAAGTCTATCTCGAAACATTGCGAAACTCTCATAATCCGATAAGTTATTATATTTTTTCCATTTTATCCATGCATTCTTCTTATTAGCAAATATGTGTCTCAAAGATGAGTTGAACCATATAGGAAAACTAGACTTTTTAATATTTTTTGTAGGAACGTTCTTTGAAATAATACTATATAAAGTTTCATAAAAAGTATGAACTACACTTTCAGATGGTTTATTTTTAAAAAGAAGATTCCAGTCTGTTCCAATTATTTCATTATTTATTACTTTATAATCAGCCCTGTGAAAGCAATGCTTCGATTGCGGCTTGGATTGCATATGCTTGCAGTCACGTTCCGTAGGTACAGTTGCGTAGAAAGGTATATGAAATCCATCTATTGGTACTAAAGGTACTGGAGCAGGTAACAAGTTACATTCGGTTTTGTTCGATATAAATAAGTCGAGTATCTTAGAAGTTTTGTTTCTAATATGATTAAATTGAAAGATTTTAGTTTCTGTCAGAAAACTAATCAACAGATTTACAGATCGACAAAAAGGAGACGTATGTAAAGGGAGCATATGGGTATAGTTAGGTCGCCATTCTAACGATGGTAAGTTAAAATCTCCTATAACAAAAAAATAAGTATCCTTAAAACATTCATAAACATTTAGTAGGTAGCTAACATAAGAGAGATAAACATCATATTTCTGACTATCTGGGATATACGCGGCAGATATAGTGTACGTATTCGTATTAAATTCGAGCGCTATCGTTACGTAATCAACAATTGCAGCAGGGAGAGGGGTGGTAGCGGGAGGAGGCAGGGGCGGTGGGGCTACGATGCGCACGCGCGCATCCGTAGATAACGAGCGCCGAACGGCAACGAGCACCCCACCGCCATCCCGCCGTCCTGTCGCTACACGGTCCCTGTCACTACGAAACAATACATACCGCGAATCCATCAATTCATTATCATAAATGTCACTGGTCAACCAAGTCTCAGTCAAAATTATAATATCATAGTTGTGCAATAATATATTCATATATAGAGTGTGTAATTTTGATCGCAAACCACGACAGTTTTGGTAGTAAAATGTAATTGCGTTGTTATCCATTTTCGCCATTTACAATGAGGAATGTAAGTTTAAAAATAAAACATATAGAAATGTCGTGATTCGCAATCAAAGAAAAAAATGGAATCGAACATTGATCATATTTGTACAATAAAAACAGTAGCAGCATTACACATTCATAACACACTCTAAGTGGGTACCCGCGTAATAACTGTTTATTTACATAGTTATTTTTATACAAAACTGCAAAGACGCTATAATACGGGCTCATAAACTTACTGCTGTTATGCATTACATACGATAATTTATCACCTAAAGTAGCAAGTGTGCTTAGACATTATGTATACATATAAGTTTCGATATGTATGTTATAAGTAGAATAGGAAGTTACATACTTTAAAAAAAGTCACTTTATATTAGTGACGTCCTGCGCACTGCGCACGGCCAGCACAGGGGAGCTGTCCGATTTACGCACCAGAATAGTACCGTGCTTAACCCACACATATTTGTAATCATTGGCCCTTGCTTTCTCCCGGCATTCCCGAAATAAAATTTTATTGTTCAACGTAAGATGTTCGTTAGCATAAATTCGGTATGGTGTGCCTGAGATGCCGAGCTGGGATGACTCAACTACTTTTTTCATCCTAAATGCGGCTAAGAAGTTGTCACGTAAGATGCGGGACGAGAATTTAATAATAGTATTCTTTGGTCGCGGATCTTTGTTGTTTGCGTGGGGGACACGATGAACCGCCAAGATATCTCGCTGGGGAAGTTCGCATCCTATAGTAGTAGCGAGTTGCATGACAATAGTAATTAGGTTCTCGCCCCGTCTATCGGGGATGTTTACAAGCTCCACATTGCTAGCTCTAGCCAACTGTTCCATCGCTGCTACTTTGTGCTCCAGCGCACAGACCCGATCAGGTGTACTGTGATTCGGAACAGCCTGATCTTCTAATGATTTTAACCGCGAATCAAATGTTTTTTGTCGCTCGTCGAGATACTGAATTGATTTGTCCATATCGGACAGCTTCGTATTGACCTCTGTCAAGAGATTTTTGATCTCCATATTATCTTTGCTGTTAGTATTCACAGCTGTGTTTATACTTTTAAGGCTGCCTGCAATAGATGATAACTCGGTCGCCAATACTGATTTGACAGAATTTGTCACTAATTCCTGCATACGCTTCTCCATGTTATGTTCAGTTAACCAAGTGTCTACATCAGAACATTCATCCAGTTGTTTACGTTTTCTAGCGCTCACAAATTGCGAGTTCGATGCAGATATATCCGGATTGGATGGATACTTCGTCGTGCTTGTCGTAGCTACCGAAAGCTGTGATGCCGGTGGACTCGGCTGTGATCGGTGTAGTGACATAATTATTCCACGCGTTAGATAAAGACAGGAAGATTATATGTATCTTTAGCTCGCGGGGGTGATGGAATAATCCCCTTCAGTTACGTCCAGGAGATGCGGTGCACAAACAAGACAGCTATATCTCTGCGTATGAGAAGCACTATATACCACTGCACGTAATTAAAGAACTTATCACACATTACCGTAAGTTACAATTAGCTTGCACAATCTGACCAGATTTTATGAAAAAATAGTACACGTCTAGCCTCATCGGTGATTTGGAACGGAATGATATGTTATATGTTATGTTATGTTTCTGACTGATTTGACTATGAAACACCCTATCCTAAATCTTACCGTTGTCGAGATATTTGAATTTACTTGTTTTATTATTTATTAGTTTTTATAAGTTTTAATCGACTACAACGACTTATTTATTCATTTTACGTACAATATTGGTAATAGAGGTCCTAATGCGTATTATTTTACATGTAATAACCCATCGCGTGTCGCGCGTACACAATGTGTACTTACGTTTAAAAAGTGCTAAGGAATGTCGCGCATACAAAAGTTGTCTTTTAGTTGGTCAAACTATTCAGGAGTAGTATTAAGCTATTGCATAGCTTCTATCGCGGGCCTTCAGCGTGGAGACCGAATCCAGAAATTCCGTAACACCCCCCCACCCCGACGCCATCTATCGATGAATAGCAGAACTTTTAATGACTTTTTGAAATATCACGCTTGTCTCTTTAGTTCAGCAACTCGCCTCTAGATGGCATTGGTTAAATAATTATAATTGCATGAGTTGATTTGGCATCTATCGATGAATAGCAGAACTTTTAATGACTTTTTGAAATATCACGCTTGTCTCTTTAGTTCAGCAACTCGCCACTAGATGGCATTAGTTAAATAATTATAATTGCATAAGTTGATAAAAACAGCTATGCAATAGCTTTACCGCGGCAGTCTCCGAGGGCCACACGTCTTTTTTTATTATTTGATCTTTGATGCGTAGTTCGGAAATAAGCAAAAAAAACCACAAGACACGGGACGGGTTAATCAAATAATGGTAATAATATGACTTACATATTTCAATTAAATTCAAATATCTCGAACACGGTTAGAGTTAGGATAGGATGTTGCATAGCCGAATCAGTCAGAAACGATGTAAACTATACGCCCATAACGGGAATAGGTCGACTTACCAATAACCCTGTGTATATATCAAAATCAATTGCTGTTCGTAATCAATGAAAATATAGAACAGTTTGACAAATTAGATTTTTTTTGTTTGTTTTGTTCGCTCTATTAGAGCGGTTTAGAAAGAAAAAATCATCATCAACATCATCCATCACCACGCAGCTAGTATCAAATAAAATCACTCTCCGCGTGTCTGTCTATATATTTGTTATTTCCTGCTAAACCATGCAACGGATTTTGATACAGTTTATACCGTCAGTTAAATAATTATTCACGAAAGGTGTCTATTGGTCTTTACATATGAACCTGGAGAATTGTACCATAATCAGCCCATTTTGTTCCCACTCTTGGGACTCAATCCTTGTCTCAGAGAGAGGAGTTGGGCCATAATCCACTATGCGGGCCCAATGCGAGTTGGTTGATAGGTTAGTGGTCAACCCATGTCGAAGTTTTCAGGCCGCCCGAAGGCCTTCGACATAGCCTATCGACTGTTGTCCTAAGACTAACAACCGGGACCGCCGGCTTAACGTGCCCTCCGAAGCACGGAAGCGCTCAGTTGAATAATGACACTAGCGGTCACCCATCCAAGGCCTGACCGCAGCAAGTGTTGCTTAACTTATTGATCGGTTAAGACTGACAAGTCAAGCTCTGCTACGAGCGCTTCTTTTTCTTCGAGGCTAGTATAAAAATCTAAAAATATATAAATTTGAAAATTGTTTGCCACTACCACCAAAAATCCGGCTCAATTAAGCTACTCGTAGATCATCAACTCAAAATTTCCAGATTTAAGAAGACTGAACATTATTAGTTCAGTCTTCTTAAATCTAGAGATAGATATTTGACACTATTTGTATGGAAGTTATGTCAAATTTCTATCGGTAGTAAGCAAAACTGTGGTTAGACAGATTATTGGGATCCGTCCTAAGTGAAGGATTGTAACGGCTGAATCACGACCGCAGGGAGTGATTTGTGATTATTGAATCACGAGCGTAGCGAGTTGTTCAAGTGTTAGAATCCTGAGCGATTCGAGCGATCCATGGCCTTCCATTTAAATCCGTTTTAT
Source organism: Selenia dentaria (assembly GCA_917880725.1). Classification (NCBI taxonomy): domain Eukaryota; kingdom Metazoa; phylum Arthropoda; class Insecta; order Lepidoptera; family Geometridae; genus Selenia; species Selenia dentaria. The sequence goes on from OU862898.1 coordinate 23,003,616, forward strand.
TCAAGAGTTGCATACTATAATTTATACTATGAATACGAGAAAAGGAAATAATTTTTGCGAAAATAGACATTTGATGAGGAATAAGGAAGGTTAAATAATTAAAATGGACATTAAAATTGGAAAAGTTACTAAACATAAGAGTAATTTTCTTCTTATTATATTATTTTTCTGCAATGGCAGCAAATAACGTAATACAGTTTTTTTTCTAATGCTAAGCTCCTTGTTGCAAATATCGACCTATCAAATCTCTAGGAGTTATTTTCACAAAGAGTTTGTATAAGCGTTGATATGGACGCCGAATATATATGTGTGTTCAAATTCAAACACCAAAACAGTGATTAAAAGGCAAATCAAAACAAAAAAAATACAAAAATCAAAACAATGATTTTTATTCACTGTTTTCAGTGAAATAAGCTTTTTAGAGTGAGAATGGTATGACTTCAAAACTTACTTGTCGCAAAGTCTGTGTTCCGATGTCCATATTATTTATCAACCGTTTTAATTATTTTAAACTATAACTTTATACATTAAGATAGTTGATGATTTAACACTGACTCATTGCTCATTTATGTATGATTAGATGAAAATTTTATTCTCAACTGATGATTTTTTTCATTGCCGGCTTGTTTACAGTTGTTGTTTATACACAGGGCCGGATAATCCATAAGGCGGATTAGGCAAATGCCTAGGGGGGCCCGCACCAACTAGGGGTCCACTGGCCTAGCCAAAGCGGGCCACGCACAGAGAAAAAAACGTTTCGTCTAACATTTTTATATGGAAATTTTATACTTCCTCAATACTATACCTTCTTTTCGACTCATGTTGTCAATTGATGAAACACTTTATTTATAGTAGAAGTAATACTATTTGATAGATATGGAAAGTTATAACGACGAGATTTTTTTTGATCCCTTATGGCTTCGCACGGTTTGCGCTTTTTTTTTTTTTTTTTTTTTTTAGGAAGGACATAGAGCTTTTTGCCACTACGGGCATTAAAAGCGACACAGGACTGTTGGTGAGCGCACGCAGCACTCAACCGAGGGACAACAAGGGCGCATAAAGCGCTAGACAACGACAAGGGCGAACCCTTGCCTAGTAGGGAATAGAGGTGCCGGTAGCCGCCAGCACTGTCTGAAAGAAAACAAAACACAGGTTAATGAAATAAAACACAGGTTAATATTGATGATACTTATAAACTTTCAATCGAAAATCGATACGTTACCTTTACCTTAATACGCATTACCAAAATATAATACAGATTACCTTGTGTCTGATTTAGGATTATTTCGAAGTCGCTTACGACGACCTCGATGTCTAACTGTGAAGACTGGAAATCCAAAATCAGACATATTACCTCTCGTGGCTCGGCGAGTAGACCCTGAAATACCTGAAATACCAATATTACCAGGAGGCTGACTGATCGACGCCAGAGCTGTCGTGATGGGGTCGTCCGGGTCATCCAGGAGGTGTCGTGGGCGGCGGCGTGGCGGGGTGAAGTATGGATCTGATGTTTGTGTTGAGTAGTTAGCGGTTTGCACCACTAGTGGGTTGGGATGGTGTGGGGCCGCATCGAAGTAGCGGCAAGAACAGTCTTTCATGAACTGTACGATAGAGGGGAGTTCTAGGTCGCAGTGGAGGTCAGCGTTCCGTAAGTACCACGGTGCGCCTACTGCCTTGCGGGTAAAGCGATTTTGAATCACTTGAAGTCTATGAATGTGCCTATCTGAAGCATGACCGAACGTTACAGACGCGTAGGTCATGATCGGACGAATGCAAGTTTTGTAAAGTGTCACCTTATTTCTAAGGGACATTTTACTACTCTTGCATATAAGGGGATTGAGGCGACCTAGGATAAAAGCTGCCCTATTGCGAACACTTTCAATGTGTTTAGCGAAGGTGAGTCGCCTGTCAAGGATTACGCCTAGATATTTGGCGGACGTAGCCCATGGTATCGGTTCGCCAAAATACATAATGGGTTCTGGCGGTTTCCGTGGACCAGCACTCTCGTGAAAGTACACTGCTGTACTTTTCTCTGGGTTGATAGCGATACGCCATTTGCGGAACCATGTTCCTACATGGTGCAGGGCGTTTGTGACCGACTTTCTCTGCCTGGTCTTGAACCAGCCAGTGCAGTAGAGTGCAGTGTCGTCTGCAAACTGAGCAATCTGAACATTGGGTTCGGATCGTGGGATGTCGCTGGTGTACAGCGAGAAGAGGACGGGTGAGAGTACAGAGCCCTGAGGGACTCCTGCGTGAATGGGGTGAGGGGAGGAGAGCTGTCCCTCTACGCGGTATTGAAAGCTACGATCCCTGAGAAAGTCTTGTATTATGAGTACAAGACGGTCTGGCACACCGAGTTGGTACAGCTTGTAGATCAAGCCGTTGTGCCAGACTTTATCGAAGGCTTTCGCTACATCGAGGAAGACCGCTACTGTCCCTTGAGGCTTTGGCTTCTTATTGAAGCCCTCGAGTATGTGCTCCGTGATGCGGTGCACCTGTTGGACGCATGAGTGTCTGGCCCTAAAGCCAAACTGCTCGTCAGGAAGCAGATTGTTGGATTTGACATGGGACCAGAGTCGACTCACAATGAGTCGCTCGTATATTTTCCCCAAGAAGCTGAGGAGACTGATAGGGCGGTAGCTAGTTGGCAGTGAGGCCAACTTGCCTGGTTTACGAATGCCAATTACAATGGCATGTTTCCAGGTGTCTGGAAAAAAGCAGTTATTCATAGCCGCATTGAAGATGCTGACTAAGAGATGGATTAGTGGGACTGAGAGGTGTTTCAGCATTTTATTACTGATACCATCAGATCCAGGGGATTTGCGGGATTTTAGATCCTTGATCAGGTCGACCACTTCAGAAGATTTGATTAGTGGGAGGGGTGGGAGGTCTGAGATGGGCACAGAGCTTTTACGTTCGACTTCAGAGTCCACCGTATAGAGGTGACCCTGGTCTACGTGGTCTACATTGAGAGTACACTGATTTTCTAGACTATCAGCTAAACACTCGGCCTTTTCATCGTCAAAGAATGCTAGGGGTAGGGGTGGGGGCCTAAGGAGGGGAACCATAGTCGTCTGTCCATCCGATTTCATAGCTCGTGCCAACCGCCAGTACGCCTGGTGGGTTGGTTCGAGTTCTGATAAGGTGTCGTCCCACCTTTGATCACGCAGCTCACTCATGCGTTTCCTCACAGCACGCTGAAAGTAGCGCATGGTGGCCTTGTTTTCGCGGGTTGGTGTCGAGTCATATGCCCTTGTGGCTGCGTTCTTGGCTGTCAGCAGCCTCCTCGCATCCTCGGGCAGTTCAAAGCGACGGTCATCCGCCACCTTGATCTGCTTTGAGGATTCACCTAGTGTGGTGCGGAGGTGGTCGCCGAGAGCTTCGATCGCCAAGGAGACGTCATCAACAGTCTGTATATCGTCAGGTATCCTATCCAGAGCGGGTGAACTGATCGCTCGGAGGGACTCCCTCAAAAGCTTCCAGTTCACGACCGTTTTAGTGATAGGGATAGAGTCAGTCGGGTCAGGGCCGAGTCGAAAGATGACTGGGCGGTGGTCAGAGTCGAGTTCGTGTAACACCTCTACGGCACGTATGCGGAGGCTTACATTCCTAAGAAGGGCAATGTCAAGTATATCAGAAAGTCGTTGTCGTTCCTGGTTGGGATATCTTGTGGGCTCCAGAGGGGAGAGGACATCAAATTTTAGTACGTCGACTAGTGAGTCTAGGATCTTACCGTTGGGGTTAGTTTGGGAGCAATTCCAAAGGATATGCTTACTGTTAAAGTCACCCATCAAAAGGATGGAGTCACCCATAGAAAATAGCGCTTCCAAGTCGCTGCGTAGTAAGACTTTATTCGGAGAGAGATAGCATGAGGCTATGATGACAGGTTGATGACCTGTCATCCCTAACAGGCAAAGTGACACCTCTAAGTTAACTAGAGGGGGAGGTACTAAAGGAATACAGTGTAGAGACCTTTTGTAGTAGATAAGTGTTCCGCCTCCATGGGTCATTCTATCGTTACGGACTAACCGGTAATTAGCGAACCTAGGGTCTGCTTTTCCCGGTTTCAGGAAAGTTTCCTGAATGCATAGGACATCGACCTGATGGGTCTTACAGAATTCGTGAATTTCATCACGTTGACTAGAAAAGCCGTTAGCGTTGAAGGTGACTAACGTAACTGCGCGGGGTTTTACTCTTATTGTTGTACAATCCATATTAGTTGTACTAGTGAGTGTTTGGGACTGAGTAGCGCTTAATGGCGCCGATAACTCCCGCGTGCTCGAGCGTAGCTCGTAGGCGGTCGTTTTCGGATTTTGCCGTACGAAGTTTGTGTGCGAACATCCGTACTTCGTCTAAATCAATAGCCATGGCGTAGTCCATGACTAATGCTAGGTCTGCCGTCAAGTCAGATTGGCTTTGTTCGCCCAGCTCAGCTATTGCAGCCTTTGGTAAGGCCGGAGTGGGCTTGCGGGCAGGGGCAGAGGGAGAGGGGTGGGCAGTCGCTTTAGCGGGAGCGGGGGTTGGGGGATGAGCGGTAGCGGAAGCTGTTACTCGAGCGGGAGTGCTTTTCTGGACCATGCTCAGTGGCTTGGCCCAGGCACTGTGTGCGGGGGGAAAGCTAGGCACGTTAGGTGTTGCCGGAGTTGGAGGAGTAAGCGTCAGCTTATGGCTGACGCCTTGTGTGCGCGAAGGGTTCGCTAGGCTAGAAGGTAGTGGAGCCCTTTTTCCCGTTACCTTAGCGGTACGGGGCGCCTTAGGGCAGCCGCGATAATTTGCGGTGTGGCCTTGATTGCCACACAGAACGCAGCTTGGGGGATCCGGCGAGTCTCTAGTGCGAGAGCAGCTAGAGGTGCCGTGGTCACCTAGGCATTTAACGCACCGGGGACGGGCGAAACAAAAGCGAGCGGCATGCCCGTACAATTGACAGTTGTGACACTGTCCAGGGGTGCCATTACGATAGGGGGCCTGTACGGTGATACCCGACAGATTGACAATTGTCTTTATATTAAAAATGGCTTTGCCCTTGGGAGAGCGGTCAAGGATGACCAATACTAGGTCATAAGGGGACTTGGTTTTCCCGCTGTACATGCGGTGAACCTCGCGAACTGGGAAGCCTTGGGCTTTTAAGTCTGTGCCGACTAACTCTGTCGACACCTCCTTAGGGACGCCTCGAATAACTACTCGTAGGAGTTTTTCCTCCTCGAGAGCATACGTATGGAAGCTAATTTTCTCGCATCTCGAAGAATCTTTGTGAGACCTCTGTGGTCAGAGGAGGTCGGGACTTGAACTCTAATGCCCTGCTGCGTGGAGCGGGCATTGGTGAAATTGAGCTTACGCTCGGTTAGTAACTGGTATATGCGATCCCATTTCGCCTTCTCTTGAATAAAGAGAGGTGGCGGAGGCTTTTCGCGTCTTGGCGCGGACGACCCCTGCGTAGGGTTTTCTACCTGAGATACAGGTAAGACGGGTGCGGGAGGAGCCGGTTTTTTGCCGGCGGAAGTGCAAACCGCTTTCGGCGGTGGGACAGGGGCGGGGGAGCCCCCCTTTCCACCGTGCTTTCTCTTGCCTGAGGTGACGGTAGTAAAACCGTCGTCGTCGTCGCTAGGGATAGCGGAGGGGACGGGGGGAGAAGTTTCAACCTCCATATCTGAATCATCCGAGCCAGATGCTACCAGAGGGGTAGGGAGGGGGAGCGGGGAGCGCGAGCGACCGCGCGTGCGGGAATGCGAGCGTGGGCGAAAGCGCGCGGGCGGGCGGTCAGGGGAGAGGGGGCTGTCGCGCATGAGCACGGCCGAAGAGCGAGATGGCAAGCTATTCGCAAGCGAGCCGGAGGGCGGAAGCAGAGTATCCTGCGTATTTACGTCCTGATGGGACATGAATTTTTCAAACATTGAGGGAGCGGATTTCATCACCCAACTGAGAAAGGCTTGCGCCATTTCGCCGTCGGGCAAGCGTTTCACTGACGTCATCCTGAGAGATATCTCAGGATGCGAGAACGGGAGAGGGTGACACTCCCCGCCAGGCAAGGGCGGGGAGGGTGTATACCTAACGTGTGTGTACCTACGTGTGCCGTAAGGCACTTACCCGCTGGCCAACGTCGCTTCACACACGAATCTGCACAGAAAAAGGTCCAAGTTATCACTGCAATCCAAATCGCACAACACAACACAACACTGTAACAGGAACGATAACTGAGCGGTGAAGCATCGAGCGCGAATCTGCAGCGAGCGCAAGCGTCTAGCGACCGTCTCGGGCGAGCGCGGTAACCGGACACCAGCGCGGTAACCGGACACGGTAGCCTAACGACTGTTGTCCTAAGACTAACAACCGGGACCGCCGGCTTAACGTGCCCTCCGAAGCGCGGAAGCGCTCAGTTGAATAATGACACTAGCGATCACCCATCCAAGGCCTGACCGCAGCAAGTGTTGCTTAACTTATTGATCGGTTAAGACTGACAAGTCAAGCTCTGCTACGAGCGCTTCTTTTTCTTCGAGGCTAGTATAAAAATCTTAAAATATATAAATTTGAAAATTGTTTGCCACTACCACCAAAAATCCGGCTCAATTAAGCTACTCGTAGATCATCAACTCAAAATTTCCAGATTTAAGAAGACTGAACATTATTAGTTCAGTCTTCTTAAATCTAGAGATAGATATTTGACACTATTTGTATGGAAGTTATGTCAAATTTCTATCGGTAGTAAGCAAAACTGTGGTTAGATAGATTATTGGGATCCGTCCTAAGTGAAGGATTGTAACGGCTGAATCACGACCGAATGAATGACGAGGGAGTGATTTGTGATTATTGAATCACGAGCGTAGCGAGTTGTTCAAGTGTTAGAATCCTGAGCGATTCGAGCGATCCATGGCCTTCCATATAAATCCGTTTTATTCAAGAGTTGCATACTATACTTTATACTATGAATACGAGAAAAGGAAATAATTTTTGCAAAAATAGACATTTGATGAGGAATAAGGAAGGTTAAATAATTAAAATGGACATCAAAATTGGAACAGTTACTAAACATAAGAGTAATTTTCTTCTTATTATATTATTTTTTCTGCAATGGCAGCAAATAACGTAATACAGTTTTTATTCTAATGCTAAGCTCCTTGTTGCAAATATCGACCTATCAAAACTCTAGGAGTTATTTTCACAAAGAGTTTGTATAAGCGTTGATATGGACGCCGAATATATATGTGTGTTCAAATTCAAACACCAAAACAGTGATTAAAAGGCAAATCAAAACAAAAAAAATACAAAAATCAAAACAATGATTTTTATTCACTGTTTTCAGTGAATAAAATAAGCTTTTTAGAGTGAGAATGGTATGACTTCAAAACTTACTTGTCGCAAAGTCTGTGTTCCGATGTCCATATTATTTATCAACTGTTTTAATTATTTTAAACTATAACTTTATACATTAAGATAGTTGATGATTTAACACTGACTCATTGCTCATTTATGTATGATTAGATGAAAATTTTATTCTCAACTGATGTTTTATTTCATTGCCGGCTTGTTTACAGCTGTTGTTTATACACAGGGCCGGATAATCCATAAGGCGGATTAGGCAAATGCCTAGGGGGCCCCGCACCAACTAGGGGTCCACTGGCCTAGCCAATGCGGGCCACGCACAGAGAAAAAAACGTTTCGTCTAACATTTTTATATGGAAATTTTATACTTCCTCAATACTATACCTTCTTTTCGACGCATGTTGTCAATTGATGAAACACTTTATTTATAGTAGAAGTAATACTATTTGATGGATATGGAAAATTATAACGACGAGATTTTTTTTGATCCCTTATGGCTTCGCACGGTTTGCGCTTATAGCCAGTCTTCAGGATATATATTTTTTATTTAAAAAATTGCCAATTTGGGCGAAAGTGGTCAAATAATGTCCATCATACGTCATTGTCCGCCAGTTGGTCCTAAGTCAAGTCCGAAAAATATATTTTAAAAAATCAGCAAAAGGTCAAAGGAAATTGCATTGCCTAGCGGCCCCGATAGGGTTAATGTGGTCCTGTTTATACAGTATGTAAATAATACCCATTAATGAATACAATAGATGATATAAATTAATGGGATGTGTTCGTAGTGAGCTTTGCGTCCGAATGGGTTTTTGCAGTCAAGTTTGGGGTGGGTGCACCGAGGTGTTGGATGCTTGCACGACCTCATCTCCCCTCACCTTGGGCCGTATTACAAAAAAAAAGGCAAAAAGTATTCGTATCGTTAACGTAAAAGCTTCACGTTTAGGCACACAAACTCTGAGTTATCTGTGTCACAGTTGCCCTATATATATCAGTTTCTAATGTTTCCCGCGACTGACCGTTACATTACACTTACGCAGTTATTCGTGCTAGGCCCATTTGGTGGAGGGCTGCACCTCAGAAGGGTAACACACATTTTACCCACTTCAAAAGGACTAGGTCGGCCACCTAAAGCACTTTCTACAATTCGGGGCTTCCCCATTGGGTCTCGCACGAAAATTTGCGCAAGTGTAACTTAATCGTATCGTTGACGTATACAACACAAACAATCATATATCTGGTACAACTGTGGGACAGAAAACTGATCTCCCACTCAGGGGGCCTACTCCCACCTTTTACGAAACTATCATAAATCAGGAGCGTTTTGTAATAGTTTAGAATAATCATACTTACTATCGTACTCCCACCGACGCAAACTGTCGAACATATTACTTCAATACTATTTACGGCGTGTTCCTTTTTTAGCCAAATCGATCCGAATGGTGCGTTCCAAGATCAATACCTATAATGCCCAACCCGAATAGAACACTAACGCAGTTGCAAAGTACGCGAATTGAGTGCACTATTTGATAATACGTCATCAAAACGTCTATCGTAATCCATTATTATTTTAAGCTTGCTATATTGACGTGGGTTATTATTACTATGGGCCTCATAGATAAGCTCAAAGTTGTACAACGAGCTATGGAGAGGGCTATGCTCGGGGTTTCTCTACGAGATCGAATCAGAAATGAGGAGATCCGTAGAAGAACGAAAGTCACCGACATAGCCCAGAAGATTAGCCAGTTAAAGTGGCAGTGGGCAGGGCACATAGCACGCAGAACAGATGGCCAATGGGGCCGGAAGGTTCTGGAATGGAGACCACGGACCGGCAAGCGCAGCGTAGGTCGTCCACCGACACGGTGGACAGACGACCTGATAAAGGTCGCAGGATGAATTTGGATGCAGGCCGCTTCCAACCGGTCCTTTTGGAAAATTATGGGGGAGGCATATGTTCAGCAGTGGACGTCATACGGTTGAGATGATGATGATGATATTGACGCGTTGGTACCAAATTCAATAGTAAGGATTAATTATGACTCCTTTAAGAGGTGGGAGTAGGGCTCCAGGTCGTTCCTAAATATTGCTATAAGAACTGTTTTGTAGGAGATATTAGGGCTTGAATGGTTGGATTCTATTTTATACCAAACTAGCTGCGCCATCCTTCCCCATTCTCCGTCTCCTTTCCCCTCCCCCTCATTCAGCCCTTTTATCTTTTACTTCCTATCATCCTTCCTCAAAGGTCGGCATCCTCGAGACCTCTGGTATTGCGGATGTCCGTGGGCGACGGTATCACTTACCATCAGGTGAGCCGCTAGCTCGTTTGCCATATCCCATAAAAAACACACACACCGCTAAGTGGTCAGGGACAGGTTTTCAAGCTTGATAGTAGCAAGGCGGGCAATAAAGTGTCGCACCACCATGCGATAGCCCATCACGTTGTCACCTTCAATCTCAATACCGCAATCTTAGAAGCTTTTGGTGGTAGTGATAGGAATATGGCTGAGTCTGCCTGGGGAAGTAGCTCACCTTTGCCAGTTATTCGAAGCAGTGGTGTGCAAACATTACTGTGTTTGCACACTACTGCTTCGAATAACTGGCAAAGGTGAGCTACTTCCCCAGGCAGACTATAAATTCAAAATGGCGATAAAAGACCGAAATGAAGAGATCGTGAAGGCTATGTTAAAAAGGATACGGCAAAGGCGTGAACCTTAATTTAATAGTTAATAGCGTACACATAAGTATAAAATTAGGAAATATTGTTCACTAGCAATAGATTTATGTATTTACATAAGAAAAAAAAATGGACTCACTTTAGTTTTTAAGCAATTTCCACCATAGCTTAAGAATGTTTATTGTGATGTTTGGAGAACGAATCTCCAAGAAAAATGTAATTAAAAAAAAACAAATCTAAAAAAGGTACGGACCAAAGAGTCTGTAGTGTGGAAGAATAATTAAATAAAATAAAAAAAAACATTACTGTGTTTCGTTGAGGGAAATGTTCCCGGCGAAATCACATGGCAAGAGATTTAACATCATATATCAGGGTCACGAGCGCAGTACGTTGCCATGCAGAGTTTTGAACTGTTGTTTCTGAGTTGAACTGATGCCATCAGGCGAGCGTCTTGCCGACTCGTCTCGTCAATGATTGACATAAAGAAAAACAAGTACAATTTGAAAAATTTAATACCGACTTCCATTCTATTAAGTTATTGGAGTGTTACTCAAAAAGTACTGGACCGAATTTAATGAAATTTAAATGGGACCACGGGAAGTATGAGGTATCAAACAGAAAGAAACACACATTCAGTCGAATTGAGTAACTCCTCCTCCTACTATTTTTGGAAGTCGGTAGAAAAAAAATTAAAAAAAACACACAACCACCAAGCTGGCCCATAGCAGTTCAGAGCCATTCAGAATTTTAAAGTACAATAGTTCAAAACTCTGCACAGGGACTGCGGCGGGAACAGGAAGGACACCCACAGGAAGGACAGGGATGTCCTTCCTGTTGGTCCTTCATGTTCCTTCCACTGTACACCGAAATAAAGTTCCTACTTACGCGCATTTCAAAGTCACTTACGCCACCACTTTTACCTAACATTCAAAGTTAAGCACAAATTAATTAATAGCTGTTACTTTATATATTATTATTACTTTATATATTTATACTGTTACTTTACTTTACTTTTAGCTGTTACTCGATGGGAGTCGGGGCTTTGGCTACATGCTTTGCCGTCTAAAAATGTTGGAAATCTTTTGGACAACAATACTTTCCGAATAGCCGTATCCCTACGAGTAGGTGCCCCTTGCCAGGTCCCTCACCGTTGTGTCTGCGGTGAAATGATGGATCGGTTCGGCCACCACGCACTCTCATGCGTAAAGAGCGCGGGGCGCATACCGCGGCACGCCAGCTTGAATGATATCATCCGTCGGGCATTTGTCAGTGCTGGAGTCCTGTCAGTTTTGGAACCGAACGGATTGATGCGGGATGACGGCAAGAGACCAGATGGGATGACTATCGTCCCGTGGAAGATGGGACAGCCCCTGGTTTGGGATGCTACATGTGTGGACACACTGGCGCCGTCTCATCTCCCTGGGACGATTGATCGGGCTGGCGCTGCCGCGTCTAAAGCGGAAGACCTCAAACTTTATAAATATGTGTATACAGAATGTACATGTTTGTGCCGTTTGGAGTCGAAACTTTAGGCCCATGGGGGCCGTCCGCTCTCAACTTGTTTAGGGATCTGGCGAAACGTTTGGTTGAGGCGTCGGGTGACCGAAATGCTGGCGCCTATTTTGGGCAAAAACTTAGCATTGCCATCCAGCGTGGCAATGCCGCCAGCGTTTTGGCCACTTTTCCCCCCACCATGGGGCTTATAGATTAGATAGTTTTTTTTTTTTTTTTTTTTATTAAATTTTTAATTACTAACAATGTAATGTTTAAATGAAATTACTTATGTATATATTAGTAACAGTATATTCCGACTCTTTGTATAATCTGGTTAAATATAATTTCACTTGTTATTAATAGCTTAAAATAAATAAGGCAATAAAAAATAAAAAACTGTCTTCAGTACCGAAGAATATTATTTTTTATAACTGAATTTAAATACTACAAAATATGTTGAAGACTTCTCCTTATCGTTTACGGTACATAATTTTCTTATAGACCACCATGATCTCGTATGTATAACATATTTATATTAAAATTAACATATTATTAATAATGATAAAATGGTAATACACGTTATTAATAATGGCTCTGTGAGCTGTATACCACGTGAGTATACCTTAAAATAATCATCAATAAATTCTTATTTTATTACGAAAAAAATCCATTTACTGGGTCGACAAATAAAATCAATAATTATTTAACTTGCTCAAATGTTTTAAAACATTATCTATACATATTATAAAAAAACGTAACTGAGCCAGATCTATAAATCTAATATTTTTTTTAAATTATACATTATAATCGAGGTCTATATTTATATATAAGTCAAAAATATAATTATTACAATTTGTGTGTCTATTAAGTCTATTGTAAGCCCTCCACTCTGATACTACAAGTCATATTTTGATGAAACTTGATATAGTGATAACTAATATTATGTTTTAACATATATGATAATGCCCATGAAACGAAAGGATTCTTATGGAATAACGGATGGACATTTAAAAAAATGATGCAAATTAACTACTTGACAGATTTTTATACAATTTTCTCTGTTCAGTAGCTGAAACTCCAATTAAAATCTACGCCATCTCTGTATGATATCAGAGTGCTACAAAAGATCGTGTTGAAGATTAGGGTTTACGAGTGGACTAAGAACGTCGAACACTCTGTAATGGTTAATAGCAATGATAAGGTTATTTCACTGTCCCCTTACAAATATCGGTGGCTAGAGTGTGCGCGTCAGCCACTAACGGTCCATGGTTCGATTCCCAGCCAATTCATAGTCTTTTTGGGTTTTTAAACTTTTTGTTTATTTTTGTTTTCTAATATCAAGAGTCAGTAAATCTTTTTAAAACCTACTATTTATCTTGTAATAAATAGTATTACTAGAATTTATGCGCTATACTATACGTGGATAGGTGATGGCGCGAATCGAGTCACCTAGGTATATAACGAGAAAATAATAATTAAGAATGCAACACGTGTTATTTGCTTAGTTAGTAGTACTTGTGAAGTAGTTGCAAAAACTACCACTAGAGGCGTGCAGTAAAGTTTAAAAATGCACAACATGAAGAAAATATATTTCTGGTGCAATTCACTCAACACTTGATGTACACCTACTTAAATTATCTACAACGTAAACAATGAAATTTATGTTATTTTTAAATACAACTTAACAAATCATCTATATATTCTGGAAGGGATTGGACCCAATAACAGTCCGATTATACCTCAAGATTGCAAAGCGGCGCTTACACCACTACACCAAAACCAAGCGAGCGAAGCAGCTGGCGGGTCACCTAGTATACAGGGGTACTGGTAATCAATTAGTATCCTTTTAAGAGCATATTCTGTACATCAAAACCAACATCTTTTGTTCTACGACTTTCAAAAATTCGTTGTTTTTTTCTTCCATATACAACTTAAAAATCAATTTGACCGGTCTAAACATAATTAACACTATAAATAGCGCGCGCGCAATGCCGACAAGCACCGGCCGGCGGCGCGCCACCCGCGCAAGTCAAGGTCGTCGTAGTTGTGCTACGCTACGACGCGCTGTTAACTACATGCATGGCTACACGTAGATGAATGAAGTGGGTGCGATTTAGAGTTATGAAGTGTAAGAGAGTATCACAAAAATTAAAATTTTTTTTTTGGGATATTTTTTTAGTTTTGGGTGAAGTTCTAGAACAAAACTTCCTTGTTTTAATGTACAGAATATGCCCTTAACATGATGCTAATTGATTACCAGTAACCCTGTATAATAAAGTGGTAAACAAGGTTTATATAGTAGCGGAGAAGACCTGTCCAAATATCAGTATCTACTTTGAATATCTATAACATATTTGCTGCCAGCAAATTGTTACCACAAAGAAATTTACCATCGCTGTCTCTCTGTATAAAATGACCGTAAACATAGAAATCTTCAATCTCTTGTAGACTTCTTCCCTTAGTTTCCGGAACATATTTTCTTATAAACCACAAACATATTATGACATTCATTGCATATATTAAAAATGTACACCATAAGCCAAAATGTAGTGTTATATACGGTGAAAACTTCATAGAGGATGTAAACATTACACAGTTGACTATTATATACAATGCTCCCCCCAAACTCCGATGCTTCACAGGCATCAACTCTGAAGCAATTATGAATGGAAAACCATGGAAACCCAAACTAGAACATGCTGTATATGCTATCAATGAAAACATGATAAACAAGGAATCTTTTGATAACACGCCTAAAGTCTGTAGTCCTGACATTAAACTAGAAGTTAACAAACATATAGTTACACCACATGCGCTATACGACAGAAAGGTTTTATAGTTAAATTTTCTTATTAACACATTTGTTACAAATAACCCTGCTAGAACGATCAAATACATACAAATGGTACCATAGAAAGTTGCGTCATTATTGTTAGAAGATCTGGACACTATTTCTATGAAATACACATAAATATAATCAACTCCACTCCAATATAACATAAGAAACACGATCAACGTGTGAACACTTGGAGTATAAAAATCTCTGCTTGAAATGTTCTTCCAAAAACTTCGCAAAGTGATTGCTTCGTCTCGTTTTGAGGCTAGATTTTCTTTTTGTGCTGTGATCAGATCAAGCAACTCCTTTTTAGACGAATCCTCCGTACCTCTTAGCTTGATGAACTCTCGTTCACATTTATCGAATTGTCCTTTGCAAGCGAACTACGAAGGTGATTCTGGCCACATTAACGCTACTGCTACCGCAAGTACTGTCGGTACTAACATAATCAAACTAATTGTTTTGTAATGGAAATAGCGACCGAGAATTCCGCACGCTGCCATGCCTATTGCTTGAGCTATTCCAAATGACTGCATCGAAGGAGCCCGGTATTTCGGAGCCAGCATTTCAGTCATGCTAATAAAACTAATTTGAAGTAAACTGTTAGTGCTCAAACCGTGAAAAGATTCACTGACCAGTAACTCGACTTTATTGGTGGCTCTATATGATAAAATCCATCCAAGCATCAGGCACAGGCATGTGATTATGTATCCCCATTTTCTTCCAATCTTCTGGGTTATAAAAGGCATCAAAACTGCTGGTATACCGGCTAAACCATATATAGATCCTGAAAATATATATATTTACATAAATAAAATTAATATCAAATATGAACTTATAATGAGTTAAATAAATAATATAGACATTTATTGTCACTCCACAAAGTTCTATTTCTGAAATTGTATTCAAATATCATTACTTTTTATACAGTTAAGGGCCATTTAGATGGAGATAGTTTCTCGCCTCGAAGATACGATTATCGAATTGAACAAAAAAGTTGCTTCGTGTAAACATTCACAATTCTCGTCCTTCCTCTTGGGCGGAGATAGTTGAAGATAGTTTCTCGCCTCGAAGATACGATTATCGAATTGAACAAAAAAGTTGCTTCGTGTAAACATTCACAATTCTCGTCCTTCCTCTTGGGCGACAATTGCCTCGCAATAAAATATATCTGTCTCCGTGTAAGCAGCACTATAAAGCGAGAATCGTGCCAGTCGCTACCATGAGTGCAGTGAACGTGGTTTAATTATATCTGATGAACAGTAGACCTCGTGAGCACGTAATCTTATCAGCGGCAATTTGTCGCAGTACTTCACAACCTATCTCGGAATCCACCTGACCTATTATGCTCATATTCTTTAAACTATGGTACCTACCTAATGTGTGTACCAAGTTTTATCAAAATCAGTCCGTAAATAGCGTAACAGCAAATATCCGCCCTTTTTAGGAAAGGTCAACTCAAAATTACTGACGACTAATAAATTATATATAATAGTTCGTTAGTTAGTATAATCATTCCAAGTTTCGTGAAGATTGTTTCAAAACTGCGACCTGTACAGAAAGCCAAACAAACAACCTAACAATTACTTATACACACAGATGAATCAATTTAGCCAGTTAAAGCAGAGGCGCACTTGCTCGGTCAATAAAATACTTCACATATTTTTATTATTACTGTAATATCATTTACCTACTTAGGTTATATTCCTCGATGCCAATTCTTTCGCAAATGCATAAGAACTTTTCTAGCATCATGACGACGATTTTATAATGCATAATCTCCATATTCCACAAACACTCGTAATTAACAACTATATAAAAACAAAATTGAATGATTTTTGTACAATTTTGAGAACAATTCCGTAGTAATCTCTAAACTTATTTTTTTTTCTTTTTTTTTTATTGTCCAAAATTATTACAAAAATCAAATTGTACTTAACATTAAAGACTGCGGAAGCCTGAAGGGCTTATGAGCACTCAATGAGTTCGGTAACATATCATATAACTCGAAAGGTAAATCTCGCACTCAAAACGGTTCAAACCGAATTGAACGATACTCGTATGAACATGAGAAAATGTCATACGAGAACGTGTTTAGAGAGTCGAGAACTCGTAAGCAATAATCTTCTAATAATATTTCGGCGTGTAAACAGTCGCAGGAAATTATCGCCTAGGGATAATTCCTTGCGAATCTCGTAGGACATAATCGTAGGCGAGAATTTAGTTCTTCCCTGTTTGTAAACAATATGATACGATAATCTTATGGCGATTATTGCTTGGAAACGATTTCTCGCCTAGAAACGTACGACGACAATTACATTCGTTCAAGAATGTACTGATTAATTATATATTAGGTTTCAAACCCGCATCTTGTGATTAAACGCAGACGCCATTAACGCTAGGCCACTGTGGCACCCATTCAAGGATTACATTTATTTGTCTAGTTGTTTTAACAGCCGAAATAAATTGGCATAGGTATGCATTATGGCTGGGAAAGCTATCCAACCGAAAGAAAATTGTTTACCAGACACAGTTTAGAATACACGTAAATATGCGCCTAAGTGATCTCTTCTTATAATTAACTGGAAGATGAAGTGTGATTGCACAGACTTTAACAAATGTACCTAAGAACTTCAATGTAATCCTTATAAACACCCAAAGTATTCCGGCATATTATTCAGACATGTTGGCGATTTTTGACCATTCTAACGCTCATGCTATATTAGTCTCCGAATCTTGGTTGAAGTCTTGTCTTCCCATCTACCTCTTATTCACTTCCTGGATTTATTCTTATCCATTATGATAGAACCAGCAGCTATGGTGGCGGTGTGCCTATTTATCTACGTGCTAATTTACCATACTCTCTTGTGAGTATGTCGCCTCAGCCTCCGCCAACCAATGTCGGTGAGCATCTCATCATCCAAGTTTTAGTTTCACATATACTAAAGTTCTTCTCGGAGCCAATCCGCGCAAAATAACTACATCTCATCGTTCAAAAACATTTTAGAAAATTTGACTCCTTCTTATGCTCTTAATCAGTACTTTTCTTCGCCATCCACCATTGAAGTGAATAACAAATTTGCAACCGTTAACTATCTTTCTTCCCTTTCAACACTGGATTACTCTCCTTTTGTCATAAGTCAATTCACTGCTTGTGATGTTAAAAAGAGCATTTTTTCTATTTCATCAAATGCCCCAGGTGGGGACAGTATCATTAAAAATATGATTGTTCCAATATTGGACGATGTCTAAGTTCTGTTTCGATGGGTACTGTACCATTCTGCTGGAAAGAAGCCCATATTATTAATTTACTGAAGACGTCAAATCCTAAATCTTATTCTGATTACCGGCCTATCTCCGTACTCCCATTCCTATCCAAAATTCTGGAACGTATAATCTATAACCAGTTTAGTTCCTTCTTAATCCTTAATGATCTTCTAGATCCTTTTCAGTCTGGTTTCCGCCCCGGCCATAGCACCGTCTCTGCACTTGTCAATATTACTGATGACATTAGGCTCGGCATGAAAAATAGTCACCTGACAGTCCTTACTTTGCTAGACTTCAGCAATGATTTTAATACCACTGACTTCGAAATCCTCTTGGCATTGATCGTCTCTATTACCGTATCTCCAACGGCGATTGACTGGTTCCTCAGTTATCTCTATGGGCGTTGCCAGCGTATTTGCATTGATGATTCTTATTCTGATTGGTGCGATATAAGCGCTGGTTTACCACAAGGTGGAGTTCTTTCTCCCCTCTTCTTTTCTGTTTTTATTAACTCCATAACTCACTTTCTTACTTCATCCTACCACCTCTATACAGACGATCTTCAAATATACTCACAAGCTTCGCATGTTCGCTTTAACGAAGCTATTGATATCACTAACAATGATTTGAGTCGTATATTATACCGGAGCAAATCTTATGGACTTGCTGTTAATCCTACAAAACCACAAACAATTATTATAGGAAGCTCTAGGATGATTTTGTTACTGGAATTAACAGCACTTCCTAAAGTAATGTTTGATGGCGATATTATACCTTATAGCACAGAAGTTAAAAACCTCGGAGTTATATTTGACCGCAGTTTGTCTTGGGGACCTCAACTGCAACATGTGAGCCGAAAGGTGTTCGCGTCAGCAGCTTCTCTCAACAGGTTACGTTAATTCTTGCCTACTGCTACCAAAGTTGCACAATCTCTCCTTCCGATTTTTGGATTATGCTGATGCCTGCTACTGAGACCTTACCCAAGAACAGCGGAATAAACTTGAGCGGCTTCAAAATTTCTGTATACGTTGCATTTTCGGACTTGAGAAATATGACCACATATCTCAATTTTGTCTGAAGCTCAAGTGGCTCCCCATATGTCGTCGCCGGGATACTCATGTCCTTTCTCTACTCTATAACATACTTTTCAATTCATATACTCCCCAATATCTGAAGACACAATTCCAGTTCTTAAACAAACTCCTCTAGCTCTATTTCTCTTAGATGATCAGAAAATCTTTCACATAGTTCCACTTTTTACGACAACTTCTTTTCTGTTCAAGCTGTGCGACTCTGGAATGCTCTGCCAGTTAGGTATTTGAGACGTGCTCAAACTCTAAATATAAAATAATAATAAAATTATATATATTTCCATTATGTACACCACCGTTCTCAAGTAATTATACATAATATCCATTTCATCTTAAGGTTGTCTGGAAGAGATCACTTTAAGCGATAAGACCGCCCACTGTACCTAGTTTTAAGATATATTTCTAATCAGTTAGTTCATTTTGGTGTCAATAAAGTGTTTATTAATGGCGAGTCACTTATAGCTTAGTCGTGCTCGTTTTAATTAATTATTTGACATAGTACGTATACTTTAGGTCTAATATGACCATTAATCGAGTTAAATAATATGGAGTTAATAGTAGCAAAGTTAACGAGATCATGTTCCAATTGCAACGACCGTTGTTTTGTGAGTGGTGCAATATAAAGGACTTCTTATGTCACTAGAATGTGTTAATTGTGTCACTAGAATGTGTTAATTGTGTCACTAGAATGTGTTAATTGTGTCACTAGAATGTGTTAATTGTGTCACTAGAATGTGTTAATTATGTCACTGGAATGTGTTATCTGTGTCACTAGAACGTGTTAATTGTGTCACTAGAACGTGTTGTGTCACTAGAATGTGTTAATTGTGTCACTAGAATGTGTTAATTGTGTCACTAGAATGTGTTAGTTGTGTCACTAGAATGTGTTAATTGTGTCACTAGAATGTGTTTATTGTGTCACTAGAACGTGTTAATTGTGTCACTAGAATGTGTTAGTTGTGTCACTAGAATGTGTTAGTTGTGTCACTAGAATGTGTAAATTGTGTCACTAGAACGTGTTAATTGTGTCACTAGAATGTGTTAATTGTGTCGGAACTGTGGCTTCACTGATAAGTGTGAATCGGCCTTAAGAGGTATCCGACTAAGTGATATAAGTAATATTATAACAAATTGGAGCTCGTTACAATAATTATGAATATTATGTTTATTATTATGTTTATTATTATTTATTTTTATTATAGTATTATGGGTTTAAGTATTTAGTTATTAATTTAGTAGTTACTTACTGAAATAGCAGCTAGTCTTTCTAACAATTAGGTTACTATTACACTCATTCACAATCCGTGCAGACTAACCTAACACAAACAATAAATAACAAGGTATTAGCTTATTTTGTTAAGGTAGGTACCCACATTTGGCTCATTTTATGATATAGTAGTTGTCGGTCAAAATATTGAAAAATTAGAAACGAAAGATGTTTTTTCTATCGTTTTATTTGCGATTTTTTTCTTCAAGGTGTTTTTCTTTAACTTTTAACTATGTATTTTATTCATGTTTGTATCAATAACTAGTATGTCTAAACTGTTCGACAAAACACATAGCGTTTTACGGATCTTTGGCTTTGGGCTGCGCCTTAAGGTTGATCTAATCCTAATTTCAAAACAGTTTACGATGCTTTACATAGGGTTGAGAATTGCTTATCAGATTGGACGTGTTGATGTACCTAATGCGAAGATACAATTGAATAACAACACTTTTTATGTTTATTTCGTACAATCAAATGATTAAATTTTAATGATAAAGAAGTCAATAGTTCACTAGTAAATTTCATTGGGAATTCGAACATGATACATTCATTAAAATATATTTGCCCATAATTGAATAAAAAAGCTTTTTACCTCGGAGCACGTAAGAAAAATTGAAAAATTTAAGGAATGTTGCCGATTATATCGAGCAAAGTTTGCTCAATTGTGTATTGGCCCCATACTTCATAAAGGTATATTCAGTTAACACTACGTTTTTTTTTCGAACTTCGGTTATCAGGTTTAAGCGTCGAAAAATTAAGTTTTCGCGAAGTCGAATCATGAAATTTGGTCGTAATCTACACTCATTTCGCTCTAACACATTGCGTCCCAGAGACGTATGTACATATACGTCAGTTTATTCATAAATCTTTTGTTTTAATTATCACGATATATGAAGGATTAAGGTACGTTACTTACTTGACGGAGTAATGGTGTCATTCCGCACTGCGTACCGCTTTGCAGGCACAACTGGAACTAAGGCTAACAGAAGTAGGTATTGTACCTAATAATTTGCACGTTCTCACGCATAACTGGTATTATTTTGTGATTTCGTACTGACGATGCGTGCAAAACACTATATAAAAAGGAACACGATATAACGTAAATATTTTAATTCGTATCTACAATTAATATTTAAAAAAAGTTTGTAACTCTGTATCTCGGTCTGCCGAGCGATTCTCTAATGATTCGTCGAGCACACCGATGTCAAATACTTTATGAGATATCACCCTTGTACATAAGGTTGTTATTCCAACGTTTCTTGTCATCTCGTGATTTGGTTCACGGATGTTGTCAAAGATGCGATGTTTGCTCATACAGAATCGTACGGCTGTTTGTTGGTCTTGTCACGCCTCACGAATGAAATTTGGCAAGGAGAATATATCCCCCGGGAAGGACCTAGAATACATTTTATCAGCATCATCACCACGCGGGTGAAACCGCGGGTGTAGCTAGTGTTGTTTAATGTTATATTTTAGCATCATATTTTAATCTGGTACTTTTTACACAGTGCGTTATTTTCATTTTAATTTTTAATTTGTTTTATCATTTTCGGTCAATCTCCGAAACGATTAAATTAGTAGTAGGGGCGGCCGTCAACGCTTTGGCCAGCGGATTGATCCATGGGAGAGGCCCTCGGTCCTCCCCGGAGAGCACTGCCGGGTCCACGTTCCGTCCCCAACCAGCACGATAATGCTTTCCGTGATTATGCACCAGTTAGCGGAACAGCCTCCCATTGAGTGGTTAGTCCGGGTTCGGGTCACCTACTGATTCGCGGGTGGCCAGCGGGCAGCCGTTTCACCGGGTCTCCCTGACCCCTGCCCTACCAAATCACGCCTGCCAAGTGCCAGGATGTAGTACGTTTATCGCCAATCCTGTTCCAACTTTCGCTGACACTGTGTCACTTCGGGATGATGGGAACGCTGGAACCTGATCACTAATGTCGGAACACAATTCAAGGTTAATATTGCGACGTACTTCAAACCGTGCCATGTGCAATTAATTATCAGTTTTCTTATAGTCTTATTCATGTGCTTGTTAATTTTATGTGAATGTGTATGATGTTTCTCAACTCAATTTTAATGCGCCTATAAAAATTAATTTCTGTAAGGAAATAAGTATAAAGTTATTAATTCTCAAATGCTGATTAGTTTTAGTAAATGTCATTCATAAAATATTTTATATACAAATGTAAAATTTAGTACCTATTTTGGTGTTTTAAAGTAATTTTGTATCAATATATTTTTGGGTTATGTTAATAAGGTTGATTAAAATATGGGGGCTTTATTAAGTAAAGTCTACGCATAATCCTATTGAAATATACTAACTGAATTATAGCATCAGGAGTAGCGTATTATAACGTCTTTGGTTGTTAGATGGAGTTACAATACCCTTAGCGGAGACGGTTAACTGCAGTAGAGAGTAAAATACTGGCTATAACTTTAACACGCAACAGTTTAGATTAGGAATCCTTGCGAAATTTTTGAATTTATGGTTTATCCTTTATGGTTACTCGGACCCAGGTTACAAACCTATATAAAAATTGACGCTGCCAATCTGTAAACTTATAAATTAGTGTACAGTGCTAAATCAATAAGCGTATCTATCACCTTAGGCACATAATAGTATATTATGCAATTAGTGAATAAAGGAAGGAAGCGAAGGCCGTAGATGAATCACAGTGTTAGAATCCTGAGCGATTCGAGTGATTCATGGCCCTCGGTATAAATCCGTTTTATTCAACAGTTGCATACTATACTTTATAACATGACTTCGAGAAAAAGAAGTAATTTAAGCGAAAATAGACAATTAATGATGAAAAAAGGAAGGTTAAATTAATTAAAATGCACATTTGGAGGTAGCAGCCGAGTTTGAGAATTTCTTCACTAATATTCCTTCATCAACAACCAAAACTCTAAAATCTGCTGTGATCTTACTTCAACAAAGTGTAACTGAATGTGACACAACTTTTAAATTTTCAGTAGTTAATTGCAAAGATATTGTAAGCAGTTTCAAAAGTCTTGATACAAAAAAAAGGCAGACCTATAGGGTCTTTCTGTGAAGACCGTTTCTTCAATTGTAGATATCATTGCACCCAATCTAGCAGCTGTGTTTATAAACACAGCTGCAAAACAAAGATGTGTTTGATGCCTGGGGGAACTCTCAGGATGCCTTAGGTGTTTTTTGTGACTTATCTAAGGCATTTGACTGCGTCCGACATGATATACTTGTCAGGAAATTACAACACTACGGTATTAGGAACATGGCTCTCAACCTTTTGACTTCATATTTAAATGATAGAATTCAAAGGGTTGACATAAATGGTAAAAAAATCGCCCGGCCCTCAAATCTCAATGGGCGTTCCACAAGATTCAATACAAGGGCCATTCTTGTTTTTAATCTATATTAATGACTAACCTTATTATGTAGAGAAGAATCACGAGATTGTATTGTTTGCAGATGACACTTCACTGTTATTTAAAATTAAAAGGCAGTTATTAAACTATGACGATGTTAATAATGCACTAGCTAAAGTTGTGAATTGGTTCAATACCTTAATAATCTTCTCCTCAAAGAGAAGAAAACTAATTGTATAAAGTTCTCGACACCAGATGTGAGACAAGTAGAATCCAATATACAATTGAATGGAACAGGGTTGGACTTCATGGAGTCAACGGTCTTTTTGGGAATTACTATAGACAATGTATACGATTCTATAATAAAATTCCCAATGTTATCCGAGATTTGCCTATTAATAAGTTTAAAATTACTGTTAAAACTAAACTCTGTCAAAAACGTTATTACAAAATTTCGGATTACTTGGAGGATAAAACAGCTTGGGACTGATCACTCCAGGATCTACCTACTCGTGTACTAAGATGTCAAAGTGTAGCGTGTCTTGCCCTACTGCTACCATTATTATGTTTTCTTTTGTAAGGCAACACACTGGAGCTAAAAATAAGCGCACATTTGTTATACTCGTATCATTTAAGAAATTGGCGATACAGTTTGACATTATAGTATAGAAGACAAAGATGCTGGAATACTCAACTTCTGGCAAGCTGTCACTCTGCCACCCATAAAATGTAACATTTGTAGTAGGTACCTAAGTAGAAATATTGTAAACATCTATATAAAAAGAATGGCCCCGAGTTTCTTCCCGCTTCTTCTCGGTAGGCTCTATCAAAGTCAAAGTCAAGATCAATATCAACGGCGAGTACATCACTCACCTTCGAATTGCCGACGATATTGTAGTCATGGCAGAATCCATGGAAGACCTTAGAAAAATCTCGAAGGCCTCCATCGAGTTTCCCAACCTTAAGATGAACATGGACAAGGCGAAAATTGTGTCTAATGCCCATGTCGTGCCTACCCCAATATCAGTTGGGAACTCAGTTCTCGAAAGTGTGGACGAATGCATCTACCTGTGACAGATAGTCAAACTAGGCAGATCCAAATTCGAGAAAGAGGTCAATCGTCGAATCCAACTCTGCTGGGCAGCGTTCCGGAAACTTCGCGAAGACTTCTCGTCAAAAATACCCCAGTGCCTCAAGACAAGAGTCTTCGACCAATGTGTGTTACCAGTGATGACTTATGGCACTGAAACGTGGTCTCTTACTATGGGTCTCATAAGTAAGCTCAATGTCGCACAACGAGAAATGGAGAGGGCTATGCTCAGGGTTTCTCTGCCGAGGGGTGTGATCGAATCCGAAATGAGGAGACCCGTAGAAGAACGAAAGTCACCGACTAACCCAGAAGATTCATCAAGAAAAATCTATTGATATATCATTTATCAAAATCGGTGGAGTCGTTGAGTAGTAGATCGGACACATAATAACCCTCTTTTTGGGCGTCGCCGCATTGGGTAATTAGGCTCTCACGGCAAATCCTGAGAGTTTCCGAAATAGCTGTCAGACATTGAGGTACAATTAAATACATAAGGTTTAGTTTATGTATCAAAATATATTATTTATCGCAAAAGATCGAGAAAGTTCTAAAATTCTTTAAAAGCAACAGGAAAAAATATTGGTCTTCAATCCGTAATTAAAAGTCTTTGTAATTTAAATTACCAAGGTTCAATAAAGTTTCTTAACGCAATAAAATTAAAGAACAATGAGAACAGAATTACTGAATTAAACTCACATTTATACTCGGATAGATAAGTACCTAAGTTTAGGTAAAGGTTGATGACTCAACATAATGACTTCATAAAACTGCTTGTAAAAATGGATAGGTAGCATACATATTGAGCTATTAATAAATTCAATCCATATGGAGACTTTATCTACATATATAAAAACTAGCTGCGATCCGCGGTTTCATCCGTGTGTGTTGGATGATGATGATGAAAAGTATCCTAAGTGTCAATCCAAAGCCTCATCTACATATGGATGTATGGTATGGACCAACTTTCATCAGAATTGGCCTAGCCGTTTGAGCTTGAAAGAGCAACAAACATCCATGCATCCATCCATCCATCTAAACTTTCATATTTATATTATTATGTATATTTTTTTATAATAATAATATATCCTATTAATATTATAAACGTGAAAGTTTGTATGTATGGATGTATGGATGTTTGTTACTCTTTCACGCACAAACGGGGGGGCTAATGTTGATGAAATTTGGTATGGGGGTAGATGAGGCGCTGGATTAACACATAGGATACTTTTCATCATCATCATCATCATCATCCATCACCACGCGGGTGAAACCGCGGGGCGCAGCTAGTATAATATAATATTGGTAAGATTTATCTCTATTTCCCTTGGTCATTGCATCACGCGTGAACGGATGGAACAATCTCGCTAATTCTTTGTTTGTTGTGTTAATTATTGCCAGGAGACGGTTCCTAGGAAATAAACATCAAGAAAAGATGGGAAGTAATGGCGAGGCCGAAGTCGAGCCTACTTAGCGAATTAAGTCGCTAGTGATTTTATACAATCAAGTGACTAGACGGGCAAGCTGTGCGCCTGATTTTAATAGTAAGGAAACATATACTCCATACGATATAATGAAATTATAATATATACGCGCGTAGACATAAACAGACATATGTACTTAAAGCAAAAATATAATAATAGTAATAATAATATAATTATAGTAATAATACCTCAGGGGCGGTTTTGTGGCGAGCCGTCGTCGGTGAGTGGCGACACCGCGGACCCTGATTCTCCCTGGGGCTAAATGAGACCCCTGACCCCCGGCCTGCCTTAATTGGTCGTCTGGGGGTGGAGACGCAAGAGCAAGAAACAAAAAGCTCCAAGGGTGGAAGTGTTAAAGGGCATAACGCCGGTAGTAGCGCTCTAGTGAAACCGCAGCACACCTCTCAAAACCCTTCAGATATCCACACCAACGTTGCCCCTTTTGTCACCATTGATGGTGGCTCTTATGGCCGTTTAGTGGGTGGCAAGTCACCTGCCTAAATATTTTAAGATGAGACTGAAATTGGCAGGTGCCGTAGTCTCGTCCATAGCCCACTATCTCCCGTACCACTAATAAGTACATATCAATAGCCATTCCCATTTTACCCATTTTTGTAATAGATATACCATGTAACCATCCATCCAAAATGTTTCTGTTTTTATACTACATTGTATTTTTATACCAAACGGGACTCTAAGTGTTGGCTACAGCCCCACTTATGCCTATGTAAAGGACCGGGTGAAACCCGTGAAATATGTCAAATAGTAATAATGATACCGCGCAGGGGCGGCTCAGTGACGAGCCGTCGTCGGTGAGTGACGAGCCGTCGTCGGTGAGTGGCGACACCGTGGGCCCCGATTCTCCCTGGGGCTAAATGAGACCACTGACCCTCGGCTAGCCTTAATTGGCCGTCTAGGGGTGGCACCCTTTAGACATCCACAACAACGTTGCACCTATGGTCACCATTAATAGTGGCCCTTATATGGGTGTTCTTTAGTAGGTAGCCAGTCACCACCTGTTAAATATTTTAATATGAGACTGAAATTGGCAGGTGCCGCAGTATATTATAAATATGTATACGATATATACGATGTTGTCGACCAACGTTAAAACTAGAGGTTAAACTCCCTGAGGTTGGGCATCGGCCTTGCCCGAAATCTACGTCGACAACTTCGGCTTATTAGGTAAGTGAGTATTTTTAACCGACTTCAAAACAGGAGCAGGTTATATGTTCGTGTGTACCTATGTATTTTTTATGTGTATGTTAGCCGATTTCTCCCCCATTTGTTGACCGATTCTCAAAATTCTTTGTTAGATACTCTAGTATACTTCCGAGGTGGTACCATTCAAATTTTATCAAATTCGGTCAAGCAGTTTTTGAGTTACACTCCAAAAACTAAAATGGGTCACTAAAAAGGTGATTTTTTTTACCAAAATTGGAACCGACTTCAACATCAAAAAGTGAGAAATAACTTGTCGGAGTCGGTACCATGTGCACAATATTGTGATAACCTAGCTACTGCTACCTGCTTTTGAACTATCATGGTAACGATTTCAACCAGATTTTTTCAAACGTTTGGGTGTTGAAGTCGGTTCCATTTTTTGTGTAAAAAAAATTTCACCGTTTTAGTTTTTGGAGTGTAACTCAAAAACTGTTATTTTTTTGGTATTAAATGAATATGTGGCATCATCATCATCTCAGCCGTAGGACGTCCACTGCTGAACATAGTTCTCCCCAATGATTTTCCAAAAGGACCGGTTGGAAGCGGCCTGCATCCAACGTCGTCCTGCGACCTTCATCAGGTCGTCTGTCCACCGTGTCGGTGGACGACCTACGCTGCGCTTGCCGGTCCGTGGTCTCCACTCCAGGTCTCCACTCCATATGTGTCAAACTCACGAGAATTCTTATAAATAACCTTACAGTTTATACCCATTTTTGTAATAGTGTTTTATTAGATACTTATTTATATTAGGTACTTATTTTTATTTAGAGAAGTAGGTAAGTAAGTACCATGTTACTATCCATCCAAAATGTTTGTTTTTTTATACTACATTGTACGAGTATATATACCAAACAGACCTCTAAATAGGACTGAATGAAATCCGTGAAATAAATGCAATATAGATAGGTATAGATAATAACACTCTATGGAAGTTTAATTATATACGGTATTATTATTATTATATCAGCTGACCCCTCGGTGCCTTCGCTCGCGTGGCTTCGTGGGAACCGGACACCGTTGTGAATTTGGCAGCAAACATTTTGCAGTCATAAAAAAACATTTACTAAGTATTTTGTATACATTAATTATTGAATCATTTTTATTATTGAGTATTCCTTTCCTTGGTATAAGAGGAGCTGGGTGCAATTGTCCGGTCCGGTTGGAACCACGGAGGTTGCGGGTTCGAATCCAGAGGACGTAGCAGAAACAATTTGCGAAAAAGTATTAGTATCGTAAGCGTCAACCCGTCACGCTCCGGCGTATATAAGTTATCTGTGTCACAGTTACCGTAGATAAATGACAGTTTGTGTTGTTTCACGTGAACGACACATTACTTTACACCTACGCAGTTATTCGTGCAAGGGCCACTGGTGGGGCTAGGGCGAATAATGCTGAGGTTGGCGGGCTGATAATGACCCTTAATGGTCGAGAGGCGTGCTGAAGGCGGTAAGGGTTGGGTCACGTACGAAGATTTTGGGTGGTCGGCGGTAGTGAGGTAGACGGTTGCTCACTGGTCTTATAGCATCACGCAGTCTATATGAAGTCACACAGCGTTGGCAGCTCGTCACCACCATTGTTATGTTGTCGCCCAAAAAGTGTTCTTTTACGGACCACAATAGGTACAAAATTGTAATCTGAGCCCTCGAGCAGAAGTTTTAGATTGAGCAACGACGACTGAGCAGAAATTTGCTAGGTCAAAACTGTCTTCTGATATTTGAGGGCAGCGAGATCGATGAAGCGACCATTAAGGAGTCGACGATTTTCGTATCGTTCCGTCAAAATTTCCGCGGCCACCGCGTAGGTTTTTTCTCAGTAATTCACAACCTATTGTCTCGGAAATCACTGGACCAATTATGCTCATATTTCGACGAAATTCCTCTTTAACGTCGGGTACCTAATGTGTGTACCAAATTTTATCAAAATCGGTTGATAATTAGCGCCGCAACAAACTTTTTAGGAAAGTGCACCCTCGATCAAAAATGACGGCAAAAAGTCTCAATTAAATAGTAGTACATACAAACCAAGTTAAGTCAAGATTGGTTGAAAAATACGACCTGTACAGGGAGACCAACGAACACCCTAACAAAATATATAGACAGATGAAAGTCAATTTGGCCAGTTAAAGCAGAGACGCTTTGCTTGTTGGCTCGCTCGGTCAATAATAGTGGCAAAGTCATATAGGTACTACGAGTGCGAGGCCCCAAGTCTGTTAGATGGTGCGCCACAACGCGCGAGCGGCGCGAGTGAAGCGAGCATGCCTTGAACAGATTTTTTCAAAACTATCAAAAAGGTAAATGTACAAGTCAATGCATTGTAATAAATAAATTTGGTGCCATGCCGAAAGAAATCGTAAAGATTCATGCCGAAAGAAATCGTAAAGTTTCTAGGTTTACTAGATGCAGAAGCATATACAGGACATAGCTTTAGGCGAACATCAGCCACATTATTGGCTGATTCAGATGCTGATTTGCTTACATTAAAGCGCCATGGTGGGTGGCGCTCCAATGCAGTGGCAGAATCGTATGTAGAAGACTCTATACAAAATAAAGCCAACATAAGCGCCAGGATAACCCAGGATATCAATTCAGAACCAAAACAAAAAAAAATATGTCCAGAACCGCTTCCTTCAACGTCCTTCGATGTCAAGACCGATTTAGTATCTGCTACTTTTAATAATGATGAAACACTTTTTCTTACTCCCTATGAGAACAATCCGCAATCTCCAACATTTATTCAAGTCACCCAAGAGCAAAATAATAATGTTTTTAATAGCTAAGCGTTTACCTATGATTTTACCAATTGTACTTGCAATAATTGTTTTATTAATAAAAAAATACTGGTGGGTTTTCTCTGCAGAAAAAATATCCTCAAAATTAAGAATATCCCACCGCGCGGAAAAAGCGCTGGTTCGAAGTTTTGCGAATTTGAGGTTGTAATTCAAGGGTACCTAAGCAGGAAGATATCTCTCAAATGACCAGGAGGGCTAGTACAATTAAAGCTCATTATGCTAGTACTTACATAGAGATATTTCTCTTCTCAGGTCACAGCCAGCCAAGGCTGGATGGTAGATGTTCCTGAAAAGAACGCGGTCGCGAACCCTACACACGCGAATAGTTCCACCGACACAAAAGTACCTATATGTATTTTGGATGATCACTTAAACAGTTCCTCAACGTAGATGTTTTTGATAGTTCCTCACACGGAGCACATTAATTACTTCCGATTGTTAGGTTATTAAATATAAGGGATGCGGCGCGGCGATGCGTGTGCAACGAGTGCACTCAATCGTGGTCGATCTGCGACTGTTTTCTTCAGGTCTACCTCCAAAAAATCTCTATGCACGTTTAAGTTGATAATGAGCAATAAAAAGAACCAAATACTATGAACGGAATTTTTTCAAGCCGCAGTAAGTGTGTTGAAAAACGTCGTATGAAACCCGTGCGCGTTGTTTATTACATCTGTACTCCACTTAAGCCTAAAACCCGTCTCGATTGTAATAAACAACTTCGCGCACTTGTTGCATAATGTACCTACTATTGTCATTTATAGGTTTTGATATTTTATAACGTATGTTATTTAAAATTCGATCAAAACATGTGTTGTGATTTGGTTATTTACCAGATTTACCAGAGTACTAATAGTATATCAGTTGGATTTTCTAGTTTAAAAATAGTGTTATTAAACGTTTATTTATACGGACATTGTAATAGACAAAATGGTAAGTAAGTACCTATATCATACGTTTATATGTTTGTATTCATACATTTTACATTATTAGATACCTACTTACCCTTTATTAAGTTTATCGGCTGCCAACGTATTTCACTTAGTTGTATGGATCGGACGTTAAACAAACATGCATCTCTTATTTATTATAATACAGTGAAATTCGTGTGCGTAATCCTTTGTATTGTTTGATTATTATGATGTAATAAAAAGCTGTAAAATACACTTATTACGATTATTGTGTTTTACCAGTGGCTTTGTAATGAACGTGTCACCGCTAAAAATACAAGTGAGTTTTCCTTTCTTTATTACCAGTTTATTGATATTTGTAGGTACGTAGTTTTCAGGACTAGCCCCTACTTATGATCTAAGACTAGCCGATACAGTTACATTCATTTCTAAGTCGTTAATGATGTCATATAGGTATAAATAAGTTGTAGACTAATTAGATACTGGTCTTGCTCTCGCCTCGACCGCACGCGCGGATACCAATCATTAAGGGGATATCATAGTACTTGTCCATTCTAAAAGTACGGGCATAGTAAACAATGTGTTGATTACATGAAAAAAATCAATGAAATCGGACAATGTTAAGAGGTAGAAAATAGTAGATTGTTAACCGAGGGTCGAAAGAATCAATTCCCGAGGTATTTAGACGCCCGAGCAACGAGGGTGGCTATAGTCCGAGTAGGAATTGATTCTTTTACCCGTGTTAAACACTCTACTTTTCATTTCGAATATGAGGAAAATGAAACTAGTTGTTTAGCTAAAGTATTTATTGATAATATATAATAGTAGTAGTACCTATATAAAATTATTTGTCAAATTAGGACTATTCGTGAAATTAAAAGTTACATTTTTGTTTGGAATGTTTATGCTGTTTGATATATTAACAACAAATTTGGACAAAATTGACTAATTTGGCTGTTCTGGATATCTGTAAAAGTAGGAGACTCTGGTATTTCGTCAGACGATGGATTCCATGGCGGATACTCCCTGGAAGTTGTCGGCTGAGGCGAATTGGGGCTTATTCCGCTCAAAGTAGTTTGCGCTAAGTTCATACTAGCTGTAGAAAGTCACATGGCCGCAGCATTTTTTTTACATAAAACTCTTCACAGCTGACAGCAGTTCTATTTTTAAAGTTCATTCCGGCCCTTAGGTGGGAAGTAATTTGTATGAGTTTTTCCCTCTCTATGGAGGGAAGCAGCATTTCCACCCAATAATCAGATCAAAACAACACTACTTTCCGAGTATGAGAAATGAAAAAGTTATTTCTTTTAGTATGGACAAGGACAAGTCTATAATCTATAAGATCTAAGTATATACAAACATCGAAATTTAGTTCATTCATGTAATGTCATTCAACAGCACCACCACGCTTTTGTTCCATGCTTCTGGCGTTAATCCTTCGAGTAAGACGGTATTAAAGAGCTTCTGAAGGACTTAAAGTACCGGTGTTCCACCCGCTTTCCGAAGCTCCGATGTGATACCGTCGTCACCCAGCGCCTTGTTCTTCTTAAGCTGTTTCAAGGCCATTCTAATCTCGTACAGGCTGATGTCCGGGATATCTTCGGTATAATGTCGGGTCTTGGGTCTTTGACCGAGCTGCTAACAGGTTTAGCGACCGAAGAGTATAACTGACCGTAGAAACTCTCTACCTCTCTTAACACTTCTGCTTTGGTCGACGCTACACTGCCGTCTTCTCTCTTCAGCTTCGTCAACTGGCTCTACCCAATAGACTTGTCTCTTCCAAACACTTTGGAGCCCTTGTTCCGCTCTATCGTCTCTTTAATACGATTAGTATTAAAGATCCGGATGTCGTGTCGCAAGGACTTCCATATTCGTTTATTGACCAGCCTATATATACTTCAGCATCATCCGAAGACTGCAGTTTTAAGGAGCGTTGTTCAGCCATGAGATTGAGGGTATCGTTGGATAGTTTCTGTGGCCTATCTGTACGGTGGGGTTTAAAGAACTTGGAACCCACTGTATGGACAGTTTCTACTAACCTGTTATTGATCTCGTCCACTGAATCGATGTTCTCAAGGCAATCGAAGCGATTGGACAGCTCAAGATAGATAGATAGATAGATAGATAGCACTTTATTGAGACACCACATTTATGACTTAATATTAGACAATAAAATAAAAAACAATGCTGAAAACTAGGTGTAACAATGGGAGGTCTTATCGCCCAGAGCGATCTCTTGCAGACAACCCATAACTGAAGTTGAAAGCTCTCGGGGTCTTGAATATGGGCACGAGTAGGTCGGAGCGTAGACTTCATCAGACGAGACCTCTCAAGTTTGACATTAATATTCAATGTACCTCTTACCATTCGGTGATCACTACCGGATTTCACCCTGTGGATCACGGATACATCAGTGAATATTTGTCTCTTGGTGGTCATAATGAAGTCAATCTCATTTCTCGTGGAACCATCGGGACTCAGCCAGGTCCATTTCCTATGAGGTGGCTTCTGAAAGAAAGAGTTCATCATAAAGAGTCCCTCTTTCTCCAGGAAGTCGGCCAACCTCTGTCCTACCTACGGTTCCGTTGCTCATATCCAAATTGCCCCACTTTCAACTCACCCTCGCTTCTCTTACCCAACTTCGCGTTGAAGTTCCCCATTACAACTAGAAAGTGCGTTTCAGAGGTATGTATGGCCCGACTAATGTTCTCATACATATCCTCCACCTCATCATCCGGGTGCGACTTCGTCGGTGCGTTGGCCACCCTCCCGGTAGTAGAGTAGGTTACCTGATTTTAGGGTTATCGTGTCCTCACCCGCTCTACGGACTTCAGATAACCCTACAATGTCCCAGTGTGACTTACTCATTTCTTCTTCCAGCTCATAGATCTTCTCGTCTGTCCTTATCGTAAGCGTAAGTTGTGTGTTACCAGAGCCAGTCGTCGTCGTAAGGGGTGGTAGCCGGGCGTCTGCCGGGGATTCATAGCACCCTCTGCCCTACCGTTACGGCGGCCGCTACTGTAGCCAGGAATAGCGGGGCTGCCGGGGACTGGGGGCCTGGTTCCTTTTGTGTCCGTCATTGATTTTGCCAATACTCGCCACGCTTGGCAGGCGGGTTGGCGAGCGCAGTTTTGGAGTTTTAATACTGTGAAGGTGCTGCTGCCCACCTTCCGATTGTTATCCCTTAGCCGATTTCTACGGCACCCACGGGTAGAGTTGGGAGGGTACTATTCTAAGCCGGTACCCCACGGCGGCAAAAAACACAGTAAGTAAATACAAATATTTCAATACAAAATCATTATGTTAATTTAAAATAGAACCCGTGATACTGCTTACACAGTTGCATAAATATCAGGACCTGGGGGTGCCACGGGCCCAAATCCAAGTACCCGTGGTGTCGCCCGGGTCCCACAGGGGTGTCGTCCAGTCCAGTTTTGTATAATAATGGACAGCACGCTTGAGGCTAAGAATGGCGCTTTCGGTAGATAGCCCAGGTCTCGACCCAAACTGTGCGTCATGTGTTTCCAAATAGGGTTCTAAGCAGGAGTCGAGCAGGCTGTCTAGTATTTTCGCAGCAATAGTCGCCAGGGAGATTGGGCGATAGTTCCCTTTATCCGAGATGTCCCCAGTCCTATTCTTAACAATGGGTATAACTGTTGTTTTCATTAACTCCATAGGTAAATGTGCATGACTAATACATATCGAATAGAACATGGCGAGTACCCTTGGTAAATGAACTCCCGCGTATCTAAGATGTTCGACACTGGGCCCGTCGTGCCCCGGAGATTTGCCTCTGCTCATTTTGTTTATGGCGGTTTTAATCTGTTTGGCCGTGAAATTAAGCTGAGGTAACGGGCTCACCATTGCTCATCCCAGACGACGGACCAAGTGGAGACCGCAACTTGAACAGTTCCTGAAACATATTAGCTATCTCGCCTGGATCATTTTTTCCCTCTAAATTCACTGGGAGGCCAGGCTTGGTATTCAGTTTTCCAGTCAACTTCCAAAACGTATTAAGATTATTTGATGCTCTATGTTTAGCTATCAAAACCATCTTTATTTGATCCTGCCTTTTTTGGCACCGCTTTAATCTACTTTTATAAATTTTACGACTGTCAACCATTTGTTTGAACACATCGCCGGAGGAAGGACGACCGTGTAATACCCACATTTGATATCTCAGTCTAGCTTCCCGATGAGAATCCAGAACATATTTGTTCCAGCCGCATAGCACTCTCTTAGCTTTACCGTTCGTCCTCTTTTTTGTTCGTATAGAGGCGTTTCGTAATATGCTAACTATGTCAAAATACATTTTGCCAATGATCCGTTTATGGTTGACCAAAGTGCATGACTCAAAACTACACTCAGCGAACTGATGAGGAAAGTCTATCTCTTTAAACGCATTGTTGCACATGGCACTATATTTCATTATTTGAGATGTCTCGCTCCCCCCAAATGACTGCATTAGGGGGTACGTCAGGTATCACTAACTTACTCCTTACTATATCCAGGTTACATTCAATATACACGGGTATATGATCTGACGCATATACATCCGATTCTATACCTACCTTAACAATGGTTTGCCAAGCAGATAAGGACACAACACAGTGGTCTAACCACCTCTTAGAACCATGAGCATCACTGACAAATGTATAACTAGTCGAATACGGGCCTATTTTTTCTAAATCAGCACGAATCCACGACTGGTCTGCACAAAAATTACACAATTCCTTAAAAAATAACTCATTAGAATGAGCGTTAAAATCGCCTAATATGTAAACACTTTCTACATTACTACTCGCCTCAATCGCGCTTATTTCGCCGAGAACCTCTGTAAATATAGGTAGGTTATCTCGCGAGTCTACTGGCATGTACACAGAGAACACAATTAAGTCTCGACCGTGTATTGTTGCTTTAATGGCGGCTAAGCGAGTGCTACTACGATGTATAACCGACACCGCGTCGAAAATGCCCTTTCTCCTGAGGATGGCCACTCCCCCATATGGTCTTCCAACAAGGAGTCCCAAGGACGTATCTACAGCTGACTTGCCTGTTAATTCAAATGAATCGCAAATCGTTCCTAACATTGGAATGTCATGGGGAAGTAGCCACGTCTCTTGCAAACAAACAATATCTGACGTCATACAAATATCTCTTACACTATCGATCGACCTTTTAACTGATTTGCAGTTAAAACTCGTAATTTTACAGTTATTGTTTATGTTATTATCCATGGTCAATCGAGCCCTTGACTTTAACCTGACCTTCGGGTTTCGTTCCGTAGCTAAAGTGCACAATGATATGAAACGTTATGGCAGGTAGGTATTAATAAGCTGTATATAGGCCCAGCACGAATAATTTTGTAAGTGTAACGTAACGTGTCGTTAGTCTCAATGGCCGTAGCACATACAATTTATGTTGCGAACATGTATTCGTATCGTAAACGTCAACACGTCACGCTTCAGCGTACAAACTATGGGTTATATGTATCAGTTGCCCTAGATACATAACAGTTCGTACTGTTTCACGTGAATGACACGTTACACTTAGTTATTTGTGCAAGGCCCACTGAGCTGATTATCGAAAGGCGGCCATAGAAACTCAACTAAACAACCCTGTCGAGTTGGAACTCATGGTCAAGCTTACAGTAGGTATTTGATACAAGTTTTTCTGGAATACTGATTTATCGTTAATATTATATTTCCTCATATTCCACAGTTCCTTGTGGCTGCTTCGACTCAATTGGCAGCATTTTCAGTGGGCGGGGCCGTCACCTATCCCACACTTCTCATGGAGCAGTTCGGAGCTAATGACACGTCTATTGAACTGGACCTCGACACCAGGTCTTGGATAGGTAATATATAAATACCTCATCACACAATCGACATCAGCCAAAAACGTGAATTGTAGCAGTTAACCTTCGTTAAACGTGGTCTATTCTTATTGGGGTGTTTTTCACCTCTACAATAACTGGCGGCCTGCGTATAGATAGATACATTTTTCGTTATAGATAGGCTAGTGTTTAATTACACTTAGTACAGAAAAAATAAAAGTACTTGACCTAATGTTAAGCCGCATTTTATATCATAATGCTCCGAACACCGCTCCGGTGTGCGGTGATCTCAGACAAAATAAAAAAGTCAAGACAGAATGTTGTGAACAGAGAAGTGAGGCCGGGATAAACTACGCCTCGGCGTGTCCATACATATTTACATACAAAACCTACAACAAAACTACGCCTTGGCTCGTCAGTCGAACTATCGCGGCGCGTGGAAACAACACGTAAAGTTTTAATTATCATTTAAAATTATTAATTATTTATTAATTTTTAATAACTTACTTTTAATTTGAATTACCGTGACAGTACAAGTCACGCACATGGATTTAGAAAACCGGCCTCACTTCTCTGTTCACAACATTCTGTCTTAACTTTTTTATTTTGTCTGAGGCGGTGATGCGGTTTTTAACTATGTCTGTAAGATCTTGTTTCGTATACCTAAGTACAACAACCGCAGGGTAACCAGGTTGCTCCCACACAGAAATCGATGAACCTATCGCCTCTTTCGTTGCAAGCACCAATACCGTATTTACCCAAATTGTGCAGGAGATTGTAAACTTTGGAAGTTACCCCAGTACAATTAGCATTTCTCGGTTAGAAATCCCGCCCGGTAAATATGACTCAGTCGAAATCCACTTGAAGATCCTTGACACCATTAAACACGCTGAACGTCTCTTTGCTTGATATCCATTTTGGGTCCTTGATGACTTGCTTAGCATTCTTCCAGCTGTTGTCTTCAGCTGGTCTCTTGTTATACACTCTCGGTCGAGGTACTCACAGGCGTAGTTCATATAGTTTTTATATTTTTGTATTTAAAGAGTATATACGAGTATTATTTAAAGAGCAAAATGTTGAAATTTATAGAAAGAAAAATTCCATCCTCGGACGGGATTCGAACCCGCGTCTTCTGACTCTCCGTGTCAGACGCCATTGACCAACTAGGCCACCGAGGTTCGGGAAAATTTATTTATGAATGTACTTTTTAATTTATTCATATTGTTGAGCAATTGGTCACACGTTAATAAAAATCTAGGGTTGGATATTTAGTTAAATTGTTTATTACCTGTTCAAAACGGCTTGCTTCTACTAGGTACACAAGTACAATTTGAAAAATTTAAAACCGACTTCAATTCTATTGAGTTATTGGAGTGTATCTCAAAAACTACTGGATCGAATTTGATGAAACCACAAAACCACATTAATCGGACCACACGGGCACCAGCTTTCAAACAAAAAAAATATTTTGAGAATCGGTTCACCCAGTCGAAAGTTATGAGGTTATGATAACAAACATTAAAAAAAATACTACAGTCGAATTGTAGTACCTCCTCCTTTTTTTGGAAGTCGGTAGAAAATGAGCAGCTTTCGGACCACAAGTGTCTTATAAGAACCATGACTATAATGGCGCATATATTTACTCTGGTTACAATTAAAACTGAACACACGAGGTTTAACAATATTTTTTTCAATTTCAGGTTCGATATATGGCTTGGCTGGCATACCAGCAGTCCTGATGCCAATCATAACTCACAAAATAGGACGAAAGCTTGGATTCCTAATGACATGTATGTTCCTGTTGACAGGTTGGATACTTTCATACACGGCGAGAACTGCGGCTGAAATACTTGTCAGTGAAATGTTTCACGGATTGGGGACAAACAGTTTGCTGCCCGTTAGTGCATTAAGTGTCACAGAAATGCTGGCACCAAAGTACAGATTTCTAGCGATGACGATGTTTGGCGTAATACAGGTTCTGGGTATGGGAGTTTGCGGGATAGCAGGAAGATATCTGCATTATAAAACACTCAGCATCATAATGGCAATACCAATAAGCGCAGCAATAGCAACAGCCTTGATTTGGCCTGAATCCCCTTCCTGGTTCGCATGTAAAGGACAATTTGAGAAATGTGAAGCAGCCTTCATCAAACTACGAGGAACTGGTGATATTGCAAGGAAAGAATTGAAAGAACTGATCACAGCTCAAAAAGAAAACTTGACCCGTACAAATCATAGAAAAACAAATCCGTTTAAAGATGTTTGGATGAAAATAACACGCAGAGATTTCTATATGCCCACGTTTCACACTTTCGTCTTGTTGAATATGTTGTATTGGAGTGGAGGCGATGTGATTCTCATATATTTTATACAAATGGTGAATAAATCTACTAATAGCGCAGACACAACATTATATGCGAGTGTCATTATGTACTTAATATTCTTTTCAGGTTCTATTATTACAAATATACTATTAATTAGATACAGAAACAAAACAGTGTTGCTGTTCAGTACATGTGGTGTAATATTGTGTTTAGTTTGTACTTGTGTTGTAACAAGTTTGCAAACTCTTGGTTTTTTAGAGGAAGATTCATTTCTGTTTATGTATTGTCTTTTAGCTTATATTGCATGTTATGGTATGGGATTGAATTCGATTGTTTTCTTCATTGGCGCTGAGATAATGCCAGTAAAACATAGGAGTATCGGAGGAGCATTGTATATTATATTCAATTGTACACTTTACGGGGCTTCGCTGAAATCTGCGCCGTACCTATTTAAGTATATTGGTTTATTTGGTACTTTTGTTATATATACTGTGAACGCTGTGGTATCCGCGTTGATTGTTTCGAAGTATGTACCAGAAACTAAAGGGCGGACTTTACAGGAAATTGAGGATTTTTACATGAACGGACGTTTTATACGAAGGTCTGTTTCGAGTGGTAATTCTGTAATAGCTATTGCTAATACACTATAAAAATGTCAAAAGATATTTTGTAATCTGTTATTATTATCAAGCAATGGATATTATAAAAAAGAGTAGAACTTATTCTTCCCTTTTTTTATAAAAAAAGTATTCGCTTTTTTAAGAAACGAAGCCTTTTTAAGAACCTAATAGTATGTTATCTTAACTATAGTTTTATTTACTCTTTGGCCTCGCCTTATCCCGTTACGCGCGGTCAGCTTTCAAAATCATGACGTCATTTGCTTCCTGGCGCGTGTGTCGCGACAACCAGCATAGATTGCAGCAGTATGTATACTACAGACAACCAGTAATAAACCAGTGCTCGTCTGAAGCGGTAGTTTTACTTATCTCCATATACCACATTCACTTGTGTGTTATCATCCGTAAAGCTTTTCTCTCTCATGCCCTTTTGGGCACTCATGTGTTAAGTCTATGACCCTTAGCTTAAAAAACGTAATGTGATGTTTCTTTAATTTTTATTATACACACTTACATATAAAATATACATGAGTTATGGTTTCACAGGGATTTTATGATATTAAGAGATGTTTTAAGCACGAGGCATACCTGGTGTTAAGTTGTAATCTCTGCCTATAACACATACGTTTCTACACAAGAGACGAACTGCATTGCGCCCGTAATACTAAAATAAGTTGTTAACTCTTTAAGTTTATTCAGTGTTAGTGCAACGCTGTAACTTCACAGCCGAATGTGCCGGCACGGCGGAGAAGTTTCACACTCCCACATAACACCGACGTGAAGTAACATAGCTTGCTATTGCGTTTCGTCGGTTTGTGGGTACCTAGTTCCGGAGGCCCGATTCCTCCTTCCACATTCTCCTTCCCCCTCCAACCTTTACCGGGGTCCGGTTAGGGTAGGTACCTTTAGTATATTTGAATGACAAAGAAGTGAAAATTGTTAAGCAGTTCAAGTACTTAGGACATCTGTTGTCGGAACGATTGCAGGATGATGCTGATATTGAGCGGGAGCGCAGGGCCCTCGCTGTTAGAAGTAACATGCTCGCTCGCAGGTTCGCTAACTGCAGCAAGGACGTAAATACCACTCTCTTTAAAACGTATTGCCTTAGCATGTATACGTGTCAGCTGTGGATAACGTTCACGCTGAAAGTTATGAATACCATAAGAGTTCAGTATAATGACGCATTCCGGACTCTTATGAGACTACCGCGATACTGCAGTGCGTCGAGTATGTTTGCTGAAGCGGGGGTTCCTGATTTTTTTGCCGTTATAAGATCGAAAGTGGCGTCTTTCTGGCATCACTTGAGTCGTTCCAGCAACGGAATTCTCGTGGCTGTCTCAGACAATATTTGTACTCCCATGTATAAGCGTTGGACCTCTGTCCACATGGATAGGAATAAAAAAATGACAAAAGCACTATTCACGTGCAACGCGTACTACTCATTTATTTTTATTTAGGTTCTTTAACTGTAATCTATTTTATTTTATTATTTTTATACACCCCTCTACAGTGTTAGTTTTAAGTTGAGTGTACGCTTATGGGTCCAATGCCTGTTATAAATGATTTATTATTATTATTATTATATTTTTATTATTTACCCCTTCTATCTCTTCCTATATACCTTCCTCAAAGTTCGGCAACGCATCCTCGAGACCTCTGGTATTGCGGATGTCCGTGGGCGAGGGTATCACTTACCATCAGGTGAGCCATTTGCCAACATATCCCATAAAAAAAAAAAAATCTCATGTGCCTGTAATTCCACCGGCAGCCTTATATCTTCAAACCTGTGAACATTACTGCTCAAATTGATATGGTGCAGTACTACCCCGGACGAACTCATAATTAGTTTATTTGATTAATAAATAGGTTTACTACATCCAAATAAACAAGTCCTACTAAGTAAACATTGTTTATTTAATTAATAATTTTAATAATATATTTAATAAAAAAGTTATTTAGTGTAATTTCAGGTATTATTATATTAAATAATGTACTTTAATATCAGCATAAAAAGCAGAGGTATTCGCAAATACCAAAACAATTTTTAAACTCAAAAATTGTAGTTTTACGCTTCTAAAGCTTTCAAAAACGACAGCTATCCTTTGAGTATTGTTACTTTTGCATGCAGCGTATCATAAAATGCTGTCCCACTTTTGATGCGATCACTGGTCCATCTGAACACCTTTCCCCGTCCATTGTTCATCGAATTTCACGTCGCACTCTAAGTCTCTCAACGCCGATTTTATGTCGAAGCCGAAATCGTCCTTGAATTTATCGTAGGCGTCGTTTAAGAGAGATTCTATGCCGAGCTCATGAAACTTTGAGTTCTGTTCTTTACAACGAGCAACCATATTGCGAACTGCCCAGCACGCGTTTTTCTGAAACAAATGTATAAAAAAAATTCTAACATTACATGTAAGATGAAAGATTTTTTTTTCAAATCACATTTATATTATAGTCTTTAACATACAGGGTTATTGGTTAGTCGACCTATTCCCGTTAAGGGCGTGTAGTTTACATCGTTTCTCCACTCTACAAACCACTCTACAAAGAACTGACAAAATAAAATACCTTGGAATCACAATTGATCAGACACTCACGTTTAATCCTCACATAGAAACACTTGTGACGAGGCTTCGCAAGCTCATATACATCTTTAGGACACTGCGACATGTAGCCGACCGCAAAGTCATAAAGATGGTTTACATCTCACTTTGTCAGTCAATAGTTGATTACTGCATCACCTCGTGGGGCGGCACCTATCAATCATTTCTCATAGAAGTAGAAAGAGCACAGCGCACTATACTGAAAGTTGGAGCGGGGCTCCCTTTTCGCCATCCTACCATTGATCTATATAAAACCTGGGATGTGTTGACTGTCAGGCAATCATTTATTTTGCACACTATTCTTAAAAAACACTCTCAGTTATTTTATGATCCTGATCAGAACAAAAATAAACGCAGGAATGTTCCTGTTATTCAGACAGATTTATTCCACTTGTCATCATCACATAAATTCTTTTGTTTTTTGGGTCAGCTTTTGTACAACAAACTAAATATTTCCCTCTTCATGCATACAGCTGCAAAGTAGTAGTATCGAAGTACCTAAACTCTCTAGACTATAATTCCACAGAATATCTAATTAAGACACAAAAATAAAATGCATCACTTTCATTCATACGCACGCACGCACACACACAAACATATAGAAATACGCGCACACCCACACACAAACACACACACACACACACACACACTCAAACTCATGACTGCATAATAATTAAGCATACTGCCGTATTAGTATTAGTACATACCTAAAGTATTGTTTTGTTTTCTCAAATTAACTAGATATTTTGTTTTCACACAATTATTAATTATTTACCTACTTGTAGTACCTGCACCAACTCCATGTTAATTCTACTATGTAAAGATATGGTTAAGTATTAATTACGAATGTGTTCCTACCGAGGGAGGTCCTGGTGACTTGTAATACAGGTTTTTTACAAACCCTACATCAAGCACCAGCTCTCACAAAGTAGCCTAATTGAGAAATTATATACCTATACATAAACCTGATTAGCATAAGAATCTTCTTCCGTAACACCCCCCACCCCGACGCCATCTATCGATGAATACGTGCGCGTAGCAAAAGACGGAGAAAGAGGGTCTATACCCTCTTGATATGTCTGCTCTTAATGTTAATTCATCCACCCGCATTCTCCAGTCGTCCCGCGATCTTAGCGCTTGCAACAGTGTCGAAATATCGGGAGCTC
Organism: Selenia dentaria; assembly: GCA_917880725.1. Classification (NCBI taxonomy): domain Eukaryota; kingdom Metazoa; phylum Arthropoda; class Insecta; order Lepidoptera; family Geometridae; genus Selenia; species Selenia dentaria. The sequence continues at coordinate 23,046,953 of OU862898.1, forward strand.
ATTAGAAATAAATACCACGGGTTTTATCCCGTAAGTAACAATATGTTTATTGACAAGTACAATTTGAAAAAAATTATACCGACCATTCTATTCAGTTATTAGTGTATCACAAAAACTAAATGTGACCACACGGGAATCACCACCTTTCAAACAAAAAAAGAATTTCGAGAATCGGTTCACCCACCAATCCCTGCTTTCGTTCTGAAATTTAAACCAATCACCGAACATATCTATTTGTAACCTCGGAAGTAATTCATATTTGGAATCATACGACGTTTTGGTTTGAAGGACCACTTTGTGTGGAATTTGTTCTGAGTTATGCTTCCTGACATTATTTCTTCGTAGATCCGGGTGGATAAATAATGAAATAGTAACTGAAAGTAGAATGAGGCTTGTTTGTGCCCTTTGGGTGTGAAACGCTAAATATTAACCCTCTCACCTGTACACTAGGATTATCCGGGTGGTTTTTCATGGCGGTGACGATGGCCTCAGGCGCGCCGTTCTCGAAGAACTCTTGACTGTGTGTCGGCTCGCGTAACGTTAGAGCTGCTACGGATTTCAGTAGTAGGGGAGCTGTAGGTGCATTGCTCTGTATAAATATGACATTTTATTAATTGATTTTTGAAGTGATCCAACAGCGCTAGACTGGTTTACACGTCCCGAGACACGCACCATTTTTTTATCAAATTAAAATAATTGAAATATAACATTTCCTGAAAATTTAAAAAAAACAAACATTCCAAAAACCCTTTCTTAGTTGATGCTTGCAACATAAAAGGCCAACAATCAACTGGCAACATTTCAAGTTTGTAGTTTGCAGATGAATCAATCAGCAAGTCAGGACAAGTAACCATATACAGGTTGTCCTCGAACTCAACGATAACCTGGTACAGTAAGAGGCCAAGGTATACCAGCTAAGAAAACAAGTACAATATGAAAAATTTAATACCGACTTCCATTCTATTCAGTTATTGGAGTGTAACTCAAAAACTAGTGGACCGAATTTGATGAAATTTAAAGAAATCACACGGGAAGTATCAGCTTTCAAACAAAAGACATTTCGTTTATGCGAGACATACCTACCCTTTTAGAATAGGCACAACGAGGTGCGAATGTTGACCCGCCCGCGCGGTCCGGACGGCTCAACATTCGCACGTCGTACCTATTCTAAGAGGGTAGGTTAGTAGACCGTATACATGTCTCGCGAAGTTATTGCTATCTATTCTGTGATGTAGCGGTGTGTCGAATCGTGCGTTCAGTCGCACTATGGTTCTTAGCCGTGGAGCGGTGACTATGAGTTAATAATAATAAAAAATATATGTAATTTTTTTTATAGTATTACTTTTTTAAAGCACAAACGCCTGTTTAGCGATCTCAAACATTGAAATTTATAGAGAGATAAATTCAGAAATTCAGGAGAGTCAGAAGACGCGGGTCGGAATCCCGTCCGAGGATGGAATTTTTCTCTCTATAAATTTCAATGTTATTTTTTTGCTTTTGCTTTCGTCACCAGTTATCGATTCCAAACCATTCCGTTTAATATTGTGAACTAATAAACAAAGTCCTTATATATTAGAATTCTAAGATCATAATAACCTAGGTCAAGCCAATAATAGGTACTTCTTTTATAAAAATCCATTCAGCCATTTACGCTGCAGAACGTTTCTAAGAATCTCATCATCATCATCATCTCAGCCGTAGGACGTCCACTGCTCGACGACCTCCCCCATGATTTTCCAAAAGAACCGGTTGGAAGCGGCCTGCACCCAACGTCGTCCTGCGACCTTCCTCAGGTCGTCTGTCCACCTTGCCGGTGGACGACCTACGCTGCGTTTGCCGGTCCGTGGTCTCCACTCCAGAACCTTCCGGCCCCATCGGCCATCTGTTCTGCGTACTATGTGCCCTGCCCACTGCCACTTCAACAGGCTAATCTTCTGAGCTATGTCGGTGACTTTCGTTCTTCTACGGATCTCCTCATTTCTGATTCAATCACGTAGAGAAACCCCGAGCATAGCCCTCTCCATAGCTCGTTGTGCGACTTTGAGCTTAAGAAGAGAGCTTAGAGCTCTAAGAATCTACACTATTATAAAGATGTAAAGTTTGTAATTTTGTGAGTTTGTAAGAAGTAATCACTTGAACTACTGAACCGATACAAAAAAATCTTTCACCGGTAGACAGCCAAGTTTTTCCTAAGTGACATGATAATTTCTACACTAATATTATAATGAGGAAAGATTTGTTTGTTTGTTTGATATGAATAGGCTCCGAAACTACTGGACCAATCAGAAAATTTCTTTCACCATTAGAATCCTACATTATCCGTGACGGTCATAGGACATAGGAGATAGAACATACGCTACGAAAACTATTGACATAGAGCAAGGGCGTACCCAGGTAGGGGCAGGGGGGGGCAGCTGCCCCCCCCTAGAAGATTAAATAAATGTAATTTTTTTTTGGCAAATAGAAATTAAAAACGTATTACCTACTCTGCGCAAAATGAAGTGTTGGAAACAAAATATCTTTTCAGCCAGATTTTTTTTTCTATAGTTAAATATTCTACAATATTCGATATAGAGTCTATGTATAGTGAGTCGTGTCGGTCGTGCCGCAACGTATTTATTAGAATATTTTATATAGTGACTTTCAGCCGCCGTCAAACGAAACGCAAAATGTTTTGATCAAGTTTTGATACACTTTATTTATTTCTTTCTTTCGTTTTTATTATTTTTTAGTGATAATGAAAGTGACAGTAACGATTCATAGTCGAGAATTGAATTTCTGGAATCTGATTTTGATTACGCGACAGAATAAATAAAAACTAAGTAAGGTTTTGATGCAAGTTTGGTTTTATTTATTATATTAATTTGTTTTCAATGCTAAAATAAAATAATATTCAATAGGTTGCATATTATTTTAAGTAGTATATATCTGTACAGATTTAGTTTAAGATTCTTAGTGTTTATAAAATAAAATAGTGAAAGTATCAAATTCAAATTTCATAGTATATTCAGTGTTTACAACTAAAAGATTTTTGCTGCGGTTTTATCTGTGCCGCGGCTCACTAGACAGACTCTAGTAATTCTAGTATACTGTTAGCGATGCAATATAATTTAAATCTCCCGCAAAACCGTCGCATCTCGTAGTTTCCGGTTCCGCCGAGACAATCAGAGAGCCATCTAGGATTAAAGCCGAATATAATTGGGAGAAAACAACATCTAGCGCCATCTAGTTTCGGACGGCAGTACTTTTTCCAGTAAAAAGAAATAGGATCAATTTATACGGTCAATAGCGACATCTTGTATTGAATAGCAAGCCATTTAAAAAGAAAATTTAACCATGCTTGGTTGGATCAATATTCACCATGGCTAGTATATTCCAAGCGACTAAAAGGTGCTCTTTGTAAGCATTGTGTTTTGTTCCCTCCGCCCATTAGCACTGTGAGAGGAATTTTGGGATCGTTTATGGTCAGGCCATATATAAAGTTCAAAAATATGCATGAAGACTACCGAAAGCATGCAACGACCAACCTTCACAAAACGGCGACAAATGCTGCAAAAAATTTTCTTGAAAATGTTCCTGTAGACATCCAACTGCAAAGTGGACACCAAAAAGAAATCGATGAAAACAGACAAATATTGTCATCAATTATTTCTTGTATAGTATTTTGCGGCACACATGATATGCCTCTTAGGGGCAAACAGACAGATGAGGGTGTTTTATTAGATTTATTGAAGTTGAGAATCAATTCAGGGGACGACAGATTAAAGAGTCACCTGGAAAAGTGCCGTCGCAATGCAGTTTACACATCACCAAAAATACAAAACAAATTGATAAATTTATGTGGCGAAGTTATTAAGGAGAATATAATTAGTGAGGTTCAGAAGACCATGGCTTACGCAGTCTTAGCTGATGAAACAGCAGACGTATCTGGGAAAGAACAGCTGTCAATAGGCGTGCGGTTCTACGACGAAAGCAAAAGGAAAATCAGAGAAGAATTTGTAGGGTTCGTTGAACTAAAAGCACAAAATGCTTCCGCAATTGCCGAAGCAATTGACAATTTCTTAATTAGTTCTAACCTCTCAACCGAAGATTGCGTAGGTTTTGGATTCGATGGCTGTTTTACAATGGCAGGGAAAGAGGGTGGCGTACAAGCCATTTTGAGAAAAAAATATCCTCGTGCTTTATATTTTCATTGCTCAAGTCACAAACTCAACCTTGTTGTGAATGATGCGAACGCAGTGCCAGAAATTAGAAATACTGTCGCCACTGTAAAGGATGTTATAACGTTTTTCAGGGAATCGACTACACGTCGAAACTACGCTCCAAACCTATCACGATTATGTGAGACGAGATGGTCAGAAAAATATAAATCAATCAGAAAGTTGTCTCAACATTTTTCAGAGCTTGTGAAATCTCTAGAAACGTTATCCGTAGATGGAAATTATGCCACCAGAAGAATCTGCATATCAGTTGCATTCAGCCGTTACAAAACCAGTGTTTATTGTTACTCTACAAACAATAGCCAAATATTCAGCAGTTTTAGAACCAGTAGTTAACGCACTGCAAGCTAAATCGATCGACATGATCTCGGTAGGGGAACACATCAAAAATATCAAGGACATTCTCAGAAATGAGTTTCCTGATAGAATAAGTAATGAAATACTTCAAAAAGCACGAGCTTTTGCAATGGATTTGAACATAGAAATTTCGGTTCCACGTCTTGCTCATAAGCAAACACATAGAAGTAATCCGCCATCAGACAATGATAACGAATATTGGCGGCGTTCCCTGATAATCCCATACATTGATTCACTCATTTCATCACTGAATATTCGATTCTCCCAAGAAAATACTCCGGCGTTTGCTTTAAGCAGGCTACATCCCTTGTATATGACAAAAACCAGCATTACAGACCTACACAAAAACGCAGAATCATTCCAAGAATTTTATAACCTGGATATCACCGGAGAACTGAACCTTTGGCATAATTTATGGGTGACGAAGGCTTTATCAGATGATCAATTAAGGGACATAGAAGTAATTGATCTGTTCAACGAAGCCAACATTTTTTACCCTGCTGTCAGAAAGGCATTAATTATTTTAAGCACTATCCCATGCACCACGGCGACCGTAGAACGGTCCTTCAGTACGCTGCGAAGAGTTAAAACGTGGCTTAGAAGCACCATGGGTGAAGAAAGGCTTACGGGTTTATGTCTGATGAGCGTACATCGCAACTATTTAAAAGACAACAGTGAGTTTATTGAAAAGACTGTCATAGACAAATTTGCGGCAAATCCGAGAAGATTACTGTTAAATTAATATATACATACATAATATAATAATATATATTATACATAATGTATGGTATAATTATGTATAATATTTTGTTTTGTGTCATCATCAAAATTAATGAATAAAAGTCAATTTTCATGATTTTTTGTTTCAATATACCCGACAGACGATCTTTTCGAAACAGGTATAAGCAGCCCCCTGCCCCCTCCTAGCTGAAATCCTGGGTACGCCCTTGACATAGAGCAAAGTGATGTAGCACTTTTTTATAGTCTTATATAAATGCGAATGTAAAACTCTATTTGTTTGTTACGTTTTCAAAAAACGCCTGAACGGATCGTAATAAAATTTGGCGAGCAAATAGATTATATATCCTGGGGAAGGACACAGGATACTTTCATCATCATCACCATCACCATCATCATCATCATCATCATCATCATCATCCGTCCCCACGTAGTGAAACCGCGGGGCGCTATTTTTACATTCGTACATAAAGGGAATATATTACATATAATACAATATTAGCTAGTTTTACATTCATACATAAAGGGCCTTACTTCTAAACGCTGCTTAACTTTAAATGACGTTATTTAGTACTGCGCACAGCGATATTTTTCTGCGCCGTACTAAATGAAGTTATTTAAGTTGAAGCATCGTTTTTAAGGCCGTAAATCATCACGCAAAGTCGGGTAACCAAACTTACTGCATGCCTGTTGAGTACAGTGACCACCATGGGCGCTATTCCTCTTTTTACTAAATCTCTTTTCACGTCGTCATTGCCAGCTAATGCGGTAATTCTGCAACATGAATACAGTATTGTTTTTACATTAGGACTTCGCGATTCAAATATATTCTAATATTATAAAGACCAAAGATTTGTATTTTACCAATAAACTTAAAAACTACTGGACCGATTACAATAATTATTTTGCAGTTAGAAAGCTATCATCACTGAGTAACAGGCTATATAATATTTTCAAAAGAGTTAGAAATCAGTACGAAAATTTCGATAATGTAACCCAAGGTGAGGAAAAATACTAAAAAATAGCCTTACATCGCGTACACTGCGGAAACTATTGATAATAGAGCAAAGTAATGTACTATAGTTTTATAGAGGACATCAAACTCTACTAAAAAAGTATGCAAGTTATATCACAAAAACTACCTTCCCGTGTTAAAATATGCAATATTAACGTCGGTACAAACTAGGATAGATGCAAAAACTTCGTAACCGGTTCAACAAATCCATTCACAAATAGAAAGCTACATTATGCCTGAGTAACATACTCTATATTTGATTCATCCTCATCATCGTCCATCACCGCGCGGGTGAAACCGCAGAGCGCAGGTATGTAAAAAAAAGAAAGGAACTGATAAACATTTTAAGATATACATTTTGCAACGTTGAGTAATATCATTCATCGGTCAGCATTTAACTAAAATCACAAGACCTTATTTACTGTTTTTCATTAGCTCTTTATAGTGCCCAACAAATTACATACAACAATCAGAAATCAGCATATCCATGCGACCTATTAACCCATATACTGTATAAAAATCAATACACCTAAATATACCCAAACTTCCGCCTTCAGAATTGAAAGTACTTTCTAAAACTACAGAATACACAATATTCTGTATGCAAGATTGAGCACACAACGTACTAACTACTACATTATTCGCATCAAACTTCCAAAGGTTTATTGGGCTGTAGAAAAGAGACTTGTTATCACTATGACAACACTATTAAATCGATAACTAAGCAATGTTTTGACTCTGATCGATCGGACTAATTTTCTACTTAAGCCCATATACTTTTCGACTACGGGCGATGCAAGTTGTCTTTGTCATAAAGTCTTCTACAGTTTATTAACAACTAAGGATATATAGTACACATATAGATAATCAAGAGGGCAAAATAGTAAAGAACAACACGACTACATCATTAAGAGAAGAATAGAAGAATAAAATGACTACTGCAGAAAACGGCGACTACCTATCATTCGGCGACAGAAATTTTGGTTTATCAACCATCAAAAAATGGCACGAGCATAATCAACAAATCCTTAAAGGAGAAATCATCAACATAACGGATGATAACACTTCCGTCACTAAGAACGCAATAGTCAAGGTAAATCAAACATCATGCAACGACTTCGCCGATTCAACAGACCAATTAAAACACCGCGCAAGGCATATCAACTATTGGAAATGTGAACTAGAACGTGCTATAGGAGACATCGACGCAGAAATCAATGTCTTGGAAAATCAGAGACAACAAGTCAAAAATGCAATGGACACTCTCAAAATACCCGAGTCCATAACTGAAGAATGTCTAGATTTGAGAAGACTCCGAATGCAATCTGATTTGATATACGACATGCCTCAAGAAGAGCTATTCACAGAATCAGCTTTGATAGAAAACGTGAAACGATTGCACAGGGAGATGCTGAGAGACATAGAGAATCAAATGAAAATGAATGTAGCAGCTAAAATTGCTTTAGAAACTGATTGGAGCGATAAGTATCTGGCTTTTAAATATGAAACGTTTAACTACGAATTGGCAAGCAAATCAGAAAACGTTAAAGATTCAGCTGGAGCTACTAAGTTATCTGAAGGCCAGTCAGATGTGCAATCTTGGGAAAACTATACAGTCAATGCTTTAGTACAGTTCAAACATGCTATTAACAGCTCTAAAGAGCTAAGAGCTAAAGTCGACGCTATCCTAATCAACACTGCAAGAGATCTCCGTTCACAAGACATAAAAGTAAATAACGCGTTGGTAGAACGAATCGCAAGAACGGAACAAGTGAAAACGGAATTGGAGAATCAGTTGCGTTTAACGTTGCAAAAGATAGTAGAAACGGAAAATATTTTGGAGACATTACACGAGGAGATGCTTAAAGTGTCTCAGAGAATCCAAGTGGCACAAACGCGATTGAATACAAAGAATTGTCGTCCAAACGTGGAGAATTGTCGTGAAGGCTCATTGATCGGTCTGATAGAAGAGGTCAGAGATCTGAATGATAGCATGAGTTTGCTACAGAAGAGATCGTTGCAAACTGAAAAGTTGAGAGCAGAATTGATCCATGAAAGGTCTCAGTTGGAGAATGAGATAATTGTGAAGAATAAAACATTGCATATTGATAATGGGAGATGTATGTTTTTGAGATCATATTACCAGTCGGCTGAGAAAATGTGTGGTTTTTAAACAATTGCGTTGTTTTCTTGCTATTTTATGATGCAGACATTAAACTCATAATAATTGTTATTTTATTCTCACTTAAATAGCAGGTATGCTCCGTTTCAGTCTTTGTTTCTTTTTGTTTCCATATTTAAGTTATGTACTTAAAATACTCGGTCCTTAATTAGTTTTGATTCACAACTGACACCCTCTCACACTCACATGCAATTACACTGTACACACAGAGAGGAACATTTTCAACATTTTTGATATTTAATGTTCTAATCTATTAAAGTTTAGTGTACTTACATTGTTAATTATATGCCTAAGATTTAAGTTAAAAATATTTAATGTTATTTGTAATTAACACGAGGCTAGCTTCATGAGATAAAATAGGGGGAGGGCGCTGTATGCTGAAACACAGGCGATGAGCCTAGTTCGGCGACAGACACTTCAAACATTTTTTGTGTAACATTCTAGCCATATTATATAAGTTCAAAACTATGTAAGTGCTAAAATTATGAAATAAATTATTATTATTATTTCTTAGATTGTGACGCAAGATAAATTTATATAAAATTGATAATGCACGTTCACTAATATCACTGTTTCAATGTAAAGATTTAAATTTTTATAATCGATATTATTATAGTCTAACGTTATATTAATATCTGACTGGATAATGCACGTAGATGGTAGCACATAAGAGTCACTACACATAGAATAGGAAATGAAAATTGTTTTTTGCCGAATTTGTGAAACACTGCCAAAACAAGACGAAGAAATAATGTCAGGAAGCATAACTCAGAACAAATTCCACACAAAAAGTGGTCATTCAAACCAAAACGACGTATGATTCCAAATACGAATTACTTCCGAGGTTACAAATAGAGATGTTCGGTGATTGGTTTAAATGTCAGAAGGAAAGCAGGGATTGGTCCACGCGCGTGCTGCAACGTATACTTTGACAGCTGAGTCATGGCGGCGTGAACGATGTTATTGATTTAGAACGACTTTCAATGGGTCATTTTTTTAAGGCAGTTACTCTTCCTGATATTATTTCTTTGTAGGCTGTGTATAATGCGCATCATAGATTAGCAACTGCTATTCTAACAAAAAAATTAAATTGTGTGTGTGTATATGTGTGTGGGTGTATGTGTGTGTAAGTGTGTGTATGTGTGTGTATGTGTGAGTATGTGGATGCGTACGTACAGTTTAGCGGCTTGCTGTACTGTGGGCGCCCGTTCGTAGTTTTTAGCGAGCACGTCGAGAAGAGAACATTCACCCGCCGCCGCGCACAGCTCGTTACGGACTAACAGGCACGACATTGTTAATAGTAATTCTGATACTAGAGGGGGCTCTGTGTTCTCTGCAATAAACATATTATTAACATAATTATTGTTATGATTTCATAGGCTTTCGCGATTCTTATACATTGAAATTAAATAACTTTAAACTGATTAAATCTCGTTTAATGTGATATTATTTAGACATGTTTGTGCACCCGTGACCATGTTCACTGGAAAATGTTCTAAACGTCGGCATAAAATAATATCAAATTATACGATATTTAATCGGTTAAAAATTATTTAATTTGAACATATTTATTATGTTTAATCTATAGTAGTAATCTAATACTAATATTATAAAAAGAGGTCGTAATCATAATCATCATAATCAGCTCATTTTGTTCCCACTGCTGGGACTCGAGGCTTCCTCTCAGAGAGAGGAGTTGGGTCATAATCCACCACGCGGGCCCAGTGCGACTTGGTAGATAGGTTAGTGGCCAACCCATGTCGAAGTTTTCAGGCCACCCGAAGGCCTTCGACATATCCTAACGACTATTGTCCTAAGACAAACAACCGGGACCGACGGCTTACGCATGCCCTCCGAAGCACGGAAGCGCTCTGTTGAGTAATGCCACTAGCACACACCCATCCAACTCCTGACCGCAGCAAGCGTTGCTTAACTTGTTGATCGGTTAAGATCGCCAAGTCGAGCTCCGCTACGAGCGCTTCTTATAAAAAGGTAAAAGTTTGTAAGTTTGTGATTTTGTATATAGGAAGTAATCTTTTAAAGTTTAAACTACAGAACCGATTTTGATATTGAATTACATTTCCATGGAAGGACATTCATCACGGATAAACCGCGGGGCACAGCCAGTACTTAATAAATTGAATGAAAACAAAATAATTTATATACAGGAAAGACCATTTAGACAGGTGAAAGGTTAGGGGCAAGCCTGAAACTTAAGACATGCAAAGATCTCTTCTTAGGAACCATGTCATCGATTTTAGTGACAAGAAAAACTGCATTCATAGATTAAACGCATTTACCGACAAGTTCCAGCATGTCGATATTTATAATGACAATATGAACATTATTTCTGCTAGCTTAAGATTATTTCTTAGTCATAGTTAACACCAACTATTAATATTAAAATAGTTTGCGCTTTGGTTTAGGCTGTAAGCATTCTATTGGTTTGTAAGCATAAATAAATAAATTAATTAAAAAAATAAATTATACTCAGTTCGGGAATCGAACCCGGTAGTAGTATTGAAGACAAAAAATGGTTGTCTGTAAAATCGAATTACGGGCGATAATTTTACGTGATAACGTCATAAGACAAGCCGAACGCTTAGGCCGATCGTGCCTCTCTATCGCTTGTTCCGCGCTCTCGCTTGCACGCTCGGCTCAGGTGGAACGTGACAATGAGTTATACTTTGGCGTGCGTGCAGCCGGCGTTCATCGATTTTCAAAAACTTGCGTTATTTCTATTTTTTTATTGACTGTGTAGGTCTTAAGCAGGACATATTGTTATGAAACATGATATCTAAAATGAATAAAATGTCACTAATATCGATGACATGGTTCCCAAGAAGACATCTTTATATGTCTTACTGCTACTCCGCGGTTTCACCCGCGCGGTGATGGATGATGATGATGATGAATCTTATATAGCCTATGTTACTCAGGGTGAATGTAGCTTTTCAATGGTGAAAGAATTTTTGAAATCGGTCCAGTACTTTTTGAGCCAATCCGTTACAAACATACTTACTAATCTTTCCTCTTTATAATATTAGTATGATAGTTTCAAACTCGCCCATACTCGTGAAATATGGGACAACATCCACACAAAGGTCTTCAGGTCCCAAATTAGGCAGAGCCTGTACTGTGGTAACCTGATGACTGATATACATACATATATATGATATTAAATACTTATATACATATAAACACCCAGACACAGATCAAACAGACATGTTCATGCACACAAATGTTTGACCTGTCCGGGGATCGAACCCGGGACCTGTGGCTCAGAAGGCAGCGGTGCTACCAACTGCGCCAACCTTGCTGTCATCCGAAATGACATGAAGGAAGACACATCGAATATTAAATTCAAAGTCAAAATTATTTATTCAATTTAGGCATCAAAGACGCACTTATGAACGTCAATTATTCATTATAAAGTACTTTAAAGACTCTACCGCCGCGTTCCAAAATATATAGAGCCTACCGAGAAGAAGCAGCAAGAAACTCGGGGCCATTCTTTTCATATAGTATTTTAGAATGATTCTACTTAGGTACTACTATTAACCCTAAACTACGCCTCATAGACGCCCGCACGGTTTTGTCCGTCCAAATCACCAAGCCTCCAGTCCATTCATAAATCTTTTCTTATAGGGTAAACCTGATGCGGACAGATTAAATATCGCTATATATTTTAATCCGAAACCCGTACATCTGTGCTTCTCAGCCAACTCAGTCGTCGGTCAACCGCGTCGAGGGCCAACTATTTTCTACCGACTTCCAAAAAGGAGGAGGTACTCAATTCGACTGTTTTTTTTTATGTTTGTTACCTCATAACTTTCGATGAACCAATTCTCAAAATTCTTTTTTTGTTTGAAAACTGGTGCTTCCTGTGTGGTCCCATTTATATTTGGTCCAGTAGTTTTGAGTTACACTCCAATAACTGAATGGAAGTCGGTATTAATTTTTTCAAATTGTACTTGTGTGCGGAAAGTATTATTGTTTTGGAGTTATGACGAGTTGAACGAGTTGATGCGCTCCTGAGGTGTATGGTTAACTTCAAGATCGTTGTATGTATGACTGTCTAAAAAAAAATATAGGTTACTGATTAGCTTCCCTAGACTTTATACTTATATTTGACTTACACTATACATATTATTAGTAAAATACAGTATTTTATGATAGTTAGGCGATAACTGATGTAGACACAGCTAGAATAGTTTATTTTAGTTATTTCCATAGCGTTATGACTTATGGCATACTGCTCTGGGGATGTTCTGCCGATATTAATTCTATTTTTATATATATTTTACTGCAAAAAAGGGCTATACGAGCGATCTACAAATTAGCTCCAGAGTTTCCCTTAGACAGAAGTTTAAAAACATAAACATTCTAACTGTTGTCTCTCAGTTTATCTATGAAAATCTAATGTACGAGTATGTAAAGAAAAACATTAGCAGTTTTGATAAAAGGAGTGATGCTCATTCCATCAACACGCGAAATAAGCACAAGCTATCCGTACATGTAACGCGTCTCCACAGAATAAGTCATTCTTTTATGGGACAATGTATATGATTCTATAATAAAGTTCCCAATGTTATCCGAGATTTGCCTATTAATAAGTTTAAAATTACTATTAAAACTAAACTCCGTCAAAAAGGTTATACCAAAATTTCGGATTACTTGGAGGATAAAACAGCTTGGGACTGATCACTCCAGGATCTATCTACTCGTGTACTAAGATGTCAAAGTGTAGCGTGTCTTGCCCTACTGATACCATCATTATGTTCTCTTTTGTAAGGCAACACACTGGAGCTAATATTTGTAGTACCTAAGTAAAAACATTGTAAAACATCTATATAAAAAGAATGGCCCCGAGTTTCTTGCCGCTTCTTCTCGGTAGGCTATATATATTTTGGAACGCGGCGGTAGTCTTTCAAGTACATTATAATAAAAATTGACGTTCGTAAGTGCGTCTTTGATGCCTAAATTGAATAAATGATTTTGACTTTGACTATTCTTGATTTCGTTACTTTTTTATAGGTCTACTCATTTGGTTTCAATTATTAATAATAAACAAATATAAAGTATAATATCTTTCGTTTTTAAATGTGTTACCTATAATACCATTTAATTAGTAAAATCAAATCACACAAATCTTGCAAAATAATTTAAATATAAGCATTTGAATACCGTGGCGCCTCCGAAGCGCATGGTTATATTTTATGTAAGTTAGAATATGGTTACCTTTCTAGGGTTAATACATTTTATGGCAGATGACAACTTGACACAAGTGGAGTGTTCCAAGCATCATTGTCTATTGTATTGTAGTGAGGTATAGTGGTAATAAAGAAAAATATGTCTAATGCCCATGTTGTGCCTACCCCAATATCAGTTGGGAACTCAGTTCTCGAAGTTGCTGACGAGTACATCTACCTGGGACAGACAGTCAAACTAGGCAGGTCCAACTTCGAGAGTCAATCGTCGAATCCAACTCGGCTGGGCAGCGTTCCGGAATCTTCGCGATGTCTTCTCGTCAAAAATACCTCAGTGCCTCAAGACAAGAGTCTTCGACCAATGTGTGTTACCAGTGATGACTTATGGCACTGAAACGTGGTCTCTTACTATGGGCCTCATAAATAAGCCCAAAGTCGCACAACGAGCTATGGAGAGAGCTATGCTCGGGGTTTCTCTACGTGATCGAATCAGAAATGAGGAGATCCGTAGAAGAACTAGTCACCGACATAGCCCAGAAGATTAGACAGTTGAAGTGGCAGTGGGCAGGGCACATAGCACGCAGAACAGATGGCCGGTGGGGCCGAAAGGTTCTGGAGTGGAGACGACGGACCGGCAAGCGTAGTGTAGGTCGTCCACAAACACGGTGGACAGACGACCTGATAAAGGTCGCAGGACGACGTTGGATGCAGGCCGATTCCAACCGGTCCTTTTGGAAAATCATGGAGGAGGCCTATGTTCAGCAGTGGACGTCCTACGGCTGAGATGAGATGATGATTGTGGTATTGTGCATGTTTATACCTTTGAGCAAATTCTTGAGCGGTTCAATCATCATGGCGCCCAACTCACGCGCGTGCTCGTGCGCTTTGCCGTATTCGTACCGGATGTCGTCATCTAGCGTCAACTTCCGGATCACTTGTAACGTTTCACTTAATAGCTAAAAAATAATTATGACACACACATTAAAATTTTTATCTTCGGACGGGATTCAAACCTGCGGCCTCCGACAATTGTGTGAGACGCTATTACCGCTAGGCCACCGAGGTACGAGGTCCGAGATCGAGTTTTAACTCTATATATATGATTTTAACCGTCGCGTCGTATGGGGACGGAGCGACATCTATTGAACAACTTGACAGCATTATCCAACCGAAAGATAGTTTTTTCAAAACTTTCGTATTGATATCGCAACCCTTCATAATTCCTATTTGCTCGGACGCTGAGCCTCGGTGGCCTAGTGGTAAAGGCGTCTGAGAAGGATTGTCGAAAGATGTGGGCTCGAATCTCATCATAAGTTTCGCTAAGCAGGCATTAGTGCTTTAAAAAACATATACTTATTAAAAACAATGATACAGTTTTTGATGAATTTGAAATTGAGCTGGACAGGACATATGCTAAAATGAAAAATAGACAAATGGAGCAAAAAAATTACCATGTGATACCCAAGAGACGGGCCTAGTAAGCAAGGGCGCCGAAAAACACGACAGAAAGATGTCATCAGTGTAACCTTGGAACCATAGGTACTGGACCATTGCAGACTTGCTGATAATAAGACCATAATAATTGACCGAGCGAGCGAAGCGTCTCTGCTTTAACTAGCCAAATTTACGTTCACCTGTCCGTATGTTTGTTAGGTTGTATGTTGGTCCTTCTGTACAGGTCGCATTTTTCAGTAACCAATCTTGACGAAACTTGGCATGTTGTATTCTATTAATTGTTTTTTTCATCAGCGATTTGTGAGTTTAGTGCTTTTTGTAAAAAGAGGGGAAGTTTGCTACGGCGTTATTTACCGATCGATTGGTTGGTACACACGTTAGGTTACTAGGGTATTGGTTGGTACATGTGTTAACGAATATGTGGGGTGTATAAGTACCCCCATCGATCGCAAACTTACCACGTACGCCGTGGCGTTCCTAGATTAACAACTAGGATAATAAGTTAAGGGAGCTTACCGCTAGCTCCCAGTCTTGCTCTCCAATAATGCCTCAATCGGACACATGTACTTAGTTAGCTAGAATCCCTAACATTGCGCAATATCAAGAAAGGAAGACTAACCAAATACTCACCCGTGCCGACCGAGGGGCGAGACCTTCTTACTCCATAAGCCGATCCTTCGTGCTCTCAATATAATGACACCACCGTCAGATTGTTCTATATAGTTCTAACACTTCCCATATGCACCGGACGGGTTTAGCCGGTTGTCATCGAGTTCGCGCCACGCGATGGTTACCTCTTTTAACAACACTCGATCCCGCGAGCTCTCGAATATAGCTCTATAAGAGCGACGCTCTCACGCACATCGACTCCTTTACAACAACACTAGAAACACCTTCCCGGTTTCCATTATCCAAAGTACATTCTTTAGCGTCCGCGACGATCCGCTCGCGGCCACGCTCGCGGTTAACCTCTGACCGACCCGTGTTGACACTAACTTAACAACGGGGCGGCATACAATTGCTGACCCTCTCGCGCCCGCACCCCGCGTGTCACAGTCCCAGCGACGGCGAAGTCTTGTGCATTGCAATGTCAAGCCATCGACAGCGCGCGGCCTAACACAAATAATTCCGCGTCACGACGCATCGACTTTACGAAACAGTATGAGCATAATTGGTCAACTGGTTTCCGAGATTAGGTTTTGAAGTATTGCAAAAAATTGCCTCAGATAATACTGTGCTCGCGAGGCCTACTGTTCGTAGAACTACTAATGGAGAGAGCTCGAGAGTAAGATGTCACGCAATTCGAATTGGATTAGGGGAGGCCTACGCCAAAAGGCACTCCGAATTGCCTGACATTTTACAAAGTCATTTGCTAATATTGTAATTAATTTTAAATCTGAATTAATATCTGGATTACCTCTAGTTATAGCTGGTTTAAAAACAATACAACGTAAAATGTTACCTTCTCATTTCCGTTAATGTTGAGCAACAGTTTCAGGTTGTCGGCGATGTTTTTCGCGAACAATTTCTGTCGATTCATTTCGTGTTTGAGACAGCAGTTTGTCGTCCACTTCAGTGTTGCTATCAGTATGTCCTCGTTTTCTACATTGTCTAAAATACTACAACAAAAATATTACAGTTATATCATTCTAAACTCTCACATGTTAGTTAAATAAAACCATAAATAGTTAAAACAAATTGCGATTGCGCCCACGAGTAGATCCAAAGAATTTTATAAAACACTAGCTGCTCTCCAGGGTTTCACCCGCGCAGTGATGGATGATGATGATGAATCTTATATAGCCTATGTTACTCAGGGTGAATGTATCTTTGAGCCAATTCGTTACAAACATACATAAAAATCTTTCCTCTTTACATATATATCCTATATACTCGTAAGTTGCAGAATTATTGTATGACTAGCTCACTCGCCAGCGGCCTCGCTCGCGTGGCCTCGCGGGTTACAGTTTTTTAACTATCACACGGGAACTCTTTAGTTTACCTGGATCAAATGTATCCTATATGTTGGCCAGGGATATAAGCTACCACCATACAAATTTAGTTTAAATTAGCCCGTACAGACACACAGACGAACAGCGAAACAATAATTAAAAAAAATCTAAATTACTTCGATATCACTCCTTACATCTCCCTGACTCGGTTTTTAGCATTTTGTTTCATTGCACTGAAATTCGACCTCTACAGTTTTATTATATGTAGTGATTACTGATTGTATTTCTTAAGTGATACTAAATGAAGCAATTACTTGCCTTATTTTTTTTAATAAGAGTATTCGACTTATAGGCACTAGTTATCTGGTATTCGGCCGGATAGTATTTAGGCTGCCGGATAGGCCGGATACCGGACAGTTACCGGATAACCGTTTCATCTTTACAATTTATTTTGTATCAACAGTGTGTAGACATTCAGCGTGATCAACTGTGCAACAAAACAATTGTATTATATATATATTTGTGATCAAAAATAAGGAAAAACATTTATTACTAATTAAAAATTAAATAAAATAATAATAATAATAACTATCTAATCTATAAGCCCCATGGTGGGGGGAAAAGTGGCCAAAACGCTGGCGGCATTGCCACGCTGGATGGCAATGCTAAGTTTTTGCCCAAAATAGGCGCCAGCATTTCGGTCACCCGACGCCTCAAACAAACGTTTCGCCACATCCCAGAGCGGACGGCCCCCATGGAATATATATATATATATACACAACATGAAGAGTGATAATTTGATGAATTTTTGTAACAACAAAATCAACATTTAATTAGTTATCGATTTTGTATAAATATATTGTTGACAACATTTAGAAACAACACACACAAGACAAAAATATATTTATCACTCTCTATGATTTTCATTTTTATAAATCAATGATTGTACATAACAAATACAAACCATTTAATGATATCAATGCCTCTAGCGTCCAACAAATCAGGTTGTGTATCCATCAAAGCAACCAATGTGTACAGAACACTCTCTATAAAATTGGCATCCTTCTCACTTAGTTCTTGTTGAAACTTGCTTTGCTTGGATTGTAAAAGGTCTAGTAATATTTTGTAGGCACCCTCTTTGCCTGCTCGCATTCTACGTGCAATGTCCTTATTGCATTCACACTGAAAAAAGAAACTATATACTTAATATAAAGTAATTAATTTACTGAAAGAAAAGTTAATATGAAGTAATATAAACTATGTGTTTTTATCATAATATTATGCAATTTAAATTATAATCGGCTTTTGAGCTTGCTTACGTGTGTGTAACTCAATATGTAAAATTACATAACAACACATATTATGTCCTAGCTGATGCCCGCGGCTTCGCCCGCGTGGATGTCGGTTATCGAAACCAAAAGTAATCATGAAATTTTGAAACCGTCCCTGCAACCCATGGGAACATATTCCAGGAGTAAAATAGCTTATGTCTTATTCCAGGCTATATTGTATCTTTTTACTTAACTTCAGCCACATCTGATCATCCGTTAGAGCCTGATTGAATAACAAACATTGAAATATCTAAACATCCAAACACCTAACTTTCACACCATTACTATGGTATCCATGATAGACATATGCCGTCGATGACTTTCTGTAGACCTATATAAGATACAAAATTCCACCATACATTATTTTGTTATATCTCAAAGGGTTTTTAGGCAGCGTTTTCGTTAAAAGCTCCTGGAAGGCTTATTTTTTTCATACACCTCCATAAAATATAATTATTATTATACAAAAACTCGACAAATTATATACTAAAACCTTTCTCGAGATCTCTATCCATTGTTGAATACAGCATGAAAATCGGTGCAGTAGTTTTTGAGTTAATCGCGAGCAAACAGACAGACCGACACGGTGGAAGACTTTGTTTTCAATTTAAAGTTTTACCTTTGTATACTACACCATGGCCCCGTTTCATAAAGCTACAAGTAACAATTATATTTAAATAAAATGGTAAAATTGGCCTAAATTGGCAACATTATTCAGAACAAGTGTATCATATAGGAGATTTTCTGCATCAGCAAATGCACTTTATTTCCATGCATTTTGTATGAAATTTGATTGGATTATGAAGCTGCGTGTGCCATGTCCCCCATTTATATGTGGCCTGCACCTTAGGTTTTCGCGATTCATAAACATACAATGAAGTTATACAACTTTAAATAGATGAAATTGCATATGATTTTATATCACTATATGTCATATTTTATATCATGGTAATTAAAATATGATAGGCAGTAAGTACATAAAAATAAATTCTATCACAATATAGGGTGTTTGGTAGAAGGTCCGACAAACCAAATGAGTGTGTTCGGGGGCCTTAACTAACGATTTAACACAGTCTAAAACAGATTTTACAAATGTTATGGTAATAAATAGGTACAATTTCGGAGAAAACGGGAAAATTCACAAAAAAAAATTAAAAAAATTGGGGGGTCAGAGATTTTTTTTGGCAAACTTGTATTCTCCAAGTGGGCCCCCGAACACGCTCATTTGGTTTGTCAGACCATCTACCAAATACCTTGTCTAACAGACAACTGTCATTCAGTCTACCCATGACCATGTTCACTGAAAAGTGTTTGAAACATTGGCATAAAATAATATAAAAATATATGTGATTTAATCCATTTAATGTTGTTTAATTTCATTGAATTAAATTATGTCAAAATTTTTACCATACGCCTTGTACAAGATACTGAAACTCACACAGAATAATTAATGATGACTGGTCCAGTTGGCGTAATTGGTAGCAACCCTGCCTTCTGAGCTGAGGGAATCCGGAAGGATACAATCCCCGAACAGGTCAAACATTTTTGTGCATGAATATATTATATACATATATCTGACCTGTCTGGGTGTATATTATGTATATAAGTATGAATATCAGTCATTAGGTTACCATAGTACAGGGCCTGAAGAACTTGTGTGGATGTTGTCCCATAATACTATTATGATTAATAAAATATAATAATAATAATAATATAATACTTTATTACTAAAATAATTTAGACTTGTATACCTTCAAAATGTCCAGTTCCTTCAGTACAGCCTGGTCATCATAGTCATCACCACTACATAGCTGCTTTAAACTTATGATTGTAGTGCTCACAATGTGGTCATTTCCAGAACTCAGGTCCAAGTCCTTTATTATATTTGATAGATCTACGCCCTGGACAAAATATACATTTTACGTGATCAAGATTAACCACGCACATCACAATTCTTGGAATCAGATTATAAAAGTAAGAGAAAACTATTGTATTATTGGCTGAATATAAATATGTCGACTGGAGAGTCCACAGGTAACCAACATTATAGCAAAAGGACATGTTATTGTTCAATTTTAGATGGATGTTTTAAAAATCTAGTTTGTTAGTGCAGTGCTGCCTTTTTGCAAGTCCGTTGGTAAGCGATTACACCAATCTTAATACTCGCATATCTACTTGGTATGCTGTACTTTGTATGAGTAACTTGTGTGAGTAACTTAGAAAATATATTTATGAATGAAGCTAACATTGACTGATGCATTGGTATGATATGATTTTATGAATATTTTAGCAAATCATTTTAATACCTGTGCTTGAAACTGAGCTACAGCTTCCTCGACAGCCTCCTCAGGAGTCATGTCGAATTCTTCGATATTCTCTTTGACCACTTCGTCATACGTCTCCTGAGTTATTACTCGAACCATGTTTACTAATAAATGTTATTTAGATATCGAAATTTACACAATTTGAAAGGTATTACACGAAATTTTATTCATTTATCAACACCAGAAGGCAAAACGCAAGACAAAATTGAATATTGCAAAACTTTTCAAAACAAATAAACGTCTCTGAAACAAACGTCAACTTTGACAGTTTTTTTCTATAATGAGAATCTGATGTTGATACATTTGCCAGTTCTTTAATTGGCATGCTTAGTGGCATGAACTCAGAGTAACTATCAAATAGAGTTGTCATTAGTGTATACCGGTAAGAGACAAAAGTGCAATACACCCAACCAATTTCAAAACTAATCAAGTTGCCTATGGAAAAAGTCATGTGGATTAATTTTACTTACCTACATAGTTTGGGTAGTTAATGCTACAAAATTCCACTATATTCTTAGGCCAATTAAAAAATTATTTCGTATTTTCTATACCTTGTTGCAGTCATGCGAGTCTTAAAAGATATAATCTATATTTATATATATCAACAAGGTAAAATTAAGTTAAATTAGTTGACTTAGGAATGAAAGATTATGTTTTCGTTTTACGTTCATTTTGGCTTTTGCAGCCTAAAACACAACAATGCACCATTGTTTATATATTCTATACACACAAACACATATCAGGATAACACTACAACATCGTTTTTTCATTGTTAACTCAGGATTTACTAGAACTACAAATATTTCTTACTGTTTGGCACACTTGCGAAGTGTGCCCAGCAAAATAATGTCAGGCTACAAGCAGGACAAAAAAATATTTTTCAGCTCTGTCACTCCTTGGGAATAGTGTATATACCCAATTCACTCAGTCATGATATTATTACTACCGTGGTAGTAACTCTTTTGATACTTCGTCTGAGGGCATGCATGAAAATTGCAACGAATGATATCTTTATTTAAATAGTTCAGTTCTTAGATTCAGTGCTAGTTTAATAAACTATTAACCATTTTAAATATAACATAATTATATCTAAAATGGTAATCATTTATTCCATCAAGAGTCAAACGGCTAGACACAATCCAAACTTCATTATTATAATGACATCGACACAAGAGAGGTTAACACATTTTTTAAATGGTGTTCAATTATTTACAGTTTTGAAGGTCACAACAGATCAAATAATTTGCTTAGGATAAGTACGTACCCCACAGCTATCATATTTTTAAGATATATTTTAGTTTGTCTTCAAACTCTAAATAAAGATATTAATATACTTTTACAATTTCTGTTATTTAGTTTTGTATTTTATTCCAACCTCCAACAGACAAAGAGATCAACGAGAGACAGCGAGTTAAAAATTAACGTGTTAATAATTAGAGAGCTGGCAGGATGGGCATATTAGTTACTATAGTTAAGTTCAACAAACATAATCATATAGTATATGTAACATAAAGTGATAAACAGTTCAAAATAAGTACGAATGCAGTAGTCCATAAACCTTTAAATATTTTCAAAATACCTCTTAAACGTTACCTCGTTCAATGGTGTGCAGTTGTTTTCTCAATTAAACCAGTACTTCAGTCACAATTTTTTTTTCGAATATAGTGCGAAATATGTGCCAGAAGCTAGCACCACATGTGTAAATCAAAACATTGGTTACGAAACCATGAACTTGCTTTATATTATTTTATGTTATATTATTAGTAAAACTGAAATAGTAAGAGTTATAAGTTCGCTCAGTAATACTCGTGCTGTTGGTTTTGACGGTATA
Organism: Selenia dentaria; assembly: GCA_917880725.1. NCBI lineage: Eukaryota > Metazoa > Arthropoda > Insecta > Lepidoptera > Geometridae > Selenia > Selenia dentaria. The sequence continues at coordinate 23,069,568 of OU862898.1, forward strand.
TGTACAAGGGTGATTAAGGAATGTTCAATGATTATTTCTCCAATCTTACAATATTTGATATGTTTTGTCCTTCTCTACGGGTTTGTTCCCAGAGAGGCTCAAACAGGCAATAGTTCAACCACTTTATAGAAAAGATGATAAACTTGACATGAATAATTATCGTCCTATCACTTCGATTCCTATATTTTCAAAAATATTTGAAAAAGCTATGCACCATCGTATCAATGACTATGTGGTCAAGTTTGGTATTATCAAGGAAGAACAAAATGGTTTTCAAAAAGGTAAATCATCAACTCTAGCAGCTTACACTCTTGTTAGTAAAGTAGTAGAACAAATTGAAAAACCTTTCCTATTTCAGTGCTCTTTTTCGATATGAGCAAGGCTTTTGATTTCGTTAATCACAAAATGCTTTTAACTAAATTCGAAAACTATGGACTTAGAGGAGCAGTTCTTAACTGGCTTCATAATTACCTTTCTGGCCGTAAGCAATCTGTTGAGATAACTTCTCTTAATAAAAGACAAATATCAATATCTTATAGATCTGCCTACCAAGCTAATAGCAGTGGTGTACCGCAAGGTAGTATATTGGGCCCACTACTGTTTTTACTGTCCATAAATAACTAGCCTTCGGCCGTTGACCATAAATGTATACTCTTTGCCGATGATGTATCAGTTGTTGTTCATGACAATAATAAATCCACAATTGATAAACATAGAGATCTGTTAAATTTTGCAACTGACTCTATAGTTACTTGGTTAGACTCCAACAACTTACGTGCTAATATCTCGAAAACTAGATCTATAATTTTTTAAACTATAAATCAATAAAAAAATATTGTAGTGTAATGTGTAAAGGCCAACAAAAATAATCTACAGATGAATACAAGTTTCTTGGCATATATGTAGACCAACATTGTAATTGGAAGTAACACATTGAGTACGTCTGCTCCAAACTTAATCGATTTGACTTTGCACTAAAACGATTACGGCATACAGTTAATTAAAATGCTGCACTCACTGCCTATCATGGCTATGCAGCTTCAGTTCTGAGGTATGGTCTTCTACTTTGGGGAAACTCTACCAATGTCATGAAGGCATTCCTAGTGCAAAAAAATGTATCAAAGCTGTTTGCGGTGTCGGTCCTCTTGATCGTGTAGACCACTTTAAAAAAATCTAAAATGATTAACTCTAACGGGCTTGTATATCATGCAAGAAGGACTTTTTGTAAAAGAGCATCCTCACCTATTTGAAAAATTAGGAAATAATAAGTATCCTCGACTAGTTAGTAGAGATCCCACCAGGCTACGTACACCCACTTGTAATACTGCCTTACTCGAAATTGTAATGTTATGTCTATTAAAATTTTTAACAATATTCCAGTGGCAATCAGGGAGCTCCCATATAAATATTTTAAATTTTTAATTACACCAGTGGCTGACTGAAATCTGTTTCTATTTGTATAGAAACAGTTTTCAAAGACTTTATGAAGTTTAAAAAGTGACTATTTTATTAATATTATATTGTAATATAGGTATATTATGCATTTGAATTTAGTTATAATTTCTGGTTGGATGTGTAATATTAGCTGTAATTATAATTCTTTGACTAATAGTGATTAAGATATTGTAACATTATGGGCCTGACATCTTTTATCTTTAAGTTTTGTAATTATTTGACGTTAATATTATTTAATTTAATTTCTTTATTTAAATTGCAGTCTATTAATTTATAAACATTTAAACTGTATTTTTTTCTGTTTGCTACTGTCATTGTAATGTATTTAATTTTTGTATGCCAGTTATTGGTGAAGCATGCTGAACCTATTTAATACTCGTAGCTTAACAACTTTATTGTCCCATGTTTCGTGCAAAATAAACAAATTTCAATTTTAAATAACAAAGAACCGTTATCGGCTCACTCTGTTGTCCGTCTGTTCATCTGTTTGTCTGTGAAGATCCATTTTCATGCATAAAAAGTGAAAAATCTGAAGTCCGTAAATGTGTAACAACAATGATAACAAAAAAGTAATATACTATTGATATGATGAACTGAAATAAAAATATACTGTATTAATAACTTATCGAACTTATTATGTAGGCAGTTACGGCTATAACCGTGTTTATGGATCGACAGTTTGGCCTTTGACCTAGTATGTTTTCGGTTTTAAAGCAAGAAAGAATGTTATTATTTATTGATAAAAAGATGCCTTCTTAATGTATGAAGCCCTTGCTGCGCGTGTTCAACTCGCACTTAGCTGGTATTTTTAAGACTTCGTTGAGTTACATACACGTTTATTTTGTAAATTGAACATACGATAAAAACACGATAATTTTGCAGAAGTACATATAGTACATTTTTTAACCCTCGGGTCTGGCAGCACTGTAGTCCACCCACAGGCTAACAGAACAGACTGAACAAACAGATGCTAGAGCAATGGGTATGAATAGACTATCCTGCAGTATTAGGCTACTGATTTAGGGCTGGAATCATACTGCAACTGTTTTTCTCGCGATTTACGTACCTAACTCTACAAAAGTGCAGTTAAATGATAAATGGTCGAATATTTGGAATCGAACAAGAATGATCAAAGGTAGGCATTTTGGCTTAATTCAGCCTACCATACCTTCAAAACCTTGGTTTTTTAAGTTTTTAAAATGCTGAGAAATGGGTCACTTCCACCGTAATTCGTTTGCGCTTAGGTCACGTTTGTTCTCCCGTGTTTCTTGCTAAAATCAGGGTCAGGGATCATTCGCTTTGTGAGTGTAGCCTAGATGACGGTACTTTAAATCACATTTTCTTTTCATGTCCTAAGTTAAATTCTTCTTTGTATGATAAACTTAATTCTGATATCGCTAGACCTACTGATATTAACTCTCTTTTATCGCTTGTTTTCACACCATTTATTTATATGTTATGTAATTTAATTAAAACCAATAATATACGTGCGTAAAAGAGAAACCAGTTTTTAATACTTTTGATATTCATATTACTTTCATTTGATTCCGTACCGTACAATGGTCACTCCTTCAGGGTTGGGGGAGTACAAGGGCAAAATATCCGCAAAAACATTACACTGGCAGAGTAACGTCTTTCCACGTTAGATTAGATTCTTTGTGAATTTGATTATAATTTAATTATTAATTTATTATAATTTTTATTTATAATTTAATAATTTAATTTTAGATTCTTTGCCCCTGCGACTTGTTTGAGTGTCACAACTTTGCCAGTATCTGTTACATGATAGTTTCATAAACTGTAGGAGAAATTAAAGTAAACTTTTAGAATATTAGGTCGGTAGGAGGTCGGTGATTAGAATCAAGCAAACTGATCCACTCCAGTGATTACTCTAAAACACACAAACACAACATAAATAAGAACAAAATTCAAAACAAAAACATCATATCATTTATAATAAAAATAATACTAATAAAAATTCATACATTTATAAAATACATAATATTATAATTTAATTTTATTTCTACTAATGTAATTACATAATATACGGTTAATTGAAGAAGAAAAAGTAAGGGACAGAAGAGATTTGAATGAAATAGGACGGGATATTTTTTGTGGAAGAATATCATACAGTGAATATTTCAAATTTGGACAGCTAAAGAAAATATGATCACAGTCTCCTTCATCTAAGCTACATTCGCATAACAAACTTTTCCGAATCCTCAGTTTGGCCAAGTGAACGGGGGTACAAGCATGACCCAGCCGGAGGCGGCAGACCGTCGATGTAGTGACTTTGCTGAATTTGCGAAATTTGAAAAACCAAGGAATTTTGGGAAGAAACGGTTGAATGTCGCCATAATACTTTCCTTTTAGAACTTTTGATGATTCCCAGTATTTGGACCAAGAATCATGTAGATGAGATTTAGGGAGAAGGGAGAGATCGTGAGAATATAGCTTGAAATGTTCCAGAGAACCAATATTTAAAGCAGCCTTGGCACATGAATCCGCAGTGTCATTACCTGGAATTCCAGAATGACCAGGAATCCAGGCAAGAACAACCTTTAAACCCATACTGTGGCACTCAAATAGACATTGTTTTATCAGAAGAGTTAGGGGGAAGCGAGAAAAACAGCGGAAGGGGTTGGATAAAATGGATTGAAGGCAACTTTTAGAATCAGAGAAAACTATGGAATTGTTTAGCTTGTGAGACTTTATGTAACGAATCGCTTCCAAGACAGCAAGAGCTTCGCCTGAAAAGACTGAAGCATGAGAAGGACATTTAAAACTCTAAATAATTTTGAAAGAAGGAAACCAAACTGCTGCCCCAACAACACTTTCATCGGATAATTTGGAAGCATCAGTGAAAAAAAATGTGCCATCCTAAAAACTGAGAATATAAAAGTTCACTGAATAACCCACGGAGGTTGACCGAATCTTTATCAATACCAGAGTTCAGACGAATATCAGGATGAAATATGAGAGCTTGATAAGAAGTTAAGTAAAGGGGATTGGATGGAAACTGATAAACAGGGCATGGTAGTCTAGTAAATTTAATAAAACTATGAAGAAGACAAGGAATATTATCTGAGACCTGAGAACCGTAAAGGTTTACCAGAATGCTTAAATTAGGGAGAAGAGGGTGATTAGAATTTGGAACCAGTTTAAAGAAAAACCTATCCGAAAGAAACTGCCTGCGTAGAGGGTTCACCACATTCAATCTGCATGGCATTTATAGGAGAAGATTTCATTGCACCAAGGATTATACGCAAACATTTAGATTGGATTTTAAATATTTTATCTTGACCAGATTTGTTACATAGATTTAATAAGAAACAGCCATACTCCCAATGGCTCCGGACTATAGCGTTGTATAACAACTTTTGAGAATAAGGGTGGGAACCCCACCATACTCCAGAAAGGGATCGTAATACGTTGACACTTTTTTCGCACTTTTGGGAGATATAATCAAAGTGAGGAATCCCAGACATTCTAGAGTCAAGTTTGATACCTAAAAATTTTGTGCAATTAACTTGAAGGATAAAGTGAGAACCTATTAACAATTGAACTGGAGGGATTATCTTTTTTTTTGTAAAAACTACAACCGAGCTTTTTTGAACAGCCAAACATAAGCCATGTAAGTGAAGCCAATCTCCCAGATACGAAAGTGCTGAATTCAGTCTGTCAGCAGCTTGATTAATAGATTGAACCTTAACATATAGAGCCAGGTCATCGGCATACTGAAGAACCTGACAGAAAGAGTCCACAGATTTATCTAAGTCATAGGTGTACAAGCTGTAAAGGATTGGACTTAAAACGGAGCCTTGAGGAAGACCTTTCCAAACAGACTTAGGGGGAAGAAGGTTATATTTAGATTTGATAATGACAGAACGTTCCATAAGCATATTACAAATAAAACGAACAAGCTTAATAGGTACATCAAGTCTAATGAGTTTGTTCCTAAGCACGGAAAGCAAAACATTGTCATATGCAGAAGTTATATCTAGAAATACACCAACGAGATATTGTTTTTCCTTAAATGCTATATAAATATCAGTAGTTAACAGACTAAGACTGTCCATAGTACTATAACCCTTTCGAAACCCAAACTGAGACTTTGGGATAATTGATTTACTCTCCACAAACCATTCAAGACGATGTTTTATTAAATGTTCAGTGGTCTTGGCTAATACAGAAGACAATGCTATAGGTCTGTAACTATTCGGATCAGATGGATCTTTGCCAGGTTTTAGAATAGGAATGACAATTTGGGATTTCCATTCAATGGGAACTATACCATAATAAAAAAAATGATTAACTAGCTCTAAAAATATTTTATGGCATTTCTCAGATGACTTAATAATAAAAGAATAAGGAATACCATCTATACCAGGAGCTGAATCTGACAGACCATCAAGAGCAAGCAACAATTCGTTTAATGAGAATGGGCTATCAAAACAATTAAGAGAAGCCAAAGGAGATATAGGAGAAGGCAATGAGTCTTCAGATGGAACTGAAGGAGGAGCAAGATTATTTGAAAATGACTCCAACCACAGAGATGTATCATTTGATGTAATATTTTCATAGTTAAGTGAACCTCGAAAACGCCTCAACTGATTCCAAACAATAGATGAAGGAGTTTTTGGAGATAAATGTTCACAAAAACCAATCCAACCTTGTTTCTTCCTTTTGGAGGCCAATTTTTAAAGCTTTGCAGCTGACTGTTGATACTCTAAAAAATTTGATATTGTCATAGAGGAATTATAAATTATCTCATCTTCATTCCGCTTTCTAACGGCAGCAGTGCATTCAGCGTCCCACCATGGAGTAGAGATCCTAAAGCTTTTACCTGGTTTTTTAATAGGAATATGCATATCAGCAGAGGAAATTATAATATCAGTGAAAATCTTATAAGAGACAAGAGGGTCAACATGCACAGGGAAGATAGAGGAAGCGTCTAGTTTTAAATCAAGGGAGGAGGAATAAGATGACCAATCAGCTGAAGAAAGTATGTATTTTAAGCAAGGAGAAGGATTGCAGAAAGGAGACATATTATTGGGTAAGGACACAATTATAGGAAAATGATCACTACCATAAGAAAGGGGAAGGACTTTCCATATACGACGAGAAGAAAGGGAAGCGGAACAAAGAGAGAGATCAACAACACTTTTCGGATTTTGACCAGGTCGGACCCTACGAGTGGGAGAACCATCATTGAGCACACAGAGGTCAATGTCATTGAAAATATCTAGAAGAGAAAGACCAAATAAATCAGAGTGACTAGATCCCCACATCATGTGGTGGGCATTAAAATCACCCGAAAGCACTAAAGGTGGAGTGATTGATGAAAAAAGAAATAGTAAATCAGGAATAAGAGCAGAATCAGGATGTGGGATATACACTGAAACAAAAGAAATATCCATAGACCTGACACCAACGATGTTGATCTCAGGAAGATGAGGAGGGAGGGAAATTTGAGAAAACTATAGGGAGCGCCTTATGAATAGAGCACTACCAGCATACCCATCAGCCCTGTCATCCCGGAGACAGGAGTATCCTGAGACCCGAAAATGGGACCCAGGAACCAACCAAGTCTCCGAAATGGCAATGACTGATGGGTGAAATCTTGAAATTAAGTGAGTCAATTCATGCTTCTTGCGACGCAAGCTCTGTGTGTTCCACTGAAGTATTGCGACTGGATCCATACTGGGAAAGGGAGACTAATTGAGTGAGTTTATCGGCTACGTTGGACGGTAAGGGGTTAGGGTTCATTAAAATAATGTTAATAATTAGAGTGATTAAAGTTTCCAACATAGAATTGTCTTGTTGTGGAGATACATTAAGAGATTGGTTGATACCTAACGCACAACCATTAGCCAATACTGATTTAGGAACGGAAACTATTTCATTATGGGCAGTCTTGTCATATGACTTCCCTTGAGGAGGTTTTGGGTGGGGACTAGAGTAGACAGTCTTAACATATGATTGAGAGGTCTCAGATCTTGATGATTTCGCACGAACAAATGATTGTGATGAAAAGGGGAGATGAGAAGCAGACTCTTTAGAGACTTCCGCGTAGGAGCGGGTAACCTGAGGGACTTGAGCAGAGGCTTCCTCGTAGGAGATGCTATTTAGGGACATCATAGACTTGATGGATTTTTGTCTTTCTAACTCGGGGCAAGATTTATCGGTGGCAAAGTGATGGCCGGAGCAGTGAAGACAAGATGCATTTATTTCAGAGACATCGCAGCTAGCACCAACGTGATTCTTACCACATCGGAAGCATCTAGGTTTCGATCAACACTGAGCTTTGGCATGGCCAAATTTGCAGCATGAATGGCACTGAATAGTGGGGTATTGTTAGAGCTCCACAGGTAGGGAGGTATAATATGAAAAGACTCGGTTAGGAAGCATTTGACCCTGGAAAGTCACCACAACTGATTGAGTTGGGATCCAAGATACTTTATCATCATCGATATTTTTCCGGCTGAGTCGTCTAGCTTTCATGACTTTACCACAGCCAATAGGGAGTTCCAGGGATTCGACAAATTCAGACATAGAAATGTCAGTTGGAACTTGGCGGATAATACCCATCCTAGTGACAATAAATGTTGGGATAGTAGCTGAGTATTTGCTAGAACTCAGAATCGGGAGACTAACAAATTTATTTGCATCATCAGCTGAAGAAAATTCAACAGAAATTTTATTGCGACCGACTTTTTAACACCATCAGAGCAGATGTTTTCTATTTTGTGACTTTTAAGAAACTGTCCAAATCTGATCGGACGTAATACCAATCCCGCAGATGGATCCTCTTCTACACGTGATACATAGACCACATAAGGCCCCTTGTCTAATGCAGTATAACATAATCCGCCAATAACCATTGAAGGGTCAGTGTAAACCGTCTCAATGGAGGCAGCAGCTAACTCTGGGGAGATGATTGTTTTTTTGGCAGGCGGCTCAGCCTCTAGATTTAAACGCCGTTTGGTAGATGTAGAACCTTCAGGCGGAGGATCAGGCTCGGGTGGGTCGAACCACTCCATTACGGGACTTTGAGGATAACCCTCAAATGCAAAAAGACACAAAAATAACTTACTCTACTTACCGCAACTAATCTTACTTACACTACTATAAAACTACACTATATTTAGAACAATCGCGGAGGGCTACACAGCTAAAATAAACATTTATAATCTCCCAACAAATTTACTCCGTAGTGAAGTGATCACCAGATCGGCATTTGTTCTCGCACGGGTAGTAGTCTATCTAGTCGTCTTTCCACGTTAAAAAGCCACATAAGAAGAAGACTCTCCTGCGATAAGTTATATACCTATACGATTTCTAGTCTGTGATTCTGATCCTGCTGATTCCTGCGTTCCGAAACTACTTATTGTAACAAGTTTTACTATCTTAATAACTTAAAACTCTTACGTAAAAACATGAAATAAATCTTAAAAACTTTAGTTTTATGTGAATTTCCATTACAAACTGATGAAAACCTGTAAATTTTGTACCTGTGTGTTTTTATCTAGATCCTGTGTATGAAAACCTTTGAGTAAAATGTGTCACTAACAAACATGTGAGTTACAAGGAAATAGTTTTCGAACTCATCTCTAGCAGATGACGCATCCAGTGATAAAAAACGTACAAAAGCTGTGAGGTAAACGATATTTTTTTCATTTTGTGCGTAATTACAAACATTTCATTTATATACCTAGATATTCTCGATTATATACCTAGATCAATTAAACGTGTATCACAATGAGTTTCCTTGGGAAACTATTTGGTGGGAAGAAGGATGAAAAGGGTCCATCAACCCATGAAGCAATTCAGAAATTGCGCGAGACTGAAGAATTATTGGTGAAAAAACAAGAATTTCTGGAAAAAAAGGTAGAATTAGAGATTCAGACGGCGAAAAAACATGGCACTAAGAATAAGAGAGGTAAGTATTCCTACAATTTCATAATTCTAAAATTTCAAATGTCTATTGTTGTGGCGACCTTGTTCTGTTGATCAAATAAAACTTATCTGCGAGTGTTTGGTTCTGGCGTGCCAATCGTAAAAGGTGAATGTAGGTTTATTATTAATACGCCTAATGCCTATGACATGTATAAATCAATCGTCTGATGTCTGTCTAGTTGGTATTTGTAGAACCTATAGTTCTACAAATACTAACTACAAACTATAGGTCCTACAAATACCAACTAGAAACTTAGTACTTGTAGAACCTATAATTCTACAAATACCAACTAGACATACTACCACAATAATAGTGAAATAGTGTTAGTGCTGATGCGAGTGCATCCCTGCTCTATTACTCAGTTACTTTTCATTACATTTACAGTTCATTACATCACCCAAGTGTGTGATGAAGGAAACAAAGATATAGAAGACAAAGATGCTTGGAATACTCCACTTCTGACAAGCTGTCATTCTGACACCCATAAAATGTAATATTAGTTCGCTTTCTCCATCGTTTGTTGTCCTTCCTATCCGCGCGAACTGTTATTGGCAAAATTGTGGTTACGCTGCACAAGCCATACAAACAAGAAGAAGAAGAAGAAACATTGGTAACATCTATTTAAAAAGAATGACCCTGAGTTTCTGGATGCTTCTTCTCCGTAGGCTCTATATATTTTGGAATGCAGCGGTAGAGTCATTTAAGTACATTATAATGAAAAATTGATATTCATAAGTGCGTCTTTGATGCCTAAATTGAATAAATGATTTTGACTTTGCGGAAATTTGTAACATTTTATGATGTTTGTTACCTCTGAAGCACATGTGAAGCAGCTCAATGAATTTGAGTGATATTTGAAATAGGAACAGCTTTAATATAAACATGTAAAATACAATTTGTTCATTCTTAATACAGCTACATAACATAGTACTCGGTGTTTCCCTTATTCCATCCCTGCCCAGTCCAGAACTTCATTGGATGCTTTTATCATGATTCATAATGTAGATTCTGAGTGACTGGAATAACCTTACTTTTTTATCCCACTCAATAACTAGTTATCTCACAATGATGATTACTCCATGCAGACAAGGTACTAAAAAATGTACATAAGAAGTTAAGAATCATTAAGAAGTCTGATATCAATTCATATCCTTTAATTTCAGCTGCAATTGCTGCACTCAAACGCAAGAAGCGTTATGAAAAGCAGCTGACACAAATAGATGGCACCCTTACACAGATAGAAGCGCAGAGAGAAGCACTAGAGGGGGCCAACACTAACGCTCAAGTACTCAACACCATGAGAGACGCGGCTAATGCTATGAAACTGGCTCATAAGGATATGTAAGTCATTTATTATTAGCTAATATAGCACCGGAGGACAAGAAATACTTTGGACATTTCCCACCTTATTACAAAACGTGGATTAATGATAGTCCAGAGTGTAAACCATGGTTTAAGAAAATTTCACTTAAAGCAGGGCTTAAACTCGAGACTATATTTAGTCCACATTTTATAATAAGATAGTCTTTGTTTAGAATATAAATACAATACAATACAATACGAAAATTCTTTATTGATAACCAATCATAAAAGAAAAACATAATACAATCAAAAGCGCTACAGTAGATTGGACAATTGGCGGCCTTATCGCTATAGCAATCTCTTACAGGAAACCTTGCATGGAGAGGATTCTTAATAATAATGCGGTAGTAGATGCTAAAATAAACATTATATTATAATAATTAATTAAAATAAATAAATAAATATAAATAAAATTAAATAATTATAAACTAATACATACATACTATTAAAATATAAACATAAATACAATATTTTAATACATAATAATCATTTAAAATAAAATATAATTCAGTAGTTATTTGATAAATATTGCTTCATATGACTGGCTGATTACCAAATTTGATAGATTCCCGCGTTCTGAGCTGCTGGTCCCAGGTTCGCTCCCGGTTGAACATTTTTGTGCATGAACATGTCTGAGTTGTGTCTGGGTATAAAATTGTGTATATCAGTTATCAGGTCACCATAGTACAGGCTCTGTCGAGTTTAGGACCTGACGACTTTGAGTTTATGCTGTTCCATATGATTAAAAAATACTGAACATCTTGAAAGATACAGCTAGTATGAGATTGACTTATAAACACAAGTAAAGTAAGTTTTAGTTAACAATAATTATTATTATGAAAGCAGTTCACATGTTTAGAATAATGAGAGATTCATTGTAAATTGTGAACACTATAGCTCAAGTGCATGAAGGAGGTGGCAATAAGTATAAATTAGCTCTCTAAAAGCTGCATACTTAGTACTTATGCAGCTAATGATATGAAGCTTCTTCAAACTGGACAATCTGCACAACTATCTATCAATCAGAAACAACAGGAAACTTGGACAGGAACCTACTTCCTCTGATTTACCAGCACATGCTCTAGTCAACAAAGATGCCAAGACTCTTATCAGAGTGTTATAGTTTTATTACATAAAATTTTCAAATTGAAAAAAAAACTGAACAAGAACACGAATGACCTCGCTAAAAACTTATTAAAATGTAAAATGCCTAAAACCATGGCACATTCTGACTTTGTACACTCGAGATTGAGTCTCTTTCCATATTAAAACAAGTTTTATTAGGTTATATGTTTTTTTATTTATAATGCTTTTGTTCACAGACATCAAGGGGTCCGTGACATTGTTTATATATATTATATTATAAACTTTCATTCTTTTTTTTATAATTACTAAAGGAATACAGGAGGACATTATTTATTATTTATGTTATATATTTAGAACCTCTAAGTAACATAATAATAATAAACCCGCAGGGGCGGCCTTGTACCCGCAGGGGCGGCCTTGTGGCGAGCCGTCGGTGAGTGGCGACACCGTGGACCCTGATTCTCCCTGGGGTTAAATGAGACCCCTGACCCCCGGCTTGCCTTAATTGGCCGTCCGGGGGTGGAGACGCAAGAGCAAGTAACTAAAAGCTCCAAGGGTGGAAGTGTTATAGGGCATAACGCCGGTAGAAGCGCTCTAGTGAAACCGCAGCACACCTCTCGACACCCTTTAGCCATCCACACCAACGTTGCCCCTTTTGTCACCACTCATGGTGGCCTTTATGGGGGGCCCGTTTACTGGATGGCACCACCTGCCTATTATGCCAATATTATAACATGAGACTAAAATTGGCAGTTGCTGTAGTCTCTTCCATAGCCCACTATCTTCCTTATCACTAATAAGTTCATATCGATAAGGAAGATAGGGTAATATTATTACCCTTCATCCTACATTTTTTCTGTTTTTTGTACTCCTTTGTATTTTTATACCAAACAGGCCTCTAAGTGTTGGCTACAGCCCCACTTATGCCTTTGTAATTCCGAGATTTTGTTTTGAATAAAAGAAATAATAATAATAAAAATAAAGGAGTAATAATAAAAGCCTTTATTCACTGACGTTACAATTTTTTTGTATAAATTAATATTTGAACTTAAATATTGTTCTTTTGTTCATAATTACAAGTTGTGGCATCGCCATCCTGTCTTTAGTCAGGTTGTCCTTGGACATAGGCCTCCTCCATGCATTTCCACCGAGATATCACTGAATGGTATCAAAGGGATGGAAAAAGGAGAAGAGGAAGGCAAATTAAGAGATGGATGAATAAGAGATGGAGAAGGATGATATGCCGAAAGGCTGGAGGAGGTCAGCGCGTGATAGAGAAGGGTGGAATGCATGAATGAAGTTACATAAACTAAGAAATAAGAAATAATATAAAAAAAAATAAGAAATGAAGTAACATAAACATCACATTAAACTTTGTGTTTTGTTGTTTCCAGTGATGTCGACAAAGTGCACGACATAATGGACGATATAGCAGAACAGCACGACATATCTCGCGAGATCACAGACGCCATTAGCAACAATGTCGCCTTCCCCAACGATATCGATGAAGACGAACTTGAGAAAGAATTAGAAGAGTTGGAACAAGTCAGTACTCCGTTGTTAATTATTACTACAGTACCTGGAGCTTTGCTTGTTGTTTTTTTGATAAACCTAAACTGTTTTTTGGCTTAGTGTTGCTTAACAACGCCATCTATTGTCAAGTAGCTTCAGTGTTGCTGTGTCGGTAAAACAGTTTGTTGTAGCAATTTTTTAATTCACTGAAAACGCGGATAAAACAACGGTTTCTAAAACTGAAACCTACCTAGATCGATTTATCGCCCCGGAAACTCCCTTCATGCAAAATTTCATGAAAATCGCTGGAGCCATTTCCGACATTCAGATTATATATATATACATATATACAATAATTGCTAGTTTAAAGAATTACAGATATAATAAAGTAGCTGTGCCCCACAGTTTACTGATGATGAATCTTATATAGCTTATTTTACTCAGGGTGAATGTAGCTTTCCAATGGTGAAAGAATTTTTGAAATCGTTCCAGTACTTTTTGATCCAATTTGTTACAAACATACATACAAATCTTTCCTCTTTATAATTTTATGTATGATTATTTATATAGAACTACAACAATTTTTATTATTATCATGTTAGAAATTACTGACATGTTATTGCGTTGCATACGAACAGAAGGTTCTGTTCGCCATGTAGTTATTATTTAAGGCGAGACAGAATTCGTTATTTTCACTGCACTAACTTGAAAAGTTTTTCATTCTATGATTTTTGAATGCCTGCCTAGCAAGACTAAAGTTTGTGATTTTAGGAATGCGCGGGTTCGAATCTCGTCCTAGGATGAAAGAGAGAAGGCGATAGCGCGTGCTAGTAATAAATTTGCTAATTACAAGGAACAATAAAGCAACGCACAACGCAATAAAAAAAGAAATGAGTTTGACTTGGAGATATTTATAGTGTTACTTTTTAAAGCACTAACGCCTGCTTTAGCGATCTCAAACATTGAAATTTATAAAGAGAAAATATCACATACTCGGACGGGATTCGAACCCGCGTCTTCTAACTCTCCGTGTCAGACGCCATTGACCAACTAGGCCACCGAGGTTCGGGTCCGAGCATCGATTTTTAATTTTGGACAGTACTGTCAAAGCTGTTCAATAGACGTCGCTCTGTCCCCGTAAGACGGTTAGTCAGATAGAAAGTTAAAAATCGATGCTCGGACCCGAACCTCGGTGACCTAGTTGGTCAATGGCGTCTGACACGGAGAGTTAGAAGACGCGGATTCGAATCCCGTCCGAGGATGTGAATTTTTCTCTCTATAAATTACAATGACTTGGAGATCTCAACCGATAACCAATATTAAGCAACGCTTTGCTGCGGTTTTTGCGGAGTTGCATCGAGGGCACCTTAAGCCGTCGGTCCCGGTTATTAGTCTTAAGACAACAGCCGTTAGGCTATGTCGAAGGGCTTCGTGCGGCCTGAATACCTCAACGTGGGTTGACCACTAGCCTATCCATCAAGCCGCACTAGGCCCGCGTGGTGGCCCAACTCCTGTCTCTCTGAGAGAAATGTTCGAGGCCCAACAGTCCCAACAACAGGAACATAATATGCTGATTATGTTGTTACTTATAAAGTGACAATCGCTTAATACATGCAACTGTACTTTCGCATTTCAATAGTGTGATATAACTGAAAAGTAAGAAGAAGAGTATTAAATTATCAAAATACTAAGCATTATTAGCGATACTATGCTTTATCAAATTATATTATGAAGATTATGAAGGGTTGCAACATTAATACGAAAGTTGAAACAAGCTGTTCAATAGATGTCGCTCCGTGCCCGTAAGACGGTTAAGATCAGATAGAGAGTTCAAATTAGTTGTTTGGACGGCGAGCCTCGGTCTCGGCCTAGTGGTCATGGCGACTGACACAGAATGTCGGCAGACGCGGGTTCGAATCCCGTTTGAAGATGGCAATTTTTTCTCTAAATTGCAATGATGACCTTATGCTCAAACTTTAAACATTTTATCACTGTTTTTCAGGAGGACCTCGATAAAGAAATGTTGGGAATCAATGTACCTACTGACAGCCTACCAGATGTTCCGGCTTCAGAGTTGGTGCACGACAAACCTAAGCCTAGCAAGTCCAAAACTGGTAAGAAATTTGTATCACTTTCTGTTCCTTCATGGGTCCTGTTGGATCTTAATGTATGTTTTAGAGATGGGTTGGAGAGGATAGAAAGAAACAAATTAATGATTTTTTTTATGTATTTGAGTGGGGATTGCAGACCGCATTGACCCTTAATACTAGGAATACGAATAGGATAGCTGTATCTAGTTTAAGACTTGTGAAGACTAATTGTTCCTAGGAAATTGTGTGCGTTTTTATTGTTAAAGTAAAATTCGAAAACACATAACTGAGCTCACAGAGGGGTAAAATTAAAAAACCTTTTAATAAAAAATATATTATTAAATCCGACATTATATAGACGACAAAGATGCTTGGAATACTCCACTTCTGGCAAGTTGTCATCTGCCACCCATAAAATGTAATAATAGTAGTACCTAAGTAGAAACATTGTAAACATCTGTATGAAAAGAATGGCCTGGAGTTTGCTTCTCGGTAGGCTCTATATATTTTGGAACGCGGCGGTAGAGTCTTTAATAGTAGATTATTAGCCAAGGGCTGTAAGGCATCAATTGCAGCCCGCCTATAGTTCGAGGGTGCAATTGATGCTTACACCCGAGCTAACTACTCTGCTTTACATCTCGATTGTGAGGTAAGTAGAAAAAACCGGCATTACAAAAATTAAATTGATGACTATTATACTCATACGAAGACAAGGCTGCATAGCGAAGTGACCTCTTTTGTCATTGGGCTGAATGCATGATGTCTATTGCCAGTATGATGGTTAGATGTACGCGAACTTTTTGAAAGAGTGAAGTGTTTTTTTTAATTACTTACCGCTCTAGGGCTTTTTATAGCTACATTATTACCCTAGAGCGCTAATTGGTCATCTACAAGCCCCATTTGTGTTTTTTTTTAAATTACTTCCCGCCCTAAGGTTTTTCTAGCTACATTATTACCCTAGAGCGCTAATTGGTCACCTACAAGCCCCATTTGTGTTTTTTTTTAAATTACTTCCCGCCCTAAGGTTTTTCTAGCTACATTATTACCCTAGAGCGCTAATTGGTCACCTACAAGCCCCATTTGGGGGTAATAAGGACCTACTTACCGAATATGAGAGATGTAAAGTACATTATAATGCATGGTTGACGTTCAAAAATGCCTCTTTAATGCTTACATTGAATAAATCATGTTGACTTTTTGACTTTGACTTTGTATAGAAAAAATATCAACAATTTAAATTTTGTTACTTTGCCATGTGAATCCTGACTAGGCCTAGGCTTTCACAAATGTAAAAAAAATGTTCTCCTGTATTCATTTAGTAATTATAAAAAAAAAGAGTTTTTACATATAAAATATATAAAGAATGCCACGGACCCATTGATGTCTGTTAACCAAAGCATTATAAATTTAAAAAAAAAAACCTGCTTAGGTACATATGCACACCTTGCAGTAGTACTAGTTGTTACTACACTTTTTTATTACACGTTGTATAAATTGTTATCACTATATTAAAATATATGTAATTTCTTTTTACAGAAGAGGACGACGATTTGGCCCAGCTCGCGTCCTGGGCGACATAATTACGTTTCGCATTGTGATATATCTCGCGTTATTTATATAACTTGTATTACACCTAGTTTCTTTGGTTTGTGAGGGAGGTACTCTAAAGTGTTTTGTATGTATCGGTCAATATACTGCAGTGTTTATAACGACGCTCTGGATCAGTGGTTCTTAAAGTCAAAGACAAAGCATTGTTATTGCAGAACTAGCGATTGTCCGCGACATTAAAATTTTAGTAATGAGGTGTAAAGTGATCAACATTTTAGTGATGAGACATTGTTAAAAATATCTATGTTACCGTGGGCCAACACTTTGGAGTTAATTAATAAAGGGTTATTTCGTCTATAAATAACTAAAAGCAAAGCCGAAAATTCAATATTACAGAGATGCAGGTATGTAAATTATTTAAATACTAGCTGCTCTCCGCGGTTTCACCCGCGCGATGATGGATGATGATGATGATGAATCTTTGTATAGCCTATGTTACTCAGGGTGAATGTAGTTTTCCAATGGTGAAAGAATTTTTGAAATTGGTCCAGTAACTTTTGAGCCCATTCGTTACAAACATACATACAAAAAATCTTTCCTCATTATAATATTAGTATGATGAATTTTGGTGATTTCATACTCTTGTAGACTGTAAAAATCAACTTTTATGGGCCCATCATTTTTGCTTGTCACATTGATAACAGACTTGTCACCTTAGCAGCAACAATCACTGCAAGAGTTAGAGTATTTTAATAAATGCATGCTGTCTCGTTTCGACCTATTCCCTACCAGATTAATGTGATAAGGTCAGAAATAGTCGATCGGCAGGGTTATTATGTATCTCAGTTGCAATCAAATGTTGAGTGAAATCTGAAAAAATGGCTTTATGTCACTTTTGTCAGCTCCAGTCATCAACTTACTAAAATTTTTGCTTACTGGAGTTTTCAAAACTGACATAAATCCGCCATTTTTTCAAGATTACAATCATCATTTGATTATAAACTTGAAAAAACGCGGGTATATTATATCGGTACCTATAATTTCCCGGTTATGGTAATATTTGGGAATACATTTCTATCAAAGTAAACTTATAATATATAGTAAGGGAAACGATCAACATATTATTTTTGTTAAAATATTGACTGATTCCCCAAAATAGATTGAATCTCGTCTAGCGATTTAAAATAAATACACTGAAAAATCTTCACAGTACCTCTTTCACAAATCAATAATGTATAAATCTATCTATATCTAATTATAATATTAGTAACAGCTTTTCTTATGTACCGGTTAGTCGAGCCTTATTTAATTAAATACAATTCTTATATATAGATAAAATATTGAAAGATAACGAACGTCGGATCGCGTATGGAGTTAAGCATTGTACAGTTCAAACATTCGGCAACGCCGTTAGAGTGTACTGGGCAATCATTCTGCTGGTTAAAGTAATTTTGTCAGAACTGCGGTGCGAGCATGGACTATCGATGGGATAAAATAATAAAATAAAAGACAGCCCGCGGTATACCTATATCACCTAGATCCATACTAGAGATAAGGTATGATGGCTGTTAAGAGTCAGTTTATCGACTTGACAAGTTTATCGTGAGATCCATGCTCGCACGGCTGGGTTCGGTCCTAATCGAGATAATTATATATTCTATAATTATACAGATATTCGTTTTGCCTACCTGTTAGTCATACACTTGGACTCTGTCAGATTAACGTCATACAACATGATCCAAAGAGCTTTTTTGAGTGGGTTGTGTGGAGCGGCCCCAATATCTGCAGGGCTATTATGTATCTCAGTTGCAATCCAAAGGTGATTAATATCTAAAAATGGCGGCTTTATGTCACTTTTGTCAGCTCCAATCATTAACTTACTAACATTTTTGCTTACTGGAATTGTCAAAATTTTTCAGGATTTCAATCAACTTTTGATTGCAACTGAGAAACATTGGCGTGGGTATTAGGATATTGTTTGAAAATTTAAATAAATACATGATACGTTGAGTTAAAAAACATTAAAACATGCAAGCTTATCATTCATTACAATTTTAAAACTTTGTTGTATCCTTACTAACTTCCAATATAATGATGTACTAAGCACTCTATGCGATAAGGTAATTACGCACTGAAGCAATGCTAAAGGGAACTGAAAAGTGCTAAAAAAATATATTTCAATTAGACATTTGTTTCGTTATAGAATAATATACTTTGTAACAATCATTTTATTGTCGTTATCATAAACCTTTTTAATACTTGTGCTCATAAAGTGGAGAAGTCCCACCGAGTAGAAATGACTTACTTTCCGCACTAGTACGTTATGGATGTGTACAATCGCTTTGTCACCATAGTTATCTATCTCTTATGAAAAATTAAAAAGTTTCTAAGCTTTTACCAGATTCAAAAAGAATTAAGTAGTTTGGCATTCACCTAGTTAATATCATTTTATTCGCGCCATTATATATTTGTATATAGTTGAAATTAAACAACTTACTGAACTATCTATTAATTAAATCGCGTTTATTTTTTATTATTATTTTATCCCGACATGTCGATGAATGTTTTTCAGTGACCATGTTCACGGGTAGACAGTTTATCTGTGACCATGTTTACGGGTAGACAGTTTATCTGTGACCATGTTTACGGGTAGACAGTTTATCTGTGACCATGTTTACGGGTAGACAGTTTATCTGTGACCATGTTTACGGGTAGACAGTTTATCTGTGACCATGTTTACGGGTAGACAGTTTATCTGTGACCATGTTTACGGGTAGACAGTTTATCTGTGACCTTGTTTACGGGTAGACAGTTTATCTGTGACCATGTTTACGGGTAGACAGTTTATCTGTGACCATGTTTACGGGTAGACAGTTTATCTGTGACAATGTTTACGGGTAGAAAGTTTATCCGTGACCATGTTTACGGGTAGACAGTTTATCCGTAACCATGTTTACGGGTAGAAAATTTATACGTGACCATGTTTACAGGTAGACAGTTTATCTGTGACCATGTTTACGGGTAGACAGTTTATCTGTGACCATGTTTACGGGTAGACAGTTTATCTGTGACCATGTTTACAGGGAGACAGTTTATCTGTGACAATGTTTACGGGTAGAAAGTTTATCTGTGACCATGTTTACAGGTAGACAGTTTATCTGTGACCATGTTTACGGGTAGACAGTTTATCTGTGACAATGTTTACGGGTAGACAGTTTATCTGTGACAATGTTTACGGGTAGAAAGTTTATCCGTGACCATGTTTACAGGTAGACAGTTTATCTGTGACCATGTTTACAGGTAGACAGTTTATCTGTGACCATGTTTACAGGTAGACAGTTTATCTGTGACAATGTTTACGGGTAGACAGTTTATCTGTGACAATGTTTACGGGTAGACAGTTTATCTGTGACAATGTTTACGGGTAGAAAGTTTATCTGTGACAATGTTTACGGGTAGAAAGTTTATTCGTAACCATGTTTACGGGTAGAAAATTTATACGTGACCATGTTTACAGGTAGACAGTTTATCTGTGACCATGTTTACGGGTAGACAGTTTATCTGTGACCATGTTTACGGGTAGACCGTTTATCTGTGACAATGTTTACGGGTAGAAAGTTTATCCGTGACCATGTTTACGGGTAGACAGTTTATCCGTAACCATGTTTACGGGTAGAAAATTTATACGTGACCATGTTTACAGGTAGACAGTTTATCTGTGACAATGTTTACGGGTAGAAAGTTTATCTGTGACCATGTTTACAGGTAGACAGTTTATCTGTGACCATGTTTACGGGTAGACAGTTTATCTGTGACCATGTTTACGGGTAGACAGTTTATCTGTGACCATGTTTACGGGTAGACAGTTTATCTGTGACCATGTTTACGGGTAGACAGTTTATCTGTGACCATGTTTACGGGTAGACAGTTTATCTGTGACCATGTTTACAGGTAGACAGTTTATCTGTGACAATGTTTACGGGTAGACAGTTTATCTGTGACAATGTTTACGGGTAGACAGTTTATCTGTGACAATGTTTACGGGTAGAAAGTTTATCTGTGACAATGTTTACGGGTAGAAAGTTTATCCGTGACCATGTTTACGGGTAGAAAATTTATCCGTGACCATGTTTACGGGTAGAAAGTTTATCCGTGACAATGTTTACGGGTAGACAGTTTATCTGTGACCATGTTCACGGGTAGAAAATTTATCCGTGACAATGTTTACGGGTAGACAGTTTATCTGTGACCATGTTCACGGGTAGACAGTTTATCCGTGATCATGTTTACGGGTAGAAAATTTATCCGTGACCATGTTTACGGGTAGAAAATTTATCCGTGACAATGTTTACGGGTAGAAAGTTTATCTGTGACAGTGTTTACGGGTAGACAGTTTATCTGTGACCATGTTCACGGGTAGACAGTTTATCCGTGACCATGTTCATGGTTTGTTGTTTGATTATTGTTTAAAAAATGCGAAAGCCTAAGAAATAATTTGTGTATTTAGTATTTGTTGTGTTTTACTTATTCGGTATTTTTTCCATGAATTGTAAATTGTCGTTTTGTATACCTCACGGAACTGTCGCGTCGTATCAATTCGTGAAATGGTAAATATAATTAACATATATGTTTTTCCCGCTTCAGTGCGCGATTACCTTTGCCTTAAATGAAAGTAAAAACTATAAATAATAGCAATAATGGCGTGGGCATACAATTAGAAATAACGGTAAAATAATTAGTGCCTAAACATAATTTTTTAAGCTGTAACATCAAGTTGTATTGTTCATATGTTTTAATATATTTTTATTTTAAGAATGGTGTTTTATTTCTATTTAAGCAGAAGACAGTTTAAAGCGAGAATATCAATTCTAAGAAGCTCAAGCAACGAAGATCAGTTTCCCATGAGCTGGGGCCTTACTATCAGCTTTGTAAAAACCATGCACGTTCCGTGCTAGACAGTTTTGAATGAAATCATACCATGACGCTCATGTAGGTGAACTGTTTGAACATTGTTTTGTACAAAGGTGAACGGATGATGTTGTCTCTGGCATTCTAACAATATACTATAACCAACATTGCAGACCTCTAGACGTTGGTACGCTGATACTGAGCGGATTTATAGCGTCAAAGTAATGTCAGACCATACCATACAAAAACAGGTGAACGGTTTTACTGCGAATGTTGAATAGGAGGCCTGGCAGGCCTGCTATAATGTCATGGTACGACTAAGCCGGGCAGTTTGCTAGAAGTCATGCTTTAAGAGCTTATAGTAAGGCACCTGGTCCCGTGGACACCAAAGCCGAAGCGAAGAAGAAAGTTAGGCTGCAAAAAATACTTGAAGAAATAAACATGCATATTTTTAACCGAGTTGAAAAAAAAGAAGATGATCTATATTTAACTGTGTATAGAATTTGAAAGTTCGTTTTTATAATGTAACTAGCTGACCCGCCAGCGGCTTCGCTCGCTTGGTCAAGGTGTAGTGGTGGAAGCGCCGTTTTGGAATCTTGGGGTTCTGGGTTCGATCCCCGGGTTGAAGAGTTGTTAGGATTTTCTGACAAAGAAATTATCAATACCAGTCCGGAGTCTGGAACAGTGCCCGGGGATGACAATAGGCTCGCCCCTATTACATGGGACAAAAACATATCCGGCGAAACGCAGGTGTCTAAAACACCGCTGCTTACCCCTTCGAAGATATAAAGACTTGTTATAAAATATTGCATTATTTTCGTTAAAGTTTATTTTGACCAAGTTTTTAGTGAATTTCACATGAATGTTTTTCTTAGCTATAATAATATTTGAACTTAACACCATATGTGGGCACTGGGTATATATGCAAACAATATATAAAGACGTTTCTTTCTAAATTATTACGGTTTTATCTTCCATAGAAGATCATGCGCGCCAACTAGTCATTCAAGACCCCCGTTTTATATGAGACCGTGTAGCATAGAGAGATCAAGCTGCCATCTTTGATTTACGTGGCGGATCACGGTAATAACGTTTATAGTTGGAACCTACGTGTTCTATTCTATTTTATAAATATATACTTATAAATATTTTTTTGTTTTTTAGTTTATTTAGTTCACAATTTGGAATATACACATATCTTATACTAAAATCTTACACGACAAAAAATCACGGTGTAATTCCTAATACTAGTGAACACAGCATATTCTATTCTATTCTATTCTATCCATTTATCAAATTTCATCGAAATCTGTGCTGTAGTTTTTAACCCGTCGCGCGTACACCATGTGATCGTACAAAAAAGTGCTAAGCCATGTCACGCGTACACCTAATGTATACACATTTTTATTTCTCTGGTTTGTAACTAATTTTATCATATTTAGGCATGTATATACTTGCTTTTAGCATTTTAACATTTTAACATTCGGATACTTTAGCCAGGAATACAAGGCACCAACACAGACTGTATGTACCCCCATGTCGTCTGGACCTTGTCAAACGCAATGTTTATTATCATGGCATTACGTTTTTCAATAAACTGCCAAATGACTTCAAAGATCTACCTTTAAACATATTTAAATTGAAATTAAAAATATGGTCATTAGACAAGTGTTTTTATGATGTTAAGGAATATTTGACTTATAAAAATTAACTTTGCTGACATTTAATATTTTCCAATTTTGATATTGACATTTAAATTTAAGCAGACTTCTATGTGACTAATATAATTTCTATGTAATCTAAATCTTTCAATCAAAGCTTTCAATTTGTTTGCATGATTACATTTAAGGTTTGACATTGTTATTAATAGTTTTGGTAGGTTCATACATTAAAATACTTTATTTTAAAATTGTACTTAAAACTATTTTTGCACGCCTTGATGAGGCAGAATGTAATGGATCCTTTCTATTTTAACTATAAGAACTACTGTACCTACATTTCTCGCAAATAAAAATTTATTATTATTATTATTATTTAGTTGGTCAAATTATTCAGTATTTTTTATCTGAACTTTTATGCGTAGTTCGGAATGACACCGCAAGAAGTAAATACTGGACGGGTGAAGTTATGCGAGACCGATTTTTTTCCAATACGTCATATTCTTGTTTAGGTAATTTTACGTCTTCTGACTCACATTTGTTTAATTTTTTTCCAAACACAGACTTTTTGGCCTCTACTCCTTTATTATAGTATAGATTAAATGACACGACGGGCCAGTCGCGCGCTGGCCCATGACAGTTGGCTTAGAACATGGCTTAGAATTGTAGTAAGTATTGCGTGGAACTGAACTGCGTTTGTCACCCCGGAGATTCGCTTTTGTCTTACGTCCAGTGATTTCACTTGGCACAGATCATTTCACACCTAAAAACAGTAATGCTTGCGCACTATTGCTTCACGGCTGAATATCTGGTACTGCAGTGGTACCGACCAAGGCGGCCTCTTGCACAAGAGGCTACCACCGGTCGGGTTTTCTCATCTCTTACGATTCGCTTCCCGGCGGTGGCGGAGGAAAAATTATTTTCATACCACCTGCCAATTATATATAACGCAATCTCTACGTAAAGCAAGGCATTACATACGCGGGGCTGTAAAGTGGTATGAAACTCCCTGGGGAGTAAAGTGATTTGGATTTAGAACGTTAGTTGTAGGAAAACTCATAGTACGTAGACAGCATACAGAAAAATAAAATAAAAAAGGCGGGATTGTACTATTAGTATTGCGTTCGAATATCCGTTGGCGAAAATAGTTGGCGCTAAAAACGCTCACAATTGGGAATCTATGGGTGAAAATGTCGTTTATGGCTCTTTTAATTAGTTATTTTTGCCACTAAAATTGGGCTTTACGAACGCTTCAACAAAAGAGTCAACTATAACAACGCCACCAATGCCCTCATTGCTAAACGAACCTAAGTGTGATTGTTGTGCGCCGCGTGGCTATGGGTTACGCACGGTCCGCTCTGCGCATTCAAGGTCATAGTTGAAGTTACGTGTTGCGATCGGTGCTAGGTATTATATTCATCTATGTTCTGGTGTTTGGTGTTATTCAACTTTCATAATTTATAATAATTAATATTATTATTTACAACGTGGTGCATGTAGGTAACTGTACCAAAAATTCGGAGCTCCAAAAGCAACTAAATCGTCAGTACTAATTATAACTTAGTTAACAATCGCGAAAGTCTAAAACAGTGTTTTCCATAAAATGTTCCTTCCAAAGATATTGTCTCTGTCCCTCTATAACGGGACAAATGTGTCCAATTTGAATATTAACTATTAATGTATTTTACTTTTAACGAAATAACTGCTATTTTACAGTAGGTATGAAAACTAGAGTACGCACCTCGACGATAAAGCCTGTCTTCGTCTTGGGCGGCTTTAACCCCTTGCTTCTCTTCACTCAGGACTCTACATAACTAACTAGAAATAAATCTTAATCCAAGGATTAAGGATTAACCCAAGAGTCCCCGTTACACTCAGGTTTCAACATACCGCCCATGACGTAAGACACTGCTTTACTCCCTTGGTGCATAATCTACTATTAACTCCGTACACTCACGAAGTGTAACCTACCGCATATATCACGGGGAGTGGTCCGAGGAACTGTTCGGTCTAATACCTGCAGCTGAATTTCGCCATCGGACATCACGACAGAAAATGAAATTTTATAGTAATCATCTCGACGACGTCTGGGAGTCCACAACCGTGCGATTCCGACGGCACTTTCTGCCGTCACACTACCACTATGTGGAATCAGCTGCCACTTGAGGTGTTTCCGAACAGATACGACTTGGGAGCCTTTACGAAAAGAGCCTATTCCTTCCTCAAAGGTCGGCAACGCATCCTCGAGACCTCTGGTGTTGTGGATGTCCGTGGGCGACAGTTATCACTTACCACCAGGTGAGCTGCCTGCAATCGTTTGCCAACCTATCCCATAAAAAAAGTAAAGTTTGCAAGTACTATCATTATCTGGCTTAGATTATAATCGGTCTAGGTAGGCACTAACTTTCACAGCATACGTTTCACTACATACCAATACAATTCCTTTTACAATTAAAAGGACATCCTGCACCCAAAAAGGGGTCGAGTTACTCAATACAAAAATACTTAATTACATAAGTACTTACAAAGTACTCCGCCATACATAAATCACTGTGTCAAACAATGTTTGTGATTCAGAGAGCATGCTGTGGCTTTGTGTTTCGAATTTTGATAAAATCCTGACGATCATACAAATACTTTCTCTTGGGAGGTATTCTGGAGTCATCGTGAATTCGAAGTGACGATTCCCACTTTAATTCAAAGTCAAAATAATTTATTCAATTTAGGCATCAAAGACGCACTTATGAACGTCAATTGTTCATTATAATGTACTTTAAAGACTACCGCCGCATTCCAAACTATATAGAGCCTACCGGTGCGGCAAGAAACTCGGGGCCATTCTTTTATACGAGGTAGATTTTTACAACGTTTCTACTTAGGTAAGTACCTACTACTAATATTATATTTTATAGGTGGCAGAATGACAACTTGCCAGAAGTGGAGTTTCCAAGCTTCTATAAAATGTCGGATTTTATAATATGTTTTTTTATTAAAATGTTCTTTACAGTCAACTTGAATTTTCCCTATGTCAGCTCAGTTAGGTGTTTGGGATTTTATTGTAAAATGCACATAATATCCTAGAAACGATTTATTAGTCTTCGCAAGTCTAAAACTAGGTACAGCTGCACATTTGTGTGTATTTGTAAATTTTTACGAACATACATTATATTTGCAAATACATATACCTAAGCGAGGCAAAGTTAAAATATTGGTTTCTTGAAATAAATCTCTCAAAGATTCGCGGGGACCCATTTCGTATATATAGCTCGAATAGCACGTTTTTGTAAGATATAGATGGTCTATATCAACCGGTGAACCCCAAAGCAATATCCCGTAAGATATAACGCTGTGGAAATATGTAAAATTATTAACTTTTACTAAGTATAGATGGACTAACTCTCCCTACCTCCCTACTTAGGTAATCATCTCATCATCATCTTAGCCGTAGGACGTCCACTGCTGAACATAGACCTCCCCCATTATTTTCCAAAAGGACCGGTTGGAAGCGGCCTGCATCCAACGTCGTCCTGCGACCTTCCTCAGGTCGTCTGTCCACCGTGTCGGTGGACGACCTACGCTGCGCTTGCCGGTCCGTGGTCTCCACTCCAGAACCTTTCGGCCCCATCGGCCATCTGGTCTGCGTGCTATGGAGAGGGCTATGCTCGGGGTTTCTCTACGTGATCGAATCAGAAATGAGGAGATCCGTAGAAGAACGAAAGTCACCGACATAGCTCAGAAGATTAGCCAGTTGAAGTGGCAGTGGGCAGTGCACATAGCACTTAGGTAATGGCTCCTACAAAATCATTCTTCAGTAGGTATAAAAAGTAACCTACAGTTATTACATGCAACCGCTCGTAGTGGAGCTTGACTTGACGATCTTAACCGATCAACAAGTTAAGCAACGCTTGCTGCGGTCGGGAGTTGAATGGGTGTGTGCTAGTGGCATTATTCAACTGAGCGCTTCCGTGCTTCGGAGGGCACGATAAGCTGTCGGTCCCGGTTGTTTGTCTTAGGACAACAGTCATTAGGCTATGTCGAAGGCCTTCGGGCGGCTTGAAAACTTCAACATGACTCCCTGACAACTCTCTCTGAAAGGAAGGTTCGAGTCCCATCAGTGGAAACATGATAGTTGGATTATGTATACCTACATCTTGGTACAGGTATCATACTTAACTCGAGTCGTACGAACGACGCACGCAGTACGTGTATGCTATGTGTTTACCTACTATTTGGCTGTAGCTGTTTGCTATCTTAGTTCGTGGTGTCAAATTACAAATGGGCCTGGTACAAAAGGCACATGCATTACAAATGTTATGTTATATTACTTCAAATATGTATGTACTTTTAATTTGGTAAATAAATTAAAAAAAAACAAACATAAAGGTTAATTTATTATTATGTGTTTACCTACTATTTGGCTGTAGCTGTTTGCTATCTTAGTTCGTGGTGTCAAATTACAAATGGGCCTGGTACAAGAGGCACATATTGCATTACTAATGCTATGTTATATTACTTCAAATATGTATGTACTTTTAATTTGGTAAATAAATAAAAAAAAAACATAAAGGTTAATTTATTATTAGTCTAATGTAGATATTTGAAATAGTACCTACTTACCTGATACACAAAATTATATGTTAAATTTCATAACTTTTATGTTAATAAAAAGACTTAAATAGGCGATGTTAGCCTGTAATAGTCATAATTGAATTGAATGTAGCTTGTATTAGTCTAAAAATGTCAAAGTCAAAGTCAAAATCATTTATTCAATTTAGGCATCAAAGACGCACTTATGAACGTCAACTTTTCATTATAATGTACTTTAAAGACTCTACCGCCGCGTTCCAAAATATATAGAACCCACCGAGAAGAAGCGGCAAGAAACTCGGGGCCATTCATATTATATGGATGTTTACAATGTTTCTACTTAGGTACTACAAATATTACATTTTATGGGTGGCAGAGAGACAGCTTGCCAGAAGTGGAGTATTCCAAGCATCTTTATCTTCTATATAATGTCGAACTTTATAGTAAGCTTTTTTTATTAAAACTTTTTTTACAGTCAACTTGAATTTGCCCTCTGTGAGCTCAGTTATGTGCTTTGGGATTTTATTGTAAAAACGCACACAATTTCCTAGGAATGACTTATTAGTCTTCGCAAGTCTAAAACTAGGTACAGCTATCCTATTTGTATTTCTGGTATTAAAAGTGTGGTGATCACTATTTAACTTATATTTATGTAAATTTTTACGAACATACATTATATTTTCAAATACATATAAGGAAGGCAACGTTAATATATTGATTTCTTTAAATAAATCTCTCAAAGATTCACGGGGACCCATTTCGTATATAGCTCTAATAGCACGTTTCTGAAGGATAAATATAGTCTCTATATCAGCCGCTGAACCCCATAGCAATATCCCATATGACATTACGCTGTGGAAATATGCAAAATACACTAACCGTGCCGTAGAAGCATCTGTTAGCTCTCTTATTTTACGTACTGCATATGCAGCAGAACTGAGTCTCCCAGACAGGGCATTTATATGAGGACCCCTTGTCCTCCTTTATTGTAATTTTGCGTCAATTTTAATGCCTAGGAAGACTGTTTCCTTGTCCATTACGAGTTTAACTCCATCAAGCGTAACGTTGGACTCCAAATATGGAACAGTAGGCAAAGAAAACTTCAAACATTTTGTCTTTTTTGAATTCAGTAGTAAATTATTAGTTGAGAACCATTTAGAGATACTAGATAGAGCGTTGTTTACTTGAATTAGTGTGCTATCTTTCCTATCTACTTTAAAAATCAGAGATGTGTCATCCGCAAATAAAACAATATCACAAAGATCCTTGGCCATAAGTGGCAAGTCGTTAATGTAAACTAAGAACATTTATGGCCTAAAATGGACCCTTGTGGAACACCCATTTTAATTATAGAGAATAATTACACCATTTATGCCAACCTTTTGCATCCTGTCAGATAAATATGACTCGATGACATCAAGCGCAAGAATACCATAATGGAAAAGCTTTCGAATCAGTATACGGTGTTCCACACAATCAAATGCTTTAGAGAGATCACAAAAAACACCAATAGCATCATGTGAGCTCTCCCAAGCCTTTAAGACATACGTCATTAACTTCACACCGGCATCCTTAGTTGATGTTGTTTTCGTGAAGCCGAACTGATTTTCGTGCACTATTGAATGCTCGTTGAAGTGCGCCAAAAGTTGTTTGAGCATATTTTTTTCAAAGATCTTACTCAAAATTGGTAAGATAGATACTGGTCTATATTTTCTCTCCAGCCTTAAAAATTGGAGTGATTCTACTATATTTCTACTATATGTGTCTAGTTAATACGCTGTTAAGAGGATTGCATAACTAATATTTTTAGATTTTTTCAGTATTTCAAAGTACTATTAATTTCCTTTTTTAGAACATAAAAAAAAACAAAACGTACGGGCATAGTCAACAATGTAATGTTTACATGAAAAAAAAAACACCGAAATAGGACAATTTTAAGAGGTAGTAAAGAGTTTTTTCTTTTATGATGAAAAGTACTAGCTATGCAATCCTCTTAACTTCTATGATTAATAAAGACCTTTATAAAACAAATAAAACAAACTTACCTTGATTCACATTTCATAGTCAATATCGAAGTAGGAACGATTAGTAGATCCTGCTACCGTACAGAATAGCTCGCCAGCCAAATAAGCAGTTGCACCAATGGTTTGTTTATATCAAGTGCCAAAGTGTGTCGGACCGGTTCAGTTGCCAACGTTTAACTGTTACTGTTTGCTGCCAACATGAAGGCACTCATTGTTTTGGTGAGTTTCATTATTGCTTTTTTTACTTAGAACCAATGTCAGGAATCTAAATAAAATAATTGGTACCTACCTACTTACTTTTAATTCTAAACAAATGGTATTAATTCGCTTATATACAACGTGTCCCAAAATTCAACGATAAGTCAACACCGGAGGATATACCATTTTGGAATGTTGGTTAGTTGTGTCAATTTTTAAAAAACTTGCCATATTAGTGTTCATATTTTTTTTTACACCACTATAAGTTAAAGTTGGTTAAAAGTAAAAGTCTTCAAAAAATTTAGGGAATAAAATAAGTTTAATTAATTTTCGTGATCAAACAAGAGTTATTCTGGATTTTTTAAGAATTGTGGTAGATAGCAGTGCTATTCAGGTTGCCTATAAAAAAAAAGAAACAAATGTTAAAAAAAATGTGGTCATGGTAGTGAAAAATATCATAAACGGTCTCAATTTCTGAAGATATTCATTTTTTTATTATAACTTAAAATATAATTGGGATATATATTTTTTTCTTTTTTTTCCCTGATTAGTCCGGGGCAATAACTGAAAAGTGTTACTTTGATGTTATCATCGACGGTGAATGACAATCGATCCTGTAATTACCAAGGGTCACTAAAAGGCCAATTTCTTTTTACCAAAAAATGGAACCGACTTCAACACCACAAAGTGTGAAATAACTAGTCGAAGTCGGTAATAGGCGCGCAATATTGTGATAATGGGTACTTTTGAACTATCATGGTATGAACATATTTTAGACGTAAGTAATACTGCGCGAATCAAAAGCATTGTAATTCTCGTCATTATCAATATTATAATACAATGTTACGTTGGTCATGAATACATGTATGAGATCACTAAATGAATGTCACCTTCTTCGGCGGTGTTTTTTTTATGTAAATCAGTGAAAAAACAAGTATTTGTTCGTCTGATATCAAGCTTCGTGTTACCCATAACAATTCAGTACCATTCAGAAAAATACCACAGTTCAACACTCTGCATGATAATGCATTACGCTCGTAACTCTGACATATAAGATATTAAATCTCTAACCCTGTAATTTCGCTGGAAAAATTGCCCCTCAACAAAACACAGTAATGTTTGCAAACTACTGCTTCACGGTTGATTAACTGGCAAAGGTGTGGTACTTCCCCAGAAGAACTCTGAAAAAGTCTTACCAGTACAAAAAAGTCGTGCGAAAAGTTGTTATGTTCAATTTGATATTAAATATGCCCCTTATCTACCCTAATTTGTGCGTTTTGTTCTGAAAACTGAATCTTGAAAACGATTTCATTCCACAGGCATCATTGCTCGTCGCGATCCACACTACAACGGGCACAATCGACGTAAAAAAACTAAAAGAAACAGCTACGCCAATACTCCAGACTTTGACCGATACAGCTTCGAACCAGCTTCAAACTTTGACCACCAAAGCATCGGGCAAACTCCAAACTATAAAAGAAAAAGCTGCATCCACACTACAGCAGTTGCAAGAAAACGCAAAAGCCAACTTGAACGAATTCGTTGAAAGCATTGACTACGACAAACTGAAGAAGCTGGATTTCTTACACATTGTCCCTAGAGTGCACGACAGATTGGCTCACAAGCATTTTCCATCACATGTAGATAAACTAAAGTTTTACTTGAAACACGTGAAGGGTTTGAAACAAAAGGATCTATTACTTGCTTTTGATGGGGAGTACCCATGGCCTGTTGTTAGACGAAGAATAGAATATATTTACGAATGAACAGGCGGCAAAGGTTACTGTTACGTCGATGAAAAGGGCTGTAGGAAATTCAAAAGACGGAAACTGAAAACCTTAGCTAGGTATTCTTAATACGCAATATAAACTCGAATATCAAAACATCTCAAAACAAAACCATTTTAAGCAAGACTACATTATACCGTCTTTGTTGGCCAAATTTCGGAACATCACTGGACTTTGTGTGCCACTTCTAAAGGCAAAAGGATTTTATCTATCTAGGTTCTTGAATTTGGCAGATTACTCTTCTTTTTCTTCGATTTTTTAACGTTGGAAGACGTTACTGCCATGTTTCAGGATATATGAAGCTTATAGTTTTTGGCGGGTGATGCGGGGATGGCGATAGCTCTCAGCAGATTCGGTTTGGTGGATTTTCTATAGTAACTTGCAATGACTATATTGACATTGCCTAAATCTATCTCTCTTATTCATAAAGTTTTCATATACGTCTTAGAGCTAAAATGTGTTGTTGATCAATACATGACATGACGCATGGCTGGCAGGTTCTATTTTATAAGCCGGATTATTTTCAAATTATGGATATGGGGTTCATGTTTCTTATCTTATAGCTATAGTTTTAAATTTGTGGTATGTAGTGTATCTATGATTAGTTCGTACGATTTTAGATACTGTTATAAAAATCTCGCCAAATGAATTAAAACTTACATTTATAGGGTGACATTATTCAAAGACATATTTTGTATTGAGTCAAATTCATCTGTAGTTATTTAATTCTTCAAAATTGCCTGAGTTCGGACTTATTATTAATTTATGCTAGATTTAATTCTAAGGTAAAACTTTGCAAATATTTATTGTTGCACGTTTGTAAATAAAAGAAAGATTGTATTTTAATGACTTTTATTCAATTCATATAAAAATATTTGGCTGTTAACAATAAATATTAATTAATATTTAGCTCTTGTGAACTATTGTTGTAGATGTTACAATTGTAACAAAAGTTACCTTTCAACAAATAATATTTACGGGACATTTATTATGTATTTGTTTTGAGCACGAATACAATAGATACATGGTCGGACACATCCTCGGTACACATCCTCGGACGGGATCCGAACCCGCGTCTTCTGACAATCCATGACAGAAGCTATGACTAGGACATCGAGGCATACCATCCGAGAATCGAATTTTAACTCTATATGATTTTAACCGTCGTATGAGGACGGAGCGACATCTATTTAACAGAGTTTTTTCAAACACTTAACTTACGTACTAATGGCGAAACCCTTTTTAATGTTAATATATATGATGTTTAAAGCAGTAACGCCTGCTTAGCGATACCAAACATTGCAATTTTAGAGAGAAAAATGCACATCTTCGGATGGGATTCGAACCAGCGTCTTCCGATAATCTACATTCAATAGCCCGTTCCTTGCATGGAAGCCTCTGTATTCACACGTGAATTGTATAGGATTTTTTCACTTTATAATAGAAAGATGACATATCCTGAGACGTGATTAGAACCCTTGTCTTTTGACTATCCGTGCAAGACTCCATGACTGCTAGGCCACCGAAGAAGCCATCCGATCATCAAATTTCTCTGTATATAATTGAATTTAACCTTAGCCTAGTGACGGAGCTAAATCTATACCTTGTCTATCTATTCTAGTCTATCTATCTAGTCTATCTGTAGAATAGCTTAAAAAGTGTGATACGAACCCGCGTCTTCTGATAATCCGTATTGAAAGACGCGGATTCGAATCCCGTTCCAGGATATATAATTCATCTCCCTAAAATCGTAAAATTAGGTTTCGCTAAACAGGTGTTAGTGCTTCAAATATCATATTAATATTAAAAAAAAGGTTATACGCTTTCTATTTTTTCCAACAGACATCAGCAGTGCAAGTACCGAACTTGCCGATCGATAAATTTGAATCTTGAATTCGTCATACTTCTAAAACACTGTCTATATCAATCTTTTGTCAATCATTGCAAGTAAGTAACAAAATTAAGCGTTCGGTTTATCGATCTTAGTGATTCGACAAATTTTACGACTATTACGGTACTTGCACTGCTGTATTCTTTAAAATCATCAATCAACAATATATAAAAGGCTTTGTCCTGATCTACGCGCAGTCTGAACCGGAGTAAAATGTGAAGTTTGGACGGTCGATTGGTTTTCCAGCATCCACTAACATGATTTCATATATTAAAATCTTACGGGAGTGAAAGTTGGTTTTGTTGTATGTTTATATAGAGAAAAGTTTTTCTTGAGTTTCTGAAAATTTCTTTCTGAATGAAATTCAAGACCCAAAGAGTGTCTTCGCCTGACCACACCTGCTCAATATAATGATTTTCTTATGAAGATCTATACTGTCTGATACCTCTTAAATTATTAGGGGTTTCAAATTTCTAAGAAACGTCTCTTTCTAATTGGACATATCAGAATGAGTGACACTGAGGTTTGCTATATGTACATCCTTAGCTTTTGCCCCAGGTAGCCTGATTTGTATTTTAGCGTATATATATTACTTAACTAGATATTCTGGGTTTTAAAATGGACAACAGCCACAAATTTCAGAAGTTTAAAGCATCAAAAAAGTTCACAAATTGTATAAAATGTGCTAAAGGATGTGTATTTGCTGTCTCTCAGCTCTGTAACGCTCAATATTTTTTAGATCCTGGGGCTATTCATTTAGACACACAAAGTAGAATCCTAAGCCCTGAACTAATGACCTACATAGGTCTTGCTCCATTGTCAGTTGACGCCAGGTTCAAAATGTAATAATTTAGCCGTTATTTATGGCGTGTTAATCCAGCTGTAAGTTTCGTTACAATGGTGGCATATTCTTGTAGAATAAAACCCTGTTTAATAATAAATGAAAAAAAACCCTGCTGTAAGTAAAGTGTAGCATTGTAAGGTTTACCTAATTTTGATGATACAGGGTACTTTTGTGACTAACAAATTTTACCTTAGCTCAGTAAATCTTCCGTTACATCTGGTTTTTGTCATTGGATATCAGTAAGAGTTTCCTCAACAATGCCGGTTACAATAATCTGATTGGCATTCTTAAATAATTATATACCTTATTCCTCAATTCAGATCTTGATTGCCCCCTAATACAATTCACAAATCGTTCAGCAACTTTTCAAAAACGTCATCTAACACATTACTTTCGGATTCTCTATTCATTGGCAAAATGGTATCCATTCCATTTTGAAAATCTCCAAAGTCACCGGTGTCTGCAAGTCCTAATTCTGTCAGAAGGGAGAGGTTGTCTATAGTTTCGGATTTATCGAACTCGTTAGTATTGGCGTTGTCAGAAATATGGAGTGTCTCAAAATCGGGTAGAAGTTGTTCGGATGATTCTGTGGCATCTTTTTCTTTGGTAGGACGACGGTTGGAGACTTTGTGCTCTTGAGTGTTGTTCGTTTCGCTTTCAACAATGTCATGATATTCTTTAAGCTCTTTGCCATATTCGATTTCCTCTTCGTCTTCAGTGTTATCCTAGAAACATAATATTGTTATTATTAGATTTGAATTGCAATATGTTTTACACTATAGAACTACGAGGTGGGTAAAACTTACTAACGTTACACCGCGTTGCAGATATTCTGCCGCAAAAGAGCGCAAATATCACTGAGTTAAGGGACACTATAACAAATATGATTACTGGGCGAATATCTCAGGGTGCACGTACAAATTCAGTTCAAAGAAGAGCTTGAGGTGGCATTGGAGCTGCGTATCAGCAGGTATTCACCGCTAACGAATCTTGGAACGCAAGTTATAGGTGAAAAATTCTGGTATAAGTTCAGGTATAATACGAGAGTGACGAAGTGATTTGTTCTTGTAGTTTATAATCCCACACTCAGGATTCTTATTAAGATATTCTTCTTATAGATTCTTAGTCCGCTCAGTAGTGAATCTAAGCTTGTTTTCAGCAGGGAAATTACGTATCTTACAATCAAATGTTGATTGATATCTTAAAAATTGCGGCTCTATATAAGTTTTGACAACTCAAGTAGGTAAACATGTTACTAAATTAATTACTAGAGCTGACAATAGTTACATAAAGCCGCCATTTTTTTTTAGATTTCAATCAACATTTGATTGCAAATGATATACGTAATAGCCTTGCGGACTTAAGTAATTTTGTATGACATTTACTGTCAAATCTTCTCTCAAGCAAACTCACACAAACATAAACAGTGATCACAACAAAAACTATTATTGCTTTTCTTCTTGTTTTACAAATATCTATTACCTGTACGATCTGGGCAGTAGATTTGTACTGGAAGGCGTTTTGAGAAAGGTCCACCTCGATTGGGAACAATGATGCGTTTTCCTTGAGATGATCCAGAGTTACACTGCAAAGTTAACAAACCGTTAAAAAAAGTATAATCTAACTGGATAGTCACAAAATAGAGGCGTATGCCCGTTTTAAATCAATATTTTAGGAAACACCTACGCCAGGTTTATACCTGCAAGTGACTGGTTTAGATATTCCCTAAAATTTTCGCTAAGACTAGACTTTAGTCTTACCCCGTTTTGCACCAGATTGCAAAATCCTTAAGAACTTACTTAGACATTAACAGTCGTATTTATAAACAAGTAAGTAATTACTTGTTGCTAAGTAATTTCTTGAGTATATAATTCTTCAACATAAAATTGTATTCTGTAGTCGAGTAATGTACGTTACTTAAGTAACGTAAGCTTCATCATCATCATCTCAGCCATAGGACGTCCAATGCTGAACTTATGCTTCCCCCATAATTTTTTAAAAGGACTGTTTGGAAGCGGCCTGCATCCAACGTCGTCGTGCGACCTTTATCAGGTCGTCTGTCCACCGTGTCGGTGGCCAACCTACACTGCACTTGTCGGTCCGTGGTCTCCATTCCAGAACCTTCCGGCCCCATCGGCCATCTGTTCTGCGCGCTATGTGCCCTGCCACTGCCAGTTTAACTGACTAATCTTTGGGGCTATGTCGGTGACTTTCGTTCTTCTACGGATCTCATTTCTGATTCGATCACGTAGAGAAACCCCGAGCATAACCCTCTTCATAGCTCGTTGTGCGACTTTGAGCTTATTTATCAGGCCCATAGTAAGAGACCACGTGTCAGTGCCATAAGTCATCACTGGTACTCGTAACACACATTGCTCTTGGCATTGATTGGAAAAAAAATGCAAAACACCATTAAAAAGTATCTTTTTACTCTTGTATTAGGTTGTTGTCGTGGGATTTTAATTTTTATAGCATATAAGATCTTTCACAGTTCGGACTTGTGTGCGAATGTCACAAGACAAGTTGTATAACTTCACTTTAGACGCAATAAAAATGAAAAATTGACGTGTTCTCAATGCTTAAGTAATGGGAACTATTACTCGGCTAAGAATTCTAACCTTTGACAGTACTATCACCATTATTATGGTCTCTTTTATAATAAGGCAACACACCGAAGCTAAAAATAAACGAACAATTGTAAAATACAATAAGTAAATGGCGTGTAAAATGACAATTTGTAAGTGCCCTCGCAGGCATATTCAGAATAAATGATTGATTTGGTTCTTACTCATGATAAGCAGCAAATCCAGCAATGAAACGTCTCAATTGAAAAGCGACGTCTTGTGTCTTTTTATTCTCCAACAGTTCCAACTTGAC
Source organism: Selenia dentaria (assembly GCA_917880725.1). NCBI lineage: Eukaryota > Metazoa > Arthropoda > Insecta > Lepidoptera > Geometridae > Selenia > Selenia dentaria. The sequence continues at coordinate 23,107,355 of OU862898.1, forward strand.
AAGGACGTCAGAGCGGAGACGAGCAAAGCGAGCGCGAGCGTCTTGGCGACAACGGAGAATCAACCTGAATGTTTATAAAAATGGTCTATAAATAGAAAACGGATATATAATTTATAATCACACTAAATTTATAATAATGTTATTGCAAAAGTTTGTGGAAATGGATATAAGTGTGTAAGGATGTAAATGAGTGGAGTTGTGAGTGAGCGGGTATGTTTTTAACATGCTAAAACTACGAAGAAATAATGTCAGGAAGCATAACTCAGAACAAATTCCACACAAAAAGTGGTCCTTCAAACCAAAACGACGTATGATTCCAAATACGAATTACTCCCGAGGTTACAAATAGACATGTTCGGTGATTGGTTTAAATTTCAGAAGGAAAGCAGGGATTGGTCCACGCGCGAACTGCAACGTCTACTATGACAGCTGAGTCATAGCGGCGTGAACGATGTTATTGATTTAGCACGACTTTTATTGGGTCATTTTTAAGGCAGTTACTCTTGCTGATATTATTTCTTCGTAGTGCTAAAATCTTCATCAATCATGCTAAAACGGCTTCAATGCTTTGGTTAAAATATGGAATGGGGATATCCGATAGCTAGGATCAACGGATAGATTTTATCCTGATTCAATAGATATTTCACAGGGATCGCGATTATTATTCCATGCGGAGAACTTCGCAGACAGATACTAGTTAATTATATGTTCCTACTCAGCAGAAACCAAACTATAATAATTTAGAGGTTACACATGATGGTGAAACTATTGTTTATTTACCTAAACATATAATAAAAATGTAACGGTGCATTGTCTGTACATAGGTATATCTATATGGCAAAGAATAATATTGGGATTTTATAAACAAAAAAGAATGGAAAAAATAATTGTTAGGTTTTTCGTCTCTTTATTAGGTTTGTCTGTCTGTGCGTTTGTGCACGTTAATCTCAGAAACGGCTTATCCGATTTGGATGTGGTTTTCATAGGTGTGGTTTACACATGGTTTTTAGTGTTTGTTTCAAGTCAATCAGTTCATAATTAATGCTTATCAAACCTAAAAGTGTCAAACCTAATAGCAGTGCAAGTACCGAACTTACCGATCGATAAATTTGAGTCTTAAATTCGTCATACTTTGAAGAAACTGTCCGTATCGATCTTTTGTCGAACATTGCAAGTAACTCACAAAATTAAGGATGAATGGATGTTTGTTTATTCTCTTGTGCTCAAACGGCCGGCCCAATTTTGATGAAATTTGGCATGGAGATAGATGGGGCGCTGAACTAACACATAGGATAATTTTCATCAACATCGTCATCATCCATCACCGTGCGGGTGTAGCCGCGGGGTGCAGCTAGTGTTCAATAATAAAATAGACTTCGACCTTCTTTTGATAGTAGAAGAGCGAAATGCTCGTAGAAATCTTCAAATGATAGAAGGACATTGTGGAATGCAAACAATTCGTAATAAACGATATTTTGACGATCGTAAATCGTAGATATGACTTCCATACTTGCTAGGAGCGATATGATTCGTTAAATTTACTGATCTTAGCGACTCGACAAATTTAACGACTATTACGGTACTTGCATTGCAGACACAATAAACATTTCATTGTTATGTCACGAGTTGACATGTTGACGTGAGGGGGTAAAAGTTATTGATCCACCACCAACCACTACACCATGACCAAGCGAGCGAAGCCGCTGGCGCGTCAACTAGTTATACTATACATATATTTGAAATCGGTCGGATGCCTCGGTAACTACGGTACTAAAAGATTATGTCAAGGTTTGAGTCACGTCCGAAAAGTGTATTTTCGAAAAATTTCAAAGTTTAATTGCAATTGAACAAGCATAATTACTTTAATAAAATCACTTAGCAAAGTTTGAAAGGGTTGTGAAAAAGAAAATAAACCGTTTTCGTAACAAATTATTCCTTAATTAAAAATGATATACTTATATTAGTCTTGTTAAAAATTACCATTCATAGCTAAACCTGCATTATTGTTAGTTATATATAAAAACTTCTCTTGGGCGCTGATTTTATCATAATGAAATAGGTTCGCAAGACTGTAAGACGTTACATAAAAGTTTTCTGACCTATTCAAGGATTTCTTTGATATTAAAAATATAAGCCTACCTGACTTGTATAGATTTAACGACCTGTGATTGTGTTTCTAAAGATCTCACTATCAGTTGTAAAAATATGTACCACATTATTTATTGGTAATTTACTACACACACAATGTGTTCAGTCAAAAAATATACTATATTATGCAATGAACTAAAATTAAGTTTGAAAAAAAAGCGCTGTTCCACAAGGCAGTATTTTAGGTCTAAAACTGTTCCTTACCTATACTCATAGTTTCCAGTCTCCACGCGATACAACGGTTCCTGCAAAGTGTTATAGCCATATTCTTCGTCGTCCATTTCCTTGACTTTCAAGCAATATGACAAGTATTCGAATTTGGTATCAGCGTACTTCCGTATGGTAAGTTTTGTGTCTGGTATGGCTTTGTTGAGATAAGTACCGAGGTCGGCCAAGATCTGTTTTGAAATAGTTTAAGTTTTATTTAATTATTAAATTAAATATTATTGGTACAATATATGTCTTAAACATTATCTGGCTTGGGTTATTTTCCTTTAGACGCACAGACATACTGAGTATGAGAAAAAATGAACTCTATCAACGGATCTCGAACCAAAGCGTGGAATATATTGATGAAAATAGTTAAGCTTCAATCAAAGATAAATTAGTTTCATCAAATGTATTTCAATGCAGTTTGGACATTGTCCGCGATTGTGTCAGAGTAGGACGGCTTTGTATGTTTTACGGCGGCGGCGTACGTGCATGCAAAAAGGAGATAGGGATAGGAAGTAGTCCATTACAAGTGCATTTTAGTAAATTAATTTACGCCGTTGGATAAATATCCACCATAGGTTGTCGATGTTTTTCCCACACAGTTTTCACTAAAGGCAATTTCTATGGGAATGTTTGGGGACCTCTCCAATCTTTTCAGTAATAATTTCTAGTGTTGCGAGAGGCACAAGAACACACATAACAACTCACAAACATCCAACACCTGAGAACAAACATTTCTGTCCTAACACTAAGATTTGGCCTGGACAACGATCAGCGACTTCGCGCAGGACACTACGAACTAAGCAAATGGGGCCTGTTAAATACGCGAAACAAAACGAATAAGCTAAACAAGAGCTATCCGTAATAGAAAAGTTAGTAGACGTGGGAAGGACTAATATACCCTAGCCAGTGACGAAACTAACCTCGCGCTTCGTAGGCAGGGCACACTACCAACTAAGCTCGTAATAGGGTCATAAATACTCGAAACAAAACAAATAAGCTAAACAAGATCTACCTTGTATCTTGTAATAGGGCAGTTACATATAGGAGTAAATAACTTATGAATTTTGAATTCACTTTCATCATTAAAACATTGCAATAATTTTCCCACCAAACTTGCTTGTTTCATGACAATAGGATTTTGGGAATAGAGACTATAGTAAAGGTGACTAATAATTCAAAAGTTTACATTGTATTATGTAACTTTGAAAGAGACGTCAGTAAATACTACATGCTTGTTTCACGATAAAAGAGTTTGGAAACTTTAGTTTAGTTAGAAGAGACTTTAGTAAAAGCTACCAGAGATCTCTAAATTCACGTTTACGTTGTTTTAGCTTTAAGAGACGAACCACGAATCAAAGAGACTTCTTTGACTTTTTAATTAGATATACGAATTTGTCAATTTATAACATATAACTCAGACATCATAATATTGAAAAAGTTGCACACACTTGTATATTTATAACATCTGGTAAAAGACTACATTCTCATACAATATTTTTTGGTACATAATCTTACCGGTTTTAAACCTTTTAGCATTGTGATTCCATCTTTCTCTAACATGCGGTGGTATTGCCCAAACTTAGTAAACGCCTCAGAAGCCCTGGCTTGGGGCTCTCTCACTCCAATACTTGCGAATATGTCGCCAACAGACTTGTATGTTTGGAGTAAGTCAAAGTAAGACTTTAGCATTCTGAAATTTGAAACACAATAATTTAATGCTTGAAATGTTAGAGATACTCGTACTTCATTTATTTTTAAACTCGTTGAGAAGTTGCCTAGAAGGACGCCCGTAGTAAATCTCGACTTAAATACGGTCTGTATAAGATCTGTACTAGTGAACCCACGAAAATTTGCATGATTGTAAAGTAATCGTATGGTTGACGTAAAATACTTGAATTCAGTACTAATGTTTATCTAGCTAGTACAACTCTGGCACAGATAGCCATATTTCTAACACGAAGGTTGACGCGTTTTTCAATTGTTTACAGTTACGATACGTAATACTTTTTCGCATATTATTCGTGGTACTGTCTTTGAGTAAATTAATATGTACTTGTATGTCACTGTTGTATGTCCATTATGTTCTTGGATATTACTGTCGAATCGCCACATACGTCGATTTATGGGTATCTATAATGGAATAGTATATTATGCAACTAGTGAATAAAAGACGAATTTAATGCGAGGGCCATAGATGAATCACGAGTAAGTGAAGGATTTTAAGGATTGAATCACGACCGCAGGGACTGATTCGTGATGATTGAATCACGAGCGTAGCGAGTTATTCAAGTGTTAGAATCCTGAGCGATGCGAGTGATTTATGACCCTCGATATAAATCCGTTTTATTCAAGGGTTGCATACTATACTTTATTCCTGGACTACGAGAAAAAGAAATAATTTAAGCGAAAATAGACATTTAATGAAGAAAAAAGGAAGGTAAATTAAATTATTTAAAATGCACATTAAAATTAGAACAATTACTAAACATAAGAGTAATTTATTTATTATTATTATATATTTTTTTCTATAATCGCAGCAAAGAGCACAATACAGTTTTTATTCTAATGCTAAACTCCTTGTCTCAAATATCGACCAATCAAATCTCGAGGAGTTACTTGCACAAAGAGTTTGTATGTCGACTATTATTTGCGTAAGGAAGATGTATAAGCACTGAGATGGAGATCGAATAGATTGGTGTGTACGAAAGTTCAAACACCAAAACAGTGATTAAAAGGCCTTTTTATTCACTTTTTCAGTGAATAAAATAAGCTTTTTAGAGTAGGAATGGTATAAAAACGTTCATTAACGCATTTCCTCTTTATTTTTTAAGTATTCTTATGTTTTGCAAATTTAGTCTGTATCTATAACACACTCTGGTTGAAAGTTAATGTAAATAACTTCATGGATTTACATTTAGAGGCATTTTCGAAAGTGTAAAGCACCTACATTAGGCCAATCAGTTCTTGGCCATTGTTCATCACGGTAGATGAACTATCACTCTGGCATTACGACATCCATGTAGAAGAAAATAGGACTAAGAAGAGGAACTTGTACGGCAATAATATGGTAATTGGTATTGGGGTAATGAAAACATACTTTGATTTTACATACCTCTTAGCATGCTCTACCAGTTTCCTATATACTGTCTCAGTATCTTTAAGTTCATCCAACTTTGCGACCAAAGTGTCATTGCACAGTATAGCTCTGGAAAGCCCTAAAATAGATAGACATTTATCAAAAGATTGATCAGTTTGGTTTGGTACAGATTTTAAATCATTAGTCTAGACGTCCGCCACTTTCTGACTTGATGTGCATGATGCAGTCTAAAATAAAACACACAAGACCTTGAATGCAAACTGGCTCTCAATAACAGCTCCCGGAACAATCCATGCCGGAATACCGTTCAGTGTTCAGTTAAGTTTCTTTATTATAAACAATTTCAATATGAGTTTACGTAATGAAAAATGCACTGTTAATTACTTCCCAACATGAAGTTTTTATAGTGACGGGAAGAAAAAGTTGTTCAAATGATGATAATTGCTACGGCTGGCCTTTAAATGTTATCACCACAATTTGGTGATATCCAAATTAGTATAAAATCTACGTTTTTGTCATCATCTCGAGATGCCGTTCTAGAGTTCATGGCCTAAAACCTCCAAAACAAAACTTTTTTCTTATGTCTAAACTTAGCTTATTGAAAAATACTTGCCTAATGCATCAGCGGCGCCAGAAGACATATTCTCGACGAGGCGATGTTTCATCTTCTTCATAATGATGTCGAGCGACTTGCCTTGCCTCGGATCGGCATGCAGTTTGTTGTAGTTGATAGTCACTTCGTCCTGTATAAATGTTCAATTTGGAATTATTACGGATCCTGTATGCAGCTTTTTGAGATTGAGAAAATTTACATATTATGACAGGTTGGCCAATCTTAATGTCGTTTTTCTATTTCTTCTTAGGTACTACTTTCCATACTACTAAGGTTTTGGTGTACCTACATGGGATAGCGTCGCGATAGTTTATGAACGTGTTAGAATTGTATACGTCAGATGTTGATAAAAATCGTGTAAATTAGCTGAATTACTGCTTTAAGTATTATAATAATATATCTAAATGTTAACGGGACTGTAATTGGTATAATTTTTTGCAAATGCCAGCCATGCCAATGGGGGAGGGGGAGGGGGGAGGGGGAGGGGGAGGAGGAGGGGGGTTCGGGTAGTGCCGCCCCGCAAACCCCACCCGCCGGAGACCATTAGTTTTCGAGTTATGTTTGTTTAAGTATTTTGAGGTTAAGTACTGCATTTCGATCTACTACCACCCCGGCGTCGGCTCTGCAATCCGACAAGATTGCTTGAAATCGGGGTGCTATGAGTCGGTTCTGTCACTGACTTCGACCTATTCTAACTAACTATAACTAACCTATAGGTATGTCACAGACAAGTGACTTTGCCAATTCATTAGATAGCTACTGATATACTATTGTGCACAAATTTGGAACAAAAGTAGTTTGATGAAGCGCTCGCCGGCCGCTGCCGCGGCACGCTCGCAACGCTCGCTCGGCTCGCGCCTGGTGGGTCACAGTTCAAACCTAACCTAACCTGTAGGTTTGTCACAGACAAGTGACATTGCCAATTCATTAGGTACTAATATACTATTGTGCACACATTCATACTAGTATGGGTCTGATAATTAAAATTGAAAAACAATTTGTTATTTTTAGAACTTATATTTTATAGACATAATTTATAGCATTTATAGTTTCGATGAATGGGTCTTTTTTATTTTTAGTCACATTTCTTCTCCATAAATACTCTATGATGGAGTTAGTGAAATTTTCAGTATTATTATAATTGTCTTAACGGAATGACGCGAGTATTCCGACAGTGACATTACGCTATCTTCGATGTTTGCGTTCCGTTTCAAGAACTTACATACAACGTACATGTCAAAAAAGGCTAAAAGTTACCTAGAAACGTTTCGTTTAACGCATTAATGTCATTTATGTCACCTGTCACTATCAACATTACGGTGTTTTATTGAAACTTTAAAAATCTATTTAGACTATTTTGGCGTGTCTCCGGCAGCTAAAATGTTGTAAATACGCTTTATACAAACCCCTTCAACCCACCCACAGTTTTTGTTTCACCAAATTCAGGGGTCACGATTCTAAAGCCAACCCGCTTTGTTTCCTGAAATAGTGTGCCTATAAAATACTTTCCTAGTACTAGGACATCTATATCCTGTTATATAATAATATCAAAATGAACACTGTGTTTCTTGGGTAAAATATATGGTCCTATTATAATGCTATCAATGTTACTTCTGTGTTCTCCTTCATTCCTTAGTAGAATACGTAGCTAGACAGGTAGTTAAATTCATATTACAATCATTGATCTCTTTCTTATGATATAATATTGCACATCTGCTCGTTACCATGTGTGTTAAGTTATGAAACCTTTTAATGTAGTAGTGGTCAACCTCTATTTTGACAAATCTCACAAACGCGAGTTAGCAGAATGTAACTTTTAGATCGATCGATAGCGTCAACAGAAACGTAACCGCAACTGGACTCTTTTTCAATAGCAGAATAAGAAAACGTATAAAACTCACCATTCAGCTGCGGTTCGATTGAAATTGTAAGTGGAATCGGCCCCCTGATAAATGAAGACAATGCATTCAGGAAGCTTTATACTGTCCCTTTTGGGAAATTCAAGATAAAGGCCATTATCTAACAGTGGACACCCTATGGCTGATAGTATCATGATAATGCACAGTCATCAAGAGTTCTTACCTTAGCTGCTTGTATCATTTTAGCCACTTCAACCTTGGTCTTTCCCTTGACCGATTGCCCGTTCACTCCAACTAGCTCATCACCGCTTTGCAAAGTACCCTCTTTAGATGCTGGGGTGTTGTCAAATATCTGTAAAGTTATAAGCCGTGTTACTACATTTTCGAGATTACTCTATGTATAAAAGACATTATTGAGTACCCTGTGAGATTCCTCTTTTTAGGGTTCCGTACCCAAAGGGTAAAACGGGACCCAACTACTAAGAGTCCGCTGTCTGTTTGTCACCAGGATGTATCATATGAACCGTGACAGTTAGACAGTTGAAATTTTCACAGATGATGTATTTCTGTTGCCGCTATAAAATCAAATACTAAAAACCGGTTAAGCGCGAGTCGGACTCGCAAACGAAGAGTTCCGTACCTATATTATACATCCGTATTCTTTGGGGTGAATGTGAAGTCACTATTCTATGCTGATAAACTAGTCACCGTTGTACAATTTGGAGGTTAACATTTGCCGTAGAACCGCTTGACAAAGTTGTCGAAAGCTGGTCTTAACTATTGCGCTTCATTAGAGCTATCCATGGCACTTACATGCCCGAAATCTTATTTAAACACTGATGGCATACAGTTATCTCTTTAATAAAGCCAATGTCCTAAGTCATTGCCAATATTTTCTACCGACTTCCAAAAAAGAGGTGGTACTCAATTCGACTGTTATTTTTATTCTTGTTTGTTGCCTCATAACTTTAGATAGGATGAACCGATTCACAAAATTCTTTTTTTGTTTGAAAGCTGGTGCTTCCCGTGTGATCCCAATTACAATAAAGTTTACTTTATTTTATAAATATTTACAATTAATTTCGTTTTCATGATACCTAATATTTTTCAATAATAAGTGAGTAAGGTTTTTAAGTATCAGCTTGTACCTGGTACATAGCGGTACCTGGAGAACCATATACCAACTCTGTAACTCAGGCCCACCAGGCTTGATATTTTTTTTTAACTTCAGTTTGAATTTGAAAACCATATTATAAATACGTATAATAGGAAGTTTTAATATACATTAATACATGTAAATTGAATGCAACCTTGCACAAATTAATGCAAACCTCAACAAGACGTATCCGAGTAAGTATTCACAAGATTTATTTCTGTTAATAAGATGTAAAAAATAAATTACAATGCCACCTTGATTAAACATATTGACCGACTTAAAAAGGAAGCGAATTACTTATTTTCGTTCTTACTTATTTCCTTTAAATTAAAACAAAGGATTTATATAATAACACTAATACACTGATTATATTTACGCACGTACTAATGTTCATAGGGTTTATAAATTTTCTTGCTTTCTTTACCCATTCTATTCCACGTGAACGTAGTCAATGGCATAAACTAATCTATATAAAGAATGTTTTAAAGGTATATTGAAAACAAGCAAGTTAACACATTACAAGTACAATTTGAAAATTTTCATACCGACTTCCATTCTATTCAGTTATTGGTAGTCAGAGTGTATCTCAAAAACTACTTGACCGAATTTGATGAAATTTCAATGGGACCACACGGGAAGCACCAGCTCTCAAACAAAAATTTTTAGAATCAGTTCACTCAGTCGTAAGTTGTGCGGTAACAAACACAAAAAATATACATTCGAATTGAGTACCTACTCTTTTTTTGAAAGTCGGTAGAAAATACACATCCTCTGTCAGGATTCGAACCCGCGTCTTTTCAAAGAAAGTTATTTATTTGAGAACTCTTCTTTAGGTTAGATAATATGGTCAAGCTGGTCAATAGATGTCGCTCCGTCCCCATACGACGGTTTAACGTTAAAAGTGTTTTAATTTGATGCTCGGACAGTTTGCCTCGGTGGCTTAGGGGTCATTCAAAAAGATTACAAAGTCTCTATTCCTATTACTTAAAATTAATATGACTTCTTGAAAAGTTATCATTGAATGGGGATATTGATTAATCGATTGATTGGTTGGTTAATTGATTGATTGATTGAACATCGATTGATAATTTCTATGATGATGTGTGAATATACTTCTGAGGCGACGTATACTAACCATCATGAGTAAAACCGTCGACAGGTTAGCTAGTCTATACTAATGTTATAAAGAGGAACTATTTGTTTGTTTGTTAGAATTGAACAGGCTCCAAAACTTTCTTTTATGTTTTTTGTCATCATCATCCATCACCATAACAAATAAATTCAAATACTACTGGACCGATTACACATTCTCTCATATTAAAATGCTACATTATCCCTGACTAACATAAGGTATATTTTTGAACCATCATCATCATCACCATAACAAATAAATTCAAATACTACTGGACCGATTACACATTCTCTCATATTAAAATGCTACATTATCCCTGACTAACATAAGGTATATTTTTGAACCATCATCATCATCACCATAACAAATAAATTCAAATACTACTGGACCGATTACACATTCTCTCATATTAAAATGCTACATTATCCCTGACTAACATAAGGTATATTCTTGAACCATCATCATCATCACCATAACAAATAAATTCAAATACTACTGGACCGATTACACATTCTCTCATATTAAAATGCTACATTATCCCTGACTAACATAAGGTATATTTTTGAACCATCATCATCATCACCATAACAAATAAATTCAAATACTACTGGACCGATTACACATTCTCTCATATTAAAATGCTACATTATCCCTGACTAACATAAGGTATATTTTTGAACCATCATCATCATCACCATAACACATAAATTCAAATACTACTGGACCGATTACACATTCTCTCATATTAAAATGCTACATTATCCCTGACTAACATAAGGTATATTTTTGAACCATCATCATCATCACCATAACAAATAAATTCAAATACTACTGGACCGATTACACATTCTCTCATATTAAAATGCTACATTATCCCTGACTAACATAAGGTATATTTTTGAACCATCATCATCATCATCCATCAGCATTATGAATAAACTTAAAAACCACCAGTTAAAATATAAATAATAAATATTACCTGAACAATATAAAGGCAGGGGCACAATGGAGCTCCCCCTCCAATGCTGATTCCAATAAGGTTTTTCTCATCTTTGCTCAGTACAACACTACCCGACGTAACTGTCATACCCCTGAAATATATATTATTTTAAAGGTATAAAAAAACTATAAATCAAACCAAAAAAGGTCAAAAGTAAAATTGCAATTGCTGTTCTACTCAAAGCCAATGTTTAAGGGTACATTAACGACTAAATGAAAAAACCTACCAACTTTTTCGTTCACTAGCACCATCATCAAAATTTTGTGACCGACCGAAATTTCAGTTTCAGTTTCGACCAGTTTCGGCCAAAAAATCTAGTTTTGGCTTTAGTTTCGGTTTCGGGGCCACAATATAGCCGAAACTTTCGGCCCCACCGAAACTCGAGTGTTTGTGAATTTTCGTGCGGCATTCGGTAAACTTCGCAGTTAACACGTGCATTAGGTTGTTTTTCATTGTTTTTGATTGTTAGTAATTTCATTTAACAGTATATAACTGTCTATTTTATTATTTATTTATATATGTATGTATATATGCAAACAAATGTAAAAATAGTAAATTTCAGTAAATACTCGCTATTTTAAATGATTTTTATACGTTTCGGTTTCGGCTGATAAACCAGTTTCGGTCGGACACTACAATCGTCTGGAGTACCAATTATACGAGACTAGGTTTGTAAGAAAACATGGGTATATTATTTATGAAACCTTTATTCAATTATAACTAGCGTACTCTAGCTTATGAACACACACATACAAAATTAAGTGTCTAGCTTCAGCTACTCTGGGATGTCCTGTAAATAAAAATCATAAAAATGTTAAAACACTATGACCTTTATTAATAAACGTTGCGTAAACATAGATTAGGCGTAACATGCTTTGTCTTGCTTTCACGCGTGACATTTACTGCAAGCGAAAAATTGACAGATAGATGTTTTAACTACTCCAGGTTTACTACAAGTTTATTAATAAGGCCGTATTTACATAATACATGTACTAAAAAAGGTGCCTGTGCAGTAAGACTGTGGGAGCTGTGACGTCAGAAAATGGCGGTTTGGGTAAAAACAAAGACGAAAACGCATTTGATTTCAGCATTATTAATTTATAGCAGCTTATTTTGTTGTGTAAAATAAATATAATGCCACAATGTTTTGCCTTTGGAAACTTGCAGGTTTCTCTTCTTCTTTTGTATTTTTCACCTTTCTTAAACACAGAAGTTTCCTCTTTAAGGTGCTGTCGGCTCAGCGTTTGGCTACGCTCAATTTACTTTACTTGAAATCAAGCAAATGCATGGCGTAAAAATGTACAAAATTCATAAAAAACAATGTGTACACATAAATAAATAAATAATCTGTCAATGTATGTGTATTAAAAATTACTATTTTATGATTTGTGTTTCATAACAAATACAATAGTGAATAAAAAGATTTTTTTAATGTACCCTCGTATGTTAAAATAAGTTTTAATTCCGTCAATGTGTACTTAGAAGTCTTAAAACTGTCAAAGGATTTTTTGTAGATTTAATTAAATCGCTGCTTAAGAGATAAACTGCTTTAAAAACCTTCATTTTTATCGACATCGTGATATGACAGCACCTTAAATTGCTCTACAATTGTGCTCAAGCTAACAATCGAACACATTTTTGAAAGGTGCTAAATAAAAAAAAAGATGCAAATCCCTTGTCATAGAAGTTTGTTTTACCCAAAATTTAAATAGCGCCTTTTTGCGACGTCACACTTTTGCTTTCTATTTATAGAGTGAGAGTATCGTTGAATTAGGTCTATTAAAATTAGGGCTACTACGTGATTTAAAAATAAAAAAAATTCCAATGTGTCCGCCCCTTATCATTCTACACTATTCAATGTACATGGACACTTATAATGTAGGTTCATTAAGTAAGCCCTAAATCGTAAACGGTAAGTTTTTAAAATGTTTACAGAAAATAAAAGATGTAAAATTTTATTTTTTACAATAATGATCTGGCAACTTTTGCCTTATAGTGCATAGTTTCTGAGATATAATCCAAATACTTTTTTAGATGGCGCTTGAAGCTCCACCTGTAGCTCTACCATCAGTTGGCAACATAAATGTCATCTATAGTCGATACTCGATCTCGCCTACATATTAAGCATGTGATTGGCGTACTCGCTGTCAATTTTAGTTCTACAATTGACCGCGAGAGGGCCATGTTCTTACTCTACATTTTTCGCGACAGTCGATACCGAGCATCGATTAGTGTTAATGATGTAAACTCATGGTAGACCTACAGGATCTGTCAGCGGTTTGCGATAAACGGCCTTACTTATAAACATTGCTTAAATTTAAATAACGTCACACGTACGGCGCAGAACATTTTTCCTTTGCGCAGTACTAAATAACGTCATTTTAATTTAAGCAGCGTTTTTAAGTAAGCTCGTTTATGTTCAGTAATAGTGACCTTAAACGTTATAATGATGAGGATGTTTAGTGCGAGGTGGACAAAAAAAAAACGGTAATTTTTTTTGGGCTATATTTTGGGGTAATATTTAGGTGCTCATCTTATCTCTACAACGGTAGCAATTCGATTGTGCAGAACAATAACAAACAAAAGTGAAATTCTCTAAACTACGGTAGATCTTGTTCTATTGGGTAATGTCTTCATTGGGTAATCTAATGGGTCCCCGCGAATCTATGAGAGATTCATTTAAAGAAGTCAATATATTAACTTTGCATTCCCTATATGTATTTGCAAATGTAATGCATGTTTACATCCAAATTTACATAAATACAATTTAGATAGTGATCACCACCCTATTAACATTAGGAATAAGAATATGATACCTGTAACTAGTTTTAGACTTGCGAAGACTAATAAGTCGTTCCTAGGGAATTGTGTGCGTTTTTACAATAAAATCCCAAAGCACATAACTGAGCTCACAGAGGGCAAATTCAAATTGTCTGTAAAAAAACGTTTAAATAAAAAAGCATAAATGATTGGAATACTCTACTTCTGGCAAGTTGTCATCTGCCACCCGTAAAATGTAATAATATGAGTAGGTGCTTATGTAAAAACATTGTAAAAATCTATATGAAAAGAATGATCCCGAGTTTCTTAACGCTTCTTCTCGGTAGGCTCTATATATTTTGGAACGCGGCGGTAGAGACTTTAGAGTACATTATAATGTATAATTGACGTTCATAAGTGCGTCTTGATGCATACATTGAATAAATGATAAAACTTTGACTTCTATTAATACTATAATCCACAATAACACTCAGAATGACATTTCTATAATATTATTCTCTTAAATTGTGGATAGTTTTACATTAGTAGATATAAAGAGCACTAAGTTCCACGACGGCTGTTAGACTAAACATACCCACAATTCAACATAAATGACAAATTTAAGAATCGTCATTCGCAAGCGTTATACTAATTTTGACGTTACCGTGAACAGAATAAGAATTACTATAATTTATTATAAATACATTTTAGTTCGCATGTTTTGTTTAGTGAAGCACTTTTTAAACTTTCACGGTTGTTTTCAATAAACATATTGTTACTTACGGGATGAAAACCGTAGTGTTTATTTTTAATGAGTTCCAACAGTGCGCGTAGAAAAAGACAGAGAAAGAGGGTAGACAGATATGTTTGCTCTTAATGTTTATTCATCCACCCGCATTCTCCAGTCGTCCCGCGATCATGGCGCTTGCAACAGTGTCAAAATGTTGGGAGCTCATTAGAAACAAATACCACGGTTTTCATCCCGTAAGTAACAATACGTTTATTTTGTTTGGTGTTCTGTGCTACCAAATACACCTTAAACTAAATCTATCAATGATGGTACAGGGATCTACTACGCAGGTATATACTTACATGAGATCCTGATGATATATCATGTATCGTTCCTGACGAAAGTCATTGAAAATGCATTCTGCGTTCTCCATTACACCTATTTCTTCTATTGGTTCCCTAAGTGGTAAAACACGAACAATTCTAAAATGATTCGGCAATGGATGAGGTAGAAATATATATCGTCGTAAAATATATATATACAATATATATATTAATTTAAAAAAAATATTCGGCTCAATTTTAACACAATTTTTTTTCCAAAATGAAACCGTCGACTTCCACACCAAAAAGTGTGAAATAACTTGTTAAAGTCAGTACCACGATAGTTCAAAAGTACCCCATCATCATCTCAGCCGTAGGACGTCCGCTGCTGAACATATGCCTCCCCCACAAATTTCCAAAAAGGACCGGTTGGAAGCGGCCTGCATCCAACGTCGTCCTGCTACCTTTATCAGGTCATCAGTCCACCTTGTCTGTGGACGACCTACACTGCGTTTGCCGGTCGGTGGTCTCCACTCTCCACTCCAGAACCTTCCAGTCCCATCGACCATCTGTTCTGCGCGCTACGTGGCCTGCCCACTGCCACTTCAACTGGCTTATGGTATGTCATCATTGGTAACACACATTGGTCAAAGACTTTTGTCTTGAGGCACTGAGGTATTTTTTGATGAGAAGCCTTCGCGAAGTTTCCGAAACACTGTCCAGCCAAGTTAGATTCGACGATCGACCTCTCTCTCGAAGTTGGACCTGCCTAGTTTGACTGTCTGTCCTAGGTAGATGAACAATGAAGACAACTTCGAGAACTGAGTTCCCAACTAATATTAGGGAAGGCATAACATGGGCACTACACATAATTTTCGTCTTGTGCATGTTCAGCTTAAGGCCTACCCGTTGGGAAATTCGATGGAGGCCTTTGAGCTTTGTACTGAGGTCTTCCATGAATTCTGCCATGACTACAATATCGTCGGCAAACGAAGGTGAGTGATGTATTCGCCGTTATGTTGATGCCGAGTCCTTGCCATTCCAGAAGCTTGAAGGTGTCTTCCAATGCAGCGGTGAACAGTTTCGGAGATATTACATCTCCCTGTCTCACGTCTCTTTGCAATGGATTTGGCTTCAACCTCTGCCTCTGTACTCGGACTGACATGTTGGCGTTTTTGTACAAAGACTTCAGCACTTCAATATAACTTATAAATCATGGCTCAAAAGCGAGATGGGTCTGTAATTCTTAAGAAAAATGCTGTTCCTTTCATAAAGAATAGCACCACCACGCTTTTCTTAAATGTTTCTGGCGTTGAATCTTCGAGTAATACGGTATTCAAGAGCTTCTCAGATGTGATACCGTCGTCACCCGGCGCCTTGTTGTTAAGCTGTTTCAAGGCCATCCTAATCTTATACAGGCTGATGTCCGGGACATCTTCCCGGATCTCTGCGGAAGTAAGTACCTATTATCACAATATTGTGCGCATGGTACCGTCTTCGACAAATTATTTCAAACTTTTTGGTGTTGAAGTCGGCTCCTTGTTTTGGTAAAAAAACACCCGTTTCAGTGACCCTTGCTTCTTCTATTCGATCTTTTTCCGTATCCTTAAAAACCTAAAACTAAATGTGAAGTTTGTAAAAAAAGTATAAATAGGTACTTACTGATCATAAACATTAATTAGATCCGGAAAATCTTTTGTTTCTTGAGAACCCCTTGCGGTGGCACTGCTTGAAAAATAATCGCATTTTAGTACTTTGTTAAGTCACGGAATTAAATTGAAATTTTGAAGTTTTACTTACTTATCTTCGATTTTCAGTAGCAGGCTGCTTGTTGCTTTATTATCCGAGGATTTGCTATTTAAATACATTTAAAAGAATTATGATTTTGTATTCAATACAAATTATAGTTCATCTATCGTAACTGTTGCACAGATACGTCATAGTTTCTACGAAGAAGCGGAGTATGTTTTAAATTTCTTCTTACGGAGCATGTTTTAAATTCTAATAGGACATGAATAATTTTTCGAATTAATTCGTTTCACGACTTCTGAGCTAATAATGTACGGCATTCAAAGACTTTTAAATAAACTTATGTATGTATTACATACTTCTACAGAAATCTTTGATGACCTAGAGTACCTAGACTGCCAAATATCTACTCAAATTGATTCACAACTTCCATGATGTTAGGAGTGCAGCATTACGTATCTCAGTTACAATTAAATGTTCATTGAAATCCTAAAAATGTCAGCTCTAAGTCAGTTTTGACAACTCCTGTAAGCAAAAAAAATGTTATTAAGTTGACTGGCGCTGACAAAAGTGACAAAGCCCTATTGCCCTACTGATGCCATTATTATGTTCTCTTTTGTAAGGCAACACACTGGAGCTAAAAATAGACGAACATTTGTTATGTCAATTAAGAAAATTAGCGATACAGTCTGACATTATATAGAAGATAAAGATGCTTGGAATACTCCACTTCGTGCAAGCTGTCATTCTGTCACCCATAAAATGTAACATTTGCAGTATCTAAGTAGAAACATTGTGAACATCTATATAAAAGAATGGCCCCGAGTTTCTTGCCGCTTCTTCTCGGTAGGCTCTGTATATATTTTGGAACGCGGCGGTAGTATTTAAAGTATATTATAATGAAAAATTTACGTTCATAAGTGCGTCTTTTATGCCTAAATTGAATAAATGACTTAGACTTTGACTTTGAAAGCCAGTTTTTGATTGTAATAGTGATACGTAATAGCCCTGCTGGTCTTGGTAAGTTAATACAACATACTGAATCTCTGAATTTAATCGTAAGAAGTTCTTTATTATGACGATTGCCATCTTTCGCTCCTGTAACATCAGGTCTTACTTCGACCACTTCCATTAGTGAAACCGGTGTGAGCATAAGTTGTCGATAGGATAAAATTATAGGTAGAAGACATCCCGCGATATAGCTATCCACGCAGCTAGATCCATACTAGAGACAAGGTAAAAGCTGATAAAAGTTTATCGACTTGACAAGCTTATCGTGAGATCCATGCTCCGACGGCAGATTGAATTTCACCCGCTCTAAGCAAGAGACTGGAGAGTGAAAAATGGAGTCCAACATAGTACACACACACACAATAATAAAATAATTAGGATTCTTGTTATATAGTTAACATATAAAACAAAGAACTTTCATTATGATTACCGTTACTTTCGTTGCATTTAGGAACAAAAAGAATTCAACATTCTGGGAAATTAAACATTTTGGGATTTCAACATTATGAGAATTCAACATTTTGCAAAACGAAAAAAGTCAACATTCTGGGAAATTATACATTTTGGGATTTCAACATTATGAGAATTCAACATTTTGCAAAACGAAAAAAGTCAACATTCTGGGAAATTATACATTTTGGGATTTCAACATTATGAGAATTCAACATTTTGCAAAACGAAAAAAGTCAACATTCTGGGAAATTATACATTTTGGGATTTCAACATTATGAGAATTCAACATTTTGCAAAACGAAAAAAGTCAACATTCGGGTAAACTATACATTTTGGGATTTCAACATTATGAGAATTCAACATTTTGCAAAACGAAAAAAGTCAACATTCGGGTAAATTATACATTTTGGGATTTCAACATTATGAGAATTCAACATTTTGCAAAACGAAAAAAGTCAACATTCTGGGAAATTATACATTTTGGGATTTCAACATTATGAGAATTCAACATTTTGCAAAACGAAAAAAGTCAACATTCTGGGAAATTATACATTTTGGGATTTCAACATTATGAGAATTCAACATTTTGCAAAACGAAAAAAGTCAACATTCTGGGAAATTATACATTTTGGGATTTCAACATTATGATAATTCAACATTTTGCAAAACGAAAAAGTCAACATTCTGGGAAATTATACATTTTGGGATTTCAACATTATGAGAACTCAACATTTTGCAAAACGAAAAAAGTCAACATTCTGGGAAATTATACATTTTGGGATTTCAACATTATGAGAATTCAACTTTGTGTACCTAAACATGTCGTTGGTAGTAACGCTACCATTGAAGCGAGGGGTCTCAGCTTCGATCCCTGGCCGTAAAAAGTACGTAAGTAGCCGTAAGGCCGTAGAGCTGACGATCTACATTGGGACCACAAAGTATGTAGATCTGGTCAACGATACCATTAAAAAAATGGTTGTCTGCAAAGTCTGTTTTACGACAATTTGACGTGATAACGTCATATGACAAGCCGAACGCTTAGGCCGATCGTGCCTGCCTATTGCTTGTGCCGTGCTCTCGCTTGCACGCTCGGCTCAGGTGGACCGTGATAATGAGTCATACTATTTCATGCGTGCAGTCGGCGTTCAACACGTTATCACGTCAAAAATGTGCCGAAGTTTAACGCAGACATCATCACGTAAACGTCGAGGCTATCCAGCCTCGACAAAGCGGGCATGTAAGGACATAAGAGGACAAACCTTTCGAGTTAGTGAAGTGACACTGTGAAATAGAGCAATCTATAAGTACTATTTCAAAACACATAAAAGTGCCTTCCTCAGACATTAAGGCTACGTTCGGGGAAGCGCCGAAATCACTCGCGGCGTTCGATACGTCATCGATGACATCACCGAAAACGCTCACGCCACGACCACAACGCTCGCGGTTCGAAGGTGGGTCTACGTGATCATAGCGAGCTGTCACTGTCAACCAAAGGCAACGGCGCGAGCAGTGAGAGCAGTTTTGAGCGTTGACGGCGCTTCCCGGAACGTACCCTATGATAGCTGTTATTAGACACATTCTTAACTATTCTGTATTTGTCAGTTTAAGTTAAATTTAAATTACTGCTTAGAATTTTAGACCAGACTGTAGTTTTGATGTGGTGTCTATCAAAAATGGGTTTACATAAAAACAAGGATTTGGTTTGTGTCGTGGTCATATATTATGCCCCTGTCTCCTCGATAGAGGGAATCGGAGTGACTCCCGGAGAACGGGAGTGCGGAGATGAGTGAGTGAACGATATTCTTAAAAATTGTGTAAGTGAACGCATCTGCGTGTGGATTAAGGCCCAACTCCACTCTCTGAGAGGAAGGCTCAAGTCCCAGCAGTGGCAACAAAATTGGGCTGATTATGATTATGATGATGAACGCATCTATGCAAAGCCTTTTCGTTTGTCCACAATTTTATCAAATTCCGGCATATAAATCATCACATTATTAGTTCCCCTAACATTTAATAAGAGTACCAAAATTACTATTACTTCAAGTGTATTTTTCTCCCATCTGAGTAGTACCGTAGTACCTTCTGGGGCCTTATGCACTATGACAACTCAGACATGGAACAATGCGCGTTATCTTCAAGAAATTCTCGGGGATTCAATACAAAGTTACTATAGTTCCTTGAAAATAGCGAATAAGACCTCTGCTGAGAGAAATATGCACATAAAATGTATGCCATCGGTGATATTTTTTTAAACATTGTGTACAAAAGCATATAGGTATATAGGCATGCAAAGAAATGTAAAAGCAAATAAGAAATTTACATTCGGTCCTCAAACATAGTGTGCATCACGGCTCCAAGTTCCGGAATAAATCGCGGGTCATTATACAAATAAAACTGATCACTCGGTTTCCACATTATTCCGTTAAATCACCATAACACAAAACACAAAAAAGCTGAGCTAAAACAGAACGTACTGCAACATAAAGGAAGTTAAACATAGATAAGTGAACACAAAAGATAACGCTGTTCTAGTGAAACTTTACGCACATTTTGTCCTCTTCGAAAAAGAAATCGTCATCGTATTCTTGCATCATTTTGGAGGCTATTCAATTCACAATGTTTTTAGTAAAATACAGTTGATTTTTTAATTACGTCAATCAGTTTCGTGGTGGAAAAGTGTGTCTCTTTGGTGAAAGAAAAGTATTGATTTTTTGTGCGCGCGCCATTTATGGCAAGTCGGTAAAGCAGGGTAGAGCTCAGCCAATCAGGGAACGGTGTAAGTAGATTGGCGGCAAACAATTTTTAAATTATTTAGTCTGTAACATAACCAAATGCATACTGCATAGCGAACTTTGATGAACAAGTAAATCTTAGGGAACTATAGTAGATCCAACCGTTTATCCTCTTTTTGACAGCACCAATAGAACGTAACATGACGATGTTACGCAAAAGTTAACTTATAAATGCGAGGTTTTAAAAATATGACAACTGCTTAAATTTGCTCCTTGATCCCGTATAATAATCATCTTTCACAAAATGAGTCCATAAGTGCAGTAGTTTTTTTATAAATTCCATAAAATAACAAACGTTTTTAAAAAATTACGTTCTATGGCTATCAACATAGTGATGTTACGAAGTTACGATTGAGATATCGATATTGTTTATGAACTATTTTTACACGGGTGTTTTCCGTTCTCGGCACATAATATCGGATTTATTTTTATGTAAATCCAATTTCATTCAAGACCTTTACCAATGACGATTTTTGACCTCGGAACAAATCACATTCACGCAAAGAAGCAACAAGTTTTTTAAGTGTTGGAACTTCTTTACGTAAATAATAGTTATATATATGACGGCGTATAGCGTCTGCGTCAAAGTTGTCAACCGAAGTCACACGACGTGGTTGGCGTTTTTTCTTCGGCGTACGAAGCTTATTCTCCTGCATGCCGCTTGTTCCGTAGGCTTCGGTAGTAATTTTTGTAATCGTAGATGCACTAATACCTAACGCGGCCGCAACGCGCTCTCTCACTTGCGACAATGGTAAAAGCGGGCCGCCATTTTGATACTCTGCTTCAAAGTAATTACGAAGCTTGATCACCATTTCTCTCGTCTGTCCTTTCAGCACTGATCCTTTCGGCATTTTATAGTTCCAATATAAAACTCAGCAAATAATTACTAGCACGGGCGTCTTGTTGCGAGTGACAGTGACAAATACAAAACGGCGGTGGACCATTGAGTTTTACTACCTTGATAAAATACTACTGCTTACCCATAGACAAAAAAATTGGCAGTCATAGGAATTGCCGATAGAAGTGAAAACTTATAACTCAGAATTTGATAGCTTACCTTGGAAACTACACGGGTGTAACCGGACGGCGTGGCCTCGCCATCTGGGCATGGCCATCTAGAAATGCGTCAGCATTTCCCATTGGCTGATGCGTTTCTAGATGGCCATGCCATGACGGCCTGTCCACGCCCTTTCAACATTCCCCATTGGCTGACGTATTTCTAGATGGCCAATAGCCATGGTCATGGCGCCATTCCTAGGACTATTCTCTTTCCGCACAGACTCGATAGAAAAATGAATCGAAATCGTGTCCACTATAATCACTTGGTCACAACACTTTAACTGACAAATTAGATCTGTCAAAAAGAGGATAAACGGTTGGATCTACTATAGTATGATATTCTCTTTGTCTTACGGATCATAGATTAGTATATTTTGTTATAAAAACTAACGTGGTTTTCAATCATTATTAATTAAAAATACGGGATTACTCACGTAATATTCGTAATATAGACATCATCGACGCGGGCGTCCCAAACACTCCTTGAAAAAGGCCACCGAATGTGGTCGAGACTATAGTCGGACCTATCCGATAAATATTACGTGAGTATTACCGTATTTTTAATTAATAAAGATTAGTATATATTAAAAAAGACTGATGGCTTTTTTCATACAAACACATTCCCCAACTTCCCCTCTGAATCTTAACACTAGAGTCAATATTTATAAGTCATAGATTTTGTCTTAACCTCATGGCAACACTGGCCATGTGTTTAGCTTTTTTGGTTCGTTACCTAGTTCCTATTTGTCTTATAGACAGTCTGCAAAGTCATAAACTGCTTGTTTTCTACCTGGGTAATTATTAGAACTAGCGTCACATCTGTAAGGACAATCTGTCCGTGTTATTCTTTGACATATCAAAGAATAACACGGACAAATTGTCCTTACCAAGAAACACTTTCGCATTAACTATAGAGTAAAATCATAAATTTTAAAGACTATCTCAAAGATACAATACGCAACTACGAGTAAGTTTACAAGGTCATAAGTCAAAAGTTAGAAAAACCGTGAATATGAATATTGCTAAATTCTTTGAATACGACGTTTGACTGTCTTCGTCATCGACCCTATGGCGTAACTTGATACGAACACTACGGACCGGTGCCTACAGCAGGTATCGTTAGGGTTGACAATTGTGTTTTTTTTATCTGACTAATCATAATTCAATGGTATTTTGAATAAGAAAGTGTGCGTGTGTACCTATTTTGTTACCACTGAGTTTTAAGGCTAAATTGGGCACTGGAACAACACAGCAGAATTTTTCATAGGTTTTTTCCTTTGATTTCGAATAGGCTTGTAACACACCCCGAACTTATATGTGAACATGTATTTTTTTAGACTTAATTTTTTTTAAAATTAACATAAGAACTTCAGGTTTCAAACTAGGCAGATCCTGTGCCACATTGAATTAACCCGATGGCTGATATACATACTTATACTATTTCCATTTCTTTATTTTGTCAAGAAATGGAAATAGTATAGATACATATACATTATTATACATGCCCAAACACACGTCAAACAGTGCATGCAGACACATTTTTGACCTGTCTAGGGGATTGCACTCGGGACCAGCGAATCAGAAGGCCGGTTACCAACTACCTACGTCAACCAACCAGTCGTTTGTATAATTTTATTGTATGTACTTTCTTACTACCTACTTCTTCTAAAGAATACTCTTTTAATTCAGCTATTACTTAAGTCTTAAGCATATAAAAACTACTTAGCTTTTTATATATAGGTATAGTATATATATATATAGTTATATCGTAGGAAGATGTGAGACAACCCTAACGATAACATCAGACCTATTAAGTAACTTGCACTGCTTTAAATGTAAAAGTTGCAATAAACAAGTTGACGGTCAGCCAGTGTAGACACGTCTTAACCCTAGTGCGGAATAATAAAGTTTTGGAAAAATATAATATTATCGTTCAACGATGAGGAAAACAATTGTGAGTGATATTTGTTATAAGTTTTATTTTGTTTTATTTAAATATATACATATAAAAGTTAAGTGAGATCGTGTATGTTGGAGTTTGCGTTGTATTATGAAGTAGTAATATTAATTATGTTTCTATTGTGCGCTCGTTACGTAAAGTGAATAAAAGTTATTAGCATGATTAGTGTTGTAACTGTTGTGAAAGTGGAATTGATAAACAGGACTACAAACACGTTATTCGATGATACTGCTTTTATTACATCGAGGACCGCAACCCATCTTTCTGGGATGGGTTGCGGAATTCGCAAAACGGCATATACTGCAATGTTTGGGTGCATATTTAAATAGCCCTATATTTAAATTTTGGTTTATAGAGCACCAGAGTTTCAAACAAATATGAATATGCTAGATCTATTGTCACTGTATTTTTAATATATTGTATACGTTTTATTTTTATTTTGCGTATATATATACTCGAGCATACGGGCTATATGCCTGAAACATAGACTTTTAAACTTTCGCAGTATGAACACATGTTTTAAATGTTTATCGGGACTTATCACGTATTATTTAATATAGGTAAAAATATGTACCTTTCGCTCGACGTTTCGACCATGTTACAATGGCCGTGGTCACGAGCTGACTGTCTCTAGCACAGTAGTTGCGCATTATTGCTTTTCGGAAGAATTTCTGGCACTGCGGTGTTATCAATCAAGATCACGCCTTGCACAAAAAGCCTACTAAGCCTAAGTACCTACCTAGGTACTGTTCTTTGAAGCATCAGAGCAGCCGATACATTTTTTGTTAGTTGTAAGTAGAAGTGTCTAACTACACTATGTCTAGGTATGAAGGTAGCAAGTAATATTATTGCATAAATAAGAACATACAAATTAATATGGCCTAGGCATATCAAGCACTCTACAATGACACACATGAACGATGCATCGTAGGTTCAAATCTTATTCAATAATATGTTACTTGACAATATTATTCCTGCTTTCGATTTCCTGATATATTTTGAGCCATATTTAATCTAAGATATGAGTTTTATAAAAGAAAATGCATTTTTACTAACCTAGGTAATATTTCACATATTTCGTCATTATGACTAAATTCTTACATTCATCATCATCATCAATTAATTAATAATTCCATAAACTTCATTAAATCAAATATTAACATGGGAAAATCGTTAACTGGTACATAATTTCAATTAATTCTAATTACCTACCTATCCAGCGAGTTTATCACTCAAGGTACACAGACCACTATTTTATTGCCACAGAGATAGGTAACCCAATAATATTGAATAAATACCAGTTTATCTATTATTAAATTACAGCTTTTACAAAACTCATCGCAAATTATATTATATACGGTACCCACTTATATATAAAAAAAAAATTACGTTTACGCGTGACTACGTGTGTCGGCTAGTCTCCGAATTTGTGTTACTGGCACATTGCTGAATTATAAGAGGCTACTTTTATTTTAAGTAAAAGAAGTAGGATTCTGTGGGCCGAGCATGACAATCTGCAATCAATCAATCAATCAAATATTTATTAGTCAGAATACACATAATACAGTTTCAGATCTTATATACCATTGACGTCGATGTATTCAACCTGCAAGCAGCCGTACAAATATTCATGTTTATTTCTATAGTATATACTTAACTTACTTATAATTATGTCACAATAAATATTCATACAGATATTCTTTCACGCTGTAAAAACAACTGTTCAATAACCACGTATGCAATCTGGTTTAAAGCTATTACCGTCTAATATTTTAATATAGTCAGCCAATGTTGTAAACAGTAATGGCCATTATATAATATTTTTTTTCATAGATTACTTTTTGGCACAGACGCACTGCTTAAGTGTAACGTTATTGTATTCAGCACAAACTATGAGTTATCTGTGCCATTATTGTACTAGATAAACAGCAGTTTCAACTAAATACTTTAACGATGCGATTACGTTGCACTTAAACAAATTTTCGTGCTCGGGCCACTGTACAAAAAAATTAAGCCTTTTATGGCGCGAGGCCATGCGAGCGAAGCCGCGGTCCGGGTATTTACCTACAGTGACTTAGTACCACAGAATAAATAATAGTATGACAGTAATGGCCCTCATGCGAAAATATTAAGAGTTGTGGCGTTACATTATAATCGTTGCTTAACCCGTTGAATGGCAATTCGCCATATTTGGCCAATAATACAATAGATTTCGCAGAAATCTATCTAGGTACTTTTCCAGGAACCGCGACGTGTGTGGTTAAACTAATAAACTTACTTACGGTTAAATTAATAAACTTACTAACTTACTTCTACGGTTTTCTAACATGTTCTTAGCTGTACCTACTAAATTACGTCATTTAAAGTTAAGCAGCGTTTAGAAGAAAGGTCGCTAATGTCATAGTTGCCTCGTGAACGAAACTTGTTCAACTAATTGGTTTATTATACAGTGATCTCTGATTTTTTCGTTTTCAGCTGTCACTTACCATACTTGCGCTGCTTTACCGGCAGAGCACGGCGCAGCTGTCAGCTTCTGGTCCAATCGCAGCGTTCGTCCGGACAAACCTCATCGGATACCCGGTCATCCACGACCGGAAGACCTGGATTTTCGATCCAGATGTAGCCCAGAAGAGAAGAAGAACCTTTATAGAGCTTCATGGGGATAAAGGGGATAAATTAATTGAGAGATTGGGTTTAGGAATTGATGGAAATGATGAAAAAAGATTGGCTCGACAGAGGGAGAGAGATGAGGGGCATTTGGGTGGGCTAAATGCGTTTTTACCTTAGAGTAGTAAAGTTTTAGCCAAAGATTTATTTAAAAGTAGCACACTGACACTCCAAAGAAACATACAGATTTAATTAAGTACCTACTACTTCTACAAGAGTATCACCAGTCTGTCAGCCTAACAAGTACTTACAATTTGAAAAATTTAATACCGACTTCCATTCTATTCAATTATTGGAGTGTAACTCAAAAACTACTAGACCGAATTTGATGAAATTTTAATGGGAAACAACAGCTTTCAAACCAAAAATATTTTAATAATTATAAATTAATCAAATAATAATTATGATTATTAATAATATTTTATTATTCATATTAAAATAATTTTGAGAATTGGTTGGCCCAAATACATAAAAAAATAAAAAATACAGTCGAGGAGAAGGTACTCAATATCTTCTCCTTTTTGGAAGTCGGTAGATTATTGTAGGGCTGTCACCAGCGAGCATTCGTGTAAAGCCAATCGAGAGGGACACGACCACGAGATAAGTTAAAACATGAATCTTTAAATATGACACTGACAGAAAAAAACGTTTTTACTTCGAGGTTAGATAAGTAAAATTCTAAAGTAAAGTGAACGTGAAAATTTTAGGAACATGCGTTCCTAAAACTTTCACGTTCAACAACGCTCGTTAACTTTGTAATTTTGGAGAGAAAAATAGACATCTCGGACGGGATTCGAACTCTCGTCTTCCGGCAATCCGTGTCAGACGCCATGACCACTAGGCCACCGAGGCACGCCGTCCGAGCATCGAATTGCAAAGTTAGGTCTCGCTAAACAACTTTAATGCTTTAAAATCATGTTGTAAAAATGATGAAGGGGAAATATTATGGGCTATTAGTTAGTGTTTGAAAAAACATTTCTTTCGGTTGGATATTGCTGTCAAGTTGTTCAATAGATGTCGCTGCGTCCCCATACAACGGTTAAAATCATTATATGTAGTTAAAATTCGATGCTCAGACAACGTGCCTCGGTGGCCTAGTGGTCATGGCGCCTGACACGTATTGTCGGAAGACTTCGGTTCGAATCCCGTCCGAGGTTGTGTATTTTCCTCTCTAAATTGCATAGTTTGGTATCGCTAGGCAGGCGTGAGTGCTTTAAAAATCATATAATAAAAAAGTGCTATACAAGATGAATCTAAAGCAAAAATATTTAGTAAATTAGGGGGTTCGAACCAAGGCGGATGTTTTTTGTCTTTTGCCGTATACAATACATTTTAATGTCCCCATGGTAGGCAACAGAGGCACGGTAATATTATCTATATAATATTACCGTGACATTTATCTGTATGGTTTTCAAACTAGAGATATTGACGGGGCGCCATCTATCGAATTGCTTGAAAAGAATTTTCTCTTGGTCTGCGGGGTACCTAACTTCCTAAATGTATGCGCTGAGTTAAGTGCGCCCGCACTAATTATACAATGGATTGACTTTTTAAATCCCAAACATAAGATATATCATTCCAGAGACCGTAGTACAAACAAGTACTCGTATCCTAAGCGTTAACACGTCACGCTTCGGCGTAGAAACTATGGTTGACTTCCGAGTGACGTCAAAATCACTTTTAGCGCTGTGATCGCTATTCCAAACCAACG
The DNA here is from genome assembly GCA_917880725.1 of Selenia dentaria. Classification (NCBI taxonomy): domain Eukaryota; kingdom Metazoa; phylum Arthropoda; class Insecta; order Lepidoptera; family Geometridae; genus Selenia; species Selenia dentaria. The sequence continues at coordinate 23,135,791 of OU862898.1, forward strand.
AATTCGCGACAACGTAGACCTATGTGACGCCATGGATTACGTCACCAAGGACGCCATATTGTGATTTCAACGCCCACGGTACATACTGAAATCACCATGAGCAGTCCGTCTAAATTGACAGTTTGTTGATGTGTGCGTGATGCGATAGCTAGCATCTGTCTGTGTGTGCGTGTATTCCATGCTGTGAGCAACGTGAGTGTGATTTCAACCCATTCCGAATGGCTGACAGACCTCAAGTGCCAAAAGCGCGATTTTGAAACGGAATGGAAAATAGTGCTAGTGTCGCCAAAATCAGTGATGACGCGACTCGGGAATCAAAGGTTATTTCAACCCATTCCGAATGGCTGACAGATCTCAACTGCCAAAAGCGCGATTTTGAAACGGAATGGAAAATAGTGCTAGTGTCGCCAATATCAGTGATGACGCGACTCGGGAATCAAAGGTTATTTCAACCCATTCCGAATGGCTGACAGATCTCACCTGTCAAAAGCGCGATTTTGAAACGGAATGGAAAATAGTGCTAGTGTCGCCAAAATCAGTGATGACGCGACTCGGGAATCAAAGGTTATTTCAACCCATTCCGAATGGCTGACAGATCTCAACTGCCAAAAGCGCGATTTCGAAACGGAATGGAAAATAGTGCTAGTGTCGCCAAAATCAGTGATGACGTGACTCGGGAATCAAAGGTTATTTCAACCCATTCCGAATGGCTGACAGATCTCAACTGTCAAAAGCGCGATATTGAAACGGAATGGAAAATAGTGAAAATATCGTTAAAATCAGTGATGACGCGACTCGGAAAGCGACGTTATGTATGTTCATGGTTTGTAAATGTATGAGTTGCCTGTGTCTTAGTTGCCCTAGATAAATGACAGTTTGTACTACTTCACGTAAACGACACGTTACGTTACCACAGACGTTACACTTATTCGTACTAGGCTCACTGAGCTATTCATAATACCTAAGAGTTCTTCATTCGTGAGAATGGTGTGCAACGTATAATGCAATGTTTTAACAAAAAATATGTTAGATAACTCTAGAGATGTCTGTAGGTACATTATTTATAGGTTTACATTAATCTCGACTCATTGTCTGTTTTTGTGTGTAAGTATATACCTATTATGTAGGATCTATAATGTAACACAGTTTGATAATAAAACAAATCTGAACATGCATCTGCATGAGGACTTTTATTATTTACTAGCGACTCGCCCGCGACTTTGTTTGCGTAGTAGGGTCAGCATTTGGCCTCGCCATAACTTCCCATCTTTTCTTGGTTTTTCTACCGACTTTCAAATAGGAGGAGGTACTCAATTTGACTGTATGTAATTTTTTTGTTTGTTACTTCATAACTTTCGATAGGGTCTACCGATTCTTAAAATTCTTTTTTAGTTTGAATGATGGTGCTTTCCGTGTGGTCCCATTTAAATTTCATCAAATTCGGTCCAGTCGTTTTTGAGTTACACTCCAATTACTGAATAGAATGGAAGTCGCTTATCAACTTTTCAAATTGTACTTGTCTTTCATAAGAACCTAACAATAATTAACACAACAAAAAAAGGATTAGCGAGATTGTTCCATCCGTTATCAAGTTATAACGTGAGAAGAAATAGGGGTTCATTTCTATATATATAGACTAGCGACTGCCCGCGACTTCGTCCGCGTCGTAGGTATCACCATAACCTCCGTCTTAATTTTTATGTAAAAAACCTCCTACGAAGTATTAGAAAACTTAAAAAATTATGAAAACTAACGTGGTTTTTACACTTTTTTAATATGAAAAACGGGATTCACACAGTGTGAGGCGAGACGCACCCGCGAGCGTTCTGCACTCTCCTTGAAAAAGACCACCGAATCTGGTTGAAACTATAGTCGGAAAGATCTAACTTTTTTACGTGAGTGAATCCCGTTTTTCATATCAAAAACATTAAAAAAATATGATTGAAATCGGTAAAGCTTTCTTATTTTATAGCGTGACCAAGAGAAATATCATTTTTTGTATAATTATATAGATTGTGCATGTTTTTCAATTACAGAATAATTTCTTTTTAACTACTGCTATCGTATTCAACAGCAGGTAGATACACCAATAAAGGTCGTGTGGGTTAGTCGTTAAGTATAACCCGCGGCACGTAACTCTAGCGCTGAGCGAAATGTGGAAGGGATAGCTGCGCATGGGTACAGTCGCGCACATGTGACAGAGAGAGACAACAGTCCCTCGTCTTCGATGTGACAGAGAGAGACAAGAGTCCTTCGTCCCTGTAGCCCCCCTGTGATACCCAATTTTTGACTTCTGCGCAATAACGGTCAGCGCTAGAGTTACGTGCCGCGGGTTATAACTATAGATGAAATGGTTTCTCACGATAAATTTAGGTAATACTATAAGTTTCAAACGTTGGCGTATTTTGACCACTGTTTCAATTTAAGTAGAAAGCATGCAGATACGAAGGCTATCGTATTTGTTCCGTATGCTAAGCACATTCATATGCGGCTTGCATAACTAACATTTTATTCGGTGCTGGCCTTGACTTCAATAGTATGTTCGAATTTTTATACAAAATTGTTAAATTTGCATTCTCTAGCTATTACAATAGATAATAGGTACCGCTCCCAGAGGGCAAATTCAAGTTGAGACGAGTTGAAAAAGCTTATTATACAGTCCGACATTATAGAAGATAAAAATGCTTGGAATACTCCCGTTCTGGCAAGCTAAAAAATGTAATATTTGTAGTACCTAAGTAGAAACATTGTAAACATCTATATAAAAAGAATGGCCCCGAGTTTCTTGCCGCTTCTTCTCGGTAGGCTCTATATATTTTGGAACGCGGCGGTAGAGTCTTTAAAGTACATAATAATGAAAAATGTACCTTCATAAGTGCGTCTTTGATGCATACATTGAATAAATGATTTTGACTTTGACTTTGAATACCAGTACAATTTGAAAATTTAATACCTACTTCCATTCTATTCAGTTATTGGAGTGTAACTCAAAAAGTACTGGACCGAATTTGATGAAATTTATATGGGACCACACGGGAAGCACCAGCTTTCAAACAAGAAATTCAAATAATTTTGAGAATCGGTTGACCCAGTCGAAAGTTATGAGGTAAAAAAACATACAGCCGAATTGAGCCTCCTCCTTTTTTTGGAAGTCGGTAGAAAATATAATGGATGGAATGATAAGCAGAACATTCTCCGTAAGATTTTTCTAAACTAAATATCTTCTAATCATAGCAGTTCTTATTCTGTTTAGGCTAAGATCCAAATTAGTATAACACTTCCGAATGACAGCACTTAAACTAGATATTTCTCTTCGATTGTGGGTATATTTTAGACATATTAGTCGTCACGTTACTTGCTGCTTGCTTAACTAACGTAAAAATATCCCAAAATTTTATAGAATAATGCTACTAAACTATTACTGTTAACCGGCAAAACACTCACGTTAGGAATCGAATACGTCGACCCGGGTCCACAACAGTAAAAGTTTAATGTGTCACACTCACGAGAATTTCAATACAAAAAAATGTATTGTTTTAATTATATGTGTAATTCTTAGTCTTACATGAATTTGTATTTTAGTGTTAACAGAGTAAGGACTGCAATAATTAAATTTCAATTTGCTAGTTTAGTTTAATTTACTTTTTAGAACAAATGAATCGCCAATATTCAACCTAAGTTTGTGAACGTTACTCTGATTTAAAAATAAAATGTTCATTGTATTTCTATATTTTGCTAAAGCGTTTGTTTTACGTAAACATTCTAAGCCCAGCGCTCTTACTAACTGAAGCGCTTGTAGCGGAGCTTGACTTGGCGATATTAACCGATCAACAAGTTAAGCAATGCTTGCTGTGGTCAGGAGTTAGATGGGTGACCACTAGTGGAATTAATCAACTGAGCGCTTTCCGGTTGTTTGTCTTAGGACAACAGTCGTCTATGTCGAGAGCCTTCAGGCGGCCTGATAACTTCGACATGGATTGGCCACTAACCTATCCACCAATCCGCACTGGGTCTGCGTGGTGGATTATGGCTCAACTCGTCTCTCTGACATGAAGGCTCGAGTCCCAGCAGTGGGAACAAAATGGGCTGATTATGATTCTAAACACAGATATTACTGATGTAATAGGGCGAATTACATTTATACTTCTAATACTCCGTTTATAACTTTAATACGGAAATATCTGTGGGACTGTTCGTCATCCAAGTCCGTGACAAGGGCACCTACCCTTCAGCGAATCCCTAAAATGCTCCATGATGAGTGGTGACAATTAGTTGATAATAATATGTGTGCTGATATGTGGTGAGTCCCACTGCAGTGTCAGATATGCTGCCTTGAAGCTCTTGTTTGACATTTGAAAGGTATGGTAGCAGGTGGGAACAGTAGGTACAGTGAAGACTATTGAGGATACGCGCGTAAAAAGTAATGAGTACTTAGGTACTTAAGACCGCGCGGGAGGTCACCCATGCGATGGACTGGTCAGATCAAATCTGCGGTGGGAGGTCCCTTGCACCAGGATGACTGCGAATAGAGGGGGATGGCATGACATCGTGAGGCGCATTACATCTGCCTACATGACGACCACGACCGGTTTGTCAAGAGCGAAACGACTGAGAAGAAGAAGTGGTACTTAAGATTGGCAACATATCTCACTCATTGAATTGGTCGGTTTTTTAATGTTATTAAGAAACGGTACAAGCACGAGACCCCCCTGATGTTGAGTGGTAACATCTGCCTAGAACAGATACATTTCCTCACAAGTGACGAACTGCACTGCAGCTGGAACCCTGAGACCTTAAGTTACAGGATTATGCTGTCAAATAGATAGCTGTCAAAAAACGATCACAAACAACCATGCTCCGGACGTGGGTCAAAAATTGCACTTTTTGGAGGCATTAATTCCTCTTTTTTAGCTTTCCGAACCCTAAACAAAAAGAGACATGAACGACATTTTCACCCACAGATTCCCAATTATTTATTAAGTTTCATGTGCCTGTAATTTTGCCGGCAAACATACCTTCAAACTTTTCTGATGTTTTTTATGATATTTAAAATCAAGCAGATTTCACATGATAAAATGTCAAGTGCGCACTATTTTATAGTTAACTCTTGTATGACTCATTGTATATTTTTTTTCATACATACTCACTTTTTTATGTTTATAAGAATCACACTCGAGACCTGTTTGTGTTTGTAAGCTTAAGTCTAAATAAGTTTCTATATCATACGCATGCTTTATGTTACAATCCAGCAGGCTTATTATAAATCTCAGTTGCTAACAAATTTAAATTGAAATCTTGAAAAATGGTGGCTCTATCTCAGTTTTGACAACTCCAGTAAGCAAAAATGTTAGTACGAGTAAGTTGATGACTGGAGCTGATAAAAGTGACATAGAGCCGCCATTTTTTCGATTTCAATCAATATTTGTTAGCAACTGAGATACATAATAGCCTTCCTGTTTTTGTTTGTAAGCTTAAGTCTAAATAAGTTACTATATCATACGCATGCTTTATGTTACAATCCAGCAGGGTTATTATAAATCTCAGTTGCTAACAAATGTTGATTGAAATCTTGAAAAATGGTGGCTCTATATCAGTTTTGACAACTCCAGTAAGCAAAAATGTTAGTACGAGTAAGTTGATGACTGGAGTTGATAAAAGTGACACAGAGCCGCCATTTTTTCGATTTCAATCAATATTTGTTAGCAACTGAGATACATAATAGCCCTCCTGTTTTTGTTTGTAAGCTTAAGTCTAAATAAGTTACTATATCATACGCATGCTTTATGTTACAATCCAGCAGGCTTATTATAAATCTCAGTTGCTAACAAATGTTGATTGAAATCTTGAAAAATGGTGGCTCTATATCAGTTTTGACAACTCCAGTAAGCAAAAATGTTAGTATGAGTAGGTTGATGACTGGAGCTGATAAAAGTGACACAGAGCCGCCATTTTTTCGATTTCAATCAATATTTGTTAGCAACTGAGATACATAATAGCCCTCCTGTTTTTGTTTGTAAGCTTAAGTCTAAATAAGTTACTATATCATACGCATGCTTTATGTTACAATCCAGCAGGGTTATTATAAATCTCAGTTGCTAACAAATGTTGATTGAAATCTTGAAAAAAGGTGGCTCTATATCAGTTTTGACAACTCCAGTAAGCAAAAATGTTAGTACGAGTAAGTTGATGACTGGAGCTGATAAAAGTGCCACAGAGCCGCCATTTTTTTCGATTTCAATCAATATTTGTTAGCAACTGAGATACATAATAGCCCTACTATTTGTGTTTGTAAACTTAAGTCTAAATAAGTTTCTATATCATACGCATGCTTTATGTTACAATCCAGGTCAGATCTAAATTATTCTGTGATCCTTCTGGATCATTTATGTATTTTATCTATGGTTGTAATTTGTTATGTGTACTTAATAAACTAAAAAAAACACTGTATCATTGTAGTAACATTGCAGATTCACGATAGAAAAAGGTTTGGTGGCAGTACTTCCCATAAACTCATTCACAAAGAGTTCTTACTGCTCATAAAACTTCCTTCTGTGGTTGGTTGAGTTGGTAAAACCATCCCTTAATCTGAGCTTCGGATAGTGCTGGGTTTGATCCCGGACATTGTCTAGGTATAAATGTATATCAGTCATCAGGTTACCATAGTACAGGCTCTGCTTGATTTGGGATCTGAACACCTGGTGTGGATATTGTCTCATATTATATTGTTTGTACCTATATTTGTCAGTGCATAGTTCATACAACAACGATGCGTATACGACTGATGGCCAAACATATTCATAAAAAAACATTTAGAATAGTGTTAGGGGTGCCCGGTGCCCCCACCCTGTGCATCATGCAACACAATTTTTGCTCGTAGATATAGAAGCATACACGTGACTTCGAGTCAACATCCCTGGGGCCTTACTATGAGCTCTTAAAGCAGGACTTCTAGACAAGCGCGGATCCAGCCCACAAAAAAGGTTGTGGTCGCAGCCACCTGAAAACTAGCCAATTGCGAGTCGGAGTACAAACTCTCAACTGCCATTCAGAATTTTGGGTACAACACTTCAACACCCTGCATGGCAATGGCAACTACAAAAGATATCAAATGATGTCAAATGAAATTCTTGTACTCATACATTTTTAATCAAATAATTTTATTTAGATGATTACATAACAAATGCATATGTACTTACGTTTTTTATTGCAAAAACGTTAATATGTAATTTCATCGATATCCAGCTTTTGTATATTTTACTAAGACTTTGGATATGAAAGGTCATATCAACAGCCTGTCGAACATGAACGTGTGACGTCTGATGTTACAAGCCTTTTAGGGTTGTGGGCATGCCCATCGTGCCCACAACGGTGGATCCGCACTTGCTTTTAGACAACTGCCCGGTTTAATCGTACCATGACAACTTTAAAGCAGGCCTGCCCAGGCCTACTATTCAAGAACCGCAGAAAAACCGTTCACCTTTTTATTTGTGTTAACTCTCGTGAACATGTCTATATAAAAAGAATAGCCCCGAGTTTCTTGCCGCTTCTTCTCGGTAGGCTCTATATATTTTGGAACGAGGCGGTAGTCTTTAAAGTACATTATAATGAAAAATCGACGTTCATAAGTGCGTCTTTGATGCCTTAATTGAATAAATGATTTTGACTTTGACTTTGACTCAAATCCACTTAGTTTATTAGCTTACAAACGTCTAGGTCAATGTTGCTTATAGTAAATTGTTAGAATACCAGAGACAATATTATCCGTTCACCTTTGGGAAAACAATATTCAAACTTCAAACAGCTCACCAAAATGAGCGTCATGTTATGATTTCATTCAAAACTGTTTATGTCAGGTTTAAGAACTGTACGTGTGCATGGTTTTTACGAAGCTGATAGTAAGGCCCCAGATTCACTTCAGTGTCGGTGCAACAACATGAACATTCTAAACGCATTATTGTACATAATTGAAATTAAACTTCTATATTTAATTTTATTCGATACATGCTTAGCACAGTCACGGTCAGTCACTTGCAATGCCATCTTTATTGTGATAAATGCATCGGCCCCTATGAAGGTAGAAGCCTCCGCTTCATTCATATATCTTTTGAACGTAAACCTGATGAGGACAGATTAATTAGGCGATACTGTACTTGCAGGCATTTTATTGTATTACAATACTCGTATTACGGTAACCCTAGGATCTCCATATATTGTAACCTGCATGGCGGCCTATCACAAAACTAAAAACAATAGATTGAAGTGTATAAAGGAAGTTATTATCAACCAATTACTCCGTTAGTAAGTATTGCACAAATAAATAATGGGACTGTTTTAAAACCTTTTTAATGTTATTTGACGGTTTAACTTTTGCCACCGAAAAGTGCGATTTTTGCTCACGTCCGGAGCATGGTTGTTTGTGATCGTTTTTTGACAGCTATGTATTTGACAGCATTATCATGCGATATTAGGTCTTATGCTCAATTGAGCGTTCGAATAGGGTGTGGGCAAAAGTGGCAGAAATAACGTTTATGAGCTTTACGAACGCTATAACAAAAGAGCCATCAATGACAACGCCACCAATGCCCTCATAAGCTAAACGAACGCACCTTTAATGTCAATTCCAGATGTTTTATTAGAACAATAGTCCACAGACTAACAGATGCTAACGCATCAATAGTCATTACACCAGCCAGCAGCTACATTTCACCAGTTAAGTATGTTACTGGTTTCATGTAAAAGGAGGCAATCCCATGGCAATCATTTCCCATAACCCACTTTCACCTAGGTAATCTAAATAGGTTTTAAAACATGATTGAAACTTTCGTAAGTATTACACATTTTAATTTTATTTGACGGTTTAACTTACGCGGTAGGTATAGTCAAACATCTCGACCGGTTTCGTGACCGTCCGGGCCACTTCTTCATGGAATACGTGCGCACCGGCTGCGTTCGCCATGAAGAAGTGGCCCGGACGGTCACGAAACCGGTCGAGATGTTTGACTATACCTACCGCGTAAGTTAAACCGTCAAATAAAATTAAAATGTGTAATACTTACGAAAGTTTCAATCATGTTTTAAAACCTATTTAGATTACCTAGGTGAAAGTGGGTTATGGGAAATGATTGCCATGGGATTGCCTCCTTTTACATGAAACCAGTAACATACTTGACTGGTGAAATGTAGCTGCTGGCTGGTGTAATGACTATTGATACGTTAGCATCTGTTAGTCTGTGGACTATTGTTCTAATAAAACATCTGGAATTGACATTAAAGGTGCGTTTGTTTAGCTTATGAGGGCATTGGTGGCGTTGTCATTGATGGCTCTTTTGTTATAGCGTTCGTAAAGCTCATAAACGTTTTTTGCCCACACCCTATTCGAACGCTCAATTGAGCATAAGACCTAATATCGCATGATAATGCTGTCAAATACATAGCTGTCAAAAAACGATCACAAACAACCATGCTCCGGACGTGAGCAAAAATCGCACTTTTCGGTGGCAAAAATTCCTCTTTTTTTAGCTTTCCGAACGCTGAACAAAAAGAGACAAGAACGACATTTTCACCCACAGATTCCCAATTCGAACGCCCCTTGTTAGTGTTTTTAACGTTATTTTCGCTAAAAACGCCCACGAAGGGCCTTATCGAACGCACTACATATGAGGTAATAGACCAACCACACGATGCACGACGTTAGTCGTTTATTTTATTGGAACATAGTAGCACCGTCTAGTTTCTATGGAGTGTACTTTGACGAGAGTTCTTTACTTCATTGAAGTCTAGTAGCGCCATCTAGTTACTCAAATAGACTAAGTATAATTTTTTTTGTGTATGATTTTAATGCCTGTTGAGACCAAATTTTTCAATTTTAGAGAGATAAATATATCTACTCTATACTATAAAGATAATTTTATATTAAAATTAAATTATATTATAAATTTATATGTGCTTACCTTAAGATAAAAGCCTTTGATCAGTGTGTGTGTGGATGACTTATGGTGCTAAAAAGTGGTCTCTCATAATGGGCCTTATGTTACTCAAAGCTGCACAACGAATTACAGAGGGTGCTATGCTCCGAGTTTCTCTACAATCTCAACATGATCGAATCAGAAATGAGGAAAATCCGTAGAAGAAAGAAAGTCACTGACATAGCCCAAAATTAGCTAGTTAAAGTGGCACATAGCACGCAGAACAGATACACAATGGGGCTGGAAGATTCTGGAGTGGAGACCACGGACCGGCTATTGCAGCGTAGGTTATCTACCGACAAGTAGAACAGACAACCCCATGAAGGTCGCAGAATGACGTTGGATGCAGGCGGCTTGCAAGTGGTCCTTTTGGAAAATTATGGGGGAGGCTTATGTTCAGCAGTGATGATGATCACTAATTATATGAGTATGATGAGTATACTCTCTTTGAAGTAGGTCATTTATTTTATTGGAGTCTAGTACTATCATCTGTCAGTTACTAGTCGTTTCATTTTATTGTACAATAGTAGCTCCATCTAGTTACTCTAAGTTACTATGGTAGTTTAAGTTATTATGGTAGTGTAATTATATCCTCTTTGACGTGAGTAATATATTTAATGTGGCTGTCCAGCCACATTTATGCTACGAAAAAATAATATCAGGAACAGAAACACCTTAAAAAAATGACCCAATAAAAGTCGTGCTAAATCAATAACATCGTTCACGCCGCTATGACTCGGCTGTCATAGTAGACGTTGCAGAACGCGCGTGGGCCAATCCCTGCTTTCCTTCTTAAAAATTTAAACCAATCACCGAACATGTCTATTTGTAACCTCAGAAGTAATTCGTATTTGGAATCATACGTCGTTTCGGTTTGAAGGACCATTTTTGTGTGGAATTTGTTCTGAGTTATGCTTCCTGACATTATTTCTTCGTAGCATTTGTGACATTATACGCGAATAATGATATTCACGTCCGCCCCTTTTAAATATAAGATACGTACATATCATACGGATAATACACTAAATAAATAATATAATTAAAAAAGTTAAGTCATAATCAATTCATTTATTCATTATTACAATATCGAGACTTGAAAACTTATAACTAAAATATGATTATAATAAAAACATATCCTAGGAATTATTATATTGGGACAACTAAGCTTATTCTATGGAGAAAATGTTTGTTTGGATCATATAAGTCTAAAATGACAAGTTCATATAATAATGGCTTAGCACGAATAATAAGCGAAAACGTATACAACGTCAACAATTGCATCGCGAAGTTGCATGCAAAGTATTTTTTGTTGCAAGTGTAAATCTGATTCCCAAACAAGTGAAAGATTTATTATTGAACTACAAGCCTATATAGCGATTATATCTTGGAATCTTGAGCATAGTGAGGAAGAAGTGACTTCCTATTGCTATTGTGGAAACAAAAGTGTCCGTATTACTAGAGAAGAAAAATCAAATGCTACTAAACTGAACAATACCATCTTTTTTGTATATAACGTTTGAAAAACTAACGCCTGTAACGCCTATATTAAAAACCCGATTTATATTAAAATATTTATTTAATACCCTAAACGAGCAATTCTTGTATATATTTATATATTCTGCATCTCAGAAATGGCTCCAGCGATTTTCATGAAATTTAGTATGGGGGTTTCGGTGGCGACAAATCAACCTAGCAAATTTTTATTTTTAGTTAACGTCGTTTTATCCGTGTTTTCAGGCAATGTTTGTTCGTTGCGTTCAAACTAGATGGCGTAACAGTCACATTGCAAAATTCTGAATCACGGTAACGAGATTCTCACGGAACATCTGTTGCTTTGCGTTCAAACTAGATAGCGTAACAATTGCATTGGAAAATCTTGAATCGCGGTGAAAAGATTCTCACGGAACATGTGTTGCTTTGCTTTTAAACTAGATGGCGTAACAGGCGCATTGCAAAATCTTGAATCGCGGTGAAAAGATTCTCATGGAACATGTGTTGCTTTGCTTTCAAACTACATGGCGTAACAGTCGCATTGCAAAACTCTGAATCGTGGTGACAAAATTCACACGGAACAAGTGTTGCTTTGCGTTCAAACTAGATGGCGTTACAGTCGCATTGTAACATTCTGAATTGAGCGCAGGAGCAGAGAGCATAAAATACTACGAGTAGATTGTTTTCAGCATCAAAAGTTTTCAAGTATGCAATGTGAAAACCTACCATTTATTAAAATCGACATCTTTCAAATTCTAACAGTGCCATATGGAAATCTATTCTTATGGAAGTACCACAGTGGAACTATATTAAAAGTATTCGTACTGAGTAATACATAAGCCTTACGTATTGCTTACTTACTTACGTATTACTCAATTACAATACAATACTTTACATCTTCGCTAATTATTCGTGATAGAGACCCACAGATAACTAAAATACGAAGTTGATACAATTATGAAACCGATCGTTACAACAAAGTAAATATTAAAAAAAAAGATTTTCTTTGCACTCTTTGCTTCAGCTTACTATTCTAGAAGTCATTTTTACAAGTTTAAAATGTCTTTAAATGTCCTCTATATTCTATACAGCAAATATTACATATATTCAGTAACGTCAATGTGTACTTAGAAGTCTTAGTTTTTTTTTGTTATTTTAATTAATTCGCTGCATAAGAGATAAACCGCTTTAAAATCTTTTTATTGACATCATGAATTGACAGCAGCTTAACAATTGTAATTTTCCTACACTTCAAAGTTTTGATCAGCTTTGTTTACAGTGTTGTAACCAAAGGTTTCATTGTACGAAATATAAACAAAGATTAAACAGTTAAGACCCACTTGCACTAAAACTCAGTACAAAAATGTTACACACTAAACAAAATTAAAAACTCTTTCTGTCTTTTCTTTGACAGCTGAAAGAGACAGAATAAAGAATTGAACACGTTTAATGCTATTGTTTTAGATAATCTTGTGCAAGAAGGTCTTAAGTATGAATATACGTGTCACCTAGCCTTAATACCATATAATTGATAAGCTAATCAAAGATTCAAAACTATTTTGAACCTCCAAGTAACTTATCGATTTATTTTAGTAAGTAAACATAATGAACACTTAGCTAAAAAAGGTTACAAGTTGCAGATTTATTACTTTACTTACTCTAAAGCCTGTCTTGAAGAAACTAAAAAAAATTATATTTAAATTGTCATGTTACTTAAACAAAAAGGTGCATTCATTACATACCTTACCTTCAATACAATTTTTGTTTCTCAAACTGACTAAAAAGTTGATAACAAGTAAATATAAAATTGTTTCCAAGTACTATATTGAAATATTACTTCAAGTACAATATTGAAATATAACGTTAAGTACATTATTGAAATATTTCTTCAATTACATTATGGAAGTATTAATTCAAGCAAAAAACGATATTAAAAAATATTTAGTGACACTACTGCTGAAAAAAATATTTTGGCTTATTTGGGGGTGTGCACCCGCATAAACTGCTAATAGGAAGAATACAAAATAAAAAACAGACAAGAAAACCCAAATAAACCAAAAACGATTCGACACGTGTTTCGCCTCTACACAAGGCATCCTCAGGAGATGTTGACTCGTCAAGCGCTAGACCGACATGTCGGTCTAGCGCAAGTCAACATGTCAACATGAAGTGTCACTAAATATTTTTTAATATCATTTTTTGATAATTCATTTCCGCAAAGTAACGCCTGAATCAATAAATTACTTCAAGCACATTATTGACGTATAACCTTATGTACATTATTGTAATATTACATCAAGTACATTATGAAAGTATTACTTCAAGTACATTATTGAAATATTACTTCAATTACATCAGTGAGTTATTACTTCAAGTACGTTATAGATATATTTTTTCAAGCACATTATTAAAATATTACTTCAAGTACATTATTGAAATATAACTTTAAGTAAATTATTGAAATATTACTTGAAGTACATCAATGAGTTATTACTTCAAGTACGTTATTGATATATTTTTTCAAGCACATTCTTGAAATATAACTTCAAGTAAATTATTGAAATATTACTTCAAGTACATTATGGAAGTATAACTTCAAGTACATTATTGAAATATTATTTCAAGTACATTATTGAGGTATTACTTCAAGGTTATTTATTGATGTATATTATTAGTATTACTGTTTTAAACAAGACTTTGTTATTCACTATGACTATTACAACAAAATCGATAAATGCACAATTTTAATGTCTACAATAGCTGATTTCTGTTATTTATTATTTTTCATCTATGAAAAAGTAAATTAACAGATGTGGCAGTGCATCAATAAGTAATTAAAAAACATACAAATAAAAGATTAAAATTAAGTGTTTTGTGACTGATCTTAAATAAGATTTCGATAATTTTCGAAAGTAGTAAAAATCAACGTTTTAAGGCACCATATATTTTGGTTTACATTTTCCAAATTTTAAATATTTTTAGTAACTTAGGTAACTAACGAATACCTAACTTTTATAATCCTAATTTACAAAAGTCAATAATATATTTCACAGTTTGTACAGACGAATTTTATTGTTATTTATATGAAGGTTTCACTGAAATAACATCCTCAAAATAAGTGTGTATTTTATTTTTATAACATCCAACAAACAAATTTATAGGAAACGGTGATATGAAATTAATAATACATCATTGATTTAGATTATATCTTCAAACCTTATATAACTTAAACCTATAAGAACACCAAGAAAGAGAATTACATCTTAATATGGCATTACAAAATTATAAATATAACATTCATAATTATTCAATAAGAGATCAAAGTAAAGTTCTTTTTCCTTTTAAGAAGTTCTTAAACGTGTTAGTGGTTTCTCTAAAATGTCATGAGAAAATACCATGTCCACATAATTTAGTACATCTATGTTTTTTGCTCGCAAGTCGAGACGGGCTATTCACACGCCTCATGGTAATGGTTCGCCCATTATGGTTACAGTGTCACCCAGAACTTAAAGTTGTAGTTATACACGACAAAGCACTGCGCTACCTAGTATATTAATCTGCGACATTAATATTTTCTCATAAGTATTTTCTCAAAGATACAGTGGGGCATTGTCGTGTACTTAAATGCAACCACGCAGTATTAATAATCATATTTTTTTTTATTTTGAAGTGCCAACGCCTGCTCAGCGATATCAAACATTGCAATTCAAAAAAATCACATCCTCGAACGGGATTCAAACCTGCGTTTTCCGGCAGTCTGTGTCAGACGCCATGACCACCGAGGCATACCGTCTGAGCATCGAATTTTTAGCTCTTTATTTGATTTTAACTTTCGTATGGGGACAGAGCGACATATATTGAATAGCTTGACAGCATTATCAAGGCGATTTTTTTATATATCAACACGGCAATCTGACACGGGTGGGTAGTCGAAAGACTTTGAATCCCGTTCGCTTGTGTGAATTTTTCTGTCTAAAATTGTAATCTTAATATTTTTTAATGTCATTATTCTAAACGGAAGTCAAATCTTGTATTATGTTATAAAAATACTAACCTACATTTTCTATACGCGTTTATGAAGCAAATATTAACTGATAGATTGTTTCGGAATATACAAAATTGCTCCAACTGTATCTTTTTATGTTTATGTACGAGTATAAATGTTAAGTACAAAACGATGATGATCTAACGAGCTACGTATTATACACGCGCCTTTGGATTATGCTCGCACAACGTCAGTCCGTGCTCGGCCCCAATTTGGACTATGCTCGCATAACGTCAATAGTGCTCGGTCTCAATTTGGACTATGCTCGCATAACGTCAATAGTGCTCGGTCGCAATTTGGACTATGCTCGCATAACGTCAATAGTGCTCGGTCGCAATTTGGACTATGCTCGCATAACGTCAATCCGTGCTCGGCCCCTATTTGGACTATGCTCGCATAACGTCAATCCGTGCTCGGCCCTTATTTGGACTATGCTCGCATAACGTCAATAGTGCTCGGGCCCAATTTGGACTATACTCGCATAACGTCAATCGTGCTCAGCCCCAATTCGGACTATGCTCGCATAACGTCAATAGTGCTCGGTCTCAATTTGGACTATGCTCGCATAACGTCAATCCGTGCTCGGCCCAATTTGGACTATACTCGCATAACGTCAATCGTGCTCGGCCCCAATTCGGACTATGCTCGCATAACGTCAGTCCGTGATCGGCCCCTATTTGGACTATGTTGGCATAATGTCAGTCCGTGCTCGGCCCCTATTTAGACTATGTTGGCATAATGTCCGTATATTGTAACTACATGCTTTGTATTCTGTATTTATGATTTCCATTGTTTCTTTCTGTAGGTTCTTCTATTGTATTTTCTTAACTGCTTGTGATTCTTCCGTCAGCAATATCACCATCTGAAAATAGAGAAAAATATGATTAATTAAGTATTGTAAATATCATTTATGTTCGTATGAGGTGACACGTCATCCTAAACCTTTTCCCTAAGTGGTGGCGTTCAGGGAACGTACGAGTTACTGTACGATCTACTATTGTAAATGCTGTAGATGCTTTGTGGGTGAACGAGCGTGTATGTAAGTTTGATGCTGGATAGGTTTAAGGCTCGGTTGATATGAATGAAATAACTGAGGCCCTAGCACGAACTATTTGCGAAAAACTATTCGGATCGCAAACGTCAACGCGTCACGCTTCGCTGTATAAACTATGAGTTGTATGTGTCACAGTCAGATAAATGACAGTTTCACGTGAACGACACGTTACGTTACACTTACGCAGTTATTCGTGCTAGGCCCATTGTTAATCATTTACATTCAGAAACAACACATCAATCTATTTATATGACTCAATCGGGATAAGCTTATTCCAGGCAGTCAAGGTATGCAACTAGAAAAAAAATCAGACACAATTAAGCAGAAGGTGTGGATTCAAATCTAGTCTTAGGACGTAATTTTTCTATTTACAGAAATAACTTTTCGCTAAGAAGGATGCTTCAAAATCCATGTACTACAAATTGAGAAGTAGGTTACGTATAATTGAGGGTTACGACCTAAAATCAAAACTGTTAACACATTCTTCTTTTGATCGAGTAAAGCTTTCCAGCTCTGCGATAGATGGCTCGCATAGGTGCCTCGGTGGTCTGGCAGTCTGACACGGTAAGACAGAACATTTTGAATCACGTCCGTGGAGGTGTTTAAGGTCTAAAACTGCAAAGGTTTTTGTTTAATATGGGACAACATCCACACAAAGTGTTCAGGTCCTAAACAAGACAGAACTATGTACTATGGTAACTTGATGACTGATATACATATATACACCCAGACGCAGGTCAAAGAAAGAAAGAAAGAAAGAAAGAAAATGTTTATTTTGGACATCAAACCACACCACAGCAAGCAATGTAGAATAATACAGCAAAGACAAGTAGGTAAAATACAAATAACCTTAGTTACTACATTACAGTAAGTATATTTATTAACATTGTATAATATTATAGGTTATTTATAAAATATATTATGTAAACAATACGTAAAAAAGAAAAGAAATTGCTGTCGTGTGCGGCCCAAAAAAGGTCCTGGCTCAGCATAATGCTGCAGGCATTCAAACAGACATGTTCATGCACACAACATGACATGTTTAACCTGTTCAGTGTTCAAGCCCGGGCCTAGCGGCTCAGAAGGCAGGGATCTACAAATTGCGCCAAATAAAAACCTCTCGTACACCTATAATTGAATATATTCGTATATTGAGAGTGAAACGAAAACGTGGAATTTGTTGAAGAGGGTCCTCTTAACTATCCAAAGTTTTCTATTCAAATTCTATCAATTCTCAAACAACACTACCTTATTTACTATCATGCATCCATTCAATACTTCCTACTCTATCTCATAAGCACGTCTAAACAACTTTAAGATTGCACAAGCCATGATATTGCATTCTGCCTTACCTCTACAACCTGGGGGACAATTCCACTAACTAAATTGCAATTGAACCTCAGCTGAACGGTGACTTTTATACGTTTTCTTATTCTGCTATTGAACATCCATCAGTCACTTTCAGTGGACTTCAACGATCGATCAAAACATTACATTCTGCTTACTCGATAGATCAGAAACACGACGCTAACTCATATTCGTTTAAAAAGAGTTTAATTTATATGGTATAATGTATAGTGGTCTGTATAATTTTTCATACCACCTGCTCGAAAGTGTCAAACTACGTATCACGCAATCTCGACGGCAGGCATTACATCCCCGGGGTGTAATGTTGTAGGAAACTCTATGGGCGTAAAGTGATTTGGATTTGGTACGTTAGTTGTAGGTAAACTCTTAGTACTAATAAGTAATTAAAGTGTTAAGCAGGTGTTAGTGTTTTAAATAAACACTAACACCTGCTTTGTGACAGCCGACCGAGGATGTAAATTTTTATCTCTAAAATTGCAATGTGTTTATAAAAATTTTTTACCAATTAATCAATCACTTCAACACTAAAAAGTGTTTAATAACTTGTTGAACCCTTGCTACTTACGGGATCGATTGGCATTCAATAACGAAATCATCAAGATAGGCGAAACACTTTTCAGTTATTGTAGTGTAACTCAAAAACCGCTTGACCGAATTTGATGAAATTTAAAAGGGACCTTCAAGTAAACTCTACCAAACCAAATAATAATAATAATCAAAATTGGATAATTCTGTAAAAAGTTAAGCGTGTTCATATATACAAAAAACTAATTTCCAAAAAATGGAACCGACTTTAAGACTAAAAAGTGTGAAATAACTTGTTGAAGTCGGTACCATGATAGTTCAAAAGTAGGTACCTCAATATTGCTTGCATGGCACCGACTTCGACAAGTTATTTCACACTTTTTGGTGTTGGTTCCATTGTTTAGTATAATATTTTTTCCATATGTAGTGAAAATCTACTTACGGGATCGATTGTCAATGATAATATAATCAAGATAAATCAAACTTTTCAATTTATTGAGTGTAACTCAAAAACGGCTTGACCGAATTCGATGAAATTTAAATGGGACCATCTCTACGAAACAAAAAAAGTACGGGAGAAATCGGCTAACATACCCATAAAAAAATACATACACTCAAACATATAACCTCCTCTTTTTTTGAAGTCGGTTAAAATTACACGTCGACTCCTTTTTTGTTTGGGGTCGTTTGAAAATGGCGTTACATTCCAATTAGTCTATAGAAATAGTAGAATGGCTTTTTGGGTAATTATCGAACGACAACCGAAGTCGAACTGCAGTTACAGCGGGATAGATTGTTGAACGTTGTGAAATAGCAGAATTGCCCTCCTGACATAACGAGCTGGCTGTAACGGTTCGCTCGACTTTGCCTTTTTTGGCCTACGAGTATAACAAAACCGTCTTATCATCGTTCGGACGGTTTCTCGTTATATTTGTAAACATTGGACCTATGAGAATAGGGCCGTTGGTCTCTTGTAAACAAGTATTGAGATGTACTTTTACTTTGAAAGTTCATAGACGAAGAACTGCAGGCACATTATCTATCTCAGTTCCAATAAAATGTTAAGGCGTTCCAACCCCAATTTTAAAATAATTTTCGATGCTTTCCATAAGGTTGAAAATCGCTTGTTTTTGGATGATGTTATGCGAAAATGCATTAATTTTGTACGTTTTCTTTATTTTTTCGATATATACTAACACAATTGAAAAAACTGCTGGTTACTACTTTAGTATTATACGTTGGCTAAGTATTACCTAAAAATATAGTGAAATACAGTGTCATCGCTGAAAATTCTGAGAGTTTGGACGTGATAGTTAATTATTGAGGACCGAGTTTATTTTTATGAATTCTATTCGGTTATTATTCTTTTCCTATTCCTTTTCTAACCTAATCATTTTTTCATACAATGTTATCGACCTGTTTCGTTACACTAGCTGTTTAAAGGTTCTGCTTTTATATTATCAGGATACGAGCGCGCCTTAAGAGGAATGCATGGAAAGTACTGTACTTTCCATGCTAAAAGAGAAAACTCTTTTCTACCTCTTAACATTGTCCGATTTCAGTGATTTTTTTTTCATGGAATCATGACATTGTTTGCTATGTCCGCAAGTTTTTATTTTTTCAGTTTTTTTACGTTCTAAAAAAGGAAGTGATGGCTCTTTTTTTTGACAACTCCTGTCATCAAAAATCTTAGTAAGATGATGACTGGAGCTGACAAGCATGACATAGAGCCGAAGTTTTAGAGTTCAATAACCAAGTTAAAAAAAAGAGGAGGTTATAATGTTCGACTGTATTTTTTTTTGTTAATGTTCACTGATTTCTTCCCCATTTCCATAAATGTTAAAGTCGGTTTCAGTACAGTTTCTCAAAATAGTTTTTTTGTTTGGTAGAGTGCACTTCCGAGGTTACATTGAAATTTCATCAAATTCGGTCAAGCAGTTTTTGAGTTACACTCCAATAACTGAAAAGTGTTTCGCCTATTTTGATGATATCATCATTGACGGTGAATGACAATCGATCCTGTAATCAACAAGGGTCAAATCAATAAAGGGTGAAAAATGGAACCGACTTGAACACCAAAAAGTGTGAAATAACTTGTCGAAGTCGGTGCCATGCGCACAATATTGTGATGATAGGTACTTTTAAACTATCATGGTACCGACTTCAACAAGTTATTTCACACTTTTTGGTGTTCAAGTCGGTTCCATTTTTTTGGTAAAAAAAATTTCACTCTTTATTGATCTGACCCTTGTTGATTACGGGATCGATTGTCCTTTGCATTATTTTTTTATTTTATTCTCTCTAATATTGCAATGTTTGGTATCGTGTTATAAAATATATATATATAGTAATGTCAATTCAGTTTTAGTAAATTATTCGATTATACGTTTTAAAGATTTTGGTTTAAGGTACTCCTTAAAGCTAGCTTACTAGCTATGCAAAAATAAACTCGCAGGTCTACAGCTCACAGACCCACTAGTATTATTCAAACGAATATAAAACTTAACCATACTGTGTTCGCAGCCACATATTTTAACCAAAACTAGAGTATGTTATCCTATTTTGCTACAGAAACAGTTATTTTGCCATTTATTCGTCTGACCGCTGACCAAAAACACCAGGGACCCATAAAAATGTAAGATGTGTCTGACTCAGATCTGATGGGCTTGATAGCGCACCATACCATTGCTTAAGGTGTTGCTACACTAGGCGTATTAATAGGTAAGTTCATCGGGAAAAATACAAGTAAAATTTGAAAAATTTTGTACCGACTTCCCATTGTGTATCTCAAAAACTACTATTTAAATAAGACTACACGGGAAGCACCAGCTTTCAAACAAAAAAAGAGTTTTTAGAATCGGTTCTCTCAGTCGAAAGTTATGAGGTAACAAACATTTAAAAAATTCAGTCGAATTGAGTACCTCCTCCTATTTTTGGAAGTCGGTAGAAAATGAATAGTAGGATTATCTGTACCGCGGGAGGCATGGACATACACAACATCCAAGACAAATATTGGCACCTGCCAGGGATTTCATGTATAATTTGTTACTGTCGCGTTTTAGAAATTTCAAAGCATTTTTTATGCATGCTCGTGAAAGCGAACAAAATTTAAATGGGACCACCTCGGACGTATGTGCT
The DNA here is from genome assembly GCA_917880725.1 of Selenia dentaria. Taxonomy (NCBI): domain Eukaryota; kingdom Metazoa; phylum Arthropoda; class Insecta; order Lepidoptera; family Geometridae; genus Selenia; species Selenia dentaria. The sequence goes on from OU862898.1 coordinate 23,157,377, forward strand.
ATTGCACAAAAAAAGAATTATTAAAATCGGACTGCTCTGTAAAAAGTTATGCGTGGTCATGCGTAAAAACATACGCGTCGACTTACGACCCTCTTGCTTTTGGAAGACGGTTGAAAAAGTATTGAATTTGAAACAGTACTCGAAATAATAATAAACATAAACGCTCCGTGTACCACCAGCTTAAGTCGCGATGATCAAAAATTCGTTTATCTGGTCCATCGCATTACGCAAAGCTTTAGTTATTTTGATCTAGTTTACCGATATGGTTACGTTGAACTTGGGTTTTTTGTTTTGGTACACTTTTTGTTCAACATCGGAAGATGCAAAGCCAATTTGTTTGGGTTTTTGCTGCTTCATGAGGCTTAAAGGCGATATTAATTTTAGGATCGCCTTCGCACAAGTAGACGATAAATAATAGGGTGTTTGTGAACGTAAAAAATGGCAATGCCTTCGCATAATATTTTATTTGAAGATAAACCTGTGCCGAATCGAGATCTAACGATGAAGTAATGTCTCATACCATAGGTAATCAGGGTAGGTACTCGTCGCTTGAACTAGAATAAATAATATAAATCTATACATATAAAACAAAGAGGTGTTAGTTACACCAATTTGTGTTTTTCGATTTGTCCTATCTCGGAAAAGTTCAAAGAACTCTTTTCATCATCATCATCACCCATCCCCACGCCGGTGAAACCGGGTGTAGCAGTGTATATTATACAAAACAAAGTGGTGTTAGTTACACCAATTTGTGTTTTTCGATTTGTCATATCTCGGGAAAAGACATAGGATACTTTTCATCATCATCATCATCATCCATCACCACGCGGGTGAAAGCGTAATGTGCTTGGGCACAGCATATACAATATAATAAGATCTCCGCCAACGTAAAGATCGTAATGATGACAGTTCTGTCAAAGTTTGTGTCAGTTTCTGATAGCTTAGTCAAAAGCCAAGTCAATTTGAGAGCTCGATACACTAGACGTGCTTGGCGACCGTCAAGGGTGATGAAAATTAACACAAATACCGTCAAAGGTACATATGGCCTTAGAGAAGATAATAAGCTACTCAAAATATTAATCCTGCGCAGACGTCGTCGTGGGCACCAGCTAATCAAAACAAAACATAAATATACTATATAACATACTACAGTATATTCTCGTCACGAATGAAAGTCGACGAAGTTCACAATGTCTGAAGACTAAAGCATTCAATCAGTGCGTCCTACCCGTTATGACATACGGAGCCGAGACATGGACACTCACCGTACGACTGGTCCACCGATATAAGGTTGCTCAGAGAGCTATGGAGAGGGCTATGCTTGGAGTTTCTCTGAAGGATCGTATCAGAAATGAAGTGATCCGACAGAGAACCAAGGTAACCGACATAGCCCAAAGAATTAGCAAACTGAAGTGGCAGTCATATTAGCCGAAGAACCGATAACCGTTGGGGTAGACGTGTTCTTGAGTGGAGACCGCGACTCGGCAAACGTAGTGTAGGACGTCCTCCGGCTTGGTGGAGCGACGACATACCCAAAGTGGCTGGTAGCAGCTGTATGAGAAAAGCCGAAGATCGGGCTCAGTGGCGTCCATTGGGAGAGGTATATGAGCAGTGGACTGGTACTGGCTGGATGATGATGTTGATAAATATACAGACAATAATCTTCAAAGTATGATTAGGCGACAAATTATTATAAAATTATTGCATGCGGCATTACCTAGATCATCCATAACTTATCCTTGAAAAATAAGTTTCTCCTCGCGAAGAAGTCAATTTAAAATGTAAATTGAACTGCATTTTCAAACTGGCTCCAATTGCAGATGATTACGAGCTAATTCATATTCAGATTGTCCGGATTGGTCGGCAATTCGATGCAAAATATTGCATAAATAAAGTCAATTATTGGCTGTCATTAAATTTGAATTTGTATTGATATTTCGTTCTAGTTTACGGTTGTGTAGTCTTTGTTATACAAGTACAATTTGAAACATTTAATACAGACTTCCATTCTATTCAGTTATTGAAGTGTATCTCAAAAGCTACTGGACCGAATTTGATGAAATTTGAACCACACGGGAAGCACCAGCTTTCAAACAAATAAAGAATCGGTTCACCCTATGGAAAGTTATGAGGTAACAAACATAAAAAAACAGTCGAATTGAGTACCTCCTCCTTTTTTTGGAAGGCGGTAGATAAAACCAACATCAACTGTAACTTCTTTAAGTTAAATTAAATAAAAATGGCTTAATGAACTGAACTGCTTAATTGCCTCGAAATGACTTTTCCACTTGTAGGTCTATCTTACCTGCAGGGCATTATGATGAATCTCAATTGCTAACAAAAGTTGATTGAATCTAAAAAAGTGGCGGCACTATGTCACTTTTGTCAGCTTCAGTCATCAACTTACTAACATTTCTGATCACTGTTGTCGTCAAAACTGACATAGAGCCGCCATTTTTTCGATGTCAATTAACTTTGGTTAGCAAAGTAAATAGGGGGGATTTTTTTAAATTCTGTTTGATTTTCTTTTTATTTAATCACCGATCATATTCTTAGATTACAACCTACAAATTCCTCACGGTTTATGACACTAGCATGTACGAACACTGGCAGAATTGTGACAATTTAGTCACAGAAGACATTTAAAGTGGGCCTGCCCAGGCCTACTATTCAAGAACCGTTGGAAAACCGTTCACCTATTTTTTTAGTATAGACTCTCTTTACCATGTCGCTCTAAATACACACAGTTTATTAACTTACAAACATCTAGGCTTCTGCAATGTTGGTTATAGTAAATTGTTAGAATGCCGGAGACAATATTATCCGTTCACATTCGAGAAAACAATATTCAAACAGTTCACCTAAATGAGCGTCATGGTATGATTTCATTCAAAACTGTTTATGTCAGGTTTAAGAACTGCATTGAACTTGCATGGTTTTTACGAAGCTGATAGGCTGAAGCCCTAGGCTAGGTGATAACCTGGGGCGAGATGGTAGCGCAACCCTATCTCGCCCCATCTGGCGGGAGACTGCTCACGGGGGGGTTTTAGTGGGTCTGAGCCCCACATACCCCCTTCCGTCAACCCCCGTAGCGGAAGGGAAGTGGACAGCATTTCCCCCTCTCAAAAAAAAAAGGAAAGGTGATAATGTTACGTCTTCTAACCCACTTTTTTTCTTCCAAGTACAGACCAAAGAGGCGTGAGACAGGGAGAGTTATATCTCCGAAACTGTTCACCGCTACATTAGAAGACGCCTTCAAGCTTCTGGAATGGCAAGGACTTGGCATCAATATTAACGGCGAATACATCACTCACCTTCGATTTGCCGACGATATTGTAGTCATGGCAGAATCCATGGAAGACCTCAGTACAATGCTCGAAGGCCTCCATCGAGTTTCCCAACGGGTAAGTCTTAAGATGAACATGGATAAGACGAAAATTATGTCTAATGCCCATGTTGTACCTACCCCAATATCAGTTGGGAACTCAGTTCTCGAAGTTGTTGACGAGTACATCTACCTGGGACAGACAGTCAAACTAGGCAGGTCCAACTTCGAGAAAGAGGTCAATCGTCGAATCCAACTCGGCTGGGCAGCGTTCCGGAAACTTCGCGAAGTCTTCTCGTCAAAAATACCTCAGTGCCTCAAGACAAGAGTCTTCGACCAATGTGTGTTACCAGTGATGACTTATGGCACTGAAACGTGGTCTCTTACTATGGGCCTCATAGATAAGCTCAAAGTCGCACAACGAGCTATGAAGAGGGCTATGCTCGGGGTTTTCTACGTGATCGAATCAGAAATGAGGAGAAAAAAGAAAGAACGAAAGTCACCGACATAGCCCAGAAGATTAGCCAGTTGAAGTGGCAGTGGGCAGGGCACATAGCACGCAGAACAGATGGCCGATATGGAGCCGAAAGGTTCTGGAGTGGAGACCACGGACCGGCAAGCGCAGCGTAGGTCGTCCACCGACACGGTGGACAGACGACCTGATGAAGGTCGCAGGACGACGTTGGATGCAGGCCGCTTCCAACCGGTCTTTTTGGAAAATCATGGGGGAGGCCTATGTTCAGCAGTGGACGTCCTACGGCTGAGATGATGATGATGATGACAGACCTTTGCCTCTACTGCTTTATTATAAGTATAGATATAACCAATTTGATTCCGTGCTGTGGTGCAAGCATGCAAAGCTAGTACGAGCGAGGTCATTGGCGTTAATATTAGCCTAAGTTTCAATTCCATTACCCATCCTATTATAAAAACATGATATTCGTGCCAAAGGCTAATGTTTTAACAAAATGGCGCGCAAATTCCCGCCGTTTCGCCGTAAAATGGCGAATTCCAGAAAGTAATTGGATTTTTTTATAACGCAATTAAGTAAAAGCTAGGTGTGGGGCCACACCTTTTGCTACAATAATTGGTAGTTACCACGCGTTGTTATGAAATTTGATAGAATGGTCGTTTTTGTTGATCCAAAAGATACTACCTCGTAGGTGCCTGGATACTCGTATTAAAACTTAGTGCAGTATTACACTTTGTAAGTCAGTTCGTCCGGAGTAGTAATGCCACGGGGCAGTACTGCCACCACACTTTTTTCTACTGTGAAGCAGTAATGTTCGCAATACTGTGTTTGAGTTTGAAGGTATGATTGTCGGAAAAATTACAGGCACATGGGACTTAAGGCACTGTCAGCTCAGCGCTTGGCTACGTTCAATTTCCTTAACTTGAAATCAAGCAAGCGCAACTCGTAAACATGTACAATGTGAATAAAAAATAATGTGCATTTTTAAATAAAAAAATAATCCGTCAATGTATGTGTATTAAAATTGCTGTTTTATGATATGTGTTTCAAGACAATGACAATATTGAATAAAGAGAAAACTGTTTTAAGGTGAAATTAAGTGGTATGTTTGAATTGTTTTTAATCTAAATACTCTAGTATGTTAAAATATGTTTTTAATTTCGTCAATGTGTACTTAAAAGTCTTTGAAATGCCATATAATTTTTTGTAATTTTAATTAAATCTCTGCTTATGAAAAAAACTGCTTTAAAAACCCTCATTTATATCGACATCGTGATATGATAGCACCTTAACAACTTCATGTCTCAGTTTTACAGGCGCAGTGCAATTCGTCACCTGTGAGGAAATGCATCTGTTCTAGGTTACCACTTAACATCAGGTGGGCAACGTGGCTGTACAGTTACTTAATAACACAAAAAACTACCCGTATTTACCTAGCTAAACAAAACGTTTTGAAAAACTATTGATACAAGAATTTTAACACATCACCAATAACAGGTAGGATCAGTAAAGTTTTATAAAAAAGTTATATTACTATTCCTAGTTGCTTTTCTTATACATTGGACAAGTAAGAAAACAAGTCTCTAGATTTCTAGTTTTTACTGTATCCAGACGAGTATCACAACATAGTAACAGTATGGAATTTGTTGGTTTGCTTTACAATGATTCGATGACACTCACGCACGAAGGGTTCCGGTCCGTATCATCTATAATAAATATTTCAAGTTTCCACCTGTTCTCGTTATTAAGGCCGAGAAAAATAAATGCAATAAGTCACGTTTGTTGTATGGGCAAGCCCTCTTAAAAAATTAACTTCTACTGACGGCTGGTCTTCATAATATATCTGAGTAAGTATCTATAGTTTCCTTACTACGGTACTTCCTACTTAAGTAAATATCTATAAGTAGAACGTCTTCCCTATTAGCGTTGATTCACGCAGGTTTGTCGCGAGACGCGTGTAGGGATGTCAACATCGTCACTAAACAAGTGCACATCGCATCTACGTTTTGTTGGTAGCATGCCTACGCAACAGAAAACATTGACATTTAAAAACTGCCAACTCCGACCGCTCTGCCGGCACTCACGTAATAATAGCCGGCAAGCATCCTCCGCCCCCACCCACCGCCTCTTCCCACTTTTATCGCGATGACATTCTACTTGTCCTTTGTACTTTGCTACGGTAGAAGTTTGACATAACGTCCATACAAATAGTGTCAAATATCTTTAATAAGGGAACCCTACGATATCTGGTTCTTAATACTAGCCGTAAGAACAAATTAGAAAAATGTGGGTAACCGTTCTTACTTTTTATATAGTGCACTTGGAAGTCCGACAAGCTATAAATAAATAGCTCTTGAATTATGTATAGAGCTTTTAGCTTACTGTATATGGATGAAAGCCTTTAAGTCAGTTCCGCTCTCTTAAAAAAGCGGTAAAAAATGTTGGAAAGGGCATATTAGAAATTTTAAATCGCTTATCATAAACCGTCAATTCATCATCTATACTAATATTATAAAAAGGAAAGATTTGTATGTAAGTATGTTTGTAACGAATTGGCTCAAAAAGTACTGGACCGATTTCAAAAATTCTTACACCATTGGATAGCTACATTCACCCTGAGTAACATAGGCTATATACGATACGGACCACACGGGATGCACCAGCTTTCAAACACAAAAGAATTATGAGAAATAGGTTCACCCTATCGAAAGTTATGAGGTAACAAACATAAAAACAAGTGCAATTTGCTATATTCAATACCAACTTCCATTCCAATACCTTGGTAAAAATCAGTTATTGGAGTGTAACTCAAAAACTACTGAAGTATAGTACTACACGGGAAGTACCAGCTTTCAAACAAAATATAATTTTGAGAAAAAAAATACAGTCGACTTCCAAAAAGGAGGAGGTACTCACTCCTCCTATTTGGAAGTCGGTAGATAAGGAACACCATCGTTAAATTTTACTTCGTTAGTTTTTTTTACGTAAGGTAAAGACAATCAATTTTTCAATACTAATTACGTATTTCTGTAAGCTAACGGTTTTGGTACTATATACTGCCGTGCGATTCTCTAAGAGCAAACATCGTTGCATCTTTGAAAAAATCCGCGAAACAAATGACGAGATGACAAGAAACGTTGGAAAAACAACCTTGTGTACAAGGGCGATATCTCATAAAGTATTTGACGTCGGTGAGCTGAATGATTAAAGAATCGCACGGCTGTACTTGATTATTATAATTATTACGATTCTACCAGTGGTAAACTGTCGATATGAGAAAAAAACCTACTGCAACATTGTTAGGGTATTCTTTGCATTACACTGGCAATCTGTCCCTACTACACCAATAAATTACTGAAGTGCCTATCAGACTGTATACAAGCCTGTTTACTGAATAGGCTTGCACTTACAATATACAAAAGAATGGGGAGGACTTGTCGAACTCTAAGCGGGAATAACATCTTAGATGTGTGAAACATCGTCGGAAATGAAACGATACACTATTTAAGAGTTGGTGCATCCACTCTATCTACTAGTAGTTCTGCGAACAGTAGACCTCGCGAGCACAGACAATTTATATTGGTACCAAATGTTCTTGCTTTTACCAAAATAATCCAGATATAAAACTTCTCAACCTATTATCTCGGTAACCGCTTGACCAATTATGCTTATATTCGAAATTCCTCTATACAGTCAGGTAGCTAATGTGTGTACGCTCTTTTTAGGAAAGGCGCCCCCCACTCGCCGAAGGCTAAAAAATTTAATAGTAGAACATGCATCGAGTTTCGTCAAGATTGGTTGAAAATGCGACCTGTCCCAAGAGGACCAACATACAACGTAACAAACATACGGACAGATGAACGTAAATTTGGCTAGTTAAAGCAGAGACGCTCCGCTCGCTCGGTATAGTTTTTTGTCCTCCCTGGCTCATTAATGCAGCTTCAAATTGTATACATTGGAACCAACATATATTGCCATTTCTAAAGTACAGTTGGTCATATCTTTGATAGACCTCTACGATAACTTAACCTAACCGCAGAAAATTTCCCTCTTTTTATGAAAATTCTGTACTCGAAAAGCGCCGAAGGCTAAAAAAATTAATAGTAGAAATGCATACCAAGTTTCGTCAAGATTGGTTACTGAAAAATGCGACCTGTACAGAAGGACCAACATACAACCTAACAAACATACAGACAGGTGAACGTAAATTTGGCTATTTAAAGCAGAGACGCTGCGCTCGCTCGGTCAATTTTTTGCCCTCACTGACTCATCAATGCCATTATTAAAGTATAGTCAAAGTCAAAGTCAAAATCATTTATTCAATTTAGGCATCAAAGATGCACTTATTAACGTCAATTTTTCATTATAATATACTTTAAAGACTTCTACCACCGCGTTCCAAAATATATAGAGCCTACCGAGAAGAAGCGGCAAGAAACTCGGGGCCATTCTTTTATCTACTATAGTTAATTAATAGTTGTATAACTTTTTTTTTTAATTAATATAAGGCTGATTTGTTATTTATTGCTAAAAAAAATATTTCTAGCGAAAGTATGCTAGAAATAAATTATAGTTTGTCATATCCTTGATAGAACTCTAGGATAACTTAACCTAACCATGTGTTTATAAGGGCAGCAGTACATTAGCAAACTACCCACATTGTTATAGTCAACTTTTTGCGTTATTCCACGTATGGATAAGCCTTAAGGTATGTGTTCATCGGCAGGTGCATCATAATGCAAGGTTTACTTTAGAGAAAGTAATTGTATATGTCAAAGCATCAGTATGTTGACGGTTTCCAAGGTGAACACTCCCTGAAGACGAACTTATTATTCGGAACGTTGTCCCACTAAACCAGGGGTTCCCAAACTTATAAGTATCACGCCTCTTTGCTTAAAATGAATATACCCACGCCTCCCTTCGGCTCAGGGCCCAGCAAGTAGCAGCATGTGGGCTCGCCAAGCAATTGTAAAGAAGAAGGAGGTATTCAATTCGACTGTATTTTTTTTAATGTTTGTTACCTCATAACATTCGACTGGGTGAACCGATTCTCAATATCCTTTTTTGTTTGAAAGCTGGTGCTTTCTGTATGGTCCCATTTAAATTTCATCAAATTCGGTTCAGTAGTTTTTAAGTTACACTCCAATACTGACAAACCGAATAGAATGGAAGTCAGTATAATTTTTTTCAAATTGTAGGTACTTGTTTAAATATCTGAATTTTGGTAAAACATGGTAAACCACAAACACTTAAACTATTACACACATAAAACTTTTATCCCCGCTCGTGGTCAGAATCGATAAAGCAGTTAAAATCGATAATTGCGCGCCGAAACAAATATAATCGATATCACGATATATTGTTTCTTTTTCAGATGTCAGTGACCGCTGCAGGATGTTAGTTGTTGTGGATGAAGGCCGTTTATAATTCTGAAAATATTTTTACTATCATAATTTTATTGCATAATGGCGTGTTATTCGTCTCTGAGGATTCAACCAGCATATAACGTAGATTAGAGATAGTACAGAGAAGTAAAACATATATTAATGTTGGACTCTTATTGGAATCCCGATTCTTGTTCTAAAATAAAAGTAAAGTTGTCAAAGATGCAACGAGGTTTGCTCTTAGATAATCTCACGGCTGGATGGCACTGCCACATAAAAATCTGAATGCTAGTCCACCGTAGCGTCACGTCGGTTCTCTTTTAGGACAGACACTAGTTTGTAATGTATAAGCCAGTACCTATTTATATGTTGTCCGTAAGTCATTAAGTTCGATGAACATCTCACTGTTTCTTAATAAGGAAAATAAACCTTTAACCATTTACAATATAGTAACACCGGTTACTAGAGATGTATACAGATCCGGCCAAATCACGACCTATTCTACAAATTGAAATTATCCTTTTATTTTAATATTTTTCCGTTTTACACTTTTATAAACGTTCACGGTTATGTTCAATAAATGATTGTTAATTATTGTATGTTATTTAATTGTGTTATTGTAGAAGAGCTCATTATTAATAAACACCGTGGTTTTCATCTCATAAGTAACGATGTGTTTGTTCAGTATATGTTTAGTACATACCGACTATAATTAAACACATTATTTATTTATAAACCAAATTATCCGGAGTAAAAGGTGGTAAAAAAATAATTTATTTATAGTACCTATATAGATAGATATAGTATATCAAACAAAAAATGAATCATCAAAATAGGTTCATAAACACGAAGTTATCCGCGAACACACATAAAAAATATATACGGTCGAATTGAGAAACCTCTTCCGTTTATTAAGCTGGTTCAAAAAAAAGGGATTATTATAAACCAATCCTATCATCTGTCCATTCTGTAAAACAACTACAAGTATATAAATTCTCGTGAGTTTGACACATTAAACTAATAATAGACCTTATGACGACCTCAGTGGCGCAGCTAGAGTCCGCCTTCGACGCAAGAGGTTGCGAAAAAATTTGTGTACGGTCTGCAGAAATTTGTTCCGTTGGTCTGGGTGTTTTCTATATATAATAAAAAATATCTATGTATATATTGAATATATCAGTTATCTAGTATCCATAACACAAGCTTTGAGTAGCTTACTTTAGGGCTAGATGGTGCTGTGTGGATTGTATCCAGCATTATTTATTTATTACCGGCAAAACAGTCACGTTAGGGATCCTGAAGATGAGCATCAGATATGCTCGAAACCAGAGTTGACGTATTCGATCCCGTGATCCGATAATGTGAGTTTTTTGCCGGTTAATAGTAATATGCAAACGAAAGGTATCTCGATTCGGCCAAAAAGCAGTTTATCCGGCGAAAACAGTTTGTATTATCTCTAAACTATTCGCATTAGTAGTTAATACAAGCGAATCTGCCTAGATTCCGCCACTTGAAAGCTAACTTCGTGATATGCCAATCGTACGCCATATGCAAGTGAGTTTCCTATAAACTGTGAAAATAGCTAAAGGCTTCGCAATTCATTGATTTGAAATCATATACATTGGGTTATTCTCAACATGATTTTATCTTTAACAAGAAGAACATTTCAAGGCATCTTTTTACTAAGCTTTTAACCGACTTCACAGAAGGAGAAGATTCTCGATTCGACTTAATTTTTTGTTAACTTTTTTTGTTATTAAGAGACGGCACGAAAAGTCAAAGAAAAGCTGAAAGTCGCACAACGAGCTATGTAGAGGGTTATGGCTCGGGGTTTCTCTACGTGATCGAATCAGAAATGAGGAGATCCGTGGACGAACTAAAGTCACCGGCATAGCCCAGAAAATTAGCCAGTTAAAGTGGCAGTGGGCAGGCCACATAGCACGCAGAACAGATGGTCGATGGGGCCGAAAGGTTCTGGAGTGAAGAGCTCGGACTGGCAAGCGCAGCGTAGGTCATCCACCGACACGGAGGACAAACGACTGGATAAAGATCGCAGGACGACGTTGGATGCAGGCCGCTTCCAACCGGTCCTTTTAGAAAATGTTCAGCAGTGGACGTCCTACGGCTGAGATGATGATGATGACAAGCACGAGGCCCACGTGGTGTTAAATGGTTACCTCTGCCTATAACAGATGCATTTCTACACCAGTTACAAACTGTACTGCGCGATAACCCTGAGACATTAAGTTGTGAACTCTTATGTTCCTGTAATTTCGCCGGCAACCATTCCCATCAAACCGGAACACAGCATTATATTGCTTCACGGTAGAAACAGGTATGGAAGCAATACTTCCCCTGACAAACTCATTCACAAAGAGTTTTACTGCATTTGTATTATTATTATTATTACGAAATTTCGGATTACTTGGAGGATAAAACAGCTTGGGACTGATCACTCCAGGATCTATCTACTCGTGTACTAAGATTTCAAAGTGTAGCGTGTCTTGCCCTACTGATACCATTATTATGTTCTCTTTTGTAAGGCAACACACTGGAGCTAATATTTGTAGTACCTAAGTAAAACATTGTAAAAACATCTATATAAAAAGAATGGCCCCGAGTTTCTTGCCGCTTCTTCTCGGTAGGCTCTATATAGGGTGTTTAGTAGAGGGACCGACAAACCAAATGAGCGTGTTCGGGGGACCACTTGGAGAATACAAGTTGGCCAAAAAATATCCCCGACCCCCCAATATGTTTAACTTTTTTTTTGTGATTTTTTCCTTTTTCTCCGAAATTGTACCTATTTACCACCATAACATTTGTAAAGTATGTTTTAGACCGGATGTTTTTAGTTTTTACAAATCCCCCGAACACGCTCATTTGGTTTGTCGGTCCCTCTGCCAAACACCCTGTATATTTTGGAACGCGGCGGTAGTCTTTAAAGTACATTATAATGAAAAATTGACGTTCATAAGTGCGTCTTTGATGCCTAAATTGAATAAATGATTTTGACTTTGACTTTGAGTATACACGATTACATCCAAGCGCGGATCCACCGTTGTGGACACGATGGGCATGCCCACAACCCTAAGAGACTTGTGATTTTAGACGTCACACTTTCATGTTTGACAGGCTGATGATATGGCCTTTTACGAGTACATATATCCAATGCCATAATAAAATATACAAAACCTGGATATCGATGAAGTTATTAACGTTTTTGCAAAAAGGAAAGGTAAGCTTGCATTTGTAATATAAGTAATCACGTAAATACAATTATTTGATGTAAACTGTATACGAAAATATATTTGAAAACATATGATATCCTTTGTAGTTGTTTCCAGCGAAATTACAAAGCTAGAACATCTTATTCATCATCATCATCATCATCAGCCTGTAGCAGTCCACTGCTGGACATAGGCCTCTCCAATTGCACGCCACTTAGGTCTATCTTGGGCTTCTCACATCCAGTTTTTGCCAGCCGTCTTGCGCAGATCGTCACTCCACCGTGCCTCAGGACGTCCTACACTACGTTTGCCGAGACGCGGTCTCCACTCTAGAACTCGTTTACCCCAACGGTTGTCGGTTCTACGGCTTATATGGCCAGCCCACTGCCACTTCAGCTTGCTGATCCGGTGGGCTATGTCGATGACCTTGGTTCTCTGACGGATCACTTCATTTCTGATGCGATCCCTAAGAGAAACACCGAGCATAGCCCTTTCCATAGCCCGCTGAGCGACCTTGAGCTTGTGGACCATTCGAGCCGTCAGTGTCCACGTTTCGGCTCCGTATGTCATGATCATCTTATTATCTCAGAGTATCTTGATACTATATCGATCATTAGAGAGTTCATACTCCGACTCGTACTTGGCCGATTATCAGGCGGCTGTGACCATAACCTTTCTTGTGGGCTGGATCCGCGCCTGATTATACACCGCCAAATAAGAATTGATTTAGTAGATTCGGTTTTGTGTGGTAGTTCATATTATTGTTTTGTTTGATAGGTCATCATCATCATCATCATCATCAGAACATATGCCTTCCCCATGATTTTCCAAAAGGACCGGTTGGAAGCGGCCTGCATCCAACGTCGTCCTGCGACCTTCCTCAGTTCGTCTGTCCACCGTGTCGGTGGACGACCTACGCTGCGCTTGCCGGTCCGTGGTCTCAACTCCAGAACCTTCCGGCCCCATCGGCCATCTGTTCTGCGTGCTATGTGCCCTGCCCACTGCCACTTTAACTGGCTTATCTTCTGGGCTATGTCGGTGACTTTAGTTCATCTACGAATCTCCTCATTTCTGATTTAATCACGTAGAGAAACCTCGAGCATAGCCCTCTCCATAGCTCGTTGTCATACTTTAGAGGTTCCCATATACATTATATCAAAATAAAATTTACTGACACAAGATATTTTTTGTTGATTAACATTTATCTTTTTTTATCATTAACATAGGTTTTAAAATGTTGAGTAGGAATTCCATAAAAGAATGGAAATCAGATTAAAACATTTCAAATTTATATATTTTGAAGTGTGACTATTATCACACAAGGCGATTCAAATAGTTTTAACAACAATATAAAACATGCTAGCACATTTTGACGGGCCGGTTGGCGCAGTTAGTAGCTATCCTACCTTCTGAGCCGTTGGCTCTGGGTTCGATCCCAGGATAAGCCAAACATTTGTATGCATGAATAATATTCATTTTTTTCAGATTTTTTTTCATAATTTTTTTCACAATTTTTCAACGATTGACGTGTCCGAGCCCCAGGAGAATACCTTGTGTGTCCTTGTGTATGTTGTCCGATATTTTTATACTACGTGGTGCCCGCGACGACGTCTGCACAGGATTAGTATTTCGAGTAGCTTTTATCTTCTCCAAGGCCATATCTACCTTTGACGTATTTGTGTTACATTTCATCACCCTTGACGGTCGCCTAGCCTAGCACGTCTAGTGTATCAAGATGTCAAATTGACTTGGCTTTTGACTAAGCTATCAGAAACTGACACAAACTTTGACAGAACTGTCATCATTACGATCTTGACATAGGCGGAGATCTTATTATTTTGTCTATTCTGTGCCCAAGCAAGCGCTTTTTCACCCGCGTGGTGATGGATGGTGATGACGAAAAGTATCACATAAGTTAATCCAGCGCTTCATCTCCATACAAAACTTCATCAAAATTGCCCCCAGCCGTTTGTGAGTGAAAGAGCAACAAACATCCACACATCCATACTCACAAACTTTCGCGTTTATAATTTTAGTAGGAGTAGTATTATTCATTATTATAACTAGTTAGTTATAATGTGTTGAGCATTGGCTATAGGTGATTGTATTAGTACTTGATTTACAATACATTTGTATTGTAAATCTGTATAATCTGTAATCTCTGTCTACTTAGTTATAGGGACTATTTTGGTTTGTCACCTCGGATATCCGTAGTAGCTTATCGGACTACAATTTATTGTCTCTCAGATAAAGTTTGTATAAAAACCTTTAGCTAATGATGCATATAATTTCATGCAACTTTGTTGCAAGTTAAGTGCATTCAAGGGATAATAGTTTAAGATAAAAATCTAACTTAACATTGTATCCTAATGGAAACTTTATTTTGATTTTTTATAGGATAAGCTTAAGTAATTTGAAGTTAAAAGTCAATTTTTTTTTGATTTGCCAAATGTTTATCTGTCGCTAAGCACTTTTTATATGTTAAAAACTTTGTCCTTGACAGCTATAATTCGTGGTGGTGCCTTAGACCGATCAGGTCTGACCATCACGTAATCAAAATAAAAACTATTTTACCAAAAAATTCAATCAACTTCAACACTAAAAAGTGCGAAATAAATTGTTGAAGTCGGTGCCATGATAGTTGAAAAGTACCGATTATCACAATATTGTGTGCATGGTACCGACTTCGATAAGTTATTTCACACATTTTGGTTACCTTAAGTAGTAGTAGGAGTAGTAAGTAGTAAAGTAAGTAAGACAGGCCGGTTGGCGCAGTTGGTAGCACCCCTGCCTTCTGAGCCGCTGGTCCCGGGTTCGATCCCCGGACAGGTCAAACATTTGTGTGTATGAACATGTCTGTTTATATTATATATAAGTATTTAATATCATATATAAGTATATAATATCAGTCATCAGATTACCATAGTACAGGCTCCGCCTAATTTGGGACCCGAATACCTTTGTGTGGATGTTGTCCCATATTATTATATTATTATTAAGTAATTACGAGATCATTCACCGTCAATAAGGATTTCATCAAGATAGGCGAAACAATTTTTATTTATTGGAGTGTTACTTAGAAATCGCTTGACAGAATTTGATGAAGTTTAAATAGGCCGACCCTGGAAGTATACTCAACCAAACAAAAAAAGTTATCAAAATCAAACTACTCTAAAAAAAATTGTAAAAAGTTATGCGTCGGTCATACATAAAAATACTTGCGTTGACTTGAGAACCTCATCCTTTTGGAAGCTGGTTGAAAAAATAAAAATGTGCAAGAGCGAGTCTGATACACCGACAATTCCGTACAAACAGCGAAAAGATAATTCAGTTGAAGGACACAGTTACTTTTGTAGTTGATGATATGTTCTCCTATATAGGTAAGTTTATCGATAAAAGTCACATAATATTTTCCAACTACAAGCGGAAGTTTTTCGTCTCTAATCTTATAAGTACATATCACAATTTTAGAATTTTCTCTTTAAGTGTGTTGTATGTACCTACCTTCCTTTTTGCCAAATTCGACGATTCTAAAACTATTAATATTCTAAACGAGAAATGTTATAGACATATAGATTTTAAGACTTGTAAGAGAAATTGTTATAGACTCCAGTGACGATTTGGATAAATTAAGTATTTTGAAGAATTTAAATGTCAAATATCCACTGATTCATAACAAGAGCTTTCTTCTGAAACATGGACTTTAGAAATTTATTTTTTATGCCTTCAAATGATCGTAGACTATAATGTTCTATAGTCTACAATCACGAGATAATATACGATAGATATGTTGACGTGTTCGATATTTATTCCTCCAATCACTCTTGAGGAAAAGTTCTTGACATAAAGACACATACAGACGCACGATAAATTTATCCTTAAAGAGTTCCTATTTCTTCTTAAGATATATATCCCTAAAAAAATGCATAAGTGGATGGACAGATTCGTGGATGGATAGTCGATTGTTTCTCTTAAACTTCATCTACAGAACCAATTTTAAACTGATTATGATAGTCAGTAAACAATCTATATATATCAATAGTCATGTGGAATGGTGTAATGCCGCGCGAGTGAAGCGCCTGCAGATTAAACTTCCATGGACGTAGAGTCGACAGATAAAGATCTACCGATGATGAAACTGATGTTTGGAATATTGTCAGGCCTGGTTTGGACGCATTGGACAGGGCATTAGGCCACCAGGAATGAACGCCTACAAAACCAGAAGGAAAAGATCCGTGAATAGATCATACGAATAGTAACTCTTCAATGATATCAACAATGACGTTTCTCATTCATGTCCCGGAGTGTATATCTTGACATGCATTTTTGTATGTTGCAGGTGTTCAGTGGATGGTCAATATCATGTAGCAGTGGTAGGTAATAATAAAAGTATATATATAACTTACCAAAACTTAAAGATACAGCGTCGGCACCCTCTTCTGAGCTCCCAAAGACAATTTGCATCCCATCTTCTTATACCCTTCATTTTTAACCCTAACTTTTGGTTTCTCCGTCTCTATTGGACATCCTTTCAATTCCCACACTAAGTTCGTCAAAGACTTCGGTCTACTTAACTTTCTGGATCTTTTCTCGGGCAACTTCGGTCCGTTCCCTGAGTCTCCTGATGTCCTGCCTCCAGAGTGACTCGAGTCCAAAGTGCCATCTAGCTCCATAGCTTGGTGAATATTGCTTAGACTCTTGTAACGTATGTTGAAGATAGGAGAGTCGTCTTTCGACACTTTAATTGGACTACCTAAAGGACTAGGAGTTTCTGTTGTTGGGGAATTGCTCTTTTGTCTAAAGACCATCCGCGTTTTGTTGTTGTTATTATTGTTATTCATGATGCTGTTTTTGATAAACAATTTAGGTAAGTTGGGGACTGGTGCGATAGAACATTTTTCTTTGTAAACAGTTACAGGGGTCTCTTTGATTGGTGCCTTTCGAGTTCTTTTCTCAGCTTTTTGGATGTGTAAAGGTTTCTTTGTGGGTATCGTCTCGATTGGAGGAGGTTCAGGTTTTATTTCAGTTATTAAAGGCATGTGAATTGGAGTAGCGGCAGGAGACACTGGTGCCGATTCATGTCTCAGAATTGGTTCGTTAGTGTAGGATGCTTTGATGTTTTTAGGAAGTGGCGCAAACCCTCTGACATAATCATAAATTTGGTCTATCTCATCATACTCATCAGGAATGCTGTTCTCATCTCGATGACTGCTGTATATGTGATTGTGTCTGGATAAGTGCTTGTGCTGATTTGCTGCGTCAGAAGATACACTTCTTCTCAAGAAGTAACCAGTTTTAATTATAGGAGGCGCATGCAAAGGCCCATTTAGAAGCCTCTTAGGATCTCCTAATTTACCATCTAAGACGTGTATTCTATCATTCACGTCTACTAATAAACGATTGCACTTTTCGACTAGTCTGGAAAATTCCATAAAGTTTTTAATTTGTTCCTCATTTTTGCACTTCTGCAGTTTTAGAGGAGCTGCTAAAGGTAAGGCTACTAAAGCATTACCTTCTTTTTGAAGAGGTAAACCAAAGACGTGTTCTTCTTCAAACATCGAGAGCAACCTCAGCTCAGCGACGAAATGACTTGCGCTTTTCAGTCCTCTAGGAGGTGTTCCGTGCACCAGTCTTACTGTTATAGGAAGTCTTTTAGTCAGTAAAGTCTTAGCTGTGTGCACCCCACTTATGTTTTCCTCTTTAGCTACAGCAGAAAACTTTCCTCTCTGATCAAGGCTTAACAGAACTGTATCACCTTTTGAATCAGTACACTTAAGATACCTGTTCTTTCCTAAGTAAATCTCTCCTTTAGGCATTATCACTTCACCTGCAGGTAAATTTCTCGCTCCATCTGCAGTCACATTACCATCTAGGTCTGTTTTACCACAAATTACTCTGACAGGTTCTCTAACTAAGCATCCATCATCTAATTTTCTTCTAGCAAGTTCTGAAACTGATTCTATACATCTAACAGCTCGACCCTCTTCACTAAGCAATTCAAAATACCCTTTGTAAGTTTCTGGAATGGCAATTCTTGGCCCAACCGAAACCATACGTCGTCCTTCTTTTAATTTAATGGCTTGAGCGATGATCTTCTTTCTTTTCCCTGCGGATATAAGTAAAGCTGTGCTCTGCAAGCCTGGACTTGGTAGTGTGGGTACTCCGAGCCCTCCATACTGGCCTTTGATGATCTTGGCTACGTTTGGCAGTCGATTCTTGCCTACGAACTCTCTGAGGTAGTTCCCCTCGTCTGACCAGCGTGATGCGGCCACCAGGACTTGACCGTCTGTCGCTGCCATTGTCGGGTTTAGTCACATCTGGAATAGGAGAAAATAAGGAGTTTAACATATGAAAGTTTGAATGTGTTCCTCTTCTAGAGATTTATGTCCAATCCTACTGAGGTATGAAGAAGTGGTCACAATGCTTACTGTTGTTATCAGGCAACGGGAATCGTGACATACTTGTGTATGTGAATATGAATCGACAGGTAATCAAGTGATGATTATGAATCCAGGTTTAATACGGTACTTATAAAAGGAAACCAATTTTTTATTCATTTTGTCTATCTGTCTGTTTCCGCTAATCTCATGAGCAGCTGAACTTGTTTTGACGGGACTTTCACTGGCAGATATCTTATGGTCTAAGGAGTACCCCTGGATGGAACAATCTAGCTAATAATGATTTTTGTGTTGTGTTAATTATTGTCAGGAGAAGGTTCTTATGAATGAAAAACCAAGAAAAAGCGGGAAGTTATGGCGAGGCCTACTTCGCGAACGAAGTCGCGGGTAGTCGCTAGTATTATAAATATAAGTATAGATAGTTCAGGCATCGTGAAACGGATTTTTTTTCGGAGTAACAAAATCAAAGAAAACATTCCTACATGATTCATTCATGATTCCTTTCACGGAAAATGATTGCCTGCACAAGAATTCACACGTAAATATTAAGACGCCTTAACGCGGACCGTTATTTCCATAAATCCTCAACCTTAAGAACCTTTCACACTTGAAACGTTACAATTGTATCAATTAAGCCGTAACCAAGTTTAAGGTCATTGTACACGAACAATACGAGTGTTTGTGCAACTCGGTAACACGTAACACCATGTTACGCGCCGACGGTTCCGGTGATGTGGTGTACTGAACACAAGGGCGTCTGTTTGGATGTCAAAGTCAAAATATTTGTTGTCATTGCTTCTACAGTTAAAAATCAAAGAAGAAGAATTTTGTAATTAATTGAGAAAAAAAATGATTCAGGCGTTACTTTGCGGAAATCCATTATCAAAAACGATATTAGAAGAAATGTTTAGTGATGCATCCGCTGAAAACAATGCTCATGGCAGAGTTGCGGAATCTTGAATCGTTTTTGGTTGATTGGGTTGTTTTGTGTGTTGTTTATTCTGTATACTTCCTATTTCAGCGGAAACGTCACTGAATATTGCTTCTAATATCGTTTTTAAATAAATAAATAATAAAGTAAATAAAAAAACCATCTATTATATATATATAATATAGATTTAGGCTTGTGAATTTGGGTTGCGAATTTAATGACCGATTTATTATCACGCCATTACACCAGTTAACATATCGCGGTATTTAATCGCGAATACGAGTTCTACCGTGGCACCAACGCTGTAGAAACAGTACGAAAAATTAATGATATGTATGGGGAAGCTACTGTAAAAGAAAACACTGTACACTATTGGTTCCAACATTACTACAGAACAAACCTCGTGAACGACGAGAGCCTAGGCTTGGCGACGAATAATTAAAAGTAAACGCGGAAGCAGATCCATCGCAAACCACGTGAGAGTTAGCGGCAGGCTTCGGTGTGAGAAACAAACAAAATGTAATAAACTTAAAACAAACTGGAAAAATTAAAATGCACAAGAAATGTCTACCGCATTAATTGAGTGAAGCACACTAACAAAAACGCATTAAGTACTGAGCTACAATTACTCGTTTGTCCCTTATGCCCTACCCCCTGTATAAGTGACGACCTCTTTAATGCCACAAACGTCGGAGTGGTGAAATTCTATTCAAGCTTGATTAAAAGTTGTAGACTTCTGCTAATCTGCAACTTTTAATCAGGCTTTAATCAATGTCAACCATTGACACGAAAAAAATAAAAATCTTTCAATAATGTTATAAAAACTAACGTGGTTTTCACTTAATATTAATTAGAAACACGGGATTACTCACGTAAGAATTATCGGATAGGTCCGACTATAGTTTCGACCACATTCGGTGGCCTTTTTCAAGGAGTGTTCGGGACGCCCGCGTCGATGACGTCTCGCTTAGCACTGTTAGCAGTGTCACGTAACATTTATCGGACCTATCCGATAAATATTACGTGAGTAATCCCGTATTTCTAATTAAAAATCTTTAAATAATCAAGTGTCAGTCGATAAAACAAACGATACCAAATCCCACAGTAGTGAAGCCTCGCACCCGTTACATTATTTAGTTTTATTACACTTGTAACATTGAGTTTGTTAATGCGATTTTTGCGGTCGTCAGCCGTTCCGGGATTCCGGTTTTTGGTACATTTGGTTACGTGTTTATAGTTGGCTATATAAACTACATAGAGATGTGATTATTTTCAATTAAGATTAATGGCATCACCAACCGATCTGTCTACCGATGTCAATATTGAAAGAATAGTCATACAATTTCAATAGAGATGATGGTTGGCAAGTACCACCTGCTTGGGATCCAATGATCAAACGAATAAAATCCCAAAAGTCAGCACAACACTGCAAGATTTCTGGGGCCTTACTATCAACTTCATTAAAACCATGCAAGTTCCGTGCAGTTCTTAAACCTGGCGTAAACAGTTTTGAATAAAATCGTACCATGACGCTCATTTAGGTAAACTGCTTGAACATTGTTTTCTCAAAGATGAATGGATAATGTTGTCTCTGGCATTTTAGCAATTTATTACAACCAACATTTCGGACGCCTAGACGTTTATAAGCTTATAAACTGAGCGGATTTAGAGCGACATGTTAACGAAAGTCCATACAAAAAAACAGGTGAACGGTTTTTCTGCGGTTCTTGAATAGTAGGTCTGGGCAGGCCTGCTATTACGTTGTCATGGTACGAATAAACCGGGCAGTTGTCTAGAAGTCCTTAAGAGCTCATGGTAAGGCCCCTGGACACTGTGAGTGACTACTGTGTGCATCGGGAACGTTTTGATTAAATATGATAGGCGGTACATAAAAATAATTTCGGGAACTGAGTTGCCCCCGTCCGTGGGAGTATACCCCAAATCTGAAACCCCACACGTGGTTCCCGGGTGGTGCTAAACAGGCAACAAAACACTGGTGGTAGGCTTTGGCCGTGGCTAGTGACCACCCACCGGACAAAGCCGCGCCGCCAAGCGGCCTAGCCGTGTTCCGGAGCGATGTCCGGTGTCGCCGTTCGAGGAGGTGGGTCGGAATGGCTGCTTCATAGATACAAGATCGTTTTTGACATACATACTAATGCTTCATCGGGTAACTAGTCGCGGAGGGTAGCGGGATCCGAGGCACGGTGCACCGCTGGCCGACCGCAGTTAGTAGGGGGCCCAAGTAGTGAACTAGCCACTCACGAAAGGCTGCCCCGCCAACTAGCGAAAAATCCCGGGATGCGCCATCGTGCCGGTCGGCGACCGGAAGAAAGGGCCCGATGGACATCCCCGGGGGGGCTCGGGCGTCCCCGCAGTCTCCAGACTAGTTCCCCACAGGTGTTGCTTTGTATGTATGTCTACTGATCAGTATCGTGAAGCCTTATTCCACTGCTACCTTCTCACCGACAAAATTCACTCGATGACATGACACGAAATAAGAGGAAAACGGTAAAACAGCGGTTGCACGCCCTTTCTCTAAAAGTGCACCTCACTAATATCCGAGGTTTGCACTCCAATCTCGCGGCGGTCCACTACCATCTAGAAACCGAAAAACCGTCACTCTTGTTTCTAACGGAGACGCAGATCGGATGTCCGTCAGACTTGGCGTACTTGTTGTACCCAGGGTACACCCTTGAGCACAATTTCAAAGCTCGGGCTGGTGTATGCTTGTACGCCCGGGATGACATCTGCTGTCAGCGTCTCCGTATTCTTGAAGATCATAGATTTACCGTTTTGTGGGTCCTAGTGGACACTGGTATTGAGAAGATTCTCTACGCTTGTGTCTACCGTTCGCACAGCGGAGATCAGGAGACTTCCAGGCTCACTGAATACCTTAGTGAGGCAGCCGATGTGGCTCAACTAAGGTATCCGTCGGCTCAGTTAGTGTTTCTGGGGGATTTTAACGCCCACCACAAGGAGTGGCTGTACCCATACCAGGACACTGACCATGCTGGGCGAGAGACGCGAAACCTAGCCTTAGCGTTAGATCTCACCCAGCTGGTCCGAGATGCTACCCGGGTACCTGACGTTGATTCCCACACACCCTATTGCTTGGACCTTCTGCTGACAACAGATCCAGACCTTTACTCAGTGTCAGTATCATCACCCTTGGGTAGTTCTGACCACTGTCTGGTGAAATCTGTATCAGTCTACTCCCCGCCTGATCCCAGCCCTTGTGGCACCCGGCGGCTGTGGCGATACAAGTCAGCAGACTGGGACGAGATGCCTTTCTTTGCATCTTATCCTTGGCAGCCTGTGTGCTTCTCTTCCGATGATCCTTCAACCTGTGCGGATGCCGTGACGGAGGTACTGCGTCTGGGTATGGAGTATTTTATTCCATACTCGGATTCAACGCTGTCCGGCAAAGCTCGCCCATGGTTTGGACCTGAATGTGAACGCGCAGAAGCGCTGAAGCATGAAGCGTACCTCTCCTGGGTTGACGCTCGACACCGCAAGGCAAGGGACATACGTCAGAAGAAGATAGCGTTTAACAAGGCTGCTAAGTCCTGCAAAAAGGTGCTTCGGAGGGCTCGCTTTGACCACATCGGCCGAGTAGGTGATAAATTAGCTTCGTACCCTGCGGGTAGTAAAGCTTTTTGGTCCCTGGCTAAGTCGGTCGAAGGGAACTTCTGCCGCCCCTCTCTGCCTCCATTGCTGAAACCTGATGGGACGCTGGCATACACCGCTGAAGAGAAAATAAACTTGTTTGCTTCTCTATTTGCGGAAAATTCGCGTCTTGATGCTGGTAGCGCGATACCTCCAACTCCTTCTGGCTGCTCGACATTTATGTCGGAAATTAACATTCGCCAAGCTGAGGTTCGCAGAACGTTACGCAATCTTGATGTGAATAAAGCCAGTGGTCCTGATGGTATTCCGGCCATAGTTTTGAGGACATGTGCACCTGAGTTGGCTCCTGTACTGACACGTCTCTTTCGGCTTTCTCTTAAGACTGGCAAAGTACCGAGTTCTTGGAAGCTTGCTAACGTGCAGCCCGTGCCCAAAAAAGGTAGTCGTGCTGACCCTGCTAACTACAGACCCATTTCAGTCACGTCCATTCACTGTAAGAGCATGGAACGTGTCTTGAACAGCAGGCTCCTGGCGTATCTAGAATCTAATGACCTCCTCAGTGATCGACAATATGGCTTCCGCCGGAATCGTTCCACTGGGGATCTTCTAGTATACGCCACACACATCTGGAGTGAAGCCATAGAGAAATACGGGGAAGCACTTGCGGTTTCCCTAGATATATATAAGGCCTTCGACAGGGTCTGGCACGATTGCCTTATTAGCAAGCTTTCCTCTTTCGGCTTGCCCATTGGTTTCATTGCGTGGATATCGGACTTTCTGAGGAATCGATCTATACGAGTGGTCATCGATGGCCGCTCGTCCGATCCAAGGGCGATTAATGCCGGTGTTCCTCAAGGGTCGGTGCTCTCTGCAACACTCTTCTTGCTCCATATCAACGATCTACTAAAACCCGGTATCTTTGGGTATGCAGACGACAGCACTGTTGTGGAGAGCTATATATCCAATGCGCGTGCCAGTGCGGCCGAAATTCAGTCACTAAGAGAGACCATGGTTGAGCGCTTGAACCTCTCCTTTAAGGCAGTCTCCGACTGGGGCGATGCCAACCTGGTGAAGTTCAATGCAGCAAAGACCCAGGCGTGTCTGTTCTCTGCCAAGAGGAGGCCATTTGATCTGGCTCCGACTTTCCGTGGTACAACTTTGCCGATCACTGACCACCTGGAGCTTCTTGGCATTACTCTGAACCCAACTCTCAACTTCGGTTCCTATATTGAGTCGAAGGCTCAATTGGCTGCCAAAAAGCTGGGTGTTCTCGCAAAGGTGCGACAGTACTTTAAGCCGGAACAGTTGCTTACCTTGTATCAAGCACAAGTTCGGTCGTGCATGGAGTACTGTTCGCACCTTTGGGATGGATCGGCTAAATGTCAGCTTCAGGCGCTGGAATCGATTGAGAAGAGAGCCAGGAAGCTCATAGGCAGTGAATCCCTTTGCAAATCTAAGCTGCAAAGTTTAGAACATCGTCGCAAAGTTGCTTGCCTTTCGGTTTTTTATCGGTTGCACTTCGGAGAGTGTGCATCGGAATTACACGATCTTATTCCCCCATCCCCATTTTATCACCGGACGAGCAGAGACACCTCAAGGCGTCACCGCTACATGGTTGAAGTTCCAGGGACTCGCACTATGCGGTTTTCTGGCTCTTACATTGTGCGAACTGCCAAACTGTGGAACTTACTGCCGATGTCTCTGTTTCCTGATAAATATAATCTACGAGTCTTTAAGTCGAGAGTGAATCGGTATCTTCTAGGTAAGCGCGCTCCATCGTAGATCACAACTACGCTTAACATCAGGCGAGTTGTGGTCAAGCGCTAACCTATTGTACATAAAAAAAAAAAAAAAAAAAATTTCCATAACTTTACAACAGACAACTGGCATCCAGTCTACCCGTGACCATGTTCACTGAAACGTGTTCCAAACGTCGGTATAAAATAATATATACGAGTACAATTATACGCAATTTAACCCGTTTAAACTTGTTTAATTTCAATGTTTATGAATCGCGAATCCCTAAGAAATCATTAAGTGTTATTTATTGACTTATCGTTCGCACACTCTAAAACTAAAGTGTCTGTTACACTCAGCACTTCATAGTACAAATGTCCAAGAGATCGTCTTAGTGGATACACCGCTGTACCAGTTATTCTGCTACGAAGCCATAGTGCGCAACAATTATAATTTCCGATTTCCGAGTGGAGTCAACATCGGTTTTGGCGATATTAACACTTCATTCCGATTCAATATCGCCCTTTTGACAGGTGAAGTCTGTCAGCCATTCAGAATAAGATGATGGCATGGCCAATAGTGTAGTGATTCGTTATACGCTTCTTACAAGATACTTAACGAGATGGTATGGAAACAATATAATAAAATATGAAAATACATTTCAAACAGCCCACTAAAACTTTTGTTTTGCCCGAACGATAAAAGTAAACAAGCACAGACTAGTAGATGCTAGCGCATCACGCACACATCAACGAACTGTCATTTTTGACAGAACTGCCGTGCGATTCTCTAATGATTCGCCGATGCGCTCAACCGATGTCAAATACTTTGTGAGATATCGCCCTTGTACATAAGGTTATTTTCCAACGTTTCTTGTCATCTCGTCATTTGTTTCACGGTTGTTGTCAAAGATGTAACGATGTTTGCTCTTAAAGAATCGCACGGCTGTTCGTAGCTTGGTAGTTGTATGGCGTCCTTGGTGCCGTAATCCATGACGTCACATGGGTCTACGTTGTCGCGCTTTCGTTGATTCGGAATGACGATCACAGCGCCAAAATCGGTTTTATCTTCAATCGGAAAGCAGGGTATGGTGTGACGGGATTGTAGCAGTTGAAATTAGTGGGGCAAGAGACTCAAAAAATCAAACTCTGATAGTTTGTACTGGATTACGTGAACGACAGGTTACGTTATACTTAGGCAGTTATTCGTGCTAGGCACACTGCAATAGGATTGCCTGTGTCGCAGAAGGCATGGACACGCATCATAAACATCCGATTCCCGAGAAACATTTCTGCTTCTCACATAGATACTTCCACTGGTTAGGGATCGAACCTCAGACACCTCGCTTCAAAGGCTAAACTAACGGGATCGTAACAAGTACAATTTGAAAAAATTGAAACAGACTTCCAATCTTTTCAGCTATTGAAGTATAACTCAAAAACTACTGGAGCGAATTGACGAAATTTAAATGGGACCACACGGGAAGCACCAGCTTTCAAACCAAAAAGAATTTGGAGAATTGGTTCACTTAATAAAAAGTTATGAGGTAACAAACATAAAACAAGTACGATTTGAAAAATTTAACACCGACTTCCATTCTATTTAGTTAGTGGAGTGTCTCTCAAAAACTACTAGACTGAATTTGATGAAATGTAAGTGCGACCACACGGGAAGCACCAGTTTCCAAACAAAAAAAGAGTTTTGAGAATCGGTTCACCCAGTTGACAGTTATGAGGTAACAAACAAACAAAAAATACAGTCGAATTGAGTACCTACTCCTTTTGGAGTCGGTAGAAAAGCTTGTAAAACTATCATCAAGGAGTCATGAATACGGAGTTATCGTTTCATTATTTACAGTCTTAACTCTACTACCACTTGTAATTCATACATTATGTATTTATTACTGCAATTAACAAACATACGGCGAATAAATTTGATATTAAACTTTTTATAGGATTCGAACTGAGAGCTCTTAGTTATTAACTTCCTCATTCCGAAATCTTCACAAAAAATTTATAAATATACCAGAAAAATCTATTTGGAGTTATCTGATCAAATAACGAAGCAACAATAGAGCTGATACAAGATTTGACATCACGATGTTTTTATAATAACATGGCGCAGATAAGAACCGACTTCAGATTTGGAAGCTTGTCCTTCTAGAGAAACTCCAGCCGTGTGATCCCCTAAGAGCAAACATCGTTGCATCTTTGACAACATCCGTGAAAAAAATGACGAGATGAAAAGAAACGTTGGAAAAACAACGTTATGTACAAGAGTGATATCTCTTATTAAAATATTTGACATCGGTTAGGCCGTCAACGAACGTATCGACGAATCATTAGAGAATCGCACGGCTGAGCAAAACTGTCTATCATAATCAAGTGTCAAATCAAAATCATATCAAATACGACATCAAATGTCACTTTGACAGCGAACATCGGTGTTATTTTCGAAAATAATGTAAATTTGACATTTTAGTCAAAAAGATTTATAGAAAAAGGAAGAAGTTTCAAATATAATTGATTGAACAGATATTGGCCAGTAGTAATGAAAACTCTCCAGTGTTACTACTAGAGGGGTTAGTGGTTACACAGGCACAAAAAATACCCGTGTTATTTCTAGCATATAAGATATAGGACTGGTAGTAAAATGGGTAACGAATAATTATATTGCCAGGCCAAAAAATGTTTAAGAGCAATAACCGGAGCCAGACAAAGACAAAGTTGTGTACCAATATTCAAAAGGTTTAAATTACTTCCCTTAGCATCATTGTATATTCTAGAGGCTTGCCTATTTGTTAAACAAAATTTAAATAGCTTTGACATAAAAATTACACGTAAGCCACGAAAAACTCGTAAAAACTACTATGTGTTACCCCCTCAGGGCTCCAAAACAAAACTTTTTAGCAAAAGTATTTACGTAATGTGTACTAAATTATACAACCATTTAACAGATACAATGAAAGCTATGACATTCATCAAATTTAAAAACAATCTAATGAAACTATTACTGAACAAATGCTATTACACAATTGACAAATCCTTAAATGATAATAATCTTGACATTTTACCTATAAAATAATGATTGCATGACATAATATTAATTAGAATGTAATTAATTGTAACATATTGTAATATTGATTTATGTTATATTGTACGCCTGAAAAGGTAGCTGTTGACACTTTCATCATTTTGACCAACATGTAACACACAGGTGACAATAAACAATTTTGAATTTTGAATTTTGCCGGTTGGCGTCGTTGGTAGCACCCCTGCCTTCTGAGCCGCTGGCCCCGGGTTCGATCCCCGGACAAACATTTGTGTGCATGATCATGTCTGTTTAACCTGCGGCTGAGTGTGTTTATCAGTCATCAGGTTACCATAGTGCAGGGTCTGCCTAGTTTGGGACCTGAAGACCTTTGTGTGGAAAAAAAATAGCTTCAGAGGCCGTAGTACAGAATAGAAAAAGTATTCGTATCGTACGCGTCAACGCGTCACGCTTCGGCGTACAAACTATGAGTTATCTGTGTCACAGTTGTCCTAGATAAATAACAGTTTGTATCGATTCATGTGAACGACACGTTACGTTACACTCACGCAGTTATTCGTGCCCACTGAACTTGGATGAAAAAAAATACTATCATCATATTAGCTGTAGGACGTTCGCTGCTGAATAAAATGCTTCCGCCGAAAATTTCCAACAGGACCGGTTGGAACCGGCATGCATCCAACATTGTCCTGTGACCTTTATTAGGGTGTCCTATTTTTTAAGTGAAAAGTTCTTCAGGCGCGATAATGGTTTCCATGACTACCTATTGTTGTGTGTCTTAAAAATAATTCGAATAGTTTGCACTCCTGTCGGCAGACTAGACAAGGACTACCCCGCATGATTTTTTTATTTATGTTCACCGATTTGTCCTCCAGTTGTGGACCGATTTTGTTTTTTTGTGGAAAATTGTTTTTTTATTTGAAAAAGTACTTCCAATTAATATTTGATCAAATTCGGTCAAGCGGTTTTTGAGTTACACTGCAATAACTGAGAAGTGTTTCGCCTATTTTGATTATATTCTTATTGACTGTGAATGACAATCGATCCCGTAAGCAGCAAGGGTCACTAATACGGGCGAAATAAATTTATTTTACAAAAAAATGGAACCGACTTCAACACTAAAAAGTGTGCAATAACTTGTCGAAGTCGGTGCCATGCGCACAATATTGTGATAATAGGTACTCTTGAACTATCATGGTACCGACTTCAACAAGTTTTGTTTCACACGTATTAGTGCTGAAATCGGTTCCATTTAAAAATTTCATCTGTATTGCACTTCAAATCCTGCACACTACTGCTTGAAGACATACTGTTAGCAGTTCTGTGGCGCCAACTAAACCGGAGTTTTGCAGAAAAGCTAATATTATAGTATTACTTTTTAAAGCACTAACGCCTGCTTTAGCGATCTCAAACATTGAAATTTATAAAGATAAAAATTCCATCCTCGTGCGGGATTCGAACCCGCGTCTTCTGACTCTCCGTTGTTGACGCCATTGACCAACTAGGCCACCGAGGTTCTGGTCTGAGCATCGAATTTTAACTCTCTATTTGACTAACCGTCTTGCAGGGACGAAGCGACATCTATTGGACAGTTTAACAGTACCATCCAACCGAAAGAAGCATTATTTTGAAATTGAAATTGAAATTGAAATTGAAATTGAAATTGAAATTGAAATTGAAATTGAAATTTGTTTATTTGCTGTAAATGTGGTACAGTTTGAGATCTTAAATAATAATAGTATAAGTTCTAATTCACATTCAGCCTTAATTAAAGCATGCAAATATTTATGATGTCATACATGGTATATAAAATTATTAAATGTCATACAATCATGAATTATTATTAGGTAGTTTACAGGCTACTTAATTAAACTATTTTGATGTCAAAAACTCTTGTACAGAATAAAAGGTTTTTGTCCTTAACCAATTAAGTAACTCTGAAATACTTAAACTTTCGTATTGACATCGCAGCCCTTGTAATTTTTATAGTATTACTTTTTAAAGCACTAACGGCTGCATAGCGATCGCAAACATTGAAATTTAGCTAATATTATGTCAAGTTTTTTTGGTACCACCCAACCTCAAATACAATAATTGAGATTTATTTCTATAAACATATGGTGTGTGAATGACTTGGCTTGCAAAACTCAAACTGGTCCAATAAAACTCAAGTAGGTTTGAATCTGCGTCAAGTCTACATCTGTACATTAAAACTGCTTTTTCTATACTTACCATTTTCAATAGAATCTTCGTGTTTCAATGTACGACACGACAAAATTACACGATCAAAGTACCCACCTATATTGTCTTATTGAATGGAGCAATTTGAACCTTATTGCGATGGGGTAAGGTTGTTAAAATGCCTTGGATATTGACGCTGAGATAATATTAGAGGTAACTGTATCGGATAGCTCGTAGACAAATAAGGAGAGGAGTGTGGGGCCACGAAACAAGCGTTTATTAAAAAATATATGTCATAGGATTACGTGAAAAGAGCATTCAGTCTGACGAATATTTGTAACAAAACAAATGAGGCACATTAATATAAAAAATTAAAAAATAAATTTAACCGACTTCGACAAGTTGTTTCACACTTTTTGGTGTTGAAGTCGGTTACGTTTTATGGTAAATATTTTTCCCCCTTTTAGTGAAACTTGCTAATTACGGAATCGATTGTTGTTCACCGTCAATGATGATATCATAAAAATAGGCGAAACAAATTGAAGACTTACGTGGTTTTCTCATGGATGCCATTGTCAGAACTGGACCAACTAACTTTCAAATAAAAAAATAATCGTCAATATCGGTTCACACAGTTGAAAGTTTTGGGGTAACAAACATAAAAAAGTAGAGTTGAGGACTTCTTGTTTTTCTACCGACTTCCAAAAAAGGGAGGAGGTCCTCAATTCGAATGTTTTTTTTCTACCAGCTTCCAAAAAAGAGGAGGTACTCAATTCGACTGTACATATTTTTTTTAATGTTCTTACCTCATAACTTTCGACTGGGTAAACCGGTTCTCAAAATTCTTTTTTGTTTGAAAGCTGGTGCTTCCCGTGTGGTCCCATTTAATGGTGTAGTCCAATTTCATCAAATTCGGTTGAGTGTTTTTGAGATACACTCTAATAACTGAATAGAATGGAAGTCGGTATTAAAATATTCAAATTATACTTATTACTATTGAGGTAACCCTCATAACATTTGATAGGGTGAACCGATTCTCAAAATTTTTGTTTGAAAGCTGGTGCTTCCCGCGTTCTTATTTCATCGAATGAAGTCCAGTAGTTTTAAAATTCAAATGTTCAAATTGTACTTGTTTGAAGTCGTTTAAAAAAAAGCAAACGCAGTCAAACATGCGTTTGTCAGTAACTCAGAGAAGGGGTGTAGATGTGTAATAAAAAAATAATAGTATTTGCGTAAGCACAGATTTATTGCGTGAAAAAAAAACGAACACTGCAATAAAAAGCCGTTAAAACCCCATGTAAGTTAATCATCTCTGCTGCAGAGGTCATTCTCGTAAGAAACCCCAGGCCATTTTCATGTTCACCACATATCCACAACAAGATCCGAACTAGGAACTCCAAGCTTTCCTGAGAACTTCACCAGGTTAGAATAGTTTAGCTAATCTCATATTTCCAAAACACACATAATTCAAGACAAATTTTGCCTAGTTTATTCCCGCTCTCGCTCCGCTCATACAGCCGCTGTTTCTCTAGCCCCAATCTCCGCTATCGCGGTTCCCATGTCAACTGATTTATTACATCTCGATTTGTCCTGTACCCTAATTTGGTCGTCATAAAGCCTTACAATTAAGACCGGTAATTATGTACATTAAGTTGTATTAAAGTGCGGATATAAGATGGGTCTATGATAATTAGCGAGTTATATTCAAGGCCACAGAGAAGGTAACAGTTACTATGTGATCTGGGTTATTCAAATCACGGATTAGTCGTGATACAAGATTTGTTCTTTGGTTATTACTTTTATTTGACTTCTCAAAACTGTTTCTTCATTGTCTGATAGTTGTTAGTAACCAATCAGAAAAAATCCTTTATTTTCTTTTCCTTTTAAACTTTTTTAAATAATTAAAGAACTATACTTACTACTTATCCCGGTCAAGATATACTAGAGTATACACTACACTATTATTGTCTAAGTATAACATACAATATGAAATAAAACATATGTCTTTGGACAATAGAATTGAAAACTAAGTAAATTGAAGCGTTCGGTGTGACGATAACGCGAGTTGCATGAGTTTTGTTCAACCAAAAAGTGCTCAACGCGCCTAAAGCAGTCGGCGACGATGACGCGAGTTGCATGACTTTTGTTCACCCAAAAAGTGCTCAACGCGCCTAAAGCGGTCGGTGACGATGACGCGAGTTGCATGACTTTTGTTCAGTCAACAAGTGCTCAACGCGCCTAAAGCGGTCGGTGACGATGACGCGAGTTGCATGACTTTTGTTCAGTCAACAAGTGCTCAACGCGCCTAAAGCGGTCGGTGACGATGACGCGAGTTGCATGACTTTTGTTCAGTCAACAAGTGCTCAACGCGCTTAAAGCGGTCGGTGACGATGACGCGTGTTGCATGACTTTTGTTCAGTCAACAAGTGCTCAACGCGCCTAAAGCGGTCGGTGACGATGACGCGAGTTGCATGATTTTTGTTCAGTCAAAAAGTGCTCAACGCGCCTAAAGCGGTCAGTGACGATGACGCGAGTTGCATGACTTTTGTTCAGCCAACAAGTGCTCAACGCGCCTAAAGCGGTCGGTGACGATGAAGCGAGTTGCATGATTTTTGTTCAGTCAAAAAGTGCTCAACGCGCCTAAAGAGGTCGGTGACGATGACGCGAGTTGCATGACTTTTGTTCAGCCAAAAAGTGCTCAACGCGCCTAAAGCGGTCGGTGACGATGACGCGAGTTGCATGACTTTTGTTCAGCCAAAAAGTGCTCAACGCGCTTAAAGCGGTCGGTGACGATGACGCGCTGATAGAGTTGTCAAAACCGAAATAAGCCGGAACAAAAAGACCGACAGCCAAAGAGATAAAAAAAACAAAATTGTTTTTTAATATGTATATTCTGTAACTTTCATATGCATTTACTGAAAAGCTGTTCATTTGGAATTACAAACAGACACTTCAATTTTATTTCTGTATGTATATAGATAAGCTACCTATTAATTAGAGGTTTTCTTATTGATTGGGTT
This sequence comes from Selenia dentaria, assembly GCA_917880725.1. Taxonomy (NCBI): domain Eukaryota; kingdom Metazoa; phylum Arthropoda; class Insecta; order Lepidoptera; family Geometridae; genus Selenia; species Selenia dentaria. Next base: position 23,190,730 of record OU862898.1, read on the forward strand.
GTTTATTTGTCGTGTTATTCAGATTTCGACCTGAGTTATATGTCAAGTTATAAAATAGTAAGTTTTATTGATTTGTTTGAATACATTAGCAGGCATTGAAGAGTAGGTATTTAAAAGATATTTAAAATTCATAATAAATTTAATTGGTATTTCATACGACGCTCATGCTGAGTTTATTTCGTTGTAAATTACTGTAGTAGTAAAAAATAACATTATTTTAATTAAATGCCTTATTTTTATGTAAATGAAATTAAATGAAGAAGTTATTGAAATCTAAAGAATTAGTCTTTCGCCACTACACCAAGACCAAGCGAGCGAAGCCGCTGGCGGGTTAACTAGTCTTTGATAAATTAACAATCAAATTAATAAGCTCTGCGTTATTTCATATCGCGCCGATTATGACAGATGTCAATCGAAATTTACAACTTGGTACGAATTAACAATGACTTTGCGAAACCTTTTAAACGGACTTCAACAAAGGTCTATTTTCGACTGTATATATTTTGTATGTACCTTTACCGATTTCTCCCCCATTTGTGGACAGAATCTCAAAATTATTTATTTATTTCAAAGTACTTCTGAGGTGGTCCCCTTTAAATTTCATCTGACTCAGTCAAGCAGTTTTTGAGTTACACTCTAATAACTGAACTGTGTTTCGCCTATCTTGATATCAAGCATGACGTGACGTTTGCAAGGGTAACTAAAAAGGGAGATTTTTTACCCAAAAAATGGAACCGACTTCAATACTTAAAAGTGCGTAATAACTTGTCGAAGTCGGTACCATGCACACAATATTGCGATAATAGGTACATACTCGTACTTTTGAACTATCATGGTACCGACTTCAACAAGTTAGTTCACACTTTTTGGTGTCGAATTCAGTAACATTTTTTGTTCATGTTTTTCCGAATTGCACCCGTGCGAAACCGGGGCGGGTCGCTAGTATGTACTGAAACAAATACAATAAGTAACAACAAGTTTAAAAATAAGTTTAAATCTGATAAGAACCCGATACCTCAGAGGCTGGGTGTTAATTATTATAATTGGCACGTAATTTGAGAATTGTAAACTCGTTCTTGAGTTCGGTGAAGCTAATAAAATTTAAGAAACAGGATCACATGGGAGAAAATAGAATAGAAATGCGCTGCGGAAAACGTTTACAAATGGCATTATTAATATAAGAAATGCGAGAGTTTGTGTTTTAGTGAGGATGTGAATGTTTGTGTAACTAAATCGCATATTCAGGGGCCTTAAAGAGCTTATGCTCTTAAAGCAGTACTTCTAGAAAACTGCCCGGCTTAATCGTACCATGACAATCAGGCATGCCTGCTATCACTTTGTTTTTTTGCACTTCTTGAATAGTAGGCCTACTATTCATGAACCGCAGAAAAACCGTTCACCTGTTTTTTTGTCTGGACTCTAGTTTACAGGACGCTCTAAATCCGTTAGTTATCATCTTACAAACGTCTAGGCGTCTGCAATGTTGGATATCGCAAATTGTTAGAATGTCAGAGACAACATTATCCGTTCACCTTTGTACGAAACAATGTTCAAACAGTTCACCTAAATGAGCGTCATGGTATGATTTCATTCAAAGCTGTTTAAGCCAGGTTTAAGAATTGCACGGAACTTGCATGGTTTTTATAAAGCTGATGATAGTAATGCACCAGAACATCAAACTACACTAGCGAACTAAAATATATGTTTAGTAAATTATGGTAGTTCTTATTCTATTCATGCTTAAGTCCGAATTCGTAACGGTTGCAAATGACAATTCTTAAATTTGCTCTTTCTGTTTAATTGAGGATATGTTTAGTGCAAATGTAGCGCTCATGTAACTTCTAGCTCTTTAAACAAGACTAAACTCATGTAAAACTACCCACATTTGAGTAGAATAATCAATTTATCTGAATTGTCATTATAAATATCAAAGATAAAGTCAGAGTCATAATCATTTATTCAATTTAGGCATCAAAGACGCACTAAGTCAATTATTCAATATAGTACCTACTTTACAAACCCTACCCCACCACCTCGTTCCAAAATATCAGAGCCTACCGAGAAGCGGCAAGAAACTCTGGGCCATTGTTTTCATATATATGTTTACAATGTTTCTACTTAGGTACTACTATTATTACATTTTATGGGTGGCAGGTGACAACTTGCCAGTAATGGAGTATTCAACCCAAGCATCTTTGTCTTCTATATAATGTCTCTATATCAGCCGCTGAAGCCATAAGCTGCCCCATAGTAATAGCCCGTGTGACATTACGCTGAACGACGCGGAAATATACAGATCTACTCTAATATTATAAAGAAAAAAGATAAGTTTGTTTGTTTGAATTGAATAGGTTCTGAAACTACTTAACCGATAAGAAAAAATATTTCATCATTAGAATCCTACTAATTATCCCTGATGAACATAATTTGAATAATTTGAAAAGTTAGGGATCCGTATGAAAACTTCGATAATGTAACCCAAGGTGTGGAAAAACTACCAAAAAGTATTTATATCGCGTACGCTGCGGAAAAGTTGACAATTATAGAGCAAAGTGACGTACTACAGTTTCATAGAAGACGTCAATATCTACAAAGAAGTCCACATTACCAAATGTCTAACTACATAATACAGTTATGTCACAAGAAATACTTTTTCATTTTGAAATATGCAATAGTAACGCTGGTACAAACTAGGACACATTATTCGTACCTCAGTATTAATCCTTATCTACTCTAATAATAAAGAGGAAATATATATGAGTGTTTGTTTGTTTGTAATGCATACACGTAAAAGCTACTTAACCGATTCAAACAATTCTTTCACGAGTAATAAAAAGCTACTTTATGCATTACGGTATATTTGATTCATTTATTTATTTATTTAACAAAAGTTCACAGCATTTATTTTTGATTATTATAATTAGTTACACATAGACATGTAATTGAGCCAAGGAGAACCCTCACTTTTTCATCCTCATCACCATCCATCACCACACGGGTGAAACCGCGGAGCGCAGCTAGTGCAAAATATACTAACCGCGCCGTAGAAATATCACAACCATTATCAATATCAAGTGCTACATGTGGATTTTAGTAACAGAATAAGAATTGCCATAGTTTAGATAATTTTAGTTTAGTGTAGGCACAAACAAATAACTACCAATGTCAAGTCAGAAATTGCCAGTTTACTTGTTTATTTAAGGTTATTAATATAATCTGTGACCATACAGTAAATCCTACTATCCTACTTCCTACTAATATTATAAATGTGAATGTTTAGATGGATGGATGCATTTGGATGTTTGTTGCTCTTTCACGCTTAAACGGCTAGGCTAATTTTGATTAAAGTTGGTATGGGGGTAGATGAGGCTTTGGATTGACATATACAATGCTTTTCATCATTATCATCATCCAAGATCACGCGGGTGAAACCGTGGATTGCAGCTAGTTTTTAATAAAGCTTAAAACAATAGTATTAAAAATCTCTGTATACATGTTTCGTAGTCACTTATTAGTAATGTCCTTAAAAGTTTGATGTATTATTTGATTGATGAATTTATTCCTTTGGTGGACTTTTCGTAACACAATTTAAAACATGGAGCCTCTAATAGATAATTATCTCTTTATACCTAAAGATATAAAGTCGAACACTAGCTACTAATTATAATGTTTAATTTCGTTTACATTTCCAATTAAACTTATAAAACTCTAAATTGATTTACAACGTTCACTTTAAACCAAACATTGATTGGTCAATTTTATTACATGGACTGGGCTGTTATTAAAAAAATATGTCCGCAGACTTGTCCGAAAGTAGTCGAGACAGGTCGGCTGTTTTCAGTAAGATCATTTAGTTAAAAATAATATTTCAGTTCATTTAATTTTATTTCTCATAAAAACTATTATTCACTTAAATAGAAATTAATTTAAAGTTTATCTACACTAAAATTATAAAGAGGAAAGAATTGTATTTTTGTATGTAATTAATAAATTAAACAACTACTGGACCGATTAGAAAAAATATTTTGCCGTTTGAAAGCTAATTATCACTTAATAACAAAGGCTATATAATATTTTCAAAAAAGTTAAGGATCCGTATGAAAACTTCGATAACCCAAGGTGAAAAAAAATACCAAAACATACTTATATCGCGTACACTGCGGAAACTATTGCCAATAGAGCAAAGTGATGTACTGCAGTTTTATAGAAGACATCAATAACTACAATAAAGTATGCTATATTATTATGTCTAACTATTACAGTTATGTCACAATAACTACTTTTCCGTGTTAAAATATGTAATATTAACGCCGGTACAAACTAGGCCACATTATTGGTAGCTTGGTGTTAAGTTAATCCTTATATACTTACACTAATAATAAAGGGGAAAGATTTAATCGTTCGTTTGTAACGAATGAACGTAAAAACTACAAATCCTAAAAAAAAAAATTTCACCAGTAGAAAGCTTTATTATGCCTGAGTAACATACGCTATATTTAATTGATCGTCATCATCATCCATCACCGCGCGGCTGAAACCGCGGAGCGCAGCTAGTTTTAATATATATAGGTTTTTAAACCAGGTTATTTACGTATGGCTTTTATTTACTCAAATGTTTAATTATCTTATTGCATTTTTGGTTTTTGGTCAGCACTAAGTGTAGTGTAGGTATGTGTCACTATTACTTAGTATGTGATTAGTTGTTTTGTTACAACTCTACTAGTTATTATAGTAAACACGAAACCGTTATGTAATAAATATGGCCGAGATAGAACTAGCTTGTATTTAAAGCTTCCTCTAAAGTCAACAAGATTTAGTGCTAATAAATTCTTTTAAATACCTTACTGCCAGCAACCGGTAGCTCTCCATCCATATTGGACGGCCAGCAGTAACGGTCAAAACCCGTCTTACTAGAGTTCCCGAACGGAAAAAGTATAAAAAGTCAAAGTCGAGCCTTCCCAGGCTAAGGCACAGAATAGGTAAGAGTTACAGCCTTGATGCACAGAGTCAGCTTACATCGGGAATTAACGATTTTATTACGGTGGGCCAGTGAATGTCAAGGTTTAGTGATCAAACCCAAATTCAATTTCTTTTGTGAGTGGCTTGCCACAAGTCTGCCAGTGTCGGCACTCAGCTCCACTTTTCAACCGATTTCCAACAAGAGCAGGTTCTCAAATCGATGATTTTACAGAGCAGTCCGATTTGATCATTCTTTTTTCGTTTGGTAGAATATAATTTCAAGGTGAAACACTAAACAGTGTGAAATAACTTGTTGAAGCCAGTACAATGACAGTTCAAAGGTACCTACTATTACAATAATATGCGCATGATACCAATTTCAACAAGTTATTTCTCACTTTCCATTTTTCCAGCTGGTTCCATTTTTTTGTAAACGATTTTTTTATAACTTTTTTAGTGACCCTTGCTGCTTACGGGATCAAATGTCATTCACCGTCAATTACGATACCATAAGGATAGGCGATGTTTCGCCTTTGTTTATTGGAGTGTAACTCAAAAACCGCTAGACAGAATTTGATAAAATTTAAATGGGACCACCGTATACTCTACCAAGCAAAAATAATTATTTAAATTGGGCTACTCTGTAAACAGTTATGCGTTCATACATAAAAATATATACGCGTCGCTTGAAATATTTTATTCCTTTTGGAAGTCGGTTGAAAAGTAAAATAAAACTGAAGGGGTCTCAGCTGAAGTTTGAGAATCAGAGTATCATCGGATATCAGCGATCTCTAGTAATCTATGATTACTTTATAATGCATTATTCAGAATAAAAAGCCCTTTTCTGCATAAAATTGAACCATGGGTGCTTATTTATAATTTTTTATGCGTTGTACCATTCTTTTTATGCATATTTCGAATTTTATACGCGTTTATATCCTTTTTGCATCCGGAGGAATCCATTTTAGAATTTAAATTTTAGGGTTGACAGGATGGAGGGTTGTGGATCAGAATGGTAATGGTTTTTTTCATAGAATCGTGGATAAAATTTTATTTATATATTTTATTGGAATATAGAGAAAATGAAAATAAGACTGGGGATGTGGATGAAATAGTCAAACAGTTTGAGACTAGCAACAACAAAAAAAAAATATTATTAAAAATTAATTTGGAACCATAAAGTAATCATCTATTCCTGATACTTTTTTGACTGAAGTATGTCATAGTAGAAATTTCAACAAATAATTCATCCCCTATAGTACCATAGATAGACTAACATATACACCTACCTACTCGGAAACTAGTACCACGGAAGCCTAGTTATTTTAATATTGAAAGAGTTAATTTTTTAGAGAAAGTTATTTTTTTATTTGTGGATTCATAAACTAAATGGCTAGACATTTGTTTATTTATAGGTACCTACATCTGGAGTACAAGTTATTGAGAAATTGTGTAAACATTTGCTATCATGGGAGTGACTGGTGAATTAGTAAGCGATAATGGTTCACCATAAGTGCTCCGGAGACGATCATTCGCAATTGTACATTTTTACGTCATTGATGTCGCAAATGATCGTTTACATAGGCAATTGATCCCATTGTCATTCGCGACTACGTGATTAAAGGCGAATGATGGAAGCTTTGATTGAAGTCCATTGACAATCGCGAATGACGTAATGAATTGAACGTCTCGCTGTGCAATTGACAGATTTCGATCGTTCGCTCGCTAGTCGAGAAACATGGCTGACTGTGGGCGAGCAATTGACGCATCGTATAAAGCTCCATCATTCGCACCTTAAATTGAAACGGCCAATGACATAAGAATTGACAATTGCGAATGATCGTCTCCGGGGCACTTTATTAAATCTTCACAATTTATAAAATTTATGGAAATTTAGTAAGTAAGAAACCACATAAGCTATTTTATCCCGATGCCATGGTAGTTCCCGATGGATTGTGATAACCTAGTAAGGTTATCACAATCCATCGGCCGCGGCCAAAATCGTATTAGTGTTTGTGAGAAAATCTTTAGATTACAGAACCATTTATAAGTATAACTCCACCAAGCTAAGTTTGCATCTCGCTAGTTGGTATGCTATGTATAACATAATATTAAAAACAATCAATGCAAAGTAAAATGTAACATACATTTGTTTACTTTTTTAAAAACATAGCGAATCCTTTTTTGCAGGCTGTACCCAAGCGTCAGTGTGACGTAATCGACGCGAGGTGCAAACTTAACTTGGTCGAGTTGTAGGCGTATATTGTTAACCGCCTTCATAATAGGAGAAAATTTAAGACTCCACTAAATGAATTTTTATGTGATATGGTGACGGGACGATCAAGACGTAAGTGTCACGCTTATCCACGACTTTTCAATGCCATTCAGAATTTTAAACTTCAAGAGTTCAAAACCCTGCATGGCAATGCATCGCGCTCGGAACCTTGCAGATATAAGATGTTCAATCTTGCACACTACTACTTTACGGTTGAATAACTGGCAAAGGTGTGGTACTTCCCCAGGCGGACTCTGCAAAGTCCTGACTCTATAAAGACTTCCTCCGTTTACTTTGATCTACAGCTCGGCTCCACAGGTGGATCCGCGGATACCTTTATCTCTTCTTAAATCCACCATTGACGGGACCCAAAAACAATAATATTTTCCTATGCCACATGAATCCACAATCCGCTATCAAGGCCATTTCGGGACCTTTCTTCATTTTCTCTGAAATATTATTCTGACTACCCCTTGCTCGAAGTGGACGGAGGCCAAAAACTTATGTTTACCGATATCTCCGTAAATTGTGGATCAATTTTGAAAATTATATTTTTATTGAATAAGGTATGGTTTCAAGGTGGTTCCATTAAAAATATATCACAATCGATTAAAAACTCGTGAGTTATGTCAAATAATATAAAAAAGGTTTTGCATAAATTATATTATAATTTCAGGCGGAGAAGTAGCATTATTGAAGCGAAAACTTCTTTAGGCAAACAAAGATCAAGGAACTCGCGTCACCTTCACCGAACGTAACGCTTTTTTGGTGCAGAAAAATCAAGGAACTCGCGTCATTTCACCGAACGTAACGATTTTTGATGCAGAAAAATCAAGGAACTCGCGTCATCTTCACCGAACGTAACGCTTTTTGGTGCAGAAAAGCAAGGAACTCGCGTCATCTTCACCGAACGTAACGCTTTTTTGGTGCAGAAAAATCAAGGAATATGCGTCATCTTCACCGAACGTAACGCTTTTTTGGTGCAGAAAAATCAAGGAACTCGCGTCATCTTCACCGAACGTAACGCTTTTTTGGTGCAGAAAAATCAAGGAACTCGCGTCATCTTCACCGAACGTATCGCTTTTTTGGTGCAGAAAAATCAAGGAACTCGCGTCATCTTCACCGAACGTATCGCTTTTTTGGTGCAGAAAAATCAAGGAACTCGCGTCATCTTCACCGAACGTATCGCTTTTTTGGTGCAGAAAAATCAAGGAACTCGCGTCACCTTCACCGAACGTAACGCTTTTTTGGTGCAGAAAAATCAAGGAACTCGCGTCACCTTCACCGAACGTAACGCTTTTTTGGTGCAGAAAAATCAAGGAACTCGCGTCATCTTCACCGAACTTAACGCTTTTTTGGTGCAGAAAAATCAAGGAACTCGCGTCATCTTCACCGAACGTAACGTTTTTTGGTGCAGAAAATCAAGGAACTCGCGTCATCTTCACCGAACGTAACGCTTTTTTGGTGCAGAAAATCAAGGAACTCGCGTCATCTTCACCGAACGTAACGTTTTTTGGTGCAGAAAATCAAGGAACTCGCGTCATCTTAACCGAACGCTTCAAGTTACTTAGTTTTTACTTCTAACGGCAGTCCCCAAAGACTGCCCTGCATGTTTTTTTAAATATTATTCGCCGGGGCCCGAATTTAATATTTTGCTGAACGCTACACTAACATGGATGGTAGTGTGGATGAATCAACTCCCAGATAAATATAATTAATAATAGATACCAGTACATAATCTTCTTATCATTGAAATAGATCAGAATATATAATAAGAGACATTGTTAAGCAATATAAGGTCGTAAGCACACTGGCACGCGCCAAGCTCTCACCGTTATGCTCGGTTTGATGTGTACAAGGATTTATAACCTGATGGGTGCACTGCAGGCCGAGAAAAGTATAGGCATATTTTTAATATATATTTCTATTGAAGATTTTAGGTATGTCCTTGTATTCAAGTCCTATAGCTATTGTATACAATTGCTTACGTTTTTTAATACCTTACATTTTTACCCCCAGAATCCAGGATCCATACCACTTTTTAACATTTTGGAAACTCTTTTTACTACATACTAATATACAAAGAGGGAACATAGACTAGTCCTAACATTTTTTCACAATATGTAAAAGAACAGAGGGAAAAGCAAAGCTAAATAATACCTACAGGCTAATACATTAGAATTCTGAGCAGACCGGTCTCCGCAAAAATAAAATATTAAAGAAATCACTCTCAAAAGTATTATTGAGGCTGGCCACACTAGCCTAGTAAGTGTTCAAGATACATTTACAACTACACCAGACAAATCCCTGGATGTAGACAAGTCCTTATCGCTACTTGCCGTGCGATTCTGTAATGATTCGTCGACGAACTCGTTGACGAGCTCACCGATGTCAAGTACTTTATGAGATATCGCCCTTGTAAATAAGGTTGTTTTCCAACGTTTCTTGTCACCTCTTCATTTGTTTCACGGATGTTGTCAAAGATGCAACTATGTTTGCTCTTAGAGAATTGCACGGCAGGACAGTGGCAGGAGGCCAATTCTACTAACTAAATTAAACTCGAATCGCAGCTGAACGGTGATTTTTATACGTTTTCTTTTTCTGGCAATGAACAGTCGAGCTGCAGTTACGTTTTTGTTGACGTCAATGATCGATCAAAACTTTATATTCTGCTAACTCGATAATCATGAACGCGATGCTAACTTATATTCGTAATATGAGTTAACATAGCTACGAGTATATAGTAGCGTCAAATGTATATTTAATATGTAGTAGTTTTAAAGAGTAGGTACGTTAAAAAAATAAATACTATTACTAACGCGATTAAGCCCCGTTAATATAATATAAATATGTGTTCAAATCGCGAAAGTTTAAAAATTACTAGGTACGTTAAGTTCTAATTTGTCTCTAGAAATAGTAGGCTTATTGGGTAATTAAACGACAACAGGAGTAAAGTCGAACTGCAGTTGCAGCGGGATCGATTGTTGAACGTTGTGAAATAGTAGAAATGGTTTTTCCCTCTGTTCTTTTTTACTTCTTGTTATATATAATTATGTAAGGTTTAGAGTTTGTTCCCTCATTATATGCAAAAATGTAGTATATTTAAATAGTTGAGTAAATGTAAAAAGATGAGTAAATGTAATAAAATGGCGCTACCCTGGAGACTGTGGGTAGAAATTTTAAGTAATAAAAAAGGCGAATGAGCCTCCAGGTCGCTTGTGGGTAAACAAAAATCATTGCGCGTATACTTTATTTGCTATGCAGTGTACGCCCGGCTTTTTGCATCCAGTGTCAGGGTGAATGCCCTGCCGGGTCTGGAGCCTAATTCGTAACAAAAACGCAAGTGAGTGTGGAAATGTATTGCGGAAATTACTTTATTTTGCATATTCACTGTAGTACTTAATGTCAGTTTTTTTGATTTGCGAGTTCATTTGATTATAATATTCTTATTATGTGTTATCTATACTAATATCATAAAGGGGAATGATTTGTATGTAAGTATGTTTGTAACGAATAGGCTCAAAAAGTACTGGACCGATTTCTAAAATTCTTTCACCATTGGAAAGCTACATTCACCCTGAGTAACATAGGCTATATAAGATTCATCATCATCCATCATCGCGCTGGTGAAACCGCGGAGAGCAGCTAGTGTTTTATATTAGTGTTTTATTATTATCTGAGTCGCGCTGGCTGCGTTTGGAAACTAACGTCTCATCTCTTTGAAGATGGTAAGCGCTGAATTTGCACATAGCATTTACAGTGTTATCCACAACTTGTTTACTCAAGGTTACCTTTGAGAAATGACTTTTTTTTGTTTTTATAGTGGTTCATCAAAGTGACTCCCTCTCGCCTGATGGAAAGCGAAGATGGAATCAAGAAGCAATGACCATTAATGCAGCTTACGGCTGCACTAATCGCCACCCCTATGATGACCTGACAGATGCTTTTTCACGCCCCGCTTGAAAGACCATAGCTGCAAGGAAATGCGTATTTTAATATATTTAATTTTAATATATATTTACTCTTATTACAGTGATTTAACTTGCTAAAGTGCCCTTTATAGCTTAAGACTGTCTTCCTGGTTAAAAGCGATACCACCTTTATCTCCGCCGACTAAGCTATCGCTGGTTAGTATCCTAGGCCCCTTTTATCCTCAAGATTGTAAAAGTGTAAGATAAATAGATTCTTTACCTACGTTACCAATCTGTAAACGAATTAATAAACGGATCTCGCTGTAGGTTTCATAAATGGCCTTAATTTCCGGGGATATGCTGTAAGAAATTGCTTATAGCGATAAGGCCGCCCATTGTACAACCTGTTTTGTAAAATATTCTCATTTGTTTTCTTTTATAAGCTTAGTGTTCAATAAAGTATTATTGTATTGTATTGTATTGTATTGTATGCGATTATTATTTCTTCGTAGATTGTATGCTTCTGTCCGATCTTGACCTGCAATGTGGAAATTTAATAGAATTCTATCTAGGTAAATATTATTTTATGCTATTCGAGCATAAAATAATATTTAGATAGAATTCTATTAAATTTCCACAGGTCAAAGCTTGGCATGAAAATGAGAAAACTTGTTTGTAAACGTGCTCAGTGATGACTTATGGCACTGAAACGTGGTCTCTTACTATGGGCCTCATAGATAAGCTCAAAGTCGCACAACGAGCTATGGAGAGGGCTATGCTCGGGGTTTCTCTACGTGATCTAATCAGAAATGAGGAGATCCGTAGAAGAACGAAAGTCACCGACATAGCCCAGAAGATTAGGCAGTTGAAGTGGCAGTGGGCAGGGCATCTATAGCACGCAGAATAGATGGCCAATGGGGCCGAAAGGTTCTGGAGTGGAGACCACGGGGGTCAAGCGCAGCGTAGGTCTTCCACCGACACGGTGGAAAGACGACCTGATAAAGGTGGCAGGACGACGCTGGACGCAGGCCGCTTCCAACCGGTCCTTTTGGAAAATCATGGGGGTGGCTTATGTTCAGCAGTGGACGTCCTATGGCTGAGATGATGATGATGATGATGATGAAACTTGTTTGTCTCAATTTTAACTTAATCATCGTTCATTAATGAAATGAAATAAAAAAAACATTATCGTTTATTACGCGAGATAGGAGTCAAACGCGAGCCTATTTATATCACATACAACCTTTTTCCGTTTTCATGAAATACAATATTTAATTGATTAGAGATTTGGTTTTATGAAAACGGAGAAGAAATGAATCGGTATGAAAAGGTTTTTTTAATCAAAACACGTAATCTCAATAAAACGGGCTATTGGGTTTAACATTAAAACTATTCAATGTATCTAGACTAGTGCAGGCGTTAACACCTTCCTGTTTTGCCAGGGTTAACTTGTGGTCTAAGGAATAAGCGTAAAGCGATTTGTTCATAAAATTTCGCTCTCATTCATACACACTTTTCAGCACACTCACACTCCCTCATACAGACACTCTTTTGATACAAACGCTCTAACTGCTCTTTTTAAAATAACTATATGCACCTAAGTTTTCTTTGAAATTGTATAAAAGTTATTAGAAAGCCTACCGTACCGTATAACCTACACTCAGCAAACGTGACTTAAGTGGTCCTTGGGAAACAGGATTCTCCTAGTGCAAGGCAATAACCTATATATATACCAAAGTGCAATAACCTATTGAGTTGTACCTAGTTAGCATTAGAAGCTATTCAAATGTTAATTTATATGTAAGGTACTCAAGTAATTTTTTTTTTGGAAATAAAGTTACTATTATTAATTAATTTACTTAACATTAAATCATCAAATGTGTAATTATTTGGGTGAACAAAGTTTTAGTAGCCGATTAATATTAGTAGACAATTGTTTATCACAAAACGTATAATTATCATGAAGAGACCAAGCAAATATTATTTTTGACCATTAAAATTCCAAATGTACATATACAATGTAAATACTTACACCGACTTCACAGAGGGGCTAGCGCGGTGCGAGGTGTTCACAACCAATACGACGGTTTAAATAATCTTCCTTCTTGAGTAGTAATCCTCATGTCTGAGGGTCGAGAACCTCCTCCACCCATTGTCCTTTCTTTTAAGATACTACGCCAGTGTGCTCGGTCACCAGCTATGTGTAGAGCATCGTAAGCGGATGTATCAAGAGAGGTGTGGATCTGGTCGGACCAACGCATTGGACTGCAGCCACGAGATATTTTGCCATCGATTTAGAGTTTAAATAATATAGACAGTTAAAATTCGATGCTCAGAGGGTGTGCCTTGAAGGCTTAATGGTCTTGACGTCTGACATGGATTGTAGGAAGACGCGGGTTCGAGCCCCGTCCGAGGAAGTGCATTTTGCGCTCTAAAATTGCAGTGTTTGTTCACAACCAGTTTTGAAGTTGTTAATCAAACAATTTAATATTCTGCGATAACTGTAGGTATGCACTATTGTTAAATTGACGGACACGAAACGGCTCACGATTTTCCTTCTTGAAGAGATGCAGTAGCAAATTATTTCCACCATTGGGATGTGAATCGTAAGAGGCAAGGAAACCCTACTTAGTGGTAGGTAATAGGTATCTTGTGCAAGATCATCTTGTGTCCATCTTCTCACCCATCTTATCACTTAATAATATAAACAAGTGCAATTTAAACAATTTGAAACCGACGCGTTCAATGGGAGAGGCATATGTTCAGCAGTGGACGATGTGCAGTGGATTGACTTGCGAAGACTAATAAGTCATTCCTAGCAAATTGTGTGCGTTTTTACAATAAAATCCCAAAGCCCATAACTGAGCTCACAGAGGGCAAATTCAAGTTGACTGTAATTATAACGTTTTAATAAAAAAAGCTTACTATAAAGATCGACATTATATAGAAGATAAAGATGCTTGGAATACTCCACTTCTGGCAAGCTGTCTCTCTGCCACCCATAAAATGTAATATTTGTAGTACCTAAGTAGAAACATTGTAAACATCTATACAAAAAGAATGGCCCCAAGTTTCTTGCCGCTTCTTCTCGGTGGGCTCTATATATTTTGGAACGCGGCGGTAGAGTCTTTAAAGTACATTATAATGAAAAGTTGAAGTTCATAAGTGCGTCTTTGATGCCTAAATTGAATAAATGATTTTGACTTTGACTTTGACTTTGACGTCTTCCGGCTGATAATGATAACGAAAAAATGATGATGAAACCGACTTCCATTATATTCAGTTATTGGAGTGTAACTCAAAAACTACCGGACCGATGAAATTTAAATGGGACCACACGAGAAAGACCAGCTTTCAAACATAATAACATTGTGAATCGGTTCACCCAGTCAAAAGTTATTAGGTAAAAAACATAAAAAAATACAGTCGAATGGAGTACCTCCTCCTTTTTGGATGTCGGTAGAAAAACTAGGTATATACACTAAGCTGAAACTTGCTATAAAAGTTTTGAAACCCGCTGTCAGCTATTAACTTAGCCCGCGCCACAAGCAGTCTCAAATTGATTAAGTCAGTCTAAATCCTGGTTTTAACGGTGTTGGTCTAATGGGCTGCTGATGCTGGTGCCCTCAGGGTCTGAGGTGAGAACTGTTAAGTTGGCTACTGAAGTAATAGCCATAAACAATTTATTGATTAATGCGAGTTTTGCTCAGTTACTCAGATGAAATCGCGTTGTAATATTCCAAGGGTCGCAACTCCTTGGAATTGTGCTAATACGAGTACTTGATCTACACTGTGAATACTGACGGCGCCGTCGTACCAACGATTGAGCTGGAGATTGGTGAGTTGGCTTTCATAACTATTCTATTCCTCATTGAGCTATCGAAACGAATGATTGTAAATAATTTAGATATTCCTTGTGTATCCCTGGGGCGCCTTGCCCAGGAATCGTTCCGTGGACTGGCTGGGGAACGAACAGTAACAATGTTTCAACTACATCAGAATTTGTCACACACATAAGTAATGTTCACTCTGTGAAATGTGTGAACTCTGTGAAATGTGTGAACTCTGTGAAATGTGTGAACTCTGTGAAATGTGTGAACTCTGTGAAATGTGTGAACTCTGTGAAATGTGTGAACTCTGTGAAATGTGTGAACTCTGTGAAATGTGTGAACTCTGTGAAATGTGTGAACTCTGTGAAAGGTGTGAACTCTGTGAAATATGTGAACTCTGTGAAATGTCTCTGACAGTTGACGGTTCATGAGATACAGCCAGGTGACAGACTGACAGCGGAGTCTTAGTAATAAGGTCCCGTTTTACCCTATGGGCACGGAACTCTAAAAAGAACATTGTCATGCACGTATGTTTATTACCACAACAAATTCTTCCAATTTACGTCATGTTTTATTAATTCAATGAGAATGGAACTCGAAGAGCTGACACAATACGCGTCGTGGCCATAGTTGAAAAAATAAAGTTCTTCCAACACTAGATGCGTTCGTATAGCTTTTAGGGCATTGGTGGCGTTGTCATTGATAGCTCTTTTGTTAAAGCGTTCGTAAAGTTCAAAAACGTTATTTTTGCCACTTTTGCCCACACCCTATTCTAACGCTCAACTGAGCATAAGACCTAAAATCGCATGTTTATGCTGTCAAATACATAGCTGTCAAAAACGATAACAAACAACTATGCACCGGACGTGGGTCAAAAATTGCTATTCGAACTCCTCTTGTAAGCGTTTTTAGCGTTATTTTCCCTTAAAAACGCTAACAAGGAGTCTATTCGAACGCAACAACTGTCAACACATACATACAACCACAGACCATATAACCACTATGGTCTGTGCATACAACACTCTATGGTTTCAGAACTTTTTAACGAAGATTTATTAATGTAGGTGGTGATAAAGTTTTGTATGCAGCTGTATATAATTAGCTATTAAATCACTCATTTGATACCTGGTATTATCACTCTCCTTCGTCTGGTTAGAGAAACCCGCATAGGTGTGTAATAGTTTAGTTATATATCATTATTATCATTATCATCAGCCCACATTCGTCCACTGCTGGACATAGCTCTCCTAAAGTACTCCACAGAGCTCGGTCTTCAGCTCTGCATCTGCCAACAACTGCCATCTGCCTTTTAGTTATATAAAAGTTCTATAAATAACTAATTTACATCAATTTGATGAAATTTCGATATAGATACTCACTTTCCAAGTAATGGTGTTTTGGGATTTAAGATGTCCAATCATTGAATCTGTAACAAAGACAATTTGAATTATTTAACGATTCCAGCAAATTGTTTTCCATATTACGTACTATTACTTATTTAGTGACATTAAAGGTAAAGTTATTTCTAAGAGGGCTAATATGTACACGTGTCTCAGTTGCAATCAAATGTTGATTGAAATCTTGAAAAATGGCGGCTCTATGTCAGTTCTGACAACTCCAGTAAGCAAAAATGTTAGGAAGTCAACTTCCTAAGTTGCAATCATCAATGATTGCAACTGACAAAACTGACATAGAGCCGCATTTTTTTTATTTCATTCAACATTTGTTAGCAACTGAGATAGGTACATAATATGCCCTGCCGGACACACTCCCGCTATATCAAATTCGCCGTATTCCGGATGTACGCTATGTATTATATCCAGGCTTAATTACAGCTGGGCTATTATGTGTCTCAGTTGCTAACAAATGTTGATTGAAATCTTGAACAATGGCGGCTCTATGTCAGTTCTGACAACTCCAGTAAGCAAAAATGTTAGGAAGTCAACTTCCTAAGTTGCAATCATCAATGATTGCAACTGACAAAACTGACATAGAGCCGCATTTTTTTTATTTCATTCAACATTTGTTAGCAACTGAGATAGGTACATAATATGCCCTGCCGGACACACTCCCGCTATATCAAATTCGCCGTATTCCGGATGTACGCTATGTATTATATCCAGGCTTAATTACAGCTGGGCTATTATGTGTCTCAGTTGCTAACAAATGTTGATTGAAATCTTGAAAAATGGCGGCTCTATGTCAGTTCTGACAACTCCAGTAAGCAAAAATGTTAGGAAGTCAACTTCCTAAGTTGCAATCATCAATGATTGCAACTGACAAAACTGACATAGAGCCGCATTTTTTTTATTTCATTCAACATTTGTTAGCAACTGAGATAGGTACATAATATGCCCTGCCGGACACACTCCCGCTATATCAAATTCGCCGTATTCCGGATGTACGCTATGTATTATATCCAGGCTTAATTACAGCTGGGCTATTATGTGTCTCAGTTGCTAACAAATGTTGATTGAAATCTTGAACAATGGCGGCTCTACGTCAGTTTGGACGACTCCAGTAAGTATAAATGTTAGTAAGTTGATAACTGCAACAGCTGCCAATATTACCTTTTTTGCAGATTTTTGTTTGACACTTAAAAAAAACATTAATATTCTTTAATGTAAGGTTCATTGGTACGTTTGTTTCGACTCGACGCAACGCGACGCATCGCACTGGGGCACCACTCTAAAGCAAAAGCACATAATATTACCTTATCAAAAGCAACGTTGCATCTAATAACTTATTCGCTTCTTGAAGCTGAAGGGGTGCGGGAGGTGAGGCACCTGCCCTTCCTGACTAATCCTGGCTACACCCATGTCGTGGTCTGCGATTTTATCACTTTTTTTATTTCAAACGGACCGGACTACTTGCCTCTACCGGCGTTTACAGCGCCACCGGACGGGTGGCGACCGCAGATGGCACTCAGCCAGATGCAGGCGCAGAAGGCGAGCGTTGAAGACGCTTCACCGCAAGGAGAAGAGTAGGCGACTTGCTCAAGGGCACCACTAAGGTTCTAGAATAAGCCATATAACACCGCAATTTATTCTTCAGGGCTCAAAGAATTATAGGTAAAACAGGCAGCATCAAATACCCAGTTACTAGGTAAGTCATAAATCAAATCCATAAAGTTACTAATAACTTACTAATGCCGCTAGTTACGGTTGATCAAGTGAAACTAATTAATAACTCGTTAGACGATAATTACACACGTTTTTGCTCACACGGCTTGGCTATGTGTGGGCAATGACCTACATAACTTTATTTTATAAGATTTCTTAGGCTTACACGATCCTTATTAATTGAAATTAAACAAATTTTTTATTTATTGATTAAATAGCGTAATTATTATATACTAATTTTTAATTATTATATTATATATAATAATTAATAATTAGTATATTATATTAATAATTAATTATATTAATAATTAATTATATTAATAATTAATTAATAATTAATATATTATATTAATTATTACATAGTAATTATTATGGATTAAATAGCGTATACTTTCATATTATTTTATCCCGAAGTTTTGATCACTACCGACTTCCAAAAAGGAGGAGGTACTTTTGCCGCCATGCGCACAATATTGTGATAATAGGTACTTTTGAACTATCATGGTACCGACTTCAACAAGGTAGCCCGGAGTCCGGACAATCGGTTTTTGAGTTACAATAACTGAAAAGTGTTTCGCCTATAATATATATCGTATATATTAAAATTATCATATTATTATATTACGTTTAATCGAAATATTAAGATTTTTCTATTAATGTTCAAATGGTTTAATGATAGTAATAATCTAGGTAAATGTCTTTTCTACCGACTTCCAAAAAAAGGAGGAGGTACTCAATGCGACTGTATGTTTTTTATATTTGTTACCTCATAACTTTCGATTCTCAAAAATTTTTTTTGTTTGAAAGCAAGTACTTCCCGTGTGGTCCCATTTAAATTTCATCAAATTCGGTCCAGTAGTTGATGAGTTGCACTCCAATAACTGAAGAGAATGGAAGTAGGTATTAAATTTTTCAAATTGTACTTGTTTATGTTTGTTACCTCATAACTTTTGACTGGGTGAACCGATTCTCAAAATTCTTTTTTGTTTGAAAGCTGGTGCTTGCCGTGTAGTCCCATTTAGATTAAATTTCATCAAATTCATTTCAGTAGTTTTTGTTACACGCCAATGACTGAATAGAATGGAAGTCGGTATTCGAATTTTTCAATTTGTACTTGTCATTGAACATGGTCATGATGGGTAAGTCTACTCGTGACCGAAAGCAGATATATATATATATATATATATATACATATATATATAGATAGATATATAAATATATATACATTCTTGTATATATATATATATATAATATATATAATCTGAATGTCGGAAGGGCCCTCCAATTGCACGCCACCAAGATAGACCTAAGTGGCGTGCAATTGGAGAGGCCTATGTCCAGCAGTGGACTGCTACAGGCTGATGATGATGATGATGATGATGATGATGATGAATGTCGGAAACGGCTCCAACAATTTCATGAAATGTAGTATGCAGGCGGTTTCGGGGGCGATAAATCGATCTAGCTAGGTTTAATTTTTAGAAAACGCCGTTTTATCCGTGTTTTCAGATTATGAAACTGTTACAATATCATAGCAACTAGGGCAATTATTTTACACTAACTGCTCTCCGCGGTTCCGACTGCGCGGTGATGGATGATGATGATGATGATGAATCATATGTAGTCTACGTTACTCAGGGTGAATGTACCTTTCCAATGGTGAACAAATTTTTGAAATCGATGTAGTACTTTTTGAGCCAATTCGTTACAAACATACATACAAATCTTTCCTCTTTCTAATATTAGTATAGACAACTGTTTTGTTTCTCATCAAATACTAGTGATTAAAAGTATACTAAGACTTATTTGTAAACTAGCTGAGCCTCGCGGTTTCAACGACCTGGTGATAGATGCTGATGATGATGATTAAATAAAAGTAGTTCAAGTTACACCTTATAACATTAGCTATATGCCAGTGAAAGTCCCGTTAAAATCGGTCACAAATCGGTGAACAAACAAACACAGACAGAAAGACAAACATTTTCAAAATATAAGGTTTATGTACAAGTACCGCATATACTTTCATAGAAAATGAAAAGCAGTTAATTAGGAATTACAAACGGACACTTCAATTTTATTTATCTGTATGTACGTGTGTGATTTGGAGAGCTTTTGGTAAACCATGTTTTAGCAAAATATAGTACTTAGCATACATTGTACTTTACAGCTTACAGCTTTACTGCACATTTATTACAAAGTGAACGCTGCAGTATATTTGATATAGAAGATAATCCGCAGAAATGTGAGCTAATACGGACTCTTATAATAACCTATAAAGAAATGCTCGTAAAACCCGGTAAGTGACAACTTAAAAACATAGACCACCCATAGTGGGATATTTTTTGTTCCTCGATCGTTTTATTCTTAAGTTTAACGCACAATATGCTATCTGTTATATTAAACCTGGATTTATTTACACTTTATGACCAGTAGGGTAATTTCACAAGCGCTAGATCTAGAGTTCTCAAACTTTGTTCATTCAATTCACACAAACATTATTGACCGAGCGAGCAAAGGGTCTCTGCTTTAACTGTCCAAATTGACTTTTATCTGTTAAAAATTTCGCAAATGGTCGCCTAAATAGCATTTTTTAGCCAATCTTGACGAAACTTCGTATGTATGTTCTATCTCTCTATCTCTATTCAATATATTTTTGGCTACTTTCGAATAGAGAGTGAGGGGGGGGGGGGGTTACTTTTCCTAAAAGGGGGAAATTTGCTAAACCAAACAAAAAAGAATTTTGAGAATCGGTCCACTAATGGAGGAGAAATCGGTGAATATACTTAAAAATACATACAAGCAAACATTATAACCCCCTACTTTTTTGTAGTCGATAATAAGGACATTTTTTAGAACTAAGTATAGGAAAATCGACAAGAGAACACACATTAAAATAATAATAAAAAAAAATTGTGGGCCCTAACCCTAAAACATAGTTACGGGTTGCGCTAAAACTTTGAGAGCCTCTGTGCTAGATGATATTAAACAGTCGATTTATTCGGCAGTAAACCCGCCTGAGAAAGCAGTGGTGGGCGACAATTTTATTTTTATTTCGTAGCGTAAAATGGCAGATACCTTGTTTCGTTTTACAGCAACTTTAGATCTTTTTTAGAGGGTAATGAATAAATACATGCCTGAGTTATGGCTTTCACAAAAAGCTTTCTAACCGACTTCAAAAAAGGAGAAGGTTATATGTTCGTGTGTATGTATTTTTCTAACCGACTTCAAAAAAGGAGAAGGTTATATGTTCGTGTGTATGTATTTTTCTACCGACTTCCAAAAAGGAGAAGGTACTCAATTCAACTGTACTTTTTTAATGTTTGTTACCTCATATAACTTTCGATAGGGTGAACCGATTCT
The DNA here is from genome assembly GCA_917880725.1 of Selenia dentaria. NCBI lineage: Eukaryota > Metazoa > Arthropoda > Insecta > Lepidoptera > Geometridae > Selenia > Selenia dentaria. The sequence goes on from OU862898.1 coordinate 23,212,187, forward strand.
CAAAATACTTTTTTTGTTTGGAAGCTTCCCGTGCGGTCCCATTTAAATTTCATCAAATTCGGTTCAGTAGTTTTTGAGTTACACTCCAATAACTATTTTTTACCAAAGTAATCGAATGGAAGCTGGTATTAAATTTTTTAAATTGCAAAGGCAATATATTATACACAAAGGTGTATAATTTTTTTTGTATTTTTTTGACCGATTGTATCTTTGACTTTTTGTAGACCGATTCTAAAAAATCTTATTTTTTGTTTGGTATAATCTTATACTTCCGAGGTGGTCCCATTTAAATTTCATCAAATTCGATGAAATTTAAATGGTAAAATTCGATGTTGATTTATCATTATTGACAATCGATCCTGCAAGTAGCAGGGTCACTAAAAATGGTGCAAATTTTATTGCAAAAAATTATACTTAGGCGTTGAAGTCGGTTCCATTTTATACCAAAAAAAATGTTTCGTGGTTACTTTGTGAAATTTTCTTAGTACTTTAGTGTTTATGGTATTGTAAGTAACTAATGAAAACTTCTAAGTACCTCCTTAATGCTTTGATCGCTCAGGAACCGAAGATGGACATTTGCCACATGAAGCCACATTTTATAATAGCTTTCTTGAATTGTACTTTCCTATAAAGGAAGTTTGTTGCGACGCTATTTGTCGACCGATATTTATAAAATTAGGTTGTGAAGTACTGCGAAACATTGCCGCTGATAAGACTACGTGCTCGCTAGGTCTACTGTTTGCAGAAATATATTAGTATATTTATATTTATTATATTATAGACTTATCTATAAGTATTTATGTATTATGTATTAAGACGCGGTCCAACCCCAATTTTAAAATAAGTTACGATGCTTTACGTAAGGTTGAAAATCGCTTGTTAGATTGGACGATGTAATGCGAAAATGCGTTAATTTTGTACGTTTTCTTTATATCTTTCGGTATATATTAACACAATTGAAAAAACTGCTGGTTACTACTTTAGTACTCTATGTTGGCTATGTATTAACTAAAAAATAACATAATATTATCGCTGATAATTCTGAGAGTTTGGACGTGAAAGTTTATTTTTATGCACCTATTTAGGAGTTTTTCTGCAGAGAGCGAGTAATATATATGAATTCTGTTCGGTTATTACTCTTCGCCTGTTCCTTTTCTAACCTAAGTTTTTTTTTTCATAGATTATTATCGAACTGTTTCGTTACACTCGATGTTTAAAGATTCTGCTTTTTACTATTATCAGGGTACGACCGCGCCTTAATCTTCTGAAGTATTCCCCCCTGTCACGAGCCATACGTATTAATAATACGATCTCGAGGGATGTTGATATTTTTGCATGTAGCTTGGCGAAATTCACAGAAAGGGCTCAATAGTGCATTGAAAATACAATTGTACGCTCTTAAGAAGAAAGTGTTTGTATAAAAAATAATTATTTGTACAATACAATACAATACAAAAACTCTTTAACACCAAAGTAAATACAACATAAGGAAACAACTAAAGTAGGCACAAATGGGCGGTCTTATCGCTAAAAGCGATCTCTTCCAGACAACCTTTGTATTTAAACTTTAAAGTTGTATATCTATTATTATTATTGTTATTTAAATTAAGATTGTATATATACTTGTAGCATCGCTTTGGTAGTATACTGTTAAGATGTTGCAAATTGCTAAATAAATAAATAAATAAAAAAAATTATATAATTAGTGTAGGTAGTACTTGTTTAAGTATTTTTGTTTTTAATTCGATACATAAATCTCTTTATACGCTAATAAATTAGATCTAGTTTTGTATCTATATGTATCTACTGCAATCATGATATTAAAAGCCTTCTCCATGCAAGGTTGCCTGTAAGACATTGCTATAGCGATAAGGCTGCCAATTGTCCAACCTAGTGTAGTACTTTTTTATGGTTTTACTTAGATTGGTGAATAAAGAATTTTGTATTGTAAAACTATTAACCCGTTGACTCGCGATTCGCCATATTTGGCCAATAATACAATAGATTTCGCAGAAATCAACCTACTTTTCCAGGAACTGCAACGTTGAGTCCCCCCTAGTATGACCGTTAGTACGAATTCAACCATTAGGCAAATACTGAGATAAGTACATCTTCACGGTTATCTTCCGTTATTGGCCCTAGACCCTGAAGGCAATATTTGCTAGGACCAGGGACGAGTTTGACCTGACCCCGAGTATTGGGCTCACTGAGAGATTGATGTTATAGAGGACCATACACAGATATATATGTATAATAGCATAATAATAAATATATATGTGAAACAAGCATCATAATTTGTATTGCAACCAAACGTGCCGACTTTTTAATGAATTGAATTATGTGAATTTACGCATAATATAATTTTCACTTCAGTAACTCAAACATGTAGGTTTTGCTGCCTAAAATCAGACAGCAATGCGGTTTTGCTCACTGAGTCAAAGTAACTTTTTTTTTCCGATAGCCGCGAATATCTTATTCAGCCTTGGGTTTATCATACAATTCGAACCATTCACACTCTATCTCTTTCCCGCCATTAGAAAGAGAGAGACAAATACCAGCCATTTCGAAGTTCCGATTTTGAATTCGACCTCAAAGACAAACACGTTCGGAATTTCGTACTAACTAAAGAAATTTTGCAAAAAAGATAATTGTCTTTTAATTGTTTATTGTATTGGTACCTCTACCTACAATGTTAATTATTTTGATTCACAATAAATAGTTATTTCAATCTATTCCTGTTTATTATTTTATCTCCTAAAGTGTTCTCGCTGCTGAAGTGAAAAGTTATGTCTGTTACACGAGAGCAATGTTTTTTGCATCTCGTGCCTTTGAATCCCTCGCCACACTCAGGATTCAAAATAAGTTAACTGTGATAGGAAATCTGTCCCTCCCTTTGAGCGCTCGATATTTTGGGGCTGTTGCAATTAATTACATATCACGTAATTTTCGTATATGGCGCAGTGAAAATAACGTTGTATTCAAGTTGTATACGAAATGGCTTCCCGCTAATATTTAAGTGATATATTTAAAAAATAACACAATAATTCGTATGATTCATATTATTAAAGCACTATCGGATGCTTAGAAAAAATAATAATTTAAGAGACAATAATTCACATCCTTGGACCAGATTCGAACCCGCGCCTTCCGACAAACCGTGTCAGACGCCATGACCACTAGGCCAGCGAGGCATACCGTCCAAGCATCGAATTTCAACTCTCTATATTATGATTTTAACCGTACAGCTTGACAGCATTGCAATATTGTGATAGTTTCATATTTTCCAGACTAGATATATTTTGCTTGTATAGAAAACTCCAAAATAGAATAATATAAATAATTTCTAAACACTGACTCTATTGTAACATTTCGAGAAGAGCTTTTCTTTAAAACTATAAATCCGTGCTAATTAATTGTTAAGTTAGATAAAATAATAGACAGCAGAAGTGTTACGTCACAACATGGCGGTATTTGACATTTGGGTGAAAATAAACTTTCGTGACAAGGGATTTGTATCGTTTTTTGGATTTAACACGTTTCTAAAATATCTTCGACTGTTAACTTGAGCACAATTGTAGAGCAATTTATAAAGGGAACTTTAGTGTGAAAGGTGTTTTCAAAAAACAAATAAAATCTGTCTGAAAGGTGAAAAAACGAAAGAAGATGAGAAACCTGCTTGATTTCTCGTGGTTGCACACGGTGGCAAAGCAATACGGCATTTATTTTACAACAAAATAAGCGCGTTGTAATTAAAAATGCTGAAATCACATACGTTTTCGCCTTTTATTTTTACCCAAACCACCTTTTTGTGAGCCAGCTTCCACGATCTATAGTCTATGAACATATTTTTCTTAAACAAACTCTGGCAATGGTAACCACCGCATTCAGCCCAACAACAGTCCTCTAATGACCGCTGTACTACTTCAAGTCACGTATCGATTCCATATTCGATTCTCGATTAGAATCGATCCTTCCCGGAATCGTTATGAGGACGTTACGGTAACGATACTAAAACCATACTATACCGTTATTTTGGCGGACATAAAGTTGAAAGTAATTGGATACCTTTTTATTAAATTATGTGTTCGTTTCGATTATTAATAATCAATTTAGGTTTTTATATTCAAGTGGTTTTTGATTAATAGTCATTAATAGCCTAACGGACTGAATTCGAACGTTAGAACTGATATTTATCTACCGACTTCCAAAAAAAGAAGGAGGTACCTACTCAATTCTACTATATTTTTTTAATGTTTGTTACCTCATAACTTTTGACTGTGTGAACCGATTCTCAAAATATTTTTGTCTGAAAGCTTGTGCTTTCCGTGTGGTCCTATTTAAATTTCATCGAATTTGGTCCAGTAGTTTTTTTAAATATCCTCCAATATGAATAGCATGAAAATAATGAAAATTGGTATACAATTTTTCAAATTGTACTTGTATTAGTGTTTACTGATTGATTTGTTAAGTATTTTTTTACTATTACGAGTACTATTATAGCAATTGCATTTTACCATGTACATATTGTATGGTTTTTTGGTATAAAGATAGTTATGGCCTTGGAGAAGATAATAAACTACACGAAGTACTAATCCTGGGCAGACGAAGTCGCGGGCACCAGCTAGTTACTATATATAATGTAGTTTGTATTGGTAAGACTTTTGACGAGTGCTTCTAGGGAAGTACCACACTTTTGCCAGTTCTTCAACCGTGAAGCAGTAGTGTGCAAACATTGCTGTCTTCCGTTGAAGGGGAATGTTTCCAGCGAAACTACAGGCCAAGGGGTTTAACATCTTATATTTCAGGGTGACAGACAAGCGCAGTGCATTGTCATGCAGGGTTTAGAACTGTTGTAGTGACTGGCACGTAACTGCTATGGGCACACGTGATGTTTAAAGTCAGGCGGGCCACATTACTCGTCTCGTCCGATTGACATAAAAAAAAGTCGCAATTTTTAACTCTTAAGTTCTACGATGTCTATGTCGTTTCTATTGATTTACCAACTTTAAGTTTTGGAAACGGCCACGAACACACACATATTTTTATTATTTATGTCTTTTATAAATATGTAGTATTCATAGTGTATTTAGACAGATTGTACTTAGGAGGTTTGTGCCGATTGGGGTTGGAATTTTAGGCCCATACAGTATAGTACCGTAGTATTAGTAGTTGAGGCGACGGGTGGCCGAGATCCTGGTATCTACTTTGGAGGAAAAGTTAGCATTGCCTTTTACTTTTAATAATTTGTAAATACTTGTATCTAAATATATAAATTGTGATAATTTACGGGATGGTTACCATAGTTGAAAACATAGAAATACGAGGTAACTTTACCATTAGAAATGTTGATATGTTTAATCTCTACTATTTTACAATCAGATTTAGAATATGACTAGATGTTATCATAAAAATTTTAAGCCGCACGAATACATACTTTTTAAATGATGAGCACATTACTTTTTTCACTGCTGGGACACCACTTATACACGAAAAAACACAAATCTAGAAAAATATAACAAGATCAATGACAGCAATTGTTAGGATTTTTCCCGCCACCTCATCTAATAGTTTCCTGTATCGATAAATTCCTGATGTAATTTCAGTAACATCTCTATATTGCATTTTAATTATAGTCGAGACCTAAAGCACCTACCTAGACACATGTAAGATCCTGAAAGCACTCATTAAACTCCGAAAACATGACATAAGGTATAAACATGTCCTTTTCTGAAAGCGTCGATAACTTTAATGACTTTAAAAAGACTAAAAGGAGCGTATACAGCTGCCTAATTAAAGTTCATTTATTATTATGTAGTAGGGCTGAGGAAGTTTACCATTTGCCCGGACTTATCCGGCTAATCTGAAGAGCGTATATGAAGAATGTGATGACTGATGAAGGTACGTGCGAAGGGAATTTGCAGAATCACAACTTAATGTTACTGGTATCTGTCTAACTCTTCGGGACAGATATTTTGGTTTTGTTTATTTACATTTGTCGTAGTTTCAGGCAGCTTAAAAGCTTTCGATATATAGCTTACCGACTGCTTTTCTACAGACAAACAGCCAAGGCCTCCAGCTTAGTGCCTTTCAAATCACGTACGCGTTTAATTAAAATGCCGCTAGCAATCACCCATACAAATTATGACTACGGTATTTAGTTTTTCAGATTTCTTAACTTTGTTCATCGATTGAGTACGGTAAGGCAAGCTCCACTGCGAGCTTTTCGTGTGAACTTTTTTAAAACAGATGAAATCCGAATAATAAGAAATAAGTAATATTTCATAGTATTCTTCTTGCGAGCACGAATAGTCGATATTATAAAATTTGACAGTAATTATCGATAAAAGCCTGTCAGCGATGTAGCTATCGCGGCTAGATTCATGATAGAGACAAGTTTCAAGAATAAAAATCAGTTTATTGACATGACAAGTTTATCGTGCATAGATCAATGCTTGCAATGCTGGTATCATATAATTTGATTCAAAAGTTTTGAACCTTTTATCTACCATCGATGTTCAACCAAATATTGGCCGGACACGCCGGAAAACTCTAAGTTTAATCTTACGCATCTCTATTCTAGAAGTTAGTATTCTAAGTCATTACCTAGACCAACTTTACGAGCTGTCGTAAAATCTTTTGTCTACATGAGGATCATTATTTTTACTCTGGGAAACAATAAAACATATTGAACGTTTTATTCCCTTTTAATTTATTGAGGGAATTGGAGATGGTATCTATTCGTGTAAAGTTGATTAGTTTCCTAAGTGCGGCACACGCAATGGGATTCAAAGCATGTCATTGACTTCACATATCTGTTTTTTAAACTTCAATGATAATACATCGCCATAGATATTGCGTCCTACCCATTTAAAGCTTAGCGCAGACTTGAGTCACGATCGTTTTAAGACAGACTATTGCTTTACAAAAATTATGAAGATGCGCACACTTCAAACAAAACGTCTCATAGACAAAACAGTTTCTTGTAGATGTGCAACGTGCCATGTAAAACAATTTGGTTTTAGTTTAAGATAGACTTGTCTATGTGAGGAAAGTCTGCCTTAAAACTGTCGTGACTCCAATGTGCGCTCAGCCTAAGAGTGAAGAATAAAACTATTTTACATAAACATTAAAAAATATACAGGTTATTGTTGATAATATGGAAGTAAAATTTCAAATGACATTCTGTAGCTCTACCCGACAATATTTCATAAAGAGGAGTTTAGTGTTTTAAAAAAAATAAAAAAAATGGAACCGACTTCAACACTAAAAAGTGTGAAATAACTTGGTTGGAATCAGTACCACGATAGTTCAAAAGTACTTGTAATCACAATATTGTGCGTATGGTACCGACTTCGACAAGTTACTTCACACTTTTTAGTGTTGAAGTCGGTTCCATTGTATGGTAAAATAAAAATTATCACCCTTTTTAGTTACCCTTGCTACTTACAGGATCGATTGTCATTCACTAAATTAACGATATCATCAAGATAGGCAAAACACTTTTCAGTTATTGGAGTGTAACTCAAAAAGTGCTTGACCAAATTTGATGAAATTTAAAGATTAGGTAATCTCTAAATTTCGGCAGTATACTCTTACATACAAAAAAACAATCATCAAAATCGATCCATAAACGAACGATAGTTATCCAAGAACGCACATACAAAAATCATACCGTCGAATAGTGAAACCTCCTCCTTTTTTGAATTGGGTTAACAAAATATGAAAATTATGGGAAAAGAAATGGCACGCGAGTTTTTTTTGTCACGCGCTGACTGCAACGTTATTGAACATACAGCCTACTTCGAATTATTTGAGAGACAAAATGCAAATATTTTAATATTTTATATCAGGCTATTGTTAATTATAAATAATTATATAATAATAAGTGTTTGTTTGACTTAATTAAGTACATTCACATTGATTTATTCCAAAAATGTATATGGAATTTCAACGGCATAAAAACTCTTTGTTGCTACTAATAAAAATTATTGTATTACCCGGTTAAAATGAAAATGCTCTGTTTACTCGCCTATAACTTGCAGTAAGTAACTAGTTTAACTTTGTAGGGATAATTCTATTATGCACTAAGTTATGCGCGTGTCTGTTATATAGGTCACTAAAAACGCTATAATAAGGTTTACTTTACGAGAAAGTGTGTTGAAAAATTATATAAGGTTTATGTTAATTAGTGCACAATAATGAACGGGATGGTTTGGAATCGATTCGAGAATTAGTAAAGTGAAAGAAAAAAAATACTTACATATTTTTAATTATTATGAATCTACATTCAAAGCTCCGCGAAAGAGCCATTGTGCGACTGAACGCACGATACCGCCGCTACATCACAGAATAAATAACAGTTATTACGCGAGACATACCGACTTAGAATCAATACAATGACGTACGAACCTACCCAGGTCACAATATCGGTGCACCTGACCTCGTGACGTCATATCGGCGGTCTGGGTAGGGTGTGAAAAAAAGTTTTTTCGAGAAATGTGGAGGTAAAAAAAAATTACTAACCTTTTCAAATCAATTTATTATTGATGAATGGTTTGTTATTAAAAAACAATAATTTTGATTACAAAAACATTTATTATTAAACTCAGTCAATATAAATTATTGACTCTATGCCTGACATTGTATCTTCCTCACTCTCACTTTCTGAACTCTCCGACTTTTCATTAGAGTCCTCTTTGATATCCCAGTTGCAGCACATGTTCGTTTCACCACTTGGTCTACAGGTATGGTGTACTGTTTATTTGCTTTCTCCGATTCAAAAAACTTGAGCACTTTCAAGATTAAATTTCTTGATTCGCTGTGTATTGTTTTTCCCATGACTTCAGTTTAACAGCTACAACAATTTTAATAACAACCAAACCAGTCCAAACATAACAGTAAACAGTCTAAACTTAACAATAAATATTAAAAAACAAAACAACAACAAAGCGAAAATATCAAAATTATCGGGACTTGTATCGGCAACGAAGATGCTAACCGTACTGTCGCACCGGGGAGTGCGCGGAGAGGTGACAGGGGAAGCGGGAGAGGCGCCACATTCCAGCAAGGTGCACAGATATTCTGACCGGGTTGTACCTACTCGCGATTGTTTGCGCAGCTGATCTCTATGCCTAAACCTAGTGCTTATACGATAGTGGGCCCGGCTGGGATCAACGTCCGACTTTACAATTTATCCATGGAGTATCTAAGTGGGTAAGTATGTCTCGCGTAGTTACTGTTATCAATTCTGTGATGCAGCGGCGCCATCGTGCGTCGCACTATGGTTCTTTCGAAGAGCGGTAAAATAAAATATGTATTATTTTCTTTCACTTTCATGACCAGCTATCGATTCCATACCACCCCGTTAAATATTGTGCACAAATTAACAAAGACCTTATATAACGATACATATCATAAAACACATACGGCATTATTAATAATCTTGTAGTAAACCCGGAGTAGTTAAAACATCTATCTGTCAATTTTTCGCTTGCAGTAAATGTCACGCGTGAAAGCAAGACAAAGCATGTTACGCCTAATCTATGTTTACGCAACGTTTATTAATAAAGGCCATATAGTAAAGTAATATTATGCATAGATCTATAAACAGTACATTTCTGAATTTCTTCCAACACATAACAGTAAGCATTGCGGAAGACACAGCCTCCGAGATAAGATAGAAGATTTATCTCCCGGGGCGTAGGTAAATCAAGTTGTGTACGTAGTATTGTGTTATCTGTGGTCGTGAGTGCTTGTTGTCACCCACGTGAAGTGGGGTACAATAGGCGTGTGTTTTTGTAGATACGTAGTTTGAACTCGAATTAATTCTCTGTTTTTATTGTCCTACTAATATTATAAACGCGAAAGTTTGTGAGTATGGATGTATGGATGTTTAGTACTCTTTCACGCTCAAACGGTGGGGCCAATGTTCATGAAATTTGGTATGGAGAAAGATGAGGCGCTAAATTAAATCCATCACCGCGGGTGAAAAAGCGTAATATGCTTGGGCACAGCATAGACAAAATAACAAGATCTCCGTCTACGTCGAGATCGTAATGATGACAGTTGTGTCAAAGTTTGTGACAGCTCGATACACTAGACGTATTCGGCGACCGTCAAGTGTGATGAAATTTAATGACAGTTTTTTCCATGGTGATTAATTTTATTACTAGCTGCGCCCCGCAGTTTCACCCGCGTGGTGATGAATGATGATGATATAAAGAATCATATGTGCTTCCCCGGGATATGATCTATAACCTTGCCAAATATGATTACGATCCGTTTTGCCGTTTAGGCGTGATAAGGTAACAAACTGACAGAGAGACTGAGTTTTATATAGGTATATTTTTTCAAATAAAAGTAGCCTTTGCAGAAATTTTAATCATCATCATTATCATCCATCACCACGTGGGTGAATCCGCGGAGCGCAATTAGTATATATAAAGATTAACACCTAAAGCGTTACCAAGAGAAATCTTTTGGTCACGCTATAACTTACCGATTTCGTTCAACTTTTATTTAAATGTTGTATATTTTAATACTCATACTTCGTTGAACTTTCACACAATAAAAAAAAAGATGGGAGGTTATGGAGAGGCTGAGCCTACTACGCGAACGACAAAAATAATTTTTGCTTTCTTTCAAAATCGGTCGGGGATTTTTTTTGGCCAACTTATATTCTCCAAGTGGTCCCCCGAACACGCTCATTTGGTTTGTCGGTCCCTCTACCAAACACCCTATATTTAAAGCGACCATATCATTGAATTATTTGAAGCAATGTAGTTCTTAGTCGTTTTATTCTGCAGGCCACGCTAGCAAAGCTGCGGACGGGTGAGCTAGTTTACAAATATAATTATTTTACTATATTATCTCAGCCGTAAGACGTCCACTGCTGAACATATGCCTCCCCCACCAATTCCAAAAGGACCGGTAGGAAGCGGCCTGCATCCAACGTCGTCCTGCTACCTTTATCAGGCGGTCAGGCCACCTTGTCGGTGGACGACCTACGCTGCGCTTGCCGGTCCGTGGTCTCCACTCCAGAACCTTTCGGCACCATCGGCCATCTGTTCTGCGTGCTATGTGCCCTGCCCACTGCCACTTCAACTGGCTTATCTTCTGGACTACTGTCGGTGACTTTAGTTCATCTACGAATCTCCTCATTTCTGATTCAATCACGTAGAGAAACTCCGAGCATAGCCCTCTCCACAGCTCGTTGTGCGACTTTGAGCTTGTTTATTAGGCCCATAGTGAGAGACCACGTTTCAGTGCCATATGTCATCACTGGTAACACACGTTGGTCAAAGACTCTTGTCTTGAGGCACTGAGGTACTCGTATTTTTGACGAGAAGACTTCGCGAAGTTTCCTTTTACTATATAAAACGCGCCTGTCTTATGGACATGTAAGGTTAGAGGCATTCCATTCATAAAGTGGATTTCGAAACTCAACAGTGTCATAAGTGATTTGAGTAAAGTATTTCGTCAATCAATTCAATAATCCAATGTCAAGTTTATAAACACGCGGCCTTTACCTATAAATGTTGTTTGGTTATTGATATTTATTAATAACTAGCGACTGCCCGCGACTTCGTTCACGTAGTAGGCTCAACCTTGCCATATCATCCCACTTTTACTCAATTTTTTTATGTAAGAACCTTCTTCGAAGTATTGGAAAACGATTGGGAAAAGATGAATTACATCAGTATAGCCAGTTATAACGTGACCAGAATAAATAGGGGTTGATTTTTATATCATAGACTAGCTACTGCCCGCGACTTCATTCGCGTAATAGGCTCGGCCTTCGGCCTCGCCACAGCCATGTTATATATGGTAACGCAGAAAAATCCTTATACATTATTGACAATAGAGCAAAGTGATGCACTATAGTTTTATAGAGGACATCAATGCCTACAAAAAGTATGCAATACTATATGTATATGTCTAACTATTAAAGTAATGTCACAATAATTACTATTCCGTGTCTAAATAATAATTAACGCCGGTACTAACTAGGCCACATTATTTATTACCTTGGTGTCATGTCAACCCTTTGTAATAATAAGAGGAAAACTTTGATAGTTTGTTTGTAACGGATAAACGAAAAAACTACAAAACCGGTTCTAAAAATTATTTCACCAGTAGAATATATTATATGCCTGAGTAACATACGCTATTGATTCATCACTGTGCGGGTGAAACCACGGGGCGCACCTAGTATATAAGTATATAAAGTAAGTATATAAGTAAGTATATAAAGAGGAAAGATTTGTATGTATGTTTGTAACGACTTGGCTCAAAAAGTACTAGGGCCCTACTCCCACCTCTTAAAGTAGTCATGTACTTACCACTAAACTTGGTACCACCACGTCAATATATCAAGCTTAAAATAATAATGGATGACGATAAACGTTTTGATGTCGTAATATCAAATATCACTCAATTCGCGTACTTTGACGTGATTTTTGACACTAAGTTTCATTGTTCCAATGTAAAATTTTTGAAGATCCGTGTACTCCCATCTCTTAGAGTAGTCATATTGCAACCATACCATTAAATTTGGTTGACCGTTTTGTGTCGGTGGGAGTACGATAGTAAGTATGATTGTTCTAAGCTTATTACAAAACGCTCCTGAGTTATGATAGTTTCGTTAAAGGTGGGAGTAGGCCCACTGGACCGATTTCAATAACTCTTTCACTATTGGAAAGCTACATTCACCCTGAGTAACATAGACTATATAAGATTCATCATCATCATCATCATCATCATCTATCACCGTGCGGGTGAAACCGCGGAGCGCAGCTAGTATTATCTATCTATACTAATATAAAGAGGAAAGGTTTGTATGTATGTTTGTAACGACTGGCTCAAAAAGTACTGAACCGATTTCAAAAATTCTTTCACCATAGGAAAGATACATTCACCCTGAGTAACATAAGTTATATAAGATTCATCAGCATCCATCATAGCGCGAGTGAAACGGCGGAGAGCAACTAGTATAAAATAAGAGCTATTTATCTAAAATATACGAGTCACACATGTTCATCTACAGTTACGAAACTCTCGATTGTCACTTTCATCATTTCAATGAGTATTGTGCGAGGTGTCGCAATGTCTACGATTCATTGTGACGCACTTCTACACAATGCCGGCTCAATTATTGTTTTTACCAAATTGTTTGTCCCATGGCTTGTGATAAAATCTTCGAGGGATAAAGTTTATGTGTTTATTTTTAAACAATGGATTTATATTATTTCAAAAATGGGTTTGGATTCAGTTTAAGTACGAGTATGTTGAAACCGACTTCCGAAAACGAAGGAGACTCTCAAATGAACAATTAAAACAATGTTTTTAATACAGTTGCTCAAAAAGTGGCGTATTGCAGGGACGTTTAGCGTTCGGGATGTGGACCATTACATACTCGTGATTTTTTTTACCTTTCCCGAACTCGTGCGTTCTCTTTCCCAACTGTCAAAATAATGTCTATAAAGAAAAACCAACCATGAAGTTTTTACAAAAAAAAAGTTTTTAGGATTCACGCAAATACGTATATTTCTAAAAAGAAGTTACTAATTTGTTTCAATTACAGATTTAATGATTTGATTGAATGAGTTAGGTTAGGTTTTATTTCATTTCATCTCATTAAATTTCATTTTCATTTTATATCAATAAAAAAAATCTACTGAAGACTTGGCTGTATGGGCATAGTTCCCTTTGCCTACCAGAATGGGTAAAGAAAACAAAATCTCCGCTTATATTATACGGTTGGCGCCATTTTCCTAAAATTTTCTTTGAGAGTTTATTTTAATTGCTTCATTTTTTCGCAACTGTATTAAAATATGGTCGTTCAGTACACGTGCGGAACCGTTATTGCAACTTGTTCCGACTGACAAACCTTCGCCTTCGGCTGCGTCTCGGCTCGGGTAGCCATTTGTCGGAACTCTTTGCAATGACAGCCTTTCCCAACTTGTAATGAAATATACTATTTAATTCATATCACTTTTCCTCTGAATGAACTCATTTTCAAACAACTTCCAAAGGAGGTTTCAAGTCGACGCGTATATTTTTTTAAGTATGAACACGCATAACTTTTTGCAGAGTATTCCGTTTTGAATTAATAATTATTTTATTTTAAAATCGATTAGTAAACCGATTTTAACTTACGCAATACCGCCGCGGCTGACGCCTTCAACAGTGCATACGCGGACACGGTCGGGAGCGCCCGTACTCAGTGAAGAAGCGGCTCTGATCAGCCGTGCGATTCTCTAATGATTGGTAGATGCGCTCGTCGACGAGCTCACCGATGTCAAATACTTTAGGAGATATCGCCCTTGTACACAAGGTTGTTTTTCCAACGCTTCTTGTCATCTCGTCATTTGTTTTACGGATGTTGTCAAAGATGCAACGATGTTTGCTCTTAGGGAATCGCACGGCTGAACGTCGCGAAACCGGTCGAGTCCTACATACTCGACGTATTGCGTATGTTAAAATCGGTTTACTAATCGCTTTAAAATGTGTTCAACTTAAGAAAGTTTTAATCAAATTATTTTATTGTTTGGTAGAGTATACTTCCGAGGTGGTCCCATTTAAATTTCATCAAATTCGGTCAAGCGGTATTTGAGTTACACTCCAATAACTGAAAAGTGTTTCGCCTATCTTGATGATATCGTAAATTTAGTGAATGACAATCGATCCCGTAAGTAACAAGGGTCACTAAAAAGGGTAATAAGGATAATATTTATTTTACCATACAATGGAACCGACTTCAACACTAAAAAGTGTGAAGTAACTTGTTGAAGTCTGTGCCATGCGCACAATATTGTGATAATAGGTAACTTTGAACTATCATTAGGTACAGACTTTAACAACTTATTTCACACTTTTTAGTGTTGAAGCCGATTCGATTTTTGGAAAAGATTTTTGTTCATATTATAATAGCCAGATTGATTAGGAATTGGTATCTGAGTAGACTGAGCCCGATCTTCGGCTTTTCTCATCCAGCTGCTACCAGCCACTTTGCGTATGTCGTCGCTCCACCTAGCCGGAGGACGTCCTACACTACGAGTACGTTTGCCGAGTCGCGTTCCACTCAAGAACACTTTGGAATTGGTTATCACTATTCAATTACTCATAGACCATTTTCTATCCAGGAATTCCAGATTCTGCGATGCACAGCTAGTATTAAAGGTGTACAATTTAAACTCGGAGAGCTGGACGTAACAGCCACTTAGACCGGTTAGCGATGTTATTCACAGTAAACACTAAAACATACTTTTTACAATAACTAATAGACTTTAGTTTACGCCTACTTGCCCATACTTAACTTTAACTCTGTATGAATGTCAATTCTACATTAAATTTGAACGCCTGTCCATCACTCGGATTGCATCTAAGCAGATACATAAATAAAATTGAAGTGTCTGATTGTAATTCCAAATTAACAGCTTATCTAAGTACATATAAAAAATCTACGGCACTAACACAACAAAATATTTTTTTTATTTTATTTGTCTGTCTGCTTGTTCCGGCTAATCTCAGAAACGGTTGGACCGATTTCAACGGGACTTTCATTGGCAGATAGATGATGTTATAAGGAGTAACTTAGGCTACTTTTAATTAGGAATAAAAACATGTCTCTGTCAGTTTGACGACCTCAGTGGCGCAGCGGCGAGAGTCCGCCTGCGTCGCAAGAGGGTGCGGGTTAGATACCCGCCTAAAAACAAATTTGTGTACAATCTGCAGAAATTTGTTTCGTTGGTCTGTGCGTTTCTTTAAAAAAATATCTATATATATAATGTATTAAATATATCAGTTATCTAGTATCCATAACACAAGCTTTGAGTAGCTTACTTTGGGGCTAGATGGTGCTGTGTGGATTGTCCACCATTATTAATTTATTTAGTTTGTTACTTTATCATATCACGTCTAAACGGCTGAACGGATCGTTATCAAACTTGGCAAGGTTATTGATTATATCCCGGGAAAGCAGCATCATCATCATCATCTGATGGATGATGCCGACGATGAAAAGTTCCAAGCAGTGAAAACTGGGGCCACAGGTAGTTCTAAATTGAAACGCCTGTCTATCACTCGGATTACATAGACAGTATAACAATAAACAAGTACAATTTGAAAAATTTAATACTGACTTCCATTCTATTCAGGTATTGGAGTGTAACTCAAAAACTACTGGATCTGGAATTTTATGAAATTTAAATGGGACCACACGGAAAGCACCAGTTTTCAAACAAAAAAAGAATTTTGAGAATCGGTTCACCCTTTCGCAAGTTATGAGGTAACAAACATAAAAAAAAATATACAGTCCGATTGAGTACCTCCTCCTTTTTGGAAGTCGGTAGACAATAAGAGAGCAAAGCCTCGTACGTCTTGATTTAGAGCTCGTATTACCCATACTTAACTTTAACTCTGTACATATTGCGACCGCGTTATGAATATCAATTCTAAATTAAGTTTGAACGCCTGTCTATCACTCGGATTAGGTACACAGTATAACAACAGACAGTAAGAGAGCAAGCCTCGCACGTCCTGATTAGAGCCCGTAGCTCACGATAGTCGTGTACGTGCAGACTGCAACACTCGACCTTTCGCCTACATATCGGTCACTATCTCGTTAACGGGACGGTCAGATACTAACACGGCGTGAGCTATAAGCTTACAGCGGAAACATTAATACATCATACGGTCACTCCGCTTAGCGAAATTCCGGCCCCGCACTTCACCCCGCACCGAGTTAAAATAAGGCCAGTTTCATAAGGCCTGATAAGCACTTTTTGGGTAGACAAAATTATAGAACTCGCGTCATCGGGTATTTAGGTGAAGAATAATCAAGGATCTCGCGTCTACGTCACCGGACGTAACACTCTCTCATAGATAATGTAGTTTTGATGTGAGAACTTCTAAAGCCGCGATAATGGTTTCCACGACTACCTTTTGTTGTTGATTGTGTGTCTTAAAAATAATTCGAATAGTTTTAACTTCTGTAGGCAGTCCCCAAAGACTGCACCGCATGTTTTTTTAAAACATTTATTTATCGATTGACATGAAACAAACGCTAAATGTGAAGAGAAATACCACAATATATCTATTAGTAAAACCACAGACAAACAAATAAATAGACAAAAATTCTAACAATATATTTTTTCATTCTATTTTCGTTTATAAAAGTCCCAATAATATTTTTTCTCATATATCTTCTATGTACAGACAGCGATAAGACAGCCCATTTCAGTTTTTCATTGTCAAGTAATGTTTTTCTATTATATTACCTTTTTCTTTGTTTGTTATACTTTATAATGTGGTGGTGCAATAAAGACTTTATCTATTTATATTTAGAACACATTCTATAATAAGACAGTCTTTGTTTTATTGGTGTAAAACTTAGTCAGAATATTCCAGCCAATCTCTAATGGCTTGGACCACACATAGCCAGTTCAAAGGCCCTGGCCAGCCATCCGCCTGTTGATATAACCTCACACTTAGGAACCTAAATACTTACAGTGTGCCTGAATGTCAAGGATCTCACTGTTTACTGTACTCTGCAACAAAATGTACGTTCTTTACATATTTGTACACACTTTCCTACTATCATTAATTATTCTGTGACTCTATGGAAACGTCATATTATTGAGATTTGACACACTTTACGCATTCTTCATTTATTACCTTCAAATGAGGACGATGTTTTTGATTTGGCTTTTTGCTTTATTGTTACGAGATTCCTTCGGCCCTTTGTCTTAGCTTTACCCCTGTTTTGATAGTTTCAGTGCGACCAATGACTGGACTATTTAGTATATAAAGTTAACTCCCGAGCGAAACCAGGGATTTGTGTAGAGTCCTGAGTGAATCGAGGGGCTTAAGCCTTTCATTTTTGTGTTGTGTGTGTGTATTTAGATTTTCGAATAAACTTTCTTTACCATGCCCATATCTCCACTATCACTCGTATTTATAAACAAGTGACTACTTGCTAAGTAGTTTCTCAATAATGTAATTACTTCTCGATAGAATACTTCAACATAAAATCTTATTCTATAGTCGAGCAATGAACGTTACTTACTAAAGTAAATGCACGACATAACCCTATTAAAATTGGGTGTATCTTTTTACAATTGTATTAGGTTGTTGTCATGGGATTTTAATTTTTACAGCATAATAGATTCTTCACAGTTCAGACTTGTGTGTGAATGTCATTTTTATACAACTAAACTTTTGCAATAAGGAAAAATTGACGTGTTCTCATGGTCACAAACATAAGAGGTATTCAAATTATCAACGGGATAATTACCATGTATATTTTTCTATGAGTTTCCGATATTTCGGCACTGTTGCAAGCGCCATGATCACGGATGAACTGAGGAATTGCGGGTGGGTGAATGTTTACGAGCAGACGAAACGGTCTACCCTCTTCCGTACTTGTTTGTTATGCGAGGCACCACTACTATTGTTCGCGTTTTTGATTTATCTCGTACACACAACACTGACCGTATGATGCCAAATTATGTATTATCTAATAACACAAAATGTTATAGAAATTTTGCCTGCAATATTATTTAAATGCTTTTATGTATTAATTTTACACCTGATTAATTACTATTTAATTCATATAATTGTAACAGAATATCTTTTTTTTCTTGTTTACTTTACTTGGATTTTATGATTAATTATGTAGTAGCGTTTGTTGTTTTACGGTTATTGAGTAGGCGTTGTGCTGTTATGACGTCACCCACTGGGTCCATCGGAAGACCAGCGCTGGTTAGTAATCAGCATATGCTGAGATGGGCCCATTTTGAGACAGGTACCATTTAGTTAGCGTACACGTACATAGCAACACGTACTCGTAGGTACGTGTTTTTTTATTATCCTTTTTTTTTATTGTTTGTCTTTTCACTGGTTTTTATAATTCCGTGCTTGCCTTGTCTTGTACATGTTAATTTGGTGTCACTTAGTCTTAAACAAATATAATTTCAATTTCATTTACATTTTTTTCATTTCATTTTCGTATCAGCTCAAACTCAGTTCAGCCGTGGTCATGGCGCTTGCAACAGTGCCGAAATATCGGAAACTCATAGAAAATATACATGGTAATAATCCCGTTGATAATTTGAATACCTCTTGTGTAATCATTGCTTAAGCAAAGGAAATGGTGACTATTACTCGGCAAACCCTTGGGATTGTCATATTAATTTAAATCTCTTCGGATATAATTGTTTTACGTCTTAGTTACGTGATATGTAATTGGACATAGTAGAGCCGATGGAATGAAAAACCCTTTTAATTTTTTTTTACAAATTACCATTTTGACTTGATTTCGTAATATGTGTACTATACATATACATTACTGAGACTATATAGTCTCAGTAATATATATAGTATCAACTACGCCACACACACTTTTACACATTTTAGAATTTTTTATGGCCACCATACAGCCGTTAAGCGGCTTGGCAGCACATTTTTCCAAATGAAGCGATATATTATTATTTTGTAAAGAAATAATAGTAGATTAGTAGCCAAGGGCTGTAAGGCATACTCGAACTATAGGCGCCCTCGCTGCGCTCGTGCGCCTAAATATCTCGGGCTGCAATTGATGCTTACACCCGAGCTATAACTACTCTGCTTTACATCTCGATTGTGAGGTAAGTAGAAAAAAACCGGCATTACAAAAATAAAATTGTTGACTATTATACTCATACGAAAACAAGGCTGAATAGCGAAGCGACCTCTTTTGTCATTGGGCTGAATGCATGATGTCTATTGCCAGTATGATGGTTAGATGTACTCGAACTTTTTGAAAGAGTGAAGTGGTTTTTTATTACTTACCGCCCTAGGGCTTTTCTAGGTACATTATAACCCTAGAGCGCTTATTGGTTACCTACAAGCCCCATTTGTGTTTTTTTTAATAACTTACCACCCTACGGCTTTTCTAGCTACGAGTACATTATTACCCTAGAGCGCTAATTGGTCACCTACAAGCCCCATTTGGGGGTAATAAGGACCTACTTACCGAATATGAGAGATGTAAAAAGGTTTTACTTCCTCTTATATTTCAACAAAAACGTTCGTATTTCAAAAGAATTGCACAAACATTTTTAAATGTATAATGTTTCTAACCCGCATTCTTGGCAGCCTACTGTATGTTTGCGTACACGTAGGTGTTTTTTTAATAATGGGCTAAGGTAAACTAAAACTATGGCACAACACGCTGGCACAAGATTATGAAGGTAATTCCTATTATTAATTTTGTTACACTGCGGGTAACTATAGACTAGGGAAGGGTAATTCAAGAACTTGTGGGGTACTACTCAAACTTCAGTAATTATGGTGTCGAGATTCCGTGCTGCAACTGCTTTTTCGTACGCAGGGACCATGTTGTGTATATTTTGTTTAAGGCATAGTTTCATGCCTCACGCGGCACGGAATCCTAGTGGGGGGTATGGATGTGTGTATGTAAATAATCAGGCATTATATATGTCGTAAAAGTCTTTGGCATGGACTTTGAAATGAACAGGTTCAGTTAAGTTATTTATACAAATATAATATAACAAGTAGAAACATTGTAAAAACCTATATGAAAAGAATGGCCCCAAACTTTTTACCGCTTCTTCTCTGTAGACTCTATGTATTTTGAAACGCGGCGGTGGAAGCCCTGGACGGGGCCGCCACCGTTAGACGGCGGACGCGGTGGGGTCGCAGGGGAAGAGGACTGTCGATATTGGCAGGCGCCGCTGTCCCTATCCTCTGCGGCAGAAGTAGCAGGCGGTAAGGCTACTCACCTGACCCATCGTAGGGGGACTTAGGGCGCCCAGATTCGGGGCAGTCTGGCGTCCATTTGCGGGTTTTGTCCCCTAAAGCGTTTGCGGCACGCCAAGTGTTCTGGCGTGCTGCAAGAGAGAAGGGTCCGGCAACGGACAGTCGCAGCGGGTTTGCGGTCGTGTGCGAAATCTGTCCCACGTTCCCGCCAAAAGCGGCAGTGACGGAATACCGTAGAGGTTTGGTGGGTATGCTGCCCTTCTGGCAGAGACTCTCACATACCACCGTGCTCCCCCCGGGGCCGGTGGTATCCACAAAGGACGACTCTGCCAAAAAAAAGGGTCCTGAACACTTTCTTTGTTATGTTATCCCATATTATTATTTATAAAAAACAGTATTCTAAACATCGCAAAAATAACACAGAACACCCCAGATAGATTTCATTATGAAGACGCTCTCCAATAAAGCAAGAGATGCGGCTATCCATTTTAAATTCAGACCGGAAAAGAAAAAAGCATCATCACAGCCTTATTCTAGTAAATAGAATAAAAAAATCCTGAGTTCATAAGGATGCGTACAGTGTGCAGACTCAAGACAGATCGAGTTACCAAGCATCATATGTTGGCGGACGAGATAAAAATACTTTATGGTATTACCTTGAACAGCAGTACTGCCATAGTATAAAGATGCAACAGTATGGAAACTAAGCCTAGTTAAGCAATAATAAACTTACACGTGACCACTCGTCTTGACGCAGCCTCACTACTGATAGCACCGCGACAACCGCTTAGGGCTCGCATCGATGCGCATGTTTGTGTGAGTGAGCCGTTTCGAACGTTTGTAGGTAGTTTCCGTACTGTTTCTCTATATTTATACAGTGGTACCGGCGAGTGGGAAAGTGGATTCTACTGTAAGTTGTTTTCTTTGAGTATTTACTGCAGTAAATTACAGGCTTTGCCTTTCAATTACCGTGTTCTTCAATTGCTACGCAAATGCGACTTAAAAAGTTACGGGTGATATTTGCAGTGCGTTGTCGTAAATATTGTGATTTACAAGTTCAATTTCAACAAGTACAATTTGAAAAATTTAATACCGACTTCCATTCTATTCTGTTATTGGAGTGTAACTCAAAAAGTACTGGACCGAATTTGATGAAATTTAAATGGACCACACGGGAAGCACCAGCTTTCAAAATAAAAAAGAATCTACAAAAAAAATATTTTGAGAATCGGTTTACCCTATCGAAAGTTATGAGGTAACACACATAAAAAATACAGTCGAATTGAGTACCGCCTCCTTTTTGGAAGTTGGTAGAAAATTGAATACCGACTTCCATTCTATAACTTTGGTAAAAATCAGTTATTGGTGTGTAACTCAAAAAATACAGAACCGAATTAGATAAAAATTTAATGGGACCACACAGGAAGGACTAGCTTTCAAACAAAAAATATTTTTTCAAATCAGTTCACCCAGTCGACAGTTATGAGGTAACAAACATAAAAAAATACAGTCAAATTGAGTACCTCCTCCTTTTTGGAAGTCGGTAGAAAAGTATAACTTGGATATGCTGGAGTAAGCAGAGTAATTTAAAATATGACAGACGCTATTTTTTGACCGCCAGTGCTATTACGTATCTCAGTTGCTAACAAATGTTGATTGAAATCTTTAAAAAAAGTGGATATGTGTCAGTTTTGTCAGCTCCAGTCATCAATTTACTAACATTTCTGCTAGCTGGAGTTGTAGAAAGTAGACATAACTTTTTTTAGATTTCCATCAATTTTTGATTGCAACTGACATACGTAAATTGGCACCTTTATGTCAATTTTTATTTTCCGGTCTGTATTTAAAATGGCGCATTTCTT
This sequence comes from Selenia dentaria, assembly GCA_917880725.1. Taxonomy (NCBI): domain Eukaryota; kingdom Metazoa; phylum Arthropoda; class Insecta; order Lepidoptera; family Geometridae; genus Selenia; species Selenia dentaria. The sequence continues at coordinate 23,234,809 of OU862898.1, forward strand.
GCTTCATTGGATAGCGTCTTTATAATGAAAAACTATCTGGGATGTTTCGTGATATATTTGCGATGATTAGAATACTGCTTTTCTTATAAATTATAATAATAAATGGACCATCTACTCATGGTGTTCAGGCCCCAAACTAGCTACAAGCTTCAGTCATCAACTTACTAACAGTTTTGCTTACTGGAGTTGTCAAAACTGACATAAGCCGCCATTTTTTAAGAGTTCATCAACATTTGTTAGCAACTGAAATACGCAATAGTAATAGCCCTGCAAATTATGTTAAACCAAATTATGTGTAAAAGCTTTACACTATCACTGTTCACTGCAAAGCAACCATAAATGATTTTAAAACGCCGTAAATCATTTATTTTACATTTTTCGTCACGCGCGCCACAGAACATGAACAGAAAAATTAACCAATAGTGGCTTACTAAAACTATATTGTATGTTTTGTACCAACATAAAACAACTTAAAGTATCAACAAACGAGTACAACACCATAGATTCTTTAAATTAAGGGCCAACATACGACCAAACCACCCGACCGTCGCGTCGCACCCGCAATCGCAGAAGCGTTGCAGTAGTGTGGCAATTGCTCAATAGCTAAGAGAATAGGTGCCGGTCATGAATGTTTTTTTGTATATTAATACCTCTTGCGACACATGGTACCCTAGTAGAAATTGTGTGAGTCCATTGGATTTGGTTTAATTAAATGCGGCCGCAAAGAACCAAAGCAATATATTAAAAAGCAACGTCCATTTCCTACAGATTATGTTACCCAGTTATCGATAATCGCAATCAAAATTGATCCATGTTCTTCATTCACTCAGACATAAAAACAAGTTTTTTCTATAAAAAGAAAACGTTTTTGGAAATCCGGTTCGTGACAAATACGGCGGCGACATAAAATCGCAGTCAAAGTCAATATCACAACTAATTAACATTTAAAATATTCAACGTTTTGACACGATTGAGCAGTGTTACCTGTGCCCGTGGTTTCACCCACGTGGTGATGGATGATGATGATGAAAAATATCCTTTGTCCATCCCGGGGTATAATCTATATCCTTGCTAATTCTATAACGTTCCGTTCAGCAGTTTAGGCGTAAAAAGCTTAAAAAAAATAGTTAGTTTCGCGTTTATAATATTAAAAAGTTAGGATGGATTTTATAACAAACCCAGGAAGGTTTTGGTCTCTAATGTAAATATACAATAGTTTTGATTTTTTAAAGTAATTTGAGCGCAAAATTTGCCGTCTTGCTCTAACTTCTTCTACTATACAAGTACAATTTGAACAAGTGCAATTTGAAAAATTTAATACCGACTTCCATTCTATTACTTTGGTAAAAATCAATTATTGGAATGTAACTCAAAAACTACTGGACCGAATACTATGAAATTTAAATGGGACCGCACGGAAAGCACCAGCTTTCAGACAAAAAAATAAATTTGAGAATCGGTCCGTCGAAACTTCGTTCGATGTACACATCGACACTACAAGCTTACAAAATTTACAAGTCTTTGTCATTAGACATACTGACATCCTACAGGATGTCTATGACAAAGACTTGTAAACTTTTATTTAAAAAAAAATAGTTGTCTGTAAAGTCAGTTTACGGACGATAGTTTTACGTGATAAAACAAGCCGAACACTTAGGCCAATTGTGCCTCTCTATCGCTTGTTCCGCGCTCTCGCTTGCACGCTACGCTCAGGCGGAACGGGACAAGGAACGTGATGAGTCATACTTTTTCGTGTGTGCAGTCGGCGTTTTTTGTCTAAAAATATATTTCCGTCTGTGATAAATACTAATGCACCGGAACAGAATAAAAACGTAAGTGTTTCTACGCCATAACACTTTCACTAAACGTCACTTCCTACTTCCTGCATGCAAATAATTTTGATCATAACTTTCTGTGTCACAAATTTAAACCAATAAATTGAATCGTGGTGATGAATGATGAAGATGTTGATGAAAAGTATTGTATGTGTAAAGGCGTTGCGTCAGCTTTCGCAATCAACAAAAAATATACGTAAAACTGCGTCAAACGCCCAGTTAGTAACTTACAAGTAATAATATAGACGTTATTCTGTTAACAACAAAATTCAAGATCATTTAACACTTGTCTTAGAATGGCACTTCTAAAATCAGGATTATTCTATTCAATTTTGGGTTATTTTAGGTTAGTTTAGCGAGCACCAAGTTAGGTACGTGACGACTAAACTGTCTAAAATATGCCCACAATTGAAGAGAAATATCTAATTTTAGTGCTGTCGAAGGTGTTATACCAATTTGCATTTTAGCTTAAACAAAATAAGTACTGCCATAATGTAGAGATTTTTAGTTAAGACGCGGTCCAACCCCAATTTTAAAATAATTTACGATGCTTTACGTAAGGTTGAAAATCGCTTGTAAGATTGGACGATGTAATGCAAAAATGCGTTCATTTTGTACGTTTTCTTTATATTTCTCGATATATACTAACACAATTGAAAAAACTGCTGGTTATTACTTTAGTACTATACGTTGGCTAAGTATTACCTAAAAAAATATATAGTGTTATCGCTGAAAATTCTGAGAGTTTTGACGTGAAAGTTTATTTTTGTGGACCTTTTCAGGATTTTTTTCTGCTGAAAGAGAGTTATATTTATGAATTCTATTCGGTTATTACTCTTTTCCTATTCCTTTTCTGACCTTTGTATTTTTTTCATAATATACTATCGATCTGTTTCGTTACACTAGGTGTTTGAAAATTCTGCTTTTTCTTTAATCAGGGTACGAGCGCGCCTTAAGAGAATGCTTACAGAATCGACACCGTTGCGAATAAATGAACTATGAACTATTCATTGTCAAACAATGTGAGGTAATACGGGCCCTTAAGTATATATTAAATAACCTTGACTCCAATAATTATATACAAAGTTTTCAATAAACCTCAATGCCTAAATAATTGCGTATTACCTACTGCAATGTCGCTGCATCGAGTAGAGACATAGATTAGATTATAGTTACACGATCAGCAGGGCTACCACGTGAATAAGCTACAATCAAACACTGTATGCTAACGTAGAATACTTACCAATAGAAGGTAGGTTTCCCAACAACGTCTTCTCAAAATACGCGCTACATGTTCGCTAAGTGTGCTGTAATTACTTGCCTCGTCACGCACACAGACTGACAGATAGTTGTGTTGTATATGCTGTTTGTACATTTGTGCTAACTTAAATCTAATTATATGCATATGCATGTTAAATCTAATTATATGCATATTAAATCTAATTATATGCATATAATTCACTTTCAAAGCACTATCGCAAATATCGCAATTTCAGAGAGAATGAAATACCTGATGAAAACTCAAAGCATGGGTATTGCTATAAAGTTATTATAATTTGTAGACGTACAGTGTTCAAATATAATAGTTAATTTTAGTTTTTGAATTTTCTGTACCTACCTACTTATTAAGTTAATAAACTAAACAGACGCAAATATATCCTCTGGTAAAATGAATACCCATAACTCTTGGGTGGTTGATTGGTGAAAATGTAAGCCATACATTGATTTAAATGGTTTATTCCAGAAATCCCCTTAGCTCATCCCCTTCAAAATGTACACAGAAATAATATGAAATAAAAGTATAAAGAACTGGCGGTATTTATCAAATTTATTAAAAAGTCGTATACTGCTGTACTGACGGAGCAAGCAAAGTGAGCAATTTATGGCTTCATTAAACGCCTTACATTTTAGCCTTGTACCTGGTTTCTATGGGTAGCTAACTAAAACTAATACTCGTACGAGTAGTTCTGCGAACAGTAGACCGCGCGAGCACAGTCTTATCAGCGGCAATGTTTCGCTGTCTCAGCTATCTGCAGAATACCAAATGTTCTTGCCAATTATTACTAAGATCGTCAAACTTTTAAACTTCACAACGTATTATCTCGGCAACCACTTGACATCATTTTTATTCATTGACTCATATTTTAACAAAATCGGTCGGTCATCTTCAAAATATCTTTATTAAATACTAGCTTCTCTCCGCGGTAACACCCGCGTGGTGTTGGGTGATGATGATGATGAATCCTATATAACCTATGCTACTCCGGGTGAATGTAGCTTTCCAAAGGTGAAAGAATTTTTGAAATCGGTCCAGTACTTTTTGAACCAATTCGTTACAAACATACATTCAAATCTTTCCTCTTTATAATATTAGTATAGATGTAATTATATTATACAGAGCAAGCATAATACCAGTGTACATTGAAATCGAAAATCGGTCGGTAAATAGCGCCACAGGAAACTTCCCCTCTGTTTAGGAAAAGCAATAATAATTGTAATATTATCAAGAACATTTGGTACCAATGACGGTACATTCTACCTATTGGACTAATTTTCCACCACCCACTGCAGATTGCTCAGACAAAAAATTGCTGCTGATAAGACTGTGCTCCCGAGGTCTACTGTTAGGTTTACTGTACTACTAACAAACACGAAACATGGACTCTTAAGGCTCGCGTACGGGACAGGATAGACGCGTTTGAGATGTGGTGTTGGCGCAAAATGTTGGGAATTCCATGGACAGCGCATCGCACCAACGTGTCGATACTGAATGAACTCAAGATCTTAGATGTATCCGTAGGGTTCTCAAGTACTTTGGTCACGTGGCACGGCGGAAGCCGGACAATTTGGAAAAGCTGATAGTGGTCGGCCACGTGGAAGGAAACAGAAGTAGAGGAAAATCACCGACCCGATCAATAATATTGACACATGCAATTAAGTTCAGTGCAAGTACCGAAATTACCGATCGATAAATTTGAGTCTTGAATTCGTCATCCTTCAAAAAAATTGGCTATATCGATCTTGTGTCGATCATTGCAAGTAATAAAATTAAGCGATCGATAGACAAATTCTATAAGCTTTTACGATTATAACGATAACCCTAGCATGGAACTGTTACGTTTGAGATCGTCTAATTAATCTATTTTAAGTTTTGTTTTGTCAGCTTTGAAAATGACCTCGATATAGCTTATCGACAGGCGACGGAAATGGGGATATTGTTTAGTTGCGTTTGATCTTACTAATATTATAAACGCGAAAGTTTGTATTTTTGGATGAATGGATGTTTGGTATTACGCTCAACCGGCTGGCCCAATTTTGATGAACTTTGGATGGGGCGCTGAATTAAATAATTATTATTATTTATATAATTTTCATCAACATCATCGTCGTCATCATCCATCACTATGCGGGTGTAACCGCGGGGCTCAACTAAAATTCAACAAAAAAAATAGACTTCAGTCTTCTTTGATAGTAGAAGAGCGAAATGCTCGTAGAATACTTCAAATGATAGAAGGACGCATTGTGGAATGCAACTAATTCGTAATAATCGATATACTGTCGACAATTTGAGTATCGTATAAGTCGTCGATATCACTTCCATACTTGCTAGGGGCGAACTAAATTTATCGATCTTAGCGACTCGACAAATTTAACGACTATTACGGTACTTGCACTGCTGAGTTGTCAACACATAAAATACTTTATTGGAAACTTCAATCAAAATTTGATTTTAACTGAACAACGTGGTCGCCCCGCTGAGGCACCATCACAATTCAATTGTAAAGGTCGTAGTTCAAATGAGCGTATTTAAATGACCTCTAGGCTATCTTTAGCCATGTTCAGACGTATAGGATAACCTACTTTATGTTCATTTGTTTAAGAGCTACAAATCTATGAAATACTTTAGCTGATTTACAATCATTTTAACATTAAAAGGAACACTTACACTTCTTGTTTGTCAGTTACGGACTGTTATTTGCAGAAGAGGCGTGCTATCTATTAAGCAGTGTTGTATATATTAAAGCAAATGGTGAAAAAACAACACTAAAAATAAATACAGAAGTTATTTTATTAGACAACTTGTTGCGACCCGCTCTTACATCCGTATGGTGATGGATGATAATGATGATGATGATTAAAAGTATTATATGTGTTAATTCAGCTCCTCACCTTTCCCTACACCAAATTTCATTAAAATTGGTTAAGCGTTTTGAGCGTGGAAGAGTAAAAAACAAACAAGCACACTCGTAAACTTTTGCCTTTGTACTGAGTGTGTTTAAACTGTAAAGTCGCTCCAGAGCCTTAAAACACAGGCTTATTGCAATTTTAGAGAGAAAGATTCACATCCTCGAACGGGAATCGAACCCGCGTCCGACAATGCGTGGTAGATGCTATGACCACTACGCCACCGAGGCATACCGTCGGAGCATACAATTTTAAATCTATATCTGTTTTTATCCGTTGTATGGGGATGAAGTGTCATAGTTATTGAACAGCTAGACAGCATTATCCAAAACAAGAGTATATTTAACTTTCTTACAGCTTTCGGATTGATGTTTCAACCCTTCATAATTTTTAAGCACTAACGCCAAAAATTTAATGATACCAAACATTGCAATTTTATCAGATGTTTGGACGTTAAGCCTCGGTGGCCAGGCCTTCGTGGCGTCTGTCACGGATTATCGAAAGGCGCGGGTTCGAAGTCCGTCCGAAAGTTTTTCTCTCTAAAATTACAATGTATTGGAAAAATAATAATAAAAATATGGTTGTCTGTAAAGCCGGTTACGTACGATAACATATAAGCCGAACGCTTAGGCCGATCGTGCCTCTCTATCGCTTGTTCCGTGCTTTCGCTTGCACGCTTGGCTCAGGCGGAACGTGACAATGAGTCATACTTTTCTACCGACTTCCAAAAACGAGGAGGTACTCAATACGACTGTTTTTTTATGTTTGTTACCTCATAACTTTGGATAGGGTGAACCGATTCTCAAATTTCTTTGTTTGAAAGCTGGTGCTTCCCGAGTGGTCCCATTTAAATTTCATCAAATTCGGTCCAGTAGTTTTTGAGTTACACTCCAATAATTGAATGGAATGGAAGTAAGTATCAAATTGTAATTGATGCGTGCAGCCGCCGTTAGTCGACTTATAAGACGGTATTCGCCAATAACTTATATATATTTATGGCAATACACATATTTGATTGGATGTCAATGGTCCGATATACACCGTGCTTGATGGTAGACCTTAGGCTACGTAAGCTCATTAGCAGCACGGTGTCGAGTCTAGACCTAGGTTATTCAGGTCAAAGCGTCAAGGTTGTTGGGCACATGAGTAAGTGTCAGGAATCTGCGTAGGCGCAATCATGTCGTTAGAGGCCGTCGTGTCCCAGACATACGTGACGTGATAGATATATAGATAGATAAACTCTTTATTGCAATACCACAGTACAGAACATAAACAATTTGAAAAATTTGATACCGACTCCATTTTATTCAGATATTGGACCGGTTAAAAACTACTGAACCGAATTGAAAATAAAAGAAACGGGACAACACAGGAAGTACCAGCTTTCAAAGAAAAAAAGAATTTAGAGAATCGGTTCACCCAATCGAAAGTTATGAGGTAACAAACATAAAAAAATACGGTCCAATTGGGTACCTCCTCCTTTTTGGAAGTCGGTAGAAAATAACACATAAAAAATTATACAAGATAATTTTGTCAATTAAACAAAATTAACATCGTATAATAACAATACACAAAACTTATAATTAAGGTTCAAATTAACACAACAAAAAAAGAATAAGCGAAATTGTTCCATCCGTTCGCGCGTGATGCGATGATTAAGGGAAATAGAGATTCATTTATATATTATATATAGAGATATATATCGATTACACTTGCCTTCTAGATGTTCAATAATATCCCACGACTGACATTTATCTGAAACACAGAAAATAAAACATTACTATGAGTCCTCAACATCACACAACCTCACTTATATGTATTTGAAAATATAATGTATGTTCGTAAAATTTACATAAATATAAGTTAAATAGTGATCACCACACTTTTAATACTAGAAATACAAATAGGATAGCTGTACCTAGTTTTAGACTTGCGAAGACTTTTAAGTCTTCCTAGGAAATTGTGTGCGTTTTTACAATAAAATCCCAAAACACATAATTAAGTGAGCTCCCAGAGGGAAAATTCAAGTTGACTGTAAAAAACGTTTTAATAAAAAAGCTTATTATAAAGTCCGACATTATATAGAATACAAAGATGCTTGGAATACTCCACTTCTGGCAAGCTGTTACTCTGCCACCCATAAAATATAATATTTGTAGTACCTAAGTAGAAACATTGTAAACATCTTTTTAAAAATAATGGCCCCGAGTTTCTTGCCGCTTCTTCTCGGTGGGCTCTATATATTTTGGAACGCGGCGGTAGTCTTTAAAGTACATTATAATGAAAAGTTGACGTTCATAAGTGAGTCTTTGATGTCTAAATTGAATAAATGATTTTGACTTTGACTTATAATGTGACATCTTGGTTGAGTAATAATAATTTAAATGTAAATTTGACTAAAACTAACTATAACTAAAAATAATATATACAATTTCTAAACTATGTTAGTAAACCGTTGAATCTTAACGTAAATCACAATAATACCGGCGAGGTTTATATATATATGAATATTTAATACATAAATATATATTTATATATAAACAAGAAACCGCTGTACTTAATAGTACTTGATTCAAAACATTTTAAGAAGCTACAGTACTGTATTTTTAAATACAGGAAAAAGGTTTTTTCGTACCAAAAATCGTTCAACGCAGCTGATTTCATTTCAAAAGACACAAGTTTTTATAGTTTTTAATTGTCAAAGTATAGCAAGTTTGTTTGTTCAAGTATAACAGTGAAGAAGCGCAGTACAATGAAGTAAAGCAACACTTGCTGCGGTCAGTAGTTGGATGGGTGTGTGCTAGTGGCATTATTCAACTGGGCGCTTCCGTGCTTCGGAGGGCACGTTGAGCCGTCGGTCCTGGCTGTTTGTCTTAGAACAACAGTCGTTTGGCTATGTTGAAGAGCTTCGGACGGGCTGAAAACTTCGACATGGGTTGGCTATTAGCCAATTAGGATTATGCCCAGCTCCTCTCTCTGAGAGAAAGGCTCAAGTTCCAGCGGTAGGAACATAACGGACTGAAGTAAGTTTTTAATGAACAGTACAATAGCAAAGTTCACGGCCAACCAATCAAACTCTTTATTATCCAATGCAATTTTTCTGTAGGTCAATGACCCTAACTCCATCATATGTTTCATTTAAAACGAATTAAATGACGACATGCTTCGATGAACACCCTATGCTAAATATATGCCCTTAACACAACAAAACTAACCTTATTTTTAACGCGTTAAAACTCAATATTGTATAGGTCATTTTATAAAACAATTATCTGTACTTGTGTACGAATATGAACTTTGTTTTTGAAATCATAAGGTAGACAATTTAATGGTGTTTGAAATAAAGTTCAGTATACCGGAACGAAATGATATAAGTGAGATATTTTGCAAAGAAATTGAGTGTGAGGTGGAAAGGTTTTATTGTAATGCAAAAACCTTGAAAAATGACAGATAAGTAGCGCTTTTTAATTATGAGAGCATCGCAAATAATTTTATTTCATGTCTTTGTCGCACTAATAAGAAAAAAGGCTGAAAACAGCCGACTTCCAAGAGGAGATTCTCAATTCGACGATCATACTTTTTCAAGCATAACTTTATACAGAGTGGTCCAATTTTGATAAAAAATATTTTGATCGGTGGAGTATACTTCCGAGGTAGTTCCATTTACTTTTCATCAGATTCGGTCAAGCGGGTTTTGAGTTAAGGTGCTAGTTGGTAACCGACGTGTCGCAGTGACACTACTGATTACAATGTATTTCTATGAAATACCATTCGTAGTTAGCGACACGAAGCTAGCGTCGCGTCGTCGAGCGGCAGATCAGCCGTGCGATTCTCTAAGAGCAAACATCGTTGCATCTTTGACAACATCCGTGAAACAAATGACGAGATGACAAGAAACGTTGGAAAAACAACCTTGTGTACGAGGGCAATATCTCATAAAGCATTTGACATCGGTAAGCTCGTCGAAGAGCGCCTCGACGCATCATTAGAGAATCGCACGGCAGACTGTCGCCCATCCGCAGATCAGCCGTGCGATTCTCTAAGAGCAAACATTGTTGCATCTTTGACAACATCCGTGAAACAAATGACGAGATGACAAGAAACGTTGGAAAAACAACCTTAAGTACAAGGGCGATATCTCATAAAGTATTTTATCATTAGAGAATCGCACGGCAGTAGTGCCGCTCGCGGGTACCAATCTACCTAGTAAAACAACTGAAAAGCTTTTAAACTAAACCTTTCGTATCGCTTTTCAAGTTGTGCAGCTGCTGTCTGCAGTCGGGTTCGAAATCATGACTGCAGCGACATGAAGCGACGACACCTCGTCTGCGGCTGCTACGTTTAGTCGGCTTTTTTGTTTTTATCATAAGTGTGAGCACGATTATGACCTCTATTCGGTATATGATAAAGTTCATATTTATATAAAAAATAGTACTACTTATTTGGATTTTTTTTGATAGTTTTGAATGTCCAAAATATCGTTGAATCTGTATGTATGCTTATTATACTTGTGCTCTAGAGATTTTTATAGTATGTGTCGATTTTTTTTATTTTTTTTATTTTTACCCTATGTCGTCTCGTCGTTGAGTTATCCGGTTGACTTTACCTCTATGGTTTGACTAAAAGGAAACAGATGACTTATTCTTACAATCAAATAGAATGTACTGGATACTTAGTATTACTTTATATGCCGTTTACAGATACAAAATATCTTCAATAGATATTTTACTACAACTAAATTACCGCGACCGCGCGATTTTTTTTAAATAGCGGATTTTCGCGGGGTTTCTGCGAACACTGGTTCGTAAATTTAAGTATCGTAGCACGCTCGCCCAGTTATATATAGATTAAAACCCATGTCAGTTCATGCACACACATGTTTGACTTGCCTTGGGATCAGTGGCTTAGAAGGCAGGTTTGCTACCAAATGCTTCAGCTATCCAGTTTTTTTATAATTCTACAACACTACAGACTCTTTGGTCCATACCTTTTTAGATTTAGATTGTTATAAGCGATCCAGCATGGCTATTATGTATCTCAGTTGCTAACAAATGTTGATTGAAATCTTGAAAAATGGCGGCTCTATGTCAGTTTTAACAACTCTAGTGAGCGAAAATATAATTAAGTTGATGACTAGAGCTGACAAAAGTGACACAGAGCCGCCATTTTTTTTTACAACAATCAATATTTGTTCGCAACTAAGATACATAATAGCCCTGTCGTTAACAGTGACTGTTTCATTATATATTTCAGTTCTTTAAAACAAAAAAGAATATTTTGTCGTTCATAATGTCTCGTGTAAAAGACTTCAACGAGCTCCTTTTACTAGGGGTATCTTATAAGTGCGAAAGTTGTGAGGTGTGTATGTTTGTAAACAGTCGATACCATGGTTACCATGCGCACAATATAGTGATAGTAGGTACTTTTGAACTATTTTGGTACTGACTTCAACAAGTTGTTTCACACATTTTAGTGTTGAAGTCGGTTTCATTCTTTGGTAAGTATATTTTTTTTACCGTTTTTAGTGACCCTTACACTATAATAATATAATAATACAAATAATTTATTTGGAACCATAACACGATTTAGTTACAAACATATAGGATTCGATGACACCTGCAGAAGTATTAACTGTGTCGCAGATGTCAACGCCCTCCTCCGAAAGAGTAAGCTAACAACATACTTCCTTAGTAACAAACAAAGTACAACTATATAACATATGTAATTTATGTAATGTAATATATTTATGTAAATACTTACGAGAAAACTAAGTGTGAAATATTGTTATAAATTTATGTTGCTTATAAATTATAGAGCTACGAGTATTTAGGCTAGGGTGAGTAGGTGAGAGTAGTTGAAATGTGTGTTTGTGTGTGTGTATGTGTGCGTGTGTGTGGGGGGAGGGGAGGTAATGTTTGTGTTCGGTAAGTGTGTTTTGTATAGGCGTGGTTGTGTGATCAGATGAGGTGTGCTGTGACGTTATTTAAAAAAAAAACAAGGAGGTCCTCTGTATCCTGGTACGACAACGATTGCAACCATTCACCACATTTTAGTTTGCACTTACGGGATCGATTGTCATTCACCGTCAATGATCAAAAAAATTTTTCACACAATAGTTATTCATTTCAAAAGCGTTTAAAACAACATAAAAAATATATATTTACTACCCTTGATGTACTTATATCTAATCTGATAAAGGTCGCAGGACGACGCTGGATGCAGGCCGATTCTAGTTGGGACAAAATTTTGTTAGTGGAATCGGCTCCCTGATGACTGATATACATACTGATATACTTATATACATATACACACCCAGACACAGCTCAAGCAGACATGTTCATGTACACAAATGTTTGACCTGTCCGGGGATCGAACCCGGGACCAGTGGCTTAGAAAGCGGGGTCAATACCAACTCCGCCAACCGTCCATTCAGTATATATCCTTATAGGCGGTTAAAAAAGTTCACACACTAGTCGACAATATAGCCATTAATATGTGCGTTGTGCATCGACCACCACAGGACGTCCGCGGTGTGTGATCACCTTAAAAGGAAGCGTGCACGGGTGCCATCGCTAGTTAGGAATGCTAATGTAAAGGGTAAACAGCCGAGCTGCGTTCCAGCTGCTCGGTAACTGCAACTTGCAGGTGACGGCATGATTAATCTTATCACATTAATATTAGAAATCACTCTGGTCAAGGGTCTTGGAAGAAAAATATTTAAAAATTGAACCGGCTTCAACTCTTAAAATTGTGCAAGAACTTGTTGAAGTCGGTACCATCGTAAAAAAAATAATTCACCCTCTTTATTGACCCTTGCTATTTACGGGATCGATTAAAATTGACAGTCAATTACGATATCGGTTTTGAATGGTGAACCACTTTTTAGTTATTGGATTGTAACTCAAAAATTATTGATCAAATTTGATGAAATTTAAATGGGACCACCTCGGAAGTATACTCTATCAAACAAAAAAAGAATTATCAAATTCAGACTAGTGCATAAAAAGTTATGCGTTCATACATAAAAAATACGCGTCGACTTCAGAACTTCCTCCTTTTAGAAGTCTGTTGAAAAATATTATTACTATGACCAGCAACCGGTACTATGCAAGCATAACTGCATTAACATTTGATATAAGTATAATTTAAAAATAAACGGCTTTACTTATAAACGCTGCTTAAATTTAAATGACGTTATTTACTACTGCGCAAAGGAAAAATGTTCTGCACCATACTAAGTGACATTATTTAAATTTAAGCAACGTTTATAAGTAAGGCCGATAATATATACTCGCAAGGAGTATCTGCTCGCTCTAACCACACACGATGCAGTTCCTGGAAAAGAAGGTAGATTTCTGCGAGTCAACGGGTTAAAAGAAATTATACGAGTTTACATTGCAAAAAAAACGCTCGTCACGCAGAATTTAAAACTAAAAAGCCCTGCCTTTGATGTACCTACAAGTAGTCAGTTCAAATTTCGTCATTCTCTCATTAGCATAGTAATTTCTCTTCACAACACAAAACACTTTCATCTTCAAACATATTCTAACAACTCATCTTTGTTCCGAAAGACAAACAAACCAAAAAGACCCCTTACCTCTCTTAAAAAGCTAAAACAAACTCAGCTAACACCTTTAAAAGAATTCCACACCTCTTTGTTTAAACAACTTTTAGTTAACTTTCGTTTAGCGCCATCTAGGCAGTTTGTGGACTTACCATATTGGTAAAACTTATGTTTCTTTGTAAAATGGCGAGGAAAATGGTGCGCATATTAAATTTTACGAAACTAAGTAAATACTCATAATATCTAGTTATCTAGATCTTATGAGTCTATCTAGAATCTATCTAGAAGTGCATTACTATTAAACTAATTAAAATAAATCTAATTAGTTAAGTGATTCTTATTACAATAAAAAAACAATTTAAAAATACTGAGTAAATTATTGACGAACAGGCGAAACAAGCGAAGGGTCTCTACTTCGACTTTCATCTGTCCGTGCGTTTGTTAGGTTATATGTTGGTATTTCTTTACATTCAGGTTTCATCAAGACTGATCATCAAGATATACACCAATCTTGATTCTTCAAAAATTAAAAAAAATGTGTTAGGTACACATGTTCTGCTATTCGATATGAATTTTTCATCGTCGGCCATTTTTGAGTGAACGGGTAATTTTCGTTAAAAAGGGGGAAGTTTGCTGCGTTACTATTTACTATTCTATTGCGATACAATTTGGTACACTCATTAGGTACCTGACTTTAAAGAGGAATTTCTAATATGAGCATTAAGAGGATTGCATAGCTAGTACTTTCCATGCTAAAAGAGAAAACTCTTTTCTACCTCTTAACATTATCCGATTGCAGTGTTTTTTTTTTCATGGAATCATGAAATTGTTTACCATGCCCGTACGTTGATTCAGTATTTCAAAGTACTATAAATTTCCTTTTTTAGAAATTAAATAACTGTAAAAATCAAAACGTACGGGCATAGTAAACAATGTCATGATTCCATGAAAAAAAAAACACTGCATTCGGACAATAGATAGATAGATAGATAGATAACACTTTATTGAGACACCACATTTATGACTTAATATTAGACAATAAATTAAAAAAAACAATGCCTAAAAACTAGGTGCAACAATGGGCGGTCTTATCGCTCAGAGCGATCTCTTCCAGACAACCCACTCGCAGAGGAATAGGTATACAATAAAAGATAGACGGTAACAATACAAAAAAAAAACAGTAAACACACTATAAATACATAAATGCTATATTAAATAAACTAATAAAAATACATAAACAGCATACTTTTATAATATATACTTAATTATACTAATAAAAGTTATATATATATATATATATATATATATATATATATATATATATATGTAAACACTAAAGCATCTTGACAGTATTTTAATAGTCTAGGAAGTGTTTATTACATGTAAACACAAATAAAAATTTAAAAGAAATATAAAAAATAACAAATAAATAAACGATTTGAAATGTAATAGACAATGTTAAGAGGTAGAAAAGAGTTTTCTCTTTTAGCATGGTAAGTACTAGCTATGCAATCCTCTTAATTGCTCCAGTTGTTGCCGAGATAATTATATTGTTAAGTTTAAAAACTAGACTTTTATGGGACAATGTATACGATTTTATAATAAAGTTCCCAATGTTATCCGAGATTTGCCTATTAATAAGTTTAAAATTACTATTAAAACTAAACTCTGTCAAAAAGGTTATTACAAAATTTCGGATTACTTGGAGGATAAAACAGCTTGGGACTGATCACTCCAGGATCTATCTACTCGTGTACTAAGATGTCAAAGTGTAGCGTGCCCTACTGATACCATTATTATGTTCTCTTTTGTAAGGCAACACACTGGAGCTAATATTTGTAGTACCTAAGTAAAAACATTGTAAAAACATCTATATAAAAAGAATGGCCCCGAGTTTCTTGCCGCTTCTTCTCGGTTGGCTCTATGTATTTTGGAACGCGGCGGTAGGCTTTAAAGTACATTATAATGAAAAATTGACGTTCATAAGTGCGTCTTTGATGCCTAAATTGAATAAATGATTTTGACTTTTGACTTTTGACTTTTGAGACGGTTTTGGTAATATTTGATGTAGTTAAGATCATTTGGTACCCTCTGCAGATTGCTCAGACTGCGAAAAATTACGACTGTGCTCGCAAGGTCTACTGTTTGCAGAACTACAAGTATTTAAGTTATTTTTCCCACCTTTTACGAAACTATCATAAATCAGGAGCGTTTTATAATAAGCTTAGAATAATCATACTTACTATCATACTCCCACCGACACAAAACGGTCGAACATATTACTTAAATACTATTTACGGCGTGTTCCTTTTTAGCCGAAATCGATCCTAATGGTGCGTTCCAGGATCAAAACGTCTATTACCAACCGACCAACCACGCTGTCCACCTAGTTGGACGGTTAGTATATATTTTTCTTAACCGACAAACTATCCTAGACCTATAATGCCCAACCCGAATAGAACACTAACGCATTACTTTTTTTTAAGGCACTAACGCCTGCTTTAGCGATCTCAAACATTGAAATTTATAGAGAGAAAAATTCCATCTTCGGACGCGATTCGAACCCGTCAGAAGACGCGGGTTCGAATCCCGTCCGAGGATGGAATTTTTCTCTCTATTAATTTCAACACTAACGCAGTTGCAAAGTACGCGAATTGAGTGCACTATTTG
Source organism: Selenia dentaria (assembly GCA_917880725.1). Taxonomy (NCBI): domain Eukaryota; kingdom Metazoa; phylum Arthropoda; class Insecta; order Lepidoptera; family Geometridae; genus Selenia; species Selenia dentaria. The sequence continues at coordinate 23,251,063 of OU862898.1, forward strand.
ATAATACGTCATCAAAACGTCTATCGTAATCCATTATTGTTTTAAGCTTGCTATATTGACGTGGTGGTATCAAATTTAATGGTAAGGTTTAAGTATGACTACTTTAAGAGGTGGGAGTATGGTGATCAATTTGTTATCTTCAAAGCTTTATTAAACTACACACTTGTGTTGACGGCAGTAAAAACGAAATTTTGTACTTTTCTTTAATCGAATATAAGTATTTAAACCATCATTGTTGCTGCATTAGAATGAAAGAAAAGATGAATGAATAATACATCGGTCAGATTCTACATAAGCTAGTGATGGGGCCTAGCGGGATCGACAATTAGTGATGTACTTGTGACGGCTTGAACAACACACAGTAATTGGGTCACCGTGTAAACCGTATATTTATTAAAACCACCATTATTGTCAAACTACTCCAGATTAAACTACGGTCCGTTGCCCACAAAATGAACAATGATACTCAAATTACTAATCCGTTAATTAACACGCTAATCGTTAATTCTCAGCTTTCTCGGTGCGCTCAACGATGCGTTAAAAATATCGAATGACATCATGTGAACCGACGATGGTAGATACGGCTACGGGAAATGCTATCACTTCATTAATATGCGCGCCTGGTACCTTAAACAATATGCTAGGGTGATTAGTATGCGAGCGATATAGCGCCATCTAGAAGCGTGAGCTGGAAACTTCTGTGAAAAATATAAACTTTATAATTTAGTATTATAATGATAGATTCATCAAACCTAACGATGTAAGTATTAAAGTTGTTTTATATAATCTCATTCGGTAATATTTTAATTATAAAATGAAATACAGACTTTTATTGGCATATTTTATTTACATACTTCTTTAAGAAAATTTAAAATCTAAATTAAAGCATTATTCTCCTAACAAAACAATGCTTTAAAACATTTTTTTAATTATTAAAGTACAATGTGTCCCGACCAAGGAGTTTTCAATTCAATTTAAGTTCATCTGTGGTGAGCGCAACGCGCTGGTTCCGAGCTAATAGACCAATCACAGACTTTTCCCACTGATATTAGCAAAATTGTGGTAACGCCGATCAAGCCATACAAACAAGAAGAAGAAGACTTTTTCCATTTTGGCGCTATTTCGTACAACGAATTTGAGTAATATTTTGTTGGATAAAACTTAAGTAGCAAAAATGTCATGAGATTAAATAAAGTAGTGTATGCAACTGTATATAATTAGGTATTAAAACACTCGTGTAATTTTATTTTAAAACTCGCCTGCGGCTCGTTTTAAAAAACTACACTCATGTTTTAATACCCTCTATTATATGACAGTTGCATAAACTACTATTATATGACATTACCGTAGTATATTTTAACAGCTCACTAACAATAAAAAATGTAAAAAGACAAGCCCGCTGAGTTTCTTGGTGGATCTTCTCAGTCGTGGTCGCGTTCCGATCCGGTTGTCGATTTACGGCCGTTTTCAATAACCTATCTATCGACGGTTTACCTTACTAGAGATAGATATTTGACACTATTTGTATGGACGTTATGTCAAATTGCTATCGGTAGTAAGGAAAACTGTGGATAGATAGAATATTGAAAACGGTAGTTAAGAAATAATAAATAGAATATGACAATTTGCAAGTTCGTTCTTTAGTTCTGTAATTCGTAAGACAATCGTTTATTCTGTATAAGCCTACGGGGGCCCGTAAGCCTATACAGAATAAACGATTTTATTTCATTTAAACGGCTGGTCTCTATTATACTATCTATCTACGGTTTCCGTCTTTGTGATTTACGTATGTAAAAACCACTGTATGTTTTTTTTTAAATGCTTGATAAAAAAGTAAACAATCCACCCAAGCCTGTATTTTTGATCTTCGTGCATCGTTTCAGTCCATGGTAGCAATTCGCTTGTCCAGAACATCAAAGTAAACAAGCGAACTAAAATAGGAATTTTCGTAAAATTGTTTGTAGTACGTACACATTAAAATTCATATTCGTATAGCGCTTGAGAGTGACAGGCCTAAAATTTGAGATTTCTGTTGATTTGTGGTTACGTTGAAGCTTTGCTTTTTTTCCTTTTTTTGTTAAAACTGTCTTCCTTTTTTTCCATATCGTCATGTCATTTGATAATTTCCTGCTCTCTATACAGCCGTGCGATTCTCTAAGAGCAAACATCGTTGCATGTTTGACAACATCCGTGAAACAAATGACGAGATGACGAGATGACAAGAAACGTTGGAAAAACTTACCTTATGTACAAGGGCGATACCTTATAAAGTATTTGACATCGGTGAGCTCGTCGCATAGAGAAAATTGGTTCGTCGATGAGCGCATCGACGAATCATTAGAGAATCGCACGTCATCTCGGAAGTATACTCTACTCAACAAAAAAAAACAATTCTCAAAACCGATTTTCCAAAAAGGAGGTTTTCAAGTAGACGCGTATATTCTTTTTACGCATGAATTATTTTTTTGTTGTGTGTGTTTTTCCAACGTCTCTTGTCATCTCGTCATTTGTTTCACGGATGTTGTCAAACATGCAACGATGTTTGCTCTTAGAGAATGTCCTTTTTTAAATGTCATCAAATTCGGTCAAGCGGTTTTGAAAAACCGACAAGTAAAATTTGAAAAAATTTATATCGACTTCCATTCTATCCAGTTATTGGAGCTCACAAATTACTGAACTGAATTTGATGAAATTTAAATGGGATTACACGGAAAGCGCCAGCTTTCAATCAAAACATAATTTTAGGAATCGGTTCACCAGGCCGAAAGTTATGTGGTAACAAACATAACAAAATACAGTCGAATTGAGTACCTCTTCCTTTTTGGAAGTCAGTAGAAGTGTTTCGCATTTCTTGTGAATGTATAGTGTTTTTATCTTTCAGTGACATCTAAGCATGTTCATGTGAGAAAAATCGCAGGCGTTTGCTTGTATTCACATAAGGTACGTACAGAAATGCAGTCACGCAGATGCAGAAGGCTATCTTCAGTACTTTATCCTAACAGATGGATACAATAAATTTGTGTTGCCTCCGCCGCAGTAAAGGCCGTGACGTATCACAGAGTAAAATACGCCATTAGGAAGTTTCAAGGGATTACTTTGTGATATACATGGTGATTGGAGTTTTTTAACCGACTTCATAAAAGGAGGATGTTACATTTTCTATGTTTAAATTAGCCGATTTATCCCCCATTTGTGGATCGATTCTCAAAATGTTTATTTGGTTAAGTATACTTCCGAGGTGGTCCCATTTAAGTTTTAACAGATTCGGTCAAACAGTTCTTGAGTTACACCCCAAAATTGTGTGTGTTACGCATATCTTGATGATATGATTATTTACAATCGATCCCGTAAGTAACAAGATCACTAAAAATAGGGATTTTTTTATTTATTTATTTATTTATTTATTTCGGTAATTCAACAGCGTTTACAATTAATATGTACACTTAATATAAAAACTTAAAATATGGCCAAAACAGAATTACTCAAATTAAAAACAATTTACAGAAAAGTAATAATAATACGACAAAATATGTATAAAGGACAAAAAGATAAGATACAGGCACAGGTCCTATTACAATTACAGTGAGAATAGCAAGAATAGCAGGTATGTTTGTGAGTTATGTGTGTATATGTGTGTATATAAAATGGAATATATTTATATAAAATATAATTATATAAAATGGAACCGACTTCAACAACAAAACGTGTGAAATTTCTTGTCGAAGTCGGTACCATGCACACAATATTGTGATAATAGGTACCTATTTTTGAAATGGTAGCAATTTAAACAAGTTATTTCAAAATTTTTGGTGTTGAAGTCGGTTCCATTTTTTTGTACTTATATTATATTGAACGGAGTGCATTTTTGAGACGGGAGAGTAAAGGTACCTTATCCCTTGTAGTTACAGGAAAACGTTTTATGGAGACTATCCATATATGTTTAGGTATTCTGAACTTAATTAACAGATTTTGGAAAAAAATTAAGTCAGCTGCAGCATTAAGTCTTCTTTTGATGTTAATCGATCCTGTTTCTTATAAGGATCAAAAGTCTCTACTGGACCGACTGAGGTTTAAGTCTAGACATGTCAGAAATTGCGAAATACGAATTGTCAATAGCATATACTAAATGGTCAATATTTTCCGCAGCGTACGTGATATAAAGACTTTTTTGGAATTTTTTCCACACCTTGGCTTACATTATCGAAGTTTTCATACAGATCCCTGATTTTTTGAAAATATTATATAGCCTATCCATCAGGGGAAATGCAGGAATTTAATGGTAAAAGAATTTTTTTAATCGGTCCAGTAGTTTTGAAGCCTATTCAATACAATCAAACAAACACATTTTTCTCCTTTACTATAATATAGTGTAGATTTATTTGCGGTATTTAAATTCAGCCTGTATAAAAGGTCTCGAGTTAATCCTACACCATGTAAATTGTCTGCATTATACAAAGTTAGCGCTTGCCTAGAAATGTCTGAGAGAGCATTCAGTCACGGCTAGTCGACTAATGTTTAGTGATGTGCCTTCAGTAAGTCTAGTCACGAGAGGCCTCGGAATAGAACTACAAAAAAAAACAAAAATGAAACCAACTTCAACACTAAAAAGTTTGAAATAACTTGTTGAAGCCTTGTGTCCTTAATGTGTAGAAGTAGTATGTCAGAAGTGAAGCCAGTTTTTTTTAATGATGGCTTATTTTATAAGTAGTTTATTTTTCTATCTTAGTTAAAACTTTAATAATAATTGAGGACCAAGTATCACATTTTTAGAGTACTATTACAAGTCTTATTTTCCCTTCACTAGTAATGTTAGGGTTTAAGTGAAAAATGCAGTACTCAGAACTCGGTAGATTAAAACGTAAGTATTACAGTAACGACAATTTAATGGGAATGCCGTAAATGAATGGAATTTTAAACAGATGCATGGATACTGAGGCGTTTTAAGATTTACTGAGCTCGGAATTATTCTACCACGATATAAACAAGTACAATTTGAAAAATTTAATACCAACTTCCATTGTTCCATACAATACAATGCTTAAATACTGTAATATAAAATTAAAATCGATAATTGCAAAACAGATAATACAAAAATGGTTATCATCCCTGAGCTATGACAGTACTGAAGACATACTTTCAATTAAAACATAACTTGTGTATTGTCCACAATATACGTATATTATATTTTGTGTAGTTAATATATATTTTTATTATTATTTAGATACTCATTCACTTTTTATTATACATTTGTACATTATTTGTCATGTATAATCATAGACTAATGTGTCAATAATTATATGTTTTGTATATAGATAATCGTAAATGGATCTTCACGATACAGGCTTGCCTAGTGTGAAGATCACAATTTACCGTTAGAAGTTTTTTAAGCTTTCTCAGCATTAGGTAATCTTACTTAAGTACATGTATATAAGTAACATTTAGTAACTAAGTGATGGTAATGTACATTGCCTTACATCTAATGCTGCAAATAAACATATTTTTCATTTTTTAATTTTTTTCATTTTTCATTGTATTCAGTTATTGGATTGTAACTCAAAAACTGCTTAACCGAATTTGATGAAATTCAAATGGGACCACACGGAAAGCACCAGCTTTCAAACAAGCAAAGAATTTTGGGAATCGGTTTACCTAATCGAAAGTTGTGAGGTAACAAACATTAAAAAAAACTGTCGAATTGAGTACCTCCTCTTTTTTGGAAGTCGGTAGAAAATTTTTACTATTTTCCACTTTAGAGTTATTGAAGTAATTCTCGAAACAAATGAAAGAAATACAGATGAGCAAAGAAACTTATTTATCCAACACACACATTCAAAGTCAAATTATATTTACGAGACGTATAAAAAAGCATTGTTATTCGGCACAGCGTACAAAACGGTAAAAAAACAAACAAAAAAAGAATTTTGAGAATCGATTCACTCTATCGAAAGTTATGAGGTAACAAACATTAAAAAAATACAGTCGAATTGAGTACCTCCTCCTTTTTTTTGTAAGTCGGTAGAAAATAACAGAAATTTTGGAATCTGAGAAAACTTTATTACATAGCGAGAAGGTTTATGGTCGATCCCAAAAATTAAATCAATAGTTATTACTTTCTTAATTTTAAATAACGCTTTTTACATTGATAAAGTAGGTTTACCGTGGCAGGATTTTTCATAACTATTTATAACTAAAACTATCCATGTTTTGACCAGTTGCCAGCCAAATTTCTTGACGTTATAATAAAACAATACTACAAATTATACTCACTCATGGTCGCATATAAGCCTCCATCCGTCAACTGCTGGTGGTATTTTTAAGGAGGGTGGACGTAAAGTAGGTTACTCCTATTATACGTAAAAGATATTAAAAAATACCAAAATATGGAACCAACTTCAACACTAAAAAGTGTGAAATAATTTGTTGAAGTCGGTACCATGATAGTTCAAGAGTACCTATTATCACAATATTGTGCGCATGGCACCGACTTCGACAAGTTATTTCACACTTTTTAGTGTTGAAGTCGGTATCATTTTTTGGTGATGAAAACCTGACCATCCTTTTTAGTGACCCTTGCTACGTTCGGAATCGATTGTAATTCCCCGCCAATAAAGATATGATCAAGATTAGCAAAACACCTTTCGTAACTCAAAAACCACTTGACCGAATTCGATGAAATTTTATCTAAAACAAAAAATAGTTATCTAAATCGGAAAGATCTGTAAAAAGTAAAGCGTGGTTGGTCATACCTAAAAAATATACGCGTCGATTGAGAACCCCCTCCTTTGGGAAGTCGGTTGGAAAGTTTACCGACGACTTAAAGCTTTGATGATATTGCACTACATAGGACACTACTAGGACAGTAGTACATGATTATAAAAGCCGATGGCAATATTTAAGAGACATCCTTAGAATATATTATTTAAAAAAACCTTGTACACTTACTTTGCAAAAACTTTAAATAACCTTAGAAATAATTTACTCATATTCTGTACTCGTAAAGTCTTTACAAATCATTTTGCTCTTCAATCATCATCAAAACTCCATTACGTCCTTAGAGGAAATCGTACAAAAAAACTGAAGAAAAAAAATTTGTGATGTACAGCCTTATCCTTTAACGAGCGAATAAAAAGACTGTGAAATACGCACGAGGAATTCTTTTGACGTGTGATTCATGTTGTTACAATGTAAGAAATGTTTCGAACACGCTCTTGGCTCTCATATATACAGCGTGTGGTACGAACATGTGTAACTAACAAAAATGTGTAGTAATACTAAAACGACACACGCAAAAGCTTGCATACAATTAGGACTTAACTAGAAACATAAATCAATAAACATATCGCGGCCGTCAAAAATCGCCAGACACAGAAGTCGGCTATTGCAGAACATTTGCTTGAGGCGGGATCCGGTCACTGGATCGAGCTCCACCTCCACTGAACGACATTATTTTTCAAGAATGGTTCGTGAAGCGGTTGAAATTAGAAAACATCGCAATTTCAACCGGGAAGATGGATTTAGGTTAGCGGCGTCGTGGAATCCCGTAGTGAGCAAGTGTACAAACCGCGGTGTAAGTACTAGGACATTTACCGATACAGTCAGTGTTGTGTGTCGTAGTGACAACCCTGCGATTTTTCAAGATCAAGTGAGGGTAGGAGAACAAAACACCCGCTCTTCTCGCCGGACTCACCCGCAGTTTTCAGTCAGCTCGTGACCACGGCCATTGTAACATGGTCGAAACGTCGAGCGAAAGGTACATATTTTTACCTATATTAAATAATACGTGATAAGTCCCGATAAACATTTAAAACATGTGTTCAAATCGCGAAAGTTTAAAAATTACTAGGACTTAACTACTGCGTCCGGAGTAGTAAACATTCCAAGTTATGAATAGCCAAAGCTTTTCTAATACTCAGGCAGGTTCATCCCTGAAAAACTAGGCCAAAGACAATGATCTCTTGAACGTAAACTAAGTATACAAGGTGCCTATATGCAGAGTGCATTGACCCCATCTAACTCCAAGAACAGGCATTTCTAATAGGGATGTCCAATAAAGAATCGGACAATCATTTTTAACATAGCATGAAAAATATAAGCGATTAAAATTTTGTTATTTTGCCATGTGAATCCTGACTAGGTATATCTGCACACCTTTCACTAATACACGTTTTTGTTACACGATGTATGTCCATCGTAATATTGTTTTGAAGGCACTTTGTGTCAAAGTTTGGCTTTCGTTATAAGCTTTTCTAACTTCCAGCTGGAAATCAGTGCTAAGTGGCAACCCTAGCGTGTGCTGGATCGGGACTTCCCTGCACCACGCATCACTACATAATGTTAACAAAACTGTGGGTATTGTATTTTATTACTTGTTGTAGCGTTGTGATATGTAGGGAATAAACTTATTTTCTTTCTTTCTTTTCTTTTTTTTTCTAACTTGGCTGGGTGAACTGAAATTTTATGCTTAAGATGGCACTATAAGGAGCCCCTCCTCAGATCTAGGTTTAGTACAGACGATATCAATTGGTTAGAAACATTTAAATTAACAAGTACAATTTGAAAAATTTAATACCGACTTCCATTCTATTCAGTTGTTGGAGTGTAACTCAAAAACTGGACCGAATGATGAAATTTAAATGGGACCACACGGAAAGCACCAGCTTGTAAACAAAAAAAGAGTTTTGAGACTCAATTCGACTGTTTTTTTATGTTTGTTACCTCATATCTTTCGATAGGGTAAACCGATTGCCAATTTTTTTTTGTTTGAAAGCTGGTGTTTTCAAGTCGGCATAATTTTTTTACCATTGGACTTTGTTCAAATTGTACTTGTAGAAACATAAATTAGACATACTCGGACAGGATACGAACCGGCGTCATCCCATGCCGTGCCTGTATATTTTTCAAGATATTGGTCACGGTCTCGTGCAAATAAAATTAAACAAATACAAATAGTGTAAGTATGCTAATTTTACTATGATGTCGTATCCTTTCCCTTTAGCTTTATAATAATACTAATCCGTGTTAGTTTCCATTATATTCTCACGTTTTTACCGCACAACGAGAATCGTGTGGGTTATACCACTAACCAAAAAGTTTGGCAGTTCCTACCTCTCTCGCCTAAGTAAATTGAAGAATGCTCTGCCGGCGTACGTTTGCCCTTGCAGCTATGACCCTGGGGCTTTCAAACGGGGCGTGTAAAGTGTTTTTTTTATTGTTGAAGTCGGTTCCATTATTTGGAAATGAAATTGATCCTTTTTAGTGGCCCTTGCTACTTACAGGATCATAACGATTTCATCAAGATAGGCAAGATTATTTTCAGTTATTGGAGCGTAACTCAAAAGCTGCTTGACCAAATTTGATTAAATTAAAATGGGGCTATCTCAGAAGTATCCTCTTCCAAACAAATAAAGAATTATCATAATCGGACTACTCTGTAAAAACGTATGAGTGGTCATACATAAAAAATATATGCGACGATTTGAGAACCTCCTCTTTTTCGAATCGGTTGACATAATCATGAAACGTTGTTTTAATTTTTTTATAAATCGCGTTTGGATCTTTTATTAATGCTTCCAGCGCTTTACTAAAGCGTGACTCAGACAGGGCGACAGCCCTTTGCGTCCCAGATACGTAAATCTACGTCAGTTTCATTCATAAATCTTTTGTTTTAATTATCACGGTATAGGAAGGATTAATGTATGTATATAAATAAATGTAATGTATTTATTGATTTGATAACATTGATGACGAAAGACTTGTTAGGCCGGGACTCCACCAAAGCGGAGACGAGACGAGCGGAGAGGAGATGTTTTTTAAACAACCAATAGAATTGAGTTATTGACACGTCTCCTCTCCGCTCAGCTTCAGTGGAGATCGCTGTGCGGAGATGGGTAATATTTGTATGTCGCGATGGAAGCGGAGATGTGAGCTGTGCGCGGACGACGCGCAGTGGAGACGAGAGATGTGAGCGGCGTGCAGTGAGCGATGTCACCCTCCCCCCTCTCGCCCGCTAGCAACCCGCAGAACCCCGCGCGCGCGCCGGCTGGCCGGCCATCTTGCTAGTACCGTGCACGCGAGCATCGTGAATAATTTGTGCAGTTTGTATTTTTCAACGTAAACAATTAGTTAATTTAAATAAAACGTAATGGATGAACAATTTATTGAATCAGTAAAAAAATATCCATGTCTATGGAACACATCAATAGATACCTATAAACTTACTGACGTCAAAGATGCAGCTTGGGAGAACGTTTTGAAAGAAACTCAATTATCTGACGGTAAGTGCAATTTATTATACTAAGTATTTCGTTCAAGTAATATTGTAATACGAGTGTCTTGCCATGGAACGGCGCCCTCGTTGTTGAAATAACTACAGAATTTTTCTCGAACTTGATAGGCATTCATATTGTCATTCGATAATAGATTTTCCACGTTTGTGTCGTTAAACATAGTCGTGGCCAAACCCGTTTCATTATTATCTAGATAGCCAGGCATCTTGTCAATTAAAAAGTTGTGTAGAACACACGTTGCTTTTATCACTTTTTCCACTGTTTCTATTTTACATTCAAATTCTTTACGGTATACGTACCATTTCCGTGATAATACACCAAATGTAGCTTCCACAATACGACGAGCTCTTGAAAGTCTATAATTGTATGTTCGTTTTTCGTTATTTAAATTATCGCGTGGATATGGTCTCATTAAGTTAGGCATCAAAGGGAAAGCTTCGTCTCCAATAAAAACAAACGGTACAGGTTCTCCATTTTGGTACAAGGGTTGTGGCTGTGGTAGATTTAGTCTGTTTTCTCTCAAACGAATTCCGAATATACTATCAGCAAAAATACCACCATCGCTGAACCTTCCCATTGAACCTATATCTACCATAATTATTCTTCGGGTAGCGTCGGCTACGCACATCATTACAGTTGAAAACCTGTGTTTATAACAGTAATATGAGGACCCAGATTTTGGGGGTGCAAACATGTACACATGCTTGCCATCAATGGCCCCGACGCAGTTTTTGAATTGCCAGATTTCTTCAAATTGCTTTGAAATTTTTTTCCAATCATTTTCATTAAGTTCTGGCATAACCAAAGGTTGTAATACTGTCCACAAGGCATCGCAGACATCTTCTATAATTCTTGGAACAGTCGATTTTCCAATCCTAAAATTTTCAGCTATTTGTGAAAATTTTGAACCAGTCGCCAAATACCTGTAATAATTATAATGTAGATTTATATTTATGTGTCGTGGTTTCAGTTAGAATAGAAGGGTCATTTCAAAATAATATCTTAATCAGTGTCGTGTTGTTTCCGGAACTATAAAAGATTAGGCATTACTGAAATTATGTATTTACAGAATTTTCACTCGTTCAAAAGTTATAGCCATTTTTAAATAATAGAAAATAAACAATTAAAAGTCTAAGATTCACACGAGCACAACACATTGAAATCAAACAAATAAAATGGATTTATCACTCGTTATTTATTAACATTTTAAATTTCGACGCCGCCGTCTGCCGCGACCACGTACGAGAGATACAATCCGTTTTGTTTGTTTGATTTCTGATATTTTTTTTTATAAATTGGTTTCCCTTGAAACTCTGGTATTTTTAAAATATTTATAATGGTTATAAATTCTGCATGAGTGATAATGCGGTAAGTATATTTTGACTATGGCAATGTCAACATTTAATATTTATAATGATTTCAATTATTTTTATTTCAGTAAAAACGGCTAAATCTAAGTGGAAAAAGTTGAGAGACAGCCACCGGGACGCATTAAAAAGGAAGAATGCCACTAGAAGTGGACAGAGTGGTAAACAAATTCGTGAATGGAAATATGAGAAGGTAATGGAATTTTTGATACCATATATGACGAATAGAAACAGGACTACAAATTATACCTCACAAACAAATATAAATGAACAGGAAACAAATTCATTGGAAAATAATGTAACCGATGAGTTTTTTGAAACATCAAGCAATCATACAAGAAGCACTCCAGAAGATCGTCCATCTGTACAACATTCGCCGTCACCGACATCAAGCGTCTCAGCCTCGACATGCAGAAATGCAACAAGAAAATCGGATGAAATAAGTAATTTACTTATACAGCACCATGCAAACCGTGAAAGAATACGCCAAGAAAAACTAGAAATACAATCATTGATAGAGAAAAATAATACCCTTGACGAAATGGACACTTTTTTTCTGTCGATATCAAAAAGTGTAAAAAAACTTTCTCAATATATGCAGCTTCAGGCTAAACGTAAAATTTTCAATGTTCTTTTAGAATTGGAAGAACTTGAGCTACAAAACACATGGTATAACACAAATGAAAATAATTGGTATTCCCCCAGTTACACTTCAGCACCGGGTCCAAGTTCGACACCGGGTCCTAGCTCAACACAGGCACCGGTTCTTACATCAACACAGGCCGGTGGTCCTAACTCAACACAGGCACCGGTTCCTAGCTCAACACAGGCACCGGTTCTTACATCAACACAGGCCGGTGGTCCTAACTCAACACAGGCACCGGTTCCTAGCTCAACACAAACACCGGGTCCAAGTTCGACACAGGCACCTGTTCCAAGCTTGGAAGATACGCACATGACCGATGAACAGATAGAAGAAGCATTCAGAAACGAAGAAGACACATATGATAATTTGTAACTATATGGAAAAGAAAGCAATATGTCTCATGTGATTTACTGTTATAATTTTTTTGTACGTTATGTTTCTAATATAACCTTACGTTTTTTTTGCTACTCCCAGAACGGCAGTTGATTTTTTTGTTTTCTTTATGAATAAATAAGATAATATAAAAATATATTTGGTTTTTCAAAGACTGATCACATTCAAACGCAGATAACACACATAAACACAAACACACATTACCAAAAAAATAATTAGGTAGGTACTTACTTTAAACATACTGCTAGCCGCTCTTGGGTACAGATAGATCTCCTGTAGTTAGTATCTTGCTTAAATATATGCGGTTTAATTAAGTTATGTAGTTCGTAGAATATATTCCTCGGTAGTCTGTAGGACTTGGTAAAACTTTCATCATCTAACTCATTAAACAGAGTAAAAAATTCTCCATGACTGGTATGGTAATACAAGTGACTTCTTTTCCAAAACCGATGTTTTCTTTTGTTTAGGTAGTATAAAGCTATCAATTCTGCTTCTTCAGACTGTAGTTCTTCTTCAAGTAAAAGAAGATACTTTTTTTGTAATAATAGCGACATCGTCTACCTTTCATGTCAGAATGCGTACTGAGCACTCAACGCCTCGCACCCGAGCTGAAAAACATCTCTTCTCGCACAGCACACAGCACACCGCACACATCTCCGCTTTGGTGGAGTCCCGCGAGCTGAAAAACATCTCTTCTCGCACAGCACACAGCACACCGCACACATCTCCGCTTTGGTGGAGTCCCGGCCTTAGAGTGATGCCCGATGCGTTGCGTTTCGTCGCGTCGTCGCAACGGTTCAACGCAATGTATGCCACAACTGCGTTGCGTCTATGCACGCTAACGCAGTTGCAGCGAAGCTTATCAATTCAGCCTTCGCAATGAATTGATACATACGTATTCTTATGTTGCTTTTATTACGCCACCACCGAAACAAACTTAGAAGTATTAGAAGATTCTGGATAACACCGGAGTTCCGACGGCGCAGCGCATCACCCTCCCTCCCGCCTCGTCTCTTATCCGTCGATCCGTTAAAACGTCACGTGCGACGACGGAACGCAACTTAAGGCGAAATATGTTCCAAATTTCATGATTCGACTTCGCGAAAACGTAGTTTTTCGACGCTTAAACCTACTAACCGACGTTCGAAAAAATAACTTAGTATAAATTGAATATACGTTCTTATGAAGTATGGGAGCCAATACACGATTGAGCAAAGTTGGCTCGATAAAAAAAAATCGGCAATATTCCCTAAATTTTGCTATATTTCTTACGTGCTTCGTGGGATAAAGCATTTTTATTCAATGATGGGCAAATATATTTCAATGAATGTATAATATTCGAACTCCCACTGAATTTCACTAGTGAACTATGGACTCCTTTATCATTAAAATTTAATCATTTGATTATACGAAGTAAATATAAAAAGTATTAGCGCGTATTCAATTGAATTTTCGCATTAAATCGTCCAGTCTGGTAAGCAATTATCAACCTTATGTAAAGCACCGTAAATTGTTTTAAAATTAGGATTGGACGGCGCCTTAACGTACTAATGGGGCCTTACACATACGGTATAATGGAAACAGGAGTTCACACCTAATAATGCAATGTATTGAAATTTTATGAGTTTTATGTAAAACCAATGAGTCACAACAATATCCGATACCGGCCGGATTCCATTGATACATAACTACGTGGTTAGATTTAATAGCGGAATTCAACGGCCAACATTTGATGTATCTTTAATTTTGTAGATTTTCTGGAAAACGTTTTTTAAATTCTGTGTACGTGAAGTAAGACTAGTGGAAAAGGATCCCAGGTTCGATTCCTGATCGGGGTATTTTTGTTGTAGTAACACCCCTTATTTGTTGGGAAATCCACCAAAACAGCTATATTTTGTGAAAATTATAGGACAAATAAATGGACAGCGTATAAGGCTTAGTGAGCATAAGCCTGTAGTTTCGTTCGGAAACATACAGCCTTGTATTTATTCATATTATGCCTATATCATTGAGGTAAATTGAGAGTGTCAAATGTAATTGACCGAGCGAGCGAAGCGTCCGTATGTTTGTTAGGTTGTATGTACGCCTTCCTGTATAGTTCGCATTTGGTAATAGTATATTTAATTAAAAGTGGGGAAAGGCTGTCATTGCAAAGAGTCCCGACAAATGTCTACCCGAGCTGAGACGCAGCCGAAGGCGAGGGTTGACAGTCGGAACTAGTTGCAATGACGGTTCCGCACGTGTACTGAACGACTACTTTTAATACAGTTGCGAAAAAGTGAAGCAATTTAATAAAATAAACTCGCAAAGATATTTGTAATTTTTTTTTCTTCACCCATTCTGGTAGGCAAAGGGAACTATGCCCATACAGCCAAGTCTTCAGTAGATTTTTTTTATTGATATCAATGAAAATTAAATTAAATGAGATGCAATGAAATATTGAAACCTAACCTAACTCATTCAATCAAATCATTAAATCTGATATTGAAACAAATTAGTAGCTTCTTTTTAGAAATATACGTATTTGAAGGATCATTAAAACTTCTATGAATTTTTTTTAGTAAAAACTTCATGGTTGGTTTTGGTCTTTTTAATATACATTATTTGACAGTTGGGAAAGAGAACGCACGAGTTCGGGAAAGGTAAAAATAAGCACGTGTATGTAATAGCCCACATCCCGAACGCTATACGTCTCTGCAATACGCCACTTTTTGAGCAACTGTATTAAAAAAATAATTGAAGCTTGGTATGCATGTTCTACTATTTAATTATTTTATTGTTGGTGATTTTGAGTGAGTACTTTTCCTAAAAAGAGGGGAACTTACTTGCGGTGCTATTTACCGCCTGATTTTGATAAAATTTGGTACTCACATTAGGTACCCGACTTTAAAAAAGAATTTCGAGCATTTCTGGTTAAGTAGTTTCCGAGATAATAGGTTGTGGTACTGCGAAAAATTGCTGCTTATAAGACTGTGCTCGCGAGGTCTACTTTTCGAACTACTACCTAGTCTCATCATCATCATCTCAGCCGTAGGACGTCCACTGATGAACATAAGCCTCCCCCAGAAATTTCCAAAAGGACCGGTTGGCAGCGGCCTGCATCCAACGTCGTCCTGCTACCTATTTCAGGTCGTCAGTCCACCTTGTCAGTGGACGACCTACGCTACGCTTGCCTGTCTGTGGTCTCCACTACAGAACCTTCCGGCCCCATCGGCCATCTGTTCTGCGTGCTATGTGCCCTGCCCACTGCCACTTTAACTGGCTAATCTTCTGGATTATGTCGGTGACTAGTTCTTCTACGGATCTCCTCATTTCTGATTCGATCACGTAGAGAAACCCCGAGCATAGCCCTCTCCATAGCTCGTTGTGCGACTTTGAGCTTACTCATGAGGCCCATAGTAAGAGACCACGTTTCAGTGCCATAAGTCACCTGGTGGTAACACACATTGGTCGAAGACTCTTGTCTTGAGACCTACCTAATCTAATCTAAAATGTTACAAAAGTAACATTCAGGCAAAACTGGAATGGATGAATTGGAATCAATCAAATTAATATTAAAATAGTGGTCCTTTTTTGTGTTCAGTTCTCAGTCAGAAGAAAGAAGGGAATGAAAAGAACATAATAGTTAATTCAGATGAAAATAAAGAAGAACCTATATTTTTTTTCTACATTGCGTCTTCATTATGAAATTATTACTTATTCTATGGCGACAGTTGACATAACGTAAGAATATTAAGAAAGTTCATTTTCCACGACCCATATAAAGGTACGTGCACACGAGAGTGAAATCCTACAACATTAATCACGAGCAATTAAATGCTTTCTAGATACGCCCGTGCAGTGTGTACCGACCTTTATAGAGTAGTGCGATAACAGAAGTGTCACCTTGTTAATTTGCTACGATAATATGGAGTATACTATGGCCTTCTACTCCAGTTGTTAACATTATACTTTATGTGGCTTTTTCGCGTTGCATACAGGTGGCCGATTCCAATAACTGAACTGCAATCGCAGCTGAACGGTGACTTTTATAGGTTTTCTTATTCTGCTATTATTGAAAATCAGTCAGAATTCTGTTAACGCCAGCGATCGATTAAAAATTCATATTCTTTGGCTTTTTGTTCCCTCAAAATCAAAAAAACTTATCTAGACCCATGGGTCTTGTAGATAAGTTTTTATTTTTTATTTTTACTTTTATTATTTCGTTATAATTGTTTCTTTATATAACGTCTGAATAACAACACTCCTTAGTTATTTATTATTATATTCGTTTCTGCTGTTTCGACTAAAATGTATTTTAATTGTTTCTCAATTAATTTATAATTTAATTTATTTACATAATAATATAATTACTACTAAAAAAAATATACCTACAATATATAAACTTATAAAACTACTTTTTGCGATTTCAAAAATATACCAGCTACTTCAATTAATAACAAAATAGCGGTTGCAAAATTTATTTTATTCAAATTAAGTTGTGACTAACTTTTTTTATTTTTCCTTTAATTGTGGGCACCATCCGTCTTGATAAATTTCTTAATGGATGAGAAGTACCTTATGGGTTATATTATGTACTTACCTATAGGTTTAGACTTAATTAATTTAGACGAGTGTTAAAGTATGCGGCATTAATAATTGCATTGACTCACAAGCTTGGTTTTCATACCGCTTTTAAATGCCGTGGAGTAACCATTTCATATTAATTTCAACTTTATAGCTCCACTCGTTCCTGATAAAAAAAAGAGATACAGACTACTAAGTGACGCAGCGTTCCTTTTTTCCTCTCAAGCCGGGGAACCCTAAAAATGCTTCCATATATATATCATAAGCCGTATAAAATAATGTGTATACTTAAAAATAACTAATTAACATAGCATTAGCTTTTGAAAACAACAATGATAGTAATATATTCTAAGTAAAAGAACACAATAATTAATAGCAAGTGAAGATAATCTGCTACTGAAGCGTGCTTAAAATCCTTTAAAATATTACTCATTTGAACAAACTCAACAAAAGAACGCTACCATACACAATCTCACTCTTTGTACGACTATTATATTTAATTACCTCATAATAAGTCACACATTATTGTGTGACGCTAATAATATAATTACTCGGGGATATATTTCAATGTGTCATTGTGTAGGCAGAATAGGCATAATTAGTGGAAAGTGGGTCACACGCGACCTATCTGTGCGTATGGTTGATCTTTGACACAGATACAAAAGGTGATCTGTGGAAAAGTATGTATATGGGAGATGGCGGGAAAAAACTCAATAATGGCTATCATTGTTTTTTTAGCTTTCCCAGATTTGTGTTCCTTTGAGTTTTGACTTGTTATGATGGTGGTGGATGATTAACAGTTAAGTTAAGTTAAGTTAAGTTAAGTTGGTGAACAGTTAAGTGTTCGTAAAGGTGCAGAAGCTTAGGCAAAGTAAACAATAAATATGTAAGTAAGGTTGTTTTTGTGTTACATCGTCTTTGAAAGTTTTAGTAATGCATCCATCGCTTTCCTAGAGCGTGACTTGGACAGGACAGTTAATTAATGATGGACTTACAAATGAGACTGGGATTTGACGGAATACTTAAATAAAAATACAACTTAATCCAACTATTAAAATTATAATTAAACTTGGAAATGGCAAATTTAGAAACGTAGGTACAAGTCCAATTAAAAGAAAATAAAATAAGACAAGAGCAATTTTTTTTAATACCGACTTCCATTTTATTACTTTAATAAAATGTAATTATTGGAGTGTAACTCAAAAACTACTCGACTGATTTTGATAAAATGTATATGGGACCATACGGGAAGAAGTATTTTGGAAATCGGTTCACCCAGTCGAAAGTTATGAGGTAACAAATATAAAAACACTGTCGAATTGAGTACTTCCTCCTTTTTGGAAGTCGGTAGAAAATAAGGTTATGTTAAGGCGCTTAGTTCCATGCTTAAAAGGCAAGCTTTG
This sequence comes from Selenia dentaria, assembly GCA_917880725.1. Classification (NCBI taxonomy): domain Eukaryota; kingdom Metazoa; phylum Arthropoda; class Insecta; order Lepidoptera; family Geometridae; genus Selenia; species Selenia dentaria. The sequence goes on from OU862898.1 coordinate 23,269,724, forward strand.
TTTTAAATGTAGCATGCAAGCAGAAAGGATTGTAGGGGCTTCATCCATTTAAATTTTTCCTTAGATTGTTAACTGACAGCAAAGAAAATTCGTAGAAATGTTCCCCGATTACTCAAAGACAATATAGTTTTTTATATCGCGTAGGTCCAAAGTTAATTTCGTTATCAACCGACTTCCAAAAGGAGGAGGTTCTTAAATCGACGCGTATAATTTCGATAATTCTTCTTTTTTTGGTAGAGTATACTTTTGAGGTAGTCTTATTTAAAATTCATCATATTCGGTCAAGCGGTGTTTGAGTTACACTCCAATAACTGAACAGTGTTTCGCCTATCTTCATGATATCCTTATTGACGGTGAATGACAATCGATCCCGTAAGTAGTAAAGATCCCTAAAAGGGATAAACCATTTTTTTAATACAAAAAATGGAACCGACTTCAACACTGAAAACTTTGAAATAACTTGTCGAAGTCGGTACCATGCGCACTATATTGTGATAATAAGTACTTTGGAAGTATCATGGTACCGACTTCAAAGTGTTATTTCACACTTTTTAGAGTTGAAGTCGGTTCCATTTTTGGTATTTTTTTTATTATTACGCAATTGAACAATCTTAATGATAAAATCTTTCTTACTACTTGTATTGTATAACTGACTTATTCATTGGTTACGGTGTAGATTGTATTAATAATCAAATTATTATTTTAATTAGAGCAAATCAGAATCTGATCGGGTGTCAATCATTTTATTCTTGTACCAATTTACACGTACAGGCTTAAGCTGTGTAACTTTCCAAATGGATTTATAATTATGTAAAGTTGTTCTTTAATTTTTTCGATTGATAGATAAGAGATAGATACCTTTGCAGTTTTATGAAACAACTACCGCCTACGACTTTATCCTGATATACATACATGCATATGGAAAACTAGCTGTAATGCGCGGTTTCACCTGCGTGGTGATGGATGATGATGAAACGTTAATCAGGTACCTCATCTGTCTACCTACCAAGTTTCGTCTAAATCCATTCAGCTGGTTTTGCGTGATTGAGTAATAAACATACATCCAAACTTTTAGATTTAAATATTACTGCTGCCGTTTCGATGATGGTAAGCACAGTATGTGTTAATCCAGCGCCACATCTATGTACACATCAAACTCCATCCAAATCCATTCAGTTGTTTTGGCGTGATTGAGTAACAAACCTCCGTCCTTCCAAACTTTCGCATTTTATCGCGATAGGACAGACTTCCCCCCCCCCCCCCCCCCCCTTGAAAAATCGCCGACGACTAAAAATATATATTGAATAGGTAGGAACATGCAAACCAAGCTTCGTCAAGATTGATTGAAAAACGCGACCTGTACAAGAAGACGTTTATACAACCTATAACAAACATACGGACAAATGAAAGTCAATTTGGGACGTTTCGCTCGCTCGGTCAAAAAACTAGGGGGAAGGCGCTCTTACGGACAAAAGTCAATTTGAACAGTTCAAACAAAGACTCATCGGATTATCGCTCTTTGTGACCGAAGCGTGAATCGTCTCTGCTTAGGTCTCTGCCTAGGTATCTACTAGGGGGAGGGCACTGTATGCCGAAACACAGGTGATGGCTATAGTTCAGCGACAGATACTTAAGACATTTCTTGTGTAACATTCTAGCCATATAAGATCAAAACTATGTAGGTACCTAAGTGATACATTAGGAAAGAAATTATTTTATTTTATTTTATTTTTATATATTTTTTTCTTACATAGAAAACAAACAGCTGCTTATTTGCTTATGTTAATTAACATTAAAAAGCCTAAAGAAGTTTCCGCTTATAGACATATATAAGTAAAGTATCCTACAAAATAATAAAATCAGCATGTAACTTACAGAATAAATAAGAAAAATTGTATAAAATGTGTAATAAATAATAATAATAATAGGTATTCAAAGCCGTTTAAATCAATTTAAAGAATAGAAAAAAGTTTAATCAATAAAAGATTAAAATGCTAATTGTGAAGGAATTTGCCATTGATAAAAGATTTGAAAACATTCCGCTTTGAGATAAACAAATCGACATTTTCAGAATAATCAGTATTAAATAGGTTGACAGTCCGTATAAAGATAGAGTTTTGACGGTAGTTGGAAGAGCACTGAGGAGCGTACAGCTTGTAATTTCTGCGACAGGTCACCCTTGCCGGCGTTACAAGTTTGATTTTTGACAGTAAAGTTGGAGAGTACAAATTCAGAACAATATTATGTAAAAAAGTATGATCAGCAGCTTCTCTTCTTTTAAATAGAGGTAGGAGATGATGGTGCTTACAACTATCAACATAATCGAGGCTGCTTATTCTGTACTTGTAGTTGATGGCCTTTATTAATAAACGTTGCGTAAACATAGATTAGGCGTAACATGCTTTGTCTTGCTTTCACGCGTGACATTTACTGCAAGCGAAAAATTGACAGATAGATGTTTTAACTACTCCGGGTGTAAGCCAAGTTTATTAATAAGGTCGCAAGTGTTTTAGGAACTTTTTCTGTGGGTTTTCCAAAATGTTTATATATTTATTATACTCATTATTACCCCTTAACTTCGTCGTCCCGCGGAGATCGAAAGCCTCTATCGTTTGTCTCTATTTCACCTATCTTTCTTTCTCTTTTTACACCACAATCCAAATTTCCTGATATCTTCCTCGTCACGACTCAATCGTTTTTTCAACAAGCATTCACTTGTTTATATTATAACGGTTATGTCCATTTAACCAAAGAGTTGTGAGCTGATCCCTGACCCTTAATTCCACAATACCGTTGAACAGGATTGTTTTATTGACGCCCATCGCTCAGCGTACGTGACTGCGCATCACAATCGCGAATGTGCGAACTTAAACCAATGTCTGAGGAATTTTGTGACGCGTTGATGCTTGAACGTAGAAGATTAATTTTCAACCAACGAGTCAAGTCGACGTGTATATATTTTTTTAATGCTCTGAACAATCACTACACATATAATAACACGTAGATGTCGAATTTCTATACAATGAAAAAACATGCTAAAAACCCTGTCAGGGGAAGGAGTGGAATCGAATTAATTTAGATTTTATTAAAAAAAATTGTTTCTCTGTTTGTCTGTTCGTCTGTCTGTTTGTACGGGCTAATCTCCGAAACGACTAGACCGATTTATACGTAAATTTGTATGGCGGTCCCTGGTCAACTACATACTTTTGATCCCGGTAAATTAAACAGTTCCCGTGGGAAAGTTAAAAAACTGTAATTAACCGTATCCCGCGAGGCCACGCGAGCGAATCCGCTGGCGGGTTAGCTAGTGCATTAGAAAGTAATCATAGATTACTAGAGATCGTCGATATCCGATCATATTGTGATTCTCAATTTTACTACATATTTTTTTTACTTTTCAACCGAATTACAAAAGGAGGAGGTTCTCAAGTCGACGCGTATATTTTTTTTTATGTATGAACATGTATAACTTTTTACAGAGAAGTCCGATTTTTATGCTTGTTTTTTTGTTTGGTAGACTATACTTCCGCGGTGGTCCCAACAAAATTTCATCGAATACGGTCAAGCCATTTTTGAGTTATATTCCATTAAGTAAATGAAAAGTGTTTCGTCTATGTTAATGATATCGTAATTGACGCTGAATGACAATCGATCCCGTAAGTAGTCACTAAAAAGGATGAAAAACATTTTTTTACCAAAGGTACCGACTCCAACACTAAAAAGTATAAAATAACCTTGTCTAAGTAAGTACCATGCGCACATTATTGTGATAATAGGTAGGTACTTTTGAACTACCATAGTACCAAATTCAACAAGTTAATTCACACTTTTTAATCGACTTTAAAAATTAGGAAGTTATGTTGAGTCGGTTCCATTTTTTGGTAAAAAGTTTTTTTTTCTACCGACTTCCAAAAAAAGGAGGAGGTACTCAATTCGACTGTATTTTTTTATGTTTGTTACCTCATAACTTTTGACTGGGTGAACCGATTCTCAAAATTATTTTTTGTTTGCAAGCTGGTGCTACACCATGCTTGGTGTGTACAAGGGCGATATCTCTTAAGAATTTGACTCGGTGAGCTCGTCGATGAATGCAACGACGAATCATTAGAGAATCGCATAGCAGAAATGTAAGTTAGTTGTCGATTAGATAAGTGACATAAAGACGCCATTTTTGTAGATTTCAATAAATTTTTGTTAGCAACTGAGGGACATAATAGCCCTGCTGATATACAAGGTTATAGGTCTCTTAAGCAAAACACGACAAACGAAATTAACGAGAAAAACGATCATTAATATCTTAGTATGTAAAATTTCAATTTGATCGGACAAATATTTCTGCGGTCTGTACTTTGATGGGTGTTCGCTACTCTTTATATATGCTCGTTAATTATATATAGGTTATACCTATTTATAATAAACTAACTGCGTCCCGTGGTTTCACCTGCGTGGGGAAGGATGGTGTTGATGACGATTTGTTAATTATAAACCATTCCTGTATAAGAATGATTCAAACAAAAAAATAATTATGCAAATCAATGAAGTCATTCGGAAGTTATACGCGTACATACATTTTAGCGATTTCGTTTTATTTATAAGTTGTTTCTCAAGAGTCGTTATATTATAACAATGAAATTTCTATTGTGTCTGGCCGCATGATGACCAATGACCTTTGATGGAATATAAAGAAAAACTTTGCGTTTCATTTTTATTTATAAGATTTTTTTCATATAAAGTTGAACTTTATAATAAAATAGCAGCATCACCTGTGTGGGGAAGGATGATGTTGATGATTTGTTTATTTTTAAACCTTCTCTGTATTAGAATGATACAAACAAAAAATTAATTATGAAAATCGGTGAAGTCATTCGGAAGTTATGCGCATTCATACATTTCGGCGATTCATTTTTATTTATATGAGAAGATAAATAAGACATGTCTAATTTTACATCTCATTTCTCTCAGACAAGACAACTAAGGCAATAATAAGCTCAAGAGATAAGACTAACAAAATTAATCCAATGTTACATCGACATAAAGTAATATTATGTAATGCTAATAAAATATCTTCTGTATATTCCGTGCTTATCTATGGACTTTATCAGAAGGGTGACTGTGAAGGCTAATTTTTCCGGATAAAATTAAAATATGTAAAGAATAGTGTAAGAGGCGTCTTGCCATTGACGTCTTGCTTGGTACCATTGCAGTGCCAGTTATTCTGCCGATGTAACAAGTGAAAGTACCGGGCGAAATTGAATAAAAAAAATATTTTGGCTGCAGTGTCGCAAAACTACAGAGCCCCAAGTCAAAGTCAAAGTCAAAGTCAAAATCATTTATTCAATTTAGGCATCAAAGACGCACTTATGAACGTACATTTTTCATTATAATGTACTTTGAAGACTACCGCCGCGTTCCAAAATATATAGAGCCTACCGAGAAGAAGCGGCAAGAAACTCGGGGCCATTATTTTTATATAGATGTTTTTGCAATGTTTTTACTTAGGTACTACAAATATTAGTTCCAGTGTGTTGCCTTACAAAAGAGAACATAATAATGGTATCAGTAGGGCAAGACACGCTACACTTTGACATCTTGTACACGAGTAGATAGATCCTGGAGTGATCAGTCCCAAGCTGTTTTATCCTCCAAGTAATCCGAAATTTTGTAATAACCTTTTTGACAGAGTTTAGTTTTAATAGTAATTTTAAACTTATTAATAGGCAAATCTCGGATAACATTGAGAAGTCCCTTAGCTATTGAGCAGTCGCCTCACTACAGCGACGCCTCTGCGATTGAACCTGCTTTTAATATCAAATTCGCTAGTTTGTTAGAGCTAGTTCTCAATCGCAGTTGTATAGCAATCCCAACGCTGTCGTATAAGGCTGTGGTACGACTTGCAAATGTTGCTACTGATATAAAATTCAATCAAGCATCAGTCCAAACATCAATTGTAGTTTCTAGTAAATATGCAATTAATAAATAAATGTATAATTAATATGCTGTCGAAATGCCATCAAAATATTTTAGGAATTGAGTTTTTAATAATTAATTGTAACGTTGCAATCGCAACTCAATAGTTTACAGCATTCCAATTATGTCAAAGAGTGTCGATAGCAAGCCGCTGGCCCGCGATCGAACCTAAATAGCGAGTAGGCTACGAAAGCTGTAAAAAACATAAATTTTCTCGCAATTGAGTTGCGATAACGCTGTTTAATATCTAAGAGACTTAGCCCCTTGTTCTAAATTCTGGGTGGCACTGCAACGTTCATGGGCATCACAAGTCATTCACGATTGGTGCTATTGGTGGTAGAACTTTTGCAAAGTTCACCTATAGTATATAGGTATAGTAGATAGGAATAGTAGATAGGAAGACATAAAAGGGGTGAGGGTAGAGGGAGTGGAGGAAGGAGAGGGCGAATTTGGAAGGGCGGAAATAAGGCCTCCGGACCCTCCCACAGGAGCACCTTGCTTGACACGTCACTGAGTCTAATTGATAAAAAAATTGTTGTCTGTAAAGTTGGTCAAGGACGCGATAATTTTACGTGATAACGTCATAAGACAAGCCGAACGCTTAAGCCGTTCGTATCCTCTATCGCTTGTACAGCGCTCTTGCTTGCATGTGGAATGTGACAATTAGTCATACCTTTCCTTGCGTGCAGCCGGCGTTCAACGATTTATCACGTCAAAAAAACACTATTTGCCCGTCTTACATATCTCACTCTATCTCGATCTCTGTATAAACAATCCGATAGAGCCAGTTCACAAAAAATTAACCCTTTGCCTACCAGAGATGTAAATTTACATGCGTTTCATTCTTAAATCTTTTGTTTTAATTATCATGGTATAAAAAGGGTTAATAAAGCTTTGGTAGGTGTTTATAATAACATTTGTGTCCTAGATTTCAAAGATGTTTGGTGACCCCACAAATCTGAGTAATAAAGTAATTTTGTCGGAAGCATTGGGCAGTTTGCCAGCGCGTGACAAAGGATTTGTTACATAAAGTACTGTTTTGCATAACTTATATTGTTTTGTTCTACATAATTCAGATTGTTTTGTTCGTAAGATAAGTCTGGCATGGACGAGTTATTGATATTGGCTTAGATCTTGTTTGTGAACCAGATTAATGGCATAATTTTCCTTGCAGGTTAGAGTGTTGTAGGTGTCAACTTTTACTGCAAGATCTTATTTTTTTTAGCTTTTTAAATCTTATTGGATTTGATAATTGTAATTATTAATGCACTTTAATCAAAAATATCCATATTAAGTTATAATATATAATCTTAAATTAGGGTGAGTAATACAATAGTATTGTCAGATTCTTAATTTATCATGTTTTCAGAATATAATCATACTAATAATATTATAAACAGGAAAGATTTGTATGTATGTTTGTAACGAATTGGCGAAAGTACTGGACAGATTTCAAAAATTCTTTCAGCATTAGAAAGCTACATTCACCCTGAGTAACTTAGGCTATATAAGATTCATCGTCACCATCACCGCGCGGGTGGAACCGCGGAGAGCAGCTAGTTATGTATAATTTATTTTTTATTTTTTTATTAATAGTACAGTCGCTTGCAATAAGATGTATACATTTGACAGTTTTAAAAAGTGCTTCAGCAATCCGGTTCATAAAAATGGACATAAAAATTATTCTAAAATGAAGCTGTTTATATTATTTTACTGTTTAAAATAATATTTATATATATTGTTATAAAATGTGTTTAATAGTTTCGAAAATTACGAAATGTGTACATCTTATTGCAGGCGACTGTACATGTTCAAGACTCTAGCTCTATGAGATGTACGCACTGTTTTGTTTGAGACCAAAAATAATACTATCCGAATTTGGGTGGAGTGTACCTATTTAGTAAATCTCCGCAAATCTCTTTAGATTAGTAGTAGTAGTAGAAGTTTAAATAAGTAAATGGTATGTAAGTTTTGAAGATAGCACATCTTAGTAGGCAGATGCTTAAAACTTGATAGAGTACCTTGGGCTTTTCTATATCAGCCAACTGAGATTTTTTACCATCTTGGACGCTGTACCGAATTACAATCTGTTTTTATACGTCTCGTAAATATAATATGACTTTGAATGTGTGTGTGTTGGATAAATAAGTTTCTTTGCTCATCTGTATTTCTTTCATTTGTTTCGAGAATTACTTCAATAACTCTAAAGTGGAAAACTGTGAAGATTTTCTATCGAGATCCAAAGAGGAGGCGGTACTCAATTCCACTGTATTTTTTTATGTTTGTGAACCGATTCTTAATTTTTTTGTCTGAAAGCTGGTGCTTCTCGTGTGTCCCATTTAAATTTCATCAAATTCAGTCCAGTAGTTTTTGAGTTACACTCCAATAACTGAATAGAATGGAGGTTAGTATTAAATTTTTCAAATTATACTTGTGTACATTTAACTTTATCCATAACAAAGAGTACAAACCATGGAACGTTGTTTCTGTGACTTTAGTTAATCCTTCCTATACCGTGATAATTAAAAAAAGATTTATGAATGAAACTGACGTATATTTACATCTCTGGGACGCAAAGGGTTAATGGATTTAGTTTTAGCAATGTTTCCACTGCATTACTAAAACGTGACTTAGACAGGACATTGGATTAACGACTGACTTATTAGTGATTGTGACTTGACTCTGACTACTTGAATAAACATCTCACCTGATGCAACTATAAACATTTACCTAACTGAGGAACAGCAAATGTTCAAATGTACGAGTCTACTCACAAAGGGAAAACATACAGGGTCTTTGACTGTCGATAAAAGTGAAATTATTCGAATTATTTGTAAGACAATCAACGACAATATGTAGTCATGGAGACCATTATCGCGCCTAACGAAGTTTTCAATCAAAACTATATTATCTATGACAATGCGGTTACGTGACGATGATGCGAGTTCCATGAGTTTAGTTCGCCCAAAAGTTCTCAACGCGCCTAAAGAAGTTTTCACTTCAAAAACTCCTGTTGGAGAATTATATAAAGACATTCTAGAACAATTAAATATTTCACCACCGGATCAGATAAACAATGAATCACTTAGAATGCAGTTGAACTAGCACGGCAGCTTGTCAATGACCATTGTAGATTTCTATCGAGAATGTAGACGCAATTTTAAGGGCTAGGAATTAGGTGCACGGTAGATTTCGTCGAAAACTAGAAACGGAATGGATAAGGACACAAACATAGATACAAATCTGCAGTCACCGATATAGCCCCGAATATATGCCTGTTGTATGGCGCATACCACGCAGAACTGATGGCCTTTGGGGCCATGATTCTGGAGTGGAAACTACGGACTAGCAAGCGCAGCGTATATCGATGGTCGCAGGTTGACGCTGGGTGCAGACCACTTCCTACCAGTACTTTTGTAAATTTATGGGGGAGGTATATGTTCAGCAGTAGATGTTCTACGGATGGAGAACACGGTACAGCAAGCGCAGCGTAGCCCGACACGGTGGACAGACGACCGGGAGGTCAATTTTACTGTTTCACAATGGTCAACAGTCTATGCTGCTGCAACTGCAATTTCACTCCTGTTGTCGTTTCATATATATTCGGCTTATAAAGGTAGCAGGATGCTGGATGCAGGCCTTTTCCAACCGGTCCAGAAATATATGGAGGAGGCATATCCCGAACTACTCGTTCGGGCCTAGCATGCCATTCATATATACTGATCAAAATTTCTAACCATGAACCAAAAAATTTGGCAGTTCCTACCCCTGTCGTGTAAGTAATTTGTGAAATGCTTTGCCGGCGTAGGTATTTCCTTGCAGCTATGACCCTGGGACTTTCAAGCGGGGCGTGAAAAAGCATCTCTCAGGTCATCATAGAGGTGACGATTAATGCAGATTCGCTTCTTGATTCCATCTCCGCTTTCCATCAGGAGAGTAGGAGTCACTTTGATGAACCAATAAAAAAAATGTTCAGCTGTAGACATCCTATGGCTGACATCATGGTGATGTTGCCGTATCATTTTGATGGGACCATCGCAGTGCTAGATTGCAGTAGTACTACAAGCATTTTTTTTCCAATATGATTGAGCCAACTCCAAGCAGTTACTTGCAGTAAGCGTTGTCAATGGCAGTACCAAACAAAGGTTTTACTGTAACGTTCTGAGTGGCACTGTGCTATGGCATTGACATAACCTTCCAAATCGAATCGCCAAACAAGTTTTATGGCGGCCTGAAGCAGGAAGTTTAATTGAAATTTAGCACAAATGAGTCAATATTGGGGGTAAGATAACGTCAAATCATTATGTTAATTACATGGTTGTTTGATAAGGATCCATTTTCACTGGTACTTTCGATTCGTCGTTTATAACCTTAGTGCCTGTTCTTCCTGGTGCGTCGATATTCAAGTCAACTCTTCAGTTACAAAGGTTCAATATTGCATGTGAAAAACTGTGCTTATGACGTATCTTGTTCAAACCAATGCTTAGGTTTTATTTTGCAAGCTATTTCTGCTCCGTTATAACCTCGTTGGATCTCGTGTTCCAGAATTAAATGTTTTAAACAATTGAAAGATAAACATTAGAATATGATGTATTTTTAATTACTTTATGTAAAAAGTTTTTATCATGAATTCTGGATCATGCATATTTAGTTTGAGTTCATAGCGGCCAGTATAAACGATGACTTCACACTTTAATAGCGATGGCGGGAAAAAAGCCCGACAATGGCTAAATTTAATTTTGATAAGTTTACTTTTGTGTTTATTCAAGTTTGAACATGTAAGTAATAGTGGTTGATTATTAACCGATATGTATTCGTAACGGTGCACGACTGTACAAAATCACGAAACGCTGTTTTTATGTTTACCTCATCAATCACTAAAGAAAGTTTTAGCTATGTATCCACCGCCTTACTAGGACGTGCCTTAATGACATAATTATGTATGTAATCATGGCTTAACTATGAATTCTTGAATAAACATTTGCTTCAAAAACTTCATGCAACTATAAATATTTAATAAATAATTTGAGAAATGGCAAATGCACAAATGTACGAGTCCAATTTAAGGAGCAAAGACCCTGTCATAGTACAAAGATGCAACAGTATGGAAACTAAGCCTAGTTAAGCGGAAATAAACATATACGTGACAACTCGTCTTGACGCGGCCTCACTACTGACAGCACCGCGACAACCGCTTAGGGCTATCGACGATGCGCATGTTTGTGTGAGTGAGCCGTTCCGAACGTTCGTAGGTAGTTTCCGTACTGTTTCTCTATATTTATACTGTGTCCCTGTTGTCTATCAAGTATATATTGTTTTAAAACATAGCTAAGCTATTTCTTACAAATGGAATTGGGAAGAGTAATCAAACTTGTCACTGGCGGATACATAAGAAGTGCGAAGCCATAACTCCTTTAGGGGAAAAAGAAAAACAAATCGGAAAGAGGTTTCACTAATAAGACTAGATAAAGCTGAATGTCTTGAACTGCGTTTGGTAATACTACGTAAGCCTGTAGAAAAGGTTAAGAGGTACAGTGTAGTACACAATCCATTCACCTATGACATAGTGGGAGATCTGAATCATCCGAGTCGGTAGGCATTTCAAACAGTTTGTAAGGCAGATATCGAGCAGTATTACTCAGACGATTTGTTACGATTATGTATGTCCTTTGTCAACGTGTTTATTTAATTGGCGTTTGTATATTTATAAGGCAAGTTGTAATAAAGTTGTTTGTAGTTTCAAGCACAAGGATGAAGTAAGAAGTCTAGCTATAAGTTGATAATTTGCCTATTACGCTACAAAGCAGTTTTTACAATATTTAGTAAACTTTAGTAATTTATTCGCTTTTTCCTTTTTTTGGCACATTTTTATTGAAAATCTCCTATCTATTAAGATAGGTTATGATATATATAAGATAGGTATGGTTATTATATTATAATATCATTGCGTGCATGACACATCATGTTATTTGGTTGTGCAATAAAGAATTAATCGCCAAAACATGACACTGGCAGAGTAACGTCTTTCCACGTTAAAAAGCCACATAAGAGGAAGAAGAAGAAGAAAGAATTATTGTATTGTATCATTTCGGGAAGTTAACCGGAACAAACAGACAGACTGACAGACAAATAAAACTTCTAAAATTGGTACCGTATATACCTACTTTCATAAACACTTCGTAAAATGATTTTATTTTTGATTTGACGGTAACTTTCTAACGTTAACAAAAGATGGTGAAACTCACCCTTAGACTTGAACCTGTAACTACGAGGGTGGCCAGCCTAAAGAGAGTCGCCAAGATATAAATATAATAGTTAACTAAAGGAATGTCTATAAAATTGCGATTTTCGCCGAAGCGAACAAAAACGAATAGTTTCCTAGATCGATCAGATCAATCGATGAGAACATAAAAATTAATGGACAGAATCGAAGTTTAGTCACGTACTGCGGTCGACGACCTTTACATGTACGTCTTCTGTGATGCTATAAAAGACATTGGCGGAAACGAATGTGAGGAAATATAATAAACAATTCGAAAAATTTGAAAATGAAAATTTTCAATTTATTATTATTATGTTTTAAGAGGCCATTAGGACTTTTTCGGACACAGATATATTATTTTGATTAACATTTGTGACTGTGTGACTGTTTAATTAATAAGTAACATGAAATGTGGGTAGTTGAATAAAACACACGCCTCTCAAGATGCAGACGCCTGCTTCTCCAGTCTACTCGTGACCACGGTCAAGTCGATAGAAAGGTGCAGGTTAGTCAACATTATGTTTTGATAAATAATCTGTAAATAAATTTAATACGTACAAAGTGACTGATATAAAATAAATCTACCTATTACAATAAAACTAATTCACTAAAATATTTCTAAATTATGGATATATTATATAAAAAACAACTTTTAAGTCCCTGTATACGGTAGAGTGCCCAAAAAGCTGGCAACGTTACCTCGTTGAATAGTCAGGCTGATATGTTGTCCGAGGTAAGTACCAGCTCTTTGGTCACCTGTAATTTCTTATAGGCGTCTGGACAGCTCCTTTACTAAATGCCGTGCATCTGGAATATCGGTCCGCTTCTACTCATATTGCAATGCCCTGAATTGGGTACATATATGACTCAGTATTGTAATATTTAAGATCCCTGTTACATGTATGATGCAATAAATGATATGAATATGAATATGAATACGAATATGAATATGAATACGAATACGAATACGAATACGAATACGAATACGAATACGAATACGAATACGAATATGAATATGAATATGAATATGAATATGAACATGAACATGAACATGAACATGAACATGAACATGAACATGAACATGAACATGAACATGAACATGAACATGAACATGAACATGAACATGAACATGAACATGAACATGAACATGAACATGAACATGAACATGAACATGAACATGAACATGAACATGAACATGAACATGAACATGAACATGAACATGAACATGAACATGAACATGAACATGAACATGAACATGAACATGAACATGAACATGAACATGAACATGAACATGAACATGAACATGAACATGAACATGAACATGAACATGAACATGAACATGAACATGAACATGAACATGAACATGAACATGAACATGAACATGAACATGAACATGAACATGAACATGAACATGAACATGAATATGAATATGAATATGAACATGAATATGAATATGAATATGAATATGAATATGAATATGAATATGAATATGAATATGAATATGAATATGAATATGAATATGAATATGAATATGAATATGAATATGAATATGAATATGAATATGAATATGAATATGAATATGAATATGAATATGAATATGAATATGAATATGAATATGAATATGAATATGAATATGAATATGAATATGAATATGAATATGAATATGAATATGAATATGAATATGAATATGAATATGAATATGAATATGAATATGGACCTATATATATGGAAAATAGTTTCAAGTTGAAACTATTTCTTCCGTTTGGGGTTGAAAGTTTCAACTAAATATATCGGCTAATTATATATATCTGTTAAAATATAGTATAATAATCTGTGTGTAATAAGTCCGGATATTATCTTAAAACATGAGTTTGATTCGCGATAGAATATTAACACAAACATTTCGATTGTTGACGATAACTACTCAAACGGTTTAGTCCTGATGTTGATTGTAAATTACTTTCAAAAAAAAAAACGATGGGTCACATCTTGATAAAACTTAATAAATAAAATAAATAAACTTAACTTGATAACCTCAACGGGTTCCTCAGTACGTCTCCCGACTGTGACTTATTTAACGATAGTTGGTCTAATATTGTTAATTTAATGCTGACATTTTGTGAATAATATTTAATTTGACATATTATTAAGTATTATTATTTAAGTTAGACATTATATAAATAGTTTTATTTTTAAATTAGGTACTTCATTACTATCTAATTTACAATATGTACCTTATTACAATATGTTGGCACGTAGATTTGCTCGTTGTACGGACCAGGTCAAAATAACGCTATTTAAAGCGTTTTGTCAGGGTATGTACACGGGTAGTCTATGGTTCAACTATGCCAAAAGCTCGTTAGACGGACTTCGAGTCCAATACAACAATGTGTTTAGGATGCTGTTGGGACTTCCCCGGTTCTGCAGTGCCTCGGAAATGTTCGCACAGTACCAAACTGATGGCTTTCATGGCATCATTCGTAAAAAAGTAGCAGCATTGAGGTGCAGAATGGGGGTAGGTGACAACCCTATTTTACGAATGATGGCAGAAAGCTTATCTTCGCCTTTTATAAAGCATTTTGTAAAATTGATGGTGAAATAATATACATAAGTATATATTTTGGGTACTTACTGGTGTTTATTATTGTACTGTCAATATATATATATATAATTTTGAATGTAAATTAAATATTTTTATATTTTTTCTTACTAACATTATATTTTTAAGTAATACTAAGTTACTAAAACGATGGATCTTTGTTATCCGAAAATAAAGATATTGAATTGAATTGAATTAGCTAAGACTTTGTTTTGTTTCATTTAAGAACTAATAATATGTATAATTGCAAGTGCGTTCATATTAATAAATAAATAAACTTAAATGGGAACATATGAGAAGCACCAGCTTTAAAATATCTACAAAATATCATCAAAATCGGTTCACTTGGATTTTTTTTTCTGAGGTAGCATACCTACATAAAAACAGTCGTAATGAGAACCTCCTCCTTTTTAAAAATTGGTTAAATGTAAAATTTATATGTTCAAGTGTAAATTAGGTTTTTTCTACCGACTTCCAAAAACTCAAATTGGCTGTATTTTTTTTTATGTTTGTTACCTTATAACTTTCGACTGGATGAACCGATTCTCAATTTTTTTTTTGTTTGAAAGCTGGTGCTTCCCGTGTGATTCCAATTAAATTTCATCAAATTCGGTCTAGTAGTTTTTGAGATACACTTTAACTGAATAGAATGGAAGTCGGTATTAAATGTTTCAAATTGTACTTGTCTATCTAATACATAATAATATAATAAATGAAGATCTCTACATGTAGGTTTTTATGTGCTGTATAAAAGAAACTAGTGGAAACCAATTTCTATAACTTGTTGAAATCGGTACCATGATAATTCAAAAGTACCTAGTACTATCACCATTTTGTGCGCATGGTAGATACCGACTTTTTAGTGTTGATGTCGGTTCCATTATTTGGTAAAAATTGTTTTTTCCCCTTTTTGTGACCCTGGAACTTACGGGATACACCGTCAATTACAATATTATCAAGATAAACGCAACACTTTCAGTTATTGGAGTGTAACCGATATAGAGACCATATTTATCCTTCAGAAACGTGCTATTAGAGCTATATACGAAATGGGTCCCCGTGAATCTTTGAGAGATTTATTTAAAGAAATCAATATATTAACGTTGCCTTCCTTATATGTATTTGAAAATATAATGTATGTTCGTAAAAATTTACATAAATATAAGTTAAATAGTGATCACCACACTTTTAATACCAGAAATACAAATAGGATAGCTGTACCTAGTTTTAGACTTGCGAAGACTAATAAGTCATTCCTAGGAAATTGTGTGCGTTTTACAATAAAATCCCAAAGCACATAACTGAGCTCACAGAGGGCAAATTCAAGTTGACTGTAAAAAACGTTTTAATAAAAAAGCTTACTATAAAGTTCGACATTATATATAGAAGATAAAGATGCTTGGAATACTCCACTTCTGGCAAGCTGTCTCTTTGCCACCCATAAAATGTAATATTTGTAGTACCTAAGTAGAAACATTGTAAACATCCATATAAAAAGAATGGCCCCGAGTTTCTTGCCGCTTCTTCTCGGTGGGTTCTATATATTTTGGAACGCGGCGGTAGAGTCTTTAAAGTACATTATAGTGAAAAGTTGACGTTCATAAGTGCGTCTTTGATGCCTAAATTGAATAAATGATTTTGACTTTGACTTTGACTTAACACTCCAAGCCTCTTGACCTTATTTGATGAAATTTAAATGGGACCTCGGATGTATACTCTACTAAAAAAAATCTTAATCGAACAACTCTATAAAAAGTGCGTCACACATAAAAAAAATACGCATCGACATGAACCTCCTTCTTTTATTTAGAAGTCACTTAAAAAATACAATACAAATAAGTAAAGTTATTACATACCTATCTAAACCGATTTGGTGTTTTTACTCCAAAAGTATTGGAATGACCCATTCCAATTGGACATACTGAGTTACATCATACAAAACGGGCAAGTTTTTTAAGAACCGGTAGATATCCAAACAGCACGATCTTGTATGAAAAAGTCAATATTTGATAAAAACTAAATAAATAAATTGGTAACGCTCGATTGATTGCAGAAGTACAAAAAGCTAGATGACCCGACCATTCATTTACCTGAACAACGTAAGATTTATATATACATTATTAGCTGCGCTCCGCGGTTTCACTCGCTTGGTGATGGACCAAAATATATAGCCTATGTTCATCAGGGATATTATAGGACTCTAATGGTGAAATATTTTTTCAAATCGGTCCAGTAGTTTCGGAGCCTATTCATATCAAACAGATACATCTTTCCTCTTTATAATATGAAGAATATTAATAATAATAATAATAAAATAATAATAATAATAAAACCGCAGGGGCGGCTTTGTGGCGAGCCGTCGGTGAGTGGCGACACCGCGGACCCTGACTCTCCCTGGGGCTAAATGAGACCCCTGACCCCCAGCTTGCCTTAATTGGCCGTCTGGGGGTGGAGACGTAAGAGCAAGTAACAAAAAGCTCCAAGGGTGGAAGTGTTAAAGGGCATAACGCCGGTAGTAGCGCTCTAGTGAAACCGCAGCACACCTCTCGACACCCTTTAGCCATCCACACCAACGTTGCCCCTTTTGTCACCATTGATGGTGGCTCCTATGGGGGGCCCGTTTAGTGGGTGGCAAGTCACCACCTGCCTAAATATCTTAAATGAGACTGAAATTGGCAGGTGCCGTAGTCTCGTCCATAGCCTACTATTACCCTTATCATTAATAAGATCATACCAATAGCCTTGCCATTTTACCCATTTTTATAATAGATATACCATGTAACCATCCATCCAAAATGTTTCTGTTTTTATACTACATTGTATTTTTATACCAAACGGGCCTCTAAGTGTTGGCTACAGCCCCACTTATGCCTATGTAAAGGGCCGGGTTAAACCCGTGAAATTTTTTGAATAAAAATAATAATAAAACCGCAGGGGCGGCTTTGTGGCGAGCCGTCGGTGAGTGGCGACACCGTGGACCCTGATTCTCCCTGGGGCTAAATGAGACCCCTGACCCCCGGCTTGCCTTAATTGGCCGTCCGGGGGTGGAGACGCAAGAGCAAGAAACAAAAAGCTCCAAGGGTGGAAGTGTTAAAGGGCATAACGCCGGTAGTAGCGCTCTAGTGAAAGCAGCACACCTCTCGACACCCTTCAGCCAACGTTGCCCCTTTTGTCACCATTGATGGTGGCTCTTATGGGGGGCCCGTTTAGTGGGTGGCAAGTCACCACCTGGCTAAATATTTTAACATGAGACTAAAATTGGCAGGTGCCGTAGTCTCTTCCATAAACCACTATCTTCCTTATCACTAATAAGTTCATATCAATAGCCTGGCCATTTTACCCATATTTGTAATAATTATAAGTACCATGTTACCCTTCATCCAACATTTTTCTGTTTTTTATACTCCTTTGTATTTGGCTACAGCCCCACTTATGCCTCTGTAAAGGGCCGGATTAAATCCGTGAATTTAATTTAATAAAAGGAATAATAATTTATTTATAACAACAAACAGTAATACAGTTTTAAAGGGAATAATTTGTACTCTTATGATCGTATGAGTGGAAAACTGGAATTCAAACGAGGCTTCCCCGTGCTATGGAGACCAGTCCTCACCCTCCCGATACAGATAGGTATATTCCCAACCGATCCTCGTGTTTTGTGAGCAGATTCTAAAATTAATCTATAGTTTTTTTTTGTATATTCACTTGTAGGTTTTAGGGTTTTTGTTTCAGGGTGCTTGTTGAATATTTATTCAGTTTAAGGCGCGCTCGTATCCTGATTATAGTAAAAAGCAGAATTTTTAAACACCTAGTGTAACGAAACGGATCGATAATATATTATGAAAAAAATACAATGGTTAGAAAAGGAATAGGAAAAGAGTAATAACCGAATAGAATTCATAAATATAACTCTCTTTCAGCAGAAAAAAATCCTAAATAGGTCCATAAAAATAAACTTTCACGTCCAAACTCTCAGAATTTTCAGCAATAACACTATATTTTTTTTAGGTAATACTTAGTCAACGTATAGTACTAAAGTAGTAACCGGCAGTTTTTTTCAATTGTGTTAGTATATATCGAAAAATATAAAGAAAACGTACAAAATTATCACATTTTTGCATTACTTCGTCCAATATAACAAGCGATTTTCAACCTTACGTAAAGCATCGTAAATTATTTTAAAATTGGGGTTCGAACGCGTCTTAAGCTATGCAGACATACTCGCGAGTTCTACGGCTCACAAGCCACTAGATAAAGTAGACTAATCTAGTAATAATAGTCTTTAGCCGTAGCTGTAACCGACACTTAGAGGTTTATTTGGTATAAGTAGGTTTCGGACAAGCAGGCGGCCCACCTGATGGAGAGCCAACAGCAAAGGCGTTGCCAATGCGCCGCCGACTTCTAAGAAGTTTTATAACACCCTTTTTAAAATATAAAATGTAGTAAAACAGAAACATTTTGCATCAAGGGTAGTAACATGGTATATATATTACAACAAGTGCAATTTGAAAAATTGTATACCGACTGCCATTCCATTACTTTGGTAAAAATCAGTTATTGGAGTGTAACTCAAAACTCTCAAAGTCTGGGAAGCCTGCGCCAAGCTGAAGGAGCTGCTGGCTTTCCTGGGCGACACCGGGTGGCTGGACTGCTCATCGTCACCCGGCTATCACGCAAAATGGGCCGCGCCACAGCGGCCTGGTTGCGGAAAAGAGCCAGCCCACCAAGTACCAAGTAAGTGTAACTCAAAAGCTACCGGACTAAATTTATTTAAATTTAAATGGGACCACACGGGAAGCACCAACTTTAAAACAAAAAATTATTTTGAATATCGGTCCACCCAGTCGAAAAGTTTAATAACAAACTTAAAAAAAAGGAAACAGTCGAATTGAATACCTCCTTTTTTGGAAGTCAGTAGAAAATGGGTAAAATGGCAAAGCTATTGTAATGAACTTATAAATGATAAGGACATACACGGTTATGGACGGGACTACGAAACCTGCCAATTTCAGTCTCATTTTAAATATTTAGGCAGGTGGTGATTTGTCACCCACTAAACGGTCCCCCATAAGAGCCACCATCAAAGGTGACAAAAAGGGAAAACGTTGGTGTGAATGGCTAATGAGGGTCGAGAGGTGTCCTCTTTTTATATGCCATTTATAACGCTTCCACCCTTAGAGACTTTTGGTACTTGCTCTTGCGAATTATTTAATAATATAATTGATAATCATAATAATAATCATAATCAGCCCATTTTGTTCCCACTGTTGGGACTCGAACCTTCCTCTCAGAGAGAGGAGTTGAGCCATGATCCACCACGCAGGCCCAGTGCGGGTTGGTGGATATGTTAGTGGCCAACCCATGTCCAAGTTTTCAGGCCGCGCCTGAAGGCCCTCGAAATAGCCTAACGTTAGTTGTCCTAAGACAAACAACCAGAAGCGACGGCTTAACGTGCCCTCCGAAGCACGGAAGCGCTCAGTTGAATAATGCCACTAGGGTCACCCATCCAATTCCTGACCGCAGCAAGTGTTGCTTAACTTGTTGATCGGTTAAGATCGCCAAGTAAAGCTCCGCTACGAACGCTTCAATATTATTAATATTAATTCAATAATATTATTAGTAATTAGTAATAAATCTCTTGCTCTGTAATATCACTGGAAAGATTGCCCAAACCAAAACACAGTAATGTTTGCACACTACTGCTTCACGGTTGTATAACTAGCAAAGGTGTGTTACTTCCCCAGGGTAACTCTGCGAAAGTCTCCACTACATTAAAGTAATTTTGGGATGTCATATGATATGAGTAACATTATTACTCTTAACAATTTTGTATTTTTAAGCTATTGCATAGCTTCTATCGCGGGCCTTGAGCGTGGAGACCGAATCTAGAAATTCCGTAACGAAAATAACCTAACACCCCCCACTCCGACTCCATCTATCGATGAATAGCAGAACTTATAATGACTTTTTGAAATATCACGCTTGTCTCTTTAGTTCAGCAACTCGCCTCTAGATAGCATTGGTTAAATAATTATAACTGCATAAGTTGATTTGGCATCTATCGAAGAATAGCAGAACTTTTAATGACTTCTTGAAATATCACGCTTGTCTCTTTAGTTCAGCTACTCGCATCTAGATGGCATTGGTTAAATAATTATAATTGCATAAGTTGATTTGGCATCTATCGATGAATAGCAGAACTTTTAATGACTTTTTGAAATATCACGCTTGTCTCGTTAGTTCAGCAACTCGCCTCTAGATGGCATTGGTTAAATAATTATAATTGCATAAGTTGATTTGGCATCTATCGATGAATAGCAGAACTTTTAATGACTTCTTGAAACATCACGCTTGTCTCTTTAGTTCAGCACTCGCATCTAGATGGCATTGGTAACATAATTATAATTGCATAAAAATTTATAAAAACAGCTATGCAATAGCTTTACCGCGGCAGTCTCCGAGTGCCACACGTCTTTTTTTTATTATAAACAAAATTATGACTAATTCAGTTTCGTTTTGAGCATAACAATGACAACATGACATGTTTATAGCAATGTATAGTCATTGGCTTTGAGTATTATACAATAAAATACGAGATGTAATTATAGAAGAGTCAACAAACTTGGCATCCATTGCAACATTGCTATTATTTTCTATCCAAAAGGATCAAATTGACAATAGTTATTTACGGAAAAGCAATAAAAGTTTCGAAATTTTGCACATCATTGGTTTACGATGGAAAATTGAAAGACAATTAACGTTATATCCACTTTTGGTTAAAACGTACTTTCGACCTCTGTTTGGTTGAACCTTGAACAAATATTCTTGACCGATAATTTTGAAGAGATTATGTAAAGACAAATGCAGGCATTGAATAAATACTCCTTTGTTGTAACTTTCAATAGTATCAAAGTACTTTTTTTTGTTATTAGCAGACGGTACAAGCACGAGGCCCACCTGGTGTTACTTGGTAACATCTGCCTATAGCAGATGCATTTCGTCACAAGTAAAGAAATGTCTTGCGCCCGTAATGTTGAGACATTAATGCCCGTTTTCTCCAACATTCTAGGTAACACCTAAGCCAAGTTAGGTGACATTTTTTTACTACTAACTGTTACCTAACTGGCGAACATTTTAGGTAACACCTACGTGTTATCTAAAATGTTGGTGAAAACGTGCATTCGACTCCCTTTACACCCTTCCAACCAGAATCAGATATATAATTGTATATTGGTGTCGCAACCCTTAATATTTTGTATTATATGAACTTTAAAGCACTAACACATGCTTATCGAGCTTAACATATTATACTTATCAGGAAACATAGCCGAGTAAGTAACCTATCCCGCATGACAAGGTTGATTGATGGCTGTACAGTACACCGTAACGGGAAGTGAGGTTATATGGGAACGCTAGGTTGTAACAATATGCGACATAATGGCCAATCTTGTTATAAAGTCATATCATTATCTTGTTAACTTGGTATACTTTATTGTAAGAAAAAAAGCGGCCAAGTGCGAGTCGGATTTGCACACGAAAGGTTCCGTACCATTTTCATAGTAAATATTTCAAGTTTCTACCTGTTATCGTTGTGAAGACGGATAAAAAAATTGAAAACAAGTGCAATTTGAAAAAATTCAATACCGACTTTCATTCTATTACTTTGGTAAAAATTTGTTATTGGAGTGTAACTCAAAAACTACTGAACCGAAGTAGATAAAATTTACATGGAACCACACAGGAAGTACCAGCTTGCAAACAAAAAATAATTTTGGGAGTCGGTTTATCCAGTCGAAAGTTAGGATGTAACAAAAATAAAAAAGTTTAATGGAGTACCACCTCCTTTTTGGAAGTCGGTAGAAAAGTATGTTTGTTGTATTGGAGCCCTTCTTAAATATTAATTTAATTTTAGTTTACTTATATATTTTTATAGTGAATAATATAACTCGATATTCCATGAATATTTCAAGCGTGTACCTGTTGCCGTTATCAATATCGAGCAAAAGCGAGCAAAAAAACACTTTTGTTGTTTCGGAGCCACTTAAATATTAATTTTACTCTGTTTTTTTTACTATTTGTTGTTATAGCGGCAACAGAAATACATTATTTTTACTTAGAAATACGGAGTTACTCTCGTAAGAATTATCGGATAGGTCCGACTATAGTTTCGACCACATTCGGTGGTCATTTTCAAGGAGTGTTCGGGACGCCCGCGTCTATGACGATCCCGTATTTCTAACGGCCGGTCCCAATAATCTATCTATCGGCGGTTTACCTTACTAGAATTAGATATTTGACACTATTTGTATGGAAGTTATATCAAATTTCTATCGGTAGTAAGGAAAACCGTGGATAGATAGATTATTGGGATCCTCCATATGTAAAAATGAGTGAAAACCACAATAGTTTTTATAAAAAAAACATATCATCTGTCAAAATTTCAACTGTCTAACTATCATGGTTCAGAGATACAGCCTGGTGACAGGCGGAGAGACAGACGGATGGACAGCGGAGTCTTAGTAATATGGTTTCGTTTTACCATTTGGGTACGGTACCCTAAAAATTAAATTAAAAAAATTACCCTGGAGTCTGGAGGATAGTAATTTTTAAACTTTCGCGATTTGAACACATAGTTATATTATATTTACGGGGCTTAAGTGTCGGGACAATGACTTTTTATAACAACTGTTATATTATATATATTAAAAAGTATCTCCATACTTCAAGACAGTGACACCCGCCTCTTCAGTCCGCTCGTGACCACGATCAATGCAACTTGATCGAAACGTCGAGGTAAATAAATACTATTACTAACGCGATTAAGCCCCGTTAATATAATATAACTATGTCTGGAGGATAGTTTTAATATTTAAAAAAAACTAGTTCGTACGTAATAAATTTCATACAATTTAACATCCAAACGATGGCAATGTGAATATCCTTATGAACATGGAAGGTAAAATGAGAAAATTAGAAACTAAAAGCATAATGGCATGTATGTACAATTAAGCCCAAGCTTTCAATCAAGCCAAGTTTTTTTGCAAACGCTACCACGCAAAGTAATAAGCTTATTAACCTGTAATAGCCATAGGCCGGTTCTTAGATAGATTACCTACTAGACTCTCAGGCTTTGATGATCATAATTCCATGTCAGGTTTTTTTGCTAACGCTACTTGCAATCGAGCGGCTTCGCTTTTTATTTATTATTATTAGTGATTACAGGGAGTAGTGCTTTCTGTGTTGCAAAGTAACTAATATGATGAAATAATTAAATATGTACCTACTTATGTAGGCAGTTAGTTATTTTTCTTCCAACTACGCTGCATTTCTATTATAACTGCACTACATGTGCACCACAAAACGGTCTTAAGGGGATTTCTAGAACTTGTCCATACTTAAAAGAAAAAACTATTTTCTGAGGTAGAATCGTACGGGCATAGCAAACAATGTGTTGATTGCATGAAAAAAAAACAGTGAAATCGGACAATGTTAAGAGGTAGAAAAGAGTTTTTTCTTTTAGTGTGGACAAGTACCTACTAGCTATGCAATCCTCTTAAAAGCAGAAAAAATGTATGGAAATCCTTTTAATGCACTGTTTTAGAATATTTTTTATCGCGCGACGGGGCAGGTACATGTCAGTTACTTAAGGTAAAACTAGCCTAGGTATACAATGGATTAGATTGGCGGCCTCAAAATCCTGCCTGGAAAATCTTGACCAATATTGCAAAAAATGTATGTGTTGGTCGTACCAAATGTGTTTGCAGAATATTACCGAAATCGTCCAGTTTTTTAAACTTCACAATCTTATAAATCGGCATTACTTGACCAATTCCGCTTATATTCGAATTTCCTCTCTAAAGCCATTAGTCAAATTTTATCAAAATCGGTCGGTAAATAGCGCCGCAGAAAACTTCCTTTTAGAAAAAGTTCTATTAAATAGTACAACATGCATACCACGTTTCGTCAAGATTGGTTGAAAATCGCGACCTGTGCAGGAAGACCAACATACAACCTAACAAACATAGACACAGATGAAAGCCAATTTGGTCAGTTAAAGCAGAGACGCTTCGCTCGCTTGGTCAATAAGAAGTTGGTTATTAACAAAAGTAAAAGCTTACTATGAGGGAAGCGTTTTATTTTGAAAGTCGATTTTTTCATCCAAATTTAGACATCCCACGAATAATGAAAACATCAACTATGGCTGTATTTATCACACAAATTGGATCGGGGGCAATTCACATTGAAACTGCATGCGTTTATTAAAATAACTCATAATTTTCAGCAGCGGTGTTGCTTCCTGATCCTCTTAATCTCATAAATAAGCAACACAGTTCAATCGACTATTATTTCAGCAAACGCTCTACCTTCCTTAATTACGTTAGCCATGCTACACACTAAATAATAAACCCTTCCTGGATGCTACATTATCTCAATCCAATCCACCTCTCACTCTTTCCTTTCAGGTCTAAAAGAGACAAAACATCTCAAATGTAAACGCAACGTATTTGCCTCTTGTTCTAACAAGTGAAGATAGAAAGAGATATAACAAATGTCAGGTTATGAAGTTCTATGTAAATAGTGCTATTAAGCGGGAGCTCCGAGTCGGGCCCTCATTAGGCGATTACGAGTCGAATGGTTAATAATCGAGTAGAGATCGATTGAATCGATTTTAGAATTGCTTTTATGCTGGCCTTCGAAACGAATTTATGTACCTTGGATTTTTATTGTTTTGTAAAAGTAAGGATAACGTTTAACAGCTTTTGAACGTAATGATTTATTAATTAATATATTAAGGCGCGCCCGTACCCTGATTAAAGAAAAAGCAGAATTTTTAAACACCTAGTGTAACGAAACAGATCGATAGTATATTATGAATAAAATACAAAGGTTAGAAAAGGAATAGGAAAAGATTTATAACCGAATAGAATTCATAAATATAACTCTCTTTCAGCAGAAAAAAATCCTGAATAGGTCCACAAAAATAAACTTTCACGTCCAAACTCTCAGAATTTTCAGCGATAACGCTATATTTTTTTTAGGTAATACATAGCCAACGTATAGTACTAAAGTAATAACCAGCAGTTTTTTCAATTGTGTTAGTATATATTGAAAAATATAAAGAAAACGTACAAAATTAACGCATTTTCGCATTACATCGTCCAATCTAACAAGCGATTTTCAACCTTACGTAAAGCATCGTAAATTATTTTAAAATTGGGGTTGGGCGGCGGCTTAATTAATTCCTACCTTAAAAATAAAGTGACTCCTAATTTTTAGGAATTGAAATTGCCATATTTGATTATCTAATAACAAGTTAGAAGTTCGGCTTTTAAAGATTGGACAAGAAATCTAGAACTGCATGTTAATACATACACTAAACATTTGGATGAAGCGTCAGGCGATCCGAATGCTGATATTTTGCACAAAAAAAACATAGCTTTACAAAACACTTTTCTTTTCACATTTTAAAACACTTTTCCTTCAAGAAATAGTTTACTACATTTTTGAATGTTTTTAATCTTTGTTCATTGTCGTGTTACTTTTAGATTTATGAAACAAATAATTTTAATACTTACAGAGTCTTCGACCAATGTGTGTTACCAGTGATGACTTATGGCACTGAAACGTGGTCTCTTACTATGGGCCTCATAAGCAAGCCCAAAGTAGCACAAAGAGCTATGGAGAGGACTATGCTCGGGGTTTCTCTACGTGATCGAATCAGAAATGAGGAGATCCGTGGACGAACTAAAGTCACCGACATAGCCCAGAAGATTAGCCAGTCAAAGTGGCAGTGGGCAGGCCACATAGCACGCAGAACAGATGGCCGATGGGGCCGGAAGGTTCTGGAGTGGAGACCACGGACAGGCAAGCGCACCGTAGGTCATCCACCGACACGGTGGACAGACGACCTAATAAAGGTCGCAGGACGACGTTGGATGCAGGCCGCTTCCAACCAGTCCTTTTGGAAAATTATGGGGGAGGGATATGTTCAGCAGTGGACGTCCTACGGCTGAGATGATGATGATGAATATTTACAGCAAAGATTAAAATATTTTTGTATACAGGCCGTTCCAAGACTATGCGACAAGAAGAGAAAGTGCCTTTAATATTGTAGATAGGATATTTATCTGAAAGGAGACTTTATTTTATTTTTTAAAGTTAGTAATATTGCATTCAAAGATTTTCTAAAAGCTACTTGATTCGTCTGGAAATCGAATCGACTCAAATGTGATAAAAGCCCTTTTTGTCACCAATCGAAATAGTAAAAAAAAAAGTCATAACTCCTCTTAAGTAACATAGTATCTCAAAAGAAAGAAATAACGTAAAATTATTGATTCGAAATTATTTAAATTTAATACTTTACATTTTAAGACACAAGTGCTTAGACCACGTGCAAGACCATAACAGCCATAGCATCTACGGAGAAATAATGTCAGGAAGCATAACTCAGAACAAATTCCACACAAAAAGTGGTCCTTCAAACCAAAACGACGTATGATTCCAAATACGAATTACTTCCGAGGTTACAAGTAGACAATGTTCGGTGATTGATTTTAATTGCAGAAGGAAAGCAGGACTTGGTCCACGCGCGTGCTGCAACGTCTACTATGACAGCTGAGTCATAGCGGCGTGAACGATGTTATTAATTTAGCACAACTATTATTGGGTCATTTTTTTAAGGCACATTTTCCTGATATTATTTCTTCTTAGGATAGCACAATATCTATTTCAGACACACCTATCTTATTTACATTTCTAATTACATACATTGCTACGAGCAAAGACGAGATCAGTAAAAAAGCAGTCACCATCATTTAAGGCTCGTATGTGTATTTATTTACCATAAATTATTCAAACTGCACGTCTTGAAGTTCAATGCCTTGGAGAGAATGTCACATCACATCGTACCTCACATTGTCACGGGATGTGTCAAAGTTGACATTACTGAAACCGAATGGAAAGCGGGCAAAAACTAACAACGGTTATTTCGAGTTTTGAATGCAATATGGGTGGAGATTGGAAGGTACAGGAGTGAAACAGAGTGTTTTGTATGCTCAGCGCTTCACTCCTATGTCTTTAATTTTGAAACGTTGTTTTGAATTTTCTTCGTTAAGCGCCTTAGAAACTTATATTAATATATCTGCCGCTCTACTAGAACGCCACTCAGCCCCAGATCCGGGCAAAACAGAGCGCAGTTTCTAGGGGCGCCAAAATCGTAATATAGTAAGATTAGAAATTAAACTCTTGCTCCACAAATAGTACGGAAGCCTTGACTCATGACTCACCGTTGACCTTTAAGAAAAAAGTAGATAATAGAACATGATAATGATTACAAATTGTGTTTTTTAAGGAGTTTATCTCAAACGCTGAAGAGAGGGGCACCGATAAAGAGAGAGGGGCACCGCTAGAGAGAGGGGCACTGCTAGAGAGAGTGGCACCGCTAGAGAGAGGTGCACCGCTTGAGAGAGAGGCACCGCTAGAGAAAAGGGTACCGCTAGAGAGAGGCACCGCTAGAGAAAGGGGCACCACTATGGAACTTGTATCCCGGTTCTAAAGAATCGTAGATCCAGGGCTGAAATCACTTAGACAGGACAGTGTCTTATTTGACAGTATTATTTTTGTCATTGAGACTCGATTGTGAAGACTTCAATAATGATCTTACTTGATGAAATTATACATATAAGTATCTAGATTCTCTAGATAATATGAGGAATGCAAATGAATAAACGAATACGAGTTCACTTCTCTTTATTATATAAAAATGTATTTTTCTTCTGGTCACGCTATAACTTGAAAACAGATTGAATATTTTCGCTAGTTCTTTTTTTGGTGTGTTAATTATTGTAAGGAGAAGGTTCTTATGCAATAAAGATGGAAGGTTATGGCTAGACCGAAGGCCAAGCCCACTACGGGAACGAAGTCGCGAAAATCGCTAGTGATAGATATATAAGTTGACATAAATGAAGTGGGCAGAATCAGGAAAGCATAATACCAAAAATATAGAATAGATAGAGGTGCGTAATATGCAAGCCTGGCAACCGGTTAATTTGTATGTAACATGTATCTGTTGTAATTTGTATGTAGGCGCATGTGCCTCTCGCAACACATGTATTCCTAGTACTTAAAAATATTGATATTCTGTTTTCTAAGCAAACTAACTGAATGTTTTAAAGTAAGTACCTATTTAAATGGTTTCGAAGATGCACAGCTTTTATATAACTCTTATAAATTCTTGTGCTGACAGAGCCTTAAGTGTTTATTATAAAATAAACGCCTTAATAACTGTATAATAGATAATGAGCCTGGCAACCGGTTAATTTGTATGTAACATGTATCTGTTGCAATTTGTATGTAGGCGCATGTGCCTCTCGCAACACATGTATTCCTAGTACTTAAAAATATTGATATTCTGTTTTCTAAGCAAACTAACTGAATGTTTTAAAGTAAGTACCTATTTAAATGGTTTCGAAGATGCACAGCTTTTATATAACTCTTATAAATTCTTGTGCTGACAGAGCCTTAAGTGTTTATTATAAAATAAACGCCTTAATAACTGTATAATAGATAATGAGCCTGGCAACCGGTTAATTTGTATGTAACATGTATCTGTTGCAATTTGTATGTAGGCGCATGTGCCTCTCGCAACACATGTATTCCTAGTACTTAAAAATATTGATATTCTGTTTTCTAAGCAAACTAACTGAATGTTTTAAAGTAAGTACCTATTTAAATGGTTTCGAAGATGCACAGCTTTTATATAACTCTTATAAATTCTTGTGCTGACAGAGCCTTAAGTGTTTATTATAAAATAAACGCCTTAATAACTGTATAATAGATAATGAGCCTGGCAACCGGTTAATTTGTATGTAACATGTATCTGTTGCAATTTGTATGTAGGCACATGTGCCTCTCGCAACACATGTATTCCTAGTACTTTAAAATATTGATATTCTGATTTCTAAGCAAACTGACTGAATGTTTTAAAGTAAGTACCTATTTAAATGGTTTCGAAGATGCACAGCTTTTATATAACTCTTATAAATTCTTGTGCTGACAGTGCCTTAAGTGGTTATTATTAAAATATACGCCTCAATAATTATATAATATAGCTATGCGTCAAAACGCAATACTTATGTATTGCTAAATGACATAAATGTTATTTATTTAGGTCTTTAATTTAGAATTTTAATGCCATGTCAAATGTATGCCGTATATGATATATGTGAAGGTGTTTGCCTTGACATTTTATACTTTACTACATTAATTTGTATTAATATGACAGTTACAGTACTTGTAGGATGCCGTGCGAATCTCTCAGAGCAAACATCGTTGCATCTTTGACAACATCCGTGAAACAAATGAAGAGATTTCTGTAAAAACAGCCTTGTGTACAGTCGCCTGCAATAAGATGATGTATGATGATGCATTTCATAATTTCCAAAACTATGACACTGTAACACATTTTTTAACAATGTAGATAATCATCATTAAAATCAGTAAAATAATATGAATTATATAATATGAATTCAATTCAATTCTCAATTTTTATAAAATAGAATGCTGAGGCACCTTTGAAAATTATGTAATGTTTTATAGTATTACTTTTTAAAGCACTAACGCCTGCTTTAGCGATCTCACACATTGAAATTTATACAGAAAAATTCCATCCTCGTGCGGGATTCAAACCCGCGTCTTCTGACTCTCCGTGTCAGACCCCATTGACCAACTAGGCCACCGAGGTTCTGGTCCGAGCATCGAATTTTAACTCTATTTGACTAACCGTCTTGCGGGGATGGAGCGAACATTGCTGAACAAATATTATAACATATTTGTTCAGCAATCTTAGGTTATTTAACTAATCACATGTTATAAGTTTTCGTGTTAAGACACGGTCCAACCCCAATTTTAAAATAATTTACAATGCTTTACGTAAGGTTGAAAATCGCTTGTTAGATTGAACGATGTAATGCGAAAATGCGTTAATTTTGTATGTTTTCTTAATATTCTCGATATATACTAACACAATTGAAAAAACTGCTGGTTACTACTTTAGTACTATATATTGGCTATGTATTACCTAAAAAATAATATAGTGTTATCGCTGAAAATTCTGAGAGTTTGGACGTGAAAGATTATTTTTATGGACCTATTTAGGTTTTTTTTACTGCAGAGAGCGAGTAATATTTATGAATTCTGTTCGGTTATTACTCTTTGCCTGTTCCTTTTCTAACCTAAGTTTTTTTTTCATAGATTATTATCGATCTGTTTAGTAGTGTAACGACACTAGATGTTTAAAGATTCTGCTTTTTACTATTATCAGGGTACGACCGCGCCTTAAATCTCATTTTAAGTGAACCTTGTTTTTTATGAGAAATAAACTCTTTGAACCTAAACTGTTGATTTTCATCAAGCCATTTGCTTTTATATTGATTTGAGCAGGAACCAGGTGAAACTTCAGCAGTTATGCTGACACACTTGGAAACTCTCCCATTTTTTCGCGTTGTCTCTACCGGAGTTATGGCCAGTTCTCACGCAACACTGTCTTTATGCTATTTCCAGACATCGCAGGTTATATTTGCGTCGAGACTTTAATATTGCCGTGATTTGTGTGTACGCTCTTCATGGCGTAACACACAATACGTCATGTGAACTCGTGTGGGGTATTGGGGAAATCAATATGTTATCCGGAGGGTTTACTTAGGCATGTGTAACTATTGCTGGTACTCTACAGTGTCTGTTCTTTAACGTAATGTTAACGTAAGATTTCAACAATCAGTAACAATATTTCTATAACATCCCACTAATATTATAAATGTGAAAGTTTGGATGGCTGAATAGAATAAATGTGTGTTACTCTTTCACGCTCAAACCGCTGGTCGAATATTGTTGAAATTTGGTATGGAGGTAGATGAGGCACTGGATTAACACATAGGGTACTTTTCATCATCATCCATCATCAGGCGGGTGAAAAAGCGTAATATGCTTGGGCACAGCATAGACAAAATAATAAGATCTCCGCCTACGTCAAGATCGTAATGATGACAGTTCTGTCAAAGTTTGTGTCAGTTAGTGATAGCTTAGTCAAAAGCCAAGTCAATTCGACAGCTCGATACACTAGACGTGCTCGGCGACCATCAAGGGCGATGAAATGTAATGACAGTTTTTTTTCCATGGTGATTAATTTAATATTTGCCTACGTAAGTTCTGTATTTTATTATTTATATATGTGCTTAGTATTTAAATTTACTCTTATAACCATGTAACTATTTTATCATTCAACGCTTCTGAGAGAGATCTATCTTATCATTACCGTTCACAAATTTATCTATCTCTTTTTGTTTTAGTGAGTTTTCGAAGATGAGTGAGATAGCAATAAAAATCACATTGTAAGACATAACAATGCGTCCATTTTAAGGTCACAAACAAGCTCATCGCATGTTTGCATTTTTAATTTAGCAACATAATACAAACCACGAGAAACAATTTTAAAAGAAAAATAAACATAAACTTAGACAATCAATAACCTTTGACTCCAATTTGCTTTACATACGTTTACCTGACCCGTATATTAAAAAAACATAATTCTAAAACACATAAGTACATGAATAAAAATAGTTTAAGTAGGACAATAGTAGCAATATAAGTGAAGGTTTATATTGTTTCTTATGTCAACTGCAATATAAAAAACAGCATTTCCCAAATCGTCTGCCATTACTGGACAAACCACTCTTACTATCAACTACCATTAGCAAAGTAACAAAACGTCACACTTTCACCTACGAATTTTCACACAAACGCCCTTTCTCTGGAATAAAGACAATGGCAATACAGATAATTGTTATGCAGGCTAAATGTTACGTTGCGCAGTGCGAAATCACACTTTCGCTATATTGTCCAGCTGTCACTGTCAAGAAGGGATTCGAGCACGCCCGAATAACTCGAATTAGCATTTTAAATTTGGAATGTTGATTAATGCTGAATAGTGACTAGCTATTGTTGTTGACAGCTGATTTCTTGGAGAGTTGTCAAACGACTTCGGAAGTGTTCATGATTTATTATATTCACAGTGTATTGTGATAGAGTCAATCAAATACAGGGTTAGCCACTTTCTACTTTCCATTTTAATAAGGTTAGGATATAAAAACTTTGGCTTGTCTAGCATACATTCTACAGCCTTGAAGAATTTATAGAATTTAAAATGTGACATTAGTTAAAATTGATGAAACGATTATTTTGAATATTTTAAAATGGATATTACTATTGTTCATACTAACATGATAAATCAATGTCTAATTTAATAATTGATTTTTTTTAATGCTACGATTACGAGCTTAATATTACTCGTAATTTGTTATGACATTTAATATTTACTGTTGTTAATATTTATAATATTAATTTATTGCCTTTTAGTTAATATTTTGATATAATTTTATATAAGTATATTACTAGACTGTTGTATAGATGTTGCCCCGCTCAACTCTTCTACAGGTTGTCGTACATCTACTATTTAAATGTTGAAGTGTAATTGTAATTTACCAATAAATTGATTATTGATTATTAAAAGTTCAAAAGAAATAACATACTAGCTGCAACACGTGGCACCACCCATGCAGAATATGACTATCCCTAAGGATCGTACGCTAAAGTAAAATTTAGTTTAAGTTTCAGTTATCAGCATTCCAGATCTGAAATCCATTCAACCAGCTACAGCGGGGAAATAAGACACGCACATGCAAACTTTCATATTCATTACAGCAGTGTGAATTAGTTAAGATGTGATTTTATTGGAGCAGCTCAGTTGACGCCTCGAAAGCCCTCATCGAGTTTGTAGTGATGTAGTTTTAGTACCAATAAAACACAGACAATATCGAATGCTGATCTTGGGCCTGCCCCAGTATCAGTTGCGAATTCATTTCGCGGCATAATTTCTATGCTTGGGGTTGTTTTCTAATCTACGTAGATTCATTCGATCTCCAAGTTAAGAGGATTGCATAGCTAGTACTTTTCATATTAAAAGAAAAAACTCTTTTCTACCTCTTAACATTGTTCGATTTCAGTGATTTTTTTTTCATGGAATCATAACATTGCCCTTGCTATGCCCGTACGTTTTGATTTGTTCAGTATTTCAAAGAGGTATAAATTTAATTTTTAGACCCAAATAAAACTGATAAAAGTGGGAGTGAGTAGGGTCGTAAGGCTCGTATATATCATATGGAGTAAAGAGCGCGGACCACAACGTATGATGTACAAGAAGTAATTTAGATAATCAACCCGAAAAAATCACAGGACGATCTTAAATACCGGATTTTAACTGATCCTTAAGAACTCCACGTAAAGGCATATACAGCAGAAGACGTACACGACTAAAACAATGTCATCCTTTCCTAAACATGTACTAAGTCAAAATCCAGACATTTATAAAACTGTCTATTGTGATACTCTTACTGCAACCTTCAATACACGTACCGTCAAAATCATTGCATATCCACGCCTCCACTCGACACTTATGAGATCCATTGTTTCGTAAGTTAATCGCAAGTCTTTTGACAATGCCGATGAAAAAAATCAGACCCTAGACGACCGTGATTTTGCAACTATGAGTTGCGCATACAATATCGTTCGTGTCACATTATTCTATCTTTGTAAATCACTTCTGCTGTACCTACTAGGTGCGTAGAACCTATCGCAAGGACCGCTTTGTTGAGTATCACAAAAAGATTATCGAGAGAGAATATACAATATCTCATCATGTCAGTTCCTTTATTTTACGGACCCCATCTGCAGAAGTCACTCTGACAGAACATATGGGGCCCATTGTAATGTTGCTCTGATGTTAATACCCATGAAGACTTGGCTTGTCAATGTCAACTTGACGTTTCTAATATATGAACAGTGGGTAAAGCAAACTGTACAATAAAATTCAGAAGTTAACTACACTGAAGCGTAAAGGTAAAGATCGGTTAAGCGGAATCAAAACGGCAAATTTTACAACTTTTTCTTTCCAGGAACTGCAACGTGTGAATATATTAAGGCATTAAAAATAACGCAAATTAAAAGATTTTAGTTCTATACTCCATATTTTAATAAAATAAACGTCAGATTACCTTTATTTTAAAAAGCCCTTGGATTTGCTAAAGTTATTTCGCTGTTTAAATATACATTAAATTTACCCTTATACAATGGCCAATCATGTCCCGTAATTGGTGTCCTATTGTAATATATTTAGTGGTGTCAAATTAGCAATGCCATTTTTGAATGCTGCTAGATAAATAACTCGATGAGATCAAGGGATGTCAAAATTCCAAAAATAACATTGTGGAAAATTTCACGAATCTGCAGTCTGATGTTAATGTGATCAAACTTTTAGATCACGGAGCTTTTATATCTCAGTTAGACCCAAAATAAAAAAGCCACAGTGGATTAGTAGTTCTTGATATATTTTGTCAAACATAAAAAACAGCTAAAACCGGTAAATTAGACAATCAAAATTATTTCTAGCAATGATTGCATTTTTTTAATAATAACTTATAACGAACTCAAAATGATCACACAATTCTGTTGTGTTAATTAAGAGCTCAATTAAATAATTTCGCACAAAGATTGTGGCCATAAAACCAATTTATTGCAGAACTTTGAACTCGAAAAATTTTAAATCAGTTCTAAAGAAAGGCGTAAAAGGTGATAAGTTCAATCCAAAGATCAAGTGCTTGCCTCGACATAGTTTTTAAAATATATACTACTGGATTTATAACAAGTCTTTGTAATAAGTAACGTTGGAATCCAAAATAGAGAAAAAAAGAAAATAATTGTATTGAAGACATCACACAACATAACATACAACAAGTACAATTTGAAAAATTTAATACCGACTACCATTGTGTTCAGTTATTGAAGTGTAACTCAAAAACTACTGAATCGAATTTGATGAAAAACCACGCGGGAAGCACCAGCTTTCAAACATGAAAAAGAATTTTGAGAATCGGTACACCCTAGCGAAAGTTATGAGGTAACAAACATAAAAAAACAGGCGAATTTTGTACCTCCTCCTTTTTGGAAGTCGGTAGAAAATGCTGACAGAATAGGACAACCATCAGAATAATGTTGCGTAATGCCATGAAAGAGCCCCGACTCAGCATACGCTAGGGTAAACCCAAGCACTGATTTTCAGTCGGCGCTCCTCACTGACATCACGAACGTGACTCGTGACACAACGGAAGCTTATAAAAAATAGAAAACATTACTGTGTACCATTGAAGGACAACGTTTCCAGCTAAACTACAGGGCAGGAGATTCAACATCTTATATCTCAGGGCGGTGAGTGCAGCTGTGCGATTCTCTAAGAGCAAACATTGTTGCGTCTTTGACAACATCAGTGAAACAAACGACGGGATGACAAGAAACGTTGGAAAAGCAACCATATAGCAATACAAGGGCAGAGTATAAATATATAGAAACAATACGGAAACTACCTAAAAACGTTGGAAACGGCTCACTCACACAAACATGCGGATCGACGAGAGCCCTAAGCGGTTGTCGCAGTGCTGTCAGTAGTGAGGCCGCGTCAAGACGAGTTGTCACGTATAAGTTTATTTCAGCTTAACTAGGCTTAGTTTCCATACTGTTAGCATCTTTATACTATGATGACAAGGGCGATATCTCAAACTATTTGACATCGGTGAGCTCGTCGACGTCAAACTATGAGTTATCTGTGTCACTATTGTACTAGATAAATGACAGTTTGTACTGAATACGTTAACGATGCGATTACGTTACAATTAAATAGATATTCGTGCTCGGCCCACTGTTGTAGTTTGAAATTCTGAATGGCACTGATCTGTAGGCCTACCATAAACTTTCAGATTACTTGTCAAGTTCCGAGCAGTTCAATAAAAGGATCTCAAATTGGCCTGCCAAAACTCGTACCATGAACTTCATTTGACTGACATGCGTTTGAACTGCTAGGGCTAAGAAGGGCCTAAATTATTGTCTCAGACAGTTTGCGTGAAAGAGATGACCTCTACCACTTTGTATAACGCTCTTACTCTTTCATTTATGTTGGCTTATGTTATGTTCTGAAACTAAGATTAGCCTTATATTGAAACTTTAGTTCAATTTATAAAATATTGGATTATATATATTCCAATATTATTCACAGGCATTGTAAAATACGTTATAATAATAATATTGAGAGATTGAGTAGAGTTTGTGACATTGATTTAGTGATTAATTTCAAGTTACATTAGTTAAACAATGTACAAATATTTTGTAATGATATTAGAACACATCCAATCTAGTGAACAACAGTGAACAGTTTGAAGTGGATTCTCAGAGAAACGACCCGAATTACCTACAATATCAAGACTGTGTTCCAAGTGTGAATTCTTATTTATTCAACTTGGAATTATGGCCACGTATACACTTCGTCGTCGTGTTAGTTATGCTCACTTAGAAGTACTATGGGAGTTC
Source organism: Selenia dentaria (assembly GCA_917880725.1). Classification (NCBI taxonomy): domain Eukaryota; kingdom Metazoa; phylum Arthropoda; class Insecta; order Lepidoptera; family Geometridae; genus Selenia; species Selenia dentaria. Next base: position 23,307,019 of record OU862898.1, read on the forward strand.
TAAATACCCATAGCGGCATAGCTATAGGATAAAATAAAACAGTTCGAGCGCGTGAAAATATGAGATGACTTTTTTTATATACTTCTTCTAGTAACTCAAATAATTATTCGTATGCGTTCCACATTCTTCTGCGATAGTGACAGAAACTATTTTTGTCAAATTGATAGAAATTCACGGTTTTTACGTTTAATAGATCACAAAAAGTTGCTTTAGCTCGTCTGCTTTATGTGACAGATATGCAGGTTACTTTGATGGATATCTAAAGTCAAAAACACGTCATGGTACGCTTACAGCAGGTCAATTGCAGGCCGCCCTTTGCTGGCCGGCTAGGTCACGTGGGCAATAGTTGGCTGGCCTGCTAGAGTCCGCCATAGTACGAATTTGCAGGACAGCTCAATAAAACACTTAACTGTCCTGCTATAAGGGGCTTATGGTAGGCCTACTGTTACTTGCTCGTTCTGTCACCGATTGACATAAAAATAATATAATTTTTACCCCACTGCGGCAAAGGCAAAAGGAGGCTTGGAAATGAGCTATCCTGTGAACATCATTATAAAATATATTATATATAATAATACGTTAAAGTAAATTTTTTAACAGTAATGTAATATAAGTATGTAATATTGTATAGTTTGTACATAAGAATGTTAGATGAAAATATTTTCTTGTTTCATACTCTTTGGAGCGTGATATTTCAGTGTTAGGTTTTAGCTAAGTTTGGTACTTTTTATTTATTACTAGCGACTGCCCGCGACCTCGGTTGCGTAGTAGGCTCCCGTCTCGTCTTCGTTTTTCTTTCATAAGAACCTACTTCTGCTAATAATAAACACAACACAAAAATAATTAGCGAGATTGTTCCATCCGTTCTCAAGTTATAGCGACACCAGAAATAGGGGTTTATTTTTATATATATAGATTATAGATAAAAGAAGATAAATACTCGTATATATCAAACATCTATAACAGCCTAAAGTATGAGTATAGAGAAATCAGACGTTAAAAGAACTTTGAGATGAAAAAAGTTGCTTACAACTTCATTAAAAAAGCTTTAACTAAACTATCCATTATTTTTCAAAATATCTCAATTTAAATAACAGATTTTAAATCCAACACCAATTAAAATCGCCTGTTATGAACATCCTAATCAAAATCAATCCTGCCAACCTAACAAAAGGATAGCAATCAAAGCAAATTACGGAACAAGTCTTTGTTGGCAGCATTGAACAAAAACGACTAAGACACAAATTGCCGAAATAATATGTTATTAACTTACCGCATTGAAGGGATGATTGTTGAGATCCTGGAAAGAAAAAAGTTAATTAGATTTAAGGCTTTTGGCAAAAAGTAGAGTTTGAATGAGATATATCAAACATGATAGTGAAGATCCAGTCATAATTATTTTGAAGGCTCAGAAAACAAAAAGTAAACTAGATAAGTGTGTTTTTCATTAGCATCTCACTTGACGGTCAGTGATGCATAATCGAAGATGGTATCACACTAGCGCAAGAGTTAACTTTAGAAACAGGATATTTAAGACAACCAGCCATTATGTTTCCAATGCTGGCACTCGAGTCCGTCCGCGTTAGTGTAGTTTTTCTCTTTATAATTTAAAAAATTGGTTTTGGCTAAGAAGATGTTCGTACACACAAATGTTTGACCTGTCCGGAGACCAACTGCGCCATATGGCCAGTCTAAGATAGAAAGATATTCTCCTAAATCCATTACCACGTGAGGTGATATGGACGTGATTTCAATTTGGTTCATTTGATTTTCATAACGACATGAAGCGATCTGGGGCAATTCTACTATTTCACAACGTTCAACAAGCTATCTAACTGCTACTGCAGGTCGATTTTTATATATTACGAGTAGAGATTCTAGCGACTGCCCGCGACTTACTCCGCGTAGTAGGCTCGGCATTCGGTCTCACCATTACCTCCCATAGTTTCTTGGCTTTTCTTTCATAAGAACCTTCTCCTGACAATAATTAACACAACAAAAAAATGATTAGCGTGATTGTTCCATCCGTTCTCAAGTAATAGCGTGACCAGAAAATATAGGGATTCATTTTTATTTATATAGATAGATAAATATATATTAGACACTACTATATGAGTTAGCGTTGCGTTCATGATCTATCGACCATAATATAAAGTTTTGTTCGATCGCTGGCGTCAATAGAAACGTAAATGCAGCTGGACTGTTTTCAATAGCAAAACAGGAAACAATTCCGCTACGGTTCGATTACAGTTGGAACAGATTTAGTAGAATCGCCCCTGGTTGCTAAAGTCTCCCTACTACTAAACTAGTTCAAAGTTATAAGTTATTTATGTAAGTTATAGTATAATTAATAACTTAGTTGAGTTACACTGCAACGCCAGGTGTCCGACGAAGCCCAGTATCAAAGCGCATTTGATTACGACTCCACAGATCTATAGATGTAAATACTGGATGTGCCTACAACCTCCAAGTTTTATCTCAGTTTCTCGGCTATGTAAGCTCAGTTGGTAGTGGTCCTGTCTTGGAAGCTATCCTGTTGGGGCAAATAGGTATTTGAGTTAATGAGCAGATATGTTTGTTTTCGAATCATGAATAATGTGTTAGTTGGCAACCCAGCAAATATAAACTGGCAATAATAAGGTTTGCTAAGTGAACTCTTGAAAGTCTCTTCCGTTTTAGTGCTCGGTTCGATAAAACGTCATCCGTCATTGTTATGATAAAATGGGAAATCAACACAACCTGTAGCTTTCCCATTTTCTCAAGATAAGAGCCGTGATCAATGTGTGTTACTAGTCATCACTAGTAACACACATTGATAACACACTTATGGCACTGAAACGTGGTCTCTTACTTTGGGCCTCATAAGCAAGCTTGAAGTCGCACAACGAGCTATGGAGAGAGCTATGCTCAGAGTTTCTCTACGTGATCAAATCGGAAATGAGGAGATCCGTAGACGAACAAAAGTCCCCGACAAAGCCCAGAAGATAAGCCAGTTGAAGTGGCAGTGGGCCACATAGCACGCAGAACGGATGGCCGATGGGGCCGGAAGTTTATGTAGTGGAGACTACGGACCGGCAAGTGCAGCGTAGGTCATCGGCACGGTGGACTGACAACATGATAAAAGTAGCAGGACGACGTTAGATGCAGGCTGTTTCCAACCAGTCCTTTTGGGAATTTCTGGGGGAAGCATATGTTCAGCAGTGGACGTCCTGCGGCTGAAATGATGTTACAACCTCTCGGTTGGCAAATTGTTTTTTTAGCAATTCATTTTTTTTATTATCATATCGTCAACGTCACAATCGCCTACCTTTCTCTAAGGAAGATAATGATATTGTTGTTTTTTATTACGAAAACTGACGTGGTTTATACGTGTATATATACGTGTATATATGTGAATGTGGTTGAAATAGTTAGAAAGATCTGACTTATTACGTGAGTGAATCCCATTTATCGTTGATGTCCGTTGATGTTTTTAATTACGCTTAAGTGTAATGAGAGAAATCTAAGGGTGGTACTGTGGTATTTTCTATGAGTAGCCGTCCCACTTTTCCCGAACTTTGGTCATCTCAATTGGTCGTTGAATTAAGAAATACAAGTTCTGTAATACTCTCTGTGTGGTCCGAAATCATTTAAATACGTACGAAATGGCTGTCCGATCTCCGTTGCGATATCATCCATCAACGATAACATTTTTCATGTATTGCTTAGCTTTTTTACTGGATCAGTTTTTGAAGTGACAGCGACATTAATTAATATTAAAATGTAACCAAGCGTCTTTTTTGAGGGCCTTTGAAGGGTCAAAACCTAAGTCTCAATCCATTCGTCGATTTGCCGTAATAAAAATATTACATTAATTTTAGATTTGCGAATATCTGTGTATTTGTAAATATCTTTATGCTGAAACTGTTGAATTAATTTAAATGCTATTTGGAATGTGTAGGGTTTGTCTTTTATCTCAATTCTGAGGAAAAGTTTCCAAAGGTTCACAGTAATCTTTTTCTATACATAAGAACAAAAACAAAAGCCTGCTAAAGCTAGTATATTAGTTATGAAATAAACCCGGTTGTTTTGTCCTTATTTATTCTAATGGAACTCGTTACTTTGAACGCTATGTTGGAATCCTTTAAGTTCATATTTAAACTTCACATAATACTCTACTTGACTCTTGTTCTTGGTGTCTAAATAGTAATAGGAATTGAATAAATGTTAGTATATTACGGTTTCTAGAATTTTTCAACATAATTTGAGACATGGTCCTTGGAGCCGGATAATGCTATAATATTTTTTAAGTCATTAGGTAACGGTAAAAGCAAGCGGTCAGCGTGGTGTTTAGCAATAACTTATGCCTATAACAGATGCGTCACAAGTGACGGCCTGCACTGCGCCCGTAACCCTGACACATAAAGTTGGTAAGCCTCATGTGCCTGTAATTTCACCGGCAACCATAACTTCAACCCAAAAAAAATTTTGTTTTTTGTTTATATACGTATTTATTACGTATATTATATATGAAATAAATATAAATATAAAATTAAAATTGTTTAATTTGTATGCTAGTTATTGGTGTCGATTCTGTTGGTGTTCTCTCAACTAAAGATCTCTACGTTATGGTAGTTCTTATTCTGTCTGCGCTGGGGTCCACTTTGGTGTAGCACTTCTGAGTGGCAGCACTAAGGTTGGACATTTGTTCAATTGTATTTCGGGTAGATTAGTCGTCATATAAACTAGTGCTCGCCAAACTGGCGTAGAAATATCAGGGGTTGAATAGAATCCTGTTTTTGGAGATGTTATTCTTTATGTTGCATGAATTTGGATTTTACTGTTTTAGAGTAGGGACTACCCATAGATAAATGTTAGTATGCTAGAGTTTAGTTTATTGAACAAGTAGATCGTTACAGATAGCTATTTGTAGAAGTAAGTATACGGTTGTAGTATTCATTTGTTTTTTAATAATATAAGCGGTTGTAGTGTAAATCCACCGTGACGTCACAAACTGGCTCCAACGGAAGACCAGCGCTGGTTTAAACCAGCATTATGCTGAGTTGGGGACCATTTTATGACACACCAGTAAAATGTAATTCAACTTTCTTCTATGCTGCCGTCATAAATCAATTATGTTTCATTCATTTATTCAAATAGTTCTACTGATACTAGTGGTAATACGACTGTGAAAATTTCAGAAGTGTACAGATAAGAGAAGTTTAGCCACTTCCAGCAACTACAGATGATGTAGCGAGCCTCATAATAATTACTTATTATTATTAGTGATTCAAATATCGGTCATTGTAACCACACGGTGTATTCGACACACATTCACTTTCAGACGGTGGACGGCTACTAAAGTTGTAGATCTCATAGCAAAAATCGTAACTTATTGATAGCCTTGACATGCCCATACTTATTTTACTATTAGTCATTACGATAGTATGCTAAGGTAATACAAAATAATGGAAAATAATTAAAAACAAAACACTCAAATATTTAGTAAACCATTTGTTGATGGAAAAGTACCCAGAATTCTGGCATTGCAATTGCATGTTGAATACTCGTAGTTATGCTAATCATCATCTCAAATTTCTAAAAGGACCGGCTGGAAGCGGTCTGCATCCAACGTCATTCAGCTACCTTTTTAGATTTAAGTATTTATTTTTTTAGATCATCGGTCCACCTTGGTGGTGGACGACCCACGCTGTGTCCGTGGTCTCCTCTCCAGAACCTACCTGCTCCATTAGCCATCTGTTCTACGTGCTTTGTGCCCTGCCCACTGCTACTTCGACTGGCTTATCTTCTGAGCTATGTAGGTGACTTTAGTTCGTCTAAAGATCTCCTTATTTCTGATTCGATTACGTAGAGAAACCCCGAGCGAGTTATGATAATGTTTGTGCTTGATATGAGCCAGCATTCTGGGCACTTGATGCTTCAACAGAAATAAATAACAAAAAATAAACAAGAATCCATACTACTTTTTATAATGGTAGTAATATTGACAGCCCCATTCGTATTCGGTTTGGGGGCGCTAAGTCCTGCACTGACGTCCCGCTTGGGGTGTTTCGTGCATCTTGGGGTGTTTCAATAAAAATGGTCGGGGTCAATATTTGTAAAATGTTTGTTTTCGGGTCTTGGACGGGTGTGTCTGTGTCCATGCATCCCGAAATACTGGAAAACCTTATACGGAGATGCGAGTGTGTAAACGTCATTAAGCTAGTAGTTCTGCGAACAGTAGACCTCGCGATCACAGTCTTATCAGCGGCAATTTATCGCAATACTTCACAACCTATTATCTTGGAAACCACATGACCAATTATGCTTATATTTGAAATTCCTCTTTAAAGTCAGGTACCTAATATGTGTACCAAATTTTATCAAAATCGGACGGTAAATAGCGCCCCAGCAAACTTCCTCACTTTTTAGAAAAACTGCTACAAATCAAAAATCGCCGACAACATAAAAAAAATATTGAATAGTAGAACTTGTATACCATGTTACGTTAAGATTGGTTGATAAATCGGACCTGTACAGGAAGACGTACAAACAACCTAGTTAACATACCGACAGGTAAAGTCAATTTGGCCAGTGACGCTTCGCTCGCTCGGTCATTTAATTTGTACAGACGGACGGTGTAGGCTTAGGAATAACATCCCGTAGTCATGTAGGGTACCCTCACTCACACTTATGCTCTCGAACAAGTAGCTCTACCAAAGGCATAATACGTCAGTCACCTTACCACAAGCCATACTTTAAAATACGTTTCTCAACCACATAACGAGATTTCATAATACAAAATTACGTATTGCAGCCCAAATTGAGTTATTAAAAGTAATTTGTTTCGTTAATTTTAAGGTTATTTTGGCCTTCGTGATCGTCAGTTGTAGGGCAATGGAGTTTGGGAAATGACAGCTTAAAACGGAAGCTATGTGATGGCTGGGGACGTAACTTTTTCTTAGATTGGATCTATGAAGAAATAATGTCAGGAAGCATAACTCAGAACAAATTCCACACAAAAAGTGGTCCTTCAAATCAAAACGACGTATGATTCCAAATACGAATTACTTCCGAGGTTACAAAAAGACATGTTTGGTGATTGGTTTAAATTTCAGAAGGAAAGCAGGGATTGGTCCACGCGCGTGCCGCAACGTCTACTATGACAGCTGAGTCATAGCGGCGTGAACGATGTTATTGATTTAGCACGACTTTTATTGGGTCATTTTTTTGAGGCAGTTACTCTTCCTGATATTATTTCTTCGTAGGATTGGATTCATATATATTTTGTTACTACATAGGAGTATATAAATATATTTTTGTAAGATATATTTTTATATCTTTTTCGTTTTTGTGTACATCAGATGTATGGAAACCTTTTTTATCCATCAACTACCTACGTTTTATGGGAATTCTTTTTATCTGAGAATTTTATGTTTGCGCCTGTGTGCGTGCCGAGGCAAGTAAATACAGCACACATAGCGAATTTGTAACGCTTTAGTTTGAGTTTTAAGACGACGTTTTTGGAAATATCTTCCATAGGTAATTCTAAGTATAAAAGTCTCAATGCTTTATTATTATAAATACAGAATACGACTAGAGACCCTTTTATTTTTCAATATCATATGAATATATTATATATTATATAATAATACCTAAAATATGAGAATATGATCATTGGTACCCTTTTTCCCTTTGATTCCTTGTGTTGCGAGAGGCACGGACACACAATAACATTGCATAGCGTGTACTTGTCCATACTAAAAAAAAACTCCTTTCTACCTCTTAACGTTGTCTGATTTCAGTTCTGATTTTTTCCGACTTTTTAAGTTTTACAAATAAAGTAATTTATATTACTTTGAAATACTAAAAAAATCAAAACGTATACAGGCATAGCAAACAATGTGTTAATTGCATGAAAAAAAAAAACACCGAAATCGGACAATGTTAAGAGGTAGAAAAGAGTTTTTCTTTTCTACCGACTTCCAAAAAGAGTCTCAATTCGACTGTTTTTTTTTTCAATATTTGTTACCTCATAACTTTCAATAGGGTGAACCGATTCTCAAAAGCTTTTGTTAGTAAGCTGGTGGTGCCCGTGTGGTCCCATTTAAATTTCATCAAATTCTGTCCAGTAGTTTTTGAGATACATTCCAATTACAGAATAGAATGGAAGTCTGTATTACATTTTTCAAATTGTACTTGGATCCAAAGAACCACGCGCTTCGAAGGCAGCGCCATCATATCGCATCCCTGTCGAAACATAATACAAATTATATTCGGGTCCAAGACATAAAGTTAGGCTACATGATTGTAGAACGAATTATAGGCACATGATCTTTTATTATATTGATTGACGTTTTGATAAACTTGAAACAAAACTACTAATTAGTAATTTAACTTCATACAATAGCAAGGAGATTTAAAACAATAATGTCTTTTACTAAAATCGGCACAGAGTAATCCGTGGAGACCTTCACAATTAATTTAAACAATGCAACACATTTTAGGGTACAAGTAACAGCTAACTTAGTAACTGAACTTAAACTACAGTAAAAGCAATATCTAATACAATCGTATATATATATATCACTATTTTCTTAAATTTTAAATAATCATTATTAACCGGCTAAACACTCACGTAAGAGATCGAATATGACGATACGTCGTCGAATCTTTAAAACCTTACCAAAAAATAAAATGATAATACAAAATTGATACCTAACGCAACTATCATTTTTATAATATAATGTATTATTAATGACTAGCCAACCTAACAAACCTAAGAAGTATTTTGATTCCTCTACTTCTTTTTAAGGTAAACGAAGAAGAAGAAAATATATTTTTTGTAAGAACTCTTCGCAGATGCGCAAACGATAATCTTTCACCAAATCCAAATCGTAAGCCGATAAATGGTAGAGAGAAACACATAGAATACGAACGTAAAAATAATTATTTTTATGATTATATTTATGAGTATTAACGAATGAAATGTGAACTTGAACCTTAGAGTGGTTGTGAACGTGTGTCGAGAGAGTGCAAGGGCTGATGAGAGGAAAGGAGATAGGCGATAGAGGCCTGGCAGTGTGCGTATAAGCTGACAAAAGAACGGCGTTGATTATTTGTATAAAATAAGAGACATGAAACTGTATGTGAAAATAAAATATCAATATGTAATTCATATTTTAAGTACTTATAACTATTAACTAATTTTAAGCTACTTAGGTATAAAGTTTTTTATTAGATAAAATCTGTCCTTTTCATAAAACTAATGTTTAAATTGTTAACGACTTATGGATATAAACCAGATGCTACAGTATTTCAGTAAGAAGAAATACAATGACTTCCGTAGGTATTTACGTATTTATAAATACGTAAATACCTACGGCATATTAAGGTAGAATAAAAACTTGTAAACGTCATGCGTCTCTATTCCTTTCACTGCTTACTTTTAAAGTAAGTTCTTATTTGAGACATCATTATAAATTCAAAACAATAAAAGCAGTTGTACTAGACATTGGAATGACCATTCATTAAGCCAGGTCACGAGTTGTTCCGAGGGTCCGAAAATTTAATTGTGTTGTCCTATTCGATAAGTAGAGCTAGAAATCTGTTACTTATACTCGTACTATTCAAAACTCCTTACCACGAAAACAAAAAGTTTGGCAATTCCTACCTCTGCCGTGTAAGTAAGTTGTGGCATGCTCTGCCGGTGTACGTATTTCCTTGCAGCCATGACCCTGGGTCTTTCAAATGGGGAGTGAAAAAGCATCTCGGTTGGCCAGTATAGGAGTGGCGATGAATGCAGCTTACGGCTGTATTAATGGTCGTCGCTTCTTGATTCCATCTCCACTATCCATCGAGTTACTTTGACGAACCATTATTAAACAAGTTATATAAAACAACAAAAAAACGATTTGAAAAATTTGAAACAACCTTCCATTATATTCAGTTATTGGAGTGTAACTCAAAAACTGCTGGGCCGAATTTAATGAAATTTAAATGGGACCACTCGGGAAGCACCAGTTATTGGAGTGTAACTCATAAACTTCTTGATCGAATTTAATGAAATTTAAATGGGACCACCTCAGAATTATACTATTTCAAATAAACAAAAATATTATGAGAATTGGTCCACAAATGGGGGAGAAATCGGTGAACATACATAAAAAACATACTCAGTATCGAAATAGAACCTTCTCCTTTTTTTAAGTCGATTAATTATGGTTAAGGCACGGCCGAACCCTTATTTTAAAACAATTTACGATGCTTTACATAAGGTTGAGAATTGCTTATCAGATTGGACGAATTAATGCGAAGATTCAATTGAGTAGGTGCTTTTATATATATTTCATACAATCAAATGATTAAATTTTAATTAAAAAGGAGTCCATAGTTCACTTGTAAATTTTATTGGGAATTGGAATATGATACATTAATTGAAATGTATTTGCCCATAATTTAATACTATGCTTTTTCCCACGAGCCACGTAAGAAAAATTGCAAAATTTAGAAATGTTGCCGTATATTGGCTCCCATACTTCATAAGAACGTATATTCAATTTACACTACGTTTTTTTCGAACTTCGGTTATTAGGTTTAACCGTCGAGCGTGTTTTCGCGAAGTCGAATCATGAAATTTGGTCGTAATCAACACTCGCCTTAAGCTGTATAGCATACTTCTAGTTTGTTTTCTTTTCCGCGCCTCAGAACACACAGCAATACAAAACCAAACAGTAGCTGTATCGAGTTCACATCGAGCACAATCTACTTTCGTTCGGTCCCGACCGTCTGGCCTCCTTGCATTAATCGTCTGTAGGCGTGTGGAACCCAATACTCTGGTTGACCCAATGAGATGTGCAAATGATTGAAGGATTAATTGCTTTGTGTGTAAAAGTGTTCTGGATTTCTTATAAAAGAGATATCAATATGGTCACATATCAATATGTGTACTACGTACAGACGGGAAATAATTAATATATAATAATTAATAATTGATAATTAAATTAATAATTGATGATTAATAATTAATAATTAAATTAATAATAAATAATTAATTAATTATTATATATTAATTATTTCCCGTCTGTACGTAGTACACATATTGATATGTGACCATATTGATATATCTTTATAAGAAATCCAGAACACTTTCACACACAAAGCATTAAATATTAATAATTAATTAATTATTAATATAATAATATAATAATATAATAATAATTAATAATTAATAATTAATAATTAATAATTAATAATTAATAATTAATAATTAATAATTAATAATTAATAATTAATAATTAATAATTAATAATTAATAATTAATAATTAATAATTAATAATTAATAATTAATAATTAATAATTAATAATTAATAATTAATAATTAATAATTAATAATTAATAATTAATAATTAATAATTAATAATTAATAATTAATAATTAATAATTAATAATTAATAATTAATAATTAATAATTAATAATTAATAATTAATAATTAATAATTAATAATTAATAATTAATAATTAATAATTAATAATTAATACACAAACTCAACAAACCAGAGCAGGGTTTCTCAAAGTGGGGTACTTACATCTGACGGCAAGGGGTTCGCGACAAGGTTTACGTAATGGTGGTTTGATGATTGTAATAATTGAAAAAATAAGTGGTAATTTAAACTTACATATCGATAGTTGAAATCACGATGATGATTCAATAAGAGATATCACTATCGTAGCGCTATTTTCTTATGTTTTTCTCTTAGTTACTAACCGACTTAAAAAGGCGAAAGTTCTCAATGTTGTTTTGTATGTTTGAAATGCGATTACTCTGCCAATAATGAATTGAGATTAATGATTCTGCTTTGTTGGGTAGGCCATACTTCAGAGGTGGTCCCATACAAATATTATCAAAATTGATTCAGCACCTTTTATCAAAAACACCCATTAAATATATTACTCAATTTAATCGGTTGTGAGTAGGCAGCGCCTGTATTAAGGTAACCTGATGACTGGTATACATACTTATATGCATTAACACTCACAGACAGCTCAAACAGACATGTACATGTACACAAATGTTTGACCTGTCCGGGGATCGAACCCGGGACCAGCGGCTCAGAAGGCAGAGGTCTACCAATTGCTCCAACCGGCCTGTCGGCCTGTTATACTCGTATTGCCTGCACCGAAAGATGGTTGCAATAAGATTCTTGAATCAAGTATAAGTATACTGCGCTCCGCAGTTTCCCCGCGTGGTGATAGATGATTAATCAAAATATGAAGCCTAAGTTCATCAGAGTTAATTAGGATTCCAATGTTGAAAGATATTTTTAAATGGGTCTAGTAGTTTTTTAGTTTATTCGTTATAGTGATGGATGTATGATTATGATGAAACAAAATAAAAGCCAATATTCATCAGAGATAAAGGATTCCAATGGTGAAATAATTTTTGAAATCGGTCTCTTAGTTTTTGAGTTTATTTGTTATAGTGATGGATGTATGATTATGATGAAACAAAATATATAGCCCATTTTAATCAGAGATAATGTAGCATTCTAATAATGAAAAGATTTCAAATCGATCCAGGAGTTTCGGAGCCAATCAAAACAGACAAATCTTTCCTCATTATAATATTATAGCATAGAAGTATAGATAGAACCCAAAAGACCTTTAAAACAGCATAAAAATGTATACCAAAGTACTATAGAGTGTGTACTTTGAATACAAGTAGGTATAAACATACCAGGTATGGTTAAGTACGAGTACCAGTCCGCCCACCAACCTTTGTATATGGAAACTTGGTATAATCGTGTAAAAACTTGATTTCTAGAATTGTCGGATTACTATCCGGTAGTACTCAAGTATGTGATTTTTATTGTTAAGGGAATCATGAAATCAAGGAATGACTTGCCCAACAATTGATCATATTTAGGGAAGAAGCACTATATACTTATAGAAACATTTTTAAAATAGTGCTATAAACATATGTAATAAAACTTATTTCACTAAAATACAACTGAATAACGTATTCATTCAGAGCAGTATGTCTACCATGAGCTTACCAAATTGACATCAATCGATGCTCGGTATCGAATGTCGCGAAATAATGTATGAAAACATGAACAGTGCCACTTTGGGTTCGATTTTAGAACTAAAATTGATAGCGAGTACGCCAATCACAAGCATAATAGGTAGACGAGATCGAGTATCGACTATAGATGGCATTTATGTTGCCAACTCATGGCAGAGCTATAGACCGGTCTCCGCAGACAGCACCCGTTCACGAGTTGACGCATGTGGCAGCCATCGCCTTCCTGAACCATATTTAAGGGAACATTGCGAGTCACCACACGACGCCGTGAGCACGACTGCTTCGAAGGGCAATTCGGGCAATACCTACCCATAACATTTTTTTGTTCTTTCTATGTGGATAGGCTTTTTTAGACCTGACAAAGGCGTAAGGAAACTTACTCTAAACATAGAGGAAGAATCACCCACATCCCATTTCAGTAGGGGCTCCATCATCACGCTATTTATATTGCATCAAAGGTCGCACGGCCAGACACAATAGAAATTTCATTGTTATAATAACATCGACCCATGACGGTATAATCTATTTAGTTTTAACGAGCTATACCCGTGAACTCCGTTTCGCCTTAGAAATAGCTGTCCCATATGGTCTATCCCGCGGGTTAATATTCTCAATAATAATAAAATATAGCACATACTACGGAATAATGTAGCTTTCCATAGGTGAAATATTTTTTTGAATCGGCTTAGTAGTTTTTGAGTGTATCCATTACTTACAATTTTAGAAGGAATAAAATCTTTCCTCTTTATAATATTGCCATTCATATTCTTAATCAAAGCACTGGAATATAGCTCATGGTAACTCCGGAATAATGTAGCTTTCCATAAGTGAAAGATTTTTTGAATCAGCTTAGTAGTTTTTGAGTGTATCCGTTACTTAAAATTTTAGAAGGAATAAAATCTTTCCTCTTTATAATATTGCCATTCATATTCTTAATCAAAGCACTTCAATATAGCGCATGCTTACTCCGGAATAATGTAGCTTTCCATAAGTGAAAGATTTTTTGAATCAGCTTAGTAGTTTTTGAGTGTATCCGTTACTTACAATTTTAGAAATAATAAAATCTTTCCTCTTTACAATATTGCAATCAATATCCTAAATCAAAGCACTGGAATATAGCTCATGTTAACTCCGGAATAATGTAGCTTTCCATAAGTGAAAGATTTTTTGAATCAGCTTAGTAGTTTTTGAGTGTATCCGTTACTTACAATTTTAGAAGGAATAAAATCTTTCCTCTTTATAATATTGCCATCCATATCCTTAATCAAAGCACTTCAATATAGCGCATGCTTACTCCTGAATAATGTAGCTTTCCATAGGTGAAAGATTTTTTGAATCAGCTTAGTAGCTTTTGAGTGTATCCGTTACTTACAATTTTAGAAGGAATAAAATCTTTCCTCTTTATAATATTGCCATCCATATCCTTAATCAAAGCACTTCAATATAGCGCATGCTTACTCCTGAATAATGTAGCTTTCCATAGGTGAAAGATTTTTTGAATCAGCTTAGTAGTTTTTGAGTGTATCCATTACTTACAATTTTAGAAGGAATAAAATCTTTCCTCTTTACAATATTTCAATCCATATCCTAAATCAAAGCACTGGAATATAGCTCATGGTAACTCCGGAATAATGTAGCTTTACATAGGTGAAATAGTTTTTAAACTCGGTAAAGTAGTTTGTGATTTTATCCATTACATACAATATCACAATCAAATCATTCCTCTTTAAAATATTGCTGCCATCCATATCCTTATTCAAAGCACTGGGAATATCCGGTTGGCTAATTACGATCAAATGGACACAACAAGCTACTAATCCATTAAGTACCATCACTGATAAGCATCTCGTCACCTTTCCCACTGTAATATATCGACAGGCATATCTGCACGTCCATCGCAAGGTCGCCACCATCACGCTTTGTCATTCGAGAGGGGAGTAGACTTGATGCCGGCCCACTGGTTTTCAGCACGACTGGTCAGATTGGCCAGAACAATTGAACTTTCTCAAGATGCTTGACAGGCTTTGATAGCATCTGTCGGTAATAAGGTGGTGAGGTTTCAACACTGTCCCAGGTTTGTCACGAGTAACCTTGGTCTGTATTCAGTTGTAATACAGTCAGGTACTCTATAACATGATTTGGTTACACCCCTCTGCATATTGACAGACCTGTTAGCCCAGCCGGTCTTCGAAGCTTGGGCTCCTAGAATGGCACGTTTAACATTGAACGTCCTTTATCTCAAAAAGTATGGACATTCGTAAAAAAAATTAGAAACAAAAGTTGTAGAGAAGAAACTGATCTTTAAAAATGGATAGCACTTTACTGATTAATCCAATATTTTAAGAGTTATCGGCTGAGATAGAAAAAACTGAGTCATTAAATGGGCCACAGATCGAAAACGGTAAGTTATACGAAAAAGTTTTCGAGCAATAAAAGATGCGTAATTTTATTTTCTACAACAATGAACTCAATAACTGTTGGCCTAAAGTGCATAGTTTCCGAGATATTGGCCAAAAGTTTTTATCAAGATGGCACATTTAGCTCCACCTGGTTCTGACAGCATTTTGTGATTTTATGCTCAGTAAGTGACCCTAAACCTTATAAAAACATGCGGGCAGTCTTTGGGGACTGCCAGTAGAAGTGAAAACTATTCGAATTATTTTTAAGACACACAATCAACAACAATAGGTAGTCATGGAAACCATTATCGCGCCTAAAGAATTTTTCACATTAAATCTACATTATCTATGATAACGCGTTTGGAGACTGACGATGACGCGAGTTCCTTGATTTTTGATCATTTAAAAAGTGCTCAACGCGCCTAATTCTTTAGGTTTAGGTAAGTTTTCACTACACGCACAACACATTTTGGAAGATTGGAAATTTAGTGCGAGGTTGAATTCTATTTTAACAAACTTGTCATATTTTGGACACAAAATAACTAATAGTAGAGATTGAGTCTCAAAGCAATAAGATATGTATTATTAGAAGTTTAGAGAGAAAAAATGTTTCCGGACCTCGGAAACATTTGACGATATAACTCGCCCTTAATAGTTTCCCCAAGCCAGTTTACTGCTTCCAATTTTTTATTCTGAATAATTTTTGAACCCGAGTATTATGTTCATAAGTACATATTAAGTAAAACTTTTTTGAAATAAACATTTTTGCATGTGCGAGACAAACAAATGGCCAACAATGAATAATTGAGGCAAAAGAATTCTTTACTTTCGCTATTTTGTCATAATAAGTCATAACTATTGGTTGAATTTTTATAGCTCACCACTAACTTATACATCTCTGATGGAAAGGCAGCCTAAACATAGGTCTGTAAATAATTGAGTTCATTTGTTCTAAGTCTAGATTATTTATGTTTTGGGAACATAGACATGCTGTGTCTAACTCCTAGATAAAAATACCTAGAAAAGTTGTTTTATTTATATAGCTACAAGTTTTGGGACAGAATAACCAAGTCCCCAGAGGATAGTTAAGCCTTTCAGGTGATTCCCACTTGGTGCCCGGGTGATGCCAATCAGCTTATTT
The DNA here is from genome assembly GCA_917880725.1 of Selenia dentaria. Lineage (NCBI taxonomy): Eukaryota > Metazoa > Arthropoda > Insecta > Lepidoptera > Geometridae > Selenia > Selenia dentaria. The sequence continues at coordinate 23,323,623 of OU862898.1, forward strand.
TAGGTAAGACTGGCTTGCAAGTGTGCATCTAGTTGGGCACCACTGCAATGGGACACATTAGACATAAAGTCTAGCATACATAGCATCTGTAGCAAGTGAAATTAAGGATTGCATGTGACTATATGACTTTTTGTCTCTGAGTGACAAGCACAGACCAGTTCATGTTGAACATTGAAGTAAATAACTCCCAGTTACATGTAGCACTATCATGGTCAGACAAAACGTTTTCCATCAGCCGTCAGGTAAACAAATTGCCTCTCTCGTCTCTTACTTTTGACGTGATAGCGTCTTATAAATCGATGGACGCCGGCTGCACGCACGAAAAAATATGACTCTTTGTCGCGTTACGTTGTCACGTTAGCAGAGCGTCTATAGTGATCGGCCTAAGCGTTCGGCTTGTCTTATGACGGTATCACCTAAAGTTATAGTCCGTAAACCGACTGTACAGATAACCATTTTTAGCTTACTTACTAATAGAACTAGTATAGTATAGAACTAGTATAGAAAACAACTGTTTTAATAATAATAATAATATAAATAAAAACATCTATGACCCATAATATGCCTATGTTAAAATAATGACCCCATAATTCACATTACTAACCGACTGCCACATAAAGCGTGAACTTCAGACAATTAATGACATCATAACGATTTGATATAGTAACTTCCTTGTGTAGCTCTTCTCGAATTAGTCATGCGTTTTATTTTTTTGGACGAGTCAGGTTAAGGTGTCTGACCTTCATGGTTCATTTTTTGTTCACACGAGGACTGCGAACTTGGGAATTATTACACGGTGAATTATGAATTATTATTGGCATTTCTGCAGTAGTTGATTACATCCGTGTTAAACGATGTAGAAGAAGCTCTTTTCAACCGACTTACAAAAAGGAGAAGGTTCTAATTTTACAGTTATTTTATATGTATTTACCTCAGAGCTTTTCATTAACCGATTTTGATGATTCCGTTTTTATTTGAATGTTGGTGCTTCTCATGTACCATTTAAATGTGATCAAGATCAGACTAGCGGTATTTTTGATAATAATTTATTATCAATACTAGCTCTTTAAATTTTGAAGATCTTCCATATTATGAATGGAAGTCAGTATTTTTTTTTTCAAACTGTATACGCTTTTTACCCTTTATATTGAAATTTATATACCACAATAAAACGATAATATGTATATTTTTTTGTTATTATCGAGCGCTTTCGAGAAATAATATTTCTAATGTTATTTGGGCAATAATATAAAAGGTACAAGATTAATTTAAACAAAAAAAATAAGCAAAAAAATTGTGGAGTATAAAAATAATAATTAATATTTCTTCCAGGTCGATTAAGAGAACATTACATCCGTATCACGGTAATAAGCATTACCGTGACAAAGTTACTAAGTATTTCTTAATCATTATTATATTCAATTTATTATATTGTTCAAAAAGAGAAAGAATTTGAAGAAAATTGGTAAAAAAAATTGGTAAGAAAAAGAGACAGAGAGAGATAGAAATTACCATATGTTTAAGAACTCCTGATACAGATAAAAATAAATGGTTTTAGGTACACTATTGTACATTATGATTTTATGATTAGAGTTGAGTAGCTTATCAGTGTTTCTTTCAGTTTCTAATATAAAATATTCACAGAACTGCGACTAAGTAAAATGATATTTGTTAGTATGTTAATTAACTAATAAGATTGAATGACATTTGATGTAAGTATAGATTCTTTAGAATCTGGAATAATAAATATCTTCAGAAATAGCTGATTTAGCCGCGAAACATAAATCTACTCGTTAAGTTTTTTAATAAATAAATCAAAATTGCACACAATGTGTTGCTAGGACTATTTATTTATATCCAGATCTAAAATCGGCATTATAGTTACGCAATACAGCTTTTCTCAAGCTTTAACTATTGAAAGTGGCAGTAAAATAATTAACTTAAAAAACACATGTAAAAACTTGCATTGTATCCGCTTCAACAGTTTTTACCGACCATTGTATAATTTTATTAATACATCCAAGTTTTTCAACCAATTTTACGACTACTAATTGATCAAGTCCCGACTTTATGGAATCAATCGGTAACCGTCCATATTTTTTATTTATTTTTCCTTTTATTAATATGATAATAGCTCACGATTTCAAACGCAAATGGTAGGAAAAAATATATTAATAATAACAATTTAATTATTTACATAAAAAGTCCAGTTTTTTTGGTTTATATTTACGGTAGTGAACCGGTGGATGTGTTTTTTCATGTAATGCGTGAGGGTGTTTTTTTATTAATTAATTACATCAATTTATTAATAATTTACTACCGGTATGATTCTTTACATTGGTACAGTGAACATCATGCACGATATACAAACAAGTTTTAAAGTCATAACGTGGCATATTTTACCTACTATAAAAACAAACAATTAAAAACTACGATTGACTGGCTGGTTGGCGTAGTTGGTAGCAATCCTAAAGCCGCTGGTCCCGGGTTCGATCCCCGGACAGGTCTAACATTTGGGTGCATGAACATATTATCTGTTTGACCTGTGTCTGGGTGTGCATTACAGGTGACAGAAACAAGGGAGATATGAGAATCACGTATTTGTTATCCAGTCATTTACAAAGGCATAAGTGGGGCTGTAGCCAACACTTAAAGGCCTGTTTGGTATAAGAATACAAAGTAGTATATAAACAGAAACATTTTGATGGAAATGGGTAAAATGGCAAGGCTATTGATATATACTATCTAGTGATAACGGAGATAGTGGGCTATAGACAAGACTACGGCACCTGCCAATTTCAGTCTCAAAAAACGAACAGCGGTACAGGCTTTATAAAATAATCAGGTAGCTTGGAGCGATTATAGCCATGGCCACGGGTTCGATCCCCACCGCAGGCTTGAGCTGTTGGTGATGGCAACATCGGGATGAAATCCACAGCATAGTGGTAAGGCACTTCTGGCATAGCGAATTAGTATTTATTACACATATGTGTTTAAGTTTGAAAATGTAAGTTTAAAAATCTGTCACCAAGCACCTAACAGTGTGTTCCGGTAGCTGATGTACTTGAGAGCCACGAGCTATACTAGGTGTAGTGTGATACCACCCGCATCATCACTGTCCATCAAGAGGTCATCTATCAAACCCAAAAAAGTCCTACAGGCAATAATGAAATCCTAAATATCAGAACAAAGTAGTCAGTATGTTGATAATGTATTGAGGCATTAGGCTTCGATTATATATACACGCATTAGGATTATCAGTAGTTCAAAAACCCTGGTATTAAGGTTAAGGTCGAAGGCCACATTATAATAGTCAAAAATAAACTAAAAACGAAACCAAAAACGTGAACAAAGCTCCGCATCACCAAGGTTATGTCATTCAATAGAAAACCGACGTTAATCTTTCCTCGCATTAGTGTTAAATAAATAGGTGATGAAGTAAATCGGTTCTTATTCGACCTTCGTCTTTGTTTGGTGCTAATGGTCTTTTTGTGAAGATAATAGCATTATCTTTAAGTTTACAGGCTTCCCAAGCCGAATTAGTATCGTCAACTAATCAGCTTTATGTGGCCCGACGCAAATATCGAAGGAATTACATATAACATCATTGGGAATCATTGAAACAACGTTCATCTTGGTGCGTGGTTTGAATTCTTTCTTTACATTCTTTCTTTATTGGATTTAAATTTAAATAACAGTAAATAGAATGGGTTTCTTACATATCCGAGAACTTTTAATTACCAAGGGAACAAAGAACTTATACCATTCATCCATGTTAGAGCAATAAATATAATGAAAAAACTTTATTCACTTAAAATTATAACGAATTTCCGCCAACGTTATAAATGTTGCAAACAATACTATATTATTATAAATAGATCATCGTAACTGCATATTAAATGCTTTGTTTTACAAATAATATAATTATTATGATTTATATGTGTACCTATAATAATTAATGGGGGATCCCAATAATCTATCTATCCACGGTTTTTTCCTTACTACCGATAGAAATTTGACATAACGTCCATACAAATAGTGTCAAATATCTATCTCTAGTAAGGTAAACCGGCGAGAATTAGATTATTGGGACCGGCCATAAGTAAGTTAGCCGAGAATCGTTACAATGTGTGGCCGTCAATCACAAAACTATTAGTCGTTTAAGTAAGGCGGCCAATTCCGTTAACGAATCCAAACTTTTGTGTTGTCTAACAGCCGTGCGATTATCTAATGATTCATCGAGGAGCTCGTCGACGAGCTTACCGATGTCAAATACTTTATGAGATATCTCCGATATCGGCCTTGTACACAAGGTTGTTTTTCCAACGTTTCTAGTCGTCTCGTCATTTGTTTCACGGTTGTTGTCAAAGATGCAACGATGTTTACTCTTACGGCCGTTTTCAATAACCTATCTATCGCCGGTTTACCTTACTAGAGATAGATATTTGACACTATTTGTATGGACGTTATGTCAAATTTCTATCTCTAGTAAGGAAAACCATGGATAGATAGAATATTGAAAACGGCCGTTAGAGAATCGCACGGCAGTAGGTATATGTGGTACCTATCTTTGAAAATGCACCAGGCTGAATTGGCCGTTATGCCCAGCATGACGGCTAATAATGAATATTTCATTATAACTCATACTTTATTATGATTTGATAAAATATTTAATTACGTATTTTAATAGGTACTCGTATAAAGTTCTTTTTCATATTGGTTTATGTATCAGTACTTAGTAATTTTTAATTTGTTGGTTTATGTATCATTTATATTATAGTGTTTGATGAGTATTGAAAAAGAAGCTCTAAATGGAAAATTTTAATAAGGTTGTATGACTTTTTTTCTCAATACTCTAGAGTACTACAAATTCGTTAGATAAATTTTTTACGTTACATTATTTCTTGATAATAAAATGCAAAAGGGAGAAAAGCTGGTTACGTAAAACTTTTATGATATCAATCAAACTAAGCAACAAAATATAAATTTAAAAACAACAGCGCCTGTTGCAAAAGTCATAAAAAATAATAAATATTTTGCCTTTGTATCTATGTTCTACATTTATGCACAAATATATAATACCAACTAATAATAAAACACTCAAAAAACCAGGTAATTTTGGAAAGAAACCAAACTACATTTGTCCTACATTCATATACTTAATATAATAAATAATAAAAGACTCAAATAACCAGTTAATTTTGAAAAGAAACCAAACTACTTTTGTCCTACATTCATATAATATAATACCAACTAATAATAAAACACTCTAATAACCAGTTATGTTTGGAAGGAAACCAAACTACTTTTGTCCTACATTCATATAATATAATACCAACTAATAATAAAACACTCAAATAACCAGTTAATTTTGAAATAGAAACCAAACTACATTTGTAAGACTAAACTACCCGCCAATATTTTAGATAACAGTGGGCCTACCCCCATAGAGATCTACGAACATTTTCGGAACTAGCCAAATTACGATGATATTCATTCGTGCATTTTCCTGTGGTTGACAACCTTCTGTGAGCTTAGCACAATTTACGCAAGCGTAACGTAATTGTATCGTACAAATTCAAATTCAAATATCTTTATTGCATATACATAACAATAACGGATGAAACATAAAATTGAAATTCCTGTGAGACCCCGTAAGGGCACTGCGACTTAAGAGAGGGGTACATTACTTATTTGAACCTCTATAAGTATAATACTAAGTTGACGTATACTATCGTAAACTATCATTTATCTAGTACAATTGTGGCACAGATAACTCATAGTTTGTTTGTACTATATACTAATTAAACATAAAAGCCGCATCATGTTATTCTTAAGACACTTTCTACAAACTCTCCTTTGACTATGCAAGGCCGTTCCTTGTAAATGATGAATGGCTTGTAAACAAACGCCTTTCTAAACAAAAACCTTATTGACATTACACTTTTATAACTTTGTTAATGCGTCCTAATGACAACTAATTAAGAGAAAGCCGAAATGATGTAAACACTGAGCTAATATTACTACGACGGGAACAAGTCCAATAATCTTGGTTTTGTAAAAATTTTTAGATTTCTGTTTCTTCGGCGATTTTCCAAAAAATGAAACGAAAAAAAAACTTGCGACTGCCCGCGACTCCGTTCGCTTAGTAAGCTCGGCATTTGGCCTCGCCATAACCTTCCATGTTTTCTTGGTTTTTCTTTCAGAAGATTCATAAAACTAAACTTGTCAAAAAGGTTATTACAAAATTTCGGATTACTTGGAGGATAAAACAGCTTGATACTGATCACTCCAGGATCTATCTACTCTTGTATTACCATGTCAAAGTGAAGCGTGTCTTGCCCTACTGATTATTTTATTACTGATGCCATTATTATGGTCTCTTTTGTAAGGCAACACACTGGTGCTAAAAATAAACGATCATTTGTTATATACATTAAGAAATTGGTGATACAAAAAATTAAAAAAGACAAGCCCGCTGAGTTTCTTGCCGGATCTTCTCAGTCGTGGTCGCGTTCCGATCCGGTAGTCGATTTAAGAAATAATAAATAGAATATGACAATTTGTAAGTGCCCTCGTAGGCCTATACAGAATAAACATTGTAAACATTTATATAAAAAGAATGGCCCCGAGTTTCTTGCTTCTCGGTAGGCTCTATATATTTTGGAACGCGGCGGTAGAATCTTTAAAGTACATTATAATGAAAAATTTATATTAATAAGTGCGTCTTTGATGCCTAAATTGAATAAATTTTGACTTTGACTTTGAAACGATTTCATTTCTTCTGACAAAAACGAACACAACAAAAAGAGCTAGCGAGATTATTCCAGCCATTCTCAAGTTATAGCGTCACCAGGAGAAAAGGGATCATTTTGTACATAGATCACCTGCTCACTAAAATTCCACGAGAATCGGTTGAGAAATGCGTCCTGTAGAGGAGATCAGTCGGACATACGAAAGCATTTTCCCAAGTTATGGCAGAGACGCTTCGCTCCCGCTCGGTCAAATAATAGGTAACGCATTTTTTGTGGGGATTTCACACTCGTAGTTTTCAATTGGCGGAAGTAAGTTTTGTCTGTTAATATTTTCATGTATGTAGTGTTGTCGCACTCGTTTTAAACGTACTCGCAATCAGTTTTTGAACGAAGCGCTTTCTAAACGAAGCTCTTTACGAACGAAGCGGATGTGACGTCAATACCACGTGACTATGGCGAGGCGGAGCAGGAACGGCGAGCAAAAACACTTTTCCACTGGCGGTCGTTGAAGACACTTTTAGCTGTAGCTACGTTCTTGTTCATAATATATACAACATAATTATAGATAGAATAAAGACCAGCATAGGAAGTGTAGTGTACCTAAGTATATTTAAAAAGTACATCGAGTATCGTAAGTAACGATAGGGGTTCTTCTGTTGAGGGAATTAATGTATACCTATGTAAATTAAATGGCATAGGTGCCACAATCATTTACTTACTATGTGTTTTCTTTTAGTAGTCAATTTTAGAATGCAAGTTTTCTACGTAGGTAATTAAATAAAGCCACATGCTAGTTGATCGCCTTAACCCTTCGCGTCCCGGATACGTCAATGTAGGTACGTCAGTTTCATTCATCTTTTATTTTAATTATAACGGTATAGGAAGTAATAATAATCAAATGTTATATCCATCACCTAGGGGACGTAGGAAAGACGATTTTGGCGTATTACTCATAAGATAGGACATAATGCAGTGTGTGTGATAACCAAAAATTGCTCCTTAGCCATAATACGGTTAAGGTAATTAGCAAAACAGACATATTGCTTTTCAGACCTTTGGCTACTAAGAGCTAACGCGATTTAGGCAATTAATCAATAAGATATTGTGAGTTTTAAGTAATAAGATACTTTCACGTTTGGTTCTTAAGATGACATGCTCATAAGGATGGATTTTACTTAAGGCGCGCTCGTACCCTGATTAAAGAAAAAGCAGAATTTTGAAACGCCTAGTGTAACGAAACAGATCGATAGTATATTATGAAAAAAATACAAAGGTTAGAAAAGGAATAAGAAAAGAGTAATAACCGAATAGAATTCATAAATATAACTCTCTTTCAGCAGAAAAAAATCCTGATTAGGTCCACAAAAATAAACTTTCACGTCTAAACCCTCAGAATTTTCAGCGATAACACTATATTTTTTTTTTTTAAGTAATACATAGCCAATGTATAGTACTAAAGTAATAACCAGCAGTTTTTTCAATTGTGTTAGTATATATCGAAAAATATAAAGAAAAAGTACAAAATCAACGCATTTTCGCATTACATCGTCCAATCTAACAAGCGATATTCAACCTTACGTAAAGCATCGTAAATTATTTTAAAATTTGGGTCGGACCGCGTCTTAACGATGCCAAAGTTACAAATCGTAGGAGTGTATATATGTATTTAATTGTGAAATATTTTTGATTGTATTTTTATTTTATTCTTATTTCTTTATTTGTAACATATATTTGTATTGTGGTGTTTCAATAAAGAGTTAATCTATCTATCTATCTATATAATAACTTACTTATAGAGTTGAATACAGTTTTTGACAGGCCCGAATCAAAGTAAATAAATTCCTATAATAAGTAGAACGTGTTCTCTACTAGCGATTCACGCAGATTTGTCGCGAGACGCGTGTAGGGATGTCAACATCGCTGCAAAACAAGTGCACATCGCATCTACGTTTTGTTGGTAGCATACCTACGCAACAGAAAATAATGACATTTACAAACTGCCAACTCCGACCGCTCTGCCGGCACTCACGTAGTAATTGCCGGCAAGCGTCCTCTGCCCCCACCCACCGCCTCTTCCCACTTTTATCGACTATTTATCGCCTTGACGTTCTTTTTACTCGGGGCCGCGCGGTCTAATTCTTTGCCTGAATTGACAAAAGCGCCAGTAGTCGCTGCTAAGAGTGAAAAATCATGGCCTTATTTAAATATTTACGACTTATATCGCGTGATGCTTGAATATTAGTTCCTATTATTACTCCTATGTTATTTTATTATGAAGTTTATGACTTCTCAGTTTCATTTGTCTTGTAGAACTGTTGTTCGGGCTAGCTGAGGGTGTATTCGTATGAAAACTTCGATAATGTAACGCAAGGCGCGGAAAAAAATCCAAAAAGTCTTTATATCGCGAACGCTGCGGAAACTATTGATAAGTTTGTTTCATCATCATCATCATCATCATCTCAGCCGTAGGACGTCCACTGCTGAATATATCCCTCCCCCATGATTTTCCAAAAGGACCGGTTGGTAGCGGCCTGCATCCAACGTCGTCCTGCGACCTTTATCAGGTCGTCTGTCCACCGTGTCGGTGGACGACCTACGCTACGCTTGCCGGTCCGTGGTCTCCATTCCAGAACCTTCCGGCCCCATCGGCCATCTGTTCTGCGTGCTATGTGCCTTGCCCACTGCCACTGTAACTGGCTAATCTTCTGGGCTATGTCGGTGACTTTCGTTCTTCTACGGATCTCCTCATTTCTGATTCGATCACGTAGAGAAACCCCGAGCATAGCCCTCTCCTAGTCCTCTCTAGCTCGTTGTGCGACTTTGAGCTTGTTTGTTTGCAATGGATATAAGTAAAACTACTTAACCGATTCAATCAATTCTTCCACGAGTTTAGAGCTAAGTACATTATGCCTGAGTAACATACGCTATATTTGATTCATCCTCATCATCATCCATCACCACGTGGGTGAAACAGCGGAGCGCAGCTAGTAACGAATAAACTCAAGAACAACTGGACCACTTTAAAAAAAATAATCTTTCAAAATTAGATTGTTACATTATCCTTGAGTAACATAGGCTATATATTTTTATTCATCATCATCATCATCATCCATCACCACGCGGGTGAAAACGTAGAGCACAGCTAGTCTGTACTATAGGGATAATTATTCAAATCTGCCCAACAAAATGTCACTTTCAAATAGCCCATTAGGCATAGAAAGGAAAACAAAAGCGGAAAAGTAACGAGTGACACTTTCACTCAGTCGCACTCAATTAAGTTAAATGGTTTCTTTGGATGTAGCAACACTAAAGGGAATGAAATGACATATACGAACATTTTTTATATTATAACCAAAATTGATGTTTCTATAGTTCTTAACAACAAGATAATAAAATAAAAGCTTATTAACTCGACCATCGAAATAATTAAAGGGCATAAAATTTGCATTTTTATTCAGGCTGACTGGTTGAACACTTTACATATTGATATATAGTGCTCAGTACTCGATTCTCGTTCTAATTAAGAAAAAAAAATAGGTGCCTAATATTTACCTAATTTAACTTTAATTGTCTACTCAAAACAATAAACATGGTCACTCGCGGCGCGCGTGTAGTAATAAAATTTGCCTTAGCGCGGCAAGGTAAGTACTTGTTTGTTTACACCGGCGCGGCGCGGCCGGGCGGGCGGCCGACGATCGCGGCACCCTTTGATTCCTGTGAACGCGGCGCGGGCGGCGCGGCCCTTTGGGTCATTAACCCCGTTCGGACGCAGCTTGATTCCTTTGAACGCGGCGCGGCGCTTTGGGTCATTAACCCCGTTCGGACGGTGTCCATAATTTTCGAGTTATAGCACATTCATAGAATGAAGGTTTCCTCTGTAGTTTAACGGTATTTTTTTAATTTTATTTTTTTAAACGTTTCATGTGACCATGAATTATCATGTCCTTGTTTATGTAAAGTGTTCAACCAGTCAGTCTGTTTATTAAGCACTAGCAGCTGCCCGTGACTTCAATCGCGTAGTAGGCTCGCTATAACCTCCCATCTTTTCTTTTTTGAATGTAAGAATGTGGTTGAAAACAATAAAACGAATGAAATCGGTAAAGCCGTTCTCAAGTTATAGCGTGACCAGCCGTGCGATTCTCTAAGCGCAAACATCGTTGCATCTTTGACAACATCCGTGAAACAAATGAAGAGATGACAAGAGACGTTGGAAAAACAACCTTGTATACAAGAGCGATATCTCATAAAGTATTTGACATCGGTGAGCTCGTCGTTGATGCGCACCGACGACTCATTAGCGAATCGCACGGCAGAAGAAATAGGGGTTCTTTTTATATAAGGACTAGTTGACCCGCCAGCGGATTCACTCGCGTGGTATCGCTCTTTTACAAATTATCTACAATTACAAAGTTCCAATTCAATAACAGAACGGCACAGAATAAATAACAGTACTACATACGTGTACATAATAAAAAACATACATTGTTTACTGAATCCAAAGTCAAAAGTATCTTCGTAGCAGTTTAAGATTTCAATATCAGATAGAGTTGTATTTTTTGAACACAGATTATCTTCACAAGATTTATTATTGGTAGGTACTAAAGGTTAACACGTATAAGGCTTTTAAGGTTCCATTGTAGTGAAATGTTGGCTTTGATAGGGCATCTAGATCTAGAACTCTGTAGATAGACATCGCTATACGAATAAGCTGATTTCGTAAGGGTTAGTAAATTTTCGCTAGGGAAGGCTTGCTAGAAGTAAATTCGAATTCGTTTTTTCTACCGATTTCCAAAAAAGGAAGAGGTACTCAATTCGACTGTATTTTGTTTTCTTTTTTTATGTTTTTACCTCATAACTTTCGACTGGATAAACTCAAAATTCTTGTTTTGTTTGCAAGCTGGTGCTTTCCGTGTAGTCCTATTTCAATTTCTTCAAATTCGGTCCAATAGTTTTTGAGTTACACTCCAATAATTGAATAGAATGGAAGTCGGTATTAAATTTTTTAAATTGTACTTGTAGAAGAATAAGTAATTTAATAATAAGTGATTCTCCGTTGCTTATTATAATGGGAACATGTATTTAGTTGATAATAATTTTATGACATTAATCGGTAAAAATTGATATCTTTATAATTTTGTTTTTATTTGTATTGAAACAGTAAATAGTTTAACATTGAGTTTTATATTGACAAACCATTAGATTATGTAACATTTAAAGCATTGTAAGTGATATGTTGTTCTCACTGAAAATTTTAAGAATCTAGAGCTCTAAAAAAAATATGGTCACCTATTATGTACACCTAGATTTCATAGACAAATAAAGTCATTGTATCGTTGCCTGATTGATTTAAAAATCTAATTTATTAAGGGATTATGAATGGTTGCGACATCAATAAGAAAGTGTTTATATAAACTCTTCTATCGGATGGATGGGGCTTGCCTAGATGTTCAGTAGATATCGCTTCGTCTCCATACGACGGTTCACATCAATCAGAGAGTTAAGATTCGATGCTCGAACGGATCGCCATGGCGAAGACGCGAGTTTGAAGCCCGTTCGAGAATGTGAATTTTCTTTCTAAAATTACACGCGGATATTTTAGAAATGCATCCACTGCTTTTCTAGGACGTGCATTGTTAATAAATTAGGAAAACTTAAGAAATAATAAATATTCTATTATTTTTTATACTAATAAAAATATAATTTATAAAAAAAATACAATTTTTTTTAATTTTACTATTTTACTATTTTTACCATGCAGCTATATATATTTACTAAATTAATTAAATTGAGGAATGGTCAATTTACAACCGTATGATTCCGCAATGAAAAAATAACTGCCTCCTAAGGTAAATGCGTAATATTTTTAAGGTACTATGCCATAACCTAAATCCCAACTGATACCATCTAAAAATAATGTGATCATTACTAGAGGCCAAATGAGATCATTTTCGACATCATTCATCATTGTACGTTTCGATACATCAATCAATTTGTCCATCTGTCTATACATAGCCTTGGTAATGGGGTTCCCGCCCACACATTTTTTATTGTATTTAATTAATATTAATTTGTTATTGATTGTAAATTATAACTTGGCTTTAAAGTTATTATTAGTATGTAATAATTAATTTACTAAGATGTACGCGAGTCATGCATTGACTATTAGTGATGATGAGATGAGAGTCGACTATACTAGACTTGCCTATCGCCATTTTGGCCAATAATACAATTGTATCTTTTCAGAAATCATAATAATTTCCAGGAATTATAAGATGTACGGAGGAAGCTATAATAAATAGGACTCATTAAAAAAATATATTTACGTATGTATGTTTGTATGTATGTTCGTAAAAATGTACATAAATATAAGTTAAATAGTGATCACCACACTTTTAATACTAGAAATACAAATAGGATAGCTTTTAGACTTGCGAAGACTAATAAGTCATTCCTAGGAAATTGTGTGCGTTTTTACAATAAAATCCCAAGCACATAACTGAGCTCACAGAGGGCAAATTCAAGTTGACTGTAAAAAACGTTTTAATAAAAAAAAGCTTATTTTAAAGTCCGACATTATATAGAAGATAAAGATGCTAGGAATACTCCACTTCTGGCAAGCTGTCATTCTGCCACCCATAAAATTTAATATTAGTAGTACCTAAGTAGAAACATTGTAAACATCTATATGAAAAGAATGGCCCCGAGTTTCTAGCCGCTTCTTCTCGGTGGGTTCTATATATTTTGGAACGCGGCGGTAGAGTCTTTAAAGAACATTATAATGAAAATATTGACGTTCATAAGTGCGTCTTTGATGCCTAAATTGAATAAATGATTTTGACTTTGACTTTGTATTCCCATCGAACGAAATACGTTTGGCATTTTCAACGAATCTAAATTAGTGGAGAGAATGTCATTTCCAATGAGTACCGATTGGTGGAAGTTGTCTCATTCAATAGGTTCAATTATTAAAGATTAGTGGAAAGACTGTCAACACCAAAGACTGTTACTTAGCGGACAATTAACGGAAAATAACGGTTCCTGATTGGTTCATTAATAGCTCACATTTACACTTACTCGCAAACATCCGCATTTATAATTTTAGTGTAACTACTAGCTTTTGCCCACGACTTCGTCCGTTTTTTTATATGATTTATTGTTACAAATGTTCATGCCTATTACCCGCCACTGCGTGTGATATTTGACAAACGTTCATACAAACACTGTCCTTTATATAAAAGTTCAACATGTACAATTTGAAAAATTTAATACCGACTTCCATTCTATTCAGTTATTAGAGTGTAACTCAAAAACTACTGGACTGAATTTGATGACCGAATGATTTTTGACAGGCTGGTTGGCGCAGTTGGTAGCACCCCTGCCTTCTGAGCCGCTGGTCCCGGGTTCGATCCCCGGACAGGTCAAACATTTGTGTGCATGAACATGTCTGTTTGATCTGTGTCTGGGTGTGTATATGTATTTAAGTATGTATCAGTCATCCGGTCACGATAGTACAGGCTCTGCCTAGTTTGGGACCTTGAAGACCTTTGTGTGTATGTAGTAAAAAAAAAAAGAAATTTAAATGGGACCACACGGAAAGCATCAGCTTTCAAACGGAAAAGATTTGAGAATCGGAAAGTTATGAGGTAACAAACATTAAACAAACAGTCGAATTGAGTACCTCCTCCTTTTTGGAAGTCAGTAGAAAACAAAGAATTATTCCTACAAAGTCTCACCCCCTAAGTCATTCCTATACAAAATATTAAAGAACACTATTTTGTTATTTGAATGAACTAACTTAAAACAAATTTTCAAACTATAAAAATAATTTTCTTTAGAGAGTTTCACCCCTCTAAGTCATCCCTATCAAACAATATTATTTAACACACTCTAAATCTAAATCAGCGGTTAAGGCTGTGCGTAGTCTGTCAGTCAGTCAGTTTTTTTCCGAATGGACTACTTGCTGTTTGCCTCTACCGGCATTTACAGCGTCACCAGACGGGTGGCGAGCGCACATGGCACTCAGCCAGATGCGGGCGCAGAGGGCGCACCGCCTAAGGCGAGCGTTGAAGACGCTTCGCCGCAAGGAGAGGAGCAGGCGATATGCTCAAGGGCACCACTAAGGTACGGACCTCGGCTCGGGCCGTCGCCAGGAGAGAGGGGAGTCGGAGAGAAGTCAGTCAGGACTTGGATTCTTATATACGAGCCATCGCGGCCAGTTGCTGGTAATTTTATATTGATTACCAGCAACTGGCCGCGACTTCGTTCGCGTAGTAGGCTCGGCCTTTGGCCTCAGTATAAACTCCCATCTATTTTTGGTTTTTCTTTCATAAGAACCTTCTCCTGACAATAATTAACACAACAAAAAAATAATTGGCGAGATTGTTCCATCCGTTCTCAAGTTATAGCGTGACCAAGAGAAATAGGGGATCATTTTTATATTTACTGATGATGCGATATAGTTTCTCCCTGTCGTGGTAACCTGCCGTGCGATTCTCTAATGATTCGTCGACGAGCTCACCGATGTCAAATACTTTATGAGATATCGCCCTTGTACATAAGGTTGTTTTTCCAACGTTTCTTGTCATCTCGTCATTTGTTTCACGGATGTTGTCAAAGATGCAATGATGTTTGCGCTTAGAGAATCGCACGGCAGTTGTAGAGAACAATGACAGTAGCGTAACGAGCCGACGACATCCATGTCACTTTCTACAACCTACTTCACGGAACAACGGTCACTGACGCGGTGGCCGGTGACCTTTGGTGTTGGTCAGGTCAGCGGATGCGGGAAGTGGGTTCGATGCTTGTGTCGCGAAATTTGGGAAATGGAGTGTGACCTACGAAGAAGTGTCAGGAAGCATAACTCAGGACAAATTCCACACAAAAAGTGGTCCTTCAAACCAAAACGACGTATGATTCCAAATACGAATTACTTCCGAGGTTACAAATAGACATGTTCGGTGATTGGTTTAAATTTCAGAAGGAAAGCAGGGATTGGTCCACGCGCGTGCTGCAACGTCTACTATGACAGCTGAGTCATAGCGGCGTGAACGATGTTATTGATTTAGCACGACTTTTATTGGGTCATTTTTGTAAGGCATTTACTCTTCCTGATATTATTTCTTCGTAGAGTATGACTCTGACAGGTTTTGGATTTGAGAAAGCAGCTTTATCTTCAGTTCCTCATAAAGAACGCCTATAAATAATTTTCTATGTAGGTTTTTTAACTATTCCTTTATATGTTACAAGTCGACACTAAGCTGCATTTATAGAAAGTGAAAATTTAACTAAATCTTTCATTTCAACACAACAACTTCCTTAAAATGCTATCCTACCAACCCCATCAAGGTAAATATTTTACTAATGGTGTTTTACTTTTATCAGCGGTCTTCAACGTTTTACAAATCAAGGGCCAAAAACTTTTTCATGCACCGCGGGCCGCACCATACGTATTTTTATAAGGATTTTTTATTGGCAACGGTCAGGATGATTAAACATCAACAAAAGGGGCAAATAAAAATCAATACAATGCAATTGGTCAGTGAGATGTCTGACACTGCTTATTTTTAACCAGTTTATCAATATCTGGTTTAATATTGCTGGTTGCAATCCTCAAACTGTTCTCAAGGTGAACATCAGTGATTCTGGTCCTCGTTTTGGATTTCACGTTTTTCATGCGTGAAAATAACTGCTCACAAGTATATGTGGATCTAAAAAGTGATATTGTTTTCAGTGCATGATCTCTGATTTCGGGGAAATCTGTAATCGAGACGTATTTCGAATAGAATTCAAGCAATATATATATAAGTCTTATATTATATTAAGTTTGATAAAAATATTCTTGGATGGGTTGTCAGGCAGAGATCTGAGCGATAAGACAAATCGAGCAATAAGGCAAGCAGTTGCACAGCACAGTTCGCATTATTAGTGTTGCAGTTTGGGGCATATAGGCGACGGTGAAACACGAGACTTAACAACTTAATATCTAAGGGTTACGTGCGCACAGTTCAATCATTGAGCAGTTAGTCACTTGTGTGGAAATGCATCTGTTAGGTATAGGCAGAGGATATCTACTGTACAGTCGTGCGATTCTCTAAAAGCAAACATCGTTGCATCTTTGACAACATCCGTGAAACAAATGAAGAGATGACAAGAAAAGTTGGAAAAGCAACCTTATGTACAAGGGCATATTTGACATTGGTGAGCTCGTCAACGAGCTCGTCAACGAATCATTACAGAATCGCACGGCAGTATATCTGTGATATTTACTCTGACAATTAGGAATCTTGCCAATTAGCTTTCTACTAAACTAGGTTGTAGGCATAGAGTTTTAACTCTAGAGTAAATGCCACGTACCTGTTATGTGCCTTAGTGGCCTTAGGTTATGATGTAATCTGGTTTACTACTGGTTTACTAAACCTACGTAATCTACCAGACGCGAAACACACCGTATGAATGATATTAAAAAAGCACTGCGAGTTTAGACTGGCGATGGGATAAAATATGACAAATCAGAATGCTGTGCGCATGGTACTGACCTCGACAAGTTATTTCACACTTTTTCGGTTCCGTTTTTTGGTAAAAAAAGGTTTTTCACCCTTGACTTGTGACCTTTGCTATTAAGAGATCGATTGCCATTCACCGTCAATTACGATATCATCAAGATAGGCGAAACATTTTCCAGTTAGTGGAGGGTAACTCAAAACCCGCTTGACCGAGTTAGATGAAATTTCAATGGGAGTTTAAAGTTTTTTTTTTGTTAATTCTTTTTCTGGAAATAAAAAATAATTTTCAGAATCGTCCCACAAATGGGAGAGAAATCCTCCACCTCCTTTTTGAAATCGGTTAAAAAGTAGTCTTTGCGTTATTGTCGGGTTTGTTTAATATACTTATGGCCCCTGAATGAGCTTTGTTTCATCTCTGAAAAATGCTTCCTATTTCTATAAAGAATGTTGGAATGTTGTTTTTTTTGCGGTGGTCTACAAGTATAAATACAGTTAATTGATAAATGGCTTAACGAAAGTACATAGATATAAAATATTTGTGAAATCGATACACCATATATATAAAGGCACACGACAAGGCGGACTAACAGGTAGGCTTTGACGCATACTGTAAATACCCAGGCTGATAAGTAAATGTAGCTAATGGTGAACACTAAAGCTGCAGGAAGTTGTGTTATTCTATAGGAAACAGATAATTATCCTGTCTTTTCGAATAAATAGAAGATGGGTTCCATTACGGGATACTTGAAGAACTATTTGTTAAATGGGAATACTTAGAGAGCAATTTATTTAAAGACTTCAGCCTTTCCGCCTTGAGCAAAGAGTAAGAAACCAGTAGAGAGGAAACAACACGAATATACGGAAATGTAGTCGAATAAGCTCTCTATTTAACACACGCGATATTTTCAGTCTAACTCTAGTATAATATATATTTCTATATTATGTATAAGAATGCAATTATATAACATTGGGCCACAAAGAAAGCGGATACAAGAAATACGGTAACTAAATTAAAGTTGATTTAATTAAAATATAGGAAAAAGTAAATACCTTTTTTATTTCTTTACAAAATAGCAATTTTTTTATAGATTAAAAAAATTTGCTACGGTATCAAATATGACATTTATACACACATTTTAATATTTTATATTGCCATCTGTTAATATAGCTGTTATTCATTTTGAAATGTTAACAGCTCGACTTGTGCTACATTATTCGAAAAATAGTGTAGGTGTACAGTGTTATTAATATTAAATAAATATTTGATTAATATTACCAAAAAAATGCCCGTTTGATCGTGATCAAATTTAAATGAGACAACATGCGAAGTACAAGCTCACAAATAAAAAATCATCATTACAATCAGTGCTTTTAGAAAAAAATTATAAGGTAAACGCACATAAAAATAAAATCGAGAACCTCTTTTTTAGGAAGCCTAATAAAGAAATTCTTTATGTTTGCCCGCAAGAGGACTCCTACCGCTGTCTGACACGCCACGTAGCGTAAAAAACAGTATGATACTTCGCATTAAAACGATGATATTTTGGGTTTGGGTGCGTATCCAGATATTAAACATGTAAAGGTTTTACTTCTTCCTATATATTAATGATAAACTTTAATTTAGTATTAATTGTAAATAGATTGTTCAAATATATTAAAACTTATCGATTTTTTATAACTCTCCCGCTTTCTTAGCGACCCCAGTCTATACGGTGTTTCTAACGCGTGTTAAACGCGCGAAAATTGCGTTTGGAGATATTGCGGTGGTAAAACGTGATGGTTCCTCACGCGCTCTTCAATATTCATTTGCTGTCCGGAATGGAAGGAGTTTTCGTATTGCTTCCTCCTATTTATTACTAGCTGACTCCGCGGCTTCGATTGCTTGGCCTATGGGATATGAAACCAGAGAAATTGAACGGACAACTTAAAGGTGAAAATTCTAACAACCTAACAACATAAAAGGCAACAAATGGACGCATTTTTACCCGACTATGAAAAATAAAAAAGAAGGGCTATGATTACAAAATATTTTTAGACCCGGCGTGTCCACATTACCAAAAAAAGTACAAGTGCAGGCGTAGGATCGCGGGATAAAGCCCAAAAACATGCTATCGTTAATTTTGTTTAATTTTCCTAGATTTATATCTACTCGAGTTCTGATATATAATATTGGTGGATTATTAACCGTTAACTATTCGTAATAGTGCATAAGGCCAAAGTGAACAGAATCATGAAACATTGTTTTGTGTTTTCGTCATCAATCGCCAACAAAGTTTTAGTAATTAGATGCATTATTAGAACATGGACTTAGACTGGACAGTTAATTAATTAAAGATTTATATGGGACTGCGAAAAAAAAAACAAAAAAATAAGCAAAAGTAATTACATAGGGAAAGTAAGCAACGATTTCAATTCTATAGACTACAATTTGCCTGAAGTTAGAACTACCAAAGGCTAGATTCTTAGCCGAGTAATAGTCACCATTTCCTTTGCATAAGCAATGAGAACACGTCCATTTTTCATTCTTATAGCAAAAGTGAAGTTGTATAAAAATGAGATTCGCACACAAGTCTGAACTATGAAGAATCTATAATAAGAAATGAACTATGAAGAAATGCTGTAAAAAATTAAATCCCATGACAACAACCTAATACAAGTGTAAAAAGATACATCCAGTTTTGATAGGGTTATATCGTTCATTTACTTTAGTAAGTAACGTTCATTGCTCGACTGTAGAATAAGATTTTATGTTGAAGTATTCTATCGTCAAGTAAAATTACTTCTTTGAGAAATTGCTTAGCAAGTAGGTAATTAGTTGTTTATAAATACGGCTGTTAGACTGGACAGTGAATTAATGAAACATTTATGTATGTGACTGTGCCTTGAATAAAATTCTAACTAGATGCAACTATAACACATACATTGATTGGCAAATGTACAAAAGTACGAGACCATAATACAAAAAAAATATGTGCACGTGCAACTTGCGCACCAAGGGCCCCAAAAAAATTATGACAATATTTTGGATTTAAAAGATATACGCAACTTTGTAGTAAAAAAATGTTTCCCATACATCACGACACGATAATTTCACCTACTCCAAATGCATTGTTATTATATGATTTTTATAGCCTGCTTAGCAAGCTTTTGTCTCTAAAACTGCAAATGTAATTTCTATTACATGACTTTTAAAGCACTAACGCCTGCTTAGCAAGCTTTTTCTCTCTATATCATCATCTCAGCCGTAGGACGTCCACTGCTGAACATATGCCTCCCCCAGAAACGCTGCGCTTGCCGGTCCGTGGCCTCCACTACATAACTTTTCACCCCTATCGGCCATGCATCTGTTCTGCATGCTATGTGCCTGCCCACTGCAACTTCAACTAGCTAATCTTTTGGGCTATGTCGGTGACTTTCGTTCTTCTACGGATCTCCACATTTCTGATTCGATCACGTAAATAAACTCCGAGCATAGCTCTCTCCATAGCTCGTTGTGCGACTTTAAGCTTGCTTATGAGGCCCATAGTAAGAGACCACGTTTCAGTGCCATAAGTCATCACTGGTAACACACATTGCTCGAAGACTTTTGTCATAAGGCACTGAGGTATTTTTGACGAGAAGACTTCGCGAAGTTTCCGGAAGTTTCTCTCTCCATAAAATGTTTTAATAGCATACTCTCCAAATTAACGACATTCGGATTGTTTTCCTTTATCTTCTTGTGTGAGACTTTGGGTTTTTACAAATTGTATGATTACAGGGAAGTACCCTACGGTCACATATTTTATTATGAGTCAAATAAGCCTATATATAAACCCATATGCGGTGTTCATACATTCCCGAAAGTACCTTACCATTGCCACGGAGCAGTAATAAAAACTACTATTTGACATGGTTTTGGTTTCAGAAAAACCATAAAAAAGCGTATCTTGTGAAGAGGCAAGTATATTACCATCTTACCATTAAATGAAATGAACTGTTCTATATTTTTTGGAGTGTGTGTGTTTAAATAGTATATCTATGCATAGTTAGTAACAAAAAGGTGCAGTAATACTAAACCCACACACGCAGAAGCTTGCATACAATTGGGACCTAACTACTGCGTCCCAGGAAGTAGTAAACATTTCGAGTTATGAGTCACCAAACTATTTTTAATACTCAAGCAGGTTCATCCCTGAAAAACTAGACCAAAGATAGCCTTCAGAACGTAGACTAGATAATAAGGGGCCTAAGCAGTGACTGGACACTGGTCTGCTGTGAATGCTTACACCAACTCAGAATAATCTTAATAGTAATAATAAAATTTAGTTATATGTATTAGTTAATAAATTAGTATATAATATAGTAAATAGTTAGTTAGTTTAATATGTTCCCCATGTATGTATATTTGTTGAATGTAATAAATTAATCGTAAGTTTTGAAAATCCAAAAAGTTGAAAAAAAGCACGGACCCTGGAGTCTGTGGAGTAAAGATTAAAAAAAAAAAAGCAGTGACTGGACTGGAGTGCGGCGCGAGATGAGTGCGCATGCAGGATCGGGGGACGAAGGCGAATGAACACGTGGTGTGGGGTTTCCAGAGCATATTGACCGCAACGAACTCCAAGATAAGGCAGGGGTAATAGGGCTGTCCAAAAAAATTTTTAATTATTCGTGTTATAAATTTAAACGAGTTGAAAGTTGGTACTTTGCCATGTAAATCCTCAATTACTTGGTCATTATTTACATGACGCACACATGCACACCATTCAGTATTAGAACACCCTTTTGTTACACTCTGTATATAAAAAAAAACAAACATCTACTTGTTGATTTGTTTGTACTTATATCACGCTTAAACTACTGAAGCTATTTTTATGAAACTCAGACATAGTCCACAGCCTAATTAAATTATTAAAAAATATTGTTTTTGTAGGAGATACATAATTATAGTATAATTTTTCGAGTAGGTAGAGTCACAGGAACTGGCTAGTTTTAACAGATTGTAGATCTCGGTCAAGTGCTAGAATAACTTTCATACGTCGAGTGGGAACACTTTGATAAGAGTTATCAACGCGAAATCAGGTTATCAGCCGACACAATTTATTACTAATAATATGAAGTAGGTATCTACTACTTAGTTAATACTATAATACGAAATTTAATTATATAAGAAAAGTTATTTAATATGCAAAACTGTAACGAGTTTTTCTTCCGACTTTGAAAAAGGAGGAGGTACTCAATTCGACTGTTTTTTTTATGTCTGTTACCTCATAGCTTTCGATAGGGTGAACCGATTTTCAAAATTCTTTCTTTTTTTTTGTTTGAAGGCTGGTGCTTCCCGTGTGGTCCCATTTAAGTTTCATCACATTCGGTCCGGTAGTTTTTGAGTTACACTCCAATAACTGAATAGAATGGAAATCGATATTAAATTTTTCAAATTGTACTTGTTTACTATCAACCCGCAACGACGCACGGTAGTAATTTAATAAAAAAAATACGAATATTCTTTTTTCTACTTCCACAAACACACAAAACAAAATAAAAAAGTCAAGACAGAATGTTGTGAACAGAGAAGTAAAGCCGGTTTTCTAAACTACATGTGCGTGAATCGGTACTATCATGGTAATTCAAATTAAATTAAAGTTATTAAAAAAATATCAATAATTAATAAATTTAAATTAAATGATAATTAATTAATATTTTACGTGTTGCTTCCACGCGCCGCGATAGTTCGGTTTTGTATGTAAATATGTATGGACACACCGAGGCGTAGTTTCACCCGGCCTCACTTCTCTGTTCACAACATTCTGTCTTGACTTTTTTATTTTGTCTGAGCCAACAAAAGAAGTTTTATTTATATTATATCTACATTAATATTACAAAGAGGAAAGATTTACACATTTTGTATATGTAACGAACAAACTTAAAAACAACCAGACCGATTTCAAAAATTGATGCCCCAATAAAGTGTTATCTATCTATATTTTAATTTGATACAGCCATTTTAACTGCCTATAAAATCATAAATAATATCCTATAGAAATGTCAACGAATGTGTCGTATTTGTGCTACCAACTTACCAATTAATACGACTCAAATGAATTGGGTGTATTTAGAAGTTTTGATAGCTTATACTTATTTATATAAATGCTCTCCCAAAGAACATTAAAGAGCTTAGTTTAAAACCCGTTAAGAAAGGAATTATTATGTAGGTTACATAATAAAAACTATTACTCTGTACGTGATTTGTTAAATAAAATGTAACTTTAATTATTCGTATTTTGTGACTAAATTTGTATGTGATTTTTTGTTTTTTTTTTATAGATTTAAATTGTATTTTGGGTATTAGTAGGTAACAATTTTGACTCAATGACTAAGACTATTTGTATTGTATGCACCCTCAACATACCATTTAATCAATGTTACACACCCTAGATAGGGTAGATTGTACAGGAAACCATGTAAATACTCGTATGTTTGTAACACCCTTATAACCTACGATCATGTGACGATTTGATGATGATGAGATGTGACAATAAACATTTCATTTTATTTCATTTCATTAGGATTAAACCAAACGTCATTTTATCCTAATAAAATTTAACGGGTAGTTCCTCAAGCATCGCTATGGCTTTAGGTAGTCCCTGCTAAAGAAGTTGCATGCAATAGCTAGCATAAAATAAACCTAAAATTATGTATATACTTTATAAGGTCGAAAAATATAGGCCTCTCCAACCATTTTACAGCCCAACATTAGGTAGGCACTTCTCTGCGTAGATACGAAAATACAATCTATTAGTTTCAAGGAAAAGATTGTGATAAAAATATGAAATGGTATTTTTCAAAACTAGGTTTCAATCAAGTCACGCTAAAAATCATGACTAACAATAAATAAAACAGCACGTCACCTCTAGCTGATGCGACAATCAGTTTGGCACGTAAATCTTGACCTACTTATCGATAGCTGAGTGGTAAAACGGTATAACTGATAAATTCTGTGAAATTGGATGGGATGACATTTTTACCTGATTTCTGTAATATGCTTTATGATAAAGCTTCTTTTCTGAGTCATGTTTAGATAACCTTAACCTAGTATATTTTGAATAGATCCACTGACTAATTATGTAATTGAGTAATTATTTATGTACGTATACGACAAAGACAAGATGTGTTTTTGGAGTTTTTCAATAAACAGATTACAGAAAAAAGAGATTACGAAAAATTATAGTCATGTCTTCAGGCGGTTAAGAGACATTTTTAATATATGCAGTACTACTAGTTCTTCATGCAGATCTAGATTAGATAGACTAAATTTTTAAAGTAATAATTAGTCTTTAATATTACCTAAAGGTTACCAATATCAGATATAACTGAAGATAGTAGATATGACTAATCACTAAAAACATTTATTTGACGGACTCCGTTGTAAGAGTCTTGACCTTTAGATGGAGAATCTAATAAACATTTAGTGTTTCCGGTCTCAGTGACATTTGAAATAATAAAACTTATAAATAGAAACTAAGATGCAGCTGCCATTTTGAAAAAGATAAGTACATCGAAGACGTCAGATTAAATACAACGTGTAGTGTATCACAAAGCTTTCTAAACATAATAGGTTCGCCCTTATTTGTATGTTATTATTTGTTAAAGTCCTTATTATGTTAATAACTGACCCGCCAGCGGCTTCGCTCGCGTGGCTTCGCGAGATATGGTTAATTACAGTTTTATAAGTATCCCACGGGAACTCTTTAATTTACCGGGATCTAATAACCCTATATGTTGACAGTGATAATAGCTACCATCATACAAAATGTAATTTAAATCGGTATAGTCGTTTAGGGCAATAACCCGTACAAACATACAGACAAACAGTGAAACAAAAATTAAAAAAAATGTTTGGCATTCCACTTGGAAAAAAAAAATCGAACTCTACAGTTTTATTATATGTAGTGATTATAGGCGATAAAATATTTAAGAAAATCAACGCCTTCAAAGTTGCAGTTTCCATTTGGAAACTGCAACTTTCTGCAAACTTTCTTTGAAACTGCAAAACTGGAAGTTTTATATTTATAAAACTTATCATTAACTAAATGCTCTCAAAAGTAATACACTAATATAATAATAGCAATACAAAAACAGCTCCATGTTATAGTTTGTCAATGACACAAAAACAGTTGTCCACAACAAGGCAACTGTCGTCTTATCTCACCACTTTCGCTTTCCTAAATACCCACAATATTTGAAATTATCAGTGAAAGCAGTACAATCATTAGAGCCAGCACACATAACGAGCCTCAATACTCGATGGCGCGATACAGTGAAAGTTATTTGTTTAGCTATTTAAAGTAACCTATAGATTTTATATTTTATGTGCAGTATTATTATATTTAAACTTACTACTTATTGCTTTGCTAACGACGTGATTTGAGATATTTTCAATGCCATTATTTGTTAAAAATGTAATGTAAAAGCTTTTTATGCAATTATTTGCACTTATGTGGTATGAAGGGCAACTCACACGCCTAATGGTAAGCACTACGGCTGCCCATGACAGTTCCAGTTCCACCCAGAGTTTAAAACTCTAGTTTTTGCGAAGTACTGTGATCGTCACCCCGAACCATGCGTTTTTCGCTCAGAAATGTCACTTGCTACAGTAAACAACCTCACAGTACACACCACACCACTTTAACACAGTAATCATAATCAGCCCATTTTGTTCCCACTGCTGGGACACGAGCCTTCCTCTCAGAGAGAGGAGTATTAACACAGTAATGCTTGCACACTATTGCTTTGCGACAGAATATGTGGCACAGCGGTGGTAGCAGCCAAGATGACCTACGAACTAGTATGTACTACATCCCGCACGCATCCCAATAGGGAAATATCATTTTTATCGTATGTTTTATCGGCGTAAAACTACTACTTTTATCGCTTGAATGTGGAGTGGAAAGAATAATGTTTAAATAGTGTAGTATGTTTCAATGTTGATTGCCATACGCCAGGAATGGCCAAGAGGTCAACCGCGGTCGACCGGTAAACCGCGAAGGCGATTTAGGTAGCCCGCGAGGGTTAAATAAACTAAATATTATTTTTTATTAATAAACTTAATTATTATACATTGACACCTTACACTCCCCAATACGATTAACTTGTAGAAAATATGCAGTGTCAAAATCCACTCAAAAACGTAAAACGAAAGTGCAGATTTTAAATATTAGTTAATATATACTTAGAAAATTATCACAAATATGATTTATTTATTTATTTCTTTAGAAATGCAAGTCAGGTTGAGCTGTTTAATATGATACTATACGTAAACTATGTCTTATATAATCAACACGCATTGTGAAAATATCTAAACAAAAACAATAACATGATGAGATTCCTTAACTTTCAGTCACACCAATGAAAAAAAAAATCAAATTGAAGGGGTTTTTTTGCTATTTGATTTGACTTCTTAATCAAGGAATTATCAATATCGTCCGAGAGCAATTTCAAGTATGTACATTAGCAAATAAAGATCTTAGCAACAAAACATGTCATGAAACATGTAAAACATGTTATGTTAATCCTCATTGTTTTTATAAATCACACAAAAATACGTTCTCTTTAAAATTCTTGATGCTTGTGCAAATATTGGCCCACTTTGATTTTCTCAGAAAAGTACACGAATTTACACAGAACACTTGTGAGCCAGTGCATGTGGGCGGTATTTAAAACCTAGATTTGTCTATTCAACTCAAGTCTATGCAAAGAACTTTACTGATGGAGGTCATTAATTTTTTCTTTAAATAATGTTCTGGGTTACTTTACACAATTCATTTATTTCAGGACAATGGACTTAGCTATACCACACCACTGCCGTAGGATTGGTAGGTTCTATCTCTAAAGTTTTTTTTTTATACCGACTTGCAAAAAGGAGGAGGTACTCAATTCGACTGTATTGTTTTTTTTTATGTTTGTTACCTCATAACCTAACAATGGGTGAACCGATTCTCAAAACTCTTTTTTTGTTTGAAAGCTGGTACTTCCCATGTAGTCCCATTTAATTATTATCTAATTCGGTTTTGTAGTTTTTGAGTAACACTACAATAACTGAATAGAATGGAAGTTGGTATTAAATTTTTTAATTGTACTTGTTAGCTAACATTTTCCCATGTTCAATTTTTTATTATTTAAAAATATTATAAAATTACATATATCTCGTTTACATATATAACGTTTTATATGAAGTGAACATAAGGTTTACTTAAACTAGCTTTTAACCATGACTTTGTTCGATTACGTTATGAACAGCTATCCGCCTTCGCTGTCGACAACCTTTATACACGAATTATTTGGATCCTACTGATAATGCTGGGTTTTTCTAAGAATCAATTGATTGAGTGTCGTAATCGACAGACTTGCCAAAACTCACTTGTTAAAAAAACAATATCTTAAATGCAACTATGCAAAAAATATTTATCAAATATAAATACATCTGTTTTACATGATCGGGTAATAAACTGACTTACATTAACTATATTAATTTTGATATCTTCTTCGTTCTTATTCATGGTTGTCTGGAAGAGATCGCGCTGAGCTAAAAGACTGCCTATTGTGACACTATTAATTTTAAGCAATTAAATTGTTTCAACTCTTTCGTAATTATTTATTTGTAATGTATTTGTACTGTGGTTTCTAAAATAAAGAGTTAATCTATCTAGGTATCTATCTCTTACAGCAGTTATACAAAAATACTTCATACATTATTGAGCTTCATATATGATAGTTACGAATTAATAAAGGGCTTATAGTTTTAAAAGTATGTTACTCAACCAAATATGAGCTCATATAGTCATTACGGACGTTTTTCTAATTTATTCAACAACCATCACGAAGCTATTATAATACATCCGTATTTCTGGATAATCTTCCACGCAATGGATGCGTTAATTTTCAGTGACTAATAATTTTCAATCACGATTTACCTAGAAGTTTGAGGTCAAGCTTAACACCGTCGATATTTCCTATTTTGTACTTACGTCATTTGTTCTGAGACGCGTCGGGATGCTAGGAACCTGAGTGGATGATTTGCGCGAATCATTAAGGTAAAAAAAATCAACACTAAAAAGTTTGAAATAAGTTATTGGAGTCGGTACCATGATAGTTCAAAAGTACCTATTATTACAATATTGTGCGCCGACTTCGACAAGTTATTTCAAACTTCAAACAAAAAAGTCGGTTCCAGTTTTGGTAAAACATATTTTTACCCTATTTAGTGACCTTTGCTACCTACTTACAGGATCGTTTTCATTCACCGTCAAATACGATATCATCAAGATAGGCGAAATAATTTTCAGTAAATGGATTGTAACTCAAAAACAGCTTGACCAAATTAGATGAAATTTTAATTGAAAGTACTCTTTCAAATAAAAAAAGAGAATCGGTCCACAAATAGGGAATGAATCGGTGATCATAAATATAAACTTCAAATTCAACATAACTTCGACAAGTAACTTATTTCAAACTTTTTAGCATTGAAGTCGGTTTTATTTTTGGTAAAAAATATTTTTTATCCTTTTTAGTTACCCTTGCTACATACGGGATCGATTTCATTCACCATCAATTACGATATCAAGATAGGCGAAATACTTTCCAGTTATTGGATTGTAACTCAAAAACCGTTTGACCGAATTTGATGAAATTTAAATGAGAACACCAAAGTCAAAGTCAAAGTCAAAATCATTTATTCAATTTAGGCATCAAAGACGCACTTATGAACGTCAATTTTTCATTATAATGTACCTTAAAGACTACCGCCGCGTTCCAAAATATATAGAGCCTACCGAGAAGAAGCGGCAAGAAACTCGGCGCCATTCTTTGTATACAGATGTTTTTACAATGTTTTTACTTAGGTACTACAAATATTAGCTCCAGTGTGTTGCCTTACAAAAGAGTACATAATAATGGTATCAGTAGGGCAAGACACGCTACACTTTGACATCTTAGTACACGAGTAGATAGATCCTGGAGTGATCAGTCCCAAGCTGTTTTATCCTCCAAGTAATCCGAAATTTTGTAATAACCTTTTTGACAGAGTTTAGTTTTGATAGTAATTTTAAACTTATTAATAGGCAAATCTCGGATAACATTGGGAACTTTATTATAGAATCGTATACATTGTCCCATAAAAGAATGACTTATTCTGTCCGCAGAAGTATAATGTACCAAACAAAAAAAAATATATCAAAATCCAACTACTCTGTAAAGTCTGTCGACTTGAGAACCTCCTCCATTTGTTTTAGAAGTCGGTTGAAAAGGTCGATTTATTGCTGTATAATTTTATTATTTTTATTATTTATGGTGATTATTAAAGTATTAAGTAATGTAATAACCCGGGCTTACAGAGTCGTAACTAGGCAGAGCCTGTACTATGGTAACCTGATGACTGATATACATACTCACCCAGACACGGCTCAACCAAAAATTTCATGCACACAAATGTTTGGCCTGTCCGGAATTTGAGCCCTAGGGGACCAGGGAGCCAATTCCACTAACTAAATTGCAATCGAACCGTAGCTGAACTATATTTTATCATCATCATCATCTCAACCGTAGGACGTCCACTGCTGAACATATGCCTCCCCCATGATTTTCCAAAAGGACCGGTTGGAAGCGGCCTGCATCCAACGTCGTCCTGCGACCTTCCTCAGGTCGTCTGTCCACCGTGTCGGTGGACGACCTACGCTGCGCTTGCCGGTCCGTGGTCTCCACTCCAGAACCTTTCGGCCCCATCGGCCATCTGTTCTGCGTGCTATGTGCCCTGCCCACTGCCACTTCAACTGGCTAATCTTCTGGGCTATGTCGGTGACTTTCGTTCTTCTACGGATCTCCTCATTTCTGATTCGATCACGTAGAGAAACCCCGAGCATAGCCCTCTCCATAGCTCGTTGTGCGACTTTGAGCTTGTCCATGAGGCCCATAGTAAGAGACCACGTTTCAGTGCCATAAGTCATCACTGGTAACACACATTGGTCGAAGACTCTTGTCTTGAGGCACTGAGGTATTTTTGACGAGAAGACTTCGCGAAGTTTCCGGAACGCTGGAACACTATTACGTGAGTAATCCCGTAATTTTAATTAATAATGATGTTACATTCTAATTTGTCTCTAAAAAGAATGAGTATATGGGTAACTATTGAACGACAACCGGAGTCGAACTGCAGTTGCAGCGGGATAGATTGTTGAACGTTGTGAAATAGTAGAATTTACCTCCAGGTCGATTTGATACGAAAATGTTAGTGTTATTTAAAATAGTCCTCATTTAAAGCCCTATTCGAACTTGACTGCATTCTTTGTTGTTATTTGTAAACCCAAGTTTTACGCTTGTTAGCGTTGCGATACAACAAACACAGACCTTGACAAGAATAAGTTTCTCATTATAGGTTGGGGTAAATTAATTACATTAACAATTCATTATCTTCATTTTATGACTTACATCTTTTATTATTTTATGTAGTCTTTGTGCAAATTACTACTGGCTAACGGTTATAAAGATACCCTTTAAAGGTCAGAAAGACCAGCGGCCAGACAGATGGACCGCGTAGACTTAGTAATAAAAACGTACTTATGCTTATATCATACACCGACATACAACTACTAATACGAATGCAGTAAACGCATCAATTTTAGTTAAAAAGATAGCCTTAAATAATTAATTGATTCAAGCGTTAGTTTGCGTTAATCCGCCCTAAAAATACTATAATTGTTGACAATCTCGCTGGAAAAATGATTATGGCAGAGATGCGGTGCGCACCACCCCTCCAAGCAGTTTTCACGAGTCAACATCGTCTTGGGGAAGCCTCGTGTAGAGGCGAAACAGGTGCTGAATGAATCGTTTTTGGTCGATTGGGTTGTTTGGTGTTTTTATTATTTATACTTCCTATTTGCAGTTTGTGCGGGGGGAGGGGGGGGGGAGGGTGGTGCACACCGCAACTTGGCCATAAGCATTTTTCCAGCGGAAGTGTCACTAAATATATCGTTTAATAGCATTATCATATTCTTTAAAGGTTAGAAAGACAGGCAACCAGACAGATAGACTGCGTAGACTCAGTATAGTAAATAAGTTTCTATCAGGAACCAAACCTGACATCCAAACACTACACTAAGAAGTCTACGAACGCAGTAAACGCATGAATTACTATTAGATAGATCTTATTAAAAGGTTAGAATGACAGGTGATCAGACAAATAGACTGCGTAGACTCAGTATAGTAAATAAGTTTCTATCAGGAACCAAACTGACATCCAACCACTACACTACAAAGTCTACGAACGCAGTAAACGCATGAATTACTATTAAATAGATATTATTTAAAGGTTAGAATGACAGGTGATCAGTCAAATAGACTGCGTAGACTCAGTATAGTAAATAAGTTTCTATCAGGAACCAAACTGACATCCAACCACTACACTACAAAGTCTACGAACGCAGTAAACGCATGAATTACTATTAGATAGATCTTATTAAAAGGTTAGAATGACAGGTGATCAGACAAATAGACTGCGTAGACTCAGTATAGTAAATAAGTTTCTATCAGGAACCAAACCTGACATCCAAACACAACACTACGAAGTCTACGAACGCAGTAAACGCATGAATTACTATTAAATAGATATTATTTAAAGGTTAGAATGACAGGTGATCAGACAAATAGACTGCGTAGACTCAGTATAGTAAATAAGTTTCTATCAGGAACCAAACCTGACATCCAAACACAACACTACGAAGTCTACGAACGCAGTAAACGCATGAATTACTATTAAATAGATATTATTTAAAGGTTAGAATGACAGGTGATCAGACAAATAGACTGCGTAGACTCAGTATAGTAAATAAGTTTCTATCAGGAACCAAACCTGACATCCAAACACTACACTAAGAAGTCTACGAAAGCAGTAAACGCATGAATTAACATTAAATAGATATTATTTAAAGGTTAGAAAGACAGGCGACCAGACAGATAGACTGCGTAGACTAATTAATAAATACGTTCCTATCAGGATCCTATCATTCTAATTTGTCTCGTAGTAGTGTAGTGGGGGGATATCGGTGTATGATGTAGATCATACACCGATATCTAACCACTACACTAGGAAAGCAGTAATACGCATAACATGCAAATACCGCTACTATAGAGCAAAATCAGCACTACCAACGGTACATCGAACAATTAAAAGCAAAACTGAGGAAGTGAGACGAGACCAATCGGCCAAGGCTCACGTGTTTACGAATGAGTAGTGTTCCCGCTGTGACTTTACTTGCCTTATACTAATAACTGACTGTAAATGCCCGTTGGCGCAGTTGGTAGCACCCTTGCCTTCAGAGCGGTTGGTCCATGGTTCGGTCCCCAGACAGGTCAAAGATTGGTTTTCTTTTCTGATGTTATGTGTCTTTTTATATTGTATGAGGAAACGGTAAAAGTCTACCTGGTGTTAAGCGGCAATGCCTAGATCAGTAGCATTGTTTCATACGTGACGAACTGCACTGCGCCTATAACTCTGAGCCATTAAGTTGTTAAGTCTGATGTCCTTGTAATTTCGCCGACAACCATACCTTGAAACCAGAACACAGTATTGCGAACATTACTGATGAAAATGCTACCCCGGAGAAGGATTCACAAAATTCTACTGATTTTTAACCGACTTCAAAATAAATAGGCGGATTCACAATTCGGCCGTTATATTTTTTTATGTGTGTTCGCGGTTAACTTCGTTTGTGAATCAGTTTTGATGTTTGATGATTCTTTGATAGAGTATACTTCCGTGGTAGTCCCATATACATTTCATCAAATTCGGTCAAGTTTTTGAGTTACACTCCAAAAACTATAAAGTGTTGATTTATCTTGATAATTATCATCATTGACGGCGTATCCCGTAAGTAGCTAGTCACTTAAAAGGGTGAAAATATTTTTTATCAAAAAAATAGAACCGACTTCTACACTAAAATGGTGTGAAATAACTTGTCGAAGTCGGTACCATGCGCACAATATTGCTATAATACGAGTAGGTAATTTTGAACGGTCATGGTACCGACTTCTACAAGTTATTTCACACTTTTTGTTTATTTTTCATTTAGTGTAGAAGTCGGTTCTATTTTTTGATATTTTTTTTAACTTGTATATGCATGAAGGTTTCTGTTTGACCTAAGTCTGGGTGTTTATGTATATGAGTATGTATATCAATCATCAGGTTACCAGAGTACAGGCTCTGCCTAGTTTGGGACCTGAAGACCTAGTGTCTGCCTAGTGTGGATGTTGTACCATATAAATATTTATTTTAAAACAATTGATAATACATTGTTTATTGAGTTTATTTCGCCCAGTATTTTCAGTTACTACAGCGCCCTTCACACTCTAAAACTCAGTAATGCTTGCGCACTACTATTTGTTTTTAATTCATCTTTATTTAACATAATATAAAATTTACAATATACACTAGATAAGTTCATCATCATCATCATCTCAACCGTAGGACGTCCACTGCTGAATATAGGCCTCCCCCATGATTTTCCAAAAGGACCGGTTGGAAGCGGCCTGCATCCAACGTCGTCCTGCGACCTTTATCAGGTCGCCTGTCCACCGTGTCGGTGGACGACTTACGCTGCGCTTGCCGGTCCGTGGTCTCCACTCCAGAACCTTCCGGCCCTATCCTACTATGCCTACAACATAAAAGGCATCTACTATCAAAATTTAAAGTTTGCAGCTTCAGTTTTTTAGGATCTGCGTTAACCAATAAAGCAGTCAGTCAGTCAATCAAGACAAAGAATTATAATATAGAATACCAGCTGGTGCCCACTATTTCATCTGCGCAGGATTAGTACTTTGAGTAGCTCTCAAGGCCATATATATACCAAAATGTCATAAAATATTTACATGGTCAAACGCAATTGCTATAATAGTTTAATATATGAATGATATTTTGAATACTTAGTAAATCAGAAAAACTAATAATTCAATACAGTACCTACGTACTTACAAATATAATATTAAGCACCATGAAAAAAACTGTCATTACATTTCATCACCCTTGACGGTCGCCGAGCACGTGTAGTGTATCGAGCTGTCAAAAGTATAGCGTGCTTTTCTATCAGAAACTGGCACAAACTAACTGATAAAAACTTTGACAGAACTGGCATCATTACGATCTTGGCGTAGGCGGAGATCTTATTATTTTGTCTATGCAGTGACCAAGAATATTACGCTTTTCACCCGCGTGGTGATGGACGATGATGATGAAAAGTATCCTATGTGT
This sequence comes from Selenia dentaria, assembly GCA_917880725.1. NCBI lineage: Eukaryota > Metazoa > Arthropoda > Insecta > Lepidoptera > Geometridae > Selenia > Selenia dentaria. The sequence continues at coordinate 23,358,149 of OU862898.1, forward strand.
TAATCCAGCACCTCATCTACCTCCATACCGAATTTCATCAAAAATGGCACCGCCGTTGAGCGTGAAAGAGCAACAAACATCCACACATCCACACATCCATACATCCATACATCCATACTCACAAACTTTCGCGTTTATAATATTGGTTGGATTCTATTGAATATACAAGTTCATTACTTTACGTATGCTTTAAGTAATGTCAGCTTGGTTAAGCATTGTTCTGTGTAACGGTACTATGGATTTCAAACGGCATTGAGTGACTCTTAACACCTATGTGTGAATTATTTTATATACAGAGTGTTCGTACAGGGTGTAAAATAAATCATATAAGGCTATTCAGACCTGAGCGTTATTCGCTACCGCTGTGGGTAGGAAAAATACCACGCGGAACTCGATGGGTAAATAGTATGAAGTTCCATAACTGCAGCGGAACTTGTACCGCCTAGTGAGGCGGTATTTTCTCTTGTTTGGCGAAACTAGTTCCGCCGCCCCGCTAGCCGTTGCCAACGAATATCTCTAGAGCGCGCGGTAGAGATTCTTTGGTGTGAACAGCGAAATTAACGCATACCTTTTCGGATTTCTCTATCGCTCGCGGTAGCGAATAACGCCCAGGTTTGAATAGGCTTACTTTTTTACCACGCTTTTTTATGTTTTTAGGAAATGGTACAAGCATTCGCCCAACTGCAGGGCTATTGTGTATCTCTGTTGCTAACAAATGTTGATTGAAATCTTGAAAAATGGAGGCTCTATGACAGTTTTGGATTGCCAAAACTGACAAATGTAACATCCATTACAATAAAACAATAAAACCTGATTATGCACATGTATTCCATAACTTGAAACTCAAATCTATACCAATTACATTCAACTGAATTTACAAGATGCTAGCATTAGTTAAGTAACAATTACATTAAAGCCTACATAAACATCATATCAGTAACATTGGAAAGTTCTATTCGAACGTAGACAAATTTCACAAGAGTTACGTTACAGTAAGCAGATACACAGAAATATACTTAGCTTATAATTATCAGCCTTAATACACATTTATAAGTATTTTGCCATCTGGCTGACTCTGACAAGACTATATCAGCAACTCGAGTAAGCAAATATGTTAGTCAGTTGATGACTGGAGCTGACAAAAGCGACATAGAGCGGCCATATTTTTCGGTTTCAATCAACGTTTGTTAGCAACTGAGGTACATAATAGCCCAGCAGATGTAAAACCGATGAGATGGCTCTATCCGTTCTCAAGTTATAGCGTGACTAGGAGAAATAGAGGTTTATTTTTATATATTTAGATACAGATATAGATATGAAGTTTTTGTAATAATATCCACTAAGTTAACTGCATTGACTTTTTGGAATAAAATAATAAATCAGCAGCTTGTTTTATGTTATTAGGAGAGAATACAAGCACGAGCCCCACTTGGTGTTAAGCGGTAACCTCTGCCTAGAACAGAAGCATTTACTCACAAGTGACGAACTGCACTGCGACCGTAACTCTGAGACATTAAGTAGCGAAGTGCCTGTAATTTCGCAGACAACCATACCTTCAAATCATAACATAGTATTGCGAACATTTCTGCTTCACGGTAGAAATAGGTATGGTGTGTAATGACGATAATTTGGTTCTTAACATGAATTGATGGATGATAGCAATAGCAATAGACATTTACGGTCGGTTTTTATATCCCGTTTAATTGACATAAGTTCCATATTAATCTGTCCGCATCAGGACAAAAAATAACAATAGATTTATGAATGAAACTTGCCTCGAATGAGGCTTGCTGATTCGGACAGATTATGTCTCCCCCATACGACGGTTAAAATTAGATAGCAAGTTAAAATTCGATGCTCGGACCTCAAGCTTTGGTGGCCTAGTTGGTCGTGGCTTCTGACACGGATTGTCTGAAGATGCGGGTTCGAATCCCTTCCAAAACTGTGAATTTATCTCTAAAAAAAGATCGCAACGTATTAAATCTGTTAAATATTCTCATCTAACCGCGTAAATTACAGATAAATACGTTGCAACAACAGTATTTGGTCTTACAAGAAAAAAGCTTTATTATTATTAGAGTTATATTGCTTACTAGTATATAGAGATTTTTTTGCGCGGTTTTAAAGTTTTTTAAATTATTTCCGTCAAAAGTAAAATTTATAAAATAAGAAACCTGCCGTTATTGTTTTCTTGTAAATTGTCGGCATGACTCCTTTCACGACTTTTCAATAACTCTCGTAGTTCGACTAATTCGACTTAGACATCTCCTACCTTTTAAAACACATTATATCAGCTAACACCTAGTGAAAGTCTCGTCAAAATCAGTCTAGCCGTTTTGGAGATTAACCGAAACATACAGACAAATAGGACAAAATAAAACAAATCTTATATTCTGTATTTTGCGTAGCGTGCGTACTTTTTATGTATTGAGAAAAAAGATATTGAAATTACACACACTTTAGTTTTATTTTTAGTACAGCTTGCGTTTCTCTATGAGCAAACATCGTTGCATCTTTGACAACAACCGTGAAACAAATGACGAGTTGACAAGAAACTTTGGAAAAACAACCTTATGTACAAGGGTGATATCTTCCCTTAGTAATTATAAAAAAAAATGAAAAGTTTTAAATATAATATATGTAAACAATGCCACAGACCCATTGATGTCTATGAACAAATGCATTATAAAAAAAAACATTTGACATAGGTAAGGTCGTCGACGAATCATCAGAGAATCGCACGGCAGATAATTTTGCATATAATATCATACAGAACCGAAAAAAAACAAATGAGATCAAATAACACACATTTCATTAATTAAAAAAATTACGAATGTTATTTGAACCACCTGTATACAAGCACTTACTTGCGAACCCAAATAAGTTTAAACAAAGTTTTCATAATGATTTCTTTGTCCTGCCCAGTGTTGTGATTCTGGGTGACAGTGTTACAGTACATACTATTATTTATTCTGTACAGTACTGTTATACATTTTACATAACATGAAGAAAGCCATAGAAATGGCGAATGTAAAAATCAAAGTGCGGATGTCACGGTCCAATATGCAGATTCGCTACAGCTCAGATTGCGTGCAATAACATTTGACACAGAACTAGGAATAGTTTGAATGGTCTTATTATGCAGATGACAGCACCTTCATTTTCGACAACTCTAAAGGCCTATTCAGACCTGGGCGTTATTCGCTACCGCTGTGGGTAGCGAAAAATACCACGCGGATCTCGATGAGTAAATAGTATGAAGTTCTATAACTGCAGCGAAATTAATAAAATTTTTGTCTTTATTCTATTTGTCTTTAAGTTCCGGTTAACTCCCAAACGGCTAGACTGATTTGGACGAGACATTTACTGGGAGACAGCTGATATAAGGTGTTTTTTTGAAAAGGTAGGAGATGTCTCCACACGGGAAGCTTCAGCTTTCAAACAAAAAATAATTTTGAGAGTTGGTTTACCCTATCGTTTGTTCCCGTTTAAATTTCATCAAATTCGGTCCAGTAGTTTGTGAGTTACACTCCAGTAACTAAATAAGGGGGCGTCCATAAATTACGTGAGGTGTTTAAAGGGGGGAGGGGGTCGAGTCAAATCTCATCTAATCTTACGTTGGAGAGAGGGGGGGTCTCGGCAAATATCACGCAATTTTTTTTCTGATTGAAAAAAAATAATTATGTCTCATGGCAGGAATGCTAGTATTTTTTAATTATTGTTTTATTTTTCAACTATGAAATGTGAAAATTTGTTAACAATAAATTAACTTATAAGTATTTATGAAAAACATAAGTGCATTGAAGTTTAGTTTGAATTTACTGAATGGTCTGAAGCTCGCGCGCTACGCAACGTTGCCAAATGTTCTGACGCTATTTAAATGCAGATTACTCAAAAATTTTCTTTTTTCCCACATTTTGAAAAATCTCACGTGAGATTGGGGGATGGGGGAGGGGGTTGAATAAAATCTCACGACATCTCACCAAGGGGGGAGGGAGGTACAGAAAAATTAAAAAAACACCTCACGTAATTTATGGACGCCCCCTAAAATGGAAGTCGGTGTGAAATTTTTCAAATTGTACTCGTTTGGTTTTTTGTATGAAAAGCCTGGCTCCCCGTGGATGAGCTTCGGACATGCCCGATACATAGAAATAATAACTTCAGCTAATTATGAGAGCCGACTTGGCTCTGATATTAAAGAACGAATTACATTTGACTATGCATAAATAGCGCTCGTAGCGGAGCTCGACTCCGCGATCCCAACCGATCAACAAGTTAAGCAACACTTGCTGCGGCTAGGACTTAGATGGGTGACCGCTAGTGGCATTATTCAACTGAGCGCTTCCGCGCTTCGGGGGGCACGTTAAGCCGTCGGTCCCGGTTGTTTGTCTTAGGGCAACAGTCTTTAAGCTATGTCGAAGGCCTTCGGGCGGCCTGAAAACCTAGTCATAGGTTGACCACTAGCCTATCCACCAAGCTGCACTGGGCCCGCGTGGTGGATTATGACCCCCTCTGAGAGGAAGGCTCGTGTCCCAACAGTGGGAACAAAATGGAATGATTATGATGATGCTTAAATACATACAGTCCTATTGTAGATATGTATTGATAAAAAAGATTAGATACGCTCGTGTATTTAGATATCAAACATTTTCAAAAATCTTGACCTTATTTGCCAATAAATAATCACTAAATGCGTACAAAATTTATCATCAGGTCAATGCCGATACTTGATTACGACGATAAATCATAATTTTCTGCTTTCCATTTTAAACATTTATTTGACGAGCGTGACGGGCCAATAAATGTATTGGAACCTACTTTCGTAAGCATACACCCAGAGGTTGAAATAACTATATACCACTCTGCGCTTTCGCATGAACATTTCATAAAAATATAAGTAAGTATTAAAACAATTTTAGAAAAAAAACTAATTGACAGCATAATCATGCGATAGTCGGTCTTATGCTCGGTTTAGCGTTCAAGTAGGGTGTGGGCAAAAGTGGCAAAAATAACGTTTTTGAGCTTTATGAACGCTTTCTAGACCCTGGACGTTCTGCGGTTGAGATGATGATGATGATGATGAACGATTTAACAAAAGAGCTAATAATTTAGCAACAAGGGCACCAATCGTTGCTGAACAAACGCACCTTATGTGTTCAATCGTTTTATGGAGACGGATCTCGCTAAGCAGGCGGTAGTGCTTTGAAAATCATATTATAAAAATGGTCTACTTAATTGACACAATATGTGATGAGTTTGATACAATGCAGAGTACAAAAGCCGAGTAATTCTCTAATGATTCGTCGATGCGTTCGTCGATGAGCTCACCGATATCAAACACATAAGAGATATCGCCCTTGTACATAAGGTTGATTTTCCAACGTTCCTTGTCATCTCGTCATGTTTCACTGATGTTGTCAAAGATACAACGATGTTTCCTCTTAGACAATCATATGGCTACAACGTAAAAAGCAGCAACTGACAAAATGTTTATTTTGTAGCAGCAGCGTTTTAAAGTCTCGTTTAATGAATGAGTCAGTCTAGACAATAAATTATATATAAAGCAATAGATTATTAGACCTAGATAATATCTTTACAATGTATACTTTTATAAGTACATTGCCCTCATTGCACTACTGGCTACTGCAACCGCAATCGGCTTGCGCACTTGAGTAAATAGTTTATTATAATATATGCACTTTTAGCTTATACTGACTCTTGTGCGTACTTCAGACAAATGACCTATTTATTAATATAATCTATACTATCCAATACGTTTAAACGAGCAATTCTTGTACCTATACAGGGTGTTTGGTAGAGGGACCGACAAACCAAATGAGCGTGTTCGGGGGACCACTTGGATAATACAAGTTGGCCAAAAAAAATCCTTGACCCCCCAATATGTTTAACTTTTATTTGAGATTTTTCCCTTTTTCTCCGAAATTGTACCTATTTACCACCATAACATTTGTAAAATTTGTAAAAACATAAACATCCGGTCTAAAACATACTTTACAAATGTTATGGTGGTAAATAGGTACAATATTGGAGAAAAAGAGAAAATTCACAAAAAAAGTTAAAAAAAATTGGGGGCGGGGATTTTTTTTTGGCCAACTTGTATTCTCCAAGTGGGCCCCCGAACACGCTCATTTGGTTTGTCGGTCCCTCTACCAAACACCCTGTATAGTATAGTACTTCCCACTTTAAATGTAACATCCTTTCATATCGAATTATTATGACGTACATCACTTCTGTGGCTGTTAGCAAGTGGTTTCAGCGAATATAGGTGATATGCCTCTGGGATTATTAGTGTACCACTTTTTTTCAAATATACAGCCATTTTTATATACTAATATCTTCATACACATCGTTGTCACTTCACACTCCCCGCCAGGTTTATAATCATTAGACTTCCCCTGTATATACTAATTAAATTGCATTTACTTTTCACATCATTCTGCTGCCTATGCCAATGCGTCGTTGCCAGTTTTACTATAAATGAAACTGGCTATTGTATACAAAAAGTTTTTTTTTAAATCTGAATGGTAGTTGTAGAGACAAGCTCGTTTAAACAAAAAACAAGTACAATTTGAAAAATTTAAAACTGACTTCCATTCTATTCAGTTATTGGAGTGTAACTCAAAAACTACTGGACCGGATTTGATGAAGTATAATGTTAATGGGACCACACGGGAAGCACCAGCTTTCAAACAAAAAAAGAATTTTGGGAATCGGTTCACCCAGTCGAAAGTTATGAGGTAACAAACATAAAAAAAAAATTACTTCGAATTGAGTACCTCCTCCTTTTTGGATGTCGGTAGAAAATAAAAACTTTTTTCTTTTCTGCTTAAACTACTTTAGATTTCCGCATTACTATTAAAGGCCTATTCAAACCTGGGCGTTATTCGCTACCGCGAGTGATAGAGAAATCCGAAAGGGTATGCGTTAATTTCACTGTTCACACCAAAGCGGATATCTCTACCGGGCGCGGTAGATATATTCGTTGGCAACGGTTAGCGGGGCGGCGGAACTAGTTTCGCCAAACAAGAGAAAATACCGCCTCACGAGGCGGTACAAGTTTTGCTGCAGTTAAGGAACTTCATACTATTTACCCATCGAGTTCTGCGTGGTATTTTTCGCTACCTACAGCGGTAGCGAATAACGCTCAGGTCTGAATAGGCTTTTAGAAATGTGTCAAATTGAAAGGTTTCGTTTTGTATTTTCTAAAACGCAACCCCAAAAATCACTTACGAATTTAACCTTATTTTTATTTCTAGATAAACACAAGGAAAATAGGCCAGCTGCACAATATTGTAATGTTTTTGTACTCCTTATCAATTTCACCGCTATCGAACTTATCAAATACTTATCAGTACTTTGATAGTGAGTCGTTTATAAATCATTATGCTTGGGTTTAATGATTAACCTAATAAAATGGCACAACGCATTGTTTTGTAATTACCTAGTACATTAGTACGCAGTTCTGTACATTTTTATTATACCTATTGTAAATTGATTAATATTGAAATGGGAATGTAGATAATTAGATATATATTGTGTCGTTTAAATATATAATATATAAAATACATTCAAGTATATATTATATATACAATACATGATGCACCATACTTATTCCTGTGACCTCAAAACTACTAAACATAAACGACCCCGAATAATCTTTTCGATAAGATCCAAATTCGTACTGCAAATTATAAAACACCTAAGTCATATTTTAAGAAACAAATATTTAAGTATTATAAATATCAAAATACATTGCAAAGTATCAAGCGGCACAATACATTTTGCAGCTATGATAGGCCAGGCGTAATTAGGGTCGACTGCCAATCTGACGGCTACTGCGTCAATCACTACTTTGGGATGGAGCTCACAGTGAAGGACAGTGACTTCGTGAAGAAACATGCACAAGAGGGAAAATTCTGGGTCTTACGAGTAAAAACCTCGCCGAACCCTTGTTTGGCAGGTTTTCACTCTATCCATCTAGGATATCAACTTCGACGGCATCCTCACTGACCTTAAACACTCACTGACACTTAAAAGTCAGTGATGTGTGACTCTCAGTATACAGTCAACACAAGTCTATCAGTATAAAAATCAGTAGTTTTGCGAACAGTAGACCTCGCGAGCACATATTCTTTTCAGCGGCAATTTTTCACGGTACTTCACAACCTATTATCTCGCAAACCACTTGACCTATTAAGCTCATATTCGAAATTCCTCTTTAAAGTCAAGCACCTAATGTGAGTACCAAATTTTATGAAAAAACGGTCGGCAAATAGCGCCGCAGCAAACTTCCTCCCTTTTTTAGGAAAGTACCCGCGCTACTCAAAATTGCCGACGACAAAAAAATTATAACATATATACCAAGTTTCGTCAAGGTTGGTTGAAAAATACGGCCTGTACAAAAACACCTGTCCAGAGTCCAGAAGTCTAGAGATGTGGTGCTGGAGAAGAATGCTTGGGGTGTCGTGGACCGAGTTTCGTACAAACATCTCGATACTTCAAGAACTTGGCATCAAGCAGCGTTTGTCAGCTTTGGTGCAGTCGCGGATCCTCGCATTCTTCGGACACGTTTCGAGGCGATGCAGCCAGTCTATAGAGTGGCTTGTCGTTCAGGGCAAAGTAGAAGGCAGTAGACTGCACGGGAGGTCACCCATGCAATGGACTGAGCAGATCAAATCTGCGGTGGGAGGTCCCTTGCATGAGTGCACCAGAATGACGGCGAATAGAGGGATATGGCATGACATCGTGAGGCGCATTACATCTGCCTCCACCACAGCTACATGACGAACACCACCGCTCTGTCAAGAGCGAAACGACTGAGAAGACAGGAAGACCAACATACAGCCTAACAAACATACGGACAGATGAAAGTCAATTTGGCCAGTAAAAGCAGAGACGCTTCGCTCGCTCGGTCAATGGTTCCATTCAGAACGATGACTACTGTTTTCTCGACACTTCTTAGAAAATTATCTCAACACAGTGACAAAATATATTTGGTAATCAATGGGCTTAATGAATATCCAGTGAAGGTAGCGTCTACACAACACAATGGAGAGAAAGTGGTTAGTCATCAAACTCACACCCACTCGTGAACTATTTACAAGCTAACAAATGTTATGGGAGTAGATTGCCATCTAATTATTAATAATAATTTCTACACTAATATGATATAATACAATAACATTAAAAGGGAAGATTTGTTCGTTTGTTTGAATTGAATAGGCTCAGAAACTACTAGACCATTTAAAAAATTCTTTGATCATTAGAATCCTACATTATCCCTGATGAATATAAGTGATAGAATATTTCCGAAACAATTGGGGATCCATCTGAAAACTTCGATAATGTAACCCAAAGGTGTGAAAAAATTCCAAAAAAAACTTCGCGTACGCTGCAGAGACTATTGACAATAGAGCAAAGTGATGTGCTACAGTTTTATAGAAGACATCAATATCTACAAAAAAGTTTCATGATACTGTTTGTCTAAATACTACAATTCATGTCACAATAACGACTTTTTCTTATTAAACATTTTCTTATTTGCAACAGTAACGTCGGTACAAACTAGGCCACACTATTCGTACCTTGCTTGGCATTAATCTGCTTCTTTTAATAAAGAGGCAAGATTTGATTTTTTGTTTATTTGAAATGGATAAACGCAAAAACTACTTATCCGTATCAAAAATATTTCAATATTTCACCAGTAGAAAGCTACACTATGCCTGAGTAACATACGCTATATTTAGTCCCTCATTATCATCATCCATCATCACGCGGGTGAAACCGCAGAGCGCAGCTAGTTTTTAACGATTTTTGAGCACTAAATATTAGCGCTGCAGATATCAACTAATAAATATTATGAAGGATATGCAATATCAATACGAAAGTGTTATGTACCTATTCGATAGATGGCGCTCACCATACTACGATTCAAAATCAAATAGAGATATATTCGATGCTTGGATGGGTGCATCGGTGGCCTAGTCGTCATTACACGTACAGATTTCTACCTCTACTACTACTACAGTAGGGTAAGTCAGTTTAAAATTTTTAGAGCTTAAAATTTTAAATCAGCTCCAATTATAAATGAGTTAAATTATTCTATTTAAAGTTGGAATCTAATGTTTAAATATGGGAATTTAATTTTATTACTTTAATTGTATACAATTTTCTTGTTCTTTTATTTGACATTCAAATTATGTATTTCTATTTTGACATTATTTTTCGTCTATCTTCTATCTATCTATAGATATATGAAAATGAACCCCTATTTCTCATGGTCACGCTGTAACTTGAGAACGGATGGAACAATCTCGATAATTTTTTTGTTGTTTTAATTATTGTCAGGAGATGGAAAGAAAATAAAATTAAATAATTATAAATCCAAATTCAAATGATTTAATTCTTTGAGTACTATTGACGAAAATTTACGTGCGTTTCATTCGCAAATCTTTTGTTTTAATTATCACGGTATATGAAGGGTTAATGTAATGTTTTTGTTATTGCTTTCAATATAATATGTATTTAGTAAGGGTGGAATAGAGTGATACAGATGTTTTTTTCTATATTTGCACATCATTTTATGTGATAGAATGTACTTGAACCATTATTTTAACATCATACATTTGTCACCACAATTGTGAACTAAATTCTGGCAAATAAATTAATTTGAATTCATACTTCATCGAGGAAAATTAACAAACTCATCTTGATTTATAAAGGCTTCAACGCAAAATGAACGATGATGAAGTGAACGCTTTCCTAGAATTTCAGCACGAGATGTACTGGAGCAAAACAATGGTTTCCGTTTCGAATTTATTATTTTGTACTCGATTGAACTCGTAATTGCAGTTTCAGTCAAAATCAATATATATGCAACTAGCTGCATCTCGTATTTTACCCACGTAGGGGATGATGATGATTAAAAGTATTCTATGTTCTTCCTCGGGATATCTCCTTGCCAAATTTCATTATGATCCGTTCTGCCGTTTAGGCGTGATAAGGCACCAGACAGACAGAGAGACAGAGTAAGAGGGTTTTTTTTTATATTGCATATAATAAAGCATAAGTATGTAGTATGAATAATCACACTGGTATTATAAATTTTAATCTAAACGTTCGTACGTATGTATTTTTGCTACTGAATTACTCAAAAACGTCTTAACAGATTTCGAAGTGGACTTTGAAATTTTTTTTATTGTTAATCTTTTGTTCACAGATGACAAACGGAATCTTTACATTGTACTATTTTTACTTTTTTAAACTATTTTGCAATTTGGGCTACAATATTCTCTATTATAACTAAATAAATAAATATCAATGCCAACTTTATGTTAACATTAACTTTCCAATTTACTTTTGCACCGAGTCTGATAATAAATACACATTAGAAATGGCAGATGCCAAATATGGTAGGTACAAGGACCTCCAAGTGAGACAACATGGCAGCCCCCATTATCCCACCCATAACACCAGGAATTGTATTTGGGGTCATGATTATAATATCTGTTACTGTACTGGCCTCAACCAGTTTAGCGAGTTCATGATAATAGAATATGCAGTTGACCTCTGACTTGACAACTGGTACCTAACTGTCAAACGCTTGAGTTCTGTTGAGTTATAGAACAGATCTGATATTTGGTATCCGTCATAAATGTTATGATAAAGTTTGTCGGTATTCAGTTGTTTTTAGGGTTCCATGCCTCAAAAGGAAAGAGGAACACTTATAAGATCACTTTGTTGTCCGCTGTCCGTTTATCTGTTAAGACCTTTTTATCGCGAATAACGATTTTAAGAACGCGAAGATATACCTATAAAGGTTAAATTTATATCAAATACTGGCGTCTACGGTATCTTATAGCAGTACGTTGGTGTTCTCCATATTTAGCTATGGCTCTGAGACATGGGTTATGAAAAAAGCTGATTGAGACCGCATCGACGCATTTGAAGTGTTGTGTTGGCGAAAAATGTTACAGATCCCTTGGACTGTTTTCCGCACCAATGCGTTTATTTTGCGAGAGCTAAGTATAAAAATCAGACTATCCACCATCTGTCAACGCAGAATACTAGAATTTTTCGGACACTTAGCACGCAAAGACGGTCAACATATCGAACAGCTGATGGTGACAGGCAAGGTTGATGGCAAAAGACCAAGAGGCCGCAGTCTAACGAGATGGTCGGACCAAATTCGATCCGTGCTAAATACCAATCTCCACAAAGCCCTCCACAAAGCAAAGGACCGGAACAGATGGAGGAACTTAGTCCATAAGAAAATTATTCAGCAAGGGAGTCACGACCCTCAGTAATGAGGAATACGACGCGAGGAGGATAGCAGTAAAAATATCAATCTAGTAAGTTATCGCGATCAAAAAATAGAAATCAAAATTTATAGGGTACTTCCAGTTGACCTAGAATCATAAAATTTGGCAAGAGCACCACACATAAAGGAAAATCCAAAATTTGTAGATTAACATTTAAAAACGAATTTACAAACTTTTTATTTGCGGTTGGTGCAGTTATCCTGTTAAAGGATCGAACGGTAAAGTTAATTTTGTCCATTAATCTAGTTAGTCTTTTAGTTAGAACAATTAATATATAGATTGTTTATATTTATATTTTCTACTATCTATATGAGTTTTGACGAGACTAACAAACATCATTTGTATTTTATATACAAGAGAAGATTATTAGTTTATTTTTGAAGAATCTCTTAAGTCTGACATACAATTATTTAATATCAAAACCGACTTTACTCATGTAATTAGCCGTTATCGACCTGTTATAGGCATGTCCGATGCCCATCCTCAGGGAGTTTAGGAAGCAAGTGTCTCTGTGTCTCTAATTATGTTACAAATACATACCTGATTAAGGTATGTATTTGTAATTTGGTAGATAAATAAGGGAGAGAATGGTAGATAATGTGTAGGAGGCATATGCTCAGCAGTGGACGTCCTACGACTGCGATGATGATGATATAAATATGCCCTTAATCTAGGATATTATTTAACCCACATCGAAAGATTTATGAATGAAACTACAGAACAGCTATTTTTAAATTATTTTGGTTTTATATTCCGACTGAAGATTAAATCAGCTGGTAGATTAACCTAGCAAGATACATTTGATCTTACACCTTCCAATAATAAAAAAAATACTATATATTATATTCAATAAAATTTATTTCATATTATATTGTAATTTGGACATATGGAGAGAATGAATGAAATGAGAATGACTAAACAGTAGGGATGGGCCGAAATTCGTTTAACATTCGGTTTAACCGAACTTCGGCAGGTTGAACCGAACTTCGTCATTCGGCCGAAATTCGGTTTATATGCCGAACATTCGGTGCAAAACAACCGATTTTTTTATTACACTTGCACTATCATACATAATAGAAATAAATTAAAACAACATATCTGTATTTAATAATAACAGTGAAATAAAATTAGTGTGACATAGGTACTCATAGTCATTTATTTGAATAAAGAAAGAAAAGTAATCATCAAATGTCTTAAAAATCTTTGCTTACTTAGCAATCACAAAATTGACTTACTAATCAGCCTTAGATATCTGTCCTACTTAATTAAACAACAAAATTAAACTGCTCTCCTTACTTATTTGCCTTAGATATCTTTCTTACTTAATTAAATAACAAAATAAACTGCTGTACTCAACAAGTCTTAGAATTCTCTCTTACGTAGTAAAAACACAGTGAAACTGGTATTTTTAATAACCAGTCTTAGAAATCTTTACATAGGTAGTACTTAATAAAAATACTAAATTAAATTGGTCTCCTCAATTAGTCGAACAGCCGTATTCAATAATCTATCTATCGCCGGTTTACCTTACTAGAGATAGATATTTGACACTATTTGTATGAACGTTATGTCAAATTTCTATCGGTAGTAGGGAAAATTGTGGATAGATAGAATATTGAAAACGGCCGTAAATTAAATAGGTCATCTTAACCGTCTAAAAAGAATGCAAAGTTTGTTTAAATTTTGTTACAGATTTACTATCACAAAAATTAAAAAAACTTTTCTTGCATTCTTTTGACACAGTGTCATATATTAATAAATTACAATTCGTAAAATGAATTTAAAAAAATAATACTTCTAAGTAACGTAGGTATACCACCAATTAGGTAAATTTTAAATTTTTACAACATTAAGGAATAATTTTATTTATTATTTTGGACTATTAAACCACTTTAAAACAATTGATTTGCGTAATATAAACAATGGCATGTGACGAGCTGGTGACGTATTTACAACTGACCGGCCGCCTAATGGGCCCGCGGGGTAGCGCGGAGTGCGGGCGGGGGACATTTGCAGCGAGCGACGGCCGTGCTGTTTACACAAGTCGCAACATGAAAAAGCGCGGCGAAATTGAACCGAAGTTCGGCCGAATTTTTCGTTTATACCGAATGTCCGGCCGAAGTTCGTATTCGGTTCAAACCACATTCGGCCCATCAGTACTAAACAGGTATACATGGGACAAATAAACGGAAGTGTTGGAAGGGGAAGACCTAGGCGAACGTTCCGAAATCAGATTGAAGATGTTCTGAAAAAAGGCCAGGTCAAAAGTACCCTAAACCGACGCTTATGTATGAAAGCATTGATGAGTATAGATGAAGCGAAAGATATATGTCAGGATCGTAGTAAGTGGAAATCCGTGGTCTCTGCCTACCCCTACGGGAAAGAGGCGTGATTTTATGTATGTATGTATGTAATAGCTGCACATTTCAACCAAATCCTTTCAGCTGTTTTTGCGCGATTGAGTGACAAACATATGTCCAAACCTTCTCATTTATATATATTAGTAGAATTATGTACTGTGTGTGTATGTATACTTAATATTTTTACTTCCTCTGTTTTCCAGTTTGTTTTACTATAATGTTCAAAAATATACTAATTATATAAAAAATGTTGACAACCACTACAAACACGGGCTTGAAATGTCTCGCTGCACCTGCGCCAAACATGTATAAGATTTAAAATTAAAATGTAGAGGTGTTGTGATATAAACGAGTGCGTGTGACGCAATGCACTTCAGCCCGGCTCGGAATACTGTACTTTGTGTTGCGAAACTAGATCGACACTTGTCTATAGTGATTGACGACGTTTTAGTAAAATAATTTGTTTATATTATTTGTATTTAGTAATATTATTCTAGACCAAAGCTGAATGGAACATAGATACTATAATAAATACTATTTACTAGATGTGCCTCACGGTTCTGGTCGCGTGTATTTTTTTTTTTGTTTTTTTTTATACCGAACTGGGTAGCACTTGACCACTATCTCACCTGATGCTAAGTGATGATGCGATCGATGATGGAGCGCGCTTACCCAGAAGATACCTATGCACTCGTGTTTTGAAGACCCCCATATCGTACTTAACCGGAAACACCGACTCAGGGAGGGTGTTCCATTCCCTAGCGGTTCGTATGATAAACGAAGAAGTAAATCGCTTCGTCCGGGTAAATGGAATATCCACCATAAAGCGGTGGCGCTTCTGAGTATCTCTGGATGTCCGATTATAGAATGGGGATGGCGGAATCAAATTGTGAAGTTCCATTGCACACTCACCGAAATGTATCCGATAAAAAACCGATAAACAAGCGACTTTGCGGCGATGCTCGAGACTCTGGAGTCTCTTGCGTACTAGTTGGTCGTCGTTAATGAGTCTCTTGGCTCTCCTCTCAATAGCTTCCAGTGTCTCCAGCTGGTATTTGGCAGAACCATCCCAAAGGTGAGAACAGTACTCCATACACGACCTACGTATAATTACTATCGCACGACAAACATTTTTTATGGAGCAAAATTGTCCTATATGTTAATCCTGAGCCTCAGTAATACACAGTTCATTTCAAGTCTCACTCAAATCTGTTAAGCCTTGTTAAGTGAATATGTGACAAACATCTCACCCAACCTTAGAACTTACAATGTTATGTACTACATATTAAAATTTTATTATTGTGAATGTCAAGTAATTAATTTACTTTATTTAATGAATAATGTACATAAATATGGACATTAAATAAAGTAAAGGTAAATAGGGCCACTCCAGACAGACCACATAAAGCATCATCAGCATCATCGAGAGTTGTTTATACAACATCTCAAACTACACTGGAGCAGTTGTGCCAGCTACTGA
The DNA here is from genome assembly GCA_917880725.1 of Selenia dentaria. Classification (NCBI taxonomy): domain Eukaryota; kingdom Metazoa; phylum Arthropoda; class Insecta; order Lepidoptera; family Geometridae; genus Selenia; species Selenia dentaria. The sequence goes on from OU862898.1 coordinate 23,374,330, forward strand.
TGTGAAGGAGTTAGGCTGGCTTGAGTAAATGCTGGCAGGGTGGAATGCACAAATCACCCCAAGCGGGACGTCAGTGCAGGCCTCATCGCTCCCAAAACGAATAAGAAAATATGGACAAAAGTAGTCATATGTGCTCTAACGGAAGTTTTTAAAATAAACTCGTTCTTTTAAGTTTTCCCAAAATTGCGTAATATGTAATTTAAGGCGCGGTCGTACCCTGATAAGTAAAAAGCAGAATCTTTAAACATCTAGTGTAACGAAAAAAATCCTAAATAGGTACATAAAAATAAACTTTCACGTCCAAACTCTCAGAATTTTCAGCGATAACACTATATTATTTTTTAGGTAATACATAGCCAACATAGAGTACTAAAGTAGTAACCAGCAGTTTTTTCAATTGTGTTAATATATATCGAAAGATATAAAGAAAACGTACAAAATTAACGCATTTTCGCATTACATCGTCCAATCTAACAAGCGATTTTCAACCTTACGTAAAGCATCGTAAATTATTTTAAAATTGGGGTTGGACCGCGACTTAAGGGAAATTAATAGTTTAGTTTAGTTTAGAAATTAGTAGCAGTTATCTCGAGGATGTTTGTTCATGTACTATAAGCAGCAAAATATTTTTTAAATTTAACAAAAAATAATAATTGAGAGCTTTAATTGTGATCTAACTCAAATGTTCTCGATGGTATCTTTATATATTGGTACATAGAATCCAAATTCTATGTTACTCATTTAGAAGTAGTTCCTAAACCAACTGTACGATTTTGGTGTTGCATGAAATAATCTTATAACTTACTTATATAATTGATGCAAATAAATAAGTGTATAGAGGTATTATCAATCGCACCAGAACGGCTGAACGAATGTGAATGATTTTAGTTTGTCGATAGATACGGCTCTAAAATAACACTAGTGTAGAAAGAACACTACTTCATCATTATACATTACCACTCGGTTGAAATTTATAATTATTATAATATAACTAACGCAGATATAATTGGGCGGGGAACATATCCGACAATGGCTAAAATTAATTATTTATCAATTCGTTATGAATTAAATCAAACTCATAACTATTTTGGTAAATAAATATGTAACTATGCAACCACTAAATACAATACTTTTATATAAACTTACATACACAAATCTGCCCCATGATAAGGGGAAAAGTAGCCAGCGTGCTGACTTTTCCACGTTAGGCAACATTACATTTTAGCCCTAATTGGCCCAAAGTAGGCGCCTGCACATATTTTATTATATATTTCACTAGCGAATTGCTCGGTTGCACACGTGACTGAAAAAACTGTGAAATATATGAAGTTTTTTTCTACACACATAAAAACTTTATTAGGGCTATATAAATATAAATCTTCCTTGAAAGTATATCTAACTGATGATGAAAAAAGTGCAATTTGAAAAATTTTATACCGACTTCCATTCTATTACTTTGGTACTCGTAAAAATCAGTTATTGGAGTGTAACTCTAAAACTACTGCACCGAATTTAAAAAAAATACATGGGATCACACACAAATTTTATAAAATTTACATGGGGAAGCATCAGCTTTCAAACAAAAAAAGAATTTTGGAAATCGGTTCACCCAGTCGAAAGTTATGATAACAAACATAAAAAATACAGTCGAATTGAGTACCTCCTCCGTTTTGGAAGTCAGTAGATTACATAAAAATCCGATGGTTGAAGTTAGCGAATATACAGACAGATAGACGCGGAAGGCGACTTTATTTTATACTATGTAGTATTATACGTGTCTACATATATATATACATAATACGCACCAACACATCAATATAACAAACTATAAACCAAAGCACCGATATCTGTTCAACATGAGCCTAAGATTATTGCATTTACTGCTGTATACAGCTTGCAGGGGTTTTTATTACTGTAGCAGTACTGAACACTCATTATGCAGTGTGTACTGCACTGTGCACGTAAAGCTATAATAATTATGTGTTATGCTCTTGCGTTTATTATTCAGTATCGGAAACTGTTTCTTGTACAGTTAATACAAATATTTGCAAGCTTTCAAGCGAAGGAATCTTTATGACTATAATTGTGATGATTCATGTGAGAATTTTATTCGTTTTTATCATAACACTTTTATGTATCTTTGACATTGTGTAAAAAGTGTGTAAGGTGCGTTTTAAGCTATTTATAAATATCAAATCAAATTCAAATATATAAGCAGGGACTGTAGGGTTATTTCAACAAAATTAAATATTCTATTAGACCTTTAACCCGTTGACTCGCAATTCGCCACATTTGGCAAATAATACAATAGATTTCGTAGAAATCAACCTACTTTTCCAGGAACTGCAACGTGTGTGGTTAAGATAATATTTATTTTATACTTTACTGGTATCACATTAACCAACAGATTTAACCGCGCCATTTAAGTGATATCTTTGACCGATGTGATTCAAAGATCAATAATATTAAATACTGCACTTATTTATACTCTTGACACCGACTCTACAGGGACCATGTATATAATGACAATGTACAGTTACTTCTTACAAAAGGTTGTTATATCTATTATATATATAATATTATTATATACAATTTCACATATAGAAAAATAGTGACATTATAGTAGTTATATAATAATATTGTTTTATTAAAATTTCATAATTAACTAAGGTATACCTATGGTCTGTGCAAAGACGAATATATATGAATACTAGCTGGTGAATTAGAATTGGATTATTTAGAACTAGCTGGTGCCCGCGACGTCGTCTGCGCAGGATTAGTACGTCGAGCAGCTTATTATCTTATCCAATCCATATTAATCATTATACCAAGATGTATTAAAATATGTACATGGTCAAACGCAATTGCTATAATAAAACTATTATAGCAATTGCGTTTGACCATGTAAATATTATTAATTTAACAAAACTATTAAGAGTAAATTGAGATACTTAGTAAATCAATCTGCAAACACTAATAATAAAATACAGTACCTACGTACTTACAAATGTAAAATTAATCACCATGGAAAAAATGTCATTACATTTCATCACCCTTGATGGTTGCCGAGCACGTCTCGTGTATCGAGCTGTCTAAATGATAGCATTCCTTTGACTACATATTATAATATTAGTAGAATATTATGTATATGTAAGATAGGCATATTGTAATAAAATTATAAGTACATGCATAATATGAAGTTGGTTAGGTTGATTACAAAGTATGTTATAAACACACACTATAAGAACCAAGCTCATGTACGTCGCCTCTTGAAATAAACCGTTTTTTATTATTATCGCTTTACAATTATTATATTTCGCTCAAATATTGCTCATGGCAAGCAATATCCATCCATTTATAGATATTATACTTTATAGCAAACATTAAATGTTTTTCAAGTTAATTGCATATCCTCCGACAACTAAGCACTAAACTACAATACAAACTACAATAAAATAAAATAACGGCCCACAATGAATTAAGTAAATTTGTGGTTGATTAATATCAATGTCTTTTCTTTAGAGATCAAAACTAAAATGATGATCTATTATTATTTACTACATAATGCGTATCGTGTGCATAGTAAAACATTGAAACGGCTATTTCTTATGTAAGGAACATTACTTTAATAACCAAACTTTATTTAGTCTTCTTCAGATTTATATAACCAAAAAACGCTGTCCACAATTTGGATCCAATGTCGATCCGAATTTATTTATTATTATGTATTACAAAACTACGTTTTTCTTTGATTTTTTTAAATATTATTTATTATCTATTGGAAACCAAGAGCTAAAGCATGTATTTGTAATAAACCATCAAAACGGCTATTTCTTATGCAAGATTAATTTCATTTATCTTTTACTAGCTGCTCTCCGCGGTTTCACCAGCGCCGTGATGATTGAGAATGATGATGAATCAAATATAGCCTATGTCACTCAGGGTGAATGTAGCTTTCTAACGGTGAAAGAATTTTTGAAATTTGCATAGTAGTTTTTGAGTTTATTCATTACAAACATGTAAACACACAAAAATAAAAAAAAACCTTTTTATAATATTAATGTAGATTGGCTATCTAAACCATATTTAGTCGTCTTCAGTCTGAATCAAAAACGCTGTCCACAATTTCAATCCAATGTCGATCAGAATTCATTTAGTTACTATTATTATTACAAAACTTAATCTAATTGAAATTACTATAGTTGCATTTGAGTTTTGACATTATGACGTTGCATAATAAACAATTACATGAACGTTTGTAGGTATTATCTATTTAAATGATGCATTGTGTATCTACCTTAGCTCCAGTGTCACACTCGTGTTTTTAATCAATAACTATAATGGAAATATAAATTGTTAATTAGGTGAAGCTTGTTATTTTACGTACAATATATATTTAATTGTGCTTGTGACCTTTTCTAGTTTTGTATATTAACGTGCTTAAATATATCTGAAACTTATACATATGAAGTGATTGTATTAAATATAGTCATTTAGATCATTAAACACGTTGCTGTCAAATTGAATAAAAACGGCCCCTAATTCCAGATTAGGTTAAACATCTAAATAAGGACCGCTAAATCACCCTTACATAATAATGACTACTAAACTGACTACTTAAATACTTAAGATGCTTAAAAGTTCAATATATAAAATATTACTGTTTACTTATTAATTGCTAGTCAAATAGTAGTAAGCAAGTCGAAAGTACAATCAAGAATAAACATTAGACTATAATTCACTATTAATATAATATAACTACTAAGTATTTTGCATATGTCGCATAAAATCAACAAACCAGACTTACACACTTACGCCCCAAGGCTGTCGAACAAGCGAAAATAGACAGATCAAGTTACCTCACGACCATTGCAAGTATTGCAATTATTATTTAACTTGAGTTGCATGACATTTAGAAAAAACAAAAACTAGACTTACCCAATGCAAAACGAGTGTACACTCAGCAGAAAAGTTCAAAAAACCCACAAAATACACGATATTCACTGAAACACATAGAAACACTGCGTATACAAGTCCCGTCAACTTACAACTTTCTATCAGAAGTTACACGTCAAAAACAGGTTAAAATAACACAATTATTACATAAATCGTTCGTGTAGTAGCACAAAAAGTATTTTTTTACATTATTACCCGTAAAAAAGCACTTGTGTCTCGTTTTTTTTAACGTAAAAGTTTTTAGGCGGCGCGCCGAGCGGCGTGCGTTCCGCTCGAAGGTACAAAAGCATCTGACTTGGCTGGGTAATTCTGACCTTCGTAATGAAATGCGAAGGAGTGAAGTTAGTTGCCGACCGGTTGCTTTGGGCAAAAGTTGTTGTTTTTTTTCGAGTCGCGCGGGTGACTCGTTAGTATTCTGTGCGGAACGTATCAACTTCAGTGCATTTGCTCTTGCACGAGCTTTGAGATATATCTTTTGTTCGGAGAGTGCGAGTGGGAGCTAATGAGGTGTGTTGCCACCTTCTTTTTATCACATTTGAGAATTAAATTAACGTTGGTTCTCTATTTTATTTTCGTTAACAGGTGCCCTCGACTAACTCAGATTTAAAATACTTACTCTTTAAGTATCATTCCAAGTGTGCTTTTGCAATAAATTGTTTCAATTGTTTATCATTTATGAGAAACCAAAAATTTTATACTTACCAAAAATTAAAACAATTCAGCACGGAAATAAAAATGTGAAATTCATCCTTTTTAGTGTTGAAGTCGGTTCCGTTTTTTGGTAATAAAAATATTTCTCCCTATTTAGTGACCCTTGCTACTCACGGGATCGAATGACATTCTCGGTAAATTACGATATCATCAAGATATAAACACTTTTTAGAAATTTCCGAATGTAACTCAAAAACCGCTTAACCGAATTCAATAAGATCAATCAAATCAATCAAGATCTAATCAAGAAGTGTACTCTTTCCAATAACAAAAAAAAAATTGTAGAGCGGTCTGCAAATAGGGGAGCAATCGGTAAACATACATAAAAAAACATACAGTCGAACACAGAACCTCTTCTTTTTTTTAATTACGTTAAAAACTACAAGAGATAAATGCGAACTCCGAATCCTACATTTGAAAAGTAAACCAAATTCGTTCCGCAGATTGTACGATAATTTAACATAATCATTAAATTCAATCGATGCGATCATAAAGTTTGACAAAAACTCTTCCTCTTCGCGAGTTGTGTAATATGACGTTACATCATCGTTTGAGAGGTTATTATTAAAAAAAACTTCGTGATTGTAAATACTGAGCTAATCTGTGAAATATTTATCAAATCGTGAGCAATGTGTAAGGAATCTAATCGCATCTTGTAATTTAAAAAAAAAAAAATTGTTGCGTAAGAGCAGTATCTTATATTATACAAGCTGTGCTCCGTGGTTACACCTACGGGGTGGTGAACTATAATGATGAAAAGTAACCTAGCGCCTCATCTTCCTCTATACCAAATTTCGTCGAAATTGGTTCGAATTTAATAATTTGTATTTAATAAAAAAATATCGTTTTTCATCTTTTACGTCTTTTGAATTCTCTATAATTTTAATACTTATTCTATTTCTTGCAAAATCAGGATATCGTGTCTGAAATTAAGAATTATTAATCTCGTGTTCAAACATGTGTGGTTCTTTATTTCAAAATAAAGAATTATTAACAAACAAACACACTCACAAACTTTATCTACGGACTTCCAAAAAGAAGGAGGTACTCAATTAGACTGTTTATGTTTGTTACCTCATAACTTTTGATATGGTGAACTGATTCTCAAAATTCTTTTCGTTTGAAAGCTAGTGCTTCCCGCGTGGTCCTGTTTAAATTTCATCAAATTCACTTCAGCAGTTTATGAGTTACACTCCAATAACTAAATAGAATGGAAGTCGGTATAAATTCTTTCGTTATGTCGCATAATATAAATTTTAGTAGAAATCTTTTTGAACAAGTTCGTTCGGGGAAGTAACGCCTACCACTAATCAGTAATGCTCACATTACTGTGTTACGATTGGAGAGTATGAGCGCCATTAAAAGGCACATTAGACTTACAACTTCTACTACAACTTATGTCTTATGGTAATGGCGCGGTGCAGATCGTCACTTGTGACGAAATGCATCTGTTCTAGGCAGAGGTTACCATTTAACACCAGGTGGGCTCTTGCTTTTTCACTAACATTTCCACATAAAAAGTAGTGTAGCTTATTTTATATTATTTTCTACTATTTATTTGTGTTATTTTTTATCTTGTCACAGAAAGTAACAAACTTACATACGTAGCTTTTACTACGGAGGCGACGAAGTTTAAGAACAGTGTAAGTGCCGTCGATTGTGCATCGTAAGAGGCGAGAAAACCCGAATGATTAACTATGGGTAGTATGCTAAAAGTCGCACAATGATCTATGAGAGGGCTATGCTCGGGGTTTCTCTACGTGATCGAATCAGAAATATGGAGATCCGTAGAAGAACGAAAGTGACCGACATAGCCCAGAAGATTAGCCAGTTGAAGTGGCAGTGAGCAGGCCTCATAGCACGCAGAACAGATGACCGATGGGGCCGAAAAGTTCTGGAGTGGAGACCACGGACCGGCAAGCGCAGCGTAGGTCGTCCACGGACACGGTGGACTGACGAAATGATAAAGGTCGTCAAAGGTAGAAAAAAGAGAATTCATTGATTCAGGCTTTACCTACTATGCGGAAATGCATGCACACTGCATTTTTTCCATAAGCATTTTTCCAGCGGGAATGTCGCTAAATATTTCTTTAAATATTTAAAAAGAGCTTCCAAATTATTCTCTCCATCATCGATCCAAAGCACTGAAATGCGTAATTTGTGTCAGGCGTTTGCTCAAAATCAGTAAAAGTATGTCTTATTGCTTCTTATCTTAAATACCTGCACAAAACAGACCTTTTCTACCGACTTCCGAAAAGGAAGAGATACTCAATTCGACTGTATTTTTTTTAATGTTTGTTACCTCATAACTTTAGACTGCCTTTGTTTGAAAGCTGGTGCTTCCCATGTACCATTTATATTCATCAAATTCGACCAAGTGGTTTTTAAGTTACAATCCAATAACATTAAAATGTACTAAAAAATGTTAGTTTGCATGCGTACTGAAGTAGGTAGTAACCTTTATCTCGATGATTTAACCTAAAACCCCCGAGAAGCCTGTTACACAAAAACGATAAAAAAATAAACAAAAACCACAAATATGTTGACTGATACTCCAGAAATGTGCAAGTCTGGACCAAACGACACATATCGGACGCTCTACGGAGAAGTCGAATAATGGCGTTTCGAGTTTTTCCCAGAATCTCGATAAAAGTAGCATTGTAGCCAAGCGATTCTTGTGAGAGATTCCAAAACATTACAGTCATCTCCTGTTATATTTAATGTGGAATGGGACCACAATTGCAACAACAGATGCAATTTGTAATAGAACATGGAAACAACACTTCTGTAGGGCTATTATGTATCTCAGTTGCTAACAAATTTTGATTGAAATCGAAAAAAATGGCGACCTTATGTCACTTATGTCAGCTCCAGTCATCAACTTACTAACATTTTTGCTTACTGGTGCTGTCTAAACTGACATAGAGCCGCCATTGTTCAAGATTTCAATCAACATTTGTTAGCAACTGAGATACATAATAGCCCTGCTGTTCTTATTTCCGCGGTTTCACCCGCGTGGTGATGGATGATGATGAGGTTGAATCAAATGTAGTGTATCTTACTCAGGCATAATATATAATAGCTTTATACTCGTGAAAGAACTGTTTGAATCGCTTTAGTACTTTTAGCGTTTATCCATTACAAACAATTAAATATTTCCTCTTTTTTATTAGAGAGGATTAACACAAAGGTACGAATAATGTGGTCTTACGGTGATTACAACGTTACAACAACAAAATGTTACCAACAATACAATACAATAACACTTTATTGACACCAAAATACACTAAAAAACTGATTAGAATTATATCTTATAGCTAGGTACAATGGGCGGTTTTTAGTGTGTGCTTAAAGTGATCTCTTCCAGACAATCTTAGGATGAAAGGGCCCAACGCGCAGTTTTAAAGGTCGTGATGAGGAAACCTTTCTTGTACCCAACAGAGGCTCTATATCATGAATGTAAAGTTCTAAGAGTACGCCAACTTTACATTCATAAAGCGGTAGTAGCCGTTCACAAAGAAACATCTAATTCTGACATTTACGAATCGCTATTAAAAAACGAGTATACAGAATTCAAGCACCATTAGTGAACTCTGCTTATGCTAATCGGCACCCTTACCATCTACTTCCAAAGATCTATAATAACGTTTGCAAACTCTGTAACATCAAAAACGATCGAACAAACACAGTCAAAGTATATGTATTAGATAGATACAGCATGTTTACATGAACAGATATGTTCAGGCTCACAATGGTTTGACCTGCCTTATATGGAATGCAATGTGGTTCAGAATTCAGGCTTGCCACCAACTGTGCCAACCGGCCAACTCATCATTATCATCATTATCTGCCAGAAGACGTCCACTGCTGAACATAAGCCTTCCCCATAGAATGCCACTTGCAACGGCTTCTTGCTTTCTGCATCCAGCGATTCCTCGTGGTTTTGACGAGGTGGTCGATCCACCTGGCGGGGAGCCGGCCTAACTACGCCTTCCGGTGCGTGATCGCCACTCGACTCCTTTCTTCCCCATCGGTTATCAGTTCTGCGAGCGATGTGGCCTGCCCATTGCCACTTCAACTTGCTAATTTTGAGAGCTACGCCGGTGACCTTAGTTCTCCTACGGATCTCCTCATTTAGGATCTTATCATGCAGTGAATTCCCAAGCATAGATCTCTATATTGCTCGTTGAGTGACTATAGACTTGTTAATTTTCTAACCGACCAATTGTCTTCAAATCTTCTATACTTATAATAAAGGAGTAGAATCCAAAAAGTCTACTTGAAAGAAAAGCAAAAAAGTCACAAGACGTAGACATTTTAAAAAATATGTCTGTCTGTCTGTTTATGTTCACGCATAACATAAAAACTACCGCACAGATTTGGATTAAATTTGTTATATGGGTAGAATAGAGCCCAGAGCTCCTAACTATAATTTTTTTATCTTGATCAGTAAAATCCAAGATCGAGGCAGCTAGATCTCTCTATGCTACACGGTCTCATATAAAACTGAGGTCTCAATTTACTGGTCGGTGCACATGAACTTCTATGGTACGGCTAAAACCTACACTAGACTCCAGACTAAATTTATTTCTCAGACAAATTCAACTTCCTGACCCGGGTTTTTAACCCAGAGATACCAAAGCGGCGCTTTCCTCACTATACCAAGACCAAGCGAGCGAACCCGCCGGCGGGTCAGGTAGTATGTCATACAATAAAAGTTAACTAACATAAGTGAAAACTGGCTACACCTGAGTAAGATATTCGATCCTCCATAATTTAATTTACAAACGCTGTCAAATAAATCTCTTTCTTTAAACGATGCTCGACGCCCATGTCCGATATACATTCCAATTCAAATCGGTTATTTAGATCAGTCTCGATTCTCAGAACGAGAAAAGTGTATTGTTATTTGGAACAAAGCGTTTCATAACTCCAAACAAAACATTAAAATACGTCATTGAATTATTGTATGCTTAGGTAATATTAGCTTCATGCTTCTAGAAGATCACCGAAACAAGGTAAACTATCATCATCTGAAGCATCTCAGTAGGGCTATTATCTCAGTTGCTAACAAATATTGATTGAAATCGAATAAAATAGCGGCTCTATGTATGGTTTTGTCAGCTCCAGTCATCAACTTACTAGCATTTTTGCTTATCGGAGTTGTCAAAACTGACACAGAGGCGCCATTTTACAAGATTTCAATCAACATTTGTTAGCAACTGAGATACATAATAACCCTGTTGATCTATACACAATAGGTACTAATATTATAAAGAGAAAAGATTTGTTTGTATGTTTGTAACGAATTGGCTCAAAAAGTACTGGGGCCCTACTCGCACCTCTTAAAGTAGTCATACTTATACCTTACCATTAAATTTGGTACCACCACGTCAATATAGAAAGTTTAAAATAATAATGGATTACGATAGACGTTTTGATGACGTATTATCAAACAGTGCGCTCAATTCGCGTAGGTACTTTGCAACTGCGTTAGTGTTCTATTCGGGTTGGGCATTATAGGTGTTGATACTGGAACAAGATATCGGATAAAAAAGGAACACGCCGTAATTAGTATTGAAGTAATATGTTCGACCGTTTTGTGTCGGTGGGAGTACGATAGTATGTATGATATATTCTAAGCTTATTACAAAACGCTCCTGATTTATGATAGTTTCGTAAAAGGTGGGAGTAGGCCCCCTGGACCGATTTCAAAAATTCTTTCATCATTGGAAAGCTACATTCACCCTGAGTAATAAAGGCTATATAAGATTCATCATCACCATCATCATCCATCACCGCGCGGGTAACGGAGAGCAGCTAGTCTAAATATATAAAACAAAGCCGTGTTAGTTACACTATTTATGACTCAAATACGGCCGGACCAATTTTATGATGTTTGTGTTTTTCTATGTCATAGTTTCATCATCATCATCATGATCGTCCATCACCACGAGGGTAAACCACAGGGCATAGCAAGCTGTAAAATTTTTGTGTTTTCCGATTTGTCCTATCTTAGGGAAGGACATAAGATACTTTGAATCATCATCATCATCCATCACCACGAGGGTGAAATTGCAGGGCGCAGCTAGCCGTAAAATGTTTATGATTTTTATATTTTTAAATTTTTCATATCTCGGGGAAGGAACTAGGATATTTTTCATAACCATCCATCACCACACGGGTAAAACCGCGGGGCGCAGATATTATTTAATAAATATTATTTATTTTTAATATTTTCAATTCTTTGCACTTCCCTTCCTCCACGGAGGTGACGGAATGGGGTATGTGTGACTCACTAAAACCCTCCGTGAGCAATATTCCGCCAAGGTCGGGCGAGATAGGGTCGCGCTAGCATTCAACATCTCGACCTGTGCGTCCGTGCAAGCCAGTGGACAGTCCCTCGATTCTTCACCAGTGACCACACTAACTGGCTTCTCTAGGGAGGAGACGTCATGAGACGTGCAAACTGCCTCCTCTGTTTCCCCGTTCGTCTACGCCGGAGTGGGTCAACTCGAACATTGTTCTGCCAGACCACCTTCTGCGCCACCACCGCGACATGATCTGTTGCTGCTGAGCATGGTGTTTGTAACTCGTGAAAGAGAGAGAACTCCGCCTATTATCTCTAAAAGTGCGTGCCGCTGAGGAGCCAATGAGGCACTTCTATTCCAACAGTACTGAGCTATCCGAGCAGTCATCAATACCATTGGCCCGAGCACGAAAATCTGTTTAATTGTAACGTAATCGCATCGTTAACGTATTTAGTACAAACTGTCATTTATCTAGTACAATAGTGGCACAGATAACTCATAGTTTGTAGTGAATACGTAAACGATACGATAACGTTACACTTAGGCAAATTTTCACGCTCGGGCCACAGAAGCAACGTTTCTAAAATGATCTTATTATAATATGGAAGTTTTGTAGTGGAATTTTTTTGTTACGTTTTAAAAGGAATTACCTGGATGACCGGGCTTTGGTCGATTCTATTGAGATAAGAATAAAATATAAAAACATATGTCCCGTGAAATTCTTGTCACCGCGATTCAGGATTTTGCAATGCGACTGTTACGCCATCTAGTTTGAACGCAGAGCAACACATGTTCCTTGAGAATTTTGTCACTGCGATTCAGGATTTTGCATTGCGACTATTACGCCATCTAGTTTGAACGCAACGAATAAACTATTGTTTTTTGTTGGTTGAAAACACGGATAAAAGAAAGTTTTCTAAAAACGTAAACCTAGCTAGATCTATTTATCGCCCCCGAAACCCCTGCATATGAAAATTACTGAAACCGTTTCTGAGATCCAGATTATATAATGTACTTTTGCAATTATACCATAAAGTATTACAATACCTATATACAGGGAAAGATTAAAAAATACCTTTCAGAAGCATCACACAAAGAAAACCGCTTCCTATCAACCTTCACCAAAACAGAACTTGATATATTACCTCTAATTTCGCACCCGTCGAAAGTAAATCAGTGGTTTGCAAACATTTTAAATTCAAATAAATCACAAAAAATAACAATATTAATTACACAACCCAAACAAATCAGAATAAAAACAAATTAAAACACACGTTACATGTTCAACCGCATTGCCCTTCAAGAAAAAAAGAGACTCAGACACGTAATCTTTCTTTACAGATCTACTGCAGATGTAAAATGGTAATCGTTTCCTTTGCGATTACTTTTTCAACATCAAAGGAAAAATAAAACTTTTGAACATCCTAGAAACAAGTACAATTTGAACAATTTAATACCGACTTTCATTCTATTCAATTATTGGAGTGTAACTCAAAAACTACTGGACCGAATTTAAAATTGAAATTTAAAAGGGACTACACGGGAAGCACCAGCTTTCAAACAAAAAAGAATTTTTACGCTTTAAAACCGGCTAGGACTCGCGTAATATTTACCGGAAATATTCTCCGACCAGTTTCGAACTTATTTGAAGTTCTTCTTCTGGGAGTCACTCTTGTGCACAGCGCCGAGCGCGGGCCACAGCACGTAACTGGCGCTGCGACGGTCGCGCTGTGTCTGTCAGTTTTTTTCCGTCCGAACTGTCACTTACGTCAATGTCACTTTCAGTGTCACTGTCACTACCGTTTTTTAGTATATAGGGCTGTTGACACACCACACTTGTTGAGTCGACCTCACGGTTCCAGAGCTCCGAGGTCATCTTGTCAATGTTCAACACTGGTATCCAGGCCGGCGGTATATTCCACCCACGATCCCGATTGAAATTAGGGTGACGTCTTATTTCGATGGTTTCTCGTACTTTACGCGAGTCCTAGCCGGTTTAAAAGCGTAATTATGAACATAACTCGCGATAGTTTTCTATCTCAAAAAAGAATTTTGTGAATCGGTTTACCCAGTTGAAAGTTATGAGGTAAACATAAAAAGGAAAAAAAAAATACAGTCGAATTGAGTACCTCCTCTTTTTTTTGGAAGCCGGTAGAAAACGTTTTATAATGAATGAGCGCTTGGTTTAGATTATAAAACATCGAGATGGCGGTTAGTTTCTTTAAAGTATGTTAAGCCTGCACGTAAAATATTAAGTTGCGGAAACTAATAGTTTTCTAGAATTAATCAATTGAAATACGTCAATAATTTCGCACTTTCCAGTGACGTCCGTCATGTTGAGGGTTGATATTTTTTTACAGAAAGGCTATATTATAAAAACACACACGCCAAGTTTCAAAATGCTGAAACGCGTGGTTTTTGAGAAAAAAAACATTGAAAACCAATTATTTTTGCAAAATTTGTCAATTTTTGCAAAATTTACCACATATTATATAGATTAGTTTTACCGCTTTTCGAGTTTTAGTGTTGCTAGGTCCAGACCAGACCAGCATCACTAAAGCTTCTGAAGTTGTTGTGTTGATGGCCCTAGTTGCCATGATATTGTGGCAGTTTATCATTGCCTGAAAACAAGGATAGAACAACGTTTTCTAAAAACTAAAACTAACTAGACCGATTTATCGCCCCCGAAACCTGCATACTAAATTTAATTAAAATTGTTGAAACCGTTTTCGAGATTTAGTATTAAAGATATGAACATTCTAATATTACAAATGCGAAAGTTTGTGAGTGTGGATGTATGGATGTGTGGATGTTTGTTACTCTTTTATGCTCAAACGGCGAGGCCAATTCAGATGAAATTTGGTATGGAGGTAGATGAGGCGCTGGATTAACACATAGCACATAGGATACTTTCATCATCAGCATCATCATCATCATAATCCTAAAACCACGCGCATGAAAATTTGTAATATTCTTGGGTACAGTACAGCATAGACAAAATAACAAGATCTCCGCCTACGGATAGATCGTAATGATGACAGTTCTGTCAAAGTTTGTGTCAGTTTCTGATAGTTTAGACAAAAGCACGCTATGATTTTGACAGCTCGATACACTAGACGTGCTCGATGACCGTCAAGGGTGATGAAATGTAATGCTAGTTTTTTTTCCGTTGTGATTAATCTTATATTTGTATGTACGTGGGTACTGTATTTTATTATTAGCGTTTATTGATTGATTTACTAAGTATTTAAATTTACTATTAATATTATAGCAATTGCGTTTGGCCATGTAAATATTTTAAGACATTTTGGTACAAAGATAGTTATGGCCTATGTGCAGAAGATAATAAGCTACACGAAGTACTAATCCTGCGCAGACGAAGTCACGGGCAACAGCTAGTCGACATAAAATTCGGATTCTAAGATTCTAGATAAGAGTTTTGAAATTACTTCACAACGAGTATCACATAAGGGTGGCAGCTCTTGTTTGATGTGCGAGAACGTGTTAAGCTTATCAATGCAAAAAAATGTTTATTTAATTTGCACATAAGCAATATAAAATTTACAGCAAAATTTCTAATCACATAATTAATTTACTGGATTTTAGCAATCCCTATACCTAGATAGATAGATAGAAAATTCTTTATTGCACAAAACTAAATGTACATAGGCGAACTTAATGCTAATTAGCATTTTATTCCAGCTAACTTTTGTGTGATATAATATAATAATAATAATATGGGACATCATCCACACAAAGGTCTTCAGGTCCCAAATTAGGCAGAGCCTGTACTATGGTAACCGGATGACTGATATAACATACTTGTATATGATATTAAATAATTGTATACATATAAACACCCAGACACAGATCAAACAGACATGTTCATGCACACAAATGTTGGACCTGTCCGGGGATCGAACCCGGGACCAGCGCAGCGGCTCAGAAGGCAGGGGTGCTACCAACTGCGCCAACCGGCCTGTCAATGTGTGCAAGTGTGTTTGGTAGTGCTTTATTTAAAACTTCAGAGTTTCTATAGAACAGATATTATTAACATCATTATTAGATTTCAAATAAAAAAAATAATAATTAATTAGCCAATACTTAAAGACCATTATTGCAATGATGAGTTATACTAAACGTATTGAAAACGAATACCATTTCGTTCGTGCGTGATAAAGCCAAAGGTTCGGCATTTCCTGTGTACCTTCTTTGTACAAAGTTGAAGTAATAATTTTACACATTGTTAATGATACATATGGAATAATAATGTGCATTTATACAGGTTTTACCCTTATGAATATTATATTTGAATTAAGAGGAATAATTTGTTTTTGGCAAACAAAGAAACAGTATAAAAAAAATCAATGTTGCATTCTCCAGTCGTCCATACTTATAGCGCTAACAATGTCTAAATATCTATAAAAAAATTACGGTAGAACGTAATTTTTTCTACCGACTTCCAAAAAGGAGGAGGTACTCAATTCGACTGTATCTTTTTTATGTTTGTTACCTCATAACTTTCGACTAGGTGAACCGATTCTCGAAAATCTTTTCTTGTTTGAAAGCTGGTGCTACCCGTGTGGTTCCATTTATTGCATCAAATTTGGTCCAGTAGTTTTTAAGTTAAACTCATATAAGTAAATAGAATGGAAGTCGGTATTAAATTTTTCAAATTGTACTTGACCTATGTTTTTTTATGCGATAATGATGGTAACTGATACCGTCGACCAGGTCTGCAATACCAGAGGTCTCGAGGATGCGTTGCCGACCTTTGAGGAAGGAAGAGATAGAAGGGGTGAGGGGGAGGGGGAATTGGGTCCCCGATAACTTCCACAAACCGACTAAAACGAAATATGTTACTTCACGTCGGTGTTATGTGGGAATGTGGTACTTCTCCGGTTGTGCCGGCCCATTCGGATGTGGGGTTACAGCGTCGCACTACCACAAAAGTTAAGTATTTCGTGTTCGACTCCCGTCGAAGTCGTGAATTTTTCTCGCTAATATTGCAATGTTTTGTTTTTTTATCGCAGACGTTAGTGCTTTAAAAACATATTATAAAAAATATGAAGGGTATGATGCGACATCAATATAGAAAGTGTATATGTATGAAATGAAATAAAATGAAATGAAATGAAATGAAATATGTTTATTTGGACACACACAATATTATATAAAACCATAACATAAAAACAAAATACAAAATTTGAATATAGGTATATAACACGTGAGGTTAATGTAAAAAAAATCAAAGAAATATATGTATATAGTATTACTTTTTAAAGCACTAACGCCTGCTTTAGCGATCTCAAACATTGAAATTTATAGAGAGAAAAATTCCATCCTCGGACGGGATTCGATCACGTCAAAAGACGCGGGTTCGAATCCGTGATCATGGCGCTTGCAACAATGCCGAAATATCGGAAACTCATAGAAAATATACATGGTAATAATCCCGTTGATAATTAGAATATTTCAGACGCGGGTTTTGTTCCCGTTCGAGGATTTGAATATTTTTCTCTCTAAAATGGCAATATTATTTATCCGCTTAACTTATAGGATAACTGGTCTAAATGTTTTACTTTCAATATTATGATTATACCACAAAAATAGGTAAATGAAAAAATGTCTGTATAAAATCATACATATTGTGTGTACACATAATTCAATTTATGAAACATAATTTATCATAGCTCCTTATACGCTAAACGACTTAACGGATTTGGGTGAAAGTTGCAACAGAGATAGCTTTTGATATCACGTTATTTCTAGTCAATTCAGTTGAAAGCTGACATGGGTTCGCTACAACATATTTGTTTGTAAATCTATTTAAAATAGATTATTGGTGATTACTTTTTTTATTTTATTTACCTAGGTTACATACAAATATTATGCGCCCTATTGATGTTATAATCTAGCCTAAAATGGCTAATAAGTAATTGTATTCTATCCTAAACTGCTATTCACTATACGTAAGAATGTGTCCAGTAACACATTTCTTATTATCTCTATTTAAGGTGAAGACACTATGTTCATGTGTTCTTTGAAGCAGTACTTAAAATAACTACATTTCACTAATACACCAGCACTGACCACTACACTAACTCGAACGGTTTTGTTCTCTTTAGTTTTCTTACTATATCCGTGTGGTCGAGCAGTAAAACTGCCTCAACATTCACATGATGATTACTGACGATTAAAAAAATACCTTAATTTTGTTTTTTTTGTACCCATATTAGTGACCCTAGCTAATAATTACGGTATCGATGTAATTCACTATCAATGATGATATCATCAAAATAGGCAAAACACTTTACAGTTATTGGAGTGTAACATAAAACTGTTGGACCGAATTTAATGAAATTTGAATAACCTTGGAAGTATATTCAACCAAACAAAAAAAGAATTTAGATAATCGGTCATTGATTGTGAATGAAATCGGTGAACATACAAAAAAAACATACATTCGAACATAGAACCTCCTCCTTTTTGAAGTCAGAAACACTTATCACGTTCTCGTAGTTCTCGCCCACGAATAATCATACTATAATTATAAAGAGGAAAAATTTGTATGTATGTTTGTAACGAATTGGCTCAAAAAGTACTGGACCGATTTCAAAAATTCTTTCACCATTAGAAAGCTACATTCAACCTGAGTAACTTAGGCTATATAAGATTCATCATCATCATCATCCATCACCGCGCAGGTGAAACCGCGGAGAGCTAGTCTATTATAAGAAGATCCATTCTTAGTCAGGATTCCGTCTATAAAATATTAATATAAATTACACTGCACATCAGAGCTATTGTTAAACGAGTTCTAGACAGGCCATACTGAGGTATCCCTTCTCTATCACACCTATAACTTTCTATATGCCCATCTCTGTTTCTCAGAGTGTCGTGGAAAGGATGCAGGCGCATAATAGTTTTTTTTCTTTAAATTTGAATAAATTTACACTTTTAAAGGTTTCGTATATAAGGTTGTTGAACTCTGGCCGCGGTGCTAGATCATTGTATCGATTATGGGCGCATTTTATTGGTAAGTTAAAGTAAGTATTTTATCTGTACCATATAATATTATGAAGAGGAAAGATTTATATGTATGTTTGTAACGAATTGGCTCTAAAAGTACTGGCCCGATTTCAAAAATTCTTTCACCATTGGAAAGCTACATTCACCCTGAGTAACGTAGGCTATATAAGATTCATCATCATCATCCATCACCGCGCAGGTGAAACCGCGGAGAGCTGCTAGTCTATTATAAGAAGATCCATTCTTAGTCAGGATTCCGTCTATAAAATATTAATATAAATTACACTGCACATCAGAGCTATTGTTAAACGAGTTCTAGACAGGCCATACTGAGGTATCCCTTCTCTATCACACCTATAACTTTCTATATTCCCATCTCTGTTTCTCAGAGTGTCGTGGAAAGGATGCAGGCGCATAATAGTTTTTTTTCTTTAAATTTGAATAAATTTACACTTTTAAAGGTTTCGTATATAAGGTTGTTGAACTCTGGCCGCGGTGCTAGATCATTATATCGATTATGGGCGCATTTTATTGGTAAGTTAAAGTAAGTATTTTATCTGTACCATATAATATTATGAAGAGGAAAGATTTGTATGTATGTTTGTAACGAATTGGCTCTAAAAGTACTGGCCCGATTTCAAAAATTCTTTCAGCATTGGAAAGCTACATTCACCCTGAGTAACGTAGGCTATATAAGATTCATCATCATCATCATCATCATCATCCATCACTGCGCGGGTGAAACCGGTGGTATCCATAAAGGATTACTCTGCGTAAAAAAAAACTTTATTTATACTGCTGAAAGAATTATTTGAATCGGTTAAGTAATTTTTGCGTTTCCATTACGAACAAACAATCATATATCTTTCCTCTTTACTATAAGTGTAGATAAAGAATTAATAGATACTAAAGAACAAAATAATGTGGCCTGGTTTGTACCGGCGTTACTATTGCATACATAACTATAATAGTTAGACGTATGGCACTACAGACGTTTTTGTAGATATTAATGTCCTCTATAAAACTGTACTCGTGCTCTATTGTCCACAGTTTCCGCAGCGTACGCGATATCAGGTATTTTTTCCACATTTTGGGTTACATTATCGAAGTTTTCATACGGATCCCTAAATTTTTTGAATATTATATAGCCTATGTTCATCAGGGATAATGTAGGATTCTAATGGTGAGACGGGAGGCAACCCCAGCCTGTCATGAATGTGGGGCTCCGGAGGATACGGCACTCCACCACGCTGGAAGTGTGTGCTGCATGGGGCCCGCAGCGGCACACGCTTACAGCTGTAATCGGCGGAGATCTCTCACTGTCGCGCGTGGTAAGCTCCATGCTCGACAACGAGAGATCGTGGCAGGCGGTGGCCACCTTCTTGGAAGCGGTTATTGCGTAGAAGGAGGCCGCGGAGCGGGTTAGGGAGAATAACGTTCGAACTGACTCGCTCCGGCGCAGACGAACAGGGGTACGGAGGAGGCAGTTCGCTCGCCTCCTCCCTCCTCCGTAGTGGGTGTCACTGGTGAAGAGTCGGGGTACTCTTCGCCGGCTTGCACGACCCCACACGTCTTAGGAGTCACTCCTTCACAGGCGCTGAGGCCCGGTTACCAACCCGGCCCTGGAAGTCGGTATTAAAAGTTTTCAAATTGTACGTGTACATTTTAAAATTCATGTATTTGTATTATATCATAATTTGAATAAGTCGTATGTTTATGTTCTTGTAGAAAATTCATTGGGTTTCAGAACCAAAAAGTAGCGAGTATGGTATGTTCGTTTTGGAAGCCATTTGAGAGAGAACACAAGAGCCAACATCGAAGGACCACACTGCCTTATTAGCAGTTGGCATTAACGAAACCCTTTCAGATCCTGCCTGAGGTTTATATTACACGTTAGGCACCTCATTGAATGCAACATTGTAATTCTGTAGGGATGCCTCTCATCTCTATTACGATATTTATTATAGAGGGTGTTTGGTAGAGGGACCGACATACCAAATGAGCGTGTTCGGGGGCCACTTGGAGAATACAAGTTGGACAAAACTAATCCCCGACCCCCCAATATGTTTAACTTTTTTTGAGATTTTTCCCTTTTTCTCCGAAATTGTACCTATTTACCACCATAACATTTGTAAAAACTGTTTTAGACAGGATGTTTTTAGTTGAATTTGGTCTCTATACACCTTCAGGCCAATCCAATTCAAAATCCAGGTATCCAATTTTGCTTTGCTTGGCCTGAAGGTGTATAGAGACCAAATTCAACTAAAAATATCCTCCTCAAAGTCCCTCTACCAAACACCCTATACATATAATAATATTTATCGAACTCTTTTTTCCACGTAATCTATTACTATTGAAATAGACCTTTTAATTATAAAAAGGTGCTGTCATATTATCATGATGACGACAAAAATGAAGGTTTTTAAAGCAGTTTATCTCTTAAGCAGCGATTTAATTAAAACTACAAAAAATAATATGACATTTTTATGACTTATAAGTACACATTAACGGAATAAAAACATATTTAAACATTTTAGATTCATAAAAAAAAATCAAACAAACCACTTAATTTGACCTTTAAAGCAGTTTTTCTCTTTACTCACTATTGTATTTGTTATGAAACACATATCATAAAATAGTAATTTTTAATACACATACATTGACGGATTATTTTTTTATTTGTTTAGTTTAGTTGTTGTGCACTCTGCACATTATTTTTTATGAATTTTGTACGTTTTTACGCCATGCATTTGCTTGATTTCAAGTAAAGGAAATTAAATGAGCCAAGCCGTGAGCTGACAACGCCTCGTCGCCGCCGACAACGTGTTTTGAATTTGGAACATCTAAGTTGCACCGTCGGCTGAATAAAAAAATCTAATTAAAAACGCGCGAACTGCGCCCGCGTTTTCGACAATTTTCAAGGATTGTGAGAAATTCATGGTTTTGTTTTGAAAAATTAGTTCTTCAAGTGACAGCAAAAGTATAGAATTGACTCCTAAAAGTATTAAAACTGACGCAACAAATGTGATTATGCAAAATCCCGGGAGACACATATGAAAGCCTATGGTAATTTTATTGCATGGAGACATGCAAAAGGCGCCAAGAATTTTTCAGATTCTGTATTTTAGGCCTACTTCCAGTACTTAGCCATAACTAAACAACCTTATACTCTTTGGAGTACCTACTCAATGCGAAATTTAGTTACTTTCAATTTAGTTGTTACTCTATGTTTTATTAAATATTAATATTACAATAAAATATGAGGCATTTATTTCCTCATAGAGGGTAATGAAAAGTAGAGTGTATATCACTCGGGCGCAAAATATACTTTTGGCTCGGGCGACGTACTTTGAATCCTTCGCTACGTTCAGGATTCTACTAAAGAATATAAGATTCTACTCTAGAAACCCTCACTTTGCTCTGGATTAAAAAAAACGCCCGCACCGTGTAATTTTGCTCCCTTAAGATACAATCTACTATAACATTATATGATAACTTTGCTGATTATGTGAACCTATTGCAAGTATAAATCATATTTATAATATTATTTTGAGAGTTAAACTTACGCAGAAAGTATAGTCGAGTAGGCCTTGAACTGTTTTGTGACCTTCCGGGCCACTTCTTAATAGAGCACTCGCGCACCCAGCCCAGTATGCTCTAGCCACATAATTAATATTAATAGTAGATTAGGTACCAAGGGAGTAAAGCAGTGTCTTACGTCATGGGCGGTATATTGAACCCTGAGTGCAACGGGGACCCTTGGGTTAATATTTATATTAACCCAAGCCAAAAAAAAATACATTATATATTAATAAGGATTAAGATTAAATTCCTGAGCGAAGCGAGGGAGTTATGTAGTCCTGAGTGAAGCGAGGGGTTAAAGCCGCCCAAGACAAAGACAGGCTTTATCATCGAGGTGCGTACTCTAGTTTTCATGCCTACTGCGAGACAATAAAAACTCAGAGCTTTAAAATAGCAGTTATTTCTTCAAAAGTAAAATACATTAATAGTTAATATTCAAATTGACACATTTGTCCCGTTATAGACTGACAGAGACAATATCTTTGGAAGGAACATTTTATGGGAAACACTGTTTTAGACTTTTGCGGTTGTTAAGTAAGTTATATTTAGTACTCACGATTTAGTTGCTTTTGGAGTAGCCGATATTTCGGTACAGTTACATGCACCACGTTGAAAATAATAACATTTTAAGAAATTTGAATAACACCAAACACCAGAACATAGATGAATTAATACCTAGCACCGATCGCAACACGTAACTTCAACTATGACCTTGAATGCGCAGAGCGGACCGTGCGTAACCCATAGCAACGCGGCGCACAACAATCACACTCCTTAGGTTCGTTTAGCAATGAGGGCATTGGTGGCGTTGCTATTGTTGACTCTTTTGTTAAAGCGTTCGTAAAGCCTAATTTTGGTGGCAAACACAACTCTTTTTTTAAGCTTTTCGAACGCTGAACATAAAGAGCCAGATAATTAAACGCCATTTTCACCCATAGCTTCCCAAATCGAACGCCCTTGTAAGCGTTTTTAGCGCCAACTATTTTCGCCAACTTAGAGCTATTCGAACGCACTACTAATAGTACAATCCCGCCTTTTTTTTCTTTTTTTTTCTGTGTGCTGTCTACGTACTATGAGTTTTCCTACAACTAACGTTCCAAATCCAAATCACTTTACTCCCCAAGGAGTTTCATACAACTTTACAGGGCCGCGTTACATAAGCGGGGCTGTAAAGTTGTATGCCTTGCTTTAAGTAGAGATTGCGTGATATGTAATTGGACATTTTCGAGTAGGTGGTATGAAAATAAATTTAGGACATGTCTTACTTTGTAATGGAATAGTCGCTGTAAGGATTTGAATCGTAAGAGGCTAGGAATTCGTGGTGGTAAGAAACGGCCATCTTGGTTACTAATACCGCAGTATCAGATATTGTACATGAAGTAGTAATACGCAAGAATTACGTGTTATGATTTGAATTTTGAAAAATGTATGTTTTGCAGTTATGAGTGATTGTCCCTGAGTTTTCTTGTTACACACTCGCACCAACAACACAAATCTAACGATTTATCAAAATCGTTTGAAACGTTGGGGGAAGTTTACTGTAGGGCTATGTTTGGCCGATTTAGATTAAGGTGACATTAGGTACCTGACTAAGAAGAATTACGAATATTAGCATAAGTGGTTACCAAGATAATACGTGAATGGTAAAACCGGCAAACACTCACGTCTATCATCTAGACGTTATACTCCGATTGGTGTTCGGGCAGTACTGATGCCCATTCTCATAGACAAGTGCGCGACTAGTGGCCCTCGCTGCTAGACCAAGCTCTCTCATGAGTTCTCCCGGAAGTTTTTATGACAATATAATACGTGAAGTTTTAAAACTGGACGATTTTGGTAATATTTGGCAAGATCGCCGCTGATAAGGCTGTGCTCGCGAGGTCTACTGTTCGCAGAACTACTAGTAATATTAATAATAAAGTATACTGAGTTTGTATGCAACCCTAATTCTAGGTTTAGTGTTAAACCAGCTATTATCCCTAAGAGTTCTAATTGGCTAGCACCAAGACGAGCGAGTTCGCGAATGAACTGTTTTATTCCTTTTTGGAGCTTCGCCATTGGCCAGTAGCATTGTTTTGTTTAGCAGGGCAATAACGTGGAATGTTTGCTTTGTGGTGTTAAAACAGATGTAATAACTTTTCGTATAAGTCCTATTTCGGAAGGAGTTTCAGGATGAGTTTTCTTTTCTTCTTTTTCTTCGGATAGTGATATTTTGGAAGGGGTTTCGGGATAAGTCTTCTTTTGTTATGATTTCCGGAATAAGTCGTCTTCGAAGAAAATTATGATTGGACACTACACTTAAATATTATTTTGATATTTCAGCACAGTTAAACGCAGTTCCGAGCAAAACCTCGCAGTTTTCTGTGTGTCGAATCGCGAACTCTCCAAAATAAATTCAACAAGATAAAAAAATGTGAAATAACTTGTCAAAGTCGGTAACTCGGTACCATACGCACAATATTGCGATAATACGTACTTTAGAACTATTATACGACTTCATCAAGTTATTTTACACTTTTTGTTGTTGAAGTCGGTTCCAGTTTTTGGTAAATATTTTTGTACTATTGTGACTTATATTATTATTATTGACGGCGGTAGCTTAAAGTTTTGACACTAGCTTAGAATGACGCTCGAAGGTAGGGGAGACCGGGGATGGTTGATTATAGGGGCAGGTAGACTAACTGTCAATAACTCGTCGTAAGTACGAGTTGTGCGTCATCCGATCACAGCCGAGCATTACACTCCGCTCCGCGCTCAGCCGTCCGAAGCGCCGGACCGCGCGGTCGCAAGTCGTTTTCGAGCAGTGACACGTTTTTAATTTGCTAATCAAGTAAGTAATATTTTAATATGGTACATGTTTTGATCTGATGCCTCCCCTTTTTAGTATTTTTTTTTCTATTAGTCCTAGCGTTTGATGAGTGAATATTTATCATATTTCATATATTATTTTTCAAGTCGGCGGTATTGTTTAGGTTAACCGTGCTATCAACATAAGAAATAGCGTCTGGGGCTGGTAGACGAAATTTTTTCGGGGCTGGTTGAATAATTAGTCAATCAACTCCAATATATGGAATAAAAAACAACACGTAAGTGTTTAGTTTTATTAGACTCTTAAATAAGTATTCTGTTGCTATAGAATAATGAGGTAAATATAATAGAATTATAGAGGTATAGAATAAAAGAACTACAGAACGAGCTAATACGCAAATAGATGTCTTGGAAAAGGCTTGACATGCAGTCATTTTTGACAAAAAAAGCATTCATGTGTAGCATTAATGCTACACATTAATGCAAAAGAGTTTAACATAAAAGAAAGTTAAACTCTTAAAAACATTACACTGTTACGTGGCCAAATTAAAAGAAAAATTAGAAGGTGATCCAAACTTGGCGAGAGCAGAACTAGCCCTAGACAGAGTGGGATATATCAAAAATAGGCAAATTATTACACATGTAGAAGAGGAAGCTTTAGCCAATTATTTAAAGAAAGCAGCTGATATTTATTATGGATTGACGCTATACGAGACGAGAAAATTAGCTTATAAGTCGTAAAAAAAATAACAAAGCTATAATGGACTCCTAGCGGACAAAATTATGGCTGGTGAAGATTGGTTAGGCTTTTTTCTCAAACGTCTTCCTTTTCTATTAACCTGATCACCTCATACAATAAGCCTATCAAGGGCTACATCATTTAATAAAAACAACTTTAGTTTAATCTTCGCTAACTTGGCTGCTGTTTACCAGCGTTTGAATCTAAGTCCTGATGTAAGTTCTTGATCTGTAACGTTGATGAGACGGGTCTAACAACCGTGCATGTAACTAATAATAGCTAGTACCAGCTAGTAGTAACTAGAGTAATAGCTCGTCATGGTTTATAAAATCTGGGTAATATGGCATCTGCTGACAGGGCACACTGTTAACTGTTGCTGTAGCCATCTCAGAATAAGTGCTTAATTAAGAGTAAGAGTTGACAATTTAGTTATCCCTTCAAGAGTCGTTATATTATAACAATGAAATTTCTATTGTGTCTGGCCGCATGATGACCAGTGACCTTTGATGGATTATATATAGACGTTGAAAAAAACTTCGTACCTGATTTAAATTGATTTGTTTTAAATAAAGGGCTAAGTTATTGTAAATAAATGTTTAATTATTTGCCTCTTTTCATGATTTGAATCTCATTGGTGCATAAGTCAACTTACCCCTGGCATATGGTCTACCTACCCCAGACCAGGGGTAGATTGACTAAGAGTTAGGGTTTTGTAAAATGCAATAAATCATCACCATTATACTAAACTAAGAGCAAGATATTAATATTTTTTATTAGATTAATAGTTATACTACCAATGAATCCATCAAAGGTCGTTGGTCATCATAGGGCCAGACACAATAAAAATTTCATTGTTATAATTTCAACGACTCTTGAAATATAGTTTTTTGTCCAGATAAATTAAAACACAAAAAATATGTACCATAAAGAGAAAAACTAGTCAACCATCCCTGGTCTCCCCTACCACAATCTAAGTGAGTAAATATGCAAACCAATTCCTATAAGTAGAGCCATCGCACCATCATTAGGTCACACCCTGTGACGTCACAGGGTAGGGTCGGGCGAGGTTTACTTCCACCACAATATTTACGTGTCGCCAACACATTAACTTTAACACCCTGTGACCTTGCCAACCTAATATACTTCAGTGATGGCTAATTAATAGGGCATGTACTTAGTAAATAGCATTTTATTAAAAGCCGTTGCGGTTACTGAAATAAATTGTTAATAAATTAATACTTTAAATGAGCTATTCTTGTGTATAGTTATGTATAAATAATCTGAATTTTGGGAACGGCTTCAGCGCTTTTTATGAAATTTAGTATGTAGGAGGTCTCGGCGATAAATCGATCTAGCTAGGTTTAATTTTTAGAAAATGTCGTTTTATCCGTGTTTTCTGGCAATGAAAAAATAAGTTTGTTCGTTACGTTCAAACTAGGTGGCGTAACAGTTGCATTGCAAAATCCTGAATAACGGTGACAAAACTCCCACGGAACATGTATATTGCTTTGCGTTCAAACTAGATGGCGTAACAGTCGCATTGCAGTATCCTGAATCGCGATGACATTATTCTGACAGAACATGTATTGCTTTGCGTTCAAACTAGATGGCGTAACAGTCGCATTGCAAAATCGTGAAGCGCGGTGAATGTCACGAAACATGTGTTGCTATTTTGTATTCGTATCTAAATCAAGCAAAGCCCATTCATCCAGGTACATACTTATTATTAAATTATACATTGGTTTATCGATCTCGTAATGTTGTTATATGCAGATAGTTGATAATTGATTTAGAGTTTAATAACTTAATATTATTGATACTAAAACGCTCTCAGTGGAGCTTGACTTGGCAATCTCAACCGACTAACAAGTTGCTGTAGTCAGGAGTAGGATGGGTGACCGCTAGTGGCATTATTCAACTGAGCGATTCCGGGCTTCGAAGGGCAGTCGAGAGTATTGCATAGCTAGTACTTTCCATACTAAAAGAAAAAAACTCTTTCCTAGCTGTTAACATTGTCCGATTTCAGTGATATTTTTTTCATGTTATCATCACATTGTTTACTATGCCCGTACTTTTTTGGTTTTTTCAGTATTTCAAACTAACATACATTTTTATTTTCAGAACTAAAAAAACTGAAAAAATCAAAACGTACGGGCATGGTAAACAATGTGATGTATACATGAAAAAAATATCACTGAAATCGGACTATGTTAAGAGGTAGAAAAGAGTTTTTTCTTTAATGCGGAAAGTACTAGCTATATGCAATCCTCTTAAACCGTCGGTCCCGGTAGTTTGTGTTAGGACAACAGTCGTTAGGCATGTCGAAGGTGTTCGGTTCGGGCGGGCATAAAACTTCGATATGTGTTGGCCACTAGCCTATCCACCAAAACGCACTGAGCTCGCGTGGTAACTTATGGCGCAACTACTCTACCTAAGAGGAAGGCCCAAGTTCCAGTCCAGTAGTATCATTAAATAATAAGGAATAATATGATTATAATAATAATGGTAATACTCATCGATTTTTAAATATTTGGTTACTACTATAAACTTATAAAAATAGGTCTTTAATATTTTTTATGGGATAGGTTTTGCAAAAGAGCAAGCGGCTCACCTGATGGTAAGTGATACCGTCGCCCACGGACATCCGCATTATCAAAGGTCTCGAGGATGCGTTGCCGACCTTTGAGGAAGGATGATAGGAAGGAAGAGATAGAAGGGGTGAAAGAAGGAAGGATAGGACGAACGGGGAAGGGGGGAATCGGGCCTCTGGAACCTGCCACAAACCGACGAAACGCAATAGCAAGCTATGTTACTTCACCTCGGTGTTATGTGGGAGTGTGGTACTTCTCCGGTCGTGCCAGCCCGTTCGACTGTGGGGTTACAGCGTAGCACTACCACCAAAAAAATATAAAATATACTTTTTTTTAAACGGTAAATCTGTATGTATAAGTTTGTGAGTATAAGTTGTATTTCGTGTGGAGGTGCAAGGAGTTAGTGTCCAATTTACGAATGCCAGTTAGATAAAGCTTGGTCCAATTCCAGCCAAAATTAACGTGATATATCCAAATACTGAGTTAATGACTAAGTCACATTCTTTTATGATAAGTGATTTCAAGGTCAGAGATTAGAGATTACAGTTCCGCAAATCGATAACAAATACTGAATATCCTTGTTTGAGTAGTGGTAGTACCACTATCTAATTACAGAGAACTTTATTATCTTTATAACTTTGGACTGACTGAAATACGAGTAGAACTATCAACCAAACACAGTTTTTAATAGGGCTCCTCAATTTCCTAAAAAGGTTATTGCTTAACATTATTTTATTTTATTTTTATTTTTATAAATTTGGTACAAAAATATTTAACTAATTAATTAAACTTATATAAACTTGGATTTTAAACTAACATGTTAAATTTGTTAAACTAAATATTGCACACATATTACACAGCTTTGCAGGTATTTCTTCACCAACCAAATTTTCTAACTTCAAGAATTTAGAAAATTTGGTAGTTACAATTATGAAGTGACTTTTTAAAGTTAAATAAGGTTTGATGAAAAATGTCGAGTTCGCTGCATACATCGATGCAGACCTCATCATAAGATCGTCACATACGATAAAGTGGGTTGTTATGTCCTACATTATTGTTCGACAACGGAATACTAAAAAGATATGATTTACGAGTCATAATCTTACGAGTGTTAAGTTAACATTCATTAGTAATTCATCACTAAACAGTACATTGAATAGTACACGTCATATGTCAGTGATTTTACGTCTATGTATAAGACTCCGAAATTTGAAATGCAACTATAGGCTCGTTCCGGCCTAGCATTGCATCCCTACACTATTCAAAACTTCTTAGCACGAACCAAAAAGCTTGGCAGTTCCTACACGACAGAGTGTAAGTAAATTTATGAATGTGGAATGCTTTGCCGGCGTACGTATTTCCTTGCACCTATGACACTGGGTCTTTCAAGCAGGGCGTGAAAAAGCATCTGTCAGGTCATCATAGAGGTGGTGATTAGTGCAGCTTACGGCTGCACTAATGGTCATTCCTCTTTGGTTCCATCTTCGGTTTCTATCAGAAGAGAAGGAGTCACTTTGACGAACCAGTATAAAAAATATTGACAAATAATTACATAATCAACCATTTGTGTTACCACTGCTGGAACTCGAGCTTTCCTCTTAGAGAGAAGAGTTGGGCCGTAATCCACCACGTGGGTCCAGTGCGGCTTGGGAAATAGCCTATTGACCAACCCATGTTGAAGTTTTCAGGGCAGCCAAAGACCTTTAACATAGCCTAACGTCTGTTGTCCTAAGACAAACGGCTAGGAATGACGGTTCAACGTGCCCTCCGAAGCATGGAACCGCTCAGTTGAATAATGGCACTACCACACACCCATCCAACTTCAGAAGCGTTGCTTAACTTGTTGATCAGTTAAGATCGCCAAGTCAAGCTCCGCTGTAAGTGCTTCGAGGAATAGTTACCATAGTAGAACTTGAAAAGTAAGTTGTCTGTATTTATAGAGCGGTACCAAATGTAGCTTATATGCAGGGGCTCTTTACGTTACAGCTATAAGGGTTAATCACCGTTTACGCATTTCGGTACAGGTTATTGTAACCGAAAACTTTCTACACCTTTTTAACCGTTATCACATTTCGGTACCGAAATCGGAAGAGCGCGGCGTTGCAGAATATTTAATAGAGTCGCGTGCATTGTTTCGGCGCAGAGATCCGAGTACCTATCGTTCTATCTATCGCACACTGCATCTGACAAAGATGCCGCGCCGCTTGCGCTGTTTCTACCCGCATGCGCGCGTATTTCGGTACCGAAATTGTATACCGGTACCTAAAATTACCGTTAACGAAATGATAAGGTATCGTAAAATTACGTTATGACGTCATACCTAAATTTTTAGATACCATTATTTTAGCGGTAGCTAAGTCCCTGCTTATATGTGTCCGTACCGAATGCGTCACAGTACGCACACTATGAAACAATATATAGACTGCCAAGACTTCTCTAGTCAGGGCTGACGCGTTGCACAGTAGACATACGTCACACGTCACCGCACCGGTCGATATCCATCGCGCAGTGGGCGTGATTTTGTTTATTATAATATCCTACTAATATTATAAACGCAAAAGGTTATATGTATGGATGTACGGATGTTTGTTACTCTTTCACGCAAAAACTTATTATTGTATTTTAATACAATTTGGTATGTTTCTTTCCGTACATGGTTGTCTGGAAGAGATCGGTCTGAGCGATAAGACCGCCCATTGTGACACTTTTAATTTTTTAGTATTAATTGTGAAATATTTTTTTTTTTTTTATTTATACCTATTTCTTGATTTGTAATATATATTTGTATTGTGGTGTTTAAATAAAGAGTTAATCTATCTATCTATCTATCTATCTATATAGATAGATGAGACGCTGGAATAACATACAGGATACTTTTTCATTATCATAATCCATCCATTACCACGCTAGTGTAACCGCGGGGCGCAGCTAATATTTAATAATAAATATCTAAATTAAACGTTATCAAATAGTTGCGTGCCTAATAATGAATATGAGCTCATACTGTTATGACTAGGTTATCTTTTAATTATTTAGGTACCTAGTTATATGTCATGAACTATATAATTAGTAGCACCAACTTGTGTCTTACTATAATGTTTATTAGTTTATTAAAATCGTATCTGTATTATTCTATGTATTTATTTATCATCAGTATTTCTTGTCAGGTACGAACTTAGTGTTATGGACAACCCTGTGCGCGCAGGCTAGAGTAGGCATTTAAAATCTAAACGCCAGTTTAGGTACTCTTCTGGTTTACTATGATTAATTTGTAATTGTGAATACGTGGCGCCATCTGCTTTCAGGTGAATCCAGTATTGCTCGGTAATGCGTCAACAGTTCAGATAGTTCTGATCTTCTGTCAATAATAATCATGTCTTTTCTGTTATCTTTTTTTCGTCAAACTTTATTTTGGGAATACACGACTTTCTTTTTGTCTCGTTATTCTTCATTTTGTGAATACATGAGTTTTTTTAAATAGGTTGGCAAACAAGCAGGCAGCTCACCCAATGGTAAGTGATCACTGTCGCCTACAGACATCCGCAATACCAGAGGTCATGAGGATGCATTGCCGGCCTTTGAGGAAGGAATAGGCTCTCTTCTTGAAGGTTCTCACGCCGTATTGGTTCTGGAATAGCTCAAATGACAGCTGATTCCATATTGTAGTAGTGTGAGGCAAAAATGCCGTCGGAATCGCACAGCTGTGGACTTCCTGACGATAACATGATGTCTATGAAATGTTATGTACTGTCGTAACGTTCGATGGAGAAATGTTTCGTACAACATAACACTGAAATCTGAAATAGTTTATGGGTTTTAGTGTGCAATAGAGAAATATTAACGCATAGGTTAATACACGGGGTTTTAACCTGTAACCGTGTTCCTGTCTTCTTCTTTAAGTGCCTCTCCATTACTGAAGGTTGACAGTCAGCTTCTTAAATTGTTCCTTGTGAAGCGCCAATCTGAACAATTGCTCTTCGGTCTTAATTCCTGTCCACTCCCTGATATTACGGAGCCAAGACATCTTTCGTGTACCGATTTACGCTTCCCGTGGGTACATTTCCCATCATGGTGGTCTGCAGGAGAGAATACCGATCATGCCGTAGAACATGTCCGAGGTAGGCGACCTTCTCTGCTTGGCAGTCCGGATCAGTTCGACATTCTTTTTTTCTTTCCCTTTCGTGTTCCTGTAGAATAAGAGAAAGAATAAGAGAAAGTGAAGAGTCTGGTCAGTAAAGAAACCTTAAATTTTCGTAACATTACATTTTTGATAGATATTTACAGGGTAGGCAGGTTGCTCTTAGGACTGTTTTCTAGCAATTCACTAACTCCAAATCATTCTCTTTCATTTGGCGTCTGCTCTATTGATTGTTATATTTATCGTATATATTGGCACAGGCAGATTTGTGCCAAGCGCGCACAAGCCACGGAAAGAGGTTTATTTCATTTATTTACAGTACAGTTACAGAAAACAGGTTACAATTTTATAATCCGACTAGCTGACCCGCCAGTAGCTTCGCTCGCGTGGCGTGATACAGTAAAATTACAGTTTTTTTACTATCCCACGGGAACTCATTAACTTACCGGGATCAAAAGTATCCTGTATGTTGACAAAGGACATAAACTACCACCATTCAAATTTTAATTTAAATTGGTGCAGTCGTTTCGGAGATTAGCCGGTATAAACAGACAAACAGAAAAACAACAAATTGAAAAAATCAAAATTAGTTCGATTTCACTCCTTACAACCCCATGAATTGGTTTTTAGCATGGTTTTTTCATTGAACAAAAATTTGACCTCTACGGTTTTATTATATGTAAAGATAAGCCACCCATATGAGGTCTACGGCCTGCTATAGATTGTTCTGTCCAAAACAACGCTTGTTCAAAGACCGCTTTAAATATAGGTGAACCAAGTTAAACGGCATTAACAGCTGAATATAGTTGAAACTATTCAACAAACATTAGGAGCAGGTTAATAGCTACACGACACGGCATTGGCTAATTACGCGACCTATTTATAATAAATCCTGAAACTTCGGTTAATTTTGAAAGTTTTATTTGCATTTTAAAACTGAGTGGATTTAGTGCGAATAATTGTAAAAGTTTCGTCCACTTTGGATTGTGATAATTAGTAACGAAATTTCTATTATTTTAAGTTAGATAAATAGATATATAGATAAACTCTGTATAGCTACACCACAGTACAGAAATATAATACATAAAAAGACGCAAGATTATTTCGTCAATTAAACATGATGCAAAACTTAAAAACTTATTATTATGGGTCACAATGTTACAAAAATCGCTTATAGCCATCTCTTCCAGACAACCATGGAAACATGAACCGATTTAGGGACAGGCAGTAGGCATAGTTCTAAAATATAAATTACTATTACTAATATAAAGTACCTACTTAAAAGACTCAGTGATTAGATAGAATTAGATTTGTTACCTACTAGATACCAAAGTAAATTCTAACACTAATAATCTAATACTTTAAAAAATATATTTAGGTAACTTATAATATAGGTATACGTTGTTACGAGCAACTGCCCAGAACTTCGTTCGCGTAGTAGGCTCGGCCTTCGGCCACAGATTACTGAATAAGAACAGATACTTCACTCAGTAGAAAATTTCCAATACCTATTACGATAATAGCCTACTCCCTCGCGTCAACAACCACTGTATGCTAAAATGCGCCTAAATGCTCAAGCGTACAGCAGTGATTGATTCGCACCGCGCGATTCCACAGTAATCGCAGGGCTGCCTCTTCGATAAAATTAAATTAACATAACTTTTTATCTATGTTATTGAGAACTGTGAATATGTTCTGACTTTTATGTGGCAGTTAAACATTTTATCATTTATAAAATATTTAACCAACTTTTAAAAAAGGAGGTGATCAGACATACAGGCCAAACTGAGATGTTTGACTTGTATGGTTTGTAGGTATGTATGTTTGTGCGCGATAATCTCGCGTTTGGCTAAACCGATATCGATGCGGTTTTCAGAAAAGGATTTGTTACATTTAGGAGAACGTTTTAAAATAAGTATAATACTTACTTCTTAGTTTGATGATGATCTTCGGAGATGTTCACTAGAAATGAAAAAAAAAAGCCTTAAAAAAAGAGAACCGACTTCAAATAAAGCACTAAGCCGTAAGTTATTTTATTAACGAGTGTAACACTCTCACACAAAAATACATAAACACTGCAGTTTTCGAAAGTTTTCACGCGAAAAGTCGATGGCCTTCAAAATAAAAAAATATATCTAGTTACTAGTTGTACATATCTAGGTGTATTGTACTACTACCAATTATCACGAATCAAATTTATTAAGATTAATAAATTTGATTCGTTTTCTCGCAACAAGTAACCTTACAACAGACGCGGCTTGTTCAAAGGTTTTCATCGGGCGTAAGAAAAAGAACTCTCGCTACACAGACTTAAAGCGCATTTTGATTCGTTACGAGCGCGTCAAGGACTTGTAGGCACATTTTTTGAAGGTCACGTCCGTGCTTTGCAATGTTTTATGAACATTATTGCAGTTGTTAGTTTAGCAGTTTATATTCGAATGTTTTCTTTCGAAGAGTGCATCTTCTGTACCGTGTACTATTAATTATTCTGTGGTATAACGTTTCTATGTAACAAAATTATGTAAATCTGTGTCTGAAAGGCAAGCTAATGCTTAGTATATACCTATTAAACTGTCAAATTCTAAGTGGATACCGGTGTCCGCACACCTAGGTCCTGTCTTTTAATTATGTCTCTAATGACGGTATGTGAATGGAAAAAAATGTAATCGACAAAAACTAGTAATAATTTATCACTTACCTTTCATCATTGACAGGTAAATGGAAAAAATCTTAGGTGTACATCCCTTCTTTTGCTTGATTTACACCCATCTACAGCACATAAGGCACCACACGGCATCGTAATACGCGTACGAACGAACAGCACTATTAAAATTGAACGGCGTGCGCGCGCTTCGCTTGCGAAAACCGCACTGAATTTGAAGCGCCGGCGGACCGAGACCGCTCGGCTGGGCGGTAGGCACTTATAGCGCGCAAGTACATGGAGTGACGGAGGCCTGCTTCGGCCTCGTCATGACCTCTCATCTATTCTCATTTTTTAATGCAAGAACCTTCTACAAAGTATTAGAAAACATAAAAAAAAAGATGATGGAAATCGGTAAAGACGTTCATAGTTCATAGTTCTTTATTCATAAATTCAAATTAACATGTCCAAAAATATTAATTAAAAATAATATATATTAAAAACAGTACAAATTAAGTACATATACTTAATTTAACATTAAATTAATGTGTACTTACGATTGTAGATGTACAATCAATAACAAATTGCTAATATAAAAACAAATTACCTATTAATTAAGATTTGGATAAAAATAACGGAGTTAGTCAAAAATTAAATAATGTCAAAATTAAATAAATAATGTAAAATTAACCTACTAATGTCAAAATTGAATTAATAATGTCAATATTAAATAATAATGTCCAAAATTACGCCTATTAAGGAACTCCTCAAAACTGTTAAACGACCGCTCGATAAGCCAGGTTTTTAATTTCTTCTCATTCATTCAATTCGTTCTCATGTTATGGTGTATATATATAGATAAATACTAGATTTATAAGAAAACCATGTTCAACATCAATAAAAAAAAACAAGGTTAAAGAAAAGCCGACCAGTTCGTTTCCACAGTGTTTCTGTTTGTGTTTTTACATTTTCACACCTTCCACAATGTGTTCCATTTTTACATCGCCGCCTAATTTTATATTCTCAACCTTATTATTTTCGCCATGACATTGGCCATGCCATATGACAGGTCTCCCCCTGTTTTGCCACGCGATATTTTGGCGGTTGTAAATTATAGTCGAGGAGCTAACCGTCAAATCGAATTGTTATTTACACAAATACCTCTATAAAACTGAAGTGTCTGTTTGACAAACAGACTTTGTCTATGTTTCCCCTTTGGTATGCAAAAGATGTATTAGGAACTAAGGAACTTTAAGTAAAATATATTATATAAATACGTCAATAAGTAGAGTTTAGTTACATTAAAAATAAGTTAGAGAAAAAGTTAAGAACAGCACGGTCTGTGGATAAAAAAATCTTACAAAAGTATACATACTAAAAGTATAGATTATATTTATGGCAAACCAATTTTTATAATTTTTGTCTGTCTTATGTTCCGGTTAATCTCCGAAATGGCTGTACCGATGCTAATGTGTCTTTCGCTGGCAGATAGCTGATATTTTGTACTGACTTGCGTAACTTTTATCATCAAGTTTCAGTCATCTAGCGGCTGAAATTGCGGGTGGTGTAAAAGTGTTTATTATTATTAGTATAATGAATGGTCTTCGTGAACGCAATGGCATACGCCTAGGATTATGTTCATGTGCACAAGTCTGTGACAGAACATACCATACATATTTTTTTAACTTTTATATTTAATATGGATGTAAAATTTGTAACCAATATATTGGCTGAGACTCGGTTATGAAGAAAACACGTAATGTCTCTTCCCACTTTAATCTTTGATCACTCATTACATTATAACGAATCAGAGACATCTACACGGAGCGATCGCTCGCAGCAAACTGAGCTCCGGTTGCCAACCGCAGCCGGTTTA
This sequence comes from Selenia dentaria, assembly GCA_917880725.1. Taxonomy (NCBI): domain Eukaryota; kingdom Metazoa; phylum Arthropoda; class Insecta; order Lepidoptera; family Geometridae; genus Selenia; species Selenia dentaria. Next base: position 23,411,715 of record OU862898.1, read on the forward strand.
TAGGCGACTGTGGTGGTCGGTGCGCGGTGGCTCAACCGCTTGCCCGTTGCGCATGCTCCGTCACAATAGGCGGTCGACACCGTCAAATATAAGAAATATTCGGGTAAATATTGTCGCTAAATACTTAAAAAGAAAAAAATATTAGTGATTTATGTCTATACAAATTTATATTATTTATTAATTTTTTTTATTAAAATTATTAATTATTATTAATTACAGTTCTCTTCTGTAAGGTTACATAACTTTGGACATAAGTAAAATATGTGTTCGATAATTAAATGATTTATTCATAGACTAAAGATCAGCTAAGACTAACACAACCCAAATCTAAATACCAATAGTAAACAACTAATTATATATATATATAAAAAAAAACATGTAGTCAACATTCCTTCTAGCTCTCTGCCTATAACTAAACTATGGCGCTTCCTAATTTTAGGTAATTAGATACACAGTTTATTTTAAGGTGCCTTTTGTAGTTATTTTATGCTAATGTTCATAAATAATTAGTTATCTACTAACTTGGGTAATTTAAAATTAGTTTATATTGAACAAAACTAAAACAGCGTCATTTCAGCTTTACTTTTAAACCTTAAAGCTTCTACGAGAAACTTTAATTTGATTGATTTTATTTTGTTTTGTGAAAAAAGATAGCAGTGGGTACAATTAAACAGTCAGAAGAGATTGACATCAAAAAATCTCTTTGTTTTATAAAGTTAGAAACACTTACTAGGCTTACAACCCACCAAAAGCGCAGTTTAATCGCGAGGAAACCAGAACTTGGAAAATTATTAATAATCAAAGACCGCCTTTTTGAAAGCTTCGAAACTTTTCCCGGTCATTTATTCCTTGACGTGATAACGTCTTAAATCGATGAACGCCGGCTGCACGCGCGAAAAGGTATGACTCATTGTCACGTTCCACCAGGGGGCCTACTACCAAAAACAAACTGCGAAGTTTTGTTTGACAGATTTCTAATTTTCTACTGTGAAAGTGAAAAATCACAAATGCAGTCAAGAGTGATGAAATGTACAGATAGGTTTTTATCATGAACATTATAATAATATGTATACTTAATTACTTTTATTAGTTTTTAGGTATGTACTGTTTCATTATTAATACTTACTTATTCATCTATTATATGAAAAAGTATTACTTACTTATTAAATTATGTGTAGAATTGAATAGTGATCAACTGATGACAACATCTATACAACATAAATAACAACAGATAAAAACTGTGATAACATATTTTAATATAATATGTTTAAGCTCAAACTATAAAAATTGATACACAATATTTTTATGTAGATGAATCAGTAAATATCAATAATAAAACATATTACCTACGTACAAATATAATTCAAAATTGTTTATTTCTCAAGAAAAAACACTGACAAAATACAATTTATGTTTCTTAACTAAGTAAGTCTATAAATATAAATTAACATTAAATAATTATTTACTAAATTAGTGACTTGCAAAGCCTAAGAAAAAAATCTTGTGTCGTGGGCGTCTGCTTCCTTCGAGGTCTCAGTATTAGTTACAATAGAGTACAGTCTTATTCAGTAATCTGTGGTACAGTCAGGCCTCCGTCACTCCATGTACTTGCGCGCTATAACTGCCTACCGCCCAGCCGAGCGGTCTCGGTCCGCCGGCGGTTCAAATTCAGTGCGGTTTTCGCAAGCGAAGCGCGCGCACGCTGTTCAATTTTAATAGTGCTGTTCGTTCGTACGCGTATTACGATGCCGTGTGGTGCCTTATGTGCTGTAGATGGGTGTAAATCAAGCAAAAGAAGGGATAAACACCTAACATTTTTCCATTTACCTGTCAATGAAGAATGGTAAGTGATAAATTATTACTAGTTTTTGTCGTTTAATTTTTTTTCCATTCACATACCGTCATTAGAGACATAATTAAAAGACAGTAGGTGTGCGGACACCGGTATCCACTTAGAATTTGACAGTTTAATAGGTATATACTAAGCATTAGCTTGCCTTTCAGACACAGATTTACATAATTTTGTTGCATAGAAACGTTATACCACAGAATAATTAATAGTACAAGGTACAGAAGATGCACTCTTCGAAAGAAAACATTCGAATATAAACTGCTAAACTAACAACTGCAATAATGTTCATAAAACATTGCAAAGCACGGACGTGACCTTCAAAAAATGTGCCTACAAGTCCTTGACGCGCTCGTAACGAATCAAAATGCGCTTTAAGTCTGTGTAGCGAGAGTTCTTTTTCTTACGCCCGATGAAAACCTTTGAACAAGCCGCGTCTGTTGTAAGGTGACTTGTTGCGAGAAAACGAATCAAATTAATTAATCTTAATAAATTTGATTCGTGATAATTGGTAGTAGTACAATACACCTAAATATGTACAACTAGGAACTAGATATATTTTTTTATTTTGAAGGCCATCGACTTTTCGCGTGAAAACTTTCGAAAACTGCAGTGTTTATGTATTTTTGTGTGAGAGTGTTACACTCGTTAATAAAATAACTTACGGCTTAGTGCTTTATTTGAAGTCGGTTCTCTTTTTTTAAGGCTTTTTTTTTCATTTCTAGTGAACATCTCCGAAGATCATCATCAAACTAAGAAGTATTATACTTATTTTAAAACGTTCTCCTAAATGTAACAAATCCTTTTCTGAAAACCGCATCGATATCGGTTTAGCCAAACGCGAGATTATCGCGCACAAACATACATACCTACAAACCATACAAGTCAAACATCTCAGTTTGGCCTGTATGTCTGATCACCTCCTTTTTTTAAGTTGGTTAAATATTTTATAAATGATAAAATTTTTAACTGCCACATAAAAGTCAGAACATATTCACAGTTCTCAATAACATAGATAAAAAGTTATGTTAATTTAATTTTATCGAAGAGGCAGCCCTGCGATTACTGTGGAATCGCGCGGTGCGAAGCAATCACTGCTGTACGCTTGAGCATTTAGGCGCATTTTAGCATACAGTGGTTGTTGACGCGAGGGAGTAGGCTATTATCGTAATAGGTATTAGAAATTTTCTACTGAGTGAAGTATCTGTTCTTATTCAGTAATTTTGCTCACAGTGCTATCGTCTACCAAAGCTGGTTCGAGACAAATATCGCGATTTTGACAGCTCATGACACTGTAAGCGTGTTGTTAATTCGGACCAGAGTTGTAGCAATAACGAACCATTTGCGCGCGAAAAATAAATTCATAAAAATATCGTGCATAGTGTGAAGGTTAACTATGTGGAGTGTGGACTAAAAAGAAATAATGAAATGGATGGACCGACTTTTACAACTTTTACATCAAAAACAAGGGACACCAGTAAAGACATTGTAGAAATAAACAAACACCTGTCACTTTTGACAGAACGCTCACGACGATTATGGTGTAGAGCATGGTTCATGTAATCGTCAATATGGCGGCAGTTAAGACGTCATCGATGACGTAGCGTGGGCCATCGTAATCACGCTCACGGTGAAAGGGACCGACTGTTATCGCGCTTATAGCGATTATGGCTCAATTGGGACCGTACTGTACATTTCACTTATATATAAAACTATATTTGTGCTTTTAACTTTCACAGTAGAAAATTCGAAATCCGTTAACCGAAACTTCGTAAGTAGTTAGTTTTTGGTAGTAGGCCTCCTGAGCCGTGCGTGCAAGCGAGAGCGCGGAAAAGGCGATAGGGGAACACGATCGGCCTAAGCGTTCGGCTTGTTTTGTGACGTTTTCACGTATAGTTATCGTCCGTGAACCGACTTTACAGACAACCATTTCTTTTTTTTTGTAAGCAGACTCGTACGTTTTTACATTTGCCATTCCTCAATATAGTTAATTAATAGAGTATACCTTCTTATTTTTGCATCAACTGAAATGTTTATTCAAGTAGTCAGTCAAGTCACAGTCGCATAACTAAGTAAAATATTAAAAGAATACATAAAATAAAGCACACCGATATAAGAGCGAAAGCCAAAGCAATTGATGCTCATAAACAATCACACAAATTATAATGGAAATACGCAAACACACATAAATGCCCTCCAGGTATCACATAACAAAATTATCAAAACCTTTTTTAATTACCACTACTTAACTAATACCAATATTCTTTATGAAACAACTAAAATTTTTAACTTAAAGCAACTTTACTATTACAATACATGCATATTAATTTAATAAAATACTATTACATAAAATACGTACAGAAATTCTAATAAATTAAGGACACGAGCTCCAAGAACCAACATGTACGGTAATCGGAACATAATGCATGAAGGAGCACAATTTAATAAAAAGTTACCTAATGATCTCAAAGACTGTCAAATTCCTTTATTTAAAAAGAAACAAAAAAACATATCTTTAATGATATCTTTTAAGATCTCTGGGCTAACAATTAATAAAAACTTGGCTAGTTAGGATAATTAGCTTTAAGTTATATAATTAAGTGTATCATTATAAGCGAACTACGTTCTTTATGGGAAATAAATAATCGTTAAACCTGAAATGGGCCGGACATGTCGCGCGACTCAAAGACAACCGATGGACAACAGCGGTGACATCATGGCAAGGACCAACAGGCAAACGTCACAAAGGTAGACCTTACACGCGCTGGGAAGACTATATATTAGAATATTTGTTGAAGTCGGTAGGTAGGTACCATGCACGCAATATTGTGATAATAGGTACTTTCGTCGAACTATCATGGCACCGCGACGACTTAGACAAGTTATTTCACTCTTTTTAGTGTAAAAGTCGGTTCTATTTTTTGATTAAATAAAATACAAACATTTAAACTGAGTTCTATTATATTAATTGGGACTACACGAGAAGCACCAGCTTGCAAATAAAAAATTAATCATCAAAATCGGTACACTTCGTAAAAAGTTATGTTGTAACGTAATCACAGAACTATGGGTAAAACATATTTAAAAAATATATGAATACTATAATGTATACAAATACAATTTGAAAAATGTAATACCGACTTCCATTCTAAAATACAATAACACTTAATTGACACCAAAATAAACTTAAAAAACAGATTAGAAATATATCTTAAAGCTACAATGTACAACTACATGTACAACTATCTACAATGGGCGGTTTTATCGCTTAAAGCGATTCTATTCAGTTCTTGGAGCGTAACTCAAAAACAACTGGACCGAATTTAGATGTTTAAATGGGACCACACAGGAAGCACCAGTTTTCAAACAAAATCATTTTGAGGATCGGTTAGTTTACTTAGTAGAAAAGTTATGAGGTAACAAACATAAAATAATACAGTCGTATTGAGTACCTCCTCCTTTTTGGAAGTCGGTAGAAAATAGCTCGGCCGCAATGGAAGCAATAGTTCAAGATCCTGAGGATCAATCCTTGGTAGGCCTTCACCTGAGAGGGGTTCCTAACTAAACAGAAATGTCAATGAATAAGATAATCAGTTTTGTAATTGTTCAACACAATATATGAGGAAATAAAGGGCATTTTTTCAACTTAGATTTTTATTAAAGTAGTCAGTCAAGTCATAATCACATAACTAAGTCACTTCCCAGTCTAAGCTCTAGTAGGCGGGATACATTACACATCCCACTATGGATGTATGGATGTATGGATGTATGGATGTATGGATGTATGGATGTATGGATGTATGGATGTATGGATGTATGGATGTATGGATGTATGGATGTATGGATGTATGGATGTATGGATGTATGGATGTATGGATGTATGGATGTATGGATGTATGGATGTATGGATGTATGGATGTATGGATGTATGGATGTATGGATGTATGGATGTATGGATGTATGGATGTATGGATGTATGGATGTATGGATGTATGGATGTATGGATGTATGGATGTATGGATGTATGGATGTATGGATGTATGGATGTATGGATGTATGGATGTATGGATGTATGGATGTATGGATGTATGGATGTATGGATGTATGGATGTATGGATGTATGGATGTATGGATGTATGGATGTATGGATGTATGGATGTATGGATGTATGGATGTATGGATGTATGGATGTATGGATGTATGGATGTATGGATGTATGGATGTATGGATGTATGGATGTATGGATGTATGGATGTATGGATGTATGGATGTATGGATGTATGGATGTATGGATGTATGGATGTATGGATGTATGGATGTATGGATGTATGGATGTATGGATGTATGGATGTATGGATGTATGGATGTATGGATGTATGGATGTATGGATGTATGGATGTATGGATGTATGGATGTATGGATGTATGGATGTATGGATGTATGGATGTATGGATGTATGGATGTATGGATGTATGGATGTATGGATGTATGGATGTATGGATGTATGGATGTATGGATGTATGGATGTATGGATGTATGGATGTATGGATGTATGGATGTATGGATGTATGGATGTATGGATGTATGGATGTATGGATGTATGGATGTATGGATGTATGGATGTATGGATGTATGGATGTATGGATGTATGGATGTATGGATGTATGGATGTATGGATGTATGGATGTATGGATGTATGGATGTATGGATGTATGGATGTATGGATGTATGGATGTATGGATGTATGGATGTATGGATGTATGGATGTATGGATGTATGGATGTATGGATGTATGGATGTATGGATGTATGGATGTATGGATGTATGGATGTATGGATGTATGGATGTATGGATGTATGGATGTATGGATGTATGGATGTATGGATGTATGGATGTATGGATGTATGGATGTATGGATGTATGGATGTATGGATGTATGGATGTATGGATGTATGGATGTATGGATGTATGGATGTATGGATGTATGGATGTATGGATGTATGGATGTATGGATGTATGGATGTATGGATGTATGGATGTATGGATGTATGGATGTATGGATGTATGGATGTATGGATGTATGGATGTATGGATGTATGGATGTATGGATGTATGGATGTATGGATGTATGGATGTATGGATGTATGGATGTATGGATGTATGGATGTATGGATGTATGGATGTATGGATGTATGGATGTATGGATGTATGGATGTATGGATGTATGGATGTTAGTTACCCTTTCACTCTCAAACGGCGGGGACAATTTTGATGAAATTTGGTATCGAGGAAGATGTGGCGCTGGATTAACGCATATATAGATACTTTTCATCATAATCATCATCCATCACCACGCGGGTGGAAAAGCGTAGCATAAACAATTTGCGAAAATATATTCATATCGTTAACGCCAACGCGTCACGCGTCATTCTCTAAGAGCAAACATCGTTGCATCTTTGACAACAGCCGTGAAACAAATGACGAGATGACAAGGAACGTTGGAAAATCAACCTTGTGAACAAGGGCGATGCCTCATAAAGTATTTGACTTCGGTGAGCTCGTCAACGAGCGCAACGACGAATCATTAGAGAATCGCACGGCTGTACTGTTTCACGTGTATGACACGTTAAGTTATATTTACGAAGTTATTCGTGCTAGGCACACTGGTCTATATATAGTCACGAGTTGCGATGTTTTCACAAAATACCAAATTTCCAACCAGTCGCATGGCCGATTATCGTCGCATATTTTAGATAATATGACTACAGGTCGACCAAAGCGTGATAAAAATCCCAACATCGTATCCTGTCTCATAAAAATAAAACAATATTACACCTGGGGGTCGATTCCACTAACTGAATTGCAATCGGACGACTGAACGGTGACTTTTGTGCGTTATCTCTGCTATTGAAAAACAGTCCAGCTCCAGTTACGTTTCTATTGACGTCACCGATCGATCTAAACTTTATAATCTGCTAACTCGATAGATCATGAATGCGACGCTAACGGCCGGTGCCAATAATCTATCTATCGTCGGTTTACCCTACCAGAGATAGATATTTGTCACTATTTGCAAAGTATGTAGATAAATATCTATAAGTAGAACGTCTTCCTAGCGTTGATTGACGCAGGTTTGTCGCGAGACGCGTGTAGGGATGTCAACGTCGCCACAAAACAAGTGCACATCGCATCTACGTTTTGTTGGCAGCATACCTACGCAACAGAAAATAATGATATTTACAAACTGCCAACTCCGACCGCTCTGCCGGCACTCACTTAATGATCGCCGGCAAGCATCCTCCGCCTCCACCTACCGCCTCTTCCCAGTTTTATCGTAGGTACTTTGCTATTTGTATGGACGTTATGTTAAATTTCTATCGGTAGTAAGGAAAACTGTGAGTAGAGTTATTGGGATTCCCCATAACTGATATTCATTAGTGTATAATAAATATTTATTATAAAGTAGCGTTTGAGTTACGTTTACGTTGCGTTCCAATTTGTCCATAAATATTATATAATAGTAGAACGGCTTTTTGTCTAATTATCGAAAGAGAACAAGAGTCGAACTGCAGTTGCGGCGGTATAGATTTTTGAACGTTGTGAAATAGCAGAATTGACCTCCTGGCTTGACTATACGAAGAAACTTCTGTGCATTCTGTAACACAGCCCACACATTCCTTATAACTTTTTGACCTAAACTGTTACCCCAAATAAAATTAACAAGTCCTAGACATGCCTTTGTTGGAAACAAGGTTAGGTTTACAAAAAGGTAACAGGGTTACGTCGCAGATAACACAAAAGTAACTTTAAAACTTTATAAAAACCTTCAGGTATATTAACCTTTAGTGACAAAAAAGAAATTGGTACAATCTAGTTCAATATCTTGTTAATTTTTATTAAAAGTATAATTTCTTGACACCATTTTTTACTGACTTTTTTTTTTTGCAGTTCTATGAATGAAGTTATTTTATAGAAATGGCATATGGATGAATTGAACTATGGGTAGCGATGGCTATAGGCTCCGTTCTAATGTAAATCTAAATTATAACTATTGTTATATGCTCACAAGTGAAAAGACGGGCAACTCGAGCGCCTGTTGGTAAGAAGTCCTGCAGGGCTATTATGTATCTCAGTTCAATCTGGAAAAATGGCGGCTCTATGTCAGTTTTGACAACTCCAGTAAGCAAAAATGTTAGTAAATTGATGACTGGAGCTGACAAGTGACATAGAGTTCGCATTTTTTTTTTAAATTTAAATCAATATTTGTTAGCAACTGAGACACAAAATAGCCCTAAAGAGCTCCAAGCTCCCGGCTTTTTTGTTTAAATTGTATTTTTTTTTTAAATTTTGTTTTTATATTGTTGACCGAGCGAGCGAAGCGTCTCTGCTTTAACTGACCGTATTGACTTTCATCTGTACGTATATTTGTTAGGTTGTATGTACGTTTTCTTGTAAAGATCGTATTTTTAACCAATCTTGACGAAACTAGGTATGCATATTGTACTATTTAATATAATTTTAAATTATAAATCATCAAAGATTTTGAGTTTTGGAAAGATTTACGTAAAAAGGGGGAAGTATGCTACGGCGTGTGTTATGCTCTTTGTTGTCTGTTTGAGCTGTGTCTGGGTGTGTACATGTATTTAAGTATGTATATCAGTCATCAGGTTACCAAAGTACAAGCTCTGTGTACTTTGCTGTCTGAAAAAATAATTGTAAAAGTCTGTTTTATAAACACTTGTGAGCCCGTTAATACTTTTGGCACAATGGGCAGTCCCACCAAATATTTCATACGGAACCCTGACTGATGGTTCAGTATTAGTCATTCTGTGGAGATGGACAGGAAAATAAAACGACGCGCGCCTTTGACGTGAGATATAATTTGGGTCAGAAATAAAATATAATTTAAACATGTAAGCATCAGCGTTGCTTATAATATTTAATGGTGCAAATTGACTGATGATCGTATGGGACTATAATAAAGTTGTATTTGGAAAGCTTGTAGTAATTTTGGTGTAGAAATACAACATAAATGAAAGTTAAAAGCACAAAATATAGTAAAGGGTAGTAAAATATAGTGACGGGTTCTCTTGTATCTTGTTGTTATTAATTATATTTGTATGTATGTAGTCAAATTACGGGAACACGAAAAGTACTTTTTAAAAATACAAAATTTAATTAAAATAATTATATTTAAGTGTGATGTCCGATACATCCAAGAGTTAAATTAGAACTAACTTACAAGTCTAAAGCAGGGAGGCACAGCTCCCTTATCTTTGTTATGCATTTCGGCGAACGTCGGACCACCGGACGATCGGTAGACGCAACTCAGCGGTTTTGCCGCCTACGCTTGTATGGTTACCGTATTACCAGAATGCATAACTAGGTAATATGTTATTATTATTATTGATATTTACTGATTCATCTACATAAAAATATTGTGTATCAATTGTTATAGTATGAGCTTATACAATGACTTTCTATAAACTCATTGAGCTTAAACATAATATATTAAAATATTTTATCACAGTTTTTATCTGTTGTTATATATATGTTGTATAGATCATCATCATCCATCATCTCAGCCATAGGACGTCCACTGCTGAACATAGGCCTCCCCATAATTTTCCAAAAGGGCCGGTTGGACGCGACCTGCACCAAATGTCGTCCTGCGACCTTTATCAGGCCGTCTGTCCACCGTGTCGGTGGATGACCTACGCTGCGCTTGCCAGTCCGTAGTCTCCACTCCAGAACCTTTTAGCCCCATCGTTCTGCATGCTATGTGCACTACCCACTGCCACTTTAACTGGCTAATCTTCTCGGCTATGTCGGTGACTTTAGTTCGTCTATGGATCTCCTCATTCTGATTCGATCACGTAGAGAAACCACGAGCATAGTCCATAGCTCGTTGTGCTACTTTGAGCTTACTTATGCGGCTTAAAGATTGTTATACAAGGGCTCAAAATAACCCACCCTATACGAGGTAGTTTACTTCCGAGTTTAAGCGGAAGAATAAATAAAAACCGAATTATAATCAGATTGTGTGTCATACTCTTGTTTGCACTGCGATTGCAAGAAAATAAAATACTTTATTTTATGATTATTTTATTACAATGTACATAGTGTACAATTCTGTACATTTATAGACATAAACTTTCAAAGATAAGCTTCACTACAAAGGGTACGGAGTTAAAGAATACTGCCACCAACGACGAGTGCGAATCGTAAAAGGCCAGGAAACATTTATTTCTAGTTAGTACGTTTTTTTGTAAGATGATATCTTGGTCGGTACCACAGTGTCAGATATTTTGCCGCGACGCCACAGGAAATGTTAGGGTGTTAAGGCACTGTAGCAAATAAAATTACTAAGCGGAGGAAAATCAAGTCTTAATGTGATGAGCACAGTACAGTGCTATGAAAAACTCAATTTTTATACCGAGTTCCAAAAAGGAGGAGGTACTCAATAGGACACTCAAATTACTCAATTTTTATGTTTGTTACCTCATAACTTTCGATTGGGTGGACCGATTCTCAAAATTCTTTTTTGGAAGCTGGTGCTTCCCGTGCGGTCCCATTTAAATTTCATCAAATTCTATAACTGATTAGAATGGAAGTCGGTATTTAATTTTTCAAATTGTACTTGTTTTTTACAGCTTTGGATGGCACTGCTTTGTCATGGACAAGCGTAGAGCTTACTATTAGGCTTACGACTTGCTCGTATTGTCGTAAGATTGAAAAAAAAAACTGAGAATGAATGCTGGAATATACTTTCAGAGCAGTAGAACTATTTGTGAATGAGATTGTCTGGGGCTGTACTGCCACCACAACTATTTATACTGTGAATCAGTAATGTACGCAATATGAGTTTTGTTCGGAAGTTATCGTTGCCGGAGAAATTACAGGCACATGGGACTGAATAACTAGTCTCAGAGTTACGGGCGAACAGTTCTTCATAATCATAATCATAATCGGCCCATTTCGTTCCCACTGCTGGGACTCGAGCCTTCCTCTCAGAGAGAGGAGTTGGACCATAATCTACCACGCGGGCCCAGTGCAGATTGGTGGATAGGTTAGTGGCCAACCCATGTCGAAGTTTTCAGGCCGTCCGAAGGCCTTCGACCTAGCCTAACGACTGTTGTTCTAAGACAAGCAACCGGGACCGACGGCTTAACGTGCCTTCCGAAGCACGGAAGCGCTCAGTTGAATAATGCCACTAGCAGTCACCCATCCAAGTCCTGACCGCAGCAAGTTGCTTAACTTGTTAATCAGTAAGATCGCCAAGTCGAGCTCCGCTACGAGCGCTTTAGTTCTTCACTTGTGCGGAAATGCATCTGTTCTAGGCAGAGGTGAAACCTCTGTCGTGTTATCTAGTACCTCTGTCGTGTTACCTAGTACCTCTGTCGTGTTACCTAGTACATCTGTCGTGTTACCTAGTACCTCTGTCGTGTTACCTAGTACCTCTGTCGTGTTACATAGTACCTCTGTCGTGTTACCTAGTACCTCTGTCGTGTTACCTAGTACCTCTGTCGTGTTACCTAGTACCTCTGTCGTGTTACCTAGTAGGTAGGGATCTACAGACAATTAATATTATAGTACCAAATAAAATGTAAGTACTACTTATACTACTGTAAATCTAATTTATTTATTTACTAACTGATCCTACAGCAGGTATATTTGTATTTTATATATATATTGATATGTATTGTATGTATGTATTATACTGTATATATCATACTATTATATATGTACCTATCTTGTCTATGTATGTGTTATTTATTTATGGATATATTTGATTGTGTCTGAGCTGAGTAAACAATATATTTTAAAAATGATCCATGCACTAAGTTATATTACTTAATTATTACCGTTTTACACCACTATGCGCCTATTCAAATTTATATTAATTACTATCCATCCCAAGGTTGCTTGTAAGAAATTGCTTATAGCGATAAGGTCGCCCATTGTACAACCTGTTTTGTAAACTACTCTTAGTTCTTTCATTTATAGGCTTGGTGTTCAAGTATTATTGTATTGTACAATTTTTGCTTCTTTTTCTAATTTTGCTTCTTCAGGTCTTAATCTAACTTTTAATAATTTGATACTATAATTTATTGTCTGTGGATCCCAACCTACTAGGTAACACGATAGAGTTTACAACTTAACATCAGGTGAACTTCGCGCTTGTAATGTTACCTAATAAAATAAAAAAAGAAACCTAGTTATCATATTCAAGAACTTTTGCAACAGAATAACGGAAGTGGTATTAGACCCCGCTACAAAGTTCCCTGTTCAAGTTTCCTTTACTTGCCAGTCAGAATTACAACTTTTATATATTATAAGTTCGTGACTACCGATACTGCGAAGTTAAGTAGTGGTAGGACAGCAGAGTCCACCTGGGAGTATTGTGCGCATGGTACCGATTTCCATAGAAGCTATTTCACACGTAAGTGTTGAAGTCGGTTCCATTCTCACCAAATTTGGTTAAGCAGATCAAAACAGGATAGTAACAAAATAATTAGGTAGTACAAAGTGACCAAATAAGAGCTTGCATTGAAAATATATGTATTAAACGAATTTATTTTATTGCTGTGGAAGTACAGAACTCTAATTGTAGGATCCGGCTCGCTCTTTCCCAGTTTATTGCTGTACTCAACGTTAATCGTAAAAATGTTCTATCAATATTTCACCTATTCCATTTCGTGGCTAAGTATTCCGTTATATAGGCGAGCGAAGCCGCGGGCGAATGATCTAGAAATAAAATTAAAATATAACATTAAAACAAAATATATTTTACCAGGTTCAAAGTTTACAAAGTTGTAATTTCCTGCGCATAGTAAGTAAGAAAATTAACATACATAAAGCCTTCCCCAAACAGGCATAGGTTACGATAAAGTGTTCAATAGCTGAAGTAAAACGTTAGAGCACGTGAATTATATATCTGTGAAATTAGTTACCTACTTGCCGGCAAACCACACACACACACACACACACACACACATAATGTAACCCCCAACACAAGTTTGCGTCTAAGGGTTTGTAAAAACTTGTATAAGATCCCAAAAGCATCTAACAAACGAGCTGATGACCTTGAAACAAGTGAATAATTCTTAACAAATTGTGGCTGAGAACTATCTCGATCTCGAAGACGTCAGCTTTCGAACGAATTAAACCTTATCATAATAGGTACATTCGTTTAGGAGCTACGATGCCACAGACAGACTCACTGACACGTCAAATTTATATTATCTTTTTGAGTCGGAGGTTACAGATTATATTATATTATACAGATCAATTTGTTGAAAGACGAAACTCATTCGTATCAAAATCAAATCCATGAATTTGTTCTGATGCCTGGAAAATTGCTTGCATAACCACATTTTTCCAGGTGTACAAGTTAACAATATAAAAAAATTAAATTGTATGAGTTATATAGCACCTGAAAAACGATTATCTGGAAATAAGATTCGCACTGAAATTCACAATCTAAAATGCAAAGCTGTACCACCAGCTAAACAACTCTGCGTTGTGAATCAGAGCCTGTAACCAGTACGGCAGTAAGTTAGAACAAGTAGGTAGTTATATACATGCACCTTTTTGTAAGTAGCCCGGAGCTTAGAACTTCAGTTTTTATATTACTGACCGAACGATTGAAGCGTCTCTGCTTTAACTAGCCATCTTTACTTTCATCTGTCCGTATGTTTGTTAGGTTGTATGTACGTTTTCCTGTACAGATCGCATTTTTCAACCAATCTTGACGAAACTTGGTATGCATATTCTACTATTTTTTTTTGCCCTCAGCGAATTTTAAGTGGGAGGTACTTTTCCTAAAAAGGGGGGTAATTTACTGTGGCCCTATTTACCGACCGATTTTGATAAAATTCAGTACACACGTCGGCTACCTGACGTATAAAAGGAATTTCTAATATGAGCAAAATCGGTCCAGTGGTTTCCGTGATAAGAGGGTGTGAAGTACTGCGAAAACTTGCCGCTGATATGTCTGCGCTCGCGAGATCTATACTGTTCGTCGAACTATATATTACTGTATATAATTATTATAGATCGGACTATCTTCTAAATGTGTAGTCTTTGTTGACTGACATATCAGAATAATGTTGATATATACTTAGACTCTAAGTATAGTTACGAGTTACTCTAAGTCTTAGAGTTACTCGGTATTACGTCTGTATGGGACAGCATTTATAAGCATTACCAGAACTTTGCGAAGCTCACTTTTGTACAGTTAATTATCGTAAGACCCTGGCATGAAGGAAGGAATATCAAGTATGAATTATGACGGCAATTAGCAATTAGAATTCTAGTAATTAATGAAAAGGAGACCTGGAAAATTGTTAAGAGGTAGGAAAGTTAATAGTTTTCCTTAGAAAGCTGTTTCTCAGAAATTGTTTATTTGGTTCTAATAAGTATAATATTTAGGTAATATGTTTAATAACCGTATTTCACAAGTACATTCAGCTAATATAGTCTTGAGTACAGACCCGAGATAATTGTATAAACAACTGTCCACACCTAGAACCCCTACAAATGAGTCGAGCTATAGCTTCTCTACGCGTTCTCTACCGTTTGTTTCATTGCGAATGTTCTGAAGAGCTCTTTAATCTTATTGGTTCGGAATGGTGAGGAAGGATCCTCACCATTCCGAACCCGAACTACTCGTTCCGTCTTAGCATTACGTCCATATACTGTTCAAAAACTTCTTACCACGAACCAAAAAGCTTGGCAGTTCCTACGTCCGTCGTGTTAGTAAATTATTAAATTCTCTGCCGGCGTACGTTTTTCCTTGCAGCTATGACCCTGGGTGTTTCAAGGGGGGCCGTGAAAAAGCATCTCTCAGGTCATCATAGGGGTAGCGATTAGTGCAGCTTACGGATGCTAATAGTCATCGCTTTTTGATTCCATCTTCGCTTTCCATCAGGCGAGCGGGAGTCACTTTGATAAACTATTTAGATTTCGAGATTCACAACTGAGCGCCTTTTTGGAATATTGGCCTGAAAGTCAGGTAGCAATCATCTTGTCTATCCCATCATTATTATTGTTATAGCTGACACTCGCGTGGCCTCGTGGGTTACAGTTTAACTATCCCACGGGAACTCTTTTATTTACCGGGATCTTATATGTTGACCAGGGATATAAGCTACCACCATACAAAATTTCATTTAAATCGGTGCAGTCGTTTCGGAGATTAGTCCGTACAAAAAAAAACATGGTACATTTGGCAAAATCGAAATTATATCGATTTCACTCTTTACATCCTCATTACATCCCTGACTCGGTTTTGAGCATTTATTTTACAGAAATTCGACCTCAACAGTTATTTATATGTAGTGATAACCATGAGCTCGGGTCGAAGGATAAGATTCTTAATGATGTTATCCGACAGAGAACTAAAGTAGTCACATTTCATGAAGAACCGATAACCGCTGGACGAGACGCCCTGCGGCCAGGCGCAGAGACGACCTGCGGAAGGCGGCTGGCAGTAACTGGATGCACAGAGCTGAAGACCGGGAGCTCTGTGGCGTACTTTAGGAGAGGCCTATGTCCAGCAGTGGACGAATATGGGCTGATGATGATGATGATGATGATGATGATGATAACCATGATCACTAAGAAGTGTTGGTAACTTTGAAATTATTTATTAAAAACTTACACGTGATTCAATCCGTTCAAAGTTGTTTAATTACAATGTTAAATAATAATTATGTTTTATCGGCGATGATGAATTAGTCAGCAAGTAATCCAATATACTATAGTTTGTTTGCGTGAATATTCGTTAACACGTCTCGCCGAAACTACTAAACCTGTTATGATGAAATTTACTAATTTCTCAGGTAAAGCAAATAAATAAAAAAATAGGGCCAACATCCACACAAAGGTCATCAGGTTCCAAACTAGGCAAAGCCTGTACTATGGTAACCTGATGACTGATATACATACTTAAATACGTATACACACCCTGCCGCAGGTCAAACAACATGTTCCGATCCATGTCCGGGAATCGAACCCGGGACCAGCGGCTCAGAAGGCAGGGGTGCTACCAACTGCGCTAACCGGCCACTCAATCAAATGAGGCGATAAGTGGGCTGAGGTGCGCTCCAATGATCACATTTGTGACCAAACCTACTCAATACAAATACTATTAGTGCGTTCGAATAGAACGCATCTGAGTATTTTTAGCGAAGATAACGCTAAAAACGCTCACAAAGGGCGTTCGATTAGGGAATCTGTGGGTGAAAATGTCGTTAATGTCTCTTTTTGTTCAGCGTTCGGAGAGCTAAAAAAGAGGTATTTTTGACCCACGTCCGGAGCATGGTTATTTGTGATAGTTTTTTGACAGCTATGTATTTGACAGCATAATCATGCGATTTAAGGTCTTATGTTCAGTTGAACGTTCGAATAGGGTGTGGGCAAAAGTGGCAAATGTTGCAAAAATAACGTTTTTAAGCTATACGTTCGCTTTAACAAAAGAGCCACCAATGCCCTAAAAGCTAAACGAACGCACCTTAGGTGTATACAAGTATATACCAAAGTAATGTACATATCTATACTACCTCAAACTGACAAGCCCCGCCCCCCTTGTTAGTCAGTCTCCCCTCATTTTGTCCTGTTATTCCATCCTATCTAAATTCTATGAAGCTCTCTATGATGGCACTGCTATTGGATCATAACTCACTTCCCTATTGCATCAGGGGTCAGTGTTGCTACACCTAAAACTCTAAAGTAACTATATTAAGTAGAAAAGTAAAAGTTTCAGCATGCTCTGAAAATATATAATATGTTGTTGTATTAATATTGATATTTATTGATAACAAAGAATTACATGTCAAAATTATGCTATTCATAAGATTATTTGTTAAATATACAAATATTTAATTTCAGATTATTGCTATGCTCTCATAATAATAATATGCTATAATAAATTATTACTATAAGCCTATTTAAAAAAATATACAATAGTAGTTTAAGTTTTACAGTACAATAGTAATAAGATTTCATGTCAAGAATATTGAAAAATATTCGCAAATTCCATTCTGTTATTAAATCATTTTTGTTATGAATTCCTCGACGCTGTACGGTGCCATGTCGGTCAGAAAACTTTTCAGTTTATTGTATGTATATGTATGTATATATACAATAAACTGAGCTAATATATTATAATATATATTATGTTGTTGTAATTTAAGAGATAAAAATGATATCCACAGACGGAATCCAGAGCCAGCGAGACTCTCAGCCAATCACACAATTTATCTCTGTATTTGTTGTAACAGCCGCATCCTCATACAGAGAGATTTAGATAATTTATTTATTAACAAAACCGATTTTATTCACGTAATTAGCCGACGTTATCGACCTAGGTTTTGGGCATGTCCGATGCCTATCCTCAGGGAGTTTATGCTGCAAGATCGCGGCGACACTGCCCACTACCAGATAATATACTGAAGTGTATTTAAAAATCACACCACATGTATCCCTTATTTTATAACTAGTAACACAGAGAAATCAGATTTTACTATATTATCAATAAGTTATTTAAAAGAGTTTGTAACGAGATGAACCTGTTAAATGACGTGTTTTTTATTTAAGTAATACCTATATCGTAACAGCTTTCCAAAACGTGGCTCCTTTTTTCTAGGTCCATACTAATATTATAAAGAGGAAAGATTTGTATGTGTGTAATGAATTGGCTCAAAAAGTACTGGACCGATTTCAAATATTCTTTCACCATTGGAAAGACATTCACCCTGAGTAACATAAGCTATATAAGATTCATCACAATTATCATCATCATCATCCATCACCGCGCGGGTGAAACCGCGGAGAGCAGCTAGTTTTATATATAAGTATAATCCCTATTGCCCTCGGTCCCGCCATAACTTATAGACAGCTTACGACATATTATGGGATAACACGCATGGGTGTATAAATTTAGCCTTCAGGGAACTTTTACATGGACGGTATCGATATTTTAATATATAAAATAGTCAGTGGTATGTGTAAACTGGTCTGTTCAATAACACCAAGAATGTTCATAATAGTCGCAATGCTACCTAAAACTTTAAGCTTTTATTATTTTAATTTATTATACTTAAATTAAGTCTGTATACATCTGTGTACAGACTTAATAATCTGTGTCGGTCTCTGTGACTCTGTGTCCGTTATCTGTACAATAAACAAGTACTACCGACTTCCATTCTATTCAGTTATTGTAATGTATCTCAAAAACTACTGGACCGTAATTGATGAAATTTAAATGGAACCACACGGAAAGCATCAGATTTTAAACAAAAAAGAATTTTGAGAATCGGTTCACCCAGTCGAAAGTCATAAGGTAACAAACATACAAAAAATACTGTCGATTTGAGTACCTACTCCTTTATTTGGAAATAGGTAGATAAAATTGAAGTGTCTATTTGTAATATCAAATTAACAGTTTTTCACTAAATCCACATGATAATATACGGCACTTATCTAAAAAAAAACAATTTTTAAAATGTTGGCTGTCTGTTTGTTCCGACTCATCTCTGAAACGGCTGAGGTGATTTTAACGGGACTTTCATTTGCAATTAACTGATTTTATAAGGAGTAACTTAGGCTAAAAAAAACCGACAGTGACATCCTCACTGTCGGTCTAGCGCTCCACGAGTCAACATCTCCTGAGGATGCCTCGTGTAGAGGCGAAACACGTGTCGAATCGGTTTTGGTTGATTTGGGGTTTCTTGTGTTTTTTATTTTGTATCCTTCCTATTAGCATTTTATGCGGGAGGGAGGGTGGTGCACGCCCCCAAATAGGCCAAAATCATTGTTTTCTTTTCAGCGGAAGTGTCACTAAATATTTTTAATATCGTTTTTTTGATAATGGATTTCCGCAAAGTAACGCCTGAATCAATAAATTAACTTAGGCTACTTTTATTTTATTAACATCATACTTACGTATTAACAGTAACTTTTGAAATTTTAGCTCATTTTCATTCCATAGAGTGGCAACACAGTGGGTCTATAATGAACCCAATTTGTGGTAAGCAATACACCTATTTGTAGTGAAAGGTACATCATATTACGGTGATACGAGGAGAAATAATTTGAGTACTTCAAGATACCTATGTATATTATTAATTTACTTATTCGTAAGCTCCTCAAATTTTCTCCGTATATTCATATAAGTCTATGAAATATCCTGTAAGTTTATTACATACTAGCTGCGGTTCGTTTGACCCGCGTGGTGATGGATAATGATGATGATGATGATGATGATGATGATGATGAAAATGATCATATGTGCTTCCCTGGAATATAATCTATAACCTCTCGTTCCGCGATCGGAACGGAATCAGTTGGACCAGGTGGGTGAAACTTTCCTACATTGAGAAGCATCAAAATGAAACGCTGAACCTACTGACATCTACAGAGTTAAGAACAAAATCTATTCTATATAATATATAATCTATTTATTTAAATTCCAGTATTATAAAGTAATTATCTATGAGTTGGACTCGGATCAGAAGCGTGACGCGACATGCCAGCCATGTTTCTCGACTAGCGAGCGAATGATCGAAATCTGTCAATTGCACAGCGAGACGTTTAATTGATTACGTCATTCGCGATTGTCAATGGACTTCAATCAAAACTTCCATCATTCGCCTTCAATCACGTAGTCGAATGACAACGGCTTCAATTGCCTTTGTAAACGATCATTTGCGACATCAATGACATAAAAATTGACAATTGCGAATGATCGTCTCCAGGGCACTTTACAATCCATTCAGCTTCTTAGGCATAACAAGCTAACAAACAGACAGACAGACACACACAAATTTTAAAATTAGATTTATTGAATGTTAGTACCGTATATATAATTTCATATGCATTTAATGAACAGCTGTTATTTTGGAATTGGAGATACTTCAATTTTATTTATCTGTAATTAATGTATGTTATAATGTAGTCATATATAAATAAATAAAATAAATAAATAAAATAGGTTTTTGTCGCCAGAACCATAAAAATATTACAAAAGTTTTAACATTTGCCAAGGTATAAGATAGAATAATGTATAGAAACTAAATTAAAATTAATTAATTATACCTACTTAAAATTTACTTTTAATGATTATGGCAATTGGGGTAGGCTCAGCGTTTTTCGTGATTAGGTCTACGCAGAGCTGGTTTTCAGCATACCTCATTGCTTGAGCTAAGATGTTTCTCAAGCTTATTAGACATGTAAGCAATAAAGCGGGTTTAATTCACACAAAACTTCAGTAACTACATCCTAATTTTATAAAAGTTGTTCCTAGATTACTTTGTCGGAGTTTGTGTTGTGTGTGTGTGTGTGTGTGTGTGTGTGTGTGTGTGTGTGTGTGTGTGTGTGTGTGTGTGTGTGTGCGTGTGTGTGTGAGGTATTGAGGTCACTAATCTATTTTAAAAGTTGTTTCAAATGTTTTTTTAGCACGATCAGCCAGCATACATTTTTATTTTATTTTAAAAAGTTCGATACAAATCTTTGCCCTCATAGGAAGCGACAGATTATTCCAAACTTTCGCCACTCTGTATTTAAAACAACTTTTAAATCCAATGGTCTTATGCTTAGGTATAGCAAGATATAGACAATAATATATGACTCTGCGCTCCGAGATTTCACCCGCGTTATGATGGATGATGATGATGATGAATCAAAATTTATAGCCTATGTAACTCAGGGATAATGTAACATTCTAATGATGAATTTTCGAAATCGGTCCATTAATTTTTGAGTTTATTCGTAACAAACACAAAAAAATATAAATAGTACATATTTTGAAAGAAAGAAAGAAAGAACGAAAGAAAAGTTTTTTTAATGTACCTAAGGGGAATGCTCAGCGCATGGCTGCGTAGCCACTTAAGTCTATGCAAGGTTGATTTTCAGCATACTCGAATCCTTTTCTCGAAGTAAGATGGTGTTCGAGTGCTATTAGAGTTGCTATTTTCTTTTATTATCGAAAGAAAAGTTTTTTTAATGTACCTAAGGGGAATGCTCAGCGCATGGCTGCGTAGACACTTAAGTCTATGCAAGGTTGATTTTCAGCATACTCGAATCCTTTTCTCGAAGTAAGATGGTGTTCGAGTGCTATTAGAGTTGCTATTTTCTTTTATTATCGAAAGAAAAGTTTTTTTAATGTACCTAAGGGGAATGCTCAGCGCATGGCTGCGTAGACACTTAAGTCTATGCAAGGTTGATTTTCAGCATACTCGAATCCTTTTCTCGAAGTAAGATGGTGTTCGAGTGCTATTAGAGTTGCTATTTTCTTTTATTATCGAAAGAAAAGTTTTTTTAATGTACCTAAGGGGAATGCTCAGCGCATGGCTGCGTAGACACTTAAGTCTATGCAAGGTTGATTTTCAGCATACTCGAATCCTTTTCTCGAAGTAAGATGGTGTTCGAGTGCTATTAGAGTTGCTATTTTCTCTTTATAATATTAGTATAGCAAATTTTCACAGGTTTACAAGGTAAGTTGCGTGTTTATTAAAGTTAATCCCTAATAATAACTTGCTTTTGGCGAGAAATATAAAAAAGTAACTATTTATTGTTTTGTTGCAACACTGGGTAAAAAGCTTTTAAGTCGTGAGATCATACGCGATCACGAACTTTTCGAATTGACAGATATTTTTCAAATCTCGCGAATTACAGAATTCAGGTCAACAATTATCTAGTGCAGCTAAAAAATAAAAAAGGGTAAAAAGTTGTAATTTTCCGCTAAAAGCGACAGTATCTTGATAGTATACTCTTTCTATCTAAAGTGTGCAAATAATTGCTTTTCCCACTTAAAATATACCATTTACCTACATACTTCCTGTAAGTATTGTTTCACGGGACGCGTGACCATGACTCTATAGACAAGGTGTTAAAAGGATTTCCATGATACATTTTTATCCATATTACTTTTGAAATAAACTCCAAAAATCTTACTGCAATCCAGATCTTACTGCATTGATGATTATCAACAAAGAAATATCTCGTGATCGTCTTGAAAATGAGTCGATTATTCAAAGTGACACATGCAATTAAAATTGACCGTACGATAAAAGTGCCGTACGGTACATTTCCCGATGCAAAGATTAGTCATAGAAGGACGAAGGCTAAACAGTTAAGGCAGCATGGGTTCGATATTCGGGGTCAAAGACCTCGCCCTCTGTCACATGGACAGAGAATGGTATGGAGTAGGTAAATCTCTTGAGATCAGCCCTTATTACGTCATAGCCGTTTAAATATCAGATCATATATGCAAGAATTGCTCGTCTAAATACAGATAATATAAATTACTAATTTAATTAATGTTTTGCAACAGGTACGTGATGTAGGACATGAATTGCTGACTGAAAGTAAGCGGTAAGGCTACCATTATGCTGAGTCGGGCCTTAATCCCAACATCGCATGAATTGTATCGTAATTATGTGTTATATTCTAAAGCCATTTCAACCTGTACGTAATATAGTAAATAAAACTAATTGGTGGCTAGTAAAAATAGCAGTCCATGTGAGAACGAAATTAAAGAATGAATACGATCAGGATGCTAATCGTAAGAAAGGCTGAAATGTGACTAATTCAGTCCGAATCGACTAGCATCCGCTTCATTCATACATCTTTTGTTTATAGCGTAAACCTGATGCGGACAGATTAAGTAAGAGCTAAACGATAAACGCCCAGGGTAGCGCGATGTCGAGTGCAGTGCAGTGTCATGCACGCAAGACATTCTGCAAATGTTATGGATGTGTTGTTTATCATCCGATGCGCGACCTGCAGATCTCGTCATAGCATAGCTTAAATAAACAAACAAAACTTTTTACTCGCAATGTCCTCTCCACAGCACCCGTGTCTGACCAATATATTCCACATAAGGCATCTAAATGCTCATTACTGCAGCCATAGCGGCCATCGTTATCCTCTGTAGGTCCCACAGATTAAATAATAGGTATATACGCACGATTCGCGACCCCAAGACCATGCGGGATGTAGGTATCTTATATTCGTGCTGGACGGAGTTTCCATTCTATGCTTGTTTTTTCTGTGAGACTCCGCAGTTACAGGTTCCGAGTTTTGTAGGTATATTGTTTCTGTAATGTTTTCACCACGAGCCGTTGAGTTTTATAACCGACTTCAAAAAAGGAGGAGGTCTGTGTCCGACTGTACCTATGTATTAATATTATCCGATTTATTCCCAATTTGTGGACCAATTTTCAAAATTCCTATTTGAAAGAGTATTATTCCGAGGGACCACTAAATGGGACCACCATTTAAATTTCATCAAATTCGGTCAAGCGGTTTCTGAATTACACTCTAACTCAAAAGTGTTTTGCCTATGTTGGTGATATCCTTATTGACGGTGAATGACAAATTTTCATTCACGATAATTGATACCGTAAGTTGCAAATGTCACTAAAAAGTGTGAAATAACTTCTTTGCACACAATATTGTGATAAAAGTTACTTTTGAACTATCATGGTACCGACTTCAACAAGTTTTTCACACGTTTTAGTGTTAAATGCGGTTCCATTTTTTGGTATAAAAATTTAGCGTGATCTTTTCGAACTTTGTTCGCATGGTCATCTCCATTATATGCATCATGCTTTGTCCACCTGTTATGAATACTTACCGACCGGTGTATGTATTTCCTTGCAGCTATGACACTGGGTTTTTCAACCGGGGCGTGAAAAAGCATTTGTCAGGTCATAATAGTGGTGGCGATTAGTGCAGCTTACGGCTGCACTAATGGTCATTGCTTCTTGATTGCATCTTCGCTTTCCATCAGGCGAGAGATTTTTGATGAAACATTATAAAAAAAACTTGTGTCTTTTTGTTATTTTTCTTTCAAGCGTAAACTATAAACGGGGCAAAAAAAAGAGACTGAAATTGGTAGGTGCCGTAATCTCATCCATAGCCCACCATTTCCCTTATCACTAATAAGTTCATATCAATAGCCTTGCCATTTTACCAACTTTTGTAATAGATTATACATAGTACCTACCATGTCACCATTCATCTAAAACGTTTCTGTTTTTATACTTTGTACATTTAAACAAATAGGCCTCTAAGTGTTGGCTACTTATGCCTTTGTAAAGGACCGGATGAGATTCGTGAAAGAAATGATATAACAACAAAATTATATATTAAAAATTAGCAAACCCTGCGAACTCCGTTTCGCCACCAGATGGCTTCGTTTTATGTAACATTTTGTTTGGCGTCATCTACTTAAAATATTGGTTTGTAGTACATGCTATGTATCAGAGATGGCGCTGTGTGTAAAAAAAGATTTTCCCGCTTTTCTTTTTAAATTTTTCCTGAATATTCTTTACTATAAACCTCACGGAGCCCGAGACCTTTTTCGACGAACCGATTTCCACGGTTTTGCATTCGTTGGAAAGCCAACGAATGCAAAACCGTGGAAATCGGTTCGTGCGTTCTGGAGTTATAGCGTCAGGAAGGAAAACCCGACTTATTTTTATATAGTAGATTACCAGATGATAATCAAGAGACCTACTCTCAAAACCTGTGAAATGTAATGACATGCATAAAACCTAACATCGTAATGTGTAATTTGCAAACATTTTTATTGGACTAGAGGTTTAGAGGACCAGAGGGTGGTGGGAGGTGGATATGTCGTCTTTAATATTTTAGAAATTTAATGGTAAGTAGGTAGTTACCGCTAAATATAAAACAAGCTCCTTCTAAGGAAAGTTTTATGCGGCTCGTCCGCGAACATTTTTATGAAGCGTCATTGAATCTGTAATCGATTGTCACATAATTTCATATTATATTTATTGTGTATTCTCTGTATGTATGTATATTTGTATATATAAATAAATATATAGTGTATGTTTTATTTATAGTATAGTATTATAAATAGTAATAGTATATTATATATAGTGTATATTATTTATATAGTATGATCATAATTTAAATGTAGGTATTTTAATACTGTCCTTTGCTTTCTTTTCCTTTTTGATGCACGCCCGACTCGCCTTGTTTTGACAATGTGTAGGATGCTTTAGCATTAAGTCCTCCATTTGTACTTTATTTTAGTGCAATAAGGAAATAAATATATAGGTACCTACTCACGTTAAAACATATGTAGAGCATGTAACAAAATATCATAAAATATTAACATTGCTGCACAGTGTCTATGAGTGAATACTTTGATCACATAATAGATCAATCAGTAAATAATAATAATAAAACACCTAACCTAATTTACCAAAAACAAATAAAATATCCGTGTAGTACAATAAAAAAATATTGATGAACATAAACTGTCATTACATTTCATCACCATTGACTGTATATTTGTATTTTTTCACTTTCACAGTAGAACACACGAAATCCGTCAAACGAAAGTTCGTAGTTACCTAGTTAGTTTTTGAGACGAATTGTGTCTTTTCGTACTTAGGTAAGTACTTATTTTTCTTGTGAAATGTATACTATAATGGGTCACAAAACTGTACGTGATACCTGTTATTCATGCGTACATAACAACTCCCTTTAGGCACTAATACGTATTATATAGTAAGTATTGTGTAAATTTTTGTTATTACTTTAAGAAAAAGTTTTTAGCACAGCGCCATCTTTAGTTTTGTGCTCGTACTATGCAAAGATTTAGACAGCTACACATGCAGTGCAACAAGCTAGGAGGTTGGCTGTTGATTGAACCTACATCACCGTAGTTGTTACGAATTGTTCGCTACGTAGTTCAATCATAAGCTAACAGATGTCACTAAAACACATGAGTAGATATTGTTAGTACGTTTTTGGTAAAATTAGGCATTCAGTTGCAAAATCTAATTATTAAATAGGTACTTTGCTTGCATTTATTATGAATCCCAATTGAGCCACGTAGAAGAAAGTTGCATCAACAAAAATATTTGAGCTTCAATAAGTACATAGGTAGGTACTTACTACTATCAGAATAAGTAAGTACAACGGGTACAAATGCACTAAGTGACCAAGCTATGTACCTACACATTAAAGATTAACTAAAAATACATATGTGTGTTAGTACTTACCTAAGTATATACCTGCCTGAGGAAGTTTTTTATATTTACTAGCTAGTAAAGTACCTACCTACCTACATAAATACAACTTACAAAGTTACTTTCGTTAGGATAGTACCTATGTAATGAGATAAGTGAGTCATTTTCGCACGCCCATGACAGTTGCAGAGACAGCTAAATCAAAGTATAACTCATAGTACCTAGACTAAAGCGCGAATTACTCATAGACTTACTGCCGTATTTATATAAACAAGTTTTTCTTTTTTAGTTTTTCTTGTCACGGTCGCCATTTTTTGTTGATTCGGAACTTTCAGTGAGATAAAGTGAGATTCATAAATTAAAACTACGCCAACCCAGTATTCATTGTAGTCTTTGACTACGCCATTGCCATAGACCAAAATATATACTAGGAAAGCCATTGCATCAAAGAGAATAATATAAACACTACGTTCTATTTTATTTTATTTATTTCTTTCGATTGGATTGTGAACGATGAAGAGGCATCTTTACTTTTTTTTAGTTTAACAACTCTTTGGATGCGTTAACAAAATTAGCTTGGCGCGTGGAAGCAACGCGTAACATTTTGATTACCTATCCTTTAATTTAAATTTAATAATTATGTATTCATTTTCAATGATTTTAATTTAATTTGGCTTAGGTATCATGATAGCACCGATTTACGCACATGTAGTTTAGAAAACCAGCCACAACTTTATATCTTATATTTTTAAATTTCAGAAAGTGTAGTGCAGGTAGGTACTTACGTATTATATAACATTGCTTTCTACGGTATCCTTTAAAACGTACATAGTACCTAATTGTTGATTACTGTCGAGTTCAAGAATATCTGGAAAGATCTGACACCTAACAGCAGGCAACCTTATTGCTAAAGATGATTTCTTATTAAGTACCTACCTGGATGACCGAGCTTTGTACATAAGTTTTTTTACATAAGTTTTTAATTGAATTTCTTGGTCTTACTTCAAACCAAACCTTAATTGGGTATGTGTTGCTTAACAACGCCATCTATTGTCGAGTAGCTTTAGTGTTGCTGTGTCGGTAAAACAGGTAGTCTTTCATCGCCTGAAAACACGGATAAAACGGCGTTTTCTATTATTGAAACATAGCTAGATCGATTTATCGCCCCCGAAACCGCATAGGTACTAAATTTAATGATAATCGTTGGAGCCGGAAGAAGCAGATTATATAGGTGTATACATATATATAAGAATTACTCATTTAAAGGAACTAGATTGCTTAGCATAAAAACGATTTTCTTTTTTATTCCCCTTTAAGAAGCATTTTCTGTAGAGAAGCTATTTGCCTTGAATGACTTCTACGAAATAATAAATTCCATTGAAAATATCCTGTTTTTCAAAGAGACCCTCGACAACAAATAATAATGCCATCTAAAAATACCTAAAAGTACTAGGAAAGTAATATCATGAACATAAAACTGGGAGTAATTCGAGAAATACTCCCTTTTACATGCCCATACTTTAGTGGGTGTACTAAGTTATGGGGCAAGGTACTGCCATATATCTATTTAGTTTTTTGTTCATTTTTTTATTTTATACTTGTCTTTTACATTGTATATTTAGAAAGAAAGAATATACATTAATTACTCATACCAACACCACAAAACAGATAATATTCATACTTACCAGGTAGTAGCTAGTATTAGAGTTGTATTGCCACGAATCAGCCCCAACTCAGCATAATGCTGGTTGCGGACAACCGGCGCTGCCGTGCGATTCTGTAAGAGCTCTTGCATCTTTGACAATATCCGTGAAACAAATGACGAGATGACAAGAAACGTCGGAAAAACACCCTTATAATAAGGGCGATATCTCATAAAGTATTTGACATCGGTGAGCTCGTCGACGAATTATTACAGAATCGCACGGCTGGTCTTCCGTTGAGATTGGAGGTAACGGGCGTTATGTTAGGTACAGAAGTGCTTGTAATTCACATTTATAAAGTAAATTTAAATTCACATTTTATAAAGTGTGACTCTCACAACAAGTATTTATTTATGAAGCATACCTCAGGTAGTTTTTGGGTAGGTAATATTTGTTGTGCACTACTCTATAAAACTACTTACAAAGTAACCGATCCTTGTGTTGGATCCACAATCGTTCTTTAGTTAATTTTAATCAGCGTAATTCCACGCTATTTTACTTGCATAACCGACTTCATACACTGTGAGTATATAAAATTAACTATATGCAACTCTTCTGAAAGAAAAAAATATTCCTGCAAAAAGGAATAAAAAATGTGTTCCCAAGGATAAACGGGTCGCTAGAATTTTGGAGAAGAACTAAAACTATTCAGAGACACACTTTTTAAATTATTAGCAAACCATATGGCTAGCTAAAATATTCACAAGTAAATGTAATAAGTATTAATGATTTGTTTGTCAATATAATTAGTTGATGTAAGTGAGAAAGAGGTTTGTCAAACGATACATTATGAAATGTAATATTAGTCCAGTTACTATTTTTAATAAAAGACTTTTTATATATTATCTACATCTACACTTATTTGTTTGATTTTTGGTTTGTTTGTATTGAATATGCGTCAAAACTAATTGGCCCGATTAGAAAAAATCTTCACCATTAGAATCCTACATTTACCCTGATGAACATAGTCAATATAATATTTTCAAAAACCTGTATATCGCGTACGCTGCGGAAGCTATTGACCACAAACTAAGATACTACGTGTCAGACGGACCTCTGCAGTACATTCTTTGCTAGACACGAGCTCCGCGCTCTGATTGGCTACAGCAAAATGATGTATGACAGTTGATTTTTTTATTTTGCAATGGATGTTCTACTTACGTACGTACCTATGTAGGTTGATCGTAAGTAGGTTGATAGGTGCATTACAGTAACCTGACCTCTGTATACCTACTTTTAATTATTATTGAAAACTCTATGGGTGTATCTATTTAACAAATTAAACATATTATTTCATAGATCTATCATTTATTTATATTTTACTCATAAGTTTTGTACATTTTACATACTTATTGGAGTCTTGCCTCCTTTTATTGTAGTTATTGTTTGTATCCGAGCGTATCAATGGCGCCTGCTGATGTCTAGGATGCATCAAGAGGATCTTGAATAAGTTGTTACCATAATCATGTCAGCATGTAGAAACCTATTAATAATAATTATCATCATGTATTTTCATGGCATTTAATTTTAAGGTGACGATATTTCCATCAAAATATTTGTGACATACTTGAATTGAAGGGTACTCGTCTTATTCTCACTTTTATATTGTAATGCTTTACAATGCATGTCGAGCCATTTTTGGACTCTTTTTTTGGGAAACTTGTGTAGAATGGCGTAGTCGCGAACTTGTACAACCCTAGCACACAGCACTTGTAATACATCTCTTATCTCTTTCACATGAATTAGTTACTTTTAAAATATAATTGAAACAAATACGCAGTGCAGATAATTAGCTAATATTTAACATTTATTGAACACTATGGCTGGCCTGACAGTCTTTCCTGACAGTGGGTGACTTATCAAATCTTAGTATTTAAGTAAGTAATATTAGTCTATGGTGAAGTGCAAATTTCAATGCAAACAAAGAGGATTTAATTACTTTCTAAGGACGGCAAAACAGAGGAGAGGCAAAGGGGTGAGCGGAGGAAGGCAAATGTCATATATGATTTTGCTATGACGTTTCTCGTGTCTAGTTTTTTTATATGCTATTGACAATAAAGCAAAGTGACGTAATACAGTTTTATAGAAGACGTCAATAAAAATAAGTAAATACTAAGAAGAATAATAAAATAATAAATATAATAATAATAATAATAAAATTTAGTAAAATTTAATTTAAAATAATAATGAGTGGCGACACCGTGGACTCTGATTCTCCCTGGGGCTAAATGACCCCTGACCCCCGGTTTGCCTTAATTGGCCGTCTGGGGGTGGAGACGCAAGAGCAAGTAACAAAAAGCTCCAAGGGTGAAAGTGTTAAAGGGCATAACGCCGGTAGTAGCGCTTCAGTGAAACCGCAGCACACCTCTCGACACCCTTTAGCCAGCCACACCAACGTTGCCCTTTCTGTCACCATTCATGGTGGCCTTTATGGGGGGCCCGTTTAGTGGGTGGCAAGTCACCACCTGGCCAAAAATTTTAAAATGAGACTGAATTTGGCAGGTGCCGTAGTCTCTTCCATAGCCCACTATCTTTTTATCACTAATAAAATCATTTCAATAGCCTTGTCATTTTACCCATTTTTATAATAGGTATACCATGTCACCATCCATCCAAAAGTTTCTGTTTTTTTTTTTTTTTTTTTTTTAATACCAAACAGGCCTCTAAGTGTTGGCTACAGCCCCACTTATGCCTTTGTAAAGGACCGGATGAAATCCGAGATTTTGTTTTGAATTAAAGGAATAATAATAATAATAAATCTACTAAGAAGTCCACATTACTATAATGTCTAACTATTACCTACAGTTCATGTCACAATAAATACTTTTTAATTTTGAAATATGCAATAGTAACGCCGGTACAATCCAGGCCACATTATTCGAACCTTGATTTTAATCCTTTTGTACTCTAATAATAAAGAGGAAAGATATATGAGTGTTTGTTTGTTTGTAACGTAAAATCGATTCAAACAATTCTTTCACGAGTTTAGAGCTACATTATGTCGGACTAACATACGCTATATTTTACTAATCCTTATCATCATCTATCACCACGCGAGTGAAACAGAGGAGCGCAGCTAGTATAAATATAAAATTAGCCTTTTCTCAGATATCACGTTGTAAAATGTAAAATTGTTTAATCGATAATTTAATAATTAATATTTTTAGCAAATGTTGGTTGTGAAGGTATAATTTATAAATTAACTGTCTGTGTAATGACAGGATACCAAGCAACTTATTATTTCAGGATGAAGAGCACAGTGCAGTACCTATGATGAAATGTATCTGTTAAGCCGATTTACACATCAGTGAGTACAGTAGTCAGTTAAGAAATCAATCAGTTAAGTAACAAGTAGTAAGTTGTAAGTAGCGTCCAAACGTAGGCGAGTAAGTGGTCATAAGTTACCGTTTCGAAAAGAAGACTAGTCGCGTCGGTTGTTTTGTTTACTACTTACTACTTGTCTACAAATCTATGTACCTACTGTACTAAACTCGCCCGTCTTCATGCCGGCCAGTTAGGTTGGCGGGGTGCGGGATACGCGAGAGAGGGACCTACTTTGCACTGGACGGGCCAAAAAATATGATCGTGGTCTATTCAATTCAACTTAATCAACAACTTACTACTTAACTCGCTTTGTCAATCTTGTCAACTTAATCAACATTATTATAGCTTTGTCATACTTGTCTCAAGTTAAATCGCTACTGTACTAGTTGAAGTGTAAATCGGGCTTTATATGCAGAGTTTACCGCTTAACCTCATGGGTCTCTTGCTTATACCGTTTCCTTACGACATAAAAAGCTTAATACTATTAACACTAAACTGCCTCCATTTTTACGCTTCTTCAAAGTACTTCTGAAACGTCTCGTTCAAATCATCCCTAACCGAAAAATTGCAGGCCTTACTTTTTTTTCATTTATTTACAGGACTTTGTCACTGAGCGACAACATCATCCCGAGAAGTCCACACAAAAAACAACAAAATTAAAAGTAGGTATACAGATCAAGACTTAACCAAACATAAATGTGCTAAAAAAAACGATATTAAAAAAATATTTAGTGACACTTCCGCTGAAAAGAATACAATGATTTTGGCCTATTTGGGGGCGTGTACCACCCTCCCTACCGCATAAAATGCTAATAGAAAGAATACAAAATGAAAAACACAAGAAACCCCAACTCGTCGAGCGCTCGACGAGTCAACATCTCCTGAGGATGCCTCGTGTAGAGGCGAAACACGTGTCGAATCGGTTTTGGTTATTTGGGGTTTCTTGTGTTTTTTATTTTGTATTCTTTCTATTAGCATTTTATGCGGGAGGGAGGGTGGTACACGCCCCCAAATAGGCCAAAATCATTGTTTTATTTTCAGCGGAAGTGTCACTAAATATTTTTTTAATATCGTTTTTTTTTTATAATGGATTTCCGCAAAGTAACGCCTGAATCAATAAATTATCTAAATGTGCTAACTTATATAATATTTTGACTTTTTCAGAGTTAGGACAAGCCAGTATGCTATTTATAAAGCCAATGTGGATAGTCATATCACGATTAAAACAAGACATTCTAAATGAATCGTTTCGGACACATTCCATCAATACATGTACAACATCTTCAAGCACCCCACAGTCGTCACAATTCGGCGACGTAACTTTTTGCATTAAAAATGCAAAATTGTTTGATGGAATGTGTCCCGAGCGTAGTCTAAGAGCAGTTTTAAGCTATATCTGCCTAATTCGGTATTGTCTATCCATGAATATCGAGAGATTTGTGGTTGGATTGTTCTGAACCAAATACCCTTCTCGCGTGATCTCACGTCAGAATATTCTTGCCGCATCTCTCTGCATTGCTCCTTCACTAATTTAAAGTGATCCGAGTAAATAGGCAACACAGTTAATGAAACTCCATCGTCGACGGCTTGTTTGGCTAGGAGGTCAACCGCATCATTTTCGGTTAGCGCAATGTGAGATGGTATCCATTGTAGTATAACCCGTTTATTATTAGATTGTAAACTTAGAATGGAAGCTAATATCTGATAGGCAATCGGTATACCTCTCACGTGAGAGGTACAACGAGCCAAATGCTGCAGAGCGCTTTTAGAGTCTGTCAAAATGACAAAACGGCCAAAATTTATTGAATTAATATAAGATAGGGCTTCTGCTATGGCAATCAATTCAACATGCAGGCCTTACTTATAAAATGACGTTGTTTAGTAATGCGCACAGCAACATTGGTATGCGCCGTACTAAATGACGTTATTTAGTAATGCGCACAGCAACATTGGTATGCGACGTACTAAATGACGTTATTTAGTAATGCGCACATCAACATTGGTAAGCGCCATACTAAATGACGTTATTTAGTAATGCGCACAGCAACATTGGTATGCGCCATACTAAATGACGTTATTTAGTAATGCGCACAGCAACATTGGTATGCGCCGTACTAAATGACGTTATTTAGTAATGCGCACAGCAACATTGGTATGCGCCATACTAAATGACGTTATTTAGTAATGCGCACATCAACATTGGTATGCGCCGTACTAAATGACGTTATTTAGTAATGCGCACAGCAACATTGGTATGCGCCGTACTAAATGACGTTATTTAGTAATGCGCACAGGAACATTGGTATGCGCCATACTAAATGACGTTATTTAGTAATGCCCACAGCAACATTGGTATGCGCCGTACTAAATGACGTTATTTAGTAATGCGCACAGCAACATTGGTATGCGCCATACTAAATGACGTTATTTAGTAATGCGCACATCAACATTGGTATGCGCCGTACTAAATGACGTTATTTAGTAATGCGCACAGCAACATTGGTATGCGCCGTACTAAATGACGTTATTTAGTAATGCGCACAGGAACATTGGTATGCGCCATACTAAATGACGTTATTTAGTAATGCGCACAGCAACATTGGTATGCGCCGTACTAAATGACGTTATTTAGTAATGCGCACAGCAACATTGGTATGCGCCGTACTAAATGACGTTATTTAAATTCATGCACCGTTTATAAAGCCGTAAGTGTTAAATAAACTACAATAAAATAAATACGTTCTCTAAAATTCAAGCAGCAAAAGCAGCTTTCTGAAAGTGCTTTATATCGCCAACAATACATCAAATACTTGGTGACATCGACTTCAATAAGAGCATCCAACTGGTAATCCATCAGCCCATTGACAGATAAGTTAAAAAGTTTCGGAGAAGTTACACTCCCATGCAATAAGAGCAGTAGAACTCTTTGGGAATGAGTTCGGTACGGGGTAGTACTGCTACAAAACCTACCTATTTCTACTACTAAGCAGTAATGTTCGCAATACTGTGTTTTGGTTTGAAGGTATGATTGCCGGTGAAAAAACAGGCATATGATGTACTGGATTTTTAATATAATAATATGGAGGTAGAGGTCAAAAATACCTCAGTGCTTCGATACAAGAGTCTTTGACCAATGTGTGTTACCAGTGATGACATATGGTACTAAAACGTGGCATCTTACTATGGGCCTCATAAGCAAGCTCAAAGTCGCACAACGAGCGATGGAGCTATGCTCGAGGTTTCTCTACGTGATTGAATCAGAAATAAGCAGATCCGTAGACGAACTAAAGTCACCGACATTGCCCAGAAGATAAGCCAGTTGAAGTGGCAGTGGGCAGGGCACATAGCACGCAGAACAGATGGCCGATGGTGCCGAAAGGTTCTAGAGTGGAGACCACGGACCGGCAAGCGCAGCGTAGGTCGTACACCGAAAAGGTGGACTGACGACCTTATAAAGGTAGCAGGACGACGTTGGATGCAGGGCGCTTCCAACCGGTCCTTTTGGAAATTTGTGGAGGAGGCATATGTTCAGCAGTCGACTTCTTACGGCTGAGATGATGATGATGATGATGACTATGGAGGTAGACGGAGAGAATGGAATGGATGGTAAGTTAATAAAGCAGTTTTGAACTAGCCATCTTGGTGTTTATTTCACATGAGACTTAACAAGTTAACGTCTCGGTGATGGGCGCACAGTGCAGTTTGTCAGTTTTTAGAGGTACTGCTTAACATCTGATGGACTTCACGCTCGTTCCGTTACCTCTATAACATTAGAAAGCTCCATCCTATTTACGTAGTTCCTCAATAAATCAATACTCAATACCAGTTTTTGGCAATTTCGTAGTGCTAAGTTTTCTTTTCAGCACATATATGTCTCTCACTTTGTCTAATAAATCGATGCGCCGCACGCACGAAAAAGTATGACTCATTGTGACGTTCCGCTTGAGCCGATCGAGCAAGCGAGAGCGCGGAATAAGCGATAGAGAGGCACGATCGGCCTAAGCGTTCGGTTTGTCTTATGACGTTATCACGTAAAATTATCGTCCGTAAATCGACTTTACAGACAACCATGTTTTGGAGCATTCTAATCCTTTCTGCATCATGATATTGATGGTTACATCTGTAAAATTTAGTTACATCTCAAGGAAGTGCAGGAAAAAGAATATTTTTAAGAATAAATCGATAAATGTTAAAATAATTTCTTACTTTTGCAGCTTTAAAACTTTATTTTTCCTATCTACACATAGCAGAGCAAGCAAAGCAAGAGGTAGGAAGTGATGTGATATTTTTTTATAAATAAACATTACCTATTATATTTCCTTTCGAGCAATACAGACATTTTTTTTCATTACTCATATATATTTACCACGCATTAGAGTACATATCCATAGACAGGAACAGAGAGTGCAAACCGAGCCCATAGTTTGTTTTTACCTATTTTAGTACCCTTACCACTAACGGGATCGATTTTCATTCCCGCTGGGCTATTATGTATCTCAGTTGCTAACAAATGATGATTGAAATCTGAAAAAATGTCCGCTCTATGTCACTTTTGGCAACTCCAGTAAGCAAAAATGTTAGTAATTTGATCACTGAAGCTGACAAAAGTGACATAGAGCGGCCATTTTTTCAGATTTCAATCCACATTTGTTCGCAACTGACATACATAATAGCCCAGCTGGTCATGAAGGATATCATCAAGAAAGCTGAAACACTTTTCAGTTGTTGCCGCATTACTCAAAAACAGCTTGACCGAATTTGATGAAATTTAAATGGGACCACCTCGGCAGTATACTCTATCAAACAAAAGAATTATCAAAATCAGGCTACTATGTGAAAAGTTTTGAGTGATAATACAAAAAAATACATGTCTACTTGAGAACCTCCTCCTTTTGGAAATCAGTTGAAAAGTTAGATTCGTTCACAAACATGAACTTAAACAGCAAGTAGTAATACAAAATGTAAGCTTCCATGAATCCTAGGACTTAACAAATGCAATTTGAAAAAATTTAATACCGACTTCCATTCTATTACTTTGGTAAAAATCAGTTATTGGAGTGTGTCTTAAAAACTACCGAATTTGATGAAATTTAAATGCGACCACAAGGGAAGCACCAGCTTTCAAAGAAATAGTTTTGGGAATCGGTCCACCCAATCGAAAGTTATGAGGTACCTAACACCTTACAAAAAACAGTTTAATTGAGTACCTCCTTTTTGGAAGTCGATAGAAAAATACATTTTTTTTTTTTTACACAGGTTACTTGCCCCCGTACCTACAAACTGAGTACGCCCCACGTAACGTCCATAATAAACAAGAATAGGTATCTGCCAAACTGAAATTTACGAACAGACTGCTACTCGTATAACGACAGTTAAAGCCGTTACTAAAATGTTGCAATAAAACGTTATTTTACATCGAATTATAGATTGTTCGTAACGCTGTTGTGAAGGATATAAAATGGTCATTGTTGTTAATTGAATCGATAGTTAATTTTATTGTTTTAAGGTTGACACTTAAACGATTTCCCTTAAGGTTATACTTTAAGTTGGTAATCTGTGCAAAAACAGAAGCGTCCTAGGAATTGAGGTCGCGCATGTGTTCTCTAATTTACTGTTTTAATGCTAGCAAAAAAGCTGAATAAAATCGTTGCTAATAGACAGCAGAAGACGTTACAAAATGGCGGTATTTGACATTTGGGTAGAAACAAACATCTGTGAGGGATATGTGTAGTTTTTTTTTGAATTTAGCACGTTTCTAAAATGTCTTCGATTGTTAGCTTCAGTGCAATTGTAGAGCAATTTAAAGAGGAAATTTTTGTGTTTAAGAAAGGTAAAAAAACCCAGATAATCTGACAGATTTCTCTTGAAGCATGGTTGCTCCCGGGGGCAAAACAATACGGCATTTTATTGATTTTTTACAACAAAATAAGCGCGTAATACCTAATTTAAAATGCAAAATCACATGTGTTTTCGTATTTGTTTTTCCCAACGTCAAATTCCATCATTTTATGACGTCTCAGCTTCCACAGTCTATTTTGAAATTTTATTGAGGGTACGTTCCGGTAAGCGCCGTCTACGCTCACAACTGTCGCGCCCCGGTTTCCTTTGGTTGCCTACGATCCACGAGCGTTGTGGTCGCGGTGTGAGCGTCTTCGGTGACGTCATCGATGACGTATCGAGTTCGCTCAGTGCCTCACGATGATCGTGGGCTTGTAAGGGAATGGGTGTGCGAACCCCGCGAGTGATTTCAGCGCTTTCTAGAACATAGTCCATAGTCGAAGTTCACACTTGAAAGTTGCGTGTCGGATAGATAATAGCTGGATTGGGAGTCATATAGAAATACTCGTATGTATGTTAGTCCACTAATAACGCCACGTCGGTTCTCGTTTTACACAGACTCTGTCCTGGTATAATATAGATATGAGACCGATTCCACTAACTAAATATGTTTCAACTGCAATCGAACCGTAGCTGAAACCGTTTACTCATTCAGCTGAAATTCAGTCCAGCTGCAGTTAGGCCCCAGATACACGGGCAGCTTGAATCAGTCAGCATGGACTGCTTCAAGCTGCAAATAAACAGTGAACTACAGTCTGCTACGTACAGACATATACGAAACCGCTTACGCTGCAGCAAATGCTTCGGGCGGTTGACGGTCAAGCAGTCGCCAGGCATACATGGACTGCTCGACTGCCGACTGCTCTCGTGCAGTACCTCCGCACGCAATCTTTATTCCATACGTCGCGCGCTCTTCCCGCCTCTGAATTGAAACTGTGACTTTAGATAATTTATTCGAGTCTGTCGGTCTAGTGATCGACGAGTCAACATCTCCTGAGGATTAGAAATAATCAAATTATCAACGGGATAATTACCATGTATATTTTCTTTGAGTTTCCGATATGTTGGCACTGTTGCGAGCGCCATGATCACGGATGAACTAAATATTTGTAATAGTTTAAAAACTTATTTCTCCTGAGGATGCCTCGTGTAGAGGCGAAACACGTGTCGAATCCTTTTTGGTTTAATTGGGTAGTTTTGTGAGTTGTTAATTCTGTATACTTTCTATTTGCGGCTTATGTGTGAGGGTGGTGCACACCGCAACGCGGCCATAATCATTTTTTACCAGCGGAAGTGTCATTAAATATTTCTTCTAATATCGTTTCTGATACTGTGACTTGTTGAGCAGTTAATACCAACTGCTCCAGCAGTTATTCAAGCTGTTGGATATGACATACACACACAGATCTTGCAAGATCTGTGTGTGTATGTTCATCACTGGCTAACTGCTCGTCCGTGCATATCCGCCCTTACTTTTCTATTAGCGCCACACATCGATCACAATTGTATACTATGCTAACTCGATAGATCATGAATATGACATTCGCTCATCCTCATAATAGTGTCTATGTCAGCGACGCCTCTACTGAAATCAACACTTAGAACTTGTAAGCAAGGCGCGAGCGAGACAAAGCATTACGAGTGAGTGAAATAGCGATATGGCCCTCGCTCGCCCCTTGAAAATGTTAACTTGAAATTTAATGGTTATATTTTGAAATATCTTAAGTGCAATTCGATAGTATAGGTTACGAGGAGTTTAGAACTCCAAACTATGTTAATCTAGGTCTCTTAGTAACGAAAGTATGACGTTTTTAAGATTGATGAGAATTTTTATGTAAGTTAATTTTTTACGGGAAATATATGAGACTTAGATATAGGGAAAAATAGCCAAAAGATAGGTAATTAGGTAGGGCATATTATAAAATAAAAACATTTCATATAGACTCGATCACATAGGCAGGGGAAAATGTTTTCCATTGTTTTATTACCCGAAAAATAGGTTTTTAAAGAGATAATGGCTTATATCTCGACAATTTAGGCAGGATATAGCTTAAGTTGTATGTTGTAAGATAGGGCGCATCACGCCGAATCTAACTATGTAAGAAACTTTGTAATCTAAGGAGGAATAATAAAGTTATGGGGTAAAAACCAGACAATCCAAAGTAAACGTTAGGCGAAAAACGATCAAGTTTCACGGCGCGCTTAGGGGCTCTTTGTAAGGTAATTCACCGAGGTAGCTAAGCGATTGAGAAATTAGGCGATTTATGCAGTGAAAATCGGATACCTACTCGCAAATAAGAAGAAATAGGAAGCTCTCTCAACTCAAGACTCAAGAAAGGAATACTAGGAAGCTAGGAAGCCAGGAATACTTGGAAGCTAGGAAGCTAGGAATACTAGGAAGCATTATAGGAAGAGCCGGGGAAATTCGTTGTTTCTTTGGACGGTCTGGGCCCCTTCAATTCGAAGAGAAGGCAGCCTTATTATTTCACCCCCCCGGCATCCTCTGACCCCGCAGGTCCAGGCATCACTCTTCGACACTATAACACGCACATCACGAGACGGGTGCACCAGCGCGCGCATAGAGCGAGACAGAGACGGAGCGATCATCTCTCTCCCTCGCACTCTCGATCTTGCTCAGCGCAACTACCGCCCGTCAAACAGCGGTTAGCACACGGTTTCGCCGGGAGCGCGGAGGCGTGGGGCGGCGCAACAGCTGGTCCTTCGAGCCGGATCTACCAGTGCGTGAACTACGCGGCGTTTCGAAGGGTGAAAAGGACGCATACACATCGGAAGTATGCCGGTTACAAGAAGTAACAAAGGAAGCGGTCGGCGGGAACCAACGCCGACAACAGAAGAGTCGAGTGGTGCTACGGGTGAATCAGGAGGAACGTCGGGTAACACAACGGAGGGAACATATCCGTCGGGGACGTCGTACGAAACCACGACGACCGGTACTGTCATCAAGGAAGGCGCTCCTGCTGAGAACAAGGAAGACTCGAAGCACAAGAGCATTGAGAGGAGGTCAAAGGATCCGCATAGGCCTGCATCAATAGTTTCTGAAAGCAGAAACAGGAAGAAGGAATTGGAAGCTCGTGCTGAGTTGGCTGAACTGGAGCTGAAGGAGGCACGAGCAGCAGCTGCATTGGCGAGGACCCGCCTGGAATTACTGCAGCTGGAAGACAATGATTCCGTAATACAGGAACCAGTGGATCGGGAAGTGAACGTCCAGAAGTGGGTGGCTGACACCGTGGAAAGGATGTCCGGGGAGGGGCGTCCAATGGAAGGCAAGTCCGGGGAGGGGCTTACCAAGGGTGAAACAGTCAAGCAGAAGATCGTTCGAATACGACCACTGGAGGGACGAGAGAACTGGCCGAAGCTATCATGAAGGCAATAAGTGCGTCATCGAGAAGCGCAACAGTTCCGGGATACATGAGTGAACTACCCTTCTACGATGGAAGCAACGGTGAATGGCTCGCCTTCAAAACGGTGTACGAGGATAGTGCAGCCAGTTTCTCTTCAGTGCAAAATATGGCGAGGCTGAGAAAATCTATTAAGGGAACAGCACGGGAGGCGGTGAAGAGCCTCTTGTATTCGGAGTGTGCGCCGGAGGAAGTGATGGAAGCACTTCGACGACGCTTTGGAAGACCGGATGCATTGGTGTTGGCCGAAATGGAGAAGCTCAGGGGCCTGCCGAAAATGAGCGAAAGTGCGCGGGACGTGTGCGTGTTTGCTAGCCAAGTAAACAATGTGGTGGCAACCGTGAAGGGTTTGAAGAAACCGCAATATCTTCAGTCGCCAGAAATGTTGAAGATCATTGTGGATAAAATGCCAGCAGTACTTCGATACAGGTGGTTCAACTACACTGCTGCGGTGGAAGACGTGGATCTGATACATCTGGGAAAATTTCTGAATCGTGAAGCGGACCGATGCGGACCATACGCGATGCAAGAAAGTGCAACTAAGAAACAATACACGAGGAGGGAAACCGCACACGCCGCGAGTGAGCAGGAAAGAGGATCCTGCCCACACTGTCAAGGGAGTCACAGACTCATTGAATGTAAGAAGTTCCTGGACGCATCGACGAAGCAGCGGTGGGATATCGCATCGAAAACAAAAGTGTGTTTCAAGTGTCTTCAAGGTCGTCACAGGAAAGAAGAGTGCAAGAAGCCAGCTTGCAAGAAATGTAAGAGGTGGCATCATCACCTGTTACACGAAATGAAACACGTAGAACAGTCATCTAAAATGGAAAGTGAAGTGACAAATAACGTTCTTCAAGTGAACACTACGAGAGCCAAGAAGGCATATTTGAAGATGGTACCCGTGGAACTATACGGGCCGAAAGGAAGTGCCAGGGTCTTGGCACTATTGGATGAAGGGTCAACGGTCACCATGTTGAACTCGTCAGTGGCTGACCAAATTGGATTAAAAGGACCCAAGGAAGCCCTCACTCTGGAAACGGTGGGAGGAAAAACCATCACAACGAGGGATTCGATGAAAGTGGATTTGAGGATTAAAGGGATCCATCAAGACAGGAAGAGGCTCATCACTGGGGTACGCACAATCGACAATCTACACCTTACGCCTCAGATGGTGGACAAAAGGAAGATCGAGGAGCTACCACATCTCAGTAAAATGGCCGACCAGTTGTATTACGAAGAAGAATCGCTCGAGCTTTTGATTGGTCAAGACAATTGGGAGTTGATCGTATCACGAGGAATACGCAAAGGGAGGAAGAATCAGCCCGTCGCATCACTCACGTACCTGGGGTGGGTACTCCATGGATCCGACTCGGGGGCAACCAAACCGGTCAACTTTCTCACCTGCGCGCACATCTCCACCCGAGAAGACGACTTGGACAAGCTCATCAGGGAACACTTTTCCGTAGAATCATTGGGAGTGCAACCACGCCGGCCAAGCACGGATGCTGAGGGGAAAGCAATCGAAATACTGAAGAAAACCACTCGAAGGCTGGATAACGGGCGCTTCGAAGTTGGACTACTTTGGAAGAATGAAAAGGAAACGATGCCAGAGAATTACAAGTCTGCAGAGTGCCGACTAAGGGGCATCGAAAAGAAGCTGGACAAAGACGTGGGCTTCAAAGAAGAATATAAGAAACAAGTCGAAAATTTGTTGGAAAATGGTTACGCAGAGGAAGCACCACAAGAATCACTGTCGTCGAGGAAATGGTATCTGCCTCACTTTGCCGTCACGCATCCTACGAAGAAGAAGAGGAGATTGGTGTTTGACGCAGCCGCAAAGTTCGCGGGGAAGAGCTTGAACGACGCACTCCTATCAGGGCCAGACCTACTTCAGTCCCTGTTTGGAGTATTACTACGGTTCCGGCAACATCCCGTGGCATTGGTGGCGGACATCAAAGAAATGTTTCTCCAAGTTAAAATAAGAGAAGAGGATCGTGACAGCCTAAGGTTCCTATGGAGAGGAGATCGACGAACAGGAAAACCGAAAGAGTATCGGATGACGTCGGTGATATTTGGTGCAGCTTGTTCTCCAAGCGCTGCGATCTACGTGAAGAACCGAAACGCGGAAGACTTCAGAGAGCAACACCCTGAAGCGGTTCAAGCCATAGAAAGGAACCATTATATGGACGACTACTTACAAAGTTTCCAAACGGAGAAAGAAGCCACGAAAATCGCCAGCGAAGTGGATACCATCCATAGAAGAGCAGGCTTCGAGCTCAGAGGGTGGGCATCCAACCGATCGACGGTACTGAAGAAATAGCTCATGAAAATGAAACGAACAAGGAAGTTGAGCTAGGATCGAAAGAAGAAAAGACATTGGGCCTAAGGTGGTTCACTCAAGAGGACGAAATGGGATTTCGCACCACTCTGAGAAATGTTCAAGAAGTAGTTGAGGAAGGCAAGACGCCAACGAAGAGGGAAGTCACGAGTGCCGTGATGTCAACCTTCGACCCTATGGGGCTGGCATCACCCGTGCTCATACAGGGAAAAAGACTTCTGCAAAATATATGGAGGAGCGGGGTCGGATGGGACGATGAAGTTACGCCAGAAAATGAAGAACAATGGAGAAGATACCTGACGAACCTGCAATTGTTGAAGGACCTTCGAATTCCAAGGTGCATTGGACACTCCAGGCACGAGGGGGAGATACACGTCTTCACGGATTCAAGCGAGACGGCTTATTCCTGTGCCGTGTACTGGAGACAAAGGAACGACGAAGGCCTCTACGACGTCACGTTACTAGCAGGAAAGGCGAGGGTCACTCCATTGAAGCCGGTGTCCATGCCGCGGCTAGAACTCCAAGCCGCGCTACTGGGGACTCGGATGGCGCACTCTATCGAGGAGGAACTGGATGTCAAAGTGACTAAGAAGACATACTGGACGGATTCGAGCACAGTATTGTCATGGATCAAGTCGGATCCAAGGACATTTAAGCCTTTCGTAGTCCACCGACTTGCCGAGATT
This sequence comes from Selenia dentaria, assembly GCA_917880725.1. Lineage (NCBI taxonomy): Eukaryota > Metazoa > Arthropoda > Insecta > Lepidoptera > Geometridae > Selenia > Selenia dentaria. The sequence goes on from OU862898.1 coordinate 23,455,885, forward strand.
GAAGATACCTCCAAACCACATGAATGGAGATGGATTTCGACGTAGGACAACCCTGCTGACGACGCGACGAGAGACGTCCCTAACGAGTTCAATGGAAAACATAGATGGTTCACTGGTCCAGCGTTCCTGAAGGAAGATGAAGGATCCTGGCCCTAACCTCGCAATTTCAAGGCAGAACCAACAGGGGAAGAGAAAGAAACGTCAACCGTCACAGTAGCGAAGGTCGTCAACCGGTTCAGCACTCCAGATCCAACGAGGTTTTCTAGTTGGAATCGTTTGCTGCGGGCCACGGCGAGGGTACTCCAATTCATCGACATGTGTAAACGGAAAACTCAACGAGTGAACATTTCAAGGCGACACGAGAGGGCGGATCCAACGTGGGGAAAATATAAGAAAAAGGAAAAGGAGAAGTCAATACAATACGAAGTGAAAGAGACAAGAAGACTTCTACCTATCGAAGACAGCCACATGAAGATGGCAGAGAAAATTCTGCTCAGAAGGAGCCAAGAGGAGAGCTTCAAGGAGGAAATTTCATCATTAGAAAAGATGAAACCGATGAACAGATCCAGCAAGTTAAGTAAAATCGACGTAACCATGGAAGACGGTTTAATACGCGTCAGGGGAAGAATCGACGCTGTGAAAGGACTGGTCTCGACTTTCAAACGTCCAGTCGTGCTAGACAGCAAACATCAGGTTACGAGACTTCTCATCGCGCACTACCACACTGTCTTCAACCATGGAAATCACGCGACGGTCATAAACGAAGTGAGGCAGCGGTACTGGATCCTGGGGCTTCGATCTGCAGTACGAGCGATAGCACATCAATGCCAGTGTTGCAAGGTACACAGGAGTGCACCACAACGACCACCAGTGGGAGACCTGCCGGAAGAAAGACTACGCTACGGGGAGCCAGCCTTTACAAGCTCCGCCGTAGACTACTTCGGTCCCATGATTGTCACGGTAGGACGACGTCACGAGAAGAGGTGGGGAGCCTTGTTCACTTGTCTAACGACCAGGGCTGTCCACATAGAACTTGCTGCATCTCTTTCCTCGAGCTCAATGATTCTGGCGTTGAGAAGAATGGCTGCAAGAAGAGGAATGCCGAAATCAATGTTTAGTGACAACGGCACAAACTTCGTGGGGGCCAACAAAGAGTTGAAAGAAGCCCTAGAAGAATTGAAGAAAGAAGAGGTCGTTACGGAAGCAGAGAAGATGGGGGTGCGTTGGAAATTCACAGCACCAGGCGGACCTAACATGGGCGGGGCCTGGGAACGCTTGGTGAGGTCGATCAAGACGGCGCTTGGGGTGACGCTTAAGGAGAAGTTCCCGAAGGAAGAGGTTCTACACACCTTACTGCTGGAGGCCGAACACATCGTCAACTCCAGGCCTTTAGTCGACGTGGCAGAAGACCAAGATGAAGAAGCCATTACACCCAACCATTTTCTTATTGGAAGATCAAGTGGCATGCTAAGACTGGGGGCATTCACTAACGAAGACTTCGGTGAACGACGAGACTGGAAGGTGGCTCAAAGGCTCATCGACCACTTCTGGGCAAGATGGGTGAAAGAGTACCTACCAACTCTGATCCCGAGAAAAGTTGACGGAAAGATCACCACCCGTGATCTGCAGTGTGGAGACACAGTCCTCATAGTGGACTCCACACTACCACGAGGAACATGGCCACGAGGAGAAGTCGTCCGTGTCTACCCTGGACCGGACGGCAACACGAGAGTCATAGACGTTCGCACTACCGGAGGAGTCCTGAGGCGCCCAAGCACCAAGGTGGTGCTACTGGTTCCAGCTAGAGACGATGGAGGACGAGACAACGAGTCACCCGCCAACGGAGCGTCAAGCAACGGCGTCGCCAGGCCAGGAGTCCGTGCTGCGCACGAGGGGGAGGATGTCAGCGACGCCTCTACTGAAATCAACACTTAGAACTTGTAAGCAAGGCGCGAGCGAGACAAAGCATTACGAGTGAGTGAAATAGCGATATGGCCCTCGCTCGCCCCTTGAAAATGTTAACTTAAAATTTGATGGTTATATTTTGAAATATCTTAAGTGCAATTCGATAGTATAGGTTACGAGGAGTTTAGAACTCCAAACTATGTTAATCTAGGTCTCTTAGTAACGAAAGTATGACGTTTTTAAGATTGATGAGAATTTTTATGTAAGTTAATTTTTTACGGGAAATATATGAGACTTAGATATAGGGAAAAATAGCCAAAAGATAGGTAATTAGGTAGGACTTCAATACCAAAAGTGTGAAATAACTTGTCGAAGTCGGTTCCATGTGCACAATATTCTGATAATAGGTGCCTACTTTTGAACTATCATGGCACCGACTTCAACAAGCTATTGCACAGATTTTGGTATTGAAGCCGGTTCCATTTTTTGGTAACAATAAAATTATTTAATCTTATATATCGTAGTTTATGTGTGTAGTATTATGTGGAACTTAACATAATACAACTAATTAAAAAGTCGGCACGCTTGATTTCAATACAAATCGTGACACTAGGCTTTCCATACATATGTATTGGTGGCGTGAACAATGCAAATACACAGGTAAATGCTTAATATAACATTTATAACATAATACAATGAATTAATGAAAAGTCGGCACGCTTGGTTTCAATACAAAACGTGATACTAGCGTTTCTATACATATATATCAGTGGCGTGAACGATGCAAATATACAGGCAAATGCTTAATATAACATTTATAACTAAATACAATGAATTAATGAAAAGTCGGCACGCTTGGTTTCAATACAAAACGTGATACTAGCGTTTCTATACATATATATCAGTGGCGTGAACGATGCAAATATACAGGCAAATGCTTAATATAACATTTATAACTAAATACAATTGATTAAAAATTCGGCACGCTTGGTTTCAATACAAAATGTGATACTAGCGTTTCTATACATGTATATCAGTGGCGTGAACGATGCAAATACACAGGCAAATGCTTAATATAACATTTATAACTAAATACAATTGATTAAAAAGTCGGCACGCTTGGTTTCAATACAAAACGTGATACTAGCGTTTCTATACATATATATCAGTGGCGTGAACGATGCAAATACACAGGCAAATGCTTAATATAACATTTATAACAAAATACAATTGAATAAAAAGTCGGCACGCTTGGTTTCAATACAAAACGTTTCTATACATATATATCAGTGGCGTGAACAATGCAAACACACAGGCAAATGCTTAATATAACATTTATAACTCAATACAATTAATGAAAAAGTAGGCACGCTTGGTTTCAATACAAAACGTGATACTAGCGTTTCTATATATATATATCAGTGGCGTGAACAATGCAAATACACAGGCAAATGCTTAATATAACATTTATAACAAAATACAATTAATTAAAAAGTCGGCATGCTTCGTTTCAATACAAAACGTGATACTAGCGTTTCTATACATATATGTTAAATGCTATACAATTTAATAAATTAAAAGATTAAAATGCAATGTTACACGTCTGCTTTCCAAATGCAGGCAAAGTGCAAACACAAGTGTATGTTATGTTACCAAATGAATAAAATTGGAGTCATAGGCATGTCCACAACCCTAACCGACGCGTGGACAATGGTGGATCCGTGCTAGATTACCAACAAGGCTAACGGAATCGTAACATTGACAAATCCATTCGCCTTAAGGCGCTGTCAGCCCAGCGCTTAGCTACGTTCAATCTCCTTTACTTGAAATCAAGCAAATGCATCTCGTAAAAACGTCATAAAAAAAAAAATTCATAAAAAAAATAATGTGCACACTCTGAAATAAAAAAATAATCCGTCAATGTATGTGTATTAAAAATTACTATTTTATGATATATGTTTCATAACAAATACAATAGTGAATAAAGGGAAAAACTGCTTAGGTCAAATTAAGTGATTTGTTGGAATTTTTTTAATGTACTCTAGTATGTTAAAATATGTTTTTCATTCCGCCACTATGTACTTTAAAGCCAATGTCATATTATTTTTAGTAAACTTAAATCGCTACTTAAGGCGCGGTCTTATGTAAAGCACATTTTACGGTGCTTTACATAAGGTTGAGAATTGCTTACCAGAATGCACGATTTAATGCGAAAATTCAATTGAATACTTGCTAATACTTTTTATATTCATTTCGTACAATCAAATGATTAAATTTTAATGATAAAGGAGTCCAAAGTTCACTAGTAAATTTCATTGGGAATTCGAATATGATACATTAATTGAAATATATTTGCCCATAATTGAATAAAAAAACTTTTTCCCACGAAGCACGTAAGAAAAATTGCAAAATTTACCGAATGTTGCCGATTTTTTTCTATCGAGCCAAGTTTGCTCAATCGTGTATTGGCTCCCATACTTCATTAAGAAGTATATTCAATTTACACTACGTTTTTTTCGAACTTCGGTTATTAGGTTTAAGCGTCGAAAAACTAAGTTTTCGCAAAGTCGAATCATGAAATTTGGAACTCGTTTCGCCGAGATAAACTGTTTTAAAAACCTTCATTTTTATAGATATCATGATATGACAGCACCATAAGAACACCAAATCAACATTTTGAATTGGGAAACTTATTTTGTATTCCAACTGACTCCTTTATATATCACCGAACCCCCTGACTTTTTGTACAGAAACTCATATTTTTGGTCAAATAGCCAAGTTACGGCTGAACTACGAAGAGCTGTTAGCCGCGGATATCCAACAAAAAGAAAGCCACTACAAGTTTTCGTATAAAACCCCTTTTTATTGGTTAGTGTAGACGAGAAGGTCATCTGTGTCCTTTGTCGAGGACGGTCTAAGTCACAAGCGATTGCGTTAATTGGGAATAGTATACATTTCTCCACAAGTGTCTTCTTCTTCTTTGGGTGTCTCTCCACTTCTGGAGGTTGGCCGTCATCCTTCTAAACTTCTCTTTGTTCAGGGCAAGCCTGAACAGATCTTCAGCCCATCTTATCCCGGTCCATTGTCGAATGTTGCGGAGCCAGGACAATTTCCTTCTTCCAACATTTCGTCTGCCCGCAACTTTGCCCATCATTATTATTATTGTGTCGTTAGATTCTAAACAATGTTGTGCCAGTGGGCATAAAACAAAAATTTGAGAGTGTAACAAAATATGAGTTATCTGTGACACAGTTTTACTAGATAAATAATAGTTTGTACTGTATACGTCAACGACGTAAAACGTTACACTTCCTCTACTTTAACTGGCCAAATTGACTTTCATCTGTCTGTATGATTGTAAGGTTGTGTGTTGGTCTTCCTGTACAGGTCGCATTTTTTAACCAATCGTCACGAGACTCTTTATGCATGTGTGTCTAGTCAATATAATTTAGTTCTCATCGTTGATTTTTAAGTGGTGTACTTTTTAAAAAGGTTTCCTGCGGCGCTAATTACCGACTCATTATGACAAAATTTAGTACGCACTTTAGAAGTTACTTATAAACGCTGTTTGAATTTAAATAACGTCATTTACTACGTCGCAGAATATTTTTGCTGTGCGCAGTACTAAATAACGTCATTTCAAATTAAGCAGCGTTTATAAGTAAGGCCCTAGAACTTAGGGCCTAGGTTCCTGACTATGAAGAGGAAATTCGAATATGAGAATAATTGGTCAAGTGGTTACCGAAATAATTGGTTGTGAAGTACTGCGAAAAATTGCCGCTGACTATGTGCTCGCGAGGTCTACTGTTTACAGAACTACTAGTTCAATATAGATGGCGCCGTTAGCTTAGCTGTTAGTGATCCTTCGAAGTATTCGTGTGCTGAGCAGAAATGTTTGGTCTCGGATTTTGGATGTTGTGAATAGTTTTTTGCGTGTGAGTCTCTCGCGATATAGATAATCCTAATAGTAATCATAGCAATGTACGAGTGAGTAAAACGTTATAACATTAAATGTATAAAAAACACGTCTTTTGGGACTGTAGATAGAAGTGAAACTATTCGAATTATTTTTATGACACACAATCAACAACAATAGGTAGTAATGGAAACCATTATTGCGTCTAAAGAAGTGTTCACATCAAAACTACATTATCTGTGACAAAGCGTTACGTGAAGATGACGCGAGTTCCATGATTTTTGTTCACTCAAAAAGTGCTCAACGCGTCTGAAGAAAATTTCACAACAAAACTAAATTATTTAGATAATTTATTGATTCAGGCGTTACTTTGCCGAAATCCATTATAAAAAACAATATTAAAAAATATTTAGTGACACTTCCGCTGAAAAAAAAACAATGATTTTGGCCTATTTGGGGGTGTGAACCACTCTCCCTCGCGCACAAACTGCTTAAAAGGAAGAATACAAAATAAAAAAAAACACACAAGAAAACCCAAATAAACCAAAAACGATTCGACACGTGTTTCGCCTCTACACGAGGCATCCTCAGGACGATGTTGACTCGTCGAGCGCTAGACCGACAGTGAGAGAACAGCTTTTTTTTTTAGAACGGACTCTTACTGTTTGCCTCTACCAGCATTTACAGCGTCACCGGACGGGTGGCGAGCGAGGCTTCTCCGTAAGGAGAGGAGTAGGCGACTTGCTCAAGGGCAACACTAAGGTACGAACCTCGGCTTGGGCCGTCGCCAGGAGAGAGGCGGCGAGACCAGGAGAGAGGGGAGTCGGAGAGCGGAGAGAACAATGCAAAATCACCCGCTTATATAGCATGTAGACTCCGCCCCTTAACCTTGTGACTCACTGCACGCGCACCGCCGCTGCTATATTGTTGTTTGTGACGTATTTTGGGTGAATATACGTAATAATGGAGATGAAACCATGTTGGTTTGGTCATTCAATAGTGTAAGGTTATTATCATTATGTTTTATAATCTCTAATTTTTCCAACACACTTAACCGAAAGCTTTTTTCACAAACATGTAAAATCTTAAAAGTGTTGTTCCGCAACGAATGACCGGTATCGAGTAAATGTTTAGCGAAATGAGACTGGTCAGGGGTCATTCCTGTAAGCTGAAACATGTTCTTTAAATCTAATATCAAAATTACGGCAACGCGCCTAAAGAACATTTCACAACAAAACTACATTATCTGTAACAGCGTTACGTGACGATGATGCGAGTTCCATGATTTTTGTTCATTCAAAAAGTACTCAACTCGACTAAAGAATTTTTAACTTCAAAACTACATTACTTATGACAAAGCGTTACATGACGATGACGCGGGTTCCTTGATTTTTGGTCACCTAAAAGGCCGACGGCGATGACGCGAGTCTCATGATTTTGTTCATCGAAAAGTGCAACGTGCCTGAAGAAGTTTTCAACTGATAAATTTAATGATATTATTATGGACCCATAAGTGAGTGCACCAGGATGACAGCCAACAGAGAGAGAGGCGGGACGTCGTGAGGCGAATAGCAGTCGTGGCCGTCATGCGAATCGGCTGAGAAGATTATGTCCAACTGGTTGTATCTCTTACGCCTTGCACCACACTAGGGCCTCCGCAGACACAAGGATCGTAAAACACAAGGCGGTGTCGCGGTACTAAAGTGCAGATTTACCAGCGACAGTGTACCGTTGGTTTTTATTCTGTTACGAGTGTACTTTCGGGTATCGAGGGATATGGATTTTTAGTTCCCTTTTAGTTGGCGATTGGTGGGCGTATTGGGTATTAACTATTTTCTTTACTGCTTTTGAAATTGGAATTGACAGTTTTTTACTATAGAATAGAACCGACTTCAACGCTTAGAAGTGTGAAATAACTTGTTTAAGTCGGTACCATGATAGTTCAAAATTACCGGTCAGGTAACAGGCCGGTTGGCGCTGTTGGTAGCACCCCTGCCTTCTGAGCCGCTGGTCCCGGGTTCGATCCCCGGACAGGTCAAACATTTGTATGCATGAACATGTCTGTTTGATCTGTATCTGGGTGTGTATATGTATATAAGTATGTATATCAGTTTATTGTTACAATAGTACAGACTCTGCCTAGTTTGGGACCTGCACACCGCGTGTGGATGTTGTCCCATATATATGTAAATGAAGCTCTATCTTCATTTCATTTGAATTTCCCGCGCATTAACTTGGAATGCATACATTATCTGTGTTGACAGCAGGCCTGCACTATGTTCGGGCTATAATTAAAAAAAGCTTTGGATTGATAGAAAAACATGTGAATACGTTTTTATGGAGATATTCTTCAAATTATATCAAAAACTATTGAAGCAATAGCTTTTAATGTTGTTTTTCTTTACAGGTTAGTAAATTAGTAACAGTGATTAGTACTCTATTGTAGAAATAAGTTGTGGTTATAAAAATATGTATGGTACACATTTTGTAAACTATTTTCATTAAAATAAATTTCTCTTTACAGAGCAATAACATATGCAGTTGTTTCAATAAACAACATATTACATTATATCATATTATTAGGTACCTTTTATCACAACATTTAGTGCATGGTACCGATTTTGACAAGCTTTTTCACACTTTTTAATGTTGAAATTGGTTCCATTTTTGGTAAATTTATTTTTTCAATCTTTAGTGACCCTTGCTACTTACGGAATTGATTGTCTTTCACCGACAATAACGATATCAAGATAGGCGAAACTCATTTTAGCTATTGAATTGTAACTGAAAAACAGCTTTACTGAATTTTGATGAAATTTAAATGGGACCACCTCGGACGTGTGCTCTACCAAACAAAAAAGAATTATCAAAAACAGACTTCTCTGTTAAAAGTAATGCGTGATCAAAAAAAGTATGCGGGTTGAGAACTCCCACCTTTTTCTGCAAGTTGAAAAAACTTTCATTTGTTGAAATATAAATACAAAAAGTGATTGGAGCAAAAGGAACCGATGATGGTGAGCGGACAAATATAAAGACCGACGCGATCATACTGTTACAAATAAAATTTTACTTAAGAAATCTCAGAGGTACCTCTGAGTATGAAAAATGTTTAGTATTTATTCCTCCTCCTTGCGTCGTTTTCCTCAATGCTCAATGTCGTGGCTCCACATAATATCTTCTCTTTGATGACCTTACGCTATCTGGTCCTATTCTCGGCGTTGTGAATGGCTTCGTGTACTCTTCTGTTGAGTGTACGGTATACGGATTTGATCAGACCACTGCGATGGACTTCGCCCTCTTGGTCTATTTCCCTCTACTTTACCAGTGATGACAAGTTCCTCGAGATTGTCATCACTATTCCTAGTATCTACATAAGTATCTATTATCAAGGGTCATTTATAACTTACATGTTATATTGTTAACAAATAATAAATACACAAATAATAATTATACTTTATACTATGAACTTAGTAAATTACAACAAACACACATACGCGCACACAAACACTCATGCACATACATGTACGCGCACAAACCACACACTCAACCTTAATCTATTATCAATAAAAAGTATTGTGAAGCATTTAAGTTTGCCCATAATGTACTATGTACTGAATGTAACTATATGGAAGAGTGGAGGCTCCTACTACAGGTATTTTATGCTTAAAAGGACACTCCTGATACTTGCTTTATGTAACATCTTTGAAATAAAATAAATAATTTTGTATTTCTTTTTTCTCAAATATGGTATGTAATGTTGCCATAACATCTCTAAAAAGTATTCAGAAAGTGAACTCTACCGGAGACTTATTCACAACTGTCCAGTAAGAAGCGAGATTTTAAATTTGGAAACTCCTATTGTCCAGTAAATAAGTACTTACTGGACAGTAGGTCATCCTCTTTAGATCTGCTTAGAAAAGAAAAACATAGTACCAGGCACAGATTAGAGATTGGCCATTATGACATGATTTTTGGGAGGGAGGTTCCAAATAGATATTTTTTATAATAAGAGATAGATATATATTAATAATAAGAATATTTATGAGATAGATATATTTTTGGACCCTTAAACAACCATTTTATAGTCTGTGATACTTAACGTAACGCAGAAATAGTATGCACGATGCGTTTTGTACTTATTAATGTTGTAGAAGTATAGTGTGGGATTTTATGTTTGTATTTAACAATTTCAGTTTATAAATCATGTTGGATTCTACATTTTAAAATTAACATGGAGATTCACATACAATAATTTATATTTTTTTACTTAACATACTATTAATTTATTGATTCAGGCGTTACTTTGCGGAAATCCATTATCAAAAAACGATATTAAAAAATATAAATCTCACTGTCGGTCTAGCGCTCGACGAGTCAACTTCTCTTGAGGATGCCTCGTGTAGAGGCGAAACACGTGTCGAATCGGTTTTGGTTGATTTGGGGTTTCTTGTGTTTTTTATTTTGTATTCTTCCTATTAGCATTTTATGCGGGAGGGAGGGTGGTGCACGCCCCCAAATAGGCCAAAATCATTGTTTTCTTTTCAGCGGAAGTGTCACTAAATATTTTTTAATATCGTTTTTTTTACGTACTATTATTAGATATCTTTGTTTTAGACTAAAGGTGCAGTACAAAGCTGATGACTAACTAGATTAGATAGAAGAAGAGAAATAGCAGATACTACATACTTACTCAAGATTGCATCCAACTCAGTTGATTGTCCTGAACTATTAAGTAAAATAAGCCTCAACACTCCTACTAAGCCTATTCGTTTTAATCCCCTATTAAATGTCCCATCAGTTAACAGTAATTATAGGCAAAACTCTTACCTGTTGAGAGCAAGTAATAAGTTTAACGTACACAGTAAACGCTTTGATCTAGCTCTATTTCTGTACAAGTATCGGATCGGCTAGACAGCTGATGAGCAGAGAGTTCTTTGAATAATCCTGGTTACTTAACATCATCACATACCTCATATTATTGTTTTACTATAATGTTAAAGGTAGAACATTATATATCAATTAATTAATTACATTATATTTTATTTTTGGTTTGTATAGTTCACATTATGTTTCCAGGCGAAGTTCACATTGTAATCCATTATGTTTATATCCGTGAGGACCTGTAATTGGCCTTTTGTTTCTATTTTGTAACTATTACATATTAAATGGCTGTTGGTCTTCCTGATAATAAATAAAAAATAAAATAAATAAATAAATGTAATGTAAATAAGCAATGTTCAAAACTAAACGCAAACTTAGTTATAAAAACAATGACTGGCGGGATTTCATATTCAATTGCGACAATTTTAATTTACCGCGTAACATAGATAATCCGCAAAATGAGATCAAGCGCATCTGATTCAGAAAAATAGATGACACTCCTGATTGAAAAGCTGAGGCCGAATCAGCAAAACATTTGTATCATTTTTGAGAAAAGCGTTATACTAGCCTCAACCAGGAAGAAAACCATCCTGGCCTCGTATATAACCAGGAAGGCTTGCTTATTGGATTCTGCAGTAATGTAGGTTACTACATATAAAGGTACTATTCTATTTTTGTACATGTTGTGGACATGACGTGGATTGACATCAAACATAGTAACTATAGATACAAATGAGCAGAGTTCTCGAGTCTCATACGATGTTTTGTAACTAATTTGCAAAAGCAAACTGATATTGCTTTTACTACACAGTAAAGTATACGATAAAAAATATGAATAATATATCCATAAAACAAAAATGATTACTTGCATGTATACCTCTATGCTGAAGCATTGCAAATGCCAAACAAATTTTATCATACGACCGACACGAGCCGAAAAATAATAAGGCAAATGAAAATAAAATACACAGATGGCAAAAACTTCTCTTCGAAATTAAAAATATAATTAATTAATGTACGTTTCAAAACAAAGTTATACGTAATTTGCCTAATTTTTTAAGTAAATTTGTTTATTTCTCTTTGACATGGAAATTAACAGTTGATGTGTATATAATGTATCGTTACAACTTTATTAGAGTTCCGTAGATAGTAAGAAATTAATAAATCCCACTAATATTATCAATGTGAAAGTTTGGATGGATGGATAAATGGATGTTTGTTACTCAAAAACGGCAGAACGGCTGAACAAATGAAGCTGAAGCTGAAAGATTAAAGTCTGGAATAGCACATAGGCTACTTTTCATCATCATCATCATCCATCACCACGAGGGTGAAAAAGCGTTATATTCTTGGGCACATCATAGACAAAATAACAAGATCTCCGCCTACGGCAAGATCGTAATGATGACAGTTCTGTCAAAGTTTGTGTCGGTTTCTGATAGTTTAGTCAAAAGCACGCAATCATTTTGACAGCTCGACGGACGACGACGACGAATACACTAGACGTGCTCGATGGTCGTCAAGGATGATGAAAAGTAACACAAATATCGCCAAGAATGTAATGACAGCTTTTCCATTGTGATTAATTTTATATTTGTATGTACGTAGGTACTGTATTACATTATTAGTGTTTACTGATTGATTTACTAAGTATTTAAATTTACTAATACTATTATAGCAATTCCGATTGACCTTGTAAATATTTAATGACATTTTGGTATAAAGATAGTTATGGCCTTGGAGAAGATATATAAACTGCACGAAGTTTTGATCCTGCGCAGACGAAGTCGCTTGTACGAGCTAGTATTGTATAAACCTACTTCTGGAACTCGAAAGCCTTGGAATTATTGTTTAAGGATGCCTTTATTATATACAAAATATAAATATAGCACATCATATTTTCGGATTTTATATGAATTAGATCTAGTGGGATCCACTGCATCATAACTCACCATCAATAAAAATAAACAAAATAAAGGCACTAAAGTTCTTAATATAAGGTGTTATCTACATATAGATGACATTGCCTCTATGAAGAAATAATAGTCAGGAAGCATAATTCAGAACAAATTCCACACAAAAAGTGGCCCTTCAAATCAAAACAACGTATGATTCCAAATACAAATTACTTCAGAGGTTACAAATAGACATTTTCGGTGATTGGGAAATCAGGGATTGGTTTACGCGCGTGCTGCAACGTCTACAATGACAGCAGAGTCATAGCGGCGTGGACGATGTTATGCAACAAGTGGACTGGACCAACTCAATAATAAATCAATCGTAAATCTCGTATGTCTCGCGACATATGATTAATTTATCAAGTTTTTGTCTAGAAGACATTAGAAGAGATTCTTCGCAATGTAGTAAAGAAAGATTATGAAACATTTTAGGCTTATACCTTTTACCAATAAAAATAAGTCGTTATTTGCCAGCTGGATGTTTTTCAGTGGTCACAGAATACCTTCATTATCAATTTAGAAAATTCAATCAATTTATAGAATAACTTTAGAAAAGCACTGTGTTGATATTACTGACAAATTAATTAGCAACTCAGCTAAACCACTTTAAAATTAGCAGAGGATGAATTTTCATTAGCTTGAAAAATTAAACGTGCTTTAATTTGAACAAACAATGAACTGTTGTTTTAATGCTGTATAGTTACCTATATTACAAAACAACTGTAGGCAATCGTTTATTGTTCATTGTCTGTAGTATCTCTTTAGAGCGTAAACGCTTTGAAAGCGCCAATTCGCGTTTTTGCTGAGTATTTGAAGGGTCACATAATAATGATTGATATAGTATATTATGTCAAGTATTCTTACCTGATGTAATAGAACATTATTTGATTAACAAGTTCAAGTTCCACAGACTTCATTTAGAAATTGTTTATTAGTTTGTTATTGCCGAGCGGTTTCTACACACACACGTTTTTAAAATCAATCATAAAACCGGTCGCGCCAGTCACGAATCGTCAGACGCGGCTGAGGCCTCTTAGAGAGAGGTCAGAGGATGTATCGCTCCCACGCCCGCGCTTACACAACTAAATATTAGTGCGCTCAAAACTTTCTGATACTTATTGAGGTAACATTGCTAAGTGGGATTCTAACAAATAATTTTATATGACATCTAGTGCATCAACAATAGAAATTTAATTGTTATAATGACATCGACCCTTGAGGGGCTAGTATTTTGCTATTAACCAAATTTCTTATGCCATACCATATATCTTATACTTGGTATCCAGGAATCTATGCTGGAGTCGGAAACTGGTAGCAGGAACTATGTGATGTTTAATAGTAGACACACCGTGTTTGGGATCGTATGAATCGTCTTCGCGATACCTTTTTTCTAGCTGGTGACCAGGACCTGATGAAACTGGTAGCAGGAACTATTTGATGGTTGTTTTATTTGCTATTCTCATCTCTTTTTGGTAGGTACATGAGTTAAATCTTACTTTTTTCTAGTCTATGCTCTTGTAGATAACAGGTACTTGATTAATAATTATCATTTTATGTTAATTAATGTCGATATTAAAAATAAAATGTGTCCTGCGTGATATTTTATTTCACCTTTTTGACCTACGTCTATTTGTGACATAAAAACCAAAGTAGATGAAAAAAAGATCTAAATATTAATGCGCGCTATTTTGCTCAAGCCCACTGCCGCAGGGCGCGCTAGCAAGTAACTCGCTAATGTAAAATACCTAAACTCGCGCAGCGCTGCGCAGAATAAAGGCTCTTAGAGATGTTGGTGTTTCTTCGGGACAAATCATCAGCATAAAAAGATAAATATGATATTTTATATAACACAATTTAACAACTGGTAGGTAGGTACTGCAGTTTTGTGTAACATGGTCCATATTTTTTTTATTATCTATAATTTTATTGTTTTCAGTCAAAATTAACGTAGTATAACTATGCTGGTTTGCACAGGCAGTCATACTCTTGTTTTTCTAGCTTAAGTGCAGCTAGGCACTTATTTTGCCGCATTGAATCGGCAAGCAAGCGAGAATAAAACATAACAAGCAAAACCATTGCACATTACATACACTTCATTATTTAGTCCTTAAGAAAAAAAAACATCCTAAATTAAATAAAAATTGACTGACTTAATTTTGCATAGTATTGACCATCTCGATTTGTTAACGTATTTGAACATCTTTGAATAATTATAATTTTGCTATTATTTACTAGTAAAAGTGATCCCTGGACATTTTAATCGTGTATTGCTCCTGCACCACTTCACAACGAATGCTGGCATGATGATCCACAACTGAAGTTCACAATAATAAAAATGAAAATGTACGCGAAGATTTGAAGTGTGCTCGCTTGCAAGTAAAATGTCCGACTGATGACGAACTGAACACGACTTTTAAGTCCCGCCTACTTGAACACGACTTTTGTTGGGTCATTTTTTTAACGCAGTTACTGTTCCTGACTATATTTCTTCGTAGCATTGCCTATACATAATCTAGGGTAGGCGTGCACCACAGCGTTGAAGTATTATAGTAGATTCAGTATTATTCAGTAAATAAAATAAATTATTTGAAACATTTGCCATTTTAGTAGAACAATGTCTGATCACTTTAAGTCACACTATATATAAGGATTTAATAAATATTAAGAAAATTCGGTGTGATTTTGGTATAATCACGTTGTTACTGTTATGAAAATAATAGACGTTAAAAAAAATATCAATTAAAAGTATGCAATTCTGGTGTATTGTACATTAATATATTTCTATGGACATATAACTGCTTAAGTTGCAATGACAAAACGGTTTCATAAAGCTAGCTACAGCAAACATACTGGTCATAATTCATCATCATCATCATCTCATATCAGCCGTAGGACGTCCAAAAATGTCTTAAAAGACCGGTTGGAAGCGGTCTGCATCCAACGTCGTCCTGCTGCCTTTGTCAGGTGGACGACCTTAGCTGCGCTTGCCGGTCCGTGGTCTCCACTCCAGAACCTTCCGACCCCATCGGCTATTTGTTCTACGTGCTATGTGGCCTGCCCACTGCCACTTCAACTGGCTAATCTTCTGGGCTATAGCGGTGACATTCGTTCTTCTACGGATCTCCTCATTTCTGATTCGATCACGTAGAGAAATCCCGAGCATAGACCTCTCCATAGCTCGTTGTGCGACTTTGAGCTTATATAAGAGGCCCATAGTAATAGACCACGTTTCAGTGCCATCTGTAATCACTGGTAACACACATTAATCAAAGACTCTAGTCTTGAGACACTGAGGTGTTTTTGACGAGAAGACGTCTTGAAGTTTCCGGAACGCTGCCGGTCATTATTAAACTCACAAAAATAAATTTCTATTCTAATGTTTATATTATAGGTACTTAAATAAACATCTGAATTGTAGATTATTTCGTTTTTACCAATAACCTATCTGTATATATGAATATATACAAATAAACCTATATATTACTTACTTATAATGGTTATCAAACAAAAAACACCTAATTTTCACACCTGTTTTAACGTACAGGTTAATAACTTGCAATAGGTATCCCATTTGAGTTTGTTTCTATCCCATGTTTGCAATTTCATTGTACACCTACCTACATTTAGGGATGCTTATATTTCTATATCAGGTAAATTAAATATTCTTTATTTATAGATATAATAAATAAATATAATATAAATATATTAATATTTAAAACCATAAAACCATAAGTTTTAAATCACTAGACTGTTAACAGAGAAGATTCCTCAATGCACAGAATATAAACATATTTTTACTACATATGACATCGGTTTACGTGATTCTACTATTTCGCAAAACAGCTACTTTTATTGAACGTATTGTAGAAACTCAGTAGAGAATTTGGTGTAAAACCGTATATTTTTTTTCTTGTTTCAATGATTCTTGATGATGAAATTGAAAATTAACCAGTTCCTTAACGCATACGAGTAGATATAAACAGAGATAAAAGGCCATTCTCCGAGCACATAGCGTTTTATGTTATGAAGATCCCAGCAAATCGTTTGCAACGGGTAAATTCAATGATAGTTTAAAATTTCTAGACATGTCATGTTCGATATTCATTGCAATATTGGCATGTTGAATTGTCACCGTTTTATATCGCCGTTGGACATAAACGCCTTTTAAAATGCACTAAAGCTACTGAGTTCGATCTTCGCCTTTCCAGTCGCTACTAACTACTACTTCTCAAGCTGAACGATCTATCGTTGTATGGGCGTCGCGTCCCCAAATGACGGTAAAAAGTAAGTGGATAGATATTAATCAATTGGTTTTTTATCTCAGTGCCTAAGTAAGTAGTCAAGACATCTGACACCCTGAGTCAAAATATCAATGTTTGGTCAGTTATAGTTTCATTCCGAACTATTTTGTTACATGATTTCTTTTGCATAAATGTTTAGTGAAAAAGAACATAGTTTCGGATATGTTTTGGTGTAAATCATTAAAATATATCTAACTATATCTCTTACTTATATCCTTTTCGGCGAAGAATTTTTGACCGGGCTCTAAATGTCAAATAAAAAGTGCTTAACATATTGTATACTCATACATTTGGAACGAATTTTCCTAGTGACGTGACGAGCGACTGAATATAAACGTCTGAAATATATATATATATATATGTCTGAGACATTTGAAGCCCATTTTTATAGAAATATCGACCTCTTACTTAAATTAATTATTTATCGAAATATTTTTTTTAGAGAATTGTACTATAGTAGTAACGGTTAATACTGAACCTGGATACTCAACTGCATTCTTTTTATAGATCGATCGAAATAAACAAAAAGATGTTTTTTTGCTGCGTAAGACACATCTATGTCTATTTTTATAGTATCATTGGATAAATGTCTTTCTTTCCTATACTCACGAAAGGTTTCGCTTCAACATTTATTATGTAAATCGTAGTAAAAGAATGGTATTCTCTATGGAGTCCGTCGCCTCTTTCTATGTTCAAATGTAAGAGAATTCAAGTTGAAACTTTATAAGAATTTATTTAGAGATGAAACATACAAACTCTACACCTAATGCCTGACTGATAAAGCTTGTCTAGCTCTTCAATAGATGTCGCTCTGTTCACTTACGACAAATCATAAAAGGTTAAAATCTAATAGAGTTAAATAAATTCTCGGACGGATCGCCTCGGTGGCCTACCAGTGACGGCGTCTGGTACTAATTGTCAGAAGATGCAGGTCCGACTTCAAAAAAGGTGTGTAATTTATCTTCCTGAAATCGCAAAGTTTAGTGTACAAAAAAAACAAGAAAAAGCATTACACCTAATCAATATTACGCAACGTTTATTAATAAAGGCTTTTGTGTGTTCACGTGTAGTGTCATAGATAATAAATCCAGTAGTGCAAGTACCGAACTTACCGATCGTTAAAACTGACACATAAATCGTCATATTTCGCTAAAACTGGTTATAGCAATCCTTTCTCGATCATTGCATGTATATGTAACAAAATTAAGCGATCGGTAGACAAATTTGATAAGCCATTACGATTATAACGACAATCTTAGCATGGAACTGTTATAACACGTTTGAGATCATGTATTTAATCGACTTTTTTGTCAGCTTTGAAAATTACCTGATATAGCTTTTCGACAGGCGACGGGGATCGGGATATTGTGTACTTAGTTGCGATTGATAGGTATTCAATAAAAAAAATAGACTTCTGCCTTCTTTTGATCGTAGAAAAGCGAAATGCTCGTAGAAATCAACAAATGATAGAAAGACGCATATTAAACCCAAACGTCGCATTTCCTGGAATCGTAGTATGTTTTCTTGGAAATCAATTGTATTATTGGCCAAATATGGCGACTGGCTAGTTTGGTGGACTTGGTGGGATGCAAACAACTTTTGATATTTGTAAATTGCAAAAAATATTATTTCAATATTATTAATAATATAATACTTATATTCTGTGAATCTGTTCACAAAATCAACAATAATAATAGAAAAGTAATTAATTTCAAATATTTAATTTTACCACAGAATGAATGAATTCGGTAATCTGTGCAAAATCAGTTTAGTTACGAAGTTGCCAAATCGTAATAATCGATATAGTGACGATCGTGAGCCGTCGATAAGAGTTGTTGACATGACTTCCATACTTGCATCCTTGCAAGTATGGAAGTCATGTCAACAAGCGCTCCTGCAATACGATTCGTTAAATTTATCGCTCTTAGCGACTCGACTAACTATACTACGGTACTGGCACTGCTGTTCTATCAAATTACTCTTGGCATCAATTTATTGTAAAATATTACTTGAAAATAGCAAACGTTTATGAGTATTACGGAACCCAAATTGAACTCAGACTTGACGTGTACCTACTTGACACTAATTAATGTTAAGTAGAGATGGAATAGTGTTTGTTTGCCCGGATTCTGTATATTAAATATTATAATAAAAGTTAGACAATAATACTAGCTGACCCGCCAGCAGCCACGCTCGTTGGTCTCGCGGCATACGGATAATTACAGTTTTCAACTATCCCACGGGAACTCTTTTATTTACCGAGATCAAAAGTATCCTATATGTTGACCAGGGATATAAGCTGACACTATACAAAATTTCATTTAAATCGGTCTAGTCGTTTCGGAGATTAGCCCGCACAAACAGACAGACGAACAGACAAACAGAAAAACAAAAAAAAACTGAAAAAATCTAAATTAGTTCAATTACACTCCTTACATCCTCCTGTCTCTGTTTTTAGCATATAATTCATTGTACAGAAGTTCGACCTCTACAGTTTTATTATATGTAGTGATTATAATGTATAGTTCTAAAACTATTATATTAATTTTAAGATTGAATATAAATGATAATGGCCCCACGTAAGTAATAAATCGACAGTAAGACCAAATACAAAGCTTTTAAAAGCCTCTGCTGTTCGTATGTGTCTTGTCAACCTTTTAAAGGTTTACCTTTATTTTGCACCATAATGGTAGCGAGTTAGAATCATCACAGACTATGCGTGTCTATAGTATAGTGTATATAGTATCTATTAACAGTGTTCTGAAGTTGTGATAACTATCAAAATTCAACAAGGTATGTGCATTTTGATATATATGTGTTTATGCGAATTATACTATTTATTTAATGTAAGAACATTTAAGACAGTCATGTACAATGTAAAAACAAGCACGTATTTCCGAATATTGAGAACAAATCATGAATACCCAGTAGCACAGTTACCTACTATGATACATCGAATACTGTAATTTGCAGAATGAGTTATAAATTTTAAAAAATCTATAAAATCTTAATTTTATTTTAACACATAACAAGTACATTTTTTAAAATTTATTACCGACTACCTTTCCATTCAGTTATTAGAGTGTAAATCAAAAACTACTTAACCGAATTCGATGAAAGTTAAATGAGACCACATGGGAAGCTTTCTTTAATACCGTCTTACTCGAAGGTTTAACGCCAGAAGCATGGAACAAAAGCATGGTGGTGCTGTTCTTCAAGAAGGGTGACAACACTTTACTTAAAAATTACAGAACCATCTCGCTTTTGAGCCATGTTTATAAGCTGTTTTCGAAGGCCATAACGAACCGTCTCAGTCGCAGGTTTGATGGCACTGAAACGTGGTCTCTTACT
The DNA here is from genome assembly GCA_917880725.1 of Selenia dentaria. Lineage (NCBI taxonomy): Eukaryota > Metazoa > Arthropoda > Insecta > Lepidoptera > Geometridae > Selenia > Selenia dentaria. The sequence continues at coordinate 23,476,197 of OU862898.1, forward strand.
ATGGGCCTCATAGATAAGCTCAAAGTCGGACAACGAGCTATGGAGAGGGCTATGCTTGGGGTTTCTCTACGTGTTTGAATCAGAAATAAGGAGATCCGTAGAAGAACGAAAGTCACCGACATAGCCCAGAAGATTAGCCAGTTGAAGTGGCAGTGGGCAGGGCACATAGCACACAGAACAGATGACCGATGGGGCCGAAAGGTTCTGGAGTGGAGACCGCGGACCCGCAAGCGCAGCGTAGGTAGTCCACCAACACGGTGGTCAGACGCCTGATGAAGGTCGCAGGACGACGTTGGATGCAGGCCGCTTCCAACCGGTCCTTTTGGAAAATCATGGGGAGGCAGCAGACGTCCTACGGCTGAGATGATGATGATGACATGGGAAGCACCAGCTTTCAAAAAAAAATTGAGAATCGGTTTACCCAGTCAAAAGTTATGAGGTAGTTTGCTACCTTTATACACCATAAAAAATACAGTCGAATTGAGTACCTCCTGCTTTTTGGAAGTCGGTAGACAAAGGTGTGCGTCTCGAGACGCCCGACAGATGTGAAACTAATCTAGCGCTGTGGGTTAGAGTGAGAAAGGATGCGTGAGAGAAAGGGAAGCCAGACAGACTGGCTCCGTAACGCGTTACGTAACGAATCAGTTTACCCTCCTATAAGAAGTTATCACTTCAAAAACTGACATAATATGACGCATGTATACTTTGGGTTGACAGGGTTTTTTTAGTTATCCATTATATACTTTTTGATGTTTTTGCCATTTTGGCAGAAAACTTGACAGTTTGCTCGAACACAAATATCAAAATAACAATATTTTCAGTAACGTCGACGGTACGGCCAAGTTGCATTAACAGTGAGTCTCCTCATGACCACGGTTCCTTCAATATTTGTATCGGCAGCCATATATGGGCTCAGTTGATCCCTTTCGCCATAATATTTGTTATTATGGTAGTGATATTTAGACTTAGAAAATACGTCTAGTATTTTCTAAGTCAGAAACACAAATATAAAATATTACCGGATATGATTCAAAAGTGTCCGGATTTCATGCATCTCTAATTCAAAGTTGTGTAAGTACTCGTATTTGGATTTGTTTACGCCTGGCTAGATTAAGATGAAAACGATGTTTTTAAGTTCCCCAGTAAAAAAATATATATTTATTTTATAACTTTATATCGTCTTTCCCGAACTGTTACTGGAGATATATAGGAATTGTTTGTAACAATAATTTATTTTATTTATTGATAAATAAACTCAAAAGAATTGTTCTTGGAGTTGTAATTCGTATCGTTTATAATAACAACTGATGGTTGTCCTTATTCTGTTAACCCTAGAATACAAATTCATGTAACATTTAGAATGGCATTTCCAAAAACAGGATTGTGCTATTCAATTTTAGGTATTTTTACGATAGTTTAGCGAGCACCACGTTACGTGACGATTAATCTGTCTAAAATATAGGTACCTACAGTTGTAGAGAAATGTCTAATTTTAGTGCTGTCATTCGGAAAGGTTAACCTTAACTTAAAGTTAGTTTAAACTAATTTGGAATTTAACCGAAACAGAATAAGACGTGCCATACTTCAGAGATTTTTAGTTTAGAGAACGCTTACAGAATCGACGCCATATCAATAAGGTAACCAAGGTTTCGAGGTAAGAAAAAAGTCACAGCAAATTTATTAAAGAAAAATTAATTTGTAACCGTTATTACTGAATAAAAAAAAATCTTTAACGTAAAACTCGTAATACGCCACCGTAATACAAACACCGATGTTGGTATTATTATAGTAAAACGTAAGAAATTAAAAAATCCTACTAATATCATAAGTTTGAAAGATAAGTGCCGGTTTTCACCAACATTTTAGGCAACACCTAAGCCTATTTAGGTGACATTTTTTTATTGCTAAGTGTTACCTAACTGGCTTAGGTGTTACCTAAAATGTTGGCGAAAACGGGCATTAGTGTTGTATGTTTGTTAACCAATCACGTAAAAACTGCTGAAAGATTTGTAAGAAATTTGATGGGAAATTGACGCGCTGGATTAACACATAGGATACTTCTCACCATCGTCGTCATCCATCGCTTGCTGGTGAAACCGCGGGGCGCAACTACTAAAGAATAAAAGTGGCCAAGTGCATGTTGGACTCGCTAAGGATATATTAATAAAGCTTCATCTCTTAATAATGTTCTAATTTAGTTTAGTGATTCTTATCCATCCAAAGGTAGTCTGGAAAAGATGGCTTACTAGCGATAAGATCGCCCACTATACATCATTATCAAAATCTTAGCTTCAAGTCAAATACTGCTGAACATATGTTCAAGTTGTGTGGGAGGCATATGCCTTACAGAAGGACCGGATGGAAGCAACCTGCATTCAACATCGTCCTGCTACCTTTATCAGGTCGTCTTTCCACCGTGAACGATCTACGCTACGCTGCCGGTCCGTGGTCTCCACTCCAGAACCTTCCGACCCCATCGGCCAACTATTCTGCATGCTATGTGACCCGCCCACTGCCACTTTAACTGGTTTTTATAAATCATGTATCTATCTATGAGTTTTTCCATAAAAACAAAGGTTTTTTATAGTTACAATGTTTATATAGTGTGTAATAGATGTTTTAGGATTAATTATCTACTACCCGTTTACTTAAGCAAGCTGAAAATAAAACCTTATCTTAGCGTTTATAGTGCTATGAAACTATACTACTCGCTTAAGCTGTTTGTTTAGATTGTTCCAGTAACTGGATTTACTTGAAATATACAAGGTAATTTACTGTTTAATTGGAAAACATCTTTGTCCACTATTAAGACTTCATCCGTTGAATAGAATTAAACGAACTTTAAATAAGACATAGCTTATTCCCAGGATACATACAGGCTACTTGCAATTCCTCAAGTTAATTAGGTACATTACTATACTTGCATCAAGTGACATTTTCTACCGACTTCCAAAAAAAGGAGGAGGTACTCAATTCGAATGTATTTTTTTTTATGTTTGTTACCTCATAACTTACGATAGGGTGAACCGATTCTCAAAATTACTTTTTTGTTTAATAGCAGGCGCTTTCTGTGTGGTCCCATAATTTCATCAAATTCGGTCTAGTAGTTATTCAGTTACATTTCAATAACTGATTTTTACCAAAGTAATAAAATGGAAGTCGCTATATTTTTTTTTATTGCACTTGTTCTTTAAATGAAATGAAAATGAAATGAAATGCATTATTTAAGTAGTCAAAGTCAAGTCAAAGTCATTAAATTAGACTGGTATTAAAGTCACTACATTGTCTGAGACACGTTCTAGTTAAGACGCGGTCCAACCCCAATTTTAAAATAATTTACGATGCTTTACGTAAGGTTGAAAATCGCTTGTTGGTTGGACGATGTAATGCGAAAATGCGTTAATTTTGTACGTTTTCTTTATATTTTTTGATATATACTAACACAATTGAAAAAACTGCTGGTTATAACTTTAGTACTATACGTTGGCTATGTATTACCTAAAAAAATATATAGTGTTATCGCTGAAAGTTCTGAGAGCTTTGACGTGAAAGTTTATTTTTGTGGATCTATTCAGGATTTTTTTCTGCTGAAAGAGAGTTATATTTATGAATTCTATTCGGTTATTACTCTTTTCCTATTCTTTTTCTGACCTTTGTATTGTTTTCATAATATACTATCGATCTGTTTCGTTACACTAGGTGTTTAAAAATTCTGCTTTTTCTTTAATCAGGGTACGAGCGCGCCCTTGTTTTCGCCTGGGATTCATTATGAATACTTTCTGATGGGGTTGTCGAGAAAGAGACAAAAACAACCTTTCATGATTTTGTACACTGCTCACACTCTTCCACCGTTATGAACACGGTTAATAATCCACCACTATTACACGTCAAAACTTGTAGAAACAAAAATCTAGGCATAATAAAAAATTAACAATTTTATTATTTGGTTAGTATAGTATAGTTTATTTAGTATTAAGACCAAAACTAAGTAAAAAAAGAAAGAAATAAGTTTTATTCCAGACAACGAACATCATCACAATATACAATAATAATATCACTGATAGATGATAACGATGATGATGATGATGATGAAAAGTGGCCTATGTGCCATAATCTATACTTATATAAACTTCAACCAGAACCGTTCAGCCGTTCTGTCGTTATTAAGTAACAATCATCCATTAAAATCATCTATCCATCCATCCGTCCATCCATCCATCCAAACTTTCACATTTATAATATTAGTGGGATAACTAGTTTAATCAAGACATATCATTCATAAAACAAAACCATTCTATACTATTTGACAGTTAAGTGGTTAATACTCGTTTTCATACCACCTGCTTGAAAATGTCCAATTACATATCACGCAATATCAACGTAAAGCAAGGCATTAGGGGGCGTCCATAAATTACGTGAGGTGTTTTTTTAATTTTTCTGTACCTCCCTCCCCCCTTGGTGAGATGTCGTGAGATTTTATTCAACCCCCTCCCCCATCCCCCAATCTCACGTGAGATTTTTCAAAATGTGGGAAAAAAGAAAATTTTTGAGTAATCTGCATTTAAATAGCGTCAGAACATTTGGCAACGTTGCGTAGCGCGCGAGCTTCAGACCATTCAGTAAATTCAAACTAAACTTCAATGCACTTATGTTTTTCATAAATACTTATAAGTTAATTTATTGTTAACAAATTTTCACATTTCATAGTTGAAAAATAAAACAATAATTAAAAAATACTAGCATTCCTGCCATGAGACATAATTATTTTTTTTTCAATCAGAAAAAAAATTGCGTGATATTTGCCGAGACCCCCCCTCTCTCCAACGTAAGATTAGATGAGATTTGACTCGACCCCCTCCCCCCTTTAAACACCTCACGTAATTTATGGACGCCCCCTTACATCCCCGGGTCTGTAATGTTGTATGAAACTCCCATGGGTACACCCATGGAAGTGATTTGGATTTGGAACGTTAGTTGTAGGAAAACCCTTAGTACGGAGACAGCATACAAAAAAAAATGCGATTTTACTATAGGGAGTGTGATTGTTGTGCGCCGCGTTGCTATGGAATACGCACGGCCCCTCTCTGCGCATTCAAGGTCATATTTCAAGGTACGTGCCGCGATCTGTAACACGAACACCAAACACCAGTGTTTGGTGTTATTTTAACTAGTTCCATAAAATGTTATAATTTTGAACATGGTGCATGTAACTGTACCGAAATGTTGGCAGCTCCAAAAGCAACTAAATCGTAGCTACATCAGGTCTACATCTCGTGAGTACGATAATTATAACTTAGTTAACAACCGCGAAAATTATGCAACAGTGTTTTCCATAAAATGTTCCTTTCAAAAATATTACTCTGTCCCTCTATAACGGGACAAATGTGTCCCATTTGAATATTAACTATTAATGTTTTTTACTTTTAACTAAATAACTGCTTTTTAAAGTTTGAGTTTTTATTGTCTAGCAGTAGGTATGAAATAGTATATTTCATTACAAGTGGGGAAAGGCTGTCATTGCAGAGTTCCGACAAATGTCTACCCGAGCCAAGGCGCAGCCGAAGGCGAGGGTTGACAGTCGGAGCAAGTTGCAATTTACGGTTTCGCACGTGTACTGACGATTATTTTTAATACAGTTGCGAAAAAATGAAGCAATTTAATAAAATAAACTTGCAAAGAAAATTTCTGGAAAATGGCGCTAACCGTAGAATATAAGCAGATTTTTTTTTCTTTACCCATTCTGGTAAGCAAAGAGAACTATGCCCATATAGCCAAGTCTTCAGTAGATTTTTTTTATTGATATGAAATGAAAATGAAATTTAAGAGATGAAATGAAATGAAACCTAACCTAACTAATTCAATCAAATCATTAAATCTGATATTGAAACAAATTTGTAGCGTCTTTTTAGAAATATACGTATTTGCATGAATCATAAAAACTTCTATGATTTTTAAAAAAACTTCATGGTTGGTTTTTCTTTTTAATAGACATTATTTTGACAGTTGGAAAAGAGAACGCACGAGTTCGGGAAAGGTAAAAAAAAAGCACGTGTATGTAATAGCCCACATCCCGAACGCTATACGTCCCTGCAATACGCCACTTTTTGAGCAACTGTATTAAAAAGTAGAGTATGTACCTCGAGGATAAAACCTGTCTTTATCTTGTGCGACTTTAACCCCTCGCTTCACTCAGGGTTCTAGATAACTCCCTCGCTGCGCTCAGGGATTCGCTCAAGAGTCCCCGTTACACTCAGAGTTCAATGTACCGCCCGTGGCGTAAGACACTGCTTTACTCTTTCGGTGCATTGCATACTACTATTATTTCCTCATTTTTATCGATCATAACACCTTTTTCTTGGTGCAACACATACAATTTATAGATAAAGTACCTATAAGTTTTATGTAGTTTAGTTTAGTTTAGCTCGAGTATGCTATCTACTTGAATGGTGTGTGAAAATGGACACTATCTCGATCCAAACTTACACACATAAGTTTATCCAAGCTTCCTCTACTTTGTTTCCTTGCGCGGATCTTGAATCACTTTCCTCCGTTTTAGATCGAGCTTAGATTACTAAGTCGGGTTTACGTGCCGTGAAATAGGTAGTCGTAATGAAAAGAAAGATACAAGTTTTATGCCTTTTACTTAGAGCGGTGATTAGTTCGGCTACTTGAGGCAGGTATTTCTAGCTAAATCTTCTCTCTTGATTTCAAAGTAACAAAAGAGATTTTTGTTTTCCGGATTTTTTTCCTTTATTATACTCATATGTTTGTACATTTGCCAACCTTCAAGCTATTTAGGTAGTTGTAACAAGTGATTTTTTCATTCCACTTCTCAGAAACAAGTGTTTAGAATTAGGATGACAATAAAATGAAATAGACTAATTATGTTCGTAACCGATTTTAACATACGCAATAAGCCGAGTTGAACGACGCTCATTGAAACTGCAGTCTTTGAATGATGCTGAAGCATATAGGCTGCTCAATAGACGAATATGGAAGCCCTTGCGACACGACATCCGGATCTTTAATACAAACCGTATTAAAGAGACGATAGAGCGGAAAAAAGGCTCCAAAGTGTTTGCAAGAGACATGTCTATTGGGCAAAGCCAGTTGACGAAGCTGAAGAGAGGAGACGGCAGTGAAGCGTCGACCAAAGCAGAAGTATTAGGAGAGGTAGAGAGTTTCTACGGACAGCTATACACCTCGGTCGCTAAACCTGTTAGCAGTTCGGCCAAAGACCCAAGAGCCAAGCTGACCCGACATTATACCGAAATATCCCGGACATCAGCCTGTACGAGATTAGAATGTCCTTGAAACAGCTTAAGAACAACAAGGCGCCTGGTGACGACGGTATCACATCTGAGCTTCTGAGAGCGGGTGGAACACCGGTACTTAAAGTCCTCCAGAAGCTCTTTAATACCGTCTTACTCGAAGGTTCAACGCCAGAAGCATGGAACAAAAGCGTGGTGGTGCTGTTCTTCAAGAAAGGTGACAACACTTTACTTAAAAATTACAGACCCATCTCGCTTTTGAGCCATGTTTATAAGCTGTTTTCGAAGGTCATAACGAACCGTCTCAGTCGCAGGTTTGATGAATTCCAGCCTCCGGAACAAGCCGGTTTCCGAAAAGGCTATAGTACAATAGACCACATCCACACGCTACGGCAAGTTATACAGAAGACCGAAGAGTATAACTTGCCTCTTTGTCTAGCGTTTGTGGACTATGAGAAAGCCTTTGATTCGATCGAGACGTGGGCAGTGCTTGAGTCTCTCCAGCGGTGCCGTATTGACTATCGGTATATTGAAGTGCTGAAGTGTTTGTACAAAAACGCCTACATGTCAGTCCGAGTACAGGAGCAGAGTTCGAAGGCAATTCCATTGCAAAGAGGCGTGAGACAGGGAGACGTTATATCTCCGAAACTATTCACCGCTACATTGGAAGACGCCTTCAAGCTTCTGGAATGGCAAGGACTTGGCATCAATATTAACGGCGAATACATCACTCACCTTCGATTTTCCGACGATATTGTAGTCATGGCAGAATCCATGGAAGACCTCAGTACAATGCTCGAAGGCCTCCATCGAGTTTCCCAACGGGTAGGTCTTAAGATGAACATGGACAAGACGAAAATTATGTCTAATGCCCATGTTGTACCTACCCCAATATCAGTTGGGAACTCAGTTCTCGAAGTTGTTGACGAGTACATCTACCTGGGACAGACAGTCAAACTAGGCAGGTCCAACTTCGAGAAAGAGGTCAATCGTCGAATCCAACTCGGCTGGGCAGCGTTCCGGAAACTTCGCGAAGTCTTCTCGTCAAAAATACTTCAGTTTCTCAAGACAAGAGTCTTCGACCAATGTGTGTTACCAGTGATGACTTATGGCACTGAAACGTGGTCTCTAACTATGGGCCTCATAGAAAAGCTCAAAGTCGCACAAAGAGCTATGGAGAGGGCTATGCTCGGGGTTTCTCTACGTGATCGAATCAGAAATGAGGAGATCCGTAGAAGAACGAAAGTCACCGACATAGCCCAGAAGATTAGCCAGTTGAAGTGGCAGTGGGCAGGGCACATAGCACGCAGAACAGATAGCCGATGGGGCCGAAAGGTTCTGGAGTGGAGACCACGGACCGGCAAGCGCAGCGTAGGTCATCCACCGACACGGTGGACAGACGACCTGAGGAAGGTCGCAGGACGACGTTGGATGCAGGCCGCTTCCAACCGGTCCTTTTGTAAAATCATGGAGATGATGATGATGATGATGATGAATAAGCCGAGTATGCAGGACTCGACTGGTTTCGCGACGTTCATACGCTTCTTCACGGAGTACGCGCTCCCGATGCACTATGTGCATGCGCGGACGAAGTCGGCTTATTGCGTAAGTTAAAATCGGTTACTAATCGCGTAAATTTAAAAAGAGATTTAAAGTGTCCAGTCACTTTTTAAAATTGAAGAAACCTTGATTGAATTATTGATGAACTGGTTCTTATTTCTTGCCATTTGTATTATTTATTTAAACATAACACGTTTTTGACCTTACTATGTATGATAGAGAAAATAAAATATACACAAATTCATGTTTTTTCTAAGGATTCATTGTATTTTTGTACTCAACTTAGGCGATGCAAAAAGGAGGGTTATTTTTTTGACCAGCATGTGTGTATGTATGTATGTATGTTCATTTGTTCCCTCACAACTTCTAAACTACATACTTATCATAATTTGACAAATGAGTGTTATTGGAAGCGTCATCTTAAACTAATATTACAATGATTTTTATAAGTTCTAGGAGGTCGAATCAGCCGTGCGATTCTCTAAGAGCAAACATCGTTGCATCTTTGACAACATCCGTGAAACAAATGACGAGATGACAAGAAACGTTGGATGAACAACCTTATATACAAGGGTGATATCTCATAAAGTATTTGTGAGCTCGTCAACGAGCACATCGACGATCCATTACAGAATCGCACGGCTGGTGTTTACGTTCGTCTCAGCGGAGAAGGCTAAGTAATTTGATTAGTAATAGGTCGGTATACATACATTTTTTGAAAATATTTCCAGAATTGAAATCTTTCCATGTATAATGCCACATAAACTTCCCGCTCCCTGTTTCCCTCGTCCACTCCCTCTTTTGGATTTTTTATAACATCTTGTGTAGAATGAAGTCCTTAGTGTGTCTCTAAAATAAGACTGAAACCCGTTCATAAATAACGCTACATCAAACTTCTCCCCTTTCCCCTCTATTTTTCACCCAATAAAAAATTGCGATCGGACAAAATCAAGGAACTTGTGCCAATTACCAACAAAATCTGTTCAAAATAAGCGACAACAAAATGACACGAACAAAATTTTTTTTGGGCAATCTCGAAACTAAGTCGCTTTTCACAGTCAATAATAGTAAATGCATCCTAGAAAGACGATACAGCAAAATGTAAACATAACAACCTATGTATCGACAAAACAAAATGAACTTGTATTGGAACATAACTATAAATTCTAAACGCTAAATATAAGGTTCATTGTTTAGTCAAAGCTGATATATTGATGACGATAGAACTGCCTTTGTCAAGATGACGACGTCTTTGAAAATGTCGACTCGTGCCAAGTGTAGTTCGTCATCAGTTACCCACAAAAGAAAACAATACTGACAAACATAATATGATAACCAAAATATACTAAAATTAACTAAGAGTACAACTACAACGAGCTATGGAGAGGGCTATGCTCGGGGTTTCCTACGTGATCGAATCAGAAATAAGGAGATCAGTAGAAGAACGAAAGTCACCGACATAGCCCAGAATATTAGACAGTTGAAGTGGCAGTGGGCAGGTCACATAGCACGCAGAACAGATGGCCGATGTGGCTGGAAGGTTCTGGAGTGGAGACCACGGACCAGCAAAAGCAGCCTAGGTCGTGCATCGATAAGGTGGACAGACGACCTGCCTCTTCCAACCGGTCCTTTTGGAAAATTATGGGGGAGGCATATGTTCAGCAGTGGACGTCCTACGGCTGAGATGATGGTGATGGTGATGAAGTAAGAGTAAAGTAAAAACTAAAAAGATTAAAACAAGTGCTTTAAGGTTTCATATAATTACTACAGAATAATAGTGGATTATTCACCGAGGGAATAACGCAGTGCCTTCCGTCACGGGCGGTATATTGAACCCTGAAGTGTAACGGGGACTCTTAAGTCAATCCCAGAGCGCAGCGAGGGAGTTATGTAGAGTCCTAAGTGAAGCGAGGGGTTAAAGCCGCCCAAGACGAAGACAGGTTTAATCCTCGAGGTGCATACTCTACTTTTCATACCTACTGCGAGACAATAAAAATTCAGAGCTTTAAAAAAGCAGTTACTTAGTTAAAAGTAAATAAACGAATAGTTAATATTCAAATTGGACATATTTGTCCCGTTATAGAGGGACAGAGTAATTGTTTTGGAAGGAACATTTTATTTTTATATTAGCGACAGGCCCGTTGGTCTAGTGGTTAGTGACCCTGACTGCTATGCCGGAGGTCGTGGGTTCGATTCCCACCCAGGACAAATGTTTGTGTAATGAGCACGATCATTGGTTCTGTGTCTGAGTGTAAATTATCTATAATATTTATGTATTTAGAAATATACAAGTATGTTTATCAGTTGTCTAGTACCCATAACACAAGCTCTGCTTAGCTTGGGACTAGATGGCGTTGTGTGATAGTTGTGGAATATTTATTTATTTATTTACTCCACGTTGATATTGCGTGATATGTAATTGAACATTTTCGAGCAGGTGGTAAGAAAATAATATTACAAGGAAACCTTATGCCCTGTCTGACGCTCTGAGCGATCAGACCGCCTATTGTCACACTGTTTTAGTTGGTAATAGAAGTTACTCATATTATGCCACTTATTTTAATAAATGTAATTGAGAAAATTGTATTAAATTCAAACAAGCTTTTCCCTATTTCTTTTTTATTATATTTGGTACTGTGGTGTTTCTTATACTCATCCCTGTGTTCATCTCGCGATTCTTTTCTTTCTGAAGTTAATTTTCACATGTTTAGGAATTTTGTTGATAATATCTCATTTGTAAATCTCAATCTGTATTTTACAAATTCATAATCAATAATAAATGTTAATTTACAATTTACACGTCTAATTAATAAGTTTTGTTACAATATTAGTTGTAGGAAAAGCTGTTGATTAAAAAACATTTTTTAATAAGTAATCATAATACTTTATTTTTTTCATAGAAATGAAATAGCCATCCGCTTGGCTAGCAGTGTTTCTTTCCCTACTGTACTATCTAGCTGTTAATTTTAATAAAAAAAATTATGTCTATTTTCTTAAAATGTCGTGATTGTAATGTAATTATTAAGCAGGCGGTATTTTATTATTCTAAGGTGTATAAAGAAAACCGTCTGCAGGTCTCTTCACAAAAAGTTACGTTCGGATAAAATAACTGCTATTCTATTCTACCTTCATGTCAGTCCACGACTAGTATTGTAGAGCAAAGGGATCACATTTGTCGTAGTTTCTGCCGTCAGCAGAATACAGGAACTATGTTTTCCTCTTTCCATTGCTTTTCTCAATAAAGTGAAACGATTGTTTAGCCAGATAACAGCTAGATAATAAACATACATAACCAACCTGTCGATTGTCAATATAACAATGAAATTTCTATTGAGTGTGGGTCGTTCGACAGATGAAGTATTAATAAAACTGTAGAGGTCGAATTTCTGTACAATGAGGTTAAGTAGTGGCACCTCTATTGAACTAATTTAAACTTTCTTCAAATTTTTTGTTTCTCTGTTTGTCTGTTAAGCGGAACCGCTGATTGTCTCTTGTTGAAAAATATAATGGTCAGAAAAGCAGAGCTGATCAACCCTGCTCTTAAGGTAAAAATCATAAGGTACAATTTCTTAAAATGGGTGTTTAACGGTCGGCCTATAATCTATTTATCGTCGGTTTACCTTATTAGAGATATATATTTGACTCTATTTGCAGAGTAAGTATATATCTATAAGTAGAACGTATTCCCTATTACCGTTGTTTCACGCAGGTTTGGCGCGACACGCATGTAGGGATGTCAATATCGCCACAAAAACAAATACACATCGCATCTACGTGCTATTATTAGCAATTAGCATACCTACGCAACAGAAAACAATGATATTTTAAAACTGCCAACCCTGACTGCTCTGCCGGCACTCACGTAATAATTGCCGGCAAGCGTCCTCCGCCCCCACCCACCGCCTCTTCCTACTTTTATCGCCTACTTATCGCGATAAAGATCTACGTTGAGATTCGGGCCGATTCTTAGAGACTTGTTCGGTCTAAGAACTTTGAACTTTATTTCAAATTTCTATCCGTTGTAAGGAAAAATGTGGATATTGGAGCTATTGGCACCGGCCGTAAGGAGTGTCAGAGAGAGGGTAGGTTAGGTAATGCGTGATGCATCTGTTACCCATGCTGTTATAGATATTAATAGTCTACGTTAACCATCCCGCATCAGGTGAACCGTGTCGTATAAGTATATTTTCATTCCCAACCTAAAAAAAATCGTTTAGTTTTCTGCCGACTTCCAAAAAGTAGGAGGTACTCAATTCGACTGTTTTTTGTATGTTTGTGAAATACCTCATAACTTTCTATAGGATGAACTGATTTTCCAAATTCTTTTTATTGTTTGAAAGCTGGTGCTTCCCGTGTCCGATTTAAATTTCATCAAAGTCAAAGTAAAAGTCACAATTATTTATTCAATTTAGGCATCAAAGACGCACTTATGAACGTCAATTTTTCATTATAATGTAAAGACATACCGCCGCGTTCCAAAATACGAGTATATAGAGCCTACCGAGAAGAAGCGGCAAGAAACTCAAATTTCATCGAATTCGGTTTTTAGTTACACTCCAAAATCGGCATAGAATGGAAGTCGGTATTGAATTTTTCAAATTATTCATGTTACAACCAAAGAGTTTATTAGTTACATTGGTTACTTTATATAAACAATTTAGTTGCGGGTGTAAACAATCTAAGCTTGCGTAACTAAGTTTTTAACTCCTTTATACGACCAGTTGTAAATCGAAAGTCCGTTTAATCTAGATGGAAACTAAACCTTGCTATTTACTGTGGAAGGAGATATAAATAGCATTTCCAAGGAGAAGCACAGTCGACATACTTTATTTTAAACTAGCTGACCCACCAGCGGCTACACTCGCGTGGCTTCGCGGGCTTTTTATTACTCGTATTACATATTACATATTATTTATTACATTTTTTTAATATCCCACGGGAACTCATTAATTTACCGGGATCAAAAAGCATCCTTAATGTTGACCAGGGACAAGACCAGATTTTTATTTAATTTATTTATTTTCATGGATTAACAAACAGTAGGTACATGAAATACATATAATTAAAAAAACTAACAAATACATAACAGTAGGTTATTGCAGCACCAACTACGTTAACCACAAATAATTCCTAATTCATATACGCTGAAGCTGAGAATTAAGACTACAGTTTACAATCTTACAAGATATCATCTTAAATATTTTAGTGCACATTTGAAGATTAATTATAAAATTGTGATATTTCACAAAGTATCAAACTTATTATTTTCCCTCAGTTGCGTAAACACTGACTTCTTAAAATTACCTACAGTCTCATTAAATATATCAATGCTATTAAAATTTTCTTTAAAACTTTTAGACATACGGTACAATGGAGATCGTTTACCAGCATTAGTACGACAAAATGTAGTAGGAAATAAATTATTTCCACGACGTGAAAGGGCTCTGGTTGGTACCTTATAGTGGTGGTTGTTGACTAATTTAGTACAATCGTATCGATTATTACGTATATCACGTAATAACATAACATCTAGTTGATTTCTAATGAAGCTAACTTAATTAGAAATCAATTAAGGAATTAAGCTAACATCATACATTTCCTTTAAATCGGTCCAGTCGTTTCAGAGATTAGCACATACAAATTGACAGACGAACAGACAAAAAGAGAAACAAAAAATTTCAAAAAATTAAAATTAGTTTGATTTCACTTCCTACCTGTTATGTATTGAGTGATTGTGGGTGGATTAATATTTCTGCATCTACCTACATGTAGGTAGTCAAATAAAGCAGTTTGGAAATAAACTCGATTGACGTTGTATCTTTTATTGGCGACGAGGATAATAAAATGCAATTGTAACAAAATGGCATTCAATATAACAAATATTGTACTGCCTAAGCAGTTTAATGCAAAAACGGATGTTTGGTGTGACTATAAAGACCAGTTACTGTGTGCGCTCGACGCGGCGGGACTCGTGGAAAAGGACGATGCGAAGGCACGATCATTGTTCCTGTCTCAGTGTGGAAAAGATACATATGGTCTAATTGCTTCATTACTAGTGCCATTACGCCCTAGTCAAGTGAATTTTCGGGACATTTTAGGGGTCTTAGATAAGTTCTATGAACCAGAGGTAAATGAAATTTTACAAGCTGGAAAATTTCACAAACGCGTACAACTGCAAGGAGAAAATGTGCAAGACTTTGTTGCCACGATAAGTACTTTATGTGCTAAGTGCAAGTTTGCGGATATTAAGCGCCAATTACGCGACAGGCTTGTTTTGGGAGTGCGTGATGATCGTTTACAGCGAGAGTTGTTAAAAACAAAACAGCTGACATATGAGATGGCAGTACAGATGTGTCTCAACCATCAAGCATCAAGTCAAGATATGTACCCGGGCGATGAAGCCAGTTCAGTTCCGTCTCATGCCTCCGAGCCAATGGATATTGGCAGAATAAATGCAAGCGGATGCAGACACTGCACCCGTGTGCATAAGACGGGTGAGCGGTGTACCTTTATAAAAGCAAAGTGTTTCAAATGTCAAAAGTATGGACATATTGCAAAAGCCTGTTTCAAGAAATCCAAACTACACCAACTGGAAGACAAACAGGAGAATTCCTCTGGCACTGAGGATATGATGGGTGTCTATGTGTGCACTGACAATTATCGACCCCCAATCTTAGCAGAGGTTGTTATTGATGGAGCAACTTTGACAATGGAAGTAGACTCAGGGGCATCTCGCAGCATCATATCAGAGAAAACTTTCAAGAAGATCTGGTCAAAACCTCCATCACTCCATAATACTACAGTGCAGTTGGTTACATGGACTAGGGACCCATTGAAGGTGTTGGGACTAGCTAATGTGACTGTATCGTTAGGCGAGAAAAAGACTCAATGTGAACTATTGGTGGTGTCTGGAGATGGACCTAGTCTTTTGGGTCGCAACTGGTTTAGGCCATTAGGTCTTCAAGTGACAGGCATATTCTGTGCCAAAGAAGACTTGGTGCCTTTTATGAATGAATTTCCTGATTTATTTAAAGAAGAATTAGGAGCATACAATGGCCCTGAAGTCACACTGCACTTACGTCCAGAGGCGACACCACGTTTTCTGAAGTCTCGAACGGTACCTTTTCCTTTGAAGATGCAAGTGGAAGCAGAACTTAACCGAATGGTGGACATGGGTGTGCTGACCCCGGTTAGATACTCAGAATGGGCCACTCCATTGCGGATAGTGAACAAAGATGATGGATCATTGCGTATCTGCGGGGATTATCGGTCTACAGTCAACACTTCTATAAAAGTGGACAGTTATCCGCTTCCAACTGCTGTGGAAGCTTTTGTGAAGCTAAGTGGAGGCCAAGTTTTTAGTAAACTTGACTTAAAGCAAGCCTACACTCAATTAAAAGTTGATGATGATACAGCTAAGCTGTTAACGTTAAATACACCCATTGGACTTATGAAAGTGAACCGTCTGGCATTTGGTGTTAGTGCCGCGCCGTGTATTTTTCAAAGACTGATGTCAGTCGCGCTAGCAGGGATTGAAGGCGTGGCGTGCCTGCTTGATGACGTGGCAGTAGCGGGTGCCACGTTGGAACAGCACAATCAGAGACTTCGTCAAGTGATGCAGAAGCTAAATGAGATGGGATTCCGACTAAATACTAAGAAATGTATTTTTGCTGCTACTAGTATAACATTTCTTGGACACGTGATTGATAGCGAAGGACTTCATCCAGCTCCTGCTAAGGTCAAAGAAATCCAAGAAAAACCGGCACCTACTAATAAGGAAACGTTGCGTGCTTTCCTCGGATTGTACAACTTTTATCAAAAGTTTTTGCCTGACAGAGCTACTGTATTGGAGCCTTTGTATCGATTGCTTGAATCGAAAACGCTTTGGAAGTGGAGTGAACGCGAACAAGCAGCGTTCGAAAAAGCAAAGCTCTTACTGTCATCCGATCTGACATTGGTGGGGTATGACTTGAAAAGAGAGTTACTGCTTATCTGTGACTCATCGGCATACGGAGTTGGTGCTATTATAGCACATGTTATGGATGATGGATCAGAGAGACCAATCACGATGGCTTCACGAACTTTACAGGACCATGAGAGGCGGTACGGACAAATCGATAAAGAAGCTTTGGCTGTAATATTTGGATTGACAAAATTTCATGAATTTTTATTGGATCGCAGGTTTTGTATTGTACAAGCCATTGGTTGGCTTATTTAATCCTGCAAAACCCATACCTGATCAGATATCACCAAGAATGCTGCGATGGTCATTGAAACTAGCGTGTTATAATTACACTATCAGACATAGACCAGGAAAATCAATTGGCAATGCAGATGCATTAAGCAGATGGACTGCACCATCTACTGCAACAGTAATGGTAAAGCCACTTAGAGAGGTATTGTTGTTAGATGAACAAACTAGTGGCTGGAACTTAAACGCCGAAAGAATTGCAGCAGAAACGAAGAAGGATCCGTTACTTAACAAGGTTACATTCCATGTATATCATGGGTGGCCAAATAAGGTTACAGACCCAACCTTACAACCATTTTGGACTAGAAGAGAGGCTCTTTCACTTAATAAAGACTGTTTATTATGGAGTAACAGAGTCATTGTGCCTACCAAGTTACAAGAAGATGTATTGAGCATATTACATGCCCCACATGCGGGTATAGTTCAAACAAAGGCATATGCCAGAGGCTATGTATGGTGGGTCAACATGGATAGGCAAATAGAGCAGATTGTGGCCAGCTGTGAGCAGTGTCAATTAGTAAGAAACTGTCCTCCTAAAGATCCACAGACTTGGATTGCTACTGAAAAGCCTTGGAAAAGGGTCCACATAGACTTTGCTGGTCCTTTTCAAGGAAAAACATTTTTCATTTTAATTGACAGCCACAGCAAATGGATTGAAGCGGATATTATTAACTCCATGAGTAGTAGTGCGGTGATAACTCTGATGAGAAGAATTTTTGCTTCACAAGGCTTACCTGAAGTGGTTGTATCAGATAACGGAAAAGCATTTACGTCTGAAGAATTCGAAAACTTTTTGAGAAAGAACGCTATAAAGCATTTGCTCTCCCCGCCATATCATCCGGCGACCAACGGGCAGATAGAGAGAGCTATACAGACGTTTAAAAACAAAATAAAGAAAATGAATTTGAATCTTCCATGGAGTGAGAAATTAAGCAAAGTGCTGTATTACATGCGCACAGTACCGAATAGTAGTACAAACAGAACGCCAGCGGAGATGCTCAATAGCCGAAAGTACAGAACTGCGATATCTACGCTTCATCCTGACTCCGCGCCCTGCCGCGGCGAGCAGCAGCTGGAGGCGGCGGCGCAGTGCGCGCCCGCCAGGACCTTTGTGGTCGACCAACCGGTCCTGATCCACATGTACGGGCCTGGAGAAAAGTGGCGGAAGGCCACGGTAGTGTTAGTAGAAGGTCAGAGCTCATACAGGGTAAAAACGGAAGATGGAGAACTACACCGCCGCCATGCTGATCAGATGTTGGCTAGAACAGTTCATACTGAGATAAGGTCGCCCGAAAATAGAGATCAAGTTGAAACAGACTCAGAAACATCAGATGGCCCACTGCTTGAAATACCACCACCGGAGATGTGGCCTGACATTATAGGCATTCCTGATTGCTTAGAGTAATATGTAGTATTTAATGTGTATTAGAACTAATAATTTAAATTTAACGTCGTAGTGCTAGTATTATCAAATTATATTTGTTTGTATTTAAAGATCATGTAGTTAATTGTATAATTTATAAAGGGGAGATATGTTATGTATTGAGTGATTGTGGGTGGATTAATATTTCTGCATCTACCTACATGTAGGTAGTCAAATATAGCAGTTTGGAAATAAACTCGATTGACGTTGTATCTTTTACTACCCTTACTCGGTTATTAGCATTAAGGGTAGGATTAGCATAGCAGCATTTTTAGCATTTTTTTACTGTACTGAAATTATACCTCATCAGTTTTATTATATGTAGAGGAGAAGAGACTAGCATAGCCGTCAGCAAGATCCCTTGCTTTAGATCCACTGGAATAGAAATGTCTACCGAAACCTAATATAATATCTTTGATAACAAATATGAATTTCCTCAAAGTAACGCCTAAAACAATAAAAAAAAAGAAACAATACCAGTGACTGCATCGTATAATTACAACATAAATCATCATTACCTTAGTCGAATGCATTCATTGATGAAAAGTTTTCTCCAGGTATGAAGCATCTGTACAGCAGTAGACAGATGCAGCCCGATAATAATGAAAGCAAAATATCTAACAAAAGACGATTCATTTTCCCATAAGCAACCTCTCGATTTAGTCGCAAATTAGGATATCTCGCGGTCATAACGACCGAAACTTCCGGCTACTTCCGGTGATCAGAGAATCTAAAAATTGGTAAACGGATAACAAAGTATAGAGCCAGAGTTTTTGTTAGTAAGTTTGTGATATCACATGTGAGTGATATCACGAATTATTTGTACGAATTGCTTTACTTCTGCCCATCTTTGTAGGTACCACCGCGACCACAATATCAGGAATGTTGGCTTAATCTAGAAGTATTCAAGCTTACTGTGTTCAGGTTTATAGGGCACATACTGTTAAGAAATCTTGTCTAGTTCACCCGTAAGTTTGTAAACCTGTCACTTAGCACCTAACGAAGTTTCTTGCCGCTTCTTCTCGGTAGGCTCTATATATTTAAGAATGCGGCGTTAGAGTCTTAAAACTACTATAAAGTGCGTCTTTGATGCCTAAATTGAATAAATGATAGAGAACAGATTTTGACTTTGACTTTAGAGTACTTGACAACCATACTTAAAAACCTGTGATCATTTTAGTGCTAGTATGCCACCAGCTTTGACTAAATCATGGTTGATTATCACACCAGATACACGGTAGTATTGTATACAGTATTACGTCTTCATAGAAAAGGCCAAAACTCGAGTTATACTTACGCGCCTCGATATTGGTATGCAATAGCCGTGCAGCCAGTAGCGAATGCGCTGCTGTGAAATTAAAATACTGTACGTGGGCAGCCCTACCGCGCGTTTACGTACTGCGTGGCTGTAGGTTTTTTTTTTTATTAATAAAACTACGCTCCACAGACTCCAGGGTCCGTGCCTTTTTTAACTTACAGATTTTTGACTACTTACTTATAAATTTATAACATACAACAAAATACATACATGAGGAACATATAATTTTTTATTTTTTTTTTACTCATACAACATACATATAACATAATACACTTAAAGTTATTGATACATTTTATTCTGAGTTGGTGCAAGCATTCACAGCAGACCAGTGCCCGCAAACAGCACCCGTTCACGAGTTGACGCATGTGCCAGCCATCGCCTTCCTCAACCATTTCTGAGGGAAGATGGACCCGCCACACACGCCACCGCTTGCCAACACATTTCCGTGAGCATCTGGGCTATTATGTATCTCAGTTGCTAGCAAAAGTTGATTGAAATCTTGAAAAATGGCCGCTCTATGTCAGTTTTGGCAATTCCAGTAAGCAAAAATGTTAGTATGTTGATCACTGAAGCTGACAAAAGTGACATAAAGCGGCCATTTTTTCAGATTTCAATCCACATTTGTTAGCAACTGAGATACATAATAGCCCAGCCGGTCTGCTCTGGATGCCCGCACCATCTCTTTGTCAGTTATAAGTTCTTAACGCTAGCTTACATACAATTCGAAAAACTACATATATTAAAGCAAATGGATTATATAGTACATTTATTGTGAGCCCACGTTGCCCACTTTGCGCTGAAGCAGGGCCTCCATCACCACCATGCTGTAGGTATTTAAAATCAAGGGTAGGGCGGAGTTACAATACTGTAATAACATTACCGACCCAGATAGTTATCAAACGTTAGCAAGTCTAGATTCATTCATCTGCCATAAAAAATACTGAGACTTAAGTTGCACTTAAAAAATAGCTTATTGCAATAAATTACCTTATCTTGAAAGAAGTCTTTTCCATACAAGTCAAGTCTATATTTATTCCAGCAGGAAACCAGGTTTATTCAGTGTTGAGCTGTGAAATATTCAAATTGGAGCGAAGGCAACCGATAGCAGACGACGGTTAAAAAGGTAATACGATTTTATGCTTTTAGGGTTCCACTGTGAAAAATAACTAAAACTAAATATTATACAGAAATACGCAACAAGTACCGACGTACTGAAGTATGAAATACTTTTAATACTATTTTAGTATTATTTCATATTTTCTCTTGAACCTATAATATAATCAAGATATGCAGAGCCATTATTTCTGTTATTGAGCATAGTTCAAAACTTGTCCATTTGACCTAAAGCTTAACGAAAAAATTTATAAATATTAAATTTAAAAAAAATACCTAATAATACAAACTATCCTTTTTTTATTCGCTATTAATAGGGGAATTCGTACCCTAACCTTACTACTAGTTCTACATTAACTTATTATGGACTCAAAATAGCTACTAGAAAACATAAAGCAATTTAAAATGTGCACTAAAATACTTAAGATGATGTGTCTTCCCGTGAACATGGTGCATGTAACTGCGCCGAAATATCGGGAGCTCATTCCACACCCTTACTTCGGTAAATATCCCGTTAATAATCATATAACTTTTGATGTGTTGTTAGTTTGTAAACTGTAGTCTTAATTCTCAGCATTCGTATATGAATTAGGAATTTGTGGTTAACGTCGTTGGTGCTGCAATAAACTATGGGTAATTTTGTGTTAGTTTTTGAATTATATGTATTGCATGTACTGTTTGTTAATCCATGCAAATAAATAAAAAATCATTCTGCAGGGCAATTATGTGTCTCAGTTGCTAACAAATGTGGATTGAAATCTTGAAAAATGGCGGTTCTATGTCAGTTTTGACAACTCGAGTAAGCAAAAATGTTAGTAACTTGATGACTGAAGCTGACAAATGTGACATAGAGCCGCCATTTTTTTCGATTTCAATCAACATTTGTTAGCAACTGAGATACATAATAGCCCTACTGATACCAGTCATGACCATTACAATCACCCTAAACATGACATCTCTGCTGTAAGCTGGAGTGGTCGTGAGGAGATGGGTATACTGCAGATTCCAGTCAATGCTGATTGATTGTTGAGCTTCTTGATTGCCACGTTCTTACATCATTGAAGTTACAGGATCCTAATTTTTGAATCGATCAGACACTCGTCTGATTGGGGCCTTATCGTAACTTCAACAAGTAGAAAAGAGCTTAAGATCTTTAAACGACTCAACCATATATTATCAATATGAGGTAGTATCCATTTGTACATTTCATTAAGGGTTTTTGCCAATACTCGTCACGCATGGCAGGCGCGCTGGACAGGCCACATAGCATGCAGAACAGATGGCCGATGGGCCTGAAAGGTTCTAGAGTGGAGACCACGGACAGGCAAGCGCTGCGTAGCTCATCCGCCGACAAGGTGGACTGACGACTTGATAAAGGTAGCAGGACGACGTTGGATGCACGCCGCTTCCAACCGGTCCTTTTGGAAATGTGTGGGGGAAGCCTGCTATTCAGCTATCTGTTCAGCAGTGGACGTCCTATGGATGAGATGATGATGATGAATAAGTAGTAGGACGCAGGGGAAAAAAACCGGAAGTGTTAGTGCGGAAGCATTTGGGACCGGCTTGTGTCAACGAAAACCTACTGTTGATTTTCTTAATTATGTTTTTATCTCCTTTTTCAGTAACCTGTTTTTTTTGGCACAATAAAATTTATGTCTATGTCTATTTCAAAAAAAATCGCGATGACTTGAGAATCACCCCTATTTTTGGAAGTTGGTTGAAAATAATATGAGATGAAATCGGGAAATAAGTTTAAATGGACAAAACCTCTTAGATGTAATAAGCATTATAATAATCTATGGCTATTTTATTAGCCTTTATTAAATAAAAGCCTACAGAACCCTAAAGACTTGAACTGCGTTCTCCACCAGATTTCACAAGCTTTTATAAAGCTTAAAATTGGTTACTCTCTTTTCACCCGTTCACAAGTTTATGTCTAAAGGTTAGCATAAAACGTAAAATACTAAGGCGGTGGGAACCGGTACTCTTACTGAGATTGGCATCCGTTCGTAACTTGGGGTGTTTTCGCTGCTTTGTAAGTAAAAAGTGTTCTAGTTAATTTACAAAGTGTTTACTTTGTAAGTTAAAAATGTAAGTTTTGAACTGCAGTTGTCGGAGTTTGAACATTAGTTTCGACGGGTTATTTGCTTTACTTCGATTTCTCATTACGGGATTTTATAAAGCCAATTCCATTGTTGAAGCACAAGAATAAAAAAAACTTGGCCTGAAGTTCAGTTGACGTACCGCAAATATCAAAATCCTAACTTTTATTATTATTACTAGCAAACCCTGCGAACTCCGTTTCGCCACCAGATGGCTTCGTTTTATGTAACATTCCGTTTGGCGCCATCTACTTAAAATATTGGTTTGTAGTACATGCTATGTATCAGAGATGGCAATGTATGTGAAATAAGTTTTTCTCGCTTTTCTTTTACATTTTTCCTAAACTTTCTTTACTTTAAACCTCACGGAGTCCAAGACCTTTCCAACGAATGCAAAACCGTGGAAATCGGTTCGTGCGTTCTGGAGTTATAGCGTCAGGAAGGAAAACCCGACTTATTTTTATATAGTAGAGAAGAAGAG
Organism: Selenia dentaria; assembly: GCA_917880725.1. Classification (NCBI taxonomy): domain Eukaryota; kingdom Metazoa; phylum Arthropoda; class Insecta; order Lepidoptera; family Geometridae; genus Selenia; species Selenia dentaria. The sequence continues at coordinate 23,499,716 of OU862898.1, forward strand.
AAGATGAATACAAAACAGCCGTGCGATTCTCTAATAGCAAACATCGTTGCATCTTTGACAACATCCGTGAAACAAATGTCGAGATGACAAGAAACTTTGGGAAAACAACCTTGTGTACAAGGGCGACATCTCATAAAATATTTGACATCGGTGCAGGGCCGGATTATCCATTAGGCAGATTAGGCAACTGCCTAGGGGCCTCGCACCGACTAGGGGCCCACGGGGCTCTGTGGGCCCCTAGCTAATGCAGGCAACCAAGAAAAAAACGTTTCACCAAAAAAAATGGAATTTTATACTTTCTCAATACTTTACCTTTTTTTCGACGCATGTTGTCAAATTGATGAAATACTTTATACATAGTAGAAGTATCATTAGCTGTTGATGGATCGGGAAAATAAAAACGAAGAGATCCATTTTTATTCCATTATGGCTTCGCATTGTTTGCACATATAGCCAGTCCTCAAGTAATATGTTTTATCTATTAATTTGCCTAGTTCGGGCAAGAGTGGTCAAATATCCATCATTGTCCGCTAGTTGGTAAAGTCCGAAACATATTTTAAAAAGTCAGCAAAAGGTTATAGAAAAGGGGCCCCGGAAATTGCATCGCCTAGGGGCCCCAATAGGTTTAATCCGGTCCTGCATCGGTGAGCTCGTCGATGAGCGCTTCGACGAATCATTAGAGAATCGCACAGCTGAGTTGTTTGCTTGTTACGCTTTCACGCCTAAACGGCTGATATGTTAATGATTTTTTTAAGGCGATAAATTGTATCCCGGGGTAGGACATACTATACTTTACATCATCATCATCATCATCATCATCTATTAGCACGCGTTTCACAATCTAATACTATAATGTAAATAGTGATAACAACAGTTCAGTTGAAACCAGAGAACTTATTTGTCTGGAAATTCAAGCATAAGACACGGTAGACAACTGTATAAAATAAAACCACACACGATTTCCCCCGAAAAAGTGGTCATTTATCGCTAAACTTCGAAATCTTGCGGAAACCTTCATTTCACGCTCATTCACTGTAGCTGTCAGAAACGAGACCCGACCTAGATATCTGTCAGCGAAATCCCGTCTACAAAACCTTCTTGAAATGTACAACCTAGCTACGGTAAACCTCGTTGATAAGCAATGAAAAATTGTTTGGGACAGGGTGGCCATGGTGTACGACAGGATCGGATATTCTTACATGATTGTGATTTTGTTATAAAAACTTACGTGGTTTTCACTCATTATTAATTAGAAATACGGGATTACTCACGTAATATTTATCAGATAGGTCCGACTATAGTTTCGACCACATTCGGTGGTCTTTTTCAAGGAGTGTTCGGGACGCTCGCGTCGATGACGTCTCGCTTAGCACTGTTAGCAGTGTCACGTAATATTTATCGGACCTATCTGATAAATATTACGTGAGTAATCCCGTATTTCTAATTAAAAATGATTGTGAAGTTTTATTTGCGGATGACACATCTCTGATTTTCAAAGTAGATAGGAAAGATAGCACACTAGTTCAAGTAAACAACGCTCTATCTTGTATCTCTAAATGGTTCTCAACTAATAATTTAAAATTGTGTGCGTATTAGAATATAATCCCAAAACACATGACTTAGCTCACAGAGGGCAAATTCAAGTTGACTGTAAAAACGTTTCAATAAAAAAAGCTTACTATAACTTACTATAAAATCAGTCATTATAAAGAAGACAAAGATGCTTAGAACACTCCACTTCTGGCAAGTTGTCACACTGCCACCCATAAAAAGTAATATTTGTAGTACCTAAGTAGAAACTTTGTAAACATCTATATAAAAAGAATGGCCCCGAGTTTCTTGCCGCTTCTTCTCGGTGGGCTCTATATATTTTGGAACGCGGCGGTAGAATTTTTTAAGTACATTATAATGAAACATTGACGTTCATAAGTGCGTCTTTGATGCCTAAATTGAATAAATGATTTTTGACTTTGTCTTTGATGCATTTCATATAACATAAAATATAGTTTGAGTTTTTTTACAAACAAGTACTGAGTCCTAGCAATGACTGCGTAAGTGTAACGTAACGTGTCGTTAACGTCAAACAGCACAAACTGTCATTTATCTAAGGCAAATGTGACACAGATACCTCATAATATGTACGCCGAAGAGTGACGCTTTGACGTTTAAGATGCGAGTAATTTTTTTGCAAATTGTTTGTGTGACGGCCTCTGACTTTAACATCCGGCAGAAGTTCATCTCTTCACATCCGACCCCGTGTACAAGCTACGTGTACGTAATACAATACATGCGCAACTTTTACGGGCTCCGAGCAGCACTCTCCCTAATTGGATTATCGGTAACTTTCGCGGAACTCTAAAGTGAAAGAAGTAGAAGAACGGTTCCAATACTCAAAACTCATGTATTTTTATTAACATTGCCCACTAGATACGGGCGCTATGTATACAGACCGGTCATTATTCATGGTGACCAGACTTCTCAAGTTGCCCGTAACATATGTTTATTTTTCTGTGTCTGTATTGTGTTCATCGTAAAAAGTATTGTTTATTAAAGTGCCGGTGACATCAGTGACATGTTGCTCGAAACAAAACTTCTTGAAATGTTTTTTTGGCTTTAGCTTGAAAGAACACCATGTCATGGTCAACCTACCAAATGATCCTTCCAAGTATTTTGAGCGTTTATCTTAAGATTTCACGAAATAAAACTTGGCCAAAGTTCTGTTGAAACAATAATAATTTCTCGTTTAAAATTTACGAGCTAATGGATTAAAGTTACGGCGATCATTTGCTGGATTTTATCTCGGTTAATTTTTAATGCCGGTGTAAAAGTGGAATGTTTTAATATTCCATTCAGCAGAATGTTCTAGAGCTCTAACGAGCTTTCCATTAAGGTTGTTGGATTTTGATGCGACCGGCGTTTCCAGTCTGTTATACTTCACATGTGATTGTGTTAGTTTGTGGTAATATGTTCTGAGTAAGAGCGTGGTAAGAAATGAAAGTTATAGGATATATTGGTTTAGCTGTAACCATAGTATCGATAGGGAAATAGTAATAAGGACCGCCGTTTGAGCGCTAAAGAGGAACAAACACCCACACCTCCATACATCCATCCATACATCCATCCATACTCACCAACTTTTGCGTTTATAATATTAGTAGGATACACATCCAGACACAGCTCAGACATATTCATGCACACACATATTTGACCTGTCCCGGGATCGAACCCGGGACCAGCGGGTCAGAAAGCACGGTTGCTACCAATCGGCCATTTATTTTCCCTCCATAACTCCTTCCTTCCTTCCATAACCTTATACACTCTAGTCAGCGACACCTAAGTCGCTGACTAGAGTGGACGTTCGTACAGCGATCGCTCCAATGCTGACCCAGAATTCACACGTGTTTATAAAATAGTGCGCCGGCATGGAAACAAAGCGTTCTGATCATGTTATCATCCATGAGCTGCTCGCCTTCGTGCAGCAGAAGCTGGATGTAATGGATGAGCTCAGTCTTGAGCAAATCTGCACGTCCAGCTACACTGAGGATGACATTGTTGCTGCCAAGAAGACGCTGGCTGACGCCACCTTGACCACAATCCGTTTTATCACGAGACAGAAGGACGGGCGCGGCCGCAAGGACCTACAGGACAACTTCCGGGTGTTCAAGGAGACCGATCCAGATGATGTCCCAACATTCGTGGCACGTGACCTACACCGCTTGCCTTGCGTCACTTTTGACCATGTTGACGTCAGCAAACTCTTAAAGGACATCACGCTCCTGAGGAATGACGTAACTGAAATACGCTCCAAATTAAATATGTCCGAGCAAACAGTTGAGAAACTTAAGTTGGAGTTAGCAGAATTGCGCAACAAAAATGCTGCGCCAACAATTTCGCCGCTGTCTGCACAAAATATTAACATTACAACATTAACGACGCGGCGAAAACCCAAACTACATACTCAGCAATATAGCGACTCCGACATCTGACCCCAATACATCGCTGCAGGTTGATGACCGTGATATTCTTGCGGTTGAAGTCAGGCCTACTAAGCCTGTTACATCAGCATCTCATTTACCGGCAGCACGACCTGCACGTGTGCCGGTTACTGATTCTACTGCGATTCCTGCCAGTGCCCCAACCGTAAAAGGATCGAAAAAAGCCGACAAGGAGGGCTTCACCCTTGTGGAGAAGAAAAAACGTCAACCTAGACCAGTCCGAAACTTCCGCGGCACCGCTCCGGCTGCAACGACAGCCATCCATGCTGCAGAGCCTATGTCAGCTATAACATATGATCTGGTGTTTAAATTGTGGCAAAAAACGAAAATACCTAGGTATTTCAGAAGTAGAGAAGTTTTAAATTAAGTACAATTAGTACTCACGGGATGTACACCACGATTGAGCAGGTTTTGGAGTTCCCGATATTTCGGAACAGTTATATGCACCATGTTCACCGGTAGACTGAAGATGCGGGTGAATGTGCAAAAAGGTTCGAAGTTATTAAGAGCAAACAAAAACAGCGTATGATGTTTTAGTGCTGTAGAATTAAATAAGTTCGTCCGGGGCAGTACCATACCTACCTATTTCTACCGCGAAGCAGTACTGTTTGCAATACTGTGTTCTGGTTTGAATGCTATGGGTAGTAATTTCTCAATGAATTAAGTAATTGACGATAGAATACTTCAACATAAAATCTTATTCTAGTCGAGCAATGAATGTTACTAAAGTAAATGACATAACCCACACTTATTCGCAGATCCAGATAATTGCCAGCTCTTATATCACCTGTGATATCAACCGACCATCTAGATAATTCTTTAGCAAAATGACGTGCATCCGGAACCTCTTGAAATCTTACAACCAGAGCTGCATTTTACTCCGCTTGAGAACTTCTACCACTTCAGCCGCTGCACACACTGTTCTGAGCATTTTATTAAAGAGGAAGCCAGTGTCAACACATGTTGAATTCCATACGAAAGGTTGCCCACGACTCCAGGGTATCATCATCAACCCATCAGCCTTCTTGCCATCGTCTCATGAGATACCTTTTGGATCTAAAACAGCCAGCACGTAAACGGTGGCAAGGGCTCGACGAATGACGTCGTTTATTGCAGCATGTCGAGAATGTTTGCCTGCAATGCAATGACAGGATAAACCATGGGGGCCAGATTGATCTCAGCTTCTGCAAGAGCACTGATTTATTCATTAACAAAAGAAATTGTATTTGAATTAAAAAAAAAAATATCTACCTAAAGTAACAACTGATGCGATTTGGTTCTGGAGATGCCCAGATATATATTAAACAATAATAATGACTAAAGTTCTGCGAACAGTAGACATCGTGAGAAAACAGTCTTATCAGCGGCAACTTTTTGCAGAACTTCACTAACTATTATTTCGGAAAACACTTGACCAATTATGCTCATATTAAAAATTCCTCTTTGTAGTCAGGTACCTAAGGCCGTGCGCGCACTGCGTTGCGTTTTGATAACGCATATACAAACAAATAAAAGTAAACAAATACTTTATAAGATATCGCCCTTGTGTACAAGGGCGATATCTTATAAAGTATTTGACATCGGTGAGCTCATCGACGAGCTTGTCGACAAACCATTAGAGAATCGCACGGCATAAGGTTGCTTTTCCAACGTTTCTTGTCATCATTTCATTTGTTTCACGTTTTCAAAGATGCAACGATGTTTGCTCTTAGAGAATCGCACGGCAGGAAGACGTACATAACCTAACAAACATCATCATCATCATCATCATCTCAGCCGTAGGACATCCACTGCTGAACATAAGCCTCTGCCATAATTTTCCAAAAGGACCGGTTGGAAGCGGCCTGCATCCAACGTCGTCCTGCGACCTTTATCAGGTCGTCTGTCCACCGTGAAACAAACATACGGACAGATAAAAGTCAATTTGCCCAGTTAAAGTAGAGTCGCCTCGCTTGTATGGTCAATTATGTAGGTATTAATGAAGAATGTAAATTAATAATAAATTGTATTTTAATTTTCACAGGATAAAAACAATGGTTAATATTTCCTTATACAAACCGAAAACACATTTTTCTAATTTGGGTAGACGGGGTGACTAGTACTCTGCCAAATTAAATAAACATTGAAAGGTGTAGAAGCCAAAAGTTACTTCAAACCACATACTCACAGATGTGTTTGACATTTCCCATATTTCGCAAAAGATCTCATATTTTTATGCACTCTACGTTTTCCCAGGTCGTCATATTTGCGGTTCACTCAAAAATTCTTACTAAAGTCTGTTTGACTAAGTATTTTTATGATGAGGTTTGCTTTGAGAGATTCTGAGAAATTTTTTAAGATACCGTTTTAATTTTTTAGATTTTTACTCAGTTACTAAAATATACGTTTTATACAATTAATTTAAAACTTAACTAATTAATATTAATGAAAAGTATGCGTTAGAAATAAGAATAAAAGAGAACGATCTCACTACAATCTAATAATCGTGCTACGATAAATATATTACAAGAATTGATCGAATCCAAATGAAGTTTATGAAATTTTTATAATTTAGACTACACATTCCTTACAAATCTGAAAACTACCTTCAGCTTTGCAAGCAATTTCATCTCTTGCCATTATCACTAAGAAGAGATATTTCGGATATTACATTCGTATTGAATATATTATCAAATCAAATTGACTGTCCAGACTTAGTTGGTAAAATTAATATAAATGCGCCTGCCATGCTATGTAGGTTCAACCCACCACTATCATGTCCAGCTGTAGGCACAGTTTTTTAAAAATTCATAATTGCACAGAGTGAGCAGCAAATATAATAAATTATGTAAAGAGAAAAAATCTCTAGACTTGTTCTGTACAAATGTTAAATCGGCAAGGCGGTTACTTAGCACTGAATTTTTTGAATTATAAATACCTAGTTACTTAATGTAGAAATTATTTAGTAATAAGATGATTAAGATGTAGACCATTTAAAATGTACAAAATATTTATTTTTATTATTTATATAGAATAGGTGTTACGGAGTACTTTTTCTGGTATATTATATTCCAATAATCTTTTATACGAATTCTTACGTCATGTTATATAAACTATATAATCGCGAGGACCTTTATTTGGCTTGCAGGTGCTATAAGAAGTAGTTATAATGTAATATGTAAGCTGTTGGTCTTCTTTAAATAAATAAATAAAAATAAATAACTAATTAGTTGTATTGCCAGTCTGTCTAGTTCATTTTCGCAGAGCCGCTAACGCGGTCTTGAAATTTGGCATAGCTTTTAATGTTGTTACTATCCATTAATAAGGGTTTTGGAAAACTTCACCCTAAGGGGGTGCAGCACTCGCATGTCAGCTAGATTGTTTAATGCGTAATTGGTGCTCTGTCATTGCTGAGCTGATCATACTGGAACTCTTTAATTACAGTTGAAGAGGTCCAATTGCCTTTCGAGTCTATCAATTCTACGGTACTATAGAATTATATTGTCAATAAAATAGCATCGTCATTTTAGTCTTAAGGCGCTATCAGCTCAGCGCTTGGCTACGTTCAATTTCCTTTACGCATAATCAAGCAAGAGCATCTCGTAAAAACGTACAAAAAAACTGTGCACCCTTAAATTCGGCGTGTTACGTGTTGGTATGCGTAGCGTGGAAGAAGCCAGATGGAGGGACGATCTGCGCAAGGTAGCTGGCAGTCAATTGATGAGCAGAACCAAAGATCGGGCTCAAGGAGAGCTTAGGGAGAGGCATATGTCCAGCCGTGGACTGTTACAGGCTGATGATGATGATGATGATGATAACTCTTAAAAAAACCGTCAATATATAGGGTGTCTCAGAATGATTTTGTTTTTAGATGTTAAATAAAAAAACAAAATATCAATTAAATCTCGTTTTATTTAATGTTAATTTAAAGAGCAATTCTTGAAGTTTATTTATGAAAAACAAACGTAAATGTGCACCATTCATTTGTTCACACTCATTTAACCTGGAGCAAAAATTTTATTTATGTGTATGCAAAACTGCTATTTTATGATATGTGTTTCATGACAAATAAAATAGTGAATAAAGAGAAAAACTGTTTTAAAGGTGAAATAAAGTAGTATGTTTGATTTTTTAATGTACTCTAGTATGTTAAATTAAGTTTTTAATTCCATCAACGTGTGCTTAGAAGTCTTAGAAATGTCATATTTTTTTTTTAATATTAATTAAATCGTTGCTTATGAAATAAACTGCTTTAAACCCCTCATTTTTATGGACATTATGAATTGACAGCACCTGAAGACGTTCAGAGTTGGATAAATACACGCCCCGTCTATTTCCAAATGGACTCGTTAGAAGCAGTCTGCATCAAACGTTGCCCTATTGATCTTTAGATCTATCCTGGTTCAATGACGACCTACGCTTTGGTTACGGGCCGACTTCCAAACCTGAAGATCCGATCGCCATCAGATCTCCGTGCCACCAACTACCTTATCCTCTGGACTAGGGGACTTTCGTTCGTCTACGGATCTATTCAAACTGATCTCGTACAGGAAACCCAAGCAAAGCCCACTCCATAGCTTGTGTGGGTTCGAGCTTACTTACGAATGTGCAATATACTAAACTAGCTGCTCTTCGCGCTTTCATCCGCGCGGTGATGAATGATGATAATGATAATGAATCTTATATAGCCTGTGTTATTGAGGCTGAATGTAGCTTTCCAATGGGGAAAAAATTTTGAAATCCGTCCAGTACTTTTTGAAACAATTCGTTACAAACATACATACAAATATTTCCTCTTTATAAGTATAGATATGAGCATAGATTAAACTCCAGAAAATACTTAAGAAACGGTTTCCAAATTTAGAACCAGTCATGAGAACGAAGACAATTAAAGGCTTCTTAAAAGACTATAAAAGATCGTAGTTACTAATAATCGTTCGAAAAGTACTGCTGAGTCTTAAAGCCCATATTGATTCTAGAGTCAATCAAGGATTAAGGTTGTAGTACACACAGATTTACAAAGTCAAGACCATAAGTGTCTTATTTTGAAGAAATATGTTTATTACTGTTCAGATTAACGAAGTAAATTCAAAATAGAATATAAAGTTTAGGCGGTAAATTTTAAGGCCAGTAGCGGGATTTCAACCCACTACAGGTGTAGTCCGTGTGACAAACCACATCAATTCTATATCTTACATATGTGATATAATTTTGATTTTATTAATGTAACCGGTAATAGCTGTCGAGCAAACTACCGAGAAGTTTTGATAATTCGAATTTTAGAGGCAATTCTAATAAAAAAATATCTAGGATTAAAAAATTAGCGTCTCCCAAGGGGTCTCGATCATATTTAAATCATTGTTCTTTCTTTAGGCGTTTTGCTTTAAAGTTGAATTAAAAAGTAGACAGTATTATGTCGAGCTAATGAGTTTTAAATATAACACGTCTTTCGAGATACAAAACATCTTTTAGTAACTTCTTCATACAAAGTTTTGACGTAATGAAGTTATTTAAGGGGGTCCCAAGGTGACATAAGATTAAATTCGAAATTTGACGGTGACTAAAGATCATCACTGATATTAGAGTTTAACAGTTTACAAATGCTAAGCGATTAATTATCAGCTTCAATCAAACCCAGCCGAATTAATTATAGCTATATTGTTTTAGCTAAATTAGTTATCAATCGCACTTGGGATCCCCCAAAGATAACTAAAGATCATTGCTGATCTTAAAAGGCGATATTTGTGAAACGGTAAGCAATTAATTATCACTTAGCTGAATTAATTATAGCTATATTGTATTAGCTTATTTAATTATCAATAGCATTCGGGTAACAAAAGAAGATCTCTTATCTTCAAGTTCGATTGTGGACAAAGGCTTGGCGTTTAGTTATAAAAGTAGATATATATGTGCAATTGTTCAAAATACTAAATGTGCCACCACCTTAGAGGTAGTACGACTAAAGTGCTTTATTGTAGTCCATCCTTTAGTACTACCTCCGGGGTTTGATAGATGTCAAAGTTGTAGGCTATCTGGAAGCGGTATTAGTGTAGATTTAAAAAATACTGAGTGACGGGATGGGTAGTAGTTAGTGTGGTGGTAAGTATCAACCCTGGTCATAACAGTTGACGCCTGACCAAGATAAGTAGCTCGGAATGGCGGAAAACAAACGCCAAAAAAAATGGCCAACAATAAAGTTGTTTAACTTTCGTAGATTTGTGTTTCTTTGAGTCTAGACGTGTAATATTGGTGATAACTGTTTGCAATTGTGTAGGAAAAGTATACAAAACCAATAAACGTGTTTGTGTTTTACTCGTCAATTCTCTTTGAAATTGCTAGCAATGTATTCCACCGATTTACTTAATAACAAACTTATTTACGTGACTGCCGCTTTTCTCTGACTACTTGAACAAACATATAGGAATGCGCGTGTTGCATGTATGAGTATCTCGTTGAGTTGAATTAAGGAATAATTAAATGCACAGGTATCTGACTATTACTGTAATTCCACAATAACGTATATGTATGTACAGTAGAACTTCATCTTGATAATTTACAAAATAATGAGAGAGGCGTGTACGCCACGACAAGAGTTAGAACCAGAAGAGAGAGAGTTCTCTATTGGCAGTGTTGCCAGGCTACAAGTAAAGGCGTGTACAGACGCCTGTTGCCATACTTATAAACTAATGGCGTGCACAGACGCCGTAAACATTTCTTTAAAAATTACTAAATAAATTTATGAATGGCAAATGTACAAACGGACGAGTCCACGTATTAAACAAGCAAGTTTTACGTGACTTTAAACTGAGGTTATCATCCCGATACAGCGGTTTAGTCTCATTGAGGAAATTGCGCTAGTACAATTTCGTTTAGTCATACGTCACTTCTACAAAACTCAGAGTAGAGCAACTGGAAACGAATAAATACTTTTTGGTGTGATTTACTATCGCAATGTCACCTGCTCCTATTTTTTTGGGGCAAGGGTTTGGTCATTTGGGTAATATACCCAAACTGCTATTGAAACGCAAACTGCAAAGTTCTGAGAGCAGAATTACTTACTCCGAGGCAGAATATTTGGCTCATTGGACATCGGCCGCACCGACCAGGATTTACCCTTACCGAAAGATTAAATCCAGCGAGTATGGATCTCGCGATATACTTGTCGAGTCGTTAAACTAACTTTAATCAGCATCCAACCATGTCTATAGCATGGATGTCGCGGCCGTAGTTATATCTCGGGTTGTCTTATACCGATCATGTTATCGACAATCTCGCAAACAGCAACCCTTGCTGCGGTCAGGAGTTGGATGGGTGTGTGCTAGGGGCAGTTCAATTGAGTGCTTCCGTGCTTCGAAGGGCAAATTAAGCTGTCGGGCCGGGTTGTTTGTTGAGGCTATGTCGAAGGTCTTCGGGTGGCCTAAAAACTTCGACACGGGTTGGCCACTAGCCTATCCACCAAGACACACTGGGCCCGCGTGCATGGAGGATTATGACCCAACTCCTCTCTCTCAGAGGAAGGCTCGAGTCGCAGCAGTGGGAATATGATAACGAGTACCAAAACGTTTCCAGTATTAGGTATTCTTGTCCGACAAAAGCTTCTAAGATCGATTCAGACTACGCGCTCGACAAAGCGCTTCTACGTCCAGGAAAATTGCCTCTTGTGCCTTACGCTATACCATAGTAAAATACTTTAATAGAAATCTTTTTATTCCTTTTTTCGTTTCTTTAAAGTTTTGAAGAGTTCAAGACTTATTATACAGCTCGTCATCATATAAAAAATTACATTAATGACTTGCTGACCGGCTCTGTTCTAGGTTATAATATTATTTTGACGGTTTAACTTTCGAGAAAGAGGTCAATCGTCGAATCCTACTCGCTTGAGCTGCATTACGGAAACTTCGCGAAATCTTCTCGACAAAATACCTCAGTGCCTGAAGACATACATCTTTGACCAGTGTGTGTTACCACTGACATATGGCACTGAAACGTAGCCTACTATGGGGCTCATGAGCAAACATCATGAGTCGCACAACGAGCTATGGAGAGAGCTCGGGGTAACTCTACGTGATCGAATCAGAAATGAGGAGATCCGTAGATGAACTAAAGCCACCGACATATCTCAGAAGGTAAGCCAGCTAAGTGGCAGTGGCACATAGCACGCAGAACAGATCGCCGATGGGGCCGGAAGGTTTGGAGTGGAGACCATGGACCGGCAAGCGCGACCCACTAAATAGTGTGAAATAATTTGTGGAAGTCGGTACCATGTGCACAACATTGTGATAGGTACTTTTGAACTATCATGAAACCGACTTAAATAAGTTATTTCACACTTTTTACTGTTGAAGTCGGTTACATTTTTTGTTCAAGTAACTTTTTGATAGTATACCTGCTACTTTTTGGCTTAATGTGCACAATATCATGTTCTTTCAGCCCGTGTTTTCCCTTAGTCGCCTTTAACTATTATCCAAACGAAGGAAAACAGTCCTTGGCAAAAGCAAACAAGAAATACGCGGAATTTTACGAATATATTCGCCTTTTATGTTCGTCTTTCACTGTACGTGTTCGGCAAAATTTTAAAAACCTCATTTTTCCATTTAAGCAGATAAAACAAACAGAATGAAAGCTTCCGGTCCAGTAGGGGGTGGAGGGGGGAGGGTGGACGTGGGACGTCAGACTGCTCTATAATGTACGAATACATTTGAAATGTAGACGCGCTCCATCTCACAAAAGGTCGTATTCTGGGGTTTGAATATATATTATATCTGCAGGGCTATTATGTATCTTAGTTGCTTACATAGAGATACATAATAGCCCTACCGATATCTACTGATTTTGCGAAGTTCGTATAGTGTAGTGGATAAAAAAATATAGGATAGAGACCGCAATCAATGTATTAGTGTAATTTTATATATTTTGCTACTTAACTATGCTATAAAATGTTGATACTCAATAATATTTGTTTTTTTTATTATTATTTAATTAGTCATCAATATGCAAAAATATAAAATGTTAATTTCATTCCAAAACATAAGCCTCTGACAGTTAGCAATGGTTTTAGAAATATTGTGTTTCTTGCCCGATATACTAATTAACTTATATCAAAACTGTAGTAATAAAGTTTATTTTATTTTAAAATACTAATGTAATTAAAATATGCCTATTCCAATATAAACCAATTAGCTATAACATTGCAACATTATAAATGACATACAGCATTTAAATCTCTGTCTTCGCTGGTAGTGCCACGCTGTAACCCCACAGCCGAATGGGCCGGCACGACCGGGGAAGTACCCCACTCCCACATAAAACCGACGTGAAGTAACATAGCTTGCTATTGCGTTTCAGTCGGTTTGTGGGAGGTTCCGGAGGCCTTCCCCATTCTCCCTATCCATCGAAGTCCCCTTCCACCCTCACCCATTTTATCTCTTCCTTCCTATAATCCTTCCTCAAAGGTCGGCAACTCATCCTCGAGACCTCTGGTATTGCGGATGTCCCTGGGATATCACTAGCGATGAGGTGAGCTGCTTGCTCATTTGCCACCTACCCCATAAAAATAGGGTGCCCAAAAAGCTGGCAACGTCATCTCGTTGAATAGCCAGGCTGATACGTTGACAGAGGTAAGCAGATTTGGCCACCTGTAGTTTTCTTAAGAGGTCTGGAGCTCCTTCACAATGCATCGGGGCCCCAAGATTCCACAATTTAATTATAATTAGAAGATAATTTAATTTAATTTTGGTGTACCAGAATAATTCCTTCAGCTTCTCTGTGGTAGGTGAGATGATATATAATTTATCTGTTGCCGAGATCTGCATTGCTGTGATACAAACCACACTAGGTTTAACTATACGTATAGTATATAGTTATACAGCATATAGGTATATAAAGTATTAAATATTATGTATATAGGCAGCAGATAATGATAGTTTTGGATAGCATGCGACCTCGACATTAACCTAGTGAGCTCCCGACTATGATCAAATTTGCAAACCAGAGTTGCAAAAACTCCGCAAAAAAACAAGTGACTGTCGCTTTTTCGTTGATATTACCGATCTGGTATCTTTCAAATGATAATTTGTTATGTAAAAAAAAATTCCATGTCCTTTACAGCATCAAAAAAACAAAACATTAGCTGAAATCTATTGTATATTTGAATAGATAACATTTTTAATTGGATCCTTATTTGATTTGGCCTTGGCATACCTGTATGCCAAGGCGGCTCTACGAAATGTTTTTTGGCATACAGGTATGCCAAGGCAGCTTTACGGGTTTAATATTTTAGTACTAATACTAGTAGTTTTGCGAATAGGTAGTAGACCTTGCGAGCAGATATCCTCTAGTACTTCACACCTATTATCTCGGAAACCACTTAACTAATTATTTTCATATTCTATATTCCACTTTAAAGTCAGGGGTACCTAATATGTGTACCAAATTTTATCAAAATTGGTTTGTAAATAGCGACGCACCAAACTTACCTCTTTTTAGGAAAAGAACCGCCCCACCCACTCAAATAAGACAAAATTATAATACTATATATCAAAATTAGAAGAACATGCATACCAAGTTTCGTCAATATTTTGATGCAAAGATATGAATATATACGAAGCGCTCGCAGCGGAGCTTGTCTTGGCGATCTTACCAAGTTAAGACGCGGTCCAACCCCAATTTTAAAATAATTTACGATGCTTTACGTAAGGTTGAAAATCGCTTGTTAGATTGGACGATGTAATGCGAAAATGCGTTAATTTTGTACGTTTTCTTTATATTTTTCGATATATACTAACACAAATGAAAAAACTGCTGGTTATAACTTTAGTACTATACGTTGGCTAAGTATTACCTAAAAAAAAATATTGTGTTATCGCTGAAAATTCTGAGAGTTTGGACGTGAAAGTTTATTTTTGTGGACTTATTCAGGATTTTTTTCTGCTGAAAGAGAGTTATATTTATGAATTCTATTCGGTTATTACTCTTTTCCTATTCCTTTTCTGACCTTTGTATTTTTTTCATAATATACTATCGATCTGTTTCGTTACACTAGGTGTTTAAAAATTCTGCTTTTTCTTTAATCAGGGTACGAGTGCGCCTTAAGCAACGCTTGCTGCGGTCAGGACTTGGATGGGTGACCGCTAGTGGCATTATTCAACAGAGCACTTCCGTGCTTCGAAGGGCACGTAAGCCGTCGGTCCCGGTTGTTCGTCTGGGGCAACAGTCGTTAGGCTCTGTTGATGGCCTTCGGGCGGCCTGAAAACTTCGACATGGGTTGGCCACTAAGCTATACAGCAAGCCGCACTGGGCTCGCGTGGTGGATGGCAGAACTCCTCTCTCTGAGAGGAAGGCTCGAGTCCCAGCAGTGGGAACAAAATGGGCTTGTTATGATTATGATATGACTATATTAGTAAATAAACAAACACATTAGATAAATCAGAAGATACTCTCCGAATATAATCTACAGACTAGCGTCTCTTGAGCTTTGGCTTATAGAATTTAAAAGCATTTCGCATAAAATCTATATCTGAATTTAAAAGCTAAGATTAGCTTAAGTCAGAGTTTAATATTTCATCTGTGTAGAAATTGAAACTCGGACTCACTGCTGGTGTTGTTGGAAATTTAAAATGTTCAAAAGAAGGAAAATAATACAGGGTTATTGGTAAGTCGACCTATTCCCGTT
This sequence comes from Selenia dentaria, assembly GCA_917880725.1. Classification (NCBI taxonomy): domain Eukaryota; kingdom Metazoa; phylum Arthropoda; class Insecta; order Lepidoptera; family Geometridae; genus Selenia; species Selenia dentaria. The sequence goes on from OU862898.1 coordinate 23,515,361, forward strand.
AAGAGCGTGTAGTTCACATCGTTTCTGACTGATTTGAATATGCAATACACTATACTAAATCTAACCGTTTCCGAGATATTTGAATTTAATTGAAATGTGTAAGCCTTATTATTACTAATATTATTTGATTTTTACATGTAAATTTTTTATTGTGGAAGTTAAGTATTAAAAAAAAATTCGTTCGGTCGGATGCTTTCAAGCTGTTCAACAGATGTCGATTCGTCCTTATACGACGGTTAAACATTAAAATCATAAAAAGCATAGAGTATTATGCATGCACTCTATGCATAAAGAGTTAGAGTTCGATGCTTGAACTGTAATTCCCGGTGGCGTAGTGGTCATGGCGTCTGTCGGAAGATACGGGTTTGCATCCCGTCCGAGGATGTACATTTTTCTCTCTAAAATTGCAATGTAACTAAGATGTAGTATAGCAATGGTATTGCTTATTACAATGTTAGTTCTTCTCATCTGTGACAAAACCATGAACAAACGTGGAAGTTATATAAGGTCTTTGTTAAATAGTGCACAATATTGAACGAGGTGGTATGGAATCGATAACTGGTCATGAAAATGTAAGAAAAAAACACATTTTTCTACGGACTTCCAAAAAGTATAAAATACTCAATTCGACTGTATTTTTTTATTGTTACCTCATAAATTTCGACTGGGTAAACCGATTCTCAAAATTCTTTGTTTTAAAGCTAGTGCTTTCAATGTGGTCCCATTAAAATTACATCAAATTCAGTCTAGTAGTTTTTTAGTAACACTCCAATAACTCAATACAATGGAAGTCGGTTGATTTTTTTTCAAATTGCACTTGTTTATTATTATGAACCTATATTTACCGCTCCACGAAATACCTATAGTGGGACTGAATGCAAAACGACGCCGCTACATTACAAAATTGATAACATTAACTACGCGAGACATACCCACTTCTTAATTACACTTTCATGACCCGTTATCTATTCCAAACTATACCGTTCTATATCGTGCACTAATTAACAAAGGCCTTATATATTTTTTTTAATGTTAAAAACAGGATTCACTCACGTAAAAAAGTCAGATCTTTCGACTATAGTTTCAACCCCATCCGGTGGTCTTTTTCAAGGAGAGTGCAGAACGCTCGCGGTTGCGTCTCGCCTCGCACTAAGCGTGCGACCGTGAAACCGTGCGTGAGACCACCGGATGTGGTTGAAACTATAGTCGGAAAGATCTGACTTTTTTACGTGAGTGAATTCCGTTTTTCATATTAAAAATGTGTACAAACCGCCTTATATATCAGTGGCGATCTCTTCAAAGATATGAAAACGCAATGGTATATAATAACAGTATGTACGCACAGTCAACACTCTTAACCACTCTAGGTCTTGAAATGAATAACGCCCGAAAATGATGAAAATGAATGCTCAGCACTTCTGTTTGATTAGTTTATTTTCAGCCGATCGACACTTTTCAACACATTTGCCTGGACCTATTTTTTGGGGTTTGAGTTACGCTGCTGATGATAATCAAATCCACTATGTAGCTCCACTACTCATGCTCACAAATTGGGTCATTTCTCAGCAAACCTGACAGGTCAGCTTACGCCGGTCGAACACAATTTATGAGTGAGCAAAGCTGTAAAAACCTCAGAACGGGGTGTAAAAACAACGTAAGGTACCGTTTAGGGTACAGGTTTAAGTGATTACCCCTAAAGTTGGGGTAAAGGCTATTGGGTAACAGATCTGTTTATCCCTTCAGGTTTCCTTTTTGTGAATATTTATGGGAGAAAGAATTTTATGTGGTACGGTAGTTTTCGTCAAGGAAAAATTATGTCATACATATTTTAGGTCATTTTATTATGGTGCAGAGATTTGTTTGCGATATAAAATACGAAAAGAGGATATTTGCGAAACAATTGAAGTGTTCAATATACCTAACTATATATTGTAGTGATAGGACTGTTATGGATACCGCACTCGGAACAATAACAGGGCATGGAAGCCGGGCTAAAATCAGAAATGAAATGCATATGCCTATCTTTTATTACTTATGATGTTAATAGTGCGTGGGAAAGAGATATATAACACCGTTTTGTTTCGTTATCATGCAGGTTGTCACAATTTAATTTTTGGATAGTGTATACTATGGGAATAACATACAACTACAAAATTAAGTTCATAGCCGACTTAAAGTATTTTGACGTATTCGATAGAACTTTTGTATTTGTTAGCATTATAAGATGACCAAAGGTAACCATTTGAAATTGCTCATTTTTTGCTTGTCACACGTTCAAAAATAATTAAAACTAACAGCCATGTTTTGTTTCACTCACACCTTAGGACATGCTATCCGACATAAATTAATAAACTATAGAGTACTCGGTTCTGTTTTAGCCCGGATTCCATGCCCTGTTATTGTTCTAAGATACCGCACCTTTGCAGTTTTCAACATTACTGTGTTTCATTGAAGGGCAATGTTTCCAGTGAAAATCCTCTTTGCGAAAAAATACTCAATACAAACTCCTTTGTGTAAATAACTCATCGAGATTTGATTGGTCGATATTTGCGACTATTATAACTTGCGCACCTAGTTCGCGCTAGTACTCAACGCAGCTGGGTGCGCACGTACTCCATGAAGAAGTGGCCCGGACGGTCACGAAACCGGTCAAGATATTTGACTATACCTACCGCGTAAGTTAAATCGTCAAATAATATTAAAATGTGTAATACGAAAATTTCAATTAATTTACATACATATTATGCTACTTATTATATCTGTCAGTGGATAAATAGATGAATGAAAATATTGTTTTGCATCTAGTTTATGTTACACCATTTGTATTTTGTTTTATTTTCTGTTTGTATTTTGTATTTTGTACTCATATCCTTTTTTACACAAAATACTTTATAATCTAAGTCAACGTTATTTTATAGTATGTTCTTCACAAAATCCAAAAATAGGCAGAAATTACTTAGTTAACTTGCAAAATGATTAACACTGTGGCACTTTTATAGTGTTTAAGTTTATTTTGAATTCTTTTCCGCGTAGAAAACAATTACGGCAGAACGTTCTAAAACTTTTAGTTTGTTTTAAACTATTTTGCATTTTTACATTTATTGTGAGCATATTCTTAGGCTTTTTATATCAATCGGTAACAAATCAAACAAGTCTTTCGGCGTCGTTAAGCGTCACGCTTCGCCGTTAACAGTTCAATGGTGTAGATTTATATATATATATATATATATATATATTATTCGCAATTCCTTTTTAAATTTCATCAAAATCGGTCAGGAAATAGCTACGAAATCTTCCCTATTTTCAGAAAAATTACCCGCTCTCTACTCAAAAAATGCTGATGACAAAAACATATATATCATACAACATGCATATCATGTTTCGTCAAGATTGGTTGAAAAATGCAACCTGTACAGGAAGACCAATATACAACCAATGAAACATACGGACAGACGAAAGTCAATTTGGTCAGTTAAAGCAGAGACGCCTCGCTCGCTCGGTCCATTACAGTTGTAAGCTCTGGGTGGTACTGAAGCTGTCATGGCCAAGCGTAGTCCTTACCATCAGGCGCACGAACTGCCCATCTTGACAGATAACTGTGTCAAATAAACTCGAGAATGACTCGAGCAATAACACAGTAAATTTAATTACAAAAACCTTAATCGTATCTTATTTAAGTTTCACATGTATATGTGGGAAGTATTCCCCAAAACTAACTACTAACTCCCGTCGTTCAGGGTCTCTACTCCCATAAACGAACTACGACAATTTGTTTGAAGGATTTCACAATTTCTACTGTGAAAGTGAAAATCTCTTAATATAGTCATGGCTTATTAAAATACGTTCCTTTTACACCACCTCTCCCCTTTATCAGAAACAATACCAATCTTCACAAAGTAGTTGAGTAACTCGAATAGATTACAGCTATAGCACCAAAACGGCAGTTGGTAACAATATGGCTCTGTAGAACATCAGATTGCACTTGAATTTGAATTGGAAATGGTATATTCGGACTTGAATACCGCAGGCGATGGAGACTGTACTTTGCATAATGCATTTAGTTCTAATCTCAGCTTAAAAGGTCACCTACAATTGTCAAAGCTAAGTTTTTTTCAAGGGACGATACGGGCAAGTGTGTTTGATGGTAAGCACTGTGCTTATTCATAACAGTTTTTTATGGGATACGTTGGCAAGCGAGCAAGCGACTCACCTGAAAAGGTAAGTGATACCGTGGCCCACGGACATCAGCTATACCAGAGGTCTCGGTTGCGTTGCCGACTTTTGAGGAAGTAAGATAAGAAAGAAGCGATAGAAGGTGTAAGGGGGGGGGGGGGGGGGGGGGAGAGGGAGAACGGGGGAGGGGGGAATCAGGCCTCCGGAACCTCCCACAAACCGACTGAAACGCAATAGCAAGCTATGTTCACGCCGGTGTTATGTCGGAGTGTGGCAGTTCCACGGTCGTGCCGGCCCATTCAACTAAGGGGTTACAGCGTGGCACTACCTCCGGATATTGCATTGTTGTATTGCCAGTAAGAGTTTAGGACTGTAGTTGGCGTGGCAATGACTGTGCTCGTCAATGTTTTTAAATGCATTAAAATACTTCAAAGTAGTTAAGAAAGGGCTGTGGGTCGTTTTGAATTAAAAAATATCTAATGTGTCTAATCGATTCCAAATAACTCTTCAATCACATATTAATGAAATTATCATCGCTATTGCTCGTCTCGATAGAACTTACTTGTGTTATTATAAGGTCGAAACATTGGACTCCTGGAACTAAATGCTCTATAAATACTCAGGGGTTTTGCGAAACAGTTAAAAGAGTTCACAAGTGACCAAAGCGCTGGCCTGTATTTTATATCGACTTTCAATTCGACAATATTTATTATGTGTGTTTCCTCATAACCTTCTTAATGAACAAATGTTGAAGATGTAGGGCCTTATTACCCCCAAATGGGGCTTGTAGGTGACCAATTAGCGCTCTAGGGTACTAATGTAGCTAGAAAAGCCCTAGGATGGTAAGTAATTAAAAAAAATACAAATGGCGCTTGTAGGTGACCAATTAGCGCGCTAGGGTAATAATGATGCTAGAAAAGCCCTAGGGCGGTAATTAATTTAAAAAAACACTTCACTCTTTTAAAAAGTTCGTGTACATCTAACCATCATACTGGCAATAGACATTATGCATTCAGCCCAATGACAAAAGAGGTCGCTTCGCTATTCAGCTTCGTCTTCGTATGTGTATAATAGTCATCAATTTTATTTTTGTAATGCCGGTTTTTTCTACTTACCTCACGTTCGAGATGTAAAGCAGAGTAGTTAGCTCGGGTGTAAGCATCAATTGCACTCTCGAACTATCTCGTATCTCGGGCTGCAATTGATGCCTTACAGCCCTTGGCTACTAATCTACTATTAAAACCAATCAGCATTCTAACTTCACGTTGCCAAATTAAAAGAATCGTTTGCATAACCCATAAAGTTTATGTTGTATCCTATAACCACAGACCATATAACCACTTGACTGCTCATACGGCTTCCCCTCAGCTGCCAAGACTATGACAATAAAAAGCTAACGTATCGAACCAACACGTCAGTACCAGTTTGACTTCGCGTGGAGAACAAGCGGACGAAAAATAATTAAAACAAATCAAATTATGCCTTATTGTTCAGTAAAGTGGTACGGAAAAATCAGGCAGACATCCAGGTATGCAAAGGATGGAATTACATTTCACAGATAATTTTAGTTTATTAATTATTGGAAGAAAACAAATTACACAAATGAAGTAATTATACAGTGACTCAAAAATAAAAAATAAATGGGAACGCGTTGATGTCTTTTGCCATCCCGTACTGTTCTTTGCAGTTGTAGATAACGCCGTCTCTTTTATTCACATAAATTAGTGCGGTACTCCCATATTAACGGGCAATTTATCGATTGTATATATCGACTGTGAGGAAAATAATTCTTCTATACAATACATTTATTATTTTTAAGAGTGCATATAAATACAAATAAATATTTGGTGTTTTATTTATATTTAGATGTACTTTCACGTTATCATAAATTATGTAGTAACATTTATGTAACATCTTATCTAATAATAATGTAAATATACACGCGAAATAACCCGAGTGTAATATGAAACATAATTAATAATGGTCTTAAAATATATGATCAAACGAACTTCTCAAGTAAAGTTCGATCAATATAATATGAGTGGTTTCATTTGAAGATACAAATTAAAAGTAGTATTGACATCTACTTCATATTTTTTTTAAATAACATCACTGCACCTACTCTGTGTGTGCCTCTGTAACTGACTATTTAGTTTGACTAATTGGATAATTCTACTACTTCTTCTCTACCCAGCTGGCATCTTTTTTATATGATTAAGACATACACATTTTTTTTTAACAATAACATGGAACTGGCTTCTAAAAGTGAAAAGTGTGAGTTGGTCAAAAACATATATAGTTTGTAGGTGTCGTCCATACATTGACAAATTTTACGGTCGTACAAATCCAGTATTGTATAGAATGAAGTGTTGTATGCTTGTATCCTAATGACTGTATAATAAACAGTGCCGAATAAGTAAATATAATCTGATTGTTTGTTTACAATCAGTATTTAATCACATTTTGTGTCAAGGCTTTGGATACTTTGTACAATCAAAACTATTTTAAAATTATATTAATAACGATGTTGTTTTACTATGGTGAAAAATATATAATTATTTTATGGTGGTATTAAGTACTTACATACTGAATAATTAATAAGAATACAATAAACATACAGTGATAACTATTTTAAAACGCAAAAAAAAACATGCTCAGATCAATGTGTTCTGTTTTACCGTGAAACATCGAATGAATAATTAAGATATTTTTTTTAATTGATTGATTAATTGATAATTTTAAAATTAATTGAAGTTTTGTTTACATAACCTTATTTCCTTAATACTTACATACATATTTCAGGTCTTTGTACAGTTAAGGTAAACGATAATTTGTAGTGAACTTTATCGACAATTAAGGTGATTGCATAATGCTGTACCACAACACTATTTAGATACTATGATAAGAGCTACATTTTGAGCCGGCCAATCAAAATCCTTTTTTGTACGTAGCCCCCCGACCCGCAGTGGTGACTTGTGTTCTTAGAAGAAATTGAGCTACACGCAGTCAAGTGGTTATGGTCTGTGGCTATAACCTAACAATGAGTTCCGGCACCTGTCCTTGAATTCAAATTAATTTCTCAGATCTAATGTACCTTAAGCTACCACTGACCACTGATGAATAAAGAGATCGCCTCCACAATTTCTATTATTGCTATCGACGTCAAACAATCTCTCAGTGGGCCTAGCACGAAAAAATGCGTAAGCGTAACGTGACGTGTCGTTCACGTGAAACAGTACAGCCGTGCGGTTCTCAAGAGCAAACATCGTTGCATCTTTGACAACATCCGTGAAACAAATGACGAACGTGAACGAATGAATGAATAAGGAACGTTGGAAAAACAACCTGTTACAAGGGCGATATCTCATAAAGTATTTGACATCGGTGAGCTCGTCGACGAGCGCATCGACGAATTATTACAGAATCGCACGGCTGACTGTCATTTATCTAGGGCAACTGTGACATTGATAACTCATAGCTTGTACACCGAAGCTTGACAGCTTGACGCTTACGATACGAATTCTTTTTTGCAAATTGTGCTACGACCTCTGGTATCGAAATTAACGGAACGTGAATAGCCAAAAACCACCGCATAAGCCAACGACACTTTTACAAACTGCAATTTGCCAGGTATAATCAAAAAGTTTAAAAATAGCAAATCACCGAGCAAAGCTTTTTGAAAGACCCTCATAATTTTTGGTCTCCTGTCTATGCCCCTGAAATTTACTAGTGCGATCATCTTTCATAAGTTTGTCTCTTGGACGGCGCGGACGTGACGTCATTACGCTATACGTGCGCATTCAAGAACTTAGGGCTAGTGTAAATGACTCACTGTAAGGTAATGAACTAAAAGATTCTTCAGAATAGCTCGTAACTTCTTCTATAAAAGTTCATCAGTTTATCTAGGTACACTTATATTATAAAGAGGAAAGCATTGTGTATTTGTTTTAATTGAATAGATTTCGAAATTACTAGACCGATTTCAAAAATTCTTTCACTATTAAAATCCTACATTATCCTTGATGACATCTGCTATATATTTTGTTTCATCATCATCATCATCACCATAATAAATAAACCTAAAACTACTGGACCGATTTCAAAAGTTCTCTCACGATTATAGTACTACATTATCCCTTAGTAACGTAGGCTATACTTTTCGATTCATCATCATCGTCATCATCCATCACCATAAAGAAAAAACTCAAAAACATATTTCATTACTAGAATTCTACATTATCCCTGAGTCATCATCATCATCATCTCAGCCGAAGGACGTCCACTGCTGAACATAGGTCTCCCCCATCCCTGAGTAAAATAGGCTATATATATCGATTGATCATCATCGTCCATCATCACGCGGGTGAATCCGCCGAGCGCAGCTAGTCGTAAGTAAAGACAATACTAGAAGTATTCGGACAAGTTTAGTTGTAAACATAACGCGTGGCTTTAACGAATGTAGTTTGCCCATACTTTTAAGCTTCCAGGTTCTGCATTACTGCGCTTGTTACCCCGAGATACCCAGATAGTTCAAACCCATTCACTTTGTAATTTATTGCTTCAGTGCCCACTACTTTAAATCAGAACATCTAGCAACGTGGTGGTATGTATCAAGGACTGTCCATACACATAACCCTCTCCATAGCACAAATCGGACTTAGTTTACATATATATCGCTAGATGGCGCTAATTGAAATATTAGCTCGCGCACGCTACAATCTCCAATCGTCGTAGGCTATGATGATGCATTTGATTTATATTAAAAAAAATCTATGGAGAAGTGTAATGTTAATTGTGAATCCTACTAAACAAGGGCACATGCAGCACAAATCAAGAAGAAAGCAAGAAATGTGTATTTAAGTAGGAACATGAAATTACACACTTCAATATTGTCATAACTTCCAATACGTTACACAATGTCTGCTCTTAAAACCCGAAAATTTAGTACTATGCACGAAAGGGATAGGTATAGCATTATGTTACAGGTAGGTATGACTAGTTTTAATGTAGAGCTAGTTCATGGGCACTTAATAAGAGCTGTTTGGGATAACTCCTAACATTTTCCTAACACTGCTCATTTAGCCGTGTGTTGTAACCATCAAAATACCTTTCATAAAACTTGTTGTGTATTTGCGCCATACAACACTTAATTATTCAGAACAAAATAAAATATTTCAGTACACTTTTGCTCATACATCACTGCAATATTGCGTCACACGGAGTTAACGGACAACAGCATAGCAACACTTACTGGTCAGGAGTTCAAATATATATCCTGTGCATCATCACCACTATCTTTTATTTATTACACAACATACACCCTAAAGCAATCGAGGTGGAGTTTACCTAGTCTTTCTGAATTGTTCAACTAGAGTATGCCAAGATTATTGATGACACTGAAGTCACACAACACCTAGAATCCCTACAAATTCGTAGAACTATAGCTTCTCTAAGGGTTTTTTACCGGTTGTTTCATGGCGAATGTTCTGATCTGAAGAGCTTTTTAATCTTATTCCTTCCTCACCATTCCGATCCCAAACTACTCGTTCTGGCCTAGCATTGCATCCATATACTGTTCAAAACTTCTTACCTTGAACCAAAAAGTTTGGCAGTTCCTACCTCTGTAGTATAAGTAAATTGTGGAATGCTTTGCCGGAGTACGTATTTCCTTGCAGCTATGACCCTGGGTCTTTCAAGCGGGGCTTGAAAAAGCATCTGTCAGGTCATCAAAGGGGTGGCGATTAGTGCAGCTTACGGCTGCACTAATGGTCATTGCTTCTTGATTCCATCTTCGCTTTCCATCAGGCGGGAGAGAGTCACTTTGATGAACCACTATAAAAAAAAGATTGTAGCGTTTACTGCTTACATAAGTGACTCGTAACAATTATACAACATAGCATTTCCATGTATGTTTCGAAAAGCACAACGTTCTGATTGTTGTCATAGGATTATAGTCCTTGGACTGTTTCGTAGGCTTCTATAGGTCTAATAACTCGGTCACTATGTAAACCATACTAATAGTAATTACATTGCACTATTTATACTTCCGCAGTAGTAACGTGTCCGAGGGAGACATGGGAACACATATCACACACATGTGCTCATCGCACTAATGTTTTGAAACAACAAACTTACGACCTTTAATAGCAGAAATACTACCAGCCAAGCTAATAGGGCTGTCGATATGGTCTATCTAAGCTACACTACACTACACTACTGTTGGTGTAGTACGCTAGGATATACTCCTCTATGAGAGGAAGGTCATGCTCCATTACCATCCTCCGTGACGTCACAAACCGGCCCCAACGGAAGACCAGCGCTGGCTTAGAAATAGCAATGCTGAGTTGGGACCGATTTGTAACATTTGACATTGTTATTTTTCTTGATTACTTTTGTCTTTTACTTTGTTTTATACATATTTAGCAATGTTGCTGTTACAAATAAATATATTTTCATTTCATTTCATTTCATTTCATTATCAGAAAAGTTATGTTATACTAAAAATGGAAAACAGAAAAAGTTTCCAGTGTTTGTCACTAGATGGCGCTATCCTTTTAGAAGTAATGTTTAAAACTGATGTTGACTGACTAATGTTTTTGATGAGGCGTTTAAAATGTGACCGTTATAAAATTGTGATTTTAGAGTCTCAAGATAAATAAATATAAGTCTAAAAATGTTACTGTTTACGAAATGCTATGATAGCCTTAGTGAAAACTTTGATTACAAAACAACTATGTATTATATGAAATAGATCGGTCCGCTCCGCAAAATGTTGCCATGCCCTATTAGAGTCGTTATGAATCATACACAAATATATGTGTATGTTTCATAATGACATACATACACAAATATACTTAAGACCTGAATGTTGCCATAAAGATATTGAGTATTGACTATTGAGCATAAATGTTCTTAGAGTCAAATAAATTAGGTACCTAGTTACTTAGAAGTTCAAAATAAAAAAGAAAGCCTGGTGTACACATCCCAAGCTTGACCCCAACATCCATTCAGCGTCTCGACGTTCAGTAATTCAGTTCAAATATCTCCCACATCACGCTCTGCCCCGTTTGAATTAATACTGGCTTTGATAATAGCACACAGATTGGACGGACGAGTTTGGAATTTCAAGTGGACTCCCACCTTCAATTTTTATCTGTGATGTGTGGGGAATGGTAATGGGGTTGCTTTGATAACGACTTACCGTTGTAATTGCTGGAGTCAAATTGACTTGTCACATGTATTCATTGTCCCTAGGTCTTACTATCAGCTTTGCAAAAAGCATGCAAGTTCCGTGCAGTTCTTAAACCTGGCTTAAACTGGTTTGAATGAAATCACATCATGCCCTCATTTAGTTGAACTGTTTGCACGTTGTTTGCACATGTTTTCCTCAAAGATGAACGGATAATGTTGTCTCTGGCATGTTTTATAACATGAGGTAAGAGTGAAATAGCGCTATACAAAATCACAAACAATAACTAACGTTTTCTTTTCACTTGCGATAAATTCGTAAACTTTTGATCTTGATTTGAATTCGGCAAGTTAGATTAGTAATAAATGGAATGTAATAACACATTAATTTATAAAACATTAGGGAATTATACATATATGTATAATTATTAGGGAATTTACATATATGTATAATTATTAGGAAATTATACATATATGTATAATTATTAGGGAATTATACATATATGTATAATTCCCTAATGAACTAATGAATATTGAAGTATACTTCAACAGAGTAGAGTCATCGTTTAACCGCAATATGCTTTATGGCAGAAATAACTGAAAACACAGCAACAAAAGTATAGTGTTAATATAAATAATTAGCAGTCTTTGAACGAACTTTGTCTAAAATAGCTAATAAAGCCCTCATCAGGTAAATCACTAAACCTGCTTGAAAAAGCTGGTGAATTCTACCAATTTACTTCAACTAACATTGCAGACGCCGAGACGTTGTAAGCTGATAAACTGAGCGAATTTAGAGCGTCATGATAACAGCAGATCATACAAAAAAAGTGAACTGTTTTCTACCGACTTCCAAAAAGCGGAGGTATTCAATTTGACTGTTTTTTTGTTACCTCATATTACTTTCGATAGGGTGAACCGATTCTCAAAATTCTTTATTGTTTGAAAGCTGGTGCTTCCCGTGTGGTCCCATTAATTTCATTCGGTCCAGTAGTTTTTGAGTTACACTTCAATAACTGAATAGAATGGAAGTCGGTATAAAATTTTTCAAATTGTACTTGTTCAATAGTACGCCTGACAGGCTTGCTATAATGTTTTCATGGTACGACCAAACCGGAAGAAGTCCTGCTTTAGGAGCTTATTCATATTCATATTCGTTTATTGAGATAAAAACGGAAAAAAAAACAATTACAATTATCTCACAATATTCAAAAATTATGCTTAAACAATTCATGTCTTAACATTAAGAAATATTCATTATATAAATACAATATCATTTAAAATGTCATTATAAAAATGTCAAATAGGCAATACGCCTAGCATGTCAATACAAATATTACTTAACTTATAGTAAGCCCCTGGTATAATTGATATTTTTTTATTTTTCCTCTTTTGGAAAAGAACGGGATCGCTTAGCAGGTGTTAGTGCTATAACAATAATATAACAAAATTATGAAGAGTTGTGGCAACAATACGGAGGTAAACGTGTAGTACAAAAGTGATTTCAGTCGCTTAAACCATTTGTTTCAGTGCAACTTCAACCATTTAAAAATCTATTATCAGTCTGATCTCTGAAATCAGGATGCAAATTTTTGAAGATGTATTGCCTTTGTTATATCTATCCCTTATAATATAAATGCAAACGCATGTGCATTGGGATATATGAAAGAAGAGTTCTCTACCGATTTGCCAGATTTTATGACTTAAGGCGCGATCCAATCCTAATTTTAAAATAATTTACAATGCTTTACATAAGGTTGACAATTGCTTATCAGATTGGACGATGTAATGCGAAGATGCAATTGAATACTTGCTAATACTTTTTCTATTTATTTCGTACAACCAAATGATTAAATTTAAATGATTAAAAAGTCCATAGTTCACTAGTAAATTCCATTGGAAATTCGAATATCATACATTTATTGAAATACACTTGCCCATATTTGAATAAAAATGCTTTTCCCACGGAGCACGTAAGAAATATTGCAAAATTTAGGGAATGTTGCCGATTTTTTTTCTATCTAGCCAAGTTTGCTCAATCTTGTATTGGCTCCCATACTTCATAAGGACGTATATTCAATTGACACTACATTTTTTAACGAACTTCGGTAATTCGGTGTAAGCATCGAAACATTAAGTTTTCGTGAAGTCGAATCATGAAATTTGGTCGTAAACTACACTAATTTTGCCTTAAGTAGAAAATCTGCAATATTTAAGCCAATGCCACGGATTCGACTGTTTTTTTTAACCGTGACCATGTTCTCTGAAAAGTGCTTGAAACGTCGGGATAAAAAAACATCCATGTTAGACGCGATTTATTCAACTGAGCGCTTCCGTGCTTAGGAGGGCACGTTAAGCCGTCGGTCCCGGTTGTTTGTCGGTCCCGGACAACAGTCGTTAGGCAACGTCTAAGGTCTTCGGACGGCCTGGAAACTTCGACATGGGTTGGCCACTAGTCTAATCCGCCACTCGGGCTCGCGTGGCGGATTATGACCCAACTCTCCTCTCTGTGTGAGATAGGCTTGTATCCCAGCAGTTGGATCATAAAGGGATGATTATGACGCGACTTTATCCATTTAAGATTGTAAAGATTTATTAAGTTAATAAAATATGTAAAGTGTAATATTCTTAGATATTTTTATTCGGAGAAACCTTGCGTTCAGAGCCATGGAGTGCTAGTACACAGTATACCAGTATCACAATTAGTTTTAAGATAATAATTCAACCGACATCCAAAACAAGAAGGTTCTCAAGTCAAAGTGTATTTTACGTTTTTTATGTATGAACAAGTATAACTTTTTACAGAGGAGTTCGATTTGAATTTATTTTTTGTGTTTGGTAAAGTATACTTCCGAGGCGGTCCCATCTAAGTTTCATCAAATTCGGTCAAGTGTTTTTTGAGTTAGAATCCAATAACTGAAAAGTGTTTCGCTGTTTGATATCGTAATTGACGGTGAATGACAATGGATCCCGTATGTAGCAAGGGTAAAAATAGAGGATTAATAAAGGGTACAAATAGTAGATTATGCAACGAGGGAGTAAAGCAGTGTCTTACGTCACGGGCGACGGGGCACGGGGTAACCCTGAGTGTAACGGGGACTCTTGAGCTAATCTCCGATTAAAAAATTCCCGAAAATTTAATTCCCGAGCGTAGCGTAGCGAGTTATGTAGAGTGCTGAGTGAAGCGAGGGGTTAAAACCGCCCAAGACGAAGACAGATTCGGTCATTGCCTTAACTCCTTTTGTTGTTCGCCATTGATTGAAATCGGTATAAGCTAAACTTTTATATCTATTTTTTTATTTGTCCGGTAGTAGATTGTTAATAATCCCTAAAGCTTTGGATTTAATAAACTCCGGATCGAATTACTATCGCTCGATGAAATTTTCGTATTTATACTTGAAAATTATATCGTAGAAAATAAAATGTAGAACGAATAAAAGTTTTCCTCCAACTAACGTTCTAAATCCAAATTACTTTACACTCATGGGAGTTTCATACAACTTTGCAGCCCCGCGTATGTAATGCCTTGCTTTACGTAGAGATTGCGTGACATGTATTAGGACATTTTCGAGCAGATGGTATGAAAAATATATTACCAAAAATGGAACCGACTTCAACACATTTTTTTTAATAGTAGAAGCTGTTATGATATTATGCCAGAAGCAATAGAAAATATTTATCAAAACTAAACCATCAAACCTATTCACTTGTCATGTTCATTGGTTCGGAGGTGGCCAACTATACTTAAAGACGTACGAAAGCTGGTGGCACTAGTGCGGAAATATAAGATTTTACACCTCAACTATTTCCTTTAGAAACAGATTAAACAAAGTTGCTATACCTATCCTATATCTTAGTTTCGCTTCGCCGTAGAGAGTTCGCGTAGAAGAACTATAGTAGAATTTTATAGGTGAATTAGTTCGCTCTTCTAATCAAAATAAGCATGAATTAATTGGTAAGAGGTTTTACTCGGTGAGAGACGGGTTTTTTTATTCAGAACACTTACAGACTTGTTGTGGACACAAATTTCTTCAGGTCCCAAACAGGACAGAGCCTTTACTACGGTTACCTGATGACTAATATAACGGGTGTTTTTTTACGGGTATAGAACTTTAAGGTGGCAAAACTTTTTTGACTGGCGGCCATTTTTTCAGCTGTCAAGTGATTTACGTTTAGTTTGGTTCGGATTTCAACATGAATAAACTGACACCTGAACGACGCTTCCAAATTGTGCAAATTTATTTTGAAAATCATGGTTCTGTTCGAAATACGTATCGCGCACTACGCCCATTTTACGGTCTACATAATCGTCCATCAGAGCAATTAATTCGATTAACTATGGAACGTTTTCGCACCACGTTTACTCGAAATAATAATACGCATCGCACAGAGACGTTCTACAGTGCGTACAGAAGAAGCCATTGCTGCTGTAGAGCGTAGCGTAGAGGAAGACCCGAATCAGTCTATCCGCTATCGTGCACAGGAATTGGATATGGGTCCATCCACTTTATGGAAGATTTTGCGGAAAGATCTTGGTTTGCGTGCTTACAAAATCCAACTCGTGCAGGAATTAAAGCCACACGATTACGTAGCAAGGCGTAGATTCGGTGAATGGGCCCAAAACATGATTGCCGTTGATCCCGATTTTCATAAGCGAATTTTGTTCAGCGATGAAGCTCACTTTTGGTTAAATGGATACGTCAATAAACAAAACTGCCGCATTTGGAGTGATGATAATCCTCAAGTGTATGTTGAGACTCCGTTACATCCAGAAAAACTGACTGTTTGGTGTGCTTTATGGGCTGGTGGAATAATTAGCCCGTTGCTCTTTAAAAATAATGCTGGCGAGAACGTTACAGTCAATAGTGACCGCTATAGAGCCATGATTACAGACTTTTTCGTTCATCAATTAAACAACCAGGATGTGCAGGAGCTGTGGTTTAAACAAGCCAGCGCAACATGTCACACAGCTCGTGCCACAATTGAGTTATTGAAGGAAACGTTTGGTAACCGCATAATTTCACATTTCGGACCCGTGAATTTACCTCCAAGATCGTGCGATTAAACGTTGCTTGACTATTTTTTGTGGGGATATGTGAAGTCGCTAGTCTATGCCGACAAACCCTAAACGATTGACTGCCGCTATACGGCCACAAATGTTGGAACAAGTGATCGAAAATTGAACCTCCAGATTAAACTACGTCCGAGCCAGCCGTGGCAGTCATATGCCAGAAGTTATATTTAAATTGTAATGCCAGAAGATTATATTTCAAATTAAGTAAATTTCATATCAATTTTAAAAACACATCTTTGTTTTATTCCATTTCAAAGTTATATACCTCTAAAAAACACCCTCTACATACATAAATAAATACATATACACACCCAAGCACAGGTCAAACAGGCATGTCTGACAGACATGCACATAAATGTTTGAAATGTCCTGTGATCGAACCTGGGACCAGCGGCTCAGAAGGCAGGGGTGCTACCAACTGCGCGAACCGGCCAGCCAATTATAGTTAGTTTTAATAAATAATATTCCTCCAGGCGTGGATATATGACTTATTTGGAGGTCGCTTTCTTGTTCTAGATGCTGTCTTGGTTGGTAACAACTCAGTGACAATTTATGTGTTTTCGCATTTGTAATATTAGTATTTTTATTTGTTTATAATCGTTTATCAAAGTGACTTCCTCTCGTCTGATGGAAAGCGGAGATGGAATCAATAAGATATGCAGCCGTTAGCTGCGTTAATCGCCACCCCTATGATGACCTGAGAGATATTTTTTCACGCCCCGCTTGAAAGACCCAGGGTCATTGCTGCAAGGAAATACGTACACGGGCAGAGCTTTTCACTATTAACTTATACGACAGAGGTAGGAATTGCCAAACTGAACGAGTTCGGGATCATGATGGTGAGAAAGGAACTATAGTTCTACGCATTTCTAAGTGTTCTAGTCTCTAACAATACGGACAGCGCGACGTTGAAGTC
Organism: Selenia dentaria; assembly: GCA_917880725.1. Classification (NCBI taxonomy): domain Eukaryota; kingdom Metazoa; phylum Arthropoda; class Insecta; order Lepidoptera; family Geometridae; genus Selenia; species Selenia dentaria. The sequence continues at coordinate 23,532,712 of OU862898.1, forward strand.
TGTCGAGAGTATCTATAAGGTACTTAGCGGGTCCACCGACGTGGAAACAATATTCAATACAAGGGCGCTTCGGATTTTTATAAAAGAGGCACTCTGATCAGAAGAGAAGAAACGCCTCGCTCTGTTCAGGACTCCGAGTTTGTGGGAAGCAATATAGTTTGATTAGTGTTGTGATAATTAAACAATGACTACTTGGTTTGATGTTTTTTTTTTGTTTAAATGAGTCTGTTTTTATTAAATATTTTGTAATTGTAAAAAATAAGATAGCTATATTTCTGGAACAGGTAGCTTACTTCATGTTATTATTTTAATCCTTTCTATTCTGTTAATATATCAAAGATTTCGCAAGTATATTCTTAGTTTAGAGATGCAGAGCAGCGAGCAAAAATAAACTCATTTATGGTGTTACTCAATTGTTTACGTTGAAAATAAGAAATATTTTCACTTATTATTCATGGTAAGCTCACAGTTCTCTGAAAGGAACTAAGTTTGATTTGCTTAAAGTTCAACCAAGGAACTAAATAGGACATAACTATTTCTCCGTCGAGTCGCCGCGCTTAGATATTTTACACGAATGATCACAGATGGGGGGAGACAGTTTATGAACCCCTATATGTTAGAGATATTATGGTGTACGAAAACATATGGCAGTAAAATTGTATATTCCTTGTAGAATAATTATTTGGAAAACTACTAGAATTACACTGTCAAAAAGGATATTACAAAATATCGGATTACTTGAAGGATAAAACAGCTTGGGGCTGATCACTCCAGGATCTATCTACTCATATATTACGATGTCAAAGTGTAGCGTGTCTTGCCCTGCCGATACCATTATTATAGTCACTACTGTAAGGCAACACACTGGAGCTAAAAATAAACGAACATTTGTTATATATTAAGAAATTGGCGATAAAAAAAGTAAAAAGACAAGCCCGCTGAGTTTCTTGCCGGATCGTCTCAGTTGTGGTCACGTTCCGATCCGATGGTATATTTAAGAACTATTAAATGTAAAATGACAATTTGTAAGTGCCCCCGTAGGCCTAAACAGAATAAATGATTTGATTTAAATGGCAATTCCTGCTGGTAGAGGATGGTAAGGATAAAAAAAAGCTTGAGTCATCTAAAAGTAATATTATAAAGAGGAAAGATTTTTGTTTGAATTGAATAGGCTTCAAAACTACTGTATCGATGAAAAATTCATTCCACAATAAGAATCGTACCTTATCCCTGATGAACACGGGCTTTATATTTTGATTCATCATCATCATCATTCATCACCATGCGGATGAAACCGCGGAGTGCAGCTAGCATAAATGATGAAAGTTCCCTTTTGGCCTCATAACAAGAGTTGATCAGAGCTCTCGGTAGATGGAGCAATATGCCAAAGATGGCAGATTAATAGCAATTATCATTGCACTACCTCCTAGGAAAATATAATGATTTTTAGCCATTTTCATAGAAATACTACTAAACTTATTATTTATTCAGTTATTTTATTATTTACCCTACACAAGATAAATGAGCTCATTATTCCAATTTTCCAGTCATGCGATCAAAGATAGGTAATTCTATGGATCAAAGGCTTGTTTCCAAAAGGTCTTCATTACATTCAGAAAATGTTTTTGAAAACTGCAAAATTGTCTAGCGTTTGATCATCGGGCCTAAACACTATTTAATTTCTACGATTGTGAATCATGGAATTGTTAGAATTATTGCTGTTGCGTAGTTATTCATTTACCTTTGAAGATATAGCCACCGAATAGATAATAGTAGGTATGGCTTTAAAACTTAACAAAGGAGTACTCAAAGCTCAGACGTACTTTGTGACATTTTGTTAATTAAACTAGTTTGACCTCTATCCTTTACTTATCTTTGAAATGTTAAAATCTATCTATACATACTGTTTTTTTTTTTTAGAACGGACTAATGCTGTTTGCCTCTACCGGCATTTACAGCTTCACCGGACGGTTGGCGAGCGCAGAGGCACTCAGCCAGATGCGCAAGGAGAGGAGTAGGCGACTTGCTCAGTGGGCGCCACTAAGGTACGGACCTCGGCTTGGGCCGTCGCCAGGAGAGAGGGGAGTCGGAGAGAATCGCCACGTTACATAAGTGTACCGTTGAAAGTGGGCCCTATGAATTTTAACTCTACGACTATTTGGAGAGAATCTAACCAAGACATAATTTTTGCCTCAAGCTCGCCGGCGAGCTCGGTGTTTGACTGTGTTGACCTCTAAATCATAACCTTGTGTACCTCGCCCACAGTCATTACGTCGGCCGGAGCCTACACCGTGATCGGAATCACTACCTTGACTGGGGCTACAAACGGAAATACCTCGCTTCCCCCCATTTCCGCGATTTGGGTCCACACCGCGACCAGGATCGTCGCGTTGTGCACTCATGACTGTACTTTGGGTGGGGCTACAATAAGAAACTTGAGTACCTCGCCCACAGCCGTTAAGCTATACATACTGTAAGCTTAATTTATTACTATGACTATTTATGGCTTTATTGTTTGTTAACTTTGCTTGAGTTCCTACTTATTTCCACCAATAGCAAAGCGACAGGCCCACTCCACTAATATCAAATTCAAATTCAAATTCAAATTCAAATTCAAATTCAAAAATTATTTATTCAGTTTAGGCATCATAGACACTCTTATGAACGTCAAAATTTTTAAATGATTCTACCGCTGTCTTCGGAAAAGAACCACCGCCGAGAAGAAGCAGCAAGAAACTCGTGGGCCATTATTTTTTCAAGTCTTTGTACATTGAGGTTACATATGAGTAGTATTAAAATAACAAATTTATTCAATAGTTGGCTATTAGGCAGAAGTGGAAAGCTTCCAGGCATCTTTGTCTTCTAAGTAGTGACTCAATTTATAATAGGCTTTTTTCATTAGTATATTTTTGACACGTAACTTGATTTTCCCTTCAGTGAGCTCAGTAATGTCTTTCGGGATTTTATTATAGAAACGTACAAAATTTCCTAAGAAGGACTTATTTTTAGTTTTCGTGAGTCTAAATTTAGATACAGCTATTTTCCTTATTTCTAGTATTAATATTATGCATATCACTATTTATTCTAAACTTCTTTATATTTTTACGAACGTACATTATATTTTCTAGGATATACAAAGATGGAAGAGTTAATTTATTCATTTCTTTGAAAATTTGTCTTAAGGATTCGCGGGGACCCATTTCAACAGCCGATTAGAGTGAGGGGCTTGGTAGGAAGACAGACAGGCCAGTCTGTTCGTAGCGGTCGAACAATAAAGTAGTACTCGTAAATACTCAAAGGTGTCAGTGTAAATCTAAAAATAAACCTACATAAATAACTACAAAGTTCGTCTTACTTCTGGAACCCTATGACATTTCTTGTAAACATATAAAACAGTGTATTTAAGCGAAGGGTCTCGCTTTGAACAGTTTGGCTGAGTAGTAAGTTTCATTTATTAATATGAGTATTATTGGCATTATTGTTAACTTCATTTATTTATATAACGGTTGTTAATATAATTATTATTAATATAATAATTAATAATACAATTGTTATTAAGAGGATAACATAGCTAGTCCTTTCCATGCTAAAAGAAAAAACTCTTTTCTACCTCTTAACATTGTCCGATTTCAGTGATTTTTTTTCATGGAATCATGACATTGTTATAGTAATATAATAAGTATGCCCGTACGTATGATTTTTTTTTTTTTTTAATGTTCTAAAAAAGGAAATTCATAGTACTTTGAAATACTTAAAAAAAACAAAACGTACGGGCATAGTAAACAATGTCAAAATTCCATTAAATAAAATCACTGAAATCGGACAATGTTAAGAGGTAGAAAAGAGTTTTGTCTTTTAGCATGGAAAGTACTAGCTATGCAATCCTCTTAATGTGATTATTGTTAACTAAAACGTACTTAAATGGCGGAATAGTATTTATACAGTCATGAGTATAACCCTTTGCTTGAGTTCCTACTTGTTTCCACCAATAGCAAAGCGACAGGCCCACTCCACTAATTTCAATAGCCGATTAGAGTGAGGGGCTTGGTATCCTACCAGGTAGGAGAGAGAGGCCAGCCTTAACTCAAATCATTTAGATAAGTATTTATGTTTCAGACATTATTACACAAGTATTCAGAGACAAGTCAGTCACATAAATAAATGTGTAACTAAGACACTTTACTAGCTAAGTCACATTCTAGTAAAGAAGTGGACACATTAGTAACATTTTCTAAGGCGATCGATGAGAAACACACAAAAACAATGTCTCATGAATGTGTACATTTTGCCTTCACTCGTTTATTGTTAAAGGTAGTAGGTAAAAAGTTCCAAAGGTAAGTAGCAGGTGTTGCCCTTTCAACATTCCAAATTTAAACGCACTTTTACCAGTTTAAAAACAACGTTTTGGTCCCAAACAAACATTGTAGGGTTTTTTCTTTTTAATTGATAAAAGAAACCGTTTTAACTTGTAACAAGCAAGAAGGTATTCATATTATAAAAACATTCAAATTAAAACAATCTTTTTACTTTAAAAAACTGAATCGTAAAATTAGGTTACTGATTCCAAGAAGACCTAGATTTTCCTAATTTATTATTTTCACGGGGACGAGATAATTAGGTTTCATAATTTTAGCGAAAAAGGTATTAACAAGTTATTCAGCCTTTATAACATTAAAGATCGAGTTCGTTATAACTCAAACTTAATTAATAAGTTACCGTGACTTTCAGTGAAGTAATCAATTCTACTGAATCTGTACAGAGCAGAAAGTACAATGAAAATGTTTTTTCTAAAAAAACCTGTGTGTGTAATAGACAACGGTACAATAATTATTAAGATTACCCGATTGCGGTGAAGCCCTAATAGTATATCATGATACAAATGAGCTAAAGTGCCCCGGAGACAGTCATCCGCAATTTTTAAATTTTTACGTCTATGACAGTTTCAATTGAATGTGCGAATGATCGACCTTCATACGATGCGTCAATGGTTCGCCCACATTTACTTTATTTTTTCTTACTTTCATTTACTTCAGTTCTCGAAGTTGTTGACGAGTACATCTACCTGGGACAGACAGTCAAACTAGGCAGGTCCAACTTGGGGTGCTTGTCAGATTACCTCCTCGTGTGCCCGAGTACTGCTGGTCCTCTTGGATACGGTTTATCCCGGGGGAATAGCAGTATTTCGGGACGGTGCATCCTGGGCAACGGTTAATAACTTCTCTTCACGGGATCTTGTTGACCGTTGGCAAAACATCTGACACGGTGGGCTCCTCCGCGTTTCCCTATGATGTTAGCATAGGGAACAGCGGATGGTGCAGGCGGGCTCCGCCACGAAGAGGGGCAAGATGGTAATTGCCCAGCGGACCTTTGGGTCGCAGTACGGCAGGCCTGCAAGGCCAGCGGTGCGGCAGGGTTTGTCAACTCGGCTTCCCTGTCGGACAACATAGACGTGGGACTTGGTCGGCGTCTTGGCCTTATGCTAAGTAGCGGCGATCCGAGTCGGAGTAAATGGCTCGTCCGGCGCCCTGGATAGTCTGGGAAGCGGCGGTGCGAGCTGATACGAAGAGAGCGGTGTGGTTTGGGCTGGAACCAGCATTATGACATTTTGACGTAAGGCGAGTTTCAGCATAAACTTCACGGCAAGCCCGTAGGGGCAAAGGTGGAAACATCGCAGTGGGGGCATCAACAAGGAATCTTTCCTTGTGGAGGTCTCCAATACGTCATAGAACCCTAATACTAAGGACACGCTCGCCGAGGGTATGAATGGCCGGGGGGTAACCGGTCGCGAGAGCGAACCCTGGGGGACCGCACCCCCTTCACAAAAAAGGATAAAATAATGAATAAGGCAGATTCCGAAAAAACTACCCCAGGAGGGTACCGGCATGGGTCCGGAGAATCCCTCGGTGCCGCTGCTGCAGTGCCTACGGGCACTGCAGAAGCGGCATTCTGCCCCTCGTATTCTGGGGGGGGCAAGAACTGCTTTGACGATGATAGGGAGGAAGGACGAGGAAGTGAGTCGCGGGATGGAAGTGGAAGTAGGAGAAACAGAGAAAGGTCAAGAGCGTCCGACTCTGACATGGACGTGACAGTGGAAAGATCGGCAAGATCACCCGTGATTAGTTGCCGACCTGTTAACCCGGCGAAAAAACGGAAAAAGGGGTCTCCGTCTGAACTCTCCTCTAGCGAGAGCGAATGTTCGCAATCTGGAGCGTTCAAGTCACCCACTCCTATGGATGGCATGAATGTTCCAAACAGGCGAAGAGAGTTCCTCAAGACGGGTAAGAAAGAGGCTGAGCTTATGCTCGAAGAGCGGGCTCAAGATGTAGCGACGAGCAGGGCGGCTCTTAAACTACAAGTTGCTGGGGACGACGATGCCGACACGACGGAAGCGCTCAACCGCATCATTATGAATGATGTCGCGTTGGTGTGTGAAGTGGCGACGAAGTCGAAGAACCTGAAAGGCACACTTCAGCGTGCCCTAAAAGAATCGGCTTCATCCATAATGGCGGTGACAGAAGTCCTCCTTAAGAGGAATTCTGCAGACCTAAACGCCAAACTGCTAGCAGACAACGTTCGACTGCAAGGAGAATTGACATACATGAAAAAGGAAATGGCGGAGCTTCGAAGGGAAGTGGCAAAAGTCACCGGTGACAGTGCCCCTATATCCCAGCGACAACCATCACCTAAGAGGACGCGGGTTTCTAAGCCTGCACTCTCGCAAGGAGACGAACAGTTGGAGGAGCTGAAGCGTTCGCTGATGATGCAAGTTGGCAACATGCTGAACGCTCGGTTCGAGTCACTGGAAGGACGCCTTCTCCCGGAGGAGCGACTACGCCCTCCACTTGCGGCTGATAGGAGGAAAGCTGCTGCGGCAGCGACTACTCCCAAGCCCAACGCGGAGGCAGAAGCGAGACAGCCACAGGCGGGAAAATCTGCGGCCGCCCCGAGGTCAAAACAGACAAAATCGGGACACAAGGGTAAAGCTGCAAAAGCGGCCCCCCCGAAGGGAACTCCTTGCCATCTTCCACCTGCACCTGAGTCTATGGACGTCCCATGGACAACGGTGGTAAAGCGGGGGAAAAAGACGAAGACAAAGACGTCGGCGTCAACGGTGGCGACATCCCAGTCGCAAACCAGAGCGGCGACCGCGAAGCCCAGGAGCCAGCCAGCTCCGGTTAAGCTGCGCCCTCCTCGATCGGCGGCTATAGTCCTAAAACTACAGACAGGTGCCGAAGAGAAGGGCGCAACATACGCCAAGGTGCTTGCGGAAGCCCGCCAAAAGGTGGACCTGGCTAGCTGCGGAATCGCTAGCGTACGGTTCCGCAAGGCGGCTACAGGTGCTTGCATTCTGGAGGTTCCAGGAGCAGCCAGTGGGGAAAAGGCGGATGCATTGGCCCAAAAGCTTAAGGACACGCTAGGCGAGGACATCGTGACCGTGTCCAGGCCAGAGAAATGCGCAGAGCTGAGGGTCTCAGGGCTCGACGACTCTGTATCTGCCGATGAGGTAGTAGCTGCCGTTGCACAGCGCGGAGGGTGCTCAAGGGAGTCGGTGACACATGGGGAGTTGCGGAGAGATTCCCAGGGTACCTGTTCCCTCTTCGTGCGGTGTCCGGTGGCCGCTGCTAAGCGACTGGGAAATGGTGGACGGCTTTTGGTTGGGTGGATATCTGCGCAGGTTAAGGTGCTGGAACCCAGGCCAAGGCGGTGCTTCCGGTGCCTGCAAACTGGGCACGTTCGTGCTCAGTGCACCGCTGAGGTAGACCGTAGCGATGAGTGCTATCGCTGCGGTCAATCCGGACACAAAGCGGCCAAGTGTTGCGCGTCTGCGGCTAATTGTTCTCTCTGCAAAGCCGCGAGCAGACCTGCGCAACACAGGTTGGGTAGCAAATCCTGCCACCCACCCAAACCAAAACGGGGGCCAAAAGCAGCGGCTCAAGCTGCCAAGGCCCCAGAAGCATCCAGCTACCCCCTCGATACTGAGGGAGGTGAGGAGGTGATGGTTATTAATTGATTGATTATGGCTCATCGCTTTCTACAGGCAAATCTCAACCACTGTGCTGGCGCGCAAGATCTTCTCTTGCAAACCATGGCACAGTGGCTGATTGATGTGGCAGTGGTCGCTGAGCCGTACTTCGTCCCTCCCCAGAATAACTGGGTAGGTGACGTTGATGGCTTAGTGACCATCATCACCTCGCCGGCTGCTGGACCCCTTCCAGTGATAGCTCGGGGTCGGGGGTACGCCGCGGTCAAGTGGAAGGGAACGGTCCTCATCGGGGTGTACTTTTCACCCAACAGGAGTCTCGCTGAGTTTGAGCAGTTCCTGGACGCGGTAGGGGCCCTTATGGGGCAGACTCTACCGTGTCCGGTACTTGTTGCGGGGGACCTCAACGCCAAATCTTTGGCTTGGGGATCACCTGCGACGGATTCGCGAGGCGAGGCTCTTGAGGAGTGGGTGACGATGGCTGGCCTTTCAGTTCTTAACCAAGGGTCCACAAACACATGCGTGCGACATAGCGGGGGCTCTATCGTAGACGTCACGTTTGCATCCCCCGCTGTCGCATGCCGTGTTCAGGGTTGGAGGGTTCTGGAGGACGTGGAGACGTTGTCCGATCATCTATATGTTCGTTTTGACGTTTCTGCGTCTTCACACAGCCCTGAAACTCGTCGTCGATCAACAAGGAACACCCCGAATCCCCCAAGATGGGTTCTTAGGAGCTTGGACAAAGAGACGCTGGTGGAGGCTTCTATTGTCCATGCCTGGCAGTCCCTCCCGGATGAACCGGTAGAGGTAGAGGTTGAGGCGGAGCGATTCCGGGAAGCCCTCACGCAAATTTGCGACGCTGGCATGTCCCGAGCGAAATCTCGACCTCCAAAGCGACAGGTATACTGGTGGTCTGACGCGATCGCCGATCTCCGGTCTGACTGTATTAAAGCTAGGCGCCAGTATACCAGGCATCGTCGACGGCGACGCCGGGACGAGGATACTGAGAAGCAGCTGTACGAGGCCTACCGCGGGAAGGTAATCGCCCTGCAGCTGGCTATCAGCAATGCCAAGTCACAGGCGAGGGCTGAGCTCCTCGAGACTCTCAGTCACGACCCGTGGGGGCGCCCGTATAAGACGGTCAGGGGGAAGATGCGTGCTTGGGCGCCCCCACTTACTGAGACTCTCGAACCCTCGTTGCTGGAAGAAGTGGTAGCAGCCTTGTTTCCGAACAGAGCGTTGTACCAGCCCCCAGCGATGGCCCTTTTGCCGGAGGGAGGTGGTGAGCAGAGGGAACAGGATGGCCAAATACCCCCCGTGTCGCAGGGAGAGCTAGGCGCGGCCATGCTGAGGGTGAGGGCCAACAAAGCCCCTGGCCCAGATGGCATTCCTGGGCGCGCCTTGGTCATCGCTCTCGGAACCCTTGAGGACCGGTTTCGACGCCTACTCGACGCCTGCTTGGAGACGGGACGATTTCCGTCTCAGTGGAAGACGGGCAGGCTCGTCCTCCTGAGGAAGGACGGCCGCCCCGCGGAGTCTGCCTCCGCTTACCGCCCAATCGTGATGCTCGACGAGGCTGGCAAGCTCTTTGAGCGGGTCATCGCCCGTCGGCTTACGAAGCACCTTGGAGAGGTTGGACCCAACTTGTCCGACCAACAGTTTGGTTTCCGGGGGGGTCGCTCGACTATCGACGCAGTCGAACGTGTCAGGACCCTCTCGAACGAGGCGACAGCCCAAGGCGGGGTGATGCTGGCGGTGTCACTCGATATCGCTAACGCATTTAACTCCATGCCGTGGTTGTGTGTCGGGGAGGCGCTGAAGTACCATAAAGTGCCTCCTTACCTCTGTCAGATCGTTGGAGCTTACCTCTCCGAGAGATACATCTCGTACACTGGGCGCGGAGCTAGAGAGCAGAGGCGGGTAATGTCGTGTGGTGTCCCACAGGGATCGGTCCTCGGGCCGCTCTTGTGGAACATCGGGTACGACTGGGTGTTGCGGGGCAATCTCAATCCGGGCGCCCACGTGATCTGCTACGCAGATGACACGTTGGTGACTGCCCGGGGCGAGACTTTTGAGGTGGCTGCCCGTCTAGCCACGGAAATGGTGGCACTGGTTGTCGGTAGGATAGAGTTATTGGGACTCCGGGTCGCGCTCGATAAGTCGGAGGCTGTGTGTTTTCACGGCCCTCGCAGGGCACCACCCAGGGGTTCCTTCATCTCCATCGGTGAGACCCGGATCAAGGTCGAGTCTTCGATAAAATATCTTGGGCTCTTCCTTGATAGCAGGTGGAATTTCCGCGAGCACTTCACTCGCATGTCACCCCGGTTGATTGGGGCAGCCGCTGCCTTAAAGCGACTGATGCCTAACATTGGGGGACCGAGAGGAAGCAGTCGCCGCCTGTATTTGGAGGTGGTGCGATCCATGGCCCTGTATGGAGCCCCCATCTGGGTGGATGCCCTAACGGAGTCAAACATCGCTCTGCTGAGGAGATCTCAGAGAGTGATGGCCATCGGGGTCGTACGTGGGTACCGCACCACCTCCTACGAGGCGGCGTGCGTATTGGCGGGGTCTCCCCCCTGGGATTTGGAGGCCGAGTTCTACGCAAATATGTACGTATGGCGCTCGCAGCACCGAATCCGAGGGGAGATTCTCCCGCCAAGAGAAGTGCAAGCATGGCAAAACCGCGCTCGACAGTCCCTTATTGGGTGGTGGAGGGAGCGGCTGGACCAACCTAGGGCTGGCCACTGGACTGTTGAGGCTGTCCGACCCGTCCTTCAGGACTGGTTGGACAGGGAACACGGGTCACTTACCTTCCGGTTGGTGCAAGTCCTTACGGGCCACGGGTGCTTTGGGAAGTACCTGTGTCGCATCGCCGGAAGAGAACCGACAACAGAGTGTCACCATTGTAGCTGTGACGAAGATACAGCGCAGCATACGCTCGAGGAGTGCCCAGCTTGGGAGAGCGAGCGCCATGAACTCGTCGCAGTAGTGGGGGACGACATCTCGCTTCCGTCATTGGTCAAGGCCATGGTGGAGAGCGAAAAGTCGTGGGACGCGGGGCTAGAATTCTGCGAACGGGTCGTGTCGCAGAAGGAGGCTGCCGAAAGGGAGAGGGAGATCACCTCTACTCTTCCGATCCGCACCCGGAGACCCGGGCGTAGGAGGAGGGCATATCAAGCCCTCCTCCATCCCCCATAACAGAGGTCTCGGTGATGGACACGGGGGTGTCCATCGCCATTTAAAGACCTCGAGGTGGCGCGCGCGGTGTTTCCGCGTGCCCCTCATTGATGCTGGGGTGGAGTGACTCCTGCTCCATCCCACCGGGATGGGGTTCTCATGAGAGGACCAACGTTGCCGGGACCGTGGACGATTGCAAAAGCTTGCCCGTAGTCCCGACATTAAGGCGCCCGGAGAAACACCGTGTGGTGGTTTAGTCGGTATGGTCTGCTTGCTGCTATGGGTGCAGTTGGCGATACAAGACGAGTCCGACATACCCCGTTGAATCTCCCCGGATTTGGCGGGGATGTGTAAGTGCATTCCCCACACGATAATAAAAAAAAATAAAAAAAAAAAAAAAAAAAAAAAAGGCAGGTCCAACTTCGAGAAAGAGGTCAATCGTCGAATCCAACTCGGCTGGGGAGCGTTCCGGAAACTTCGCGAAGTCGTCAAAAATACCTCAGTGCTTCAAGACAAGAGTCTTCCACCAATGTGTGTTACCAGTGATGACTTATGGCACTGAAACGTGGTCTCTTACTATGGGCCTCATAGATAAGCTCAAAGTCGCACAATGAGCTATGGAGAGGGCTATGCTCGGGGTTTCTCTACGAGATCGAATCAGAAATGAGGAGAACCGTAGAAGAACGAAAGTCACCGACATAGCCCAGAAGATTAGCCAGTTGAATCAAAATTCATTTATTGCTCGAATACAGTTTGGTATATAGGTCTTATATTTAAACAACGCGTAGCTCCGTATTCTTGCCATAATGGCGTGCAAATTACAATAATTAATAATAATAACAATTAATTTTATGAAGTGGCAGTGGGCAGGGCACATAGCACGCAGAACAGATGGCCGATGGAGCCGAAAGGTTCTGGAGTGGAGACCACGGACCGGCAAGCGCAGCGTAGGTCGTCCACCGACACGGTGGACAGAGGACCTGATGAAGGTCGCAGGATGACGTTGGATGCAGGCCGCTTCCAACCGGTCCTTTTGGAAAATCATGGGGGAGGCATATGTTCAGCAGTGGACGTCCTACGGCTGAGATGATGATAATGATTTACTTTCTGGCCTACGAAATGTAGACGAACGATGATGTCGAATTCACATCCGCAATGATTCTAGACGAGCGAGCGAATGACCAAAATCTGTCAATTCCACAACGAGACGTTCAATTGATTACGTCATTCGCGATTGTCAATGGGCTTCAATCAAAACTTTATCATTCACCTTCAATCACGTAGTCTCAAATGACAATAGCTTCAATTGCCTATATAGACGATTTGGTAAATCAATGACGTAAAAATTGACAATTGCGAATGAACGTCTCCGGGGCAGTTAAGCTGCATCACACGAGGCTGTGGGTTACGTAAATCAGCCGAGTGTCTAGTGAGCAAGTTGCTCACGAGTTTTGTACGCACTTTTCAAACACACTTGCGAGAAAAAAACAAAAATGTGTTGCATAAATCGTTTAATTATGAAATCAATTGGTGAATGTATAATTTTCAAAACGATATTGGATTGTTTTTGATAGCAATTTCGCAGTTTGTGTTACATGGTACTTGCCAAGAATTCTCTTTAGTGCCTTCATTTACTTCTTGTGTCGGCGACAAAAGAAAATCATACAAATTAAGGCCAACGCAGACCGGGACGGGATGGCAAAGGATTTTGCCGTCAGTCAGCGCACACTAGCCGCTTCGATACCGCGGCATTCCAGCTCCTTGCCACGGCATGCCGCGGCACGACAAAGTTTGCCTTCAGTTTTAAAATAGTAGATGGGGTTTTGGTGTTAATATCGATTATTGCAGACGGAGAAGGTGCACAGGTTATAATATCCATAATATCGCTATGTCGCTTTGAAGTTAGTATCATCCCGAATCAGCCAACATTGGAGCCGACGTTCTTTTGAAACTGTGTCCACTGTCCACTGTCCAGTGTAAAAATCAGCCTCGATATGTGCTCCATTATGTTTAAATGTGTATGATCTTGTACACTAATTTGTGTGTGTATACCTACCATGTGCTGACAAATAAATGCATCTTGAATAAAACCTGCTTGTTGCTACTAAAAAATGAGTTACAAGGTTAAATTGAAAATGCTCTGTTTACTCGCATATAATAATAATAATAATAAATCTTTATTGCCACAAAAGAAAATTACAATATTGACAATGCATAATCGTTATTAACACAAACATTTAATAAGCCAAATATTGTGTGATGAACCTCAGATGCCTAAGCTAGACTTGAGAAAGCCTGTAATATAGGCATCTGCGTTTCCCCTAGTTACATATCATATTACGTGTACCAGTTAAAGATTGCATTGAATCAAACTAAATAACAATTATATATTTGAATGACACATGATATTTTTATGAAAATTAAAAATGGAGAAATGAAACTAATTACATATAGAACAATGGGCAAAAAAAAAAAAAAAATATTTAATTATAAGAATTGAAGCCTACCTTCTATTTATGGTGTGTGAAAATGTTTGCTTGTGTATGAGTGAGCGCGTGCGCGTGTGTGTAAGTGTGTATGTGAGGGTGGATGTGTGTGTGTGGTTAATGCGTGTGTATGTGGGATGAGGAGTGCAGTTATGTGAGTGCTCTTATTGGAGTTATTATATATCTTATTGGATTAAGTAATTTCATTTTAATAGTGATTCCGTTTTATCATAACTATAAGTGATTAATATATCTGTAACAGATTTTTTAAGTTTATAAAAATTCAATTTTTGCAAATTAATGTGTTTCGCCAATTGATTGTAAATATGACCACCCAGAAAACCAGAGAATCTCTTGGCGAAAACTGTGTTACATTTCGGAGATATAATTTTCAATTAGGTACTAACTTAAATTTGTAGGGATAATTCTATTATGCACGTGTGTTATATAGTTCGGTTTATGACCTTGAGAGGATTGCATAGCTAGTAGGTACTTGTCCATATTAAAAGAAATAACTCTTTACTACCTCTTAATATTTTTTTCAATACTTCCAAGTACCATAAATTTCCTTATAGAACTTTAAAAAAACGGTAAAAATCAAACGTACGGGCGTAGTAAACAATGTGTCGATTACATGAAAAAAAAATCACTGATATCGGCAATGTTAAGAGGTAGCAAAGATAATTTATTGATTCAGGCGTTACTTTGCGGAAATGCATTATCAAAAAAACGATATAAAAAAATGCTAATAGGAAGAATACTAAATAGAAAACACAAGAAACCCCAAATAAACCAACACCGATTCAACACGTGTTTCGCCTACACGACAGTCTAGCGCTCTGTCGGTCTAGCGCTCGACGAGTCAACATCTCCTGAGGATGCCTCGTGTAGAGGCGAAACACGTGTCGAATCGGTTTTGGTTTATTGGGGTTTCTTGTGTTTTTTATTTCGTATTCTTCCTATTAGCATTTTATGTGGGAGGGAGGGTGGTGCACGCCCCCAAATAGCCCAAAATCATTGTTTTCTTTTCAGCGGAAGTGTCACTAAATATTTTTTAATATCGTTTTTTTTTTAGGTAGTAAAGAGTTATTTCTTTTAGTATGGACAAGTACTAGCTATGCAATCCTCTTAAGAACGATGTGATAAGGCTCACTTAACGTAGTACTTAGGTAGTGAGTTGGTTCCTAACCTGGGTTACCCCTTCGGGGGTAAAACAGCTATTGCGCAAGGGTAATCATGCTGCAATTTTCAGATGAGTTTAGAAAAGTTTGTGAAACAAAACTGCACCCAAGTATGCAATGTTCGAATGACACGAGCAAGGCCTAAGCTCAACCCAACTCAAGATAATAATATTACAAGACCTAATCACAATTTCTATGTAAGTGTCCCTGCGTACACTTACGTAGAGATTGTTTGATTACTAAAAGCTATTTATACATGAGTTGTTTTCTTTGAGGGTCGAATCATTTTTCCTGGTAGGTCATAGGGGTAGCCAGACCAAAAAGGTTAGGAACCACTGAGCTAGTGTGTTAAAAAATAAATAGTATGTGTTGAATTATTATGTACGAGTATGTCTGTCTCTATGTCCGCTCAACTAATCAACGGTTTAACTAATTTCAATAAATGATAGGTCATTAGACGACATCCGCGTTCATGGCGCGAGTTCACTAGGTACATCAACACTTTTTTAACCAGAAAATGTAACCGACTTCAACACTAAAAAGTGTGAAATAACTTATTGAAGTCGGTACCATGATAGTTCAAAATTACCTATTACCACAATATTCTGCGCATGGTACCGACTTCAGCAAGTTATTTCACACTTTTTATTGTTGAAGTCGGTTACATTTTCTCTTTAAAAAATGTTCTCCCTTTAAGTGACTCTTGCATTTACGGGATCGATTGTCATTCACCGTAAATAAGGATATCATCAAGGCGAAACACTTTTGAGTTATCGGAGTGTAACTCAAAAATAGCTTGAATTTGATGAAAATAAATGGGACAGCTCGGAGTAGTTATATTCTAACAAAAAAAAAGAATTTCGAGATTCGGTACACAAATAGGGGAGATCCTGGTGAACATACGTAGAAAAATTGGTTTTCGGACGATATTTTTACGTGTTAACGTCATAAGACAAGCCGAACGCTTAGGCCGATCGTGCCTCTCTATCGCTTGTTCCGCGCTCTCGCTTGCACGCACGGCTCAGGCGGAACGTGATAAGGAAGGTGAAAATGAGTCATACTTTTTCGTGCAGGATTTATAAGACGTTATCACTTCAAAAATAGATACAGTCAAACACAGAACCTCCTTTTCTTGAAGTACATTATATCTAACTAAAGGCCTATTCAAACCTGGGCGTTATTCGCTACCGCGAGCGGTAGAGAAATCCGAAAGGGTATGCGTTAAATTCACTGTTCACACCAGCGCAGTAGAGATATTCGTTGGCAACGGCTAGCGGGGCGGCGGAACTAGTTTCGCCAAACAAGAGAAAATACCGCCTCACTAGGCGGTATAAGTTTCGCTGCAGTTACGGAACTTCATACTATTTACCCATCGAGTTCCGCGTGGTATTTTTGCTACCCACAGCGGTAGCGAATAACGCTCAGGTCTGAATAGGCCTTAAGTATCTTAGTCGGGTTATTAAACTTTTAGTTTATTTTCTTCAAAACTAAACCAAAACCTCTTAAACACACTAACTACTAACTGCAATATACAACAACAGTGCCAACTGCCAACAACTAAAAATGAACTTTATCTATTGGAAATATGGTTGGTTCTTGTAGGCGTTGTCAGAGATAGTGTTGCAGCAATATATCGATTATATCGACAGCTATTCCGGCACTTACTAGGGATTACCTTAATTCAGAGTGCAAGTGTCGTCGGCGTGTGACGTGTACTCGATATGTGTGTTACACCGAAGTGAGCATTACCTAATAATGTTTACAAACCATGGTAGCGATTCAATTGTTCAAAAAACTAAACTAAACTACAGAACTAAAAACGCATTATGGTGGTCCTTATTCTGTTAACACTAAAATCCAAAATCATTTAACACTTAAATAATAAATAATAAATAAATATTCCACAACTATCACACAACGCCATCTAGTCCCAATCTAAGCAGAGCTTGTGTTATGGGTACTAGACAACTGATAAACATACTTATATATTTCTAAATACATAAATATTATAGATAAATTACACCCAGACACAGAACAAATGATCGTGCTCATTACACAAACATTTGTCCTGGGTGGGAATCGAACCCACGACCTCCGGCATAGCAGTCAGGGTCACTAACCACTAGACCAACAGGCCTGTCTTAGAATGACCCTACTATAAATAGGATTATTCTATTCAATTTTGGGTTATTTTAGGTTAGTTTAGCGAGCATCGAGTTACGTGACTACAAAACTGTCTAAAATATGCCCACAATTGAAGAGAAATGTCGAATGTTAGTGCTGTCATTCGAAAGTGTTATACTAATTTGGATTTCAGCCTAAACAAAACAAGTACTGAAATAATTTAATATATCTTCGCACTAGAATTTCCTATGTCGCGAGATGCATGGACGCACAGATTTACACATAACAAATATCTAACACCAGAAAAAATCATTACTCCCATCAATCATCTTTACAAGCTCCCAAAATGTTATAGGGACCGAACTTGGGACCTCGTGTTTCGAAAACAGGAATAAGAATCAATACTAACTTAGTCAACGAGACCGTCGAAATAGCATTGCAAGTAATCAACGTTATTTTATGCAAGTATCCCCAGCGCTCTTAAGTACGTTATTATTTATTAACTTACTTATTAATAATTATTTATGTGTGATAATAGTGGCAGCATACAACAAATAACATATTGATCTAGATAATGCGCGTGACTTTGCCGGCGCGGCGGCGCAAAATAAGTTTTTTTTTACGTAATCCCTCCAGGACAAACCATTAGTCTCATGCAGTGTACATATATACTTTGTGAGACCAAAATGACGAAATTATATTGAAGAATTGAATGAATATAGTTTCTAATTTTGAGATCAAAATCATGCTAGTTACAATTATAGAAACAAATGAAACATGAAATGACCATTACAATAATAGAAGGATATATTTTACAAAAAGAAAGAACCAGTTTAAACCAGTTTAGACCAACTACGTTTCACAGCGTACAAATTAATTTCATTTTAGGTCTAAACGTAACACAAATCTAACTAAGTATTATATTTTTTTTGTTTACTCACTTGCTAACGCTACCTGCAGCTACGCACACAAACGGGCGTGTCTCTATACATCACAATGCCAAGTATTGATTTTTTAAGAGATTAAAAATTGTAACTCCATTGGTACACGTCGGTGTGAACTGTAGCTCCTCTAAGCCCCATATTGACGTGAGCAGCTTCGGCTGCTTCATTGTGCATGTAGACACCATCAATCGACGTCGTTACGTCAAGCTGACTGTATGTGAACATAATATGCTATTGATTCACCAGCTTAACGCTTTGTGGGTGGGTTTGTACCAGGGATTATAAACCTTCTGTTATATGTTTCAAATCTTCGAAAAGCAGGGTGGCATTTGAGTTAAACGTATCATTGCGCATGTAGATATCATCGATTGATTTCTTTACGTAAAGTCCACTGTATGTGAATATAATATATTATTGGTTCACCAGTTTAACGCTTAGCGCGTTTATACTAGGGATTATGAAACTCCTGTTGTTTGTTTCAAATCTTCGAAAAAGCGTAAATCGAAAAGCAGGGTCATGTTAGTTATAATTGTATCATCACCATGTAGACTGTCTTTACGTCAAACCCACTGCACTGGGAAAAAAATGGGCAGATTTATCGGCAAAGTAGAGCCGTGTAAACCCGGTACTGCAGTTGCAACCGCGTTAACGCGGTATGGGTTGGTGGGTTTAGCTGTAACGGTTACAGTACACACACGTTTCAAATACATAGTACGTGGCTATCGCTGCCAAGTTTGTTTAAGCATACAGCTCGTTGGATCATGTGTAAAACACTTGCTCTACCGTGTTTGTTTTGCAGACTAACCAATGCGCTGTGTGAACACCGCTCCGACAACCGTCTTAAAGCGTAGCCGTGTATTTTTGCACGGCTACGATTTTCAAACAGCTCGGAAAATATTTGAAACGATAAAGGTAAAGGTGTCTATACTAGCTAACGCAACCGTGTAAGTGAGTGACGTAGGCGTGTTATAAATCGAGCCGTGTACCTAGCGCTTCACACGACTGCCAAACACTGGTGCTGCCGTTTACATGGCTATAGGAATCGTTGCCGTGCTTAAAAGCAGTGTATTTTTTCCAGTGTGTATGTGAACATAATTTTACATTGGTTCACTTCACTTAGCTTAAAGTTTTGCCGGTTTGTTTCCGATATTATGAACCTTTTGTTGTTTGTTTCTAATATTCGAAAAAGTGAAAATCAAAAAGCGGGGTGGTATTAGAATTAGTTTAATAATAGAGGTAAGTTTTGTTTGTATTTTAATAAATGACGGTTTGGGCGAAGGTAAGTGCGTCGCCTGTACCTAATAGATACAGTCTTACTTGCACTTTAAAGTTCTGCATGCCACTGTACTGACATCTCGTGATTTCTCACTCTAGTTTTCTTTGTACTTTACCATTTAAATACATGTCCGAACTGCTGGTAAGGATGGATAGTTTATATTAAAAATATCATTACACCAAATAAAAGTAGATAAAGGCTTATGATCTTAGGATAATCCATATGTCAAATATAGATCTTGATGGTATAGCTTTGGAAAAAGAAATATGATTTTTTCTTAATCGAACGCATCTCTAAAAAATAAGGATGGTTATAAAAATATTTTGCCTGTTGTATTTGTATGGCATTTGTTTTTCGTGTCTTTATATTGCCAGAAGCTTTCTGAACACGGTCAACAATATTAGTGACTTCTATTTGGCAGATTTTATATTTCGCTTACTTGGTATTTAACGATCAGACATTTATAGCACTTTACCTATGTATATCGTATGAATATTAGTTTTCACGTTATACCTTACGTTATTCTAAATATAAATTATAACAAAAATATTGACTGTTGTTTTTGTAAACATAATGTGAAAGAAATGCTTATTTATTTTAAAACCTTCGTTGAAAGCTTTCCGCTGCTGTAAACCTATACAAAATGGCTTCATTACCGCATTTTTCCTTCCATTTCCTTTTGACTTTCAAACAGGTCACTAAGTAAGTTACGTAAAAACCTTATTTATTCAAGTCATCACACAAAAGGCTGAAAAAATCTTTAACAATCCGTTTTGTAGAAGTACTTATTGTTTTCGTATAGCTTCTCGTTCGAGAATGAAGTGAGTTGTGACAAAACAAATAAAAGACCCACACAAATATCGCACCATTGGATGGCTTCGCTCGTTGGATCTATGAGTTGCGAACAAGATACATAAGTAAAATTAAACCATTTTAGGGAAAAATCCATTAATAGAGATATTTAGAAATGTTTAGAGAATGCATACAACATAAAAAGAATTACTACCGAAATTACAGTAGTGTAGTCCCACTGGCTTAGGCTCTACATTGATGAGTCAGTCCCTACAAGTTATTATATATGTACAGATGACTTTGCAGCCTCTGCTGTCCTAATCTATCTGTGTGATCCAGCTGTACACAGATTCAGAAATGCACTTGGGTGTATACCATTATTTCCATTAGATATTTCTATTGATAGAAATACTGGGACTGATTTGCCTACTTTTTAATTGCTAACAAACTAACTACTCTAAAACTCTTCTTCTGGCGTTTTGGTCAAAAGAAACCCAACACTCCTCCTTGCTTTACTCGTCGTCGTACCTTTATATGACGTTAGTCTAGTTCTATTTTGTATTTTCATGGAAATAGTGGGATACTCAAATATATTCAAAATTATTGTTGTGAGTAATTGCTAAGATCTTTAAACTAACTTTACGTGATTATAATCAGATCGTAAAAATAAGTGACCAGCAGTACCTTAATACTATTGACGCCTCCGTAAGCTCAGTTGGTAGAAATAGAAAACGGCGTCTGTAGTAGAAATCCTGCATTCGAGCGTGGGATCCCAGGGGTGGAAATCTACATGTTAGAACGAGTTGCGACCGTAACGAAAATCGCCACAGTCTGAGAACTTACGTAAGTTCTGCCCGTTACGAGGATGGCTATCCTCAGCAGCGAAGCTAAATTTCCAGACTGTGGCGGCTCACCGACCGGTGTCGGTTGTAAAGTAGGGTACCTATATTATAAGTTTTTGCATGCTATTTCATTAGCAAAGTGTGTAAGGTCTTACTGTAAATGATTAAATCCACCTAAATTGTACTCACATTTTATGCAAATAAATATTATTCTATTCTATTCTAAAAAAAAGCGATCACTATCTATGTAGAAACTTCCGCCCCAGGCTTAACCACCGGCCAGTGAAAATAATTATGTGATATTGAAAAGTGTTTCTTCTCGGATCTTGGGCATTTGTAATTTAAGGGTGAGAATGCTACTTTATAAGTTCAGAAAAAAGTTAAAGGTTTTGGGTATAGCTAACTCCTTAAAATTGCTTATTCTAGAAATCCCCTTAACAAATCCCTGCGAAGGGGATTTCTGGACTTTTTGACCAAAAATACCCTGCGCGTTGTCTTTGGGGATTGAAAGGGGATAATTGGACATAAGTCTATTAATCCCCTTTACCATTCAATTGCACAAAAACATCAGCCCTTAACCATTTATTTGCAAAAGACGTATAAAAAACCTTGGAACAACAATAGATACGCTTTCAAATTACAAATAACCTCATTGTTATCAGCCTATTTGATTTTGAGCAATCCTACTGAGATAAAAATAGGGACAGACACATACTTTAATTGTACAAGACCTTTTTTATTTTAGTAACCTGTAACCTTTGTTTTATTAGAATATCGGGACTTTTTCGCTGACAGATTACAATCAAAGGCAAAGTCAAAGTCAAAATTATTTATTCAATTTAGGCATCAAAGACGCACTTATGAACGTCAATTATTCATTATTATGTACTTTAAAGACTACCGCTGCGTTCCAAAATATATAGAGCCTACCGAGAAAAAGCGGCAAGAAATTCGGGGCCATTCTTTTTATATAGATACTTTTACAATGTTTCTACGTAGGTACTACAAATATTAAATTTTATGGGTGGCAGAGTGACAGCTTGCCAGAAGTGGAGTATTCCAAGCATCTTTGTCTTCTGTTTAATGTCAGACTGTATTGCCAATTTCTTAAATGATATAACAAATGTTCGCTTACTTTTGGCTCCAGTGTGTTGCCTTACAAAAGAGAACATAATAATGGTATCAGTAGGGCAAGACACGCTACACTTTGTCATCTTAGTACACGAGTAGATAGATCCTGGAGTGATCAGTCCCAAGCTGTTTTATCCTCCAAGTAATCCGAAATTTTGTAATAACCTTTTTGACAGAGTTTAGTTTTAATAGTAATTTTAAACTTATTAATAGGCAAATCTCGAATAACATTGGGAACTTTATTATAGAATCGTATACATTGTCCCATAAAAGAATGACTTATTCTGTGGAGACGCAAAATCAAATCATAGTGTTTACCAACCTCGATATTTCGATCGAGTTGCATCGACCGTGGTCACAAGTAGACTTGCTACTCTTTCTACCTACTTTACTCCTTTACTTGTCTTTGCACTTCTACTCTACTCGTGAACATGGTCAACTTGATCAAAGTGTCGAGCTTAGGCAAAATTATGCTTGGATAATTATCTGTGCGCAAAGAGTCTTGATATCCTCTTAAAACAGGAATTTTATTTACCGACTTCCAAATAGGAGGAGGTACTCAATTCAATTGTATTTTTTTATGTTTGTTACCTCACAACTTTCGACTGGGTGTACCGATTTTGTAAATTCTTTTTTTCCCTTGTGGTCCCATGCAAATAGTTTTTGAGTTACACTACAATAACTGATTTAAACCAAAGTAATAGAATGGAAGTCGATATATTTTTTTTCAAATTGCACTTGTATGCGAAAGTTATTATACTAAGCCTACTAATTATACATTTTAATTGAATTCTAGATACGTATTTTGTAATTGTAGCAACAAAAGCTTTTATGTTATGATTTCGTGTGATAATTTTCGACAACTCACAGTAGGGCCTATCCCCGCGTTCATCCCGTGATAAAGCGAGCCACATAAAACTCCACCATAACGACTGCTCTGTCAGAGGCAACGCGCGCAATTTATCCTTTTTCCTTTGTACAGTCCAGTGTAGAAATACTGAATTGATGACGACTACGGATTAAGGTATATACACAAACAGGTAAGATAAGATAAGAGAATCATTTATTTTGAGAGAACATGAGTTTTATACACACACATGGTTTTTATAAAGATGTAGTTTGTCTTAACATTAAAGATTGTCATGTTTTGCCCACATAGGCGTACAAATTTGTTGAGACATGACAAAAAAATCTAAAAAATACAGATCAAATAATAGTTTAATAATAAATATTAATACATTAGAATGGGGGAGGCATATGTTCAGCAGTGGACGTCCCACGGCTGAGATGATGAAATGATGATGACATTAGAATGTCAGGAAGTAAAACAGTCATAATTCATAGTATTTATAGTGTCATTTCTATTCATGGAGTGTCATAATTTCAAAAATACTACGTGCTCAGTTAAAATTCTTATCAGCTCAAAAATCACTTACACTATTATAAAAAGGTGGCAGGTCTCTTATGCCAGAAGCCAGTGGTTGATTTTTTTAAATGGTATGGAGAGAAAAGCATAGCGCATACTTGTCCATACTAAAAGAAATAACTCTTTTCTACCTCTTAATGGTACTGATTCGCTTGTGCGTACACTAAACTAAAATTCTTTAAACTTTGGTAGTTCTTATTATGTTAATATTAAAATCTACATTCGAGTAACACTTAGAATGACAATTCTAAACATATGATTATTCTATTCAAATGTGGGTAGTTTTACACCAGTTTAGACTAGTTTAGAGAGCACGAACTTAAATGACGATTAAATTTGCACTAAACATACCCACAATTAAACAGAAAGAGCAAATTTTAGAATTGTCACTTGCAAGCATTAGACGAGTTTGGACTTAAGCAAGAACACAATAAGAACTACCACATATTTACTAAAAATAGATTTTAGTTCGCCCGATTTCAGTGCTAACTTTATAGTACTTTAAAACTAAAAAAAGGTGTGAGTAACGAGACGCCTAGTAGAAATGATAACTTCTGATAACTAGTCTATCGCTGTGGGTTAGAGTGAGAGAGGATGCGTTAGAAAAGGGGAAGCTATATAGACTGGCGCCGTAACGCGTTACGTAACGATTCGGTTTACCCTGCAATAAGAAGTTATTACTCCAAAAATCTAAACGCATGAGCCTAGTGATCATGTAAAAAATCACTGAAATAGGATAATATTATGAGATAGAAAGTAGTTATTCCTTTAGTATAATATTTTTTTTTTGTAATAATTTATAATTTATTTATTTAAGCCAAAATAACACTTTATAGTCTAATAATAACTTAAATTAACATTCTCTTTATACTAGTATACATATTGTTATTTGCCCTAGTCTCCACACTAGGATTCCCTGTGCCGTGGAAACCAGTTTCACCTACAATACGTGAATCATTTTATTACGTTACAGTGTTCTGTATCTTATTCATTCATAAATATACTATAAATATAATCGACCTACTTAATATTAACTACTTCACAGTACTGAATTTAGTTACGATATTTATTCTATGAAGAGAGCTTAAAGGCCAAGTACGCTCTATGCGTCCCTCTTAAGTGACAATACAGGCAAATCCGCTTGATGGTAAGCACTAGGATTGCTCATTTCAGTTCCAGTGCCACCCAGTGCTCATAACTGTAGTTTGCTTGCTGCACTGCGCTTTGCCACCTCGACATACTGGTTTTTTGACTCTATCACAGTAATATTACTTTCTACAGTGCCCTTAACATACTCTAATGCAGTAATGCTTGCGCAGTATTGCTTGGCGGTTGAATATCTGCTGCTGCGGTACCATCACGGTGAGAGGATGGAGTGTTCCCTTAGCCGTGGATGGACGTAGGTGGTAGTTTCCGAGGGACCACGATAAATAGCCCAGTCGAAGTAGGATTTAACCAGCAATAAAAGTAAGTAAGAATATTTCTTCTGAATACGTTAGAGTCATTATTATTATTCATCATAATTATCATCGTTACTACAGGCAGTCTAAATTTTGTTT
This sequence comes from Selenia dentaria, assembly GCA_917880725.1. NCBI lineage: Eukaryota > Metazoa > Arthropoda > Insecta > Lepidoptera > Geometridae > Selenia > Selenia dentaria. Next base: position 23,557,631 of record OU862898.1, read on the forward strand.
TGCGTGGTACTTTCTCCGTTGCGTAATGCTACAATTTTGCAACAAAACTGTAGCAAATTTAATTCTAAACATCTTTTGCGATAACCATTTTTCGTTTAAAATTGAAAATAAAGGAATTACTCAATAAACAAAAATTTACCAAAATATTTTATGATGCGATGACCATTCTATATCAATACTAAATACAATATACACTTAGGTGGGTAATTATTATGATTGATGCATATTGTAATATTTATATTCCTGAACATCAAGTAGTTGGCTAGTTTGTAGTTTAAGATAAGACGACGAATGCTCGAAATGAACTACTTTTCAGGCACTAAATTGATTTTTTTGTAGATTATCTTCAGTAATTAAATAACATAGAAACCGTCAATATTTAAGCAACATGTTCATGTAATTATGTAGTTTAGTTCGTCTAAATAATCACCGATTGTATAATATTTTGGTTATCTTAATTGTTTCCAGGGATCGTTATTTTTCGATTTATACCCCAAAAGAGGGGGTGAATTTTTGTTTGATTAACAATTCGTTTATTTTTAATTTTACATGAAAAAATGTTATTAATAAAATTAATTAATTAGTGTTTTTGTCAGTGCCGGCGTACCGTCAGTACTAAAACCTAATGGACTGCTACGATGCGACGATAAGAGGCCAGATGGAATGACTCTTGTTCCTTGGAAGATGGGACGGCCTCTTGTGTGGGATGCTACTTGTGTAGATACTCTGGCACCGTCGCATCTTCCAAAAACTAACGCTCAGGCTGTATGGCAGCGACAAATGCCGAAAACTTTAAACGGCGCAAATATACCAATCTTGATAGAGGTTACAAATTTGTGCCTTTTGGGGGTAGAAGGGTTTTGAGGGTTTGAGGGTTAGGGTCCGTGGGGTCCAGGTGCATACGAAACTTTTCAGGGACTTGGCCAAACGTTTGGTTGAAGCGTCAGGCGACCAGAATGCTGGTCCATATATTGCACAAAAAAATTGCTTAGCTACAGCTATTCAACGTGGAAATGCAGCCAGCATTCTGGGCACTTCTCCTTCAACAAATGGTTTAATATTTTTTTAAGATTATTTTAATCTATGTAAGTACGTACCTTTTATAACATTTGTTAAAATTATTAATTCTAATAAATTAATTAGTTGTGTATATAACAGAAAATAGGTTTATATCTCCAGAAGAAAAATCCCACTAAAAATATCTTATACGACTTTTTGCCGTTGACTGTACTCTGGAAAAATAACGGGCACCCCCCTTTATTAAGACATGGCCGGGTAATTTTTGATGTAGGTACATCCTTAACTGGAGATAGGATTTCTGAAATATTACGCGTTGATTTATCGGGACGGTTCCCTTTTTGAGTTCTAATGAATTAAAGAGATACAAAATGCGAACTTCTCTTAATTTACTTGCTAAGATCTTACTTACAAAGTTCTTGTTTCTCACATGGTAAGAAAATAGACGATTTCCGCATTTAAATAAAAAAAAAACAGACAAGAAAGTTTAAATTAACACATACATATACCTACACTTCTTACCAAGTAGACTTCACAGTCCGCAGTGTGGCTTCTGAATCTGCAGAGACCTTCAAACTGAGAAAACATGCTTCCCTTGGAGATAATTATGTATTTCTTCCGTCTAGGGTTGAACCTATGGGTTCTTGAGGGCCAGATGCAAGGTATTTTTTTGTTTTTTATGTTGTTAAAACGGCACGAAGATTATGCCCACCTGATGTTCAGTGGTAACCTTTGTCTAGAACAGATCCTTTTTCTCACAAGTGACGAACTGCACTGCGCGGTAGCCCTGACACATAAACAGCCTTTTTACGAAACGTGGATTAAAGATAGTCCCGAGCTTAAATCATGGTTTAACGGAGTTTCCTGAATGAAATTTGCTTAGACCATGGTTCAAGATAAGATCGATAGAGCTTACTGAAGGAGCTGTCCAGGCCCTTCGAAGAAACTACAGGTGATGAAAGAGCTGGTGCTTGCCTCGGCCAATGTATGTAACCTAACTATTCAACTACGACGTTGCTGCCTGTTTTGCACCCTACCCGCATTCCCGCAAAGAGATTTAAATGTTTTTTATCATTCTATTTCTTACTAGATTTTTTCACGGCAGTCGCTAAGTGGTGTTAAGGTTGTAAATTCATGGTAGACCTATGTACAAAATTCCATTAGCGCTCCAAGTACTGAAACGAGTAAGGTTTGTTTATTGTAATTGAATAGAGTTACCATACTTTGTTAAATTAATTAACTTAACTATACGAAAATATAAAATCCTAGGGACCAATGATTAATTTAACACAGCATAACAATTTTCTTCACTATACGTTTTATATTCAGACCTTTAAGTAAACAACCTCTCTATTATTCACGGCACATTTAACTTGACTAAGCATCCAAGTAGACTTTGTTTTGGCAGTACATAAACTCTAACATTTTGGATGTTGTTACAGTTCTAAACAGCACAAACAACATAGAGACTTGGTATGCACTAACCAACGTTTTTTTACTATAGGAGAATAGATTTTATTCATTATAAATACGCCAACAAGAAATAGATTTGGTGACACGATTTGAGTATGGAGGCCTGCGGTGGTTCGAGCAGATGAACTTATCTGCTCGAACTGGGGTAAAATTGCCGGTAAAGAAAGTAGGTATTGAGTTTGCGAGGGCGCTCAGGGTGCGATCCATACATATATATGGCGAACGGATTCCGAAGAACGATGGAAACCTCTGAAGGGTTTTTATCACGCTTCTGGCGTGAACAAGATTATTTATTTACTACCCATTGTCGTTAATATTGCTAAGACGGAACACGGAATTCGTATTAAAAAATATTATATTATTCGAACAACGATAACAAAGAATAATAGGAGGGCATAACAACAAAAGAACAACTGATTTAATAATAAACTTTAGCAATAACATAACTTTCACATTAACCTTTTTTTAAAATCAAGAATGTATCGTATGCCTAATATTTAACCATATGAGGTGTGTTTGTTTGTATAGACAGTTAAACTCCTCTGGCCCTTTATCCGTTCACAATTTTTTATGTGATAGATTGGTTTATGGGCAGGCGGCTCACCTGATGTTAAGTGATCACTGTCACCCATGGACATCCGCAATATCAATAGCTCTACCATGAGTTGGCAACATAAATGCCATCTATAGCCGATACTCAAACTCGCCTACCTATTACGCTTGTGATTGGCGTACTCGCTATCAATTTTTGTTCTACAATCGACCGCAAGGTGGCACTTTTCTTTATTCCATACATTTTTTTGGATCAGTCGATACCAAGCATCGATTGGTCAATGTTGTAAACTCATGGCAGGCCTACAGAGGCCTCGAGGATGCGTTGCCGGCGGAAGTATGAGTATGAGTTGGCCGATGATATTGGAATCTTTCTATGAACGTGTAAATACCGGTAAAACGCACCCGAACTTAAAAAAATAGTAGGTAGTCGATGTCTGTTAGAATTCAAACAGTTGAAACCCGCATACTTTAAAGGTGAAACACAAATCGAGTGACCTTGTTTATTTTCTGCATTTGAAGCTCAATCACTGTTAACTACACTGTATATAACGTTGCAGCCTCATTTCCATGTGCGCAGTAAATAAATGCAGTTTATGTTTCGTGAGTAACGACCAGTAGGATTAAAGTAATACGATGAATAAATAGTGCATTCCACAAGTAACAACTCCCCGCCCGTGGCTCTTCTTGTGTTTTTGCACTTACTAGAGAAACATTTTGATTTTACGGGAAGTTTTAATAGCATCAGGTGTGTAAATTGTTATTCTATCAATTTACACACCATTTGGTGGTCACCGACTTGTATAAATTGTTATTATGTTGAACGTTATTGATTACAGCGTGTTGGAGAGAACCTAATATTGTAAATTGTTATTCATTTACTACCCGTTTGTAGTTACCGACTTGTATAAACTGTTATGCAGTCGCTCGTAATCGGTTACAACTCGTTGGCGGGCACCGATTTGTGATAATTGTTATTAGGTCGATCATGATTGATTACAGCGTGTCGGCAGGAACCGACTTTTGTAAATTGTTATACGGTTACTGCCCGTTGGTGGTCACCGACTTGTATAAATTGTTATTAGACCGATCACGATTGATTACAGCATCTTGGCGAGAACCGACTTTTGTAAATTGTTATAAGGTTACTGCCCGTTGGTGGTCACCGACTTGTATAAATTGTTATTATATCGATCACGATTGATTACAGCATCTTGGCGAGAACCGACTTTTGTAAATTGTTATACGGTTACTGCCCGTTGGTGCTCAAGGATTGTATAAACTGTTATTAGACCGATCACGATTGATTACAGCGTCTTGGCGAGAACCGACTTTTGTAAATTGTTATACGGTTACTGCCCTTTGGTGGTCATCAGCTTGTATACATTTTTACTAGGTCGATCGTGATTGATTACAGCGTGTTGACAAGAACCGACTTTTGTAAATTGTTATACGGTTACTGCCCGTTGGTGGTCACCGACTCGTATAAATTGTTATTAGACCGATCACAATTGATTACAGCATCTTGGCGAGAACCGACTTTTGTAAATTGTTATACGGTTACTGCCCGTTGGTGGTCACCGACTTGTATAAATTGTTATTATATCGATCATGATTGATAACAGCATCATGGCGAGAAACCGACTTTTGTAAATTGTTATACGGTTACTGCCCGTTGGTGCTCAAGGATTGTATAAACTGTTAATAGACCGATCACGATTGATTACAGCGTCTTGGCGAGAACCGACTTTTGTAAATTGTTATACGGTTACTGCCCGTTGGTGCTCAAGGATTGTATAAACTGTTATTAGACCGATCACGATTGATTACAGCGTCTTGGCGAGAACCGACTTTTGTAAATTGTTATACGGTTACTGCCCTTTGGTGGTCATCAGCTTGTATACATTTTTACTAGGTCGATCGTGATTGATTACAGCGTGTTGACAAGAACCGACTTTTGTAAATTGTTATACGGTTACTGCCCGTTGGTGGTCACCGACTCGTATAAATTGTTATTAGACCGATCACAATTGATTACAGCATCTTGGCGAGAACCGACTTTTGTAAATTGTTATACGGTTACTGCCCGTTGGTGGTCACCGACTTGTATAAATTGTTATTATATCGATCATGATTGATAACAGCATCATGGCGAGAAACCGACTTTTGTAAATTGTTATACGGTTACTGCCCGTTGGTGCTCAAGGATTGTATAAACTGTTAATAGACCGATCACGATTGATTACAGCGTCTTGGCGAGAACCGACTGTTGTAAATTGTTATTCGGTTACTACTTGGTCACCGACGTGTGTAAATTGTTATCCGGTCGCCCGTAATCAGTTAAAACTCGTTAGCGCGCACCGACTAGTGATCATTGGTATTCGATTGCAAGTATTTAGTCACAACTCGCTTGACCATATTTAACGATAATATCAAAATCAAAATCAAAATTCATTTATTGCTCGAATACAGTTTGGTATATAGGTCTTATATTTAAACAACGCGTAGCTCCGTATTCTTACCATAATGGAGTGCAAATTACAATAATTAATAATAATAACAATTAATTTTATTAGTCTATTAGTCAATGATTACATTAATTGATTTACCTATCTGTCATATCTATTATAGTTTGTCTTTAAAAAATTCATCAATGCTGTAATATGCCTTGTCGATCAGAAACTTCTTTAATCTATATTTTAAAATGTCATTATTCTCTGTGTCCTTAACAGTTGATGGTAATTTGTTGTATATTTTTACCCTCATCACAAAAACACTTTTACTATGTACAGCTTTCGCGAAAATTATTTACAATAAATACCACACAGAACATTGAAAGCTGGACGGAAACAATAATAAAATGTAGCAAATACGAACTCTTTCATATAAACTTCTACTATGTTTACAATATTTATTTCCTTCTAAAGAACAGAGTAGACACCTATTGACTATACTAGAGCTATTATACTACTCGTAGACTGTAACTTTGTTTTATTGGTGTACACCAGGGGTATTCAAACTTTTACAAAAGAGCTCCTAGTGCATCCAGTCTCAAAGCTAGCTGGTTACCTTCCCTACCTGGTAGTATTATGAATTCACCGCTTCCAAGTTGCGGTCTGCGGAGGGCATACTTTATGATATCCACGGAATAATCGTAAAATCAATACAGTTTTACGATTATTCCTTAAAGATATCGTAACACGCCGCGTTACATGGTTCAGACTTGCCATAGCGCTATGTTGGAAACGTTTGCGGAAATTTTAAATACTCCGCCAGTAGGGTTGGTCATCAACCCCATAAAATTTATTTATTATGTCACTCTGCCACCCATAAAATTTAATATTTGTAGTACCTGAGTAGAAACATTGTAAACATCTATATAAAAATAATGGCCCCGAGTTTCTTGCCGCTTCTTCTCGGTGGGCTCTATATATTTTGGAACGCGGCGGTAGAGTCTTTAAAGTACATTATAATGAAAAGTTGACGTTCATAAGTGCGTCTTTGATGCCTAAATTGAATAAAATGATTTTGACTTTGACTTTGACTTTGAACCTATTTGTCAATCAGCACTCCTCGTGAATCACAACCTTATTCTGAGGCCGTAGCACAAACAATTAGCGAAAAAGTATTCGTATCGGAAACATCAACGCGTCACGCTTCAGCGGTCAAATGAGTCGGCGGTCTATGAGTTATCTGTGTCACGGAATCCCACGTTACTTACGCAGTTATTCGTGCTAGGACGACTGACTACCTTTCTTTGACTTAACGCCCTTAACGCCTTGCTCTCCTGAATTTATTGGATTAATTATGATAATTGTTATGCGATTTTTAGACGTTATTGTTTGTGATCGTTGCTACCATTTATGCCAAAATAATGAAAATTTGGCACATCGCTAGATATTTGGGCTGACCCACTAATATGAATTCATAAACTTACATTATATTATTCATTGTAGGACGTCCACTGCTGAACATATGCCTCCCCATAATTTGCCAAAAGGACCGGTTGGAAGCGGCCTGCATCCAACGTCGTCCTGCGACTTTTATCAGGTCGTCTGTCCACCGTGTCGGTGGATGACCTACGCTGCGCTTGCCGGTCCGTGGTCTCCATTCCAGAACCTTCTGGCCCCATCGGACATCTGTTCTGCGTGCTATGTGCCCTGTCCACTGCCACTTCAACTGGCTAATCTTCTGGGCTATGTCGGTGACTTTCGTTCTTCTACGGATCTCCTCATTTCTGATTCGATCACGTAGAGAAACCCCGAGCATAGCCCTCTCCATAGCTCGTTGTGCGACTTTGAACTTATCTATGAGGCCCATAGTAAGAGACCACGTTCCAGTGCCATAAGTCATCACTGGTAACACACATTGGTCGAACACTGTTGTCTTGAGGCACTTTGACGAGAAGACTTCGCGAAGTTTCCGGAACGCTGCCCAGCCGAATTGGATTCGACTATTGACCTCTTTCTCGAATTATATTATTATGTGTGTCACAATGCAATGGATACAATAATGTAAAACTACTAGAGGGTTAGACCGGATTGGTTAGAGTCGAAGCCGGTGTCGTAGTTTCGAGAGCCCTGGATGACCATAACTCGACTTATCTATGCACAAAGTATGCTGCAGCAAAACTTCGTCTGTTTACAATCAAAACAAGGCATCTTTGTCTTTGAAATCACCGTATTCCGGTCCAATCCCAGTTTATAGATAAAATATATTCTGAATGCCTTTAAACCCAATAAATGACTATTCAACCATATTGCTTCTTCTTGCCCCGATCTCGGATCTTGATTCCTATTGTAAGAATTGAAGCTAGTTTGTATGGAAAAGGCTTCATTTTATTTTTATTTAATTAAGTTTTATTACATAATAAAATATATTTAAATCAGAATTTGTATTAATGCAATTATGCGACATTTTATTAATAATGTATAAAATAATGTAAATAACATTTTACATTTTTTATGCGTTCAAACTAGATGGCGTGATAGTCTCATTTCAAAATTCTGAATGGCGGTGACAAGATTATAAACGAACATGTATTGCTTTGTGTTTGAACTAGATGGCGTAACTGTCGCATTGCAAATCCTGAATCGCAGTGACAAGATTCTCACTGTGTAGCTATTTTGTATTCGTATCTAAATCGAGCAAAGCTAGATTGCCCAGGTACTATTAAATAAAAAGTCCTATTCCACACTAGCCAGGCAGCGGAGATGATCTCACAAAGGCCAGCGCGACATTCAAATACTCCTCTTCCATACAGATTCCTGTTGTATTGAACAAGACGGCATTTATATTGGATTTCTGCGCCACTTGCTGACTTCGGAGTTGAATTAGGCTTGGTTTGAAAATAAAACTTTCATAAATATACTAAATATAACTTACATCTATCTTCTATCTATATAAATAAAAATGGGCCCCTATTGTTCCTGGTCACGCTATAACTTGAGAACGGATCGGACAATCTTGCTAATTCTTTTTTTGTTGTGTTAATTATTGTCAGCAGAAACTATGAACGAAAAACTAAGAAAAGATTTTTATGGAAAGGAGGTTATGGCGAGGCCGAAGGCCGCGAATGAAGTAGCGGTATTCGCTAGTTACATATAAAATGTACTATACATCACTATATTATAGATAACATATTAATTAAGTCATATGTTATACATCACGTAGTTGATAATCTTTGAATTGAAAGTACGAGCACGTCGATCGCCTGATGGTAAGAATCACACCAGCCCATACTGATATCAACTAATAATGTTGATTATATAATTTGCTAATTGTTTTACTATTTTAGCACAAAATTATTAATTATATCTCAAAGAAATAACTTGTTGAAATCGGTACCAAGATAATTCAAAAGTATATATCACAATATTGTGCCCATGGTACCGACTTCGACAAGTTATTTCACACTTGTAGCGTTGAAGTTGGTTCAGTTATGCGATTAAAACAAGTTCAAACAAAGTTAAATATTAGAAAGTAAAATTACACATTAATTTTACATCTAACAAGTATGTTCAAAGTGTTCAAACATATCTGCTCACTGCGCAAATATTTGCCCCAAAAATAACAGAACTTGGATTCTTGCGCGTCGAAAGTTAAATTGAAAACTAAGCTACGAAAGTAACACTGACAACTATGCTACGATAGTAACATTGACAACTAAACTACGAAAGTAACATTGACAACTAAAGTACTAAAGTAACATTGACAACTAAACTACTAAAGTCACATTGACAACTGAGCTACGAAAGTAACATTGACAACTAAACTACTAAAGTAACATTGACTACTGAGCTACGAAAGTAATATTAACAACTAAGCTAAAGAGCTGTCAGAAGATAAAAAGAGGGCTTGTTTATAAAACTTTTTTTTAAATATCTTAATATTCTAATAAATGTAAAGGATAGCAATTATAAGGGTTTCGCGTTGTTTTCGCTCCTTATACGGTAGGTACTCTTAAAACTTATTACTTGATGGGTTGAGTATTAAGGTTGTCTGGAAGAAATAGCTTTTGGCGATAAGACCGTCTTTTGTATATACTCTTTTTAGTTATATATTTATATGTAATTTCTATTTTTTGTGTCAATATTTTATTTTGTTTTGTATTGTACTCCTAATTGTATTGTTCAACTGTATACAGAGAGTTCTTAAGGCGCGGTCCAACCCCAATATTAAAATAATTTACGATGCTTTACGTAAGGTTGAAAAATCGCTTGTTAGATTGGACGATTTAATGCGAAAATGCGTTAATTTTGAACGTTTTCTTTATATTTTTCGATATATACTTTTACGCAATTATAATAAAACTGCTGGTTACTAATTTAGTACCATACGTTGGCTATATATTATATATATTTTTATATAGGTAATACACCTAAATAAAAATTGTGTTATCGCTGAAAATTCTGAGAGTTTGGACGTGAAAGTTTATTTTTATGGACCTATTTAGGACACTTTTCTGCAAAGAGCGATAAATATTTATGAATTCTGTTCGGTTATTACTCTTTGCCTGTTCCTTATCTGACCTAAAGTATTTTTTTTTTCATACAATATTATCTTTACAAGCGCGCCTTAAGGCCCTGCAATAGCAAACTATTAGGTTTTTGAGCAGGTGAAGCACTGGCCGTGACAAGACCAAGCGTGCGTCTGTAAACACAATAACTTTTTCGTAGTTTTAATTTGTTTAAAAATGAAAGAAGGGTAAAAACATCTAGATATTTCTTTAATTTAATAATTTACCGTTTTTCTGTTTACATTACAATATATTATAGTCAGTAGGTAGCTGTCGCTCAAAATATTGAGAAATTTGAAAAGAACGATTTTTTCCGTCGTTTTATTTGCGATTTTTTTCATCAAGGCGCCAGATTAATATTGTGCAATATTATTATATAAGTCTTTTTACTTTTAATTATGTACTGAATTTTTTCCATTTTGTATCAATAATTATGCGTCTAAACTGTGCGATGAAACACAGCGTTTTACGGATCTTTGGCTTTGGGCAGCGCCTTAAACTATTTCTCCAAGCAAAGCGACTTCAAAGACTCATAAGATCTCTCGTTAGCTACTAGTAGGTATCTACGTTCATAATTACGGGAGAGCAATATAAACAGTAGAATATATCCTTCCTACTAACTACAATATTATAAACGCGAAAGTTTGTGAGTATGGATGTATGGATGTTTGTAACTATTTCACTCTAAAACGGCTGGCCCAATTTTGATAAAATATGGTATGGCGTTACATGAGGCGAAGGATTAATACGTGGGATACTTTTCACTATCATTATCATCATCCATCACCATTCGGGTGCAATCGCGAGAAATTTGGTATGGAGGTACTCTAATGATGTGTTGACGAGCTCACCGATGTCAAATACTTTATGAGATATCGCCCTTGTACATAAAGTTGTTTTTCCAACGTTTCTTGTCATCTCGTCATTTGTTTCACGGATGTAGTTAATGATGCAACGATGTTTGTTTTTACAGAATCGCACGGCTGTACAATTCTCGTTTGCGAATAAGCTTACGCCCGTCTTGATACCCGCAAAGTATGTAGCATGACAGATCATGGCATGTATTGGAGCGCGCACTATGCATGTTTAGCAATAGTGCATGTATTTGTCGTGACTTGTACCGACATCGTAATTTCAAGTAAATAAACGATTTTGCTCGTTATCTCGATTGCAGAGAGTTGTATTTTTAAGCAAGTTATTAACTAGCAGTCGGTAGCTTGCGACGCTATTACAATTTGTGCAGCGACATCTGCCCCTGATATAGTAGCTCTACCATCAGTTGGCAACATAAATGTTATCTATAGTCGATACTCGATCTCGACTACCTATCAAGCTTGTGATTGGCGTACTCGCTGTTAATTTTAGTTCTACAATTAACCACGAGGTGGCACTGTTCTTTTTGGCATATTTTTTTGCGGCAGTCGATACCGAGCATCGATTGGTGTCAATGTTGTAAACTCATGGTACACGGTACTCATGGTAGACCTGCGGGCAACGTAGCTACTAAAAATTTTGTATTTGAAAATATAATGTATGTTCGTAAAAATTTACATAAATATAAGTTAAATAGTGATCACCACACTTTAAATACCAGAAATTCAAATAGGATAGCTGTACCTAGTTTTAGACTTGCGAAGACTAATAAGTCATCCCTAGGAAATTGTGTGCGTTTTTACAATTAAATCCCAAAGCATATAACTGAGCTCACAGAGAGCAAATTCAAGTTGACTGTAAAAAACGTTTTAATAAAAAAAGCTTACTATAAAGTTCGACATTATATAGAAGATAAAGATGCTTGGAATACTCCACTTCTGGCAAGCTGTCTCTCTGCCACCTATAAAATGTAATATTTGTAGTACCTAAGTAGAAACATTGTAAACATCCATATAAAAAGAATGGCCCCGAGTTTCTTGCCGCTTCTTCTCGGTGGGTTCTATATATTTTGAAACGCAGCGGTAGTCTTTAAAGTACATTGTAATGAAAGGTTGACGTTCATAAGTGCGTCTTTGATGCCTCAATTGAATAAATGATTTTGACTTTGACTTTGCCTTACTGTTTATATAATAGATAATGGCATAAAAAATAATATCATAATGTTGACTGTCTGTTTTTTCTAGCACCTTTCCCGAAAAGGCAAAATTAAACATATTAGATTCAGGCCTCACGAATGAGAGTGGACTGAGACAGTGACGCGTACAGTTGCGTAATTTGACAATTGAAATGTTGTTTTTGGTAAAAACTAGATACACTAATTTGTACTTTGTACACTTCATGTTTATTCACCGAGCGAGCGAAGCGTCTCTGCTTTAACAGGCCAAATAACTTTCATCTGTCCGTATGTTTGTTCGGCTGTATGTTGGTCGTTCGTAAGCCTACCATGAACCAATCGATGCTCGCTATCGACTGCCGTTAAAAAATGTATTTAAAAAAAGAACAGTGCCACCGGTGCGGTCATTTGTAGAACTAAAATTGACAGCGAGTACGCCAATCACAAGCGTAATAGGTAGTCGAGATCGAGTATCGACTATAGATAACATTTATGTTGCCAACTCATGGTAGAGCTACCTGTCCAGGTCGAACTTTTCAACCAATCTTGACGAAACTTGGTGCGCTGGTTCTACTATTTTTTTTAATCGTCGATGATTATTGAGTGGGTGGCGGTACGTTTCCTAAAAAAGGGGAGAATTTGCTGCGGCCTTATTGTAAGTACTATATTATATATTATAGTATTATATCATATTATAAGTACTTACTAGATTTTAAAGAGGAATTTTGAATATGAGCATAATTGGTCGAGTTTGCCAAAATAATAGGTTGTAAAGTTTAAAAGCTGGACGATTAGGTAATATTCGGCAAGAATTTGCAAAATTGTTACAAGTTCTTGGTACCACATGGGTACCAAGAACTTGTGTGTGCTAGTGGCATTATTCTCATTATTCTGCTGAGCGCTTCCGTGCTTCGGAGGGCACGTTAAGCCATCGGTGTCGGTTGTTTGTCTTAGAACAACAGTCGTTAGAGGCTTTGTCGAAGGCCTTCGGACGGCCTGAATACTTCGACATGGGTTAGCCACTAGTCTATCCACCAAGTCGCACTAGGCCCGCGTGCTGGATTATGGCCCAACTCTCTTAGAGGAAGGCTCGAGCCCCAGCAGTGGGAGCATGATGCGCTGATTATGTTCTAAGGTGCCAACAAGGCCGTGCCGCGGCCGGGTCAGAAGGTAACAAAATACAATATTGTTCATTATACAGCTAAGTAACAACCAAAGCCGTTTGCCTAGTTTTGTACACTTCCAGGCTACAAATAGTTGCATTAGCGTAACTTGACTATTTATTGTTAACTATCTGCGCCCCGCGGAGACACATGTGTGATGATGGATGATGACGAGACATCTATCTACATCCCAAAATTCATCATAATTGATCTAGCCGTTTGAGCGTTAAGAAGTAACAAACATACAAATTCGCTCACCCGCGTGGTGATGGATGATGATGATGATGAAAAGTATCATATGTAATCTAACTACTTGCCAATTTAATTACGATAGGTTCAGCCGTTTAGGTGTCGTAACACACAAACAAAGAAAGTAATTATCGCATTTACCTATATTTATATATGTATTTGATTATGCAAAATAAGCATGTTTGAGAAATATAATATAGTATAAGTTTTTAAACTATCATGGTCACAAACATTAGAAGTATTCAAATTATCAAGTATTGCAAGCGCCATGATAACGGATGAACAGCTGTGATCATGGCAGTTCATCCGTGATCATGGCGCTTGCAACAGTGCCGAAATATCGGAAACACATAGAAAATATACATGGTAAATATCCTGTTCATAATTTGAATACTTCTAATATAATATAGTAAATTATAATCATAGAAAATATAGTAAATTTGAGCATTATTTTGACAATATTCTTTGAGATAAATCGACGTTGCTGTACTGGCCAAATACATAGGAGCAGCAGCCGGCAAAAGTTGTACGAAAATCCATATCTGACGTGGTTAAGCGGCCAAATAAATTACAGTGAACTCATATCTGTCGTATAATTTAAATAGGGAACGATTTACTCCGAAACATGCAATGCTACGAAGAAATAGAAATTTCTTCGTAGATGCAATGGCAACGAAGGAGGATACTTATCAAAGGTTTTATTTAAATTTCGAACTTGCTTACAAATAGAAAGCTGTTTTTTGTTCGTAGGTTTTTTGTTTATGCTATTAGCTTTAAAAGGCTATTTAAACCTTTGCCTAGCAGAGACGTAAATTTACGTGAGTTTCATTCGTTCTTTTATTTTAATTATCACGGTATAGAAAGGGCTAAATAAGAAGGTCTGTCAAGGTAATATTTACATAGTTTTAATTTCTCCGCATTATTTGAGAAAGGTATTATAATAATAATAATATAATTTATTCTTCAGACAACATGAGATCCAAATTTGTTAGTAAACACAGATTAGAAAGTTATTTGGTTAGTGCAGTAGAAATTTAATTAATTACATTATTCAGAAAAATTACATAGTATCATAAAACCAATCAAAAAATTAATGTCAAGTCAATAATAAAATTAATGTCATATCAATAATAGTAACCATACTCAATCATCGCGTTCACAAGCCTTGGACACTAGACATGGCGTTCATGCAATCAGCATTCGAACACAGTGCTTGAACATTGGACAGTCATACATATCGGCTATGGTCTTTAGGATGCTGTTGGTGCTGTCGCGCACTCTGCTCAGAAGCGAGGCGACTTTTTTCCGCTGTATTGCAGCAAAGCCATCAGTGCGTGCCTCAGCAAACATGCCGGACGCGCTGCAGTATGGAGGCAACCTTAGCATCATCCTGAAGGCATTGTTGTAGTGGACGCGCAGCACGCTGAAGGCTCTCTGGGTATATGAAGTCCACAGGCTGCTCGTGTAGAAGGTTTGACAGTACGATTTGAATAATGTAATTTTATAAGTCTTCGCCAACAACTAGGCATTGATGGACGAACGTGTAAAGGTGATGCTGAGGTACACATACACAAGCCTTTTGATGGCCGCTGCAGTAATGTACACTAATAATGTGAAGCCTGTATCCTATTCCTAAGTACAAAAACGATATTGTGGTCATACCCAAGCCTAAAAGCTTGGATTACTGTTCAAGTAGTTCCCCGCAGAGCGACATGTAAATTTAGCGGTCTTTCTGTATACGCTCTCGATTATATTTACGATAGGTGAACATCGGTGACTATCGATACTAGAGATGCGACTGTATGCCAATATGAGGGGTATCGCAGACAAAAAAGTGGCCGAATAAGCCGATCCACTAATAAACGCCGTACCCATCGGTATTTTTTGCATCTTGCTCAAGTGGTCTCACATTGCTTGAAATATTGACTGTTACATCTTTTAAGAAAATTCATCGAGCTCAGTGTTATCGACTTATTAACGTGCAGATAAAGATACACATTTCAAGTTTTTAGGTGTTGGTGTACTAATGTTAAAGAATTTAGGCTTTTCAGGTTTTTATTACATTTTATTGCTATTTTTTTAGTCTTTGTCAAATTTTTTGTTGTTTGGCTTTCTATTTTGCCTCTCACAATTACAACGAGCTATGGAGAGGGCTATGCTCGGGGTTTCTCTACGTGATCGAATCAGATATGAGGGATCCGTAGAAGAACAAAAGTCACCGACATAGCCCAGAAGATTAGCTAGTTGAAGTGGCAGCACCTACGCGCGGACGTATAAATGTAATTGGTACGCTATACCAATTACATGTGCACATCTGCCATACCCATTCTACAAGACTATTGAGAATTAACTCTATCACTTCTTTATCCTTAATTATGGATAACCTTTTTTCTTCCTATTTATCTCCTCTTTTGAACGCCACAATGAACACTTATTTACTATTTGCATCCATTGGGATTGAATATTATATAAATATCTACCCACAAACTAATAAACCGACTTCAAACATTATTTCATTATTAGAATGCTATATTATCCTTAGAGTAACATAGGTATTACATTATAAATCATCATCATCATCAACCAACATGGCACGGGTGAAACCGCGGAGCGCAGCTAGTTTACAATAAAATGTTATTAAAAATAGAAGATTGTACAAAAACATTGAATTGAATAAGTTTCTTGCTGGTTCTTCGTAGTAGGTAGTGGCTCTATTTTGGTATGAGGCAGTATTCTTCTTAGTACCTAAATATAATATTTAATCTTTATTGAATTAGATATAATTACTTTTTTAATGTAACTAAGAGAGTAATAATAACTAACTAATAATTAATAACTAACAAGCACGACGCCTACATGGTGTTAAGTGGTAACTTCTGCCTATAACAGATGCTTTCCGACAGTACTGCGTCCGTAACCCTGAGGCATCAAGTCGTTAAGATGCTGTCATATCACGATGTCGATAAAAATGAGGGTTTTTAAAGCAGTTTATCTCATAAGCAGCGATTAGTTTAAAACTACAAAAAATAATGTGACATTTAGAAGACTTCTAAGTACATATTGACGGAATTAAAAACATATTTTAATATACTGGAGTACATTAAAAATAATCAAACATACCACTTCATTTCACCTTTAAAACAGTTTTTCTCTTTATTCACTAATACAATTTGTTTTTAAACATATATCATAAAAATAACAATTTTTAATACACATACATTGACGGATAATTTTTTTATTTAAGAGTGCACTTTATTTTTTTTATGAATTTTTAACTTTTTTATGAGATACGTGCAAACCAGGTGCTATACATTGAAACTAAACAACTTCAAACAGATAAATAATATAAATATATACGCGATTGAATCCGTTTATGTTTTTTTTTATATCATTCTTCCTATATATTCATGTAACTTGTAGACTAATATAACTTCTATCTGAATTTAGTTTAGCCTTGAGCAGACGGAATAAGGCTATAACATTCCGAGGTAACTCGTTAGGCTATATTGTACGCTGGACTAGGGTTGCCTAGCTTTGTATTCATTGACCTTCACATGAAAATATTACATAGCTAGTATACCATAGTATAGTGATATTGACTAAAAAGGCAGATGAGCAAGTACAATTTGAAAAATTGAATACCGACTTCCATTCTATTCAGTTATTGGATACTCAAACTTTACTAGAACCAATTTAATTAAATTTACTTTTTTATTGGACTACACGGAAAGCACCAGCTTTCAAACATAAAAAGAATTTCGAGAATCGCTTCACCCAGTCGAAAGTTATGAGGTAACAAACATAAAAATATACAGTCGAATTCAGTACCTTCTTCTTTTTGGAAGTCGGTAGAAAATTTGATACCGGCTTCAATTCTATTCAGTTATTAGAGTGTAACTCAAAAGCTACCGGACCAAATTTGACGAAATTTGAATGGAACTACACAGGAAGGACCAGCTTTCAAACGAAAAAAAGAATTTTGAGAATCGGTTCACTCAGTCGAAGGTTATGAGGTAACAAACATAAAAAATACAGTTAATTGAGTACCTCCTCTTTTTTAGAAGTCGGCAGAAAAAAGGTTTCCACAATATTACCACAGGATTGGGGAAAATACTGGGCTACTTCTCTGCTAGTTGACAGTCCCCCGAGTTTCCACCAGTGACCGCAAAACTTTCATTTATTTCAACCCCGTACAGTGCAAGCACGTACGTACAGCGCAATGTGGCATTTGCAAGAAACATCTTGCTCCTCTTATTTATATTAGCTGACTACTTAGCCGGTAACATGTTTTGAAATCTCTCAAAGTTTATGTAAAGTACCTAACATCCATATAAATATATGTTCAAAAGGAGTGCCATATCGTAAAATTCTGACTTTATGGCATGAACCTGTAAAAGTAGGATCATAGAATCGTAAAATGACGGATTGGTATTTCGTGATTTGAGAATATCAGAATATGTTCTTAAGATTATGTTCTTAAGAAATAAATAAATAAATAAATGTTAATGCCCTTGTTATTTAATATAAATAATCTCCATTTAATATTATAAAGAGAAAAGATTTGTTTGTTTGTTTGAATTGAAAAGGTTCCGAAACTACTGGATCGATTAGGAAAATCTTTCAGTATTTGAATCCTACACTACTCCTGATAAACATAGGCTATTTAATATTTTCAAAAAAATTAGGGATCCGTATGAAAACTTCGGAGGTGTGGAAAAAATACAAAAAAAAATAGTAGTAGTCTTTATATGACGTACGCTGCAGAAACTATCGACAATAGATAAAGGTGTTGTACTACAGATTAATAGAAGACGTGAATATCTACGTCCACATTACCATATGTCGGACTAATACAGTTATATCGCAATAACTACTTTTTCATTTTGAAATATGCAATAGTAACGCCGGTACAAACCAGGCCACATTATTAGTACCCTGGTATTAATCCTTATCTTATAATAATAAAGAGGAAAGATATATGATTATTTGTTTGTAATAGAAATGGTTACACGTAAAAACTACTTCACCGGTTTAAACAATTCTTTTACGAGTACGAAGCTATATTATGCGTGAGTAACTTACGCTATAGTAATGAAATAATTAATGAATGAATCTAATGCAGTAATCGTATAGAAATTTGGATAGAAGACAGATTATATATCGGCGAAGGATACATGTATTGGATACTTAACTGCAAACATCATCACTCATCAGCTCGCCGGTGAAACCGCAAGGCGCAACTAGTTTTCATATATAAAACAAATATAACGCTATTATATAAATAAAGTGAATGAAATAAGAGGCAACATTTTACAAAATAACGTTTATGCGAGTAACATTTTAATAAAAATCCGTAGACCTTTAAAGTTAACATAATTTCTTACATATTTACAGATCCGTACAAATTTAATATACGTTGTAATATACTATTTTATTTCTTCTAAACTTTAAATTTAAAACTATTTACATATTTCTTAAGCATTTATATATTATATTTACAAATAAAAAGAGACGACAAGCTGAGAAAGGTAATAAAAATAAAACGCAAGACAAGGAGCAGCGAATATTAAATAGAAAGGCGAACAAATCGACTTACAATTTTACATTTTATGCTTCTTAATATATAGTCCCATAGCTGTCTCAACAATGTAACCAATGAATGATAATTTAATTTAAAAAAAAACATTACATTTTTTTACATACATTTTTCATACTCATTTTTTTATAATGTTCGAATAGATCTATCAGCTTGCAAAGGGACTTCTATCCATGACAATTGCAGTGCAACCCAGAGTTTAAAGCAAAGATTTGCGTGGCACTGCAAAGCGTCCTGGTCACCCCGGATTACATAATTTATGTACAATAGATAACTCAAATGCGTAAACTTTCCGTGTCCAAACCCCGACCGAACGTCAAGGTTGGCCGCCGCTACTTACAGTCCGCACGCGTCCGTTGTTGTAGCTGGACGGCCGCGAAAACTAAATTGCGTGATAATTAACTGCACTAGCTCAAAAATTTGGAGCCCACAAAAGCAAGGACGTATTTCCTACAACAGGTTACTTATTTTAATATTACATTATGCGTAATTCACGTAAATCAATTAACGCTTGGTTTCAATACAAATGGTGATACTTGCGTTATCTATTGTACATAATATATCTGTGCCCCGGAGCATTGGTCAGTTGAGTCTCTAGATTCTTCTACTAATTTCACTTTCTATAGTGCCTTTCGCACCTTAACATAGATGGTTGTGTACTATTCTTTTCGCAGCATATTTGCGGTGATACCAACAAAGACAATTTCTATACACAAGAGGCCTATCAGTAGTAAGTCAAGTTTTTTTTTCGATTCCCATCCTAATGGAGCGAAAACTCCTTAAGGCGCGGTCCAATCCTAATTTTAAAACAATTTTCGATGCTTTACATAAGGTTGAGAATTGCTTACCAGAATGGACGACGCAATGCGAAAATTCAATTAAATACGTGCTAATACTTTTTATATTTATTTCGTACAATCAAATGATTTAATTTTCATGACAAAAGAGTCCATAGTTCACTAGTAAATTTCATTGGGAATATAATACATTCATTGAAATATATTTGCCCATAATTGAATTAACATGCCTTTTCCCACGCAGCACGTAAGAAAAATTGCAAAATTTAGGGAATGTTGCCGATTTTTTTCTATCCAAGCCAAGTTTGCTCAATCGTGTATTGGCTCCCATACTTCATAAAGATGTATATTCAATTTACACTACGTTTTTTTTCGAACTATGGTTATTAGGTTTAACCGTCGAAAAACTAAGTTTTCACAAAGTCGAATCATGAAACTTGGAACTCATTTCGCCTTAAACCAATTAAATCCTTTTACTCTTTGGATTTAAGGATTCTTTTGACTCTACTACGATCTACTTTTATATTTTCTCTAAATATGAGTGGAGACCGTAGACACAGATACAGTCGAAATTCCAGGTCTCACGTGGTTAGCGTTGGCATCTTCTATCTCCTTCTGTGACCTTCTTTTTGGGCTAAGAAGTACCTTTTGCAGTGCGCAAGCTGGAGCCTCGACGAAAAGGTAGAGAATTAAGGCGAGGAGGTAAGTTGTGGTGACTATACCAGCGTAGAGCATGATCTGAAATTGAAAACAAGTTGATTATGACGAAAACTGACCTTAATAATAAAAAAACCGACCAAGTGCGAGTCAGACTCGCTTAGGAAGGGTTCCGTATCATTATTTATAAATCTCCCATACAACAGACATGATTTTTTGCCGTTTTTTTAGTTAATGATATGGTAAATTCTCCAAACTTCTTGTTATGAAAAGGTCCGCTACAATCCGCTATTAAGAAGACTGGCAGCAAAAGTAAGTATATGTGTTTTCAGGCAATGAAAAACTGCTGCACAAAACCGACACAGCAACACTAAAGCTACTTGACAATAGATGGCATTGATACTAAACTATTTTACCGATAAAGAAACACTAGAGCTACTTGATCATAGATGGCGTTGTAAACAACACTAAGCCAATGAGTGTTTGGTTTAAGGTTAGACTTTATTTATTTTTATATTAGAAGTTTAATTTTCACAAGCGTCAACGCGTCATGCTTCGGTATACAAACTATGAGTTATCTGTGTCACAATTGCCCTAGATAAATGACAGTTTGTACAGTCAAAAATATGAAATAGTATTGTTAATACAACGGACATGTCAGTGTGAATAGAAACTTACAGCGGTATAATCCGTAGCGTAGAAGCTTCTCCTCATCTGACCTCCGTAAGTTCTGAGTACAGTCGCGTGCAACAGCATGGCGCAGTATGACAGCCTACCTAGAGGCTGCAGAGGGCCCCATTCTACTGAGCCGACGTAGATTCCTGAAAATGTTTTGAACCGTCTTTATAATGCTTTCATACGACGAGACTAGCAACTCGTACACCTGATTGTACGTAATACGCTTGCCCGGAGCAGTCCCAGAGCTATGAACTGTAGTTTAAAGTGTAAGTCAAAATCATATATACAATTTAGGCTGAGCGCAGACTTGACTCACGATAGTTTTAAGACTATTGCTTTACAAAAATGATGAAGCCGCGGCACACTTCAAACAAAACGTCTCATAGACAAAATTGTCTAATACCTACAAGAACTGCACGGCGACAAGTCTGTCTAACGATTGTCGGCTTCCCTTTTGTATATATGCGAGCGCACATCAAAGACAAACCAGTCTATTGACATAACCCTCTCTGTTTTAGTCCTGTTAATTAAAATTTGTTAGTTAAAATTTGTATCTTGATAAGTAATGTATGGCTCTATCAATTTCAGTAAATTATCAAAAGTTGACACGTTCATACGGAAATACTTGAAAAAGTTCCGGAGGTGTTGTCTTAATTTACTATAGAGTGTATAAAATTTTCCTTTTATCAGTCTTTTATTTTTTATTTTTTTATTTTTACTTTATTAGGAAAAGCAAACAGCTACATTATAAAGTACATATAAAATAATAGTAATATAATTCACATTTTGACTATAATGTAGCCCACAACGCTATTCACAGATTAACAAAAAATATATATCTATTAACTATTAACTACCGCCAGAAGTACCACATAAGATTGAAAATAACAAAATTAATTATGATATAATAGTTGCGGACTGAGCGAGAGAGTTGTAAAACAAAGTCATAAACATTATGAAGTAAAGCGTAGAACAAAGAGTATGTGCTTACCAAGTTAAAATATATATGTAACTAAGTATAAAGTATGAAATAATTGAATGATTATATAACACAAGGTAACAATAAATGAATGACAAATAAACAATGTTATTGCATATATAACTAAGTATAAAGTATGAAATAATTGAATGATTATATAACACAAGGTAACAATAAATGAATGACAAATAAACAATGTTATTGCTCTGTAAGTATCATATGAGCTTTTTTTTTAAATTGACTCAAACTAAGTGCAAAGATATCAATACTAACAAACATGCTATTGTATATCTCTACCATTCGAACAAGAGGAGCACGACGCCCACTATTTGTTCGGCACCGACTAACAGCAAACAAGAAGTATTCGCGAACCGCTCTCATGTGAGTAGATCGAGGCACAATATAATATATTGAGTTTACTAAACTGTTGCAATCAAAATAATTGTTAACAATTTTATAGAGATTCGTTACTTCTAAATATAGTCGTCTTGACTCAAGACTTAGCATGTTGTACTTGATGAGCAGTTGGGAATAAGTCAAATACTTTCTGTGGCATCTATAATGCATAGCTTGTAGATACTTGCGTTGCACTCGCTCAATGGCATCAACATATTTACTGTAATAAGGGTTCCAAATAGGTACCGCGTACTCAACTTGCGAGCGTACAAGCGATTTGTATAAATACAGATATGTTGAGGACCGTTTAAATTCAGAAGAAGACCTCATTATAAAACCATACATTTTAAAAGCCTTATTTACTACTGATTCAACATGTGTATTTAAAGACAGTTTTGAATCTATTTGGACTCCTAAATCGCGTAGAACATTAACTTTAGCTATAGGAACATTACATAATGTGTATAAATGATTAAAAATATTTATGTTTCTTGTGAAATTAATGAATTTACATTTAGGGATACTCAAATTTAATTTGTTGGTTTTACAGTAAGCTGTTAATCTATCAAGATCTTCTTGTAGTAATAAACAATCATTATAACTGGTGATGGTTTTATAAACTTTTAGGTCGTCTGCATATAGTAAAAATTTAGAATGTACAAAACATTTTTTAATATCATTAATAAATAAATTAAAAAGAAGCGGTCCTATAATAGAGCCTTGCGGCACACCAGATGTGACCCTGACAGTACCCGATTGATACCCATTGACAACAACTTTTTGTGATCTATTTTGGATATAAGATGCAAACCAACGTAATAAGTTGCCTCGAATACCATTATATGCAATTTTATTAAGTAGCAGCTCATGGTCCACTTTGTCAAAAGCTTTTTTGAAATCAGTGTACACCGCATCTACCTGTATTCGATTATCAGCATTCTCAAATAAAAAATTCGCAAATACCATTAAATTAGATGTAGTTGATCTGCGTTTGACGAAACCATGTTGCTGCTCAATGATAATATTGTGTAACAACGGATAGATTTTATTATGCACTAATCGCTCAAAGAGTTTCGATAAGGTAGACAGAATTGATATCGGTCTATATTGCTCTACATCATGCCTAGAGCCTCCCTTATGTACAGGAGTTACGTTTGCCTTTTTCCATGTCTCAGGAAAGACACCCTCAGTTAAACATTTATTGTAAATAATGAATAAGGGGTCGCTGATGTTCACAGCTGTTTGCTTGAAAAAGATGGGAGGAAGCCCATCAGGACCAGCACCCTTGGAAGAGTCAAGTAGTTTTAGTTCTTTTATGATGGTAGCTTTATCAAAGTAAAGATCGGATATTAAAACACCATTGTCGGATTGAAGAGGCGAAGGTTGCCATTGAGATACATTAACAGATACCGGTTCAAAAACTGATTTAAAAAAATCAGAAAACATGGAACAAACAATTTCAGGATCACTTGATTTCATGTTTTTATGAAACATAGAACCCGGAATATCAGATTTACTCCTACGATTATTTATATAGGTCCAAAACTGCTTAATATTAATAGAAATACCATTTTCAACAGATTGTATGTATTTTTTATAGCATAAGTCACATTTTTCCTTGAATAATGCTCTACATTTGGAAAATTCTTCATAGTCAACTTCATATTTATGTTTTTTCCATTTTATCCATGCTTTCTGTTTCTTTTTGAAAATTTTAATCAGAGAATGTGAAAACCAGACAGGATATTCTGAGCTCTTAGTGCTAGTCATTGGTGCATGGTGCTTAATAATATTATCGATGGCATTGTAGAAAGTATCAAGAGCAGTCTCGGAGCTTAGATCTTGTAGCAATTCTAGCCAGTTAACTTCCCCGATTTTTGTGTTTATGCTATCATAGTCTGCTCTAAAAAAGTTATATTTAGTGACTGATCGCCTTTTCATAGATTTAATAAGGTAATTTACTGAAGTATGTGCAACAAATGGCGGGTGGAAAGGATCCAGTTTTGAAAGTGTCGTAGTTTGAGAACTGACTAACGTAAGTGCGTTAGATATAAGTAAGTCCAAAATGTTACCATACGAATTGACTATATCGTTAAATTGTAGAGCATCTAATATAGACATAAAGTTGTTTATCAGAGAACAAATTTTAGTAGAGCCGTTAGCAACCAATCCTGAAGATCCTTGGCAACGTAATAGAGGAATATGGGGTTTAGTCCAACCAATCTCCGGGGCATTGTAATCACCAAATATATAAAAGTTTTCAATATTGGGGATATTAAGTGCTTCTTGTAAAAATTCAAAATGAGCCTCATACACCTCCTCGGGTGTCTTAGGTGGGATATAAGCTGCACTTATAACATGCTTTTTTGAGCGGTTAATGCTAGGGATTTCTATTAGTACATGTTCTAAGCAGTGTATTTGCTGAGAACTGGAGACATGCGATGTATCAAAAAGAATTGGCCTTAAACCACGTAACGCTGCCACGAAAACACCTCCACCATCCAGTTTTTTGGTAGCAGCGCGATTGCGATCAGCCCTGTACACAACGTATCGCTGGTCAATGAATTCATTGCTGTCAATTTCGGAGATCAACCATGTTTCAGTAAGAACGATTATGTCATAATTATGAGACAATATATTCATATAAAGTGTATTGAGTTTTGTACGCAAGCCTCTACAATTTTGGTAATAGATTGATAAATTATTCAATTGCTGGCTGTTATCCATAATCAAGTTTACAAAATATAAATTTGTGTACATAACTTAGTATTCGTATAGAGAATTCTAAAGATAGTATAGTTAGCACTATGTATAAGATAGACAGATATGGACGAACAAATGAAATGTATATATCCAGGCTATAATATAACACAAGATATATGATTTTTATATGCAGAGAGTTTATGGAAAGAGTGTTATTGCTCAGCGGTCGTAGCATGTTTGTGTTGAAATATCTTATAAAGTTGAATAATTCTATCGTTACACACTTAAGAGTATAAAATGTAAAATATAGAGGCAGCTCATCATAATTCAAATTAGAACAATAACTGTAATACAGTTCAGAGTACATTGTTATCAGAGACAAAAAAATACATAAGTCTAAACGAATAACCAAAGCAATCACCATATAGCTAATTGTTAGCTTTAGATTTAAGTCGTTCAAGGTCGGTATCACTTCGTATGGCAATGGCAGCGGTTTCGTCATTTTCCCGTACAAGTATTGTAGAATTTCTGATCCAGACGTACTTGAAATGTAGTTCTTTGGCAATCTCCCGACACCTCCGAAATAACTGCTTTCTTTTGAGGGTTAGGTGTTCATTCAGAAATATTTTGGTTGAGGTACCAGGTATACCCAGCTTATCTGTACTAAGGGATTTAGCTTTACGGTAGGCACTTAGTAAGTTATCTCTCTGCATTCTAGTAGTTAGCTTAACAATTATATTTTTTGGTCTATTGTTGCCTTGCTGAGCATGCGGTACTCTATGAATAGAGACTATGTCCTTCATGGAAAACTGAAAATGCAATGCGGATCCTATACTTTCCATAATGCCTGCAAGATGTTCATTTCGTCGCTCCGGCATGTTGCAGATTTCAATATTACAGTGCCGTGCCTGCTGCTCCAGTGCATCCAGCCTAAGTTCTAAATTATTGTGGAATATAGCAGTTTTCTCAAAGGTTCCGCGATCTAGATCATCAATTCGTTTTTTTATGGAAGTAATATCGTGCGATTGATATTGAACAGACTCTTTAAGAGTCTTGATTTCGGTGTCGTTATCAGCAATGCTCTGCTTCATACTTAATTGTTCGATTCTTAAGGACTTAATTTCGGACTGAATTTCATTTAATGTACCTTTTATATCGTCCCTAATGTGGGTCATATTTACAGACATTTCATTACGCCACACGTTAAGGGTAGAAAATAACTCATTAAATTTATCTAGCGAGATGCATCCAGATGTTGATGGAATACATTTGCTAGACTCGCTTTTCTCCAAAATAGTAGATATATCATAAGACATGTCCATAGACTCCTCTGCAGTTGGGACCTGGTTTTGCCGTACAGGCGTGTTCAAGTTGGATCTGATACGTCGAGTTACGTTTGAACATTGTGGGCAGGCCCAAGTTGCACGATATTCAATGGAGAGGTGCGTAAACTGTTCCAAAGTAATGTTTAGGCATTCATGATGATATCTATT
Organism: Selenia dentaria; assembly: GCA_917880725.1. Taxonomy (NCBI): domain Eukaryota; kingdom Metazoa; phylum Arthropoda; class Insecta; order Lepidoptera; family Geometridae; genus Selenia; species Selenia dentaria. The sequence continues at coordinate 23,584,449 of OU862898.1, forward strand.
TGAACATACATGACAAATAAGACTATTGTCTGAGTTAATTATGCCTTTACAACCTTCGCAGTTCATTATTACTATGATTATGATATAGTTTTACAGATATTACTAGTATTCAGAATGTTCAAGGCTTTCGTAGTTGTAAGTATACTGGCGCCCTCTATTGGCAGGTATAACCCTCGTAGTTGTATACTAAGCGTACGCGTCTGTAAGATTGCAGTTGCTTAGCGCCATCTATTGGCATAAGATATGTCGCGCCATCTATTGAGACGAATCCGGATCAAGACAAAGCTTGATGGTTAGAATATTATCAACGTGGTGGCACCTAGTTGCTCAATGTGTAAACACAAATGTAAACAAAAACCAGTGACTTGCAATATTGGATAAAGAAGAACTTTGACCGAAAAATTCAGGTTTAATATAATATATACCTAGTTATGTCGCCAGAAATGTTGGTCCGTTCACTGCACTGTGCACGTTTTCGAAGTAAACGATTTTCGACACAAACACAATACTCGAAATCACAATCAGAGCGACACGTAACTGGTTTGCTGTTTCGATTGTGGCATTACACAGGCTGACTAATATATAAGTAAACTATAAGCTGCACCATACTTATTGTTTCGAACTTTACAAACAATCGAAATATGCAGTAATTATAATTTTAATGAATTAATATTAACGAGCTTCACTCAGTCGCGTATTTACAGTAAGGCGCCCTCTGAAGTGTCTTTCACTATAAACGGGATGCACCCAATATTTACGTCTGCGCTGTTTTGCAAATGAACGCGTAACTAGGACGCTTCATACAACGGTATCAATGAAGTCCATTTTGATACCGGAGACGGAGCGCGTCATCATAGTAGACAAAACAGTTTCGTGCGACGTGTCATAACCAAAACAATTTGGTTTTAGTTTTAAGACAGACTTGTCTATGTGAGGAAAGTCTGTCTTAAAACTGTCGTGACTCTAAAATGCGCTCAGCCTTAGGCGTCAAAGACGCACTTAGTAACTTCAATTACTCATTATAATGTACTTTAAAGACTACCGCCGCATTCCAAACTATATAGAGCCTACCGAGAAGATGCGGCAAGAAACTCGGGGCCATTCTTTTGGGGTAGATATTTACAACGTTTCTACTTAGGTAAGTACCTACTACTAATATTATATTTTATAGGTGTCAGAATGACAACTTGCCAGAAGTGGAGAATTCCAAGCATCTTTGTCTTCTATATAATGTCGGACTTTTTGTGTGGCAATCGATCGCTCGATACCACGAGACATTTTGAGCGTTTTGAGTTTCTTTCGCTCAGTAAGTTCACTTCATACAGTGCCTTTTACACCCCGACACAGTAATGCTTCGTGGCCAGAATTATAGGCACTGCAGTGGTACTTACTAAGACGGCCACTAAAAGGCCTACCATATACACCGAAAAAACGTATCGGTTAAAAATAAATAAATTACTGCTAAAAATAAGCAAAATATTAGCACCTGCAAAGTGTCCTTTGCAAAATTATTATTTTTTCAGTGTAGTGTGTAACAATTCCTTACGCCTTACGTTTCGCATAACATTCGATACAATCGAGCGCGCGGAGGAAATATTCTGTAACTCAGTCCCCTCATGGAGTAAAAACTCAGTACTTATTTCTAAGGAGTATAGGCCAAAAAGTCACTATTTGGAAGACAAATAAAAAAATATGGGTCAGAAGGCGTAAACTGACGTACTGAACAAGAATATGAAAGTACTGAAAAAAGTTTGTCCGTCTGTCGGTCTGTATGTCTACAGGGTTTCCCAGAAATAGTGGATAATCCTGCACGTGCATGTGCGGGGGGGAAGGTGGGGCCCCACATCCTAAAACAAAAAAATCTATTTCCAACAGTTCGAGGTTTATGACATTTTTTGTAAAACTTAGAATTTTTCCAGTTTTTCTCATATTTGTGGTCATTACGCCCGCTACATGAGGCCTAATTTGGATTTTTTTATTTTGACGTGTTCCCTAATAGTGGTATTCCTAAATTACCTTTAAAAAAACTTACCTACTTAAAATAGTAGTTAACTAGTAGTCTCTAAACATAATTTTTATTTCTGGAATTTATTTTATAGCTAAGTTTGAACACCTGTGGTGTAAAAAAAATGTATTAGAGTTTTTTAGCCAATCAAATAAAAAACTTGCCTACATCATGACGATCACAAAACAGTAGAATACTATCCACTTTAATAGTAAAATTTCTGAACTACAGCTACTAATGTGTAATAAGTAGGCGTTTCATTACAAAATTACAAAAATATGTACAGGTATTTTTTTTTAGTTTCTATCAGTTAAGTAGAGCTGTCGACCCTTTAGTAAGACTTTACTACCTGCTCGACACATTCCTCGAATTCTAAGCTGTGTGAGCGAGACAAACTATGCTTTAGATTAAATATGCTTTAGGTAAATGTAGTCAAATGTAGAGTTTTATCACCGAGTTAAACTCGTAATGGACAAGGTAACAGTCTTCCTAGGCATTAAAATTGACGCAAAATTACAATGGGGTCCTCATATAAATGCCCTGTCTGGGAGACTCAGTTCTGCTGCATATGCAGTACGTAAAGTAAGAGAGCTAACAGATGCTTCTACGGCGCGGTTAGTGTATTTTGCATATTTCCACAGCGTAATGTCATATGGGATATTGCTATGGGGTTCAGCGGCTGATATAGAGACCATATTTATCCTTCAGAAACGTGCTATTAGAGCTATATACGAAATGGGTCCCCGTGAATCTTTGAGAGATTTATTTAAAGAAATCAATATGTTAACGTTGTCTTCCTTATATGTATTTGAAAATATAATGTATGTTCGTAAAAATTTACATAAATATAAGTTAAATAGTGATCACCACACTTTTAATACCAGAAATACAAATAGGATAGCTGTACCTAGTTTTAGACTTGCGAAGACTAATAAGTCATTCCTAGGAAATTGTGTGCGTTTTTACAATAAAATCCCAAAGCACATAACTGAGCTCACAGAGGGCAAATTCAAGATGACTGTAAAAAACGTTTTAATAAAAAAAGCTTACTATAAAGTTCGACATTATATAGAAGATAAAGATGCTTGGAGTACTCCACTTCTGGCAAGCTGTCTCTCTGCCACCCATAAAATGTAATATTTGTAGTACCTAAGTAGAAACATTGTAAACATCCATATAAAAAGAATGGCCCCGAGTTTCTTGCCGCTTCTTCTCGGTGGGTTCTATATATTTTGGAACGCGGTGGTAGAGTCTTTAAAGTACATTATAATGAAAAGTTGACGTTCATAAGTGCGTCTTTGATGCCTAAATTGAATAAATGATTTTGACTTTGATTTTGAGACTAAACGGAGTTCGCAGGAACAGCTGGTAAAAAAATTTACTTACTGTTACATTTATAGAAGTATCCGATGATAAAAACGCAAATGGCCAGTGCGAAGAAGTTCTGGTTAAGGGCGTTGAAGATAGCAGATTCGAATGCAGAGGCTTCCCGGTGGTGCAGGTCCCAGCCCATCAGCACTGTGCCAGCTGCGATAGGGATCGAAGACAAGAAGAGAAGCTTCATCAGCTGGAAATAAAAAGAACATGTATTTTATAGATGTATGTGTATGTTATGGTCATCTATCTTTATCTAATATATAAAAATGAACCCCTATTTATCCTGGTCACGCTATAACTTGAGAACGGCTTATCCGATTTCATTCATCTTATTTAAACTGTTTTCTAAGACATTTAAAAAAATATAAGGAAAGATGGAAATTCATGGTGCGTCTTCGTTCGCGTAGTAAGCTCAGCCTTCGGCCTCGTCATAACCTCCCACCTTTCATGATTATTCTTTCATAAAACCTTCTCCTGACAATAATGGACACAACAAAAAAAAAAAAAAGAGCGAGATTGTTCCATCCGTTCTCAAGTAATAGCGTGACCAGGAGAAGTAGGGGTTCATCACTTCACTACATAGTGTAAAACAATGTCACTGTCGCTGTCTGTCCGTCCTTATGTATGCTTAAATATTCAAAACTACGCAACAGATTTTGAAGCGCTTTTTTTAATAGATAGAGTTATTCAAGAGGAAGGTTTATATGTATGATACATGCATAATATTGTAGAGAAACACTGGTGAATTTACAGGTTTCTAATGTGATGTCGTAAATAAACACATTTTTTGCGGTTACATTGCAAACGCTGACTGAAGCGTACGAGATAAATCAAAATAATGTACTACGGTATTGTACACCTTAAAAAGGTCAACAAAAAAGTCCGCGATGGTATATGTCTACCTCTTAAGGATAACCCACGATAACCATTTTTTATCCTTTACATTTTACGGGAAACATGGCTTATTTAGGAAGTTATTTTAAGCAATACAGTATTAATCCTTATCCATTTAAGTACCTTCAATACATTGTCCATTCAATATAGATCAATATGGCCCTTTACAGTATGTTATTCAAATGAATATTTTCGAAGATATTACAGATTAAAAATGCAGGGACATAGCGGTGCGGCGGTTAGATTTGAGCGTTGAGTGTTTTTCTCATAGTCAATTATATGTCGCTCTTTCAAGAGTAACTAGTTATGCGGCCACCCGGTCGCCAGATAACAACCGTTTCCAGCTAAACTGCAAACGCATCAGTACCTCGCAACAGTGTCTCGTAATTAACTGAGACCTGCGTGGGAAGCGTTTGTTATCCAGGATAGTATTATGTATTGAGATTGTTAGTCTAGACGAACCTCCCACTTTGTTCGGACGTATTAATTTTAAGTTAAGATAAAATAAAAATATATATTTTAAAAGTGTTTTTAAAAAGCTCTTTCGCGCTCCCGTAAACTTGACTAACTTCTAAACAAAATATTTTTGTATTGTCTAATGACAAAAAAAGCTGTAAACGTTGTTTATAAGGACATTCTGTAGTAGCTAGGTATATTGTTTAGTATCAGCATTGCATCCGTGCGAAGCCGGGGCGGGTCGCTAGTTTTATATATTGTAAGATATAGATATATTAATTCTATTATTGTGTAATAGTGAGTTTCTTAACTTCTATGATGATGATGATGATGATGATGATGATGAAAATAAAAGTAGGCTTAGTAACTCCTTATAACATTAGCTATCTGCAAGTGAAAACCCCGTTAAAATTGATCCAGAAGTTTCAGAAACTCGCCGGAACATACTTAGAGACTGACAGACCGTAAGTACCTAAGTACCGTATGTACTTTCATATGCATTAACCCTTTGCGTACCATTGACGTAAATTTACGTGCGTTTCATTCATAAAACTTTGTTTTAGTTATCACGGTATAGGAAGGGTTAAGCGAAATGCCGTTGATTTGAACAAACAGACACTTCTATTTTATTAATCTGTACCTATAGATATCTAAATATATAAAGCAAAGTCGTGTTAGTTACACAATTTACAACTCAAAGACGGATGGATAAATTTGTATGATTTTGTGTTTTTAGATTTGTTATATCTCGGGTGGCTACTTCTTATCATCATCATCATCATCGTCATCACCATCATCATCATCATCATCATCATCTTCAATATCCACGCGGGTAAAGTCACGGGGCACAGTTACTATAGATAGAAAAAATACAAGATAATGAACTGAACGCGTTTACATTCATAAATGATCTTCAAGTGACCTTATTCTAAAGTTTTAATACAAATGAAAGCTTACCATAGAATCTCCCAAGTCCCACTTCTTAGCCTGTGCCTTATGGTAGAAGTAAGCAGTGAGAACACCGAGGTGGTACCCTGCCCAGTTACCCTGCGCCGAAACATACGCGTGGTAGAACGTATCGTTGTATCCGAATATGTTCCGTATAGATCTGAAAATAATGTTGAATCTTGTTTGAGTATGCAAGTCAACATGCGGCCCGCGATACGTTTTTGTTGCGGGCCGAGGAAACTAAAAACGAGTTCAATTCGTCGATATATGCGACATAAAATGACAGAATAATCAAAAAACTAATCAAACTTAGTGTTCCAACTGAAATGTAGTTAAGTAGATCTGAATTTCATATAAAATTAGTAGTTCTACGAACAGTAGATATCACAAGCGCAGTCTTATAAGCGGCAATTTTTCGCAACCACTTGACTAATCATAATTACATTAGAAATTTCTCTTTAAAGTCTTATGATGTGTGTACCAAATTTCATAAAAATCGGTCGGTAAATAGCGCATCAGTAATATTTTTAACAATAAAAAACTTATATTTAATAGTAGAACATGCATAACAAGTTATGTCAACATTGGTTGAAAAATGCGACCTATACAGGAGAACCAACATACAACCTAATAAACATACGGATAGGTAAAAGTCAATTTGGCCAGTTAAATCAGAGACGCTTCGTTCCCTTCGCTCGCTCAGTCTATTGTGAAGAAAAGTTATATTATTTTTGGATATCTTGATTCTATGTGCCATAACATTACTTATACTAGTACTTATATCTTTGCTAAGTATATGCAAATATAGCTAAATATATGAGTTATCTTTTATCCAAGTAACGAGAAGTAATATTTTATGCACCTGATAGAACATATGCCTGTACATTATCTACCAGTTTCTCATAGTACAAGGTATGTCTAGTTTGGAACCTTAAGACCTTGTGAGAATGTTGTCGCTTATTATTATATTATATACATAATTGAGATAGTTCCAGCGACATGACACATTTTATAGAAATTTGAAATAGGGGCATCCAAATCAATTATATGTTTGAATACATAAATACAAATACAATACTACACAAAAAAAATCAGAAGTGTCTAACTTGAAAGGCGTAGGTAGCTGTTTTTTGAATAAAACTGACCGAAAAAGGAACAAATACGGTTCAAACTTTTCCTGCGGACCAAATTGTTGATGATATTTGAAAATTTAGCTGAGCTACGAGGTTGCGTTTGACATTCCTGCGACGAACTATTGGATGAGTTTACACTAATAGGTTGAAGAATTTGAAGTTTACATTTCGGAGATCAAAGTCGACACCTTAATCACTGACGACTCATTGGTTCGTGAATTAAGTTGTTATTGGTAAACTTCACAGAAAGGGAAAATAATACATTTCCAGTAGCAAAACCATTTAACAGGGTTTGTTGTTTGAATACAGCGAACACAATACTAAATAATATTAGCTCATATCATAAACTAGATCTTTTTTTCATAAAATAATGTACATGTCATAAACAAAATCCTACAATCCAACTAATATTATAAACGCGAAAGTTTGTGAGTATGGATGTGTGGATCTTTGTTACTCTTTCACGCTCAAACGGCGGGGACAATTTTGATGAAATTTGGTATGGAGGTAGATGAGGAGCTGGTTTAACCTATAGAATACTTTTCATCATCATCATCATCTATCACCACGCGGGTGAAAGAGCGTAATATGCTTGGGCACAGCATAGACAAAATAATAAGATCTCCGCCTACGTCAAGATCGTAATGATGACATTTCTGTGAAAGTTTGTCTCAGTTTCTGATAGCTTGGTAAAAAGCTAAGTCAATTTGATAGCTCTATACACTAGACGTGCTCAGCGACCGTCAAGGGTGATGAAATGTAAAGACAGTTTTTCCATGGTGGTTAATTTTATATATGTATGTACGTAAGTCCCGTATTTTATTAATGTTTACTGATTGATATGGGCAGCGTTCCGGAAACTTCGCGAAGTCTTCTCGTCAAAAATACCTCAGTGCCTCAAGACAAGAGTCTTCGACCAATGTGTGTTACCAGTGATGACTTATGGCACTGAAACGTGGTCTCTTACTATGGGCCTCATAGATAAGCTCAAAGTCGCACAACGAGCTATGGAGAGGGCTATGCTCGGGGTTTCTCTACGTGATCGAATTAGAAATGAGTAGATCCGTAGAAGAACGAAAGTCACCGACATAGCTCAGAAGATTAGCTAGTTGAAGTGGCAGTGGGCAGGGCACATAGCACGCAGAACAGATGGCCGATGGGGCCGAAAGGTTCTAGAGTGGAGACCACGGACCGGCAAGCGCAGCGTAGGTCATCCACCGACACGGTGGACAGACGTTCTGAAGAAGGTCGCAGGACGACGTTGGATGTAGGGCGCTTCCAACCGGTCCTTTTGGAAAATCATGGGGGAGGCATATGTTCAGCAGTGGACGTCCTACGGCTGAGATGATGATGATGAGATGATGACTGATTGATATACTAACTATTTAAATTTACTCATATATTACTATATTATACCAATTGCGTTTGACATGTACTATTTTAAGACATTTGGGTATAAATATAAAGGTATTTATACCCTTGGAGAAGATAATAAACTACTCGAGATTCTAATCCTGCGCGGACTTAGTCTAGTTTATTATATTTGAGCATTATTTATATTACTATTTACGTTCATATATATATATTTTTAATTATATTTAAGCATAATTTATATTACTATTTATTATTATTATACTACTAGCAACAGATAGTAGTACAATAATGCTTTGACAAAAAACAGGTAAATTAAATTATAAACATGAACTTTGACATGCAGAAAAACATAATGTAGTGTTTGTGAAGAAACTTTTCAATTTAGGTAATTTAAATCAAAGACATAATAGAGCTATGACAGTTTACTATGATAAAATTTCCAATTCTGGTATACGTACATACTCCTTACTAAGCAAGAAAGCGCTTTTGAAGGTACTTACAATAATAAAAATTTACGCCAACCCATACATATAGTTACTGTAGCCATATTTGTTTAACCAGTTGAATATTTATATATAACTATATTATATAATAATAATAATAATAAACCCGCAGGGACGGCCTTGTGGCGAGCCGTCGGTGAGTGGCGACACTGATTCTCCCTGGGGCTAAATGAGACCTCTGACCCCCGGCTTGCCTTAATTGACCGTCCGGGGGTGGAGACGCAAGAGCAAGTAACAAAACGCTCCAAGGGTGGAAGTGTTAAAGGGCATAACGCCGGTAGTAGCGCTCTAGTGAAACCGCAGCACACCTCTCGACACTCTTTAGCCATCCACACCAACGTTTCCCCTTTTGTCACCACTCGTGGTGGCCTTTATGGGCCCGTTTAGTGGATGGCAAGTCACCTTCTGCCTAAATATTTTAACATGAGACTAAAATTGGCAGGTGCCGTAGTCTCTTCCATAGCCCACTATCTTCCTTATCACTAATAAGTTCATCTCAATAGCCTGGCCATTTTACCCATATTTGTAATAGTCATAAGTACCATGTTACCCTTCATCCAACATTTTTTCTGTTTTTTATACTCCTTTGTATTTTTATACCAAACAGGCCTCTAAGTGTTGGCTACAGCCCCACTTATGCCTTTGTAAAGGACCGGATGAAATCCGAGATTTTGTTTTGAATAAAAGAAACAATAATAATAATAACAACTATATATATATATATATATGACGGCGCATGAGTGCCTCGTCGCGTCGTCGATATGGCAACATCAAGTACAAGAGTAATTCAGCTGTCAAAGTTACTCTAGCGGAGCGTCGTGTCTGTGGAAGCGGGGCGGACATCTTGTTTTTGACAGACTGAAAACGAGAACCGCAAGCGCACCACGTCTTCGACGAATCGCTTTAAATCCGCCTTAAAATTGTGTGTTACATTAAGATTAATCTCGATATTGATTATAATAGTTACTGCCTACGTGTTAAGACCTGTATTTTGCTGCCATTGTATCTACAAGTGAAATGGCTACCACAGTCTCAGTTGTACCCGGTGTGTAGGGCGTAGACCACGGCATCATGCCATCAACGAGGTGATCAGGAGAGCGCTCGTTTTAGCGGATGTCCCTTGTGTGCTCGAGCCCCCCGGCCTGTCGCGTTTGGATGGCAAACGGCCAGATGGACTCACGCTGATTCCGTGGCGGAGAGGTCGCAGCCTCATCTGGGATGCCACCTGCGTCAGCACATTTGCTTCTTGCCACCTCCAAGCCACTCAGCGGGAGGCTGGCGCGGGTGCGGAAGCGGCAGCCAGAGGAAAGCACCTTAAGTACGCTGCCTTGGAGTCAGCGTACGAATTCGTGCCGTTTGCTGTGGAGACGGCTGGGCCGTGGGGCCTGGAGGCCAAGAGATTTGTTAAAGAACTCGGGCGGCGCCTGATGGAGAGAACGCGTGATCCTCAGTCGGGCCATTATCTTGTGCAGAACATTTCCTTGGCCATACAACGCGGGAATGCCGCTAGCCTGATAGGCACGTTTGGGCGAGAGGGCATTGATTGTGAGGGACTTTGACAAAATCAAATTAAATGTGTTTTTATGACATGATGTTAATATTTATTAATTTCATATAATGTTTAATTTATAATAATAAATATTCATACTTTTGATCCCGTTAAATAAAAGAGTTCCAGTGAAATTAATATATTTTGTATTCGAAGAAGCCACTTTTAGTTACGAATTCCGATCCCAAAGGCGCACACATACAATACGATACGATATCTATAATGAGTTCGAATGAAGGCCCTCCTGATCTTACATATACGAGTATATATATATATATTTATATAGCCCTTTAAATCCAAAGACATCTATAGAACTTTTATATTCTACTATGATTACATTAGTAGAATATAATAGTTCTATAGATGTCTTTGGATTTTAGAGAGTATTGACAATGTAAATGTCAACAAAGTAAATGTTGTGAGAGAGGAGGAGGGGAAAGGGGAGTATGAGTGCCACAAACCGCAATGCGGGCGCCTATGCACTGTGGGTTGACGGTCAGTGGCTAGCCCAAGGTATCCAAATATACTGACCAAGTGAATTCTACAAGAAAAAATATCTGTTCATTTACTTTGACAACCATGATCGAGTACAATTTGAAAAATCTAAAACCGATTTCGATTCTATTCAGCTATTGGAGCGTAACTCAGAAACTAATTGACCGATTTTGATAAAATTGGACCACAAAAAAATATGATAAATAGGACCACTTTTCAAACAAAAAATAGAATTTTGAGAATCGGTTCACCCATTGGAAAGTTATGAGGTAACAAATATAAATTAAAAATTAAAAAATACACCGAATTGATAACCTCCTCGTTTTTGAAAGTCGATAGAAACAGTGATTCAATATTGCGTGTTTACACAATTACTTACGTAACAAGTTCTGGTAGGCACCTTTTTATGAAGCGTTTTGGCGCTTTTACGCCTTATTATTTTCAAACTGGATTAATAACTCGGTAAGTATTCATATTAAACAAGTTTCACAATTTGAAATTTAAAATTATTTCTTTGGATATAAATACCGCATTTCAAGTCGATAGCATATTGATAAAGTTTTGGCCATCGGCTTAAATTATTCATAGAATATGTCGATATTTAAAATAAAAGGCCATAAACCGATATTGTAATACCAAAAGTTATATCTGAAACTTTTTCAATATAGCGCCTATCTGTTTTCAACTCGAAACTACAATATAAATCAGCTTCAAACGAAATTTTGCATATTCATTGAAACAGTCTACTTAAGGCAAGTTTACACGTTGCGATGTAATCGCATGCAGTTTGAAATATCGTTATATATTGTAGGGTATCGTTAAATTATTGTGCTTATCGAGTATTCAATGAATGAGTTAGAGAATGTTTGTGTAAATGCTTGCTAAAAAATGAAATAACATCTACAGAAAAAATGTGGAGAATTTCTCAATAGACTGATTTTGGAAGCTTGCTATCCTATCAAAACCTATAGTGGATACCTATGTCATAATATAATATTCCAATATTAATAATATTTATTCAGGAACTTAACAGACTTTTTGAGCAGGATTTTAGTAGTTTAAGTGGCTAGAGCATCTGACTCAAGAAATACAGAAAATGGAGGTTCGTATCCATTCTGAGTTCGTTGATTTTTTCTGTTCAACTATAATATACATTTGGAAAAAAGGTGCTCGTACGTAAGTTGTGTTAATGTGAATTATTGTTTATATTACATTAAATTATTTATTTATATAAAAACAATCGAAACCGTTGACTGGTTTAGTAACATACAAGGCTTCCAATACACATTTAAAAATAAATTGAGCTATAACTCAACAAGTTGCAGGTACGAAACTTTTAATATAAGCATTTTTTTTCTGATACAGTAAAAAAATCTCATCTCATCAGATCTGTCGGTCTAGCGCTCGACGAGTCAACATCTCATGAGGATGCCTCGTGTAGAGGCGAAACACGTGTCGAATCGGTTTTGGTTGATTTGGGGTTTCTTGTGTTTTTTATTTTGTATTCTTCCTATTAGCATTTTATGCGGGAGGGAGGGTGGTGCACGCCCCCAAATAGGCCAAAATCATTGTTTTCTTTTCAGCGGAAGTGTCACTAAATTTTTTTGATAATGGATTTCCGCAAAGTAACGCCTGAATCAATGAATTAAATTTTCTTATACAGTACTTTTTCGATTAGAAACATACATTACCACTGCTAGGCACATGCCATTTCATCTCCTTGCGTGTCCCTTACTATATATAAAATACTAGCTGCTCTCCGCGGTTTCACCCGCGCGGTGATGGATGATGATGATGTTGATGAATCTTATATAGCCCATGTTACTCAGGGTGAATGTAGCTTTCCAATGAAGAAAGAATTTTTGAAATCGGTCCAGTACTTTTTGAGCCAATTCGTTACAAACATACTTACATATAAATCTGTCCTCTTTATAATATTAGTATAGATGTATTACACATCGCTATACGGCCCAACACGTTGCTTAGTCTAAACTCTCCCTTAATACATTAACAAAGTGAAATAAATTTTATTTAATCATAGTTTAGAAGATAAAGAAACGAGTTAATTTAAGTTTTGTTGTTTAATTGAATCAAATAAAACGAAACTTCTGAGACTAATTTACGATTTAAATGGAACGGATTTAAACTGGGAATCAAAGTTCTGAAGATCATTTGGCTTGTAGCATTTTAGTGCCGTATCATAATAAAATATATATTGACAGTAAAAGTTTACTACAGTTCAACTATCTTAGTTCATAATAATATGGATACTTCAATCATAATTACACCATCCCGCGATTGCGTTAAATCGGGCGCTGTACAACAAGGCTGAAGCCGTAATGAGAATAGACTCCATAACATCTCGACCGTATAAACCCCAAAAGGGCGTGAGGCAGGGCTGTATTTTGTCACCTATTTTATTTAATTCGTATGGGGAGTACATTGTTCGGCGTACAATATGGTTGGGATGGAGGTGTGAGTATCGGTGCCGCGAAGATAACCAACCTGAGATACGCCGATGATACAACCCTACTAGCTGCGTCCGAACAAGAAATGACCAACCTCCTTCAGCGCATAGAAAGGATAAGTAACGATCTAGGTCTTCAGATAAATAAAATAAAGAGAAAGGTGATGTTGATTGACCGCACCAATAAACTGGAGCTCAATGGGACACACAATCTGGAAATAGTTATTGACTTCATATACTTGATATCCTGTGTCTCCGACACACGTGCGAACATGAAGTGCGAAAAAGAATCGGAATGGCTAAAACTGCGATGAGTCAGCTGAAAGGAATTTTGAAAGACAGAAACATAACAATGAACACTAAGATAAGACTGGTTAGAGGTCTGGTGTTCTTCATATTCCTGTATGGCGCAGAGACCATTTGGATTACTTGGAGGATAAAACAGCTGGGGACTGATCACTCCAGGATCTACATACTCGTGTATTACCATGTCAAAGTGTAGCGTGTCTTGCCCTACTGATATCATTATTATATAGTCTCTTTTGTAAGGCAACACACTGGCGCTAAAAATAGGCGAGCATTTGTTATATCATTTTAAAAAACGGGCGATAGAAGAAATTTAAAAAGACAAGCCAGCTAAGTTTCTTGCTGGATCTTCTCAGTTGTGGTCGCGTTCCGATCCGGTTGTAGATTTAAAAAAATAATGAAAAATGACAATTTGTAAGTGCCCCCGTAGGCCTATACAGAATAAATGTTTTGAGTTTGAGTTTGACCTGGACACTCAAAGCAAGCGATCGTAAGCGTGTGGATGCCTTTGAGATGTGGTGCTGGAGGCTGTTGCGTATCCCATGGACAGCCAGAAGGACAAATATGTCGATACTCAAAGAACTCAAAATAACCACGAGGCTGTGATACATCTGCTTTCAGCGAGTTCTTGAGTATTTCGGCCACGTTGCTAGGAAGAGTGGTGACAATCTTGAGAAACTGGTCATTACTGGTAAAGTCGAGGGAAATAGACCAAGAGTGTGAAGTCCATTGCGGTGGTCAGATCAAATCCGTACTACATACACTCAACAGAAATGTTCACGAAGCGATTTACGACGCCGAGAATAGGACCAGATGGCGTAAAGTCATTCTGTGGAGGGGGTCACGACCCCCAGCATTGAGGAAAATGACGCAAGGAGGAGGAATTATACTGGTGTTTGATGCAACCATGTAGGGACTTTTGGAGCCGACCAAGAACACCAATAAAATCATTTACCACAAAATCATGCCATAGTGAAAAGTGTCATTGCCCCGTAGCTTTGTACTAGTCATTTCTCGTTACATCATTTAAAAATAGTAAGCATAACTCCTGGCTATAATATGCTGTCATCATCCTTAAGTTCATTCTAATTCAATCACTTGTTTCACATTGAACAAGCGGCCACTCACACTCACTCACTCCATTACACTTGCATTGAAGTGTGATTGAACATTGAACGTAAATCCTAACTATATCATAAGTGCGACAGCGAGTTTATTTTTTTGTTATCTTATCACGCCTAAACGGCTAAAGGGATCGTAATACAATTTGGTAAAGAGCACAGTAATATATCGGGGAAAGACAAATTATACTTTTCATCATCACCATCACCTTCTATCAACCGCGTCACATCCATTCGCCAACCGCGGGGCGCAGCTATATATAACTAGCTGCTCCCCGCGGTTTCACCCGCGCGGTGATGGATGATGATGATGATGAATCTTGTATAGCTTATGTTACTCAGGGTGAATGTAGCTTTCCAATGGTGAAAGAATTTTTGAAATCGGTCTAGTACTCTTGGAGCCAATTCGTTACAAACATACATACAAATCTTTCCTCTTTATAATATTAGTATAGATAAATAAGTACCTACGTATCAGAGTTTCATTTATAATGACTCAGTACATTTTTTTGTTTATTCTTATTTTGTTATCAAGGATCATAGTATGTATATAGTAGTTTTGCTGGTTTGATATATTTTTACACTTTAATCTTCATCGTTGAACCAGCAATTTCTATATTTTACAATAAATATGAATTAAGCGCTTTCATAGGAATCGCATCATTTGATCATCGCATTTTTTATACTAATTTATCAACCTTTATTATGTTTTTGTAAATAGTCCGACTAATTTTAAGGATAACAAAGTTTAAGAGAATAAAAAAAATCTATATGAAAGGACAAAGTATAACGGGTCAGCAAGATTGATAGATAATAATTATTTAGAAAAAGAAAAAAAAAGAAAGAAAAAATATTTATTTGAGATGTCTGTTCCTCTATCGATATGTTCGCGTTACGGAGTTTATAGTAGGTTTGTGTTATTTACTTAATCCTTCCTATACCATGATAATTAAAACAAAAGATTTATGAATGAAACTGACTTATATCTTTGGGAAGCAAAGGGTTAATCTAACAAAATATACTGCAAAGATAAATAATGGAAGGATCTCCATTATGTGCATAGATATCAGAGTACATACATATCTCCAGAAAATGTATAGCGTAAATAAGTTAGTTTCAGTTTAAGATCGTTTACCAAATATTTTAAGGTGCGGTATTTAGGTGTGTAATTCATAAACATGTAGTCATCTAATTAAGTGATCTTTTCTTCTTCTTCTTAAGGTAATATCTCCTACAGGAGGTTGGCTATCATTAAGGCTACTCGAACCTTAGAAGCTACTGCCCGAAATAGCGACCTCTTGCTCATGTTGGGCTCTCACGCGAGATCACCGATGCGATGGACCAACCAGATACGAGCAGCCATAAACGGTCCTCTACACAAGTGCACGAGGAAGGCTGCAGGCGGGGAGGAATGGCGATGCATTGTAAGGCGCGTTACGCAACTGACGACCACGACCGCTCTGTCAAGAGCGTAGTGATGAAGAAGAAGAGCTCATGTTGAACCACGTCCGGAGATTATTGAGTCATGAGGTACGTCTTCTGGCTGGTCGTCTACGTCCTTGGATTTTACCCTGCATGATCAGTTGGAGTAGATCGTATTTCTCATTGCACATGACGTGACCCAGATACTGGAGCTTTCTAGTTTTTATTGTATTTAAGATTTCTACTTTTTTTATTTAGCTTCTGTAAGTGATCTCTAGGGTTACTAAAAGCGGGCTTTATGATTTAATTGGTACGCTTCGAGGCACCTCAGCACCCGCATGAAAATGACTAGCAATTTTACGTTAGAATTTACATCAAATTCGTTTGATTAGATTAATTAGCTACCACTCTTATATGAAACTAGATAACATGCCAACGGCTTCGCCTGCTGGTCTATGGGATACGAAACCACAATAAAAGGGGGAAGCATATTCAACAATTATATCTTTTTTATGTCAATCGCAGACGAAACGAGTTAGTTGCTTGCTCTTAAGCCAAAGCAGTTCATTCAGTATTATCACTACGAGATTCAAAACCCTGTATGGCAGTGCACTACGCTCGTCACCGATAAGATGTTAAATCTCTTGCCTTGTAGTTTCGCTGGAAACATCGCCTTTCAAAGAAACACAGTTATGCTTGCCCACTACAGCTTTATGGTTAATTAACTGACACAGGATCCAAAGTTAAAGAAATAACCCTACTTATTCATCATTAATTATTAACCCTACATTATTATTCATTATAGGTTATTTCTTTAACGGTTGTAGACCTTTATTTCTCAAAAAAGAATGAAATTCACTGACATAGAGAAATACAGGATAGAATACACAATTAACTGTAAGTCTTACCAAATAAGTATTAGCTAAGTACTGAACGGACATTACTTGTTGTTAGTATAGGTACTGAACATGATACTTAATAAAATACGTGCTAGTCTGTTCACACTACAGTTGGTATGCTTATTTGTTCAACAAGTTATTTGGTTAACTTTGGAACCTGTGTGATTATTAGTATTAACTAATAACGGACGCTTACAACATAAAAAGGCATCAACTGCCAACATTCTGCGGGTCTGCGTTGAAGAATCATTGAGTCAATCAGTACAACCACATACAAATAAATAGATATTGACCGAGCAAACAAAGCGTTTCTGCTTTAACTGGCCAAATTGACTTGCATCTGCCCGGTTGAATGTCGGTCTTTATGTACAGGTTGCATTTTTCAACCAATCTTGACGAATCTTGGCATGCATGTTGTACTATTTAATATATTATATATATATATATATATATGTATATATATAGAATTCGAAGCGTCTGGCTCATTTCAATATGTTGACCCTAGAAGATCGTCGTTGGATAACGGACCAGGTTCTGTTATATAAAATTTTGAATGGTCTAATTGATTGTCCAGAACTTGTCGCTAAAATTAACTTTACAGTTCCCCGTATGGGGGCTAGAATACTGAATTTTAAACCATTTGCTTCTAAGACGCATAAAACAAATGTTGGACGTCATAGTGTTCTCAACAGAGCCTGTCGAGAGCATAATACTATTTTTAAGGCTGAGCATATAACATACATATTAAACTGTTCTCTGCTCAACTTTAAAAATCTATTGTTTAAGTATAAAATAAATATATACGAGTATATAAGGAGAACTAAGACTCCTTAGCATGTTAATTTTGTATGTCTAATTGTTTGTTTATCAAACATTTCACTTCTATTTGTGAATTATCCATCCATATTTCATTTTCTTAAGAAGGAAACTTTATGAAGATAAGATAAGCTATAGGTGTATAAGCTAGGTACTGAATTGTCTCCAAAATACACTCTGTAAGTGCATATGCGTTGAAATCTCATCAGTGATTCGTCACCTTATGATGGATTTGCGCAACTCACTCCACATATAAGCCATGTTTTCGTTATTTACTCGTATGTTGTGTTTTTCCTGTAATTGGACTTTCGCTATAATTTGTCTATAAACTCTGTATGAAATGCTTGTTTAGTGTTAAGTCTGTTGGAAAATTTGAATAAATAAATAAATATCTTTTTTGCGGTAGTCGATTTAGAGAGATTTTTCCTAAAAGGGGGAAGTTTGCTGTGGCGCACATTAGGTACCTGACTGTAAAGAGGAGTTTCGAATATGAGCATAGGTGAAGTGGTTTCCGAGATAATAAGTTGTAAGGTACTGCGAATAGTTGCTGCTGTAAGACTATGTGCTCGCGAGATCTACTCTTTGCAAAACTGTACTAGCAATAATTTAATAGATTTGCCAAATAAACACTTATGAAAGCTTGAATTTCGTAAAATCGTAATAGACTAGGTCGTTGTTATTTCAGTAAAATATGGCGCAAGTATATTCAACTACCCTATATAAGTAACGTCGGTTGCAGTAGGTACCGAGCCCTTTTCCTTGATCGCTCGTATTCCTTCAAAACAACATAAATCTTACACTAACCTGTTTTTTTACTGCAGAACTGAACAAAAGTGTTCATAAACAGATACCATGTGCGAAACCCATAAAGTTTTTACGGACCAATATATTTCTATCCGATACTTTTGGGTTTTACAGACCATCCTTGTAGTGCCGTTTGCGCTTAACTAAAATGCATAAACTATCACTAAAACTATCCGTCAAGTATTGATAGGTTTTGATATGACTGGCCAGTTGGTGTAGTTGGTACCAACCACGTCTTCTAAGGTGCAATTTAGAAGCTGCCTCTCAGGCGCGGGCGACGAAATGTTACGTCCGAGCAACGACATACCGTGTGTTCTAAATAGCGCTTTATTGTCATGCATTTTGTGTGAATGGAAAAGGAAGCCGCCCGTGCCCGCGCCTGACGCCTGATATGTGGGGTTTGCACCTAATCTGAGCCGCTGGTCCTGGGTTCGATCGTTGGACAGGATATAGTTCAATATGATTGACTTGTGTGAAAGAACATGTCTGTTTGCGCTGTGTCTGGGTGTGTATATGTATATCAGTCGTCAGGTTACCATAGTACAGGCTCTGCCTAGTTTGGGATTTGAAGACCTTCATTTTCATTTCTTATTTTTTTAATAGACCGAGCGAGCAAAGCGTCTAGCTGCTTTTTCTGGCCACATTGACTTTCGGCTGACAGTATGTTTATAACGTCTTCCTGCACAGGTCGCATTTTTCAACCAATCTTGACGTAACTTGTTATGTATGTTTTACAATTTAATACATTTTTTTCATCGTCGGCGATTTTGGAGAGGCTGGGTACTTTTCCTAAAAAGGGAAGAACTTTGCTGCGGCACTATTTACCGAGCGAGTTTGATAAAATTTGGCATAGTAAGTACCTGACTTTAAAGAGGAATTTTGAATATGAGCATTATTGGTCAAATGGTTACCAAAATAATAGTTTGTGCTAAACCCCTTTACCCCTGGTAAGACTATGTTTTCGCGAGTCAGTTATTTGCCGAACTACTGGATTTTTAAAGCACTAGCACCTGCTTAACGAACCTTTGTATTTTTACAGAAAAAAATAGGACATCCTCGGAAGAGATTCAAACCTACGTCTTCCGACAATGAGATACAAAAATAACTACATTAACACTTACTCAGGGAATATGCTGACCCTTATGGGCATGAGGTTCATAAAGTAGCTCTGCAGGAACGGTATCAGCAAGCTGATTATCATTACCACGGTAAGAACTGGGATCCCACTCTTAGGCCAGCGCCAAATGATGAGCAGAACAACCATAGTGATGAGAAACAGTTGGGTATCCGTGCCGAGGTACCTGAAAAAATTATAAAATTTAGTTACTTTGGTTCATTTTATCAACGTCGTCTTGTCGTCAATCCGTCCGCTGTTGAGACGGGAATCGTAGGAGGCGGGGAAACTCGACTTAATAGGTGGTAGCGATCTACTTCTAACATAAGGAGTCTGTGTACCTCTGAATTTCGACAAGTTTAATACTTAGACAGAACATATATTCGACAAGATTACTCTCACAGAATCTTAGCTGAGTATCTAGTCAGAGCACAGTCACGATAGGTGACGTTATGTTGGATGGTGACCACATAACGCGCGAGCCGAGCGAGTGTAGCGAGCCGAGCGAGTGTAGCGAGCGTGCCGCGGCAGCGGCCGGTGAATCGCCATAATAAGGCTAACCTACACCTTGAAAGGATATAGCGCAGCACTTTTTAGATATTCTTGTCTTAAATATGTCCTGTCGAAGAAATGACTTGTCGAAATATGTTTTTTTCGAAGTAAGCGACTTGTTGAATTTAACTTGTCGAAATATCAGAGGTACACCAATAAAGAGTGTCAGAGGCTATACTGCTTGGTACGTCTGCAGTTCTAGATGCTCTCAGCAGTGCCACTTCTTCACGATCGAAGAACTTCAGTTCTTCGATCTGGATGACACTAAAACTGTATATATTTTAACCTATAAACACGCGCCGGTACACCGGTGGCCAAATCTATACATTGCACAAAGCGGTGCTGGTACACCGGTGTACCGCAGTCAAAACCCATATCAGGACTGAACATACAGATATAGAATACATTTCGGTTTATTAGATGTTTTTTTAATACTAATAAGCCATTGAAACATTTTTACATATAAATATAAATTATTTTGGTTATCAGTAGGCTAGTAAAAAAACGATTGGTGTCGATACCATATCTCTTAAACTTTCGCAGGTGTCCATGCCATGTGTCCATCCAGCCGCCATATTGTTTTGATAACGAGTGAGACTACGATTTTGAGATCTATTTGGTTAGTGTTAGAGTATATGTTTGTATGACAATTTAAGGATTTATTATGGATAATTTATAAAATAGGTAGGTTTTCAAAGTCTATTATACTGTTGTGATTGTATGTTTACTCCTTTTACACCTGCTTGAGAGATAAAATAGGTCTTTGTAGAATTTATTTCATTTGTTTTTTTGTTGCAGTTCAAGAATTTATGTATTTTTTCGGTTGATTTACCTCTATAATTTGACTAAAAAGAAACAGATAACATAATAATATAATAAAGGAAGATGTACTGGGTAACCAGTGTGAATTTACGCCGTTTACAGATATAAAATAGAACAAGTAGCTGTTTTACTACGATTTTACTCCTGCAAACGTTTGCGCCGCGCGCTGTTTTTCTAAATATTGAATTTTCGCGCGCTTTTTCCGTTCGATTTGGCGCCAAAATATGTTTATTTTTAAGCTACTTAAAGGGTCATTATGCAATTATGTGACCAAACGGGCAAATCTAGGCCTTAATGTTATCTTATAATAACTATTCTTACCTATTATTTTATTAAAAGTATAATTTTTATAGCACTAACACCTGTTGAGACTATTTTTTTTTTAATTTTAGACAGAAACTTTACACATCGACGAACCATCGTCTTTCGATATTCCGTGTCAGACGCCATGACTCTAAGTGAAATTTGGTTAATTTTAGTGAAATTGGCATGTAGATAAATGGAGGCGCTGGAATAACAAAAAGGATACTTTCTCGTCATCATCGTTATCATCACCTTCCATCACCAATTGGTTTTTAGTTAGGTTTGTATGTTTGGATGTTCGTTACTCAATAACGAAAAAAGACTAAACTGATTTTAGTAGTGGAGATGGTTTGTACCCGGAATTAACACATAGGCTACTTTTAATCCCGATATAAATAATAGTTCCCGAGGGATCAGATAACCTTATTACGTGTAGACGAAGTCGCCGGAAGATACTAGTCCTATATTAATATGTGTCAGTTTCACGAGAGTTTTAATTTAAAAGTAACGCTTTCAAACTCAAATCTAAAAATACGACAGTCTGTACAAACAGAGAAACGTCATAGGAATTGAGGGCGCACGTGTGCTACACTTTTAATTCTAGTAAATAAAAAAGTTCATTAAAGTATTTTAAGTAGTTATCATAAACGCCGAAAAAAAAGGCGCCACTATCGTGTTTCTGCCCCAGTTAGAAAAATTCGTAGATCCGGGACCGCTGGTGGGACCATTAACCATCATTAAAAGTTTAAGAATTACTGCTATAAACAATCATGATGTCCTTCTAGCGTTGCCTAATATTAAGAAAACAGAGTAAACAGACCAAGGTTCGTCAGAATCACGACAAGTGGTAAGGTGTCGCAATGTAAACAGCTGTCGCGAAACCGAAGCAAATATTGGATGATGACGAAGGTCGAATGATGCAGTAGGTAATGACAACAAACTGTCATAATTAACAGTGTAGATGGCGGGAAAAATACCAAATATTAGCTATCATTGTTTAGTTGTTTAGCAAACTGACTTTCATCTGTCCGTATGTTTATCTACATCTACACCCATATATATATAACTAGCTGACCCGCCAGCGCCTTCGCTCGCGTGATACGTTTAATTACAGTTTTTTAACTATCCCACGGGAAATCATTAATTTACCGGGCTCAAAAGTTGCCTTTATGTAACATAGGTTATATAAGATTAATCATCATCCATCACTGCGCGGGTGAAACCACGGAGAGCAGCTAGTATTATTATTTAACTTCGCATTTGTATTAGTATGATTACTAACGGAATGTCCAGTAAACACACACGCAAGTATTATTGCTAATGCAATCCAAGTACACGCATGGTTGCAACTGCAATTGTAACTAGTCGCAATATCCGATCCCACATTCGTTAGGCAATCAGTCACGCGTCTTTGATTATTGGTGTATCCACTTCCTTATTGGTTGATAGTTATTGGGTGCTTGGGCATAGATTAATATGATAGTTACTAAACAACTTCAACGTATTTATGTGTCTTTAGACAGAAAGTACATGTTTGTGCCATTTGGGGTTGAGACTTTAGGCCCGTGGGGGCCGTCCGCTCTTAACTTATACAGGGATCTGGCCAAAGGTTGGGTTGAGGCGACGGGTGGCCGAAATGCTGGCGCCTACTTTGGGCAAAAAGTTAGCTGGATGGGAATTCCAGCGTGGCAATGCTGCCAGCATTTTGGCCACTTTTCCTCCGCACCATGGGATGGACTAGTTATCTATTTGATTACTTTTATTTTTAAACTTGTTTTGTTAAATTGTATTTACTAAATGTACAATTTTTAAAGTATTGTGTTTGCTAAATGTACAACTACTATGTTATCAAACCGAAGGCACTTAAGTTAAGACTGTCCGTCTTCATAAATAAATAAGAAAGAACAGCACATCATTAGGTTCGATCCCTGGCTGGATCAAATATTTGCGTGTTGTTCTTTATAATGTGGTAAATAACGTTTCCGTGGCTCCCACGACTCAGGGATTCCTAGTATGAATTAATCCGTCCAGTGTCTACTTCTTTCGGTGTATTTCCGAACTACGCATAAAAGTTCAGATAAAATATACTACACTTGAATAGTTCGACCAACTAAAACCAAGTTTATACCGATGAAGTGCATTTGATCTGATAAAATTAAGTTACAAACCACAGAAATAATAACAAGTACAATTTGAAAAATTTAATACCGACTTCCATTCTATTCAGTAATTGGAGTGTATCTCAAAAAACTACTGGACCGAATTGGATGAAATTTAAAATTAAACAAAATTTTGAGAGTTTTGAGAATCGGTTCAGTCAGTCGAAAGTTATGAGGTAACAAACATTAAAAAAATACAGTCGAATTAAGTACATCCTTCTTTTTTTGGTAGTCGGTAGATTAAACGGCTATTTATGCATGTAAATCTTAACTGAGATAGTTTGTACAAAGACTAATTATTGTTCTGGAATAAAAACCTGTAGGATGATCAATCTACAAGTGGGGCGGAGCTTTAAATCATAAGTGCACTTACCAAGCTTGTGGTAGACATAGGTGTTCAAACGGGAACAGATTCGGCATCAAGATGACGAGCTGCCACCAGTTCGCGCGGCACATCTCGCGCTCGCGACCCACGACAGCATCCCACATGGGTCCAGAGCCCATATGTGGCACCCATGTCATGGCCAGTGCCATCACGACTAGAACAGCTGGCATTAACCTGCGAATTCATGAAGATCACACTAATGAAGGCGAAAGTTACGAGTTTGAATACTATCACGAGTATTACACATATTTATAAACCCATATTCATTGCTCCGCAACTAATAACCATTGCGCGACTGAACGAATGCCATTACATCACAGAATAAACAACAGTGACTACGCGACACACACCTACCTAGACTACCTACCCACATATTTATTTATTTATTCCTTAGCACAAAACAAATGTACAAGGAGGACTTAATAACTAAGTAGCATTTTCTACCAGTCATCCTGGAGGTGCAAGAAAAATTGTAGCGGTGCAGTAAAATAATATATTTGTAGAGAGATATTAAAAATATAATAATTACTATAAACATTTGTATAGAACCAATAATGAAATAACAATATATAAAACATATAGAGAGTAACAGCAGTAAAACATCTATCTATAAGATAAATAGTTTCAAAACGAGACATATTTAATATACATAAAAGGCAAATGGTGGTGAAATTATTAATTAAGTACTGGTTACATTAGTGGGACATATCAGGAACATGGCGTTTGCGAATGAACTTTTCTAATGTAAGATAGGCGAACTTTTCTCTTAAACGCATCCTTTGAGATCGACCTTTTAAGATCCATTGGAAATGAATTCCACAACTTGACGGCAACAACAGAAAACGAATTATCTAAAAACGACGTACGGTGATGAGGAATAGAGAGTTGTAAGTTGGAGGATGATCGAAGTTCTCGCTCGTGAGAATCCATGAGATATTGGAAAATATCTTTGAGGTACGTAGGGGTGTTACGATCATTCAACACTGAGTACAATAGGCAGAGAATCCTTACATTTCTTCGCTCACGTATTGGCAGCCACTGCAGTTTCGCGCGGAAGGCCGAAACGTGGTCAAACTTCCATAGCATAGAATAAGTACAACGACGTAAGAACCTACCTACTCGCGAATGTTTACGCAGCTGATGTCTATGCCTAAACAAAGGCGGGCGTGTCATCGTCCGCACGTTGTGCCTATTCCATGCTGCTACGTACGCCTGTCGTATATAATGCTATCTATTCTGCGATGTAGCGGTGCGTCGGGTCGTGCGCTCACGCACTATAGCTCTTAGACGTGGAGCGGCGAAATTAAGGGATCAAAATAATAAAAAATACATGTCATTTTTTTATCTTTTACTTTCATGACCAGTTATTGATTCCAAACCAGCCCGTTTAATATTGTCCACTAATTAACAAATACCTAAAGAATAAAATAACCTTATACAATGTGAATAATAATAATAATACCGCAGAGGCGGCTTAGTGGCAACACCGTGGACCCTGATTCTCCCTGGGGCCAAATGAGACCCCTGACCACCGGCTTGCCTTAATTGGCCGTCTGGTGGTGGAGACGCAGGAGCAAGTAACAAAAAGGTCCAGGGGTGGAAGTGTTAAAGGACATAACGCCGGTAATAGCGCTCTAGTGAAGCCGCAGCTACCTCTCGACACCCTTTAGCCATCCACACCAACGATGCCCCTTTTGTCACTATTGATGGTAGCTCTTATGAGGGGCCCGTTTTGTGGGTGCCTGCCTTAATATTGTGAAAAGAGACTGAAATTGGCAGGTGCCGTAGTCTCATCCATAGCTATCTATTTTCCTTACATGTATAAGTTCATACCAACAGCCTGTTATTTAACCCAATTTTGTAATAGATAATCCATGTCACCGTCATCCTAAATTCTGTTTTTATACACTTTGGTATATTTTATACCAAACAAGCCTCTAAGTGTTGGCTATAGCCCCACTTATGCCTTGTAAAGGACCGGATAACAAAGCCGTGAAAATAATTTTATAATAATAATTAATCTTAATTGCGGACCAATGATACATATTTTACATTAAATATACAAAAAATATATGCATGATAATCTCTGTATCAATTTTACTATCTTTCCTTATTGAATTTGCATTATTAAGATATGTAGTAAGTAAAATGTGAAAGGCTTACCTCAACCACCTATTAACTAAAGCCATTGGCACAGTCTTCAGGCTGAACGGATGTGTTTCGGCGTACACCAGCATCTTGTACGCCATCAGGAACCCGCCCATCACGAAGAATATTTGCACAATGACTCTCGCGTTAAACAGCAGACTCTTGAAGAAGTCGTCATATGACTGAAGACAAAAAGATCTAATCATAATTTTGTCAGGATTTGGCTTGACGCCTTGTTCAGTGATAACATGACCAAGGTAACAGACTTCTCGTCGTAGAAACTCACACTTATCAGGTTGTAATTTTAGCTTAAAGTCTCGCATTCATTAAAAGATGGATCTAAGGTTTAAAATGTAGGACCGGCAGCCTTATTGTCTATCTTTACGGAGAATGAGAATGGGCTTCAATTTGACATTTGAACCCCATTTTGGGCGAAACCCTGCAATCCTATTGGCTGGAACCATCAATGGGAATGAGAATTAAGTGACATTTGATTCTCATTAAAGTTAGACAATAAGGCGGCGGATATCATAATGCATAACAGACAATGTCATCTAGATACACGAAACATCGAATGCCTTGGAGCCCTGATAAGGCAGAATTTATTAATCTCTGAATGGTGGAAGGCGTTTTTAAGTCCAAAAGGCATTCGCAAGAATTGGAAATGTTATAAAAAAAGGAACAGCTGACTGAAGACAAAAGGATATAATCACACAGTGGTGAAACTCACGGCTCCTTCATATAGTAGGTACATGGTTCCGAGTTCTCTAGTGGCTACCCTCATTATTGATAACGGGTCACTTGTACCCTTTCTTTTAACGCAGTCCTGGTGGCCAATTCTACTATTTCAGAACGTTCAACAATCTATCCCGCTGCAACTGCAGTTTGAACCGTTCGACTCCTGTTGTCGTTCAATCATTACACAAAAAGCCATTTTACTAATTGCAGAGATTACCTGGAACCTAACGTCATCCTAAGCTCTATTTTATATTAAACTAAATTCGGGCCGCGGTTTCACCCGAATGGTGATGGATGAATATGATGATGATGAATCTAATATAGCCTATGTTACTCAGGCTGAATGTAGCATTCCAATGGTGAAAACATTTTTGAAATTGGTCCAGTACTTTTTGAGCCAATCCGTTACAAACATACTTGCATACAAATCTTTCCTCTTTATAATATTATATAGTATAGACTAGCTGCACCCCGCGGGTTTCACCCGAACGGTGATGGATGATTGAAAAGTATCCTATATATTATTGAATCATCAATCTACATACGAAATTTCATAAAAAATTATCCAGTAGTTTTTGCGTGACAGAGTAACAAACATCCATACATCCATACATAGAAACTGTCGCGATTATAATACTGAGATATATATAACGCTACTAAATACGAATATGAGTTAGCGTCGCGTTCAAGATCTATTTAATTCCCTCCTCCTTGAGTCGTAATTCTCATGTCTGAGGGTCGTGACCTCTTCCCCCATTGTCCTTTCTTTTAAGATATTACGCCAGTGTGCTCGGTTACCGGCTATATGTAGAGCATCGTAAACGGATGTATCAATCTGCAGATCTGGTCGGACCAACGCATTGGACTGCGGCCTCGAAATCTTGCCATCGACTTTTCCAGTCACCACAAGTTTCTCGAGGTCTCTATTTATTACATAAAATAAAATAGGTAAATTTAGACTAAAAATGTTCTTATAAAAGCTTTTCTGGAGTCTATTTTGCAAATAATAGCATAGCGCAAGCATTTATAGTTTTAAGAACATTTTTACTAAAAGTATTGTCTTGTAGTTTACTAGTAAACTAATTTATAGGACAGTTACAAGACATAATATAATCTAATAAGTGCAATGAAGAAGTATAAATAGTCCTACGAAAATTATAGTCCTATAATGGCATTGTGTAAGATTCCCAGAACTTATAATATACTTGTCTGAGATCATTACAAATATGCATCAATTTAGTTTTATAATGGCATTGTGTAAGATTTCCAGATTTTATTACATACTTAGCTGCGATGATTATAAGCATGAGGCGATGTATTCAACATGGTGGCGACGTTCCCCCACTGAGCTACCACGGCTTACCTATTACAGTCTTATAAATGTCTAGATGCAGAGCAATTTCTGAAACATGGCGAATGATCAAAAATTACCTAATAAGTGCTTGATCATATTTTACACTAACTGACTTTATATTCAATTTCTGTAAGCGCGATAAAAAATCAGCTCAAACACGGTACACTTTTACAGTAAAAATAGATTTGCCACATGTTAAATTGTATTCTCACTTATTTTAGCTAAGCTTTTTTCATTTATATAAATATCGATGGAAACAATAACTAAAATTACTGACTTAATAAGCATTGTACACAACAAACAGTAATACAAATTATTGGCCTTTAAATATAAATGTGTTAACAATAACTAAAAACTAAGTAAGTTATTAGCACATTATTAACAAAACTACACTTGAGACGTACTAGAAGGAGATAACGTAGGAAATTTAATTTCAAACAACTTTACTTGTAACCATTGTCATGTCAAAATTAAAATAAACTTGATGAAACAATTATAAGATTTTATCTTCACCTCTTTTCAAGTAGGTATCAATAGAAAAAAACCGATCCGACTATAAAAAACTAAAAAAATATGAGAACCAAAATTGTACAAAACTTGAGTTTAAACAATGTTGTTCATCACAATTTTTCATGTTGAATAAAAAATAAACGAGTTGTAAAATAAAAGTAAAACAAAAATTTGCCCTCTCTTTTGGGTAGGTATAAATCGTATAATATCGAACTTAGGAAAAAAATATGATAATCTAAAAGGTAGGAAATATAATTTAAAACAACTCATGGAAAACCATTTTTCGTGTTGAATTGAATGTAAACGAGTTATTCATTAAACAAAAAAATACTCTTACTCGTAAAATCAAGATGGCAGTTGACGCAACGGATCGCTAACCACGCAAAAAAATTTAGACTGCCAGTGACCATCTCTAACGAATTCCGAAAGAAAATTGCAACATATATTTTTTCTGGGTAATTGCCTAATTCGACTTGGCAATATAATCTATATAACAAAGTAATTATCCTAATTCGACTAGGCAATATAATCTATTTATCAAAGAAAACAAACACGAATACTTACTAGAAACTATCATCTAATCTGTGTTCTTGTTCACCTAAATAAAAGCTGTTCCACACCAAAGTACATAATGCAATCGGACCGCAAACGTAAACCAAGAAAATTGTACAAGTGTAGACCCGACCTTCTGAAGTGTCAGTGACCTAATACTAGTGTGCACACTTCGCATTATGTTTTCATTTTCAATTGTTTTGTGCTTTTTCTATCAATTAGAATGTAATGTAGTTTCATTCAATAGATTTGCTTTATTTGGTTTGTATAATAAAGTGCACTTGATGTTGTAGTTTTGTTTTATTATTTTGTTAGCTTGAATTAGGAGATTTTTAGAACATACTATATACCTACAGTGTGCAAAACAAGTACAATTTGAAACTGACTTCCATTCTATTCAGTTGTTGGAGTGTAACTCAAAAAGTATCGGATCGAATTTGATGAAATTTAAATGGGACTACACGAGAAGCACCAGCTTTTAAACAAAGAATCGGTATACCCAGATGAAAGTTATGAGGTAACGAACATAAAAAACATACAGTCGAATTGAGTACCTCCTCTTTTTTTGGAAGTCGGTAGAAAAGGTGTGGTAATACTAAAAGGTGTACCTTTAGAGTCAGGATTCACATGGCAAAGTATCTAAATTTAAATCGTCAACATTTTTTTCATTAGAAAATTATAAAATAGTATCTGTTTTTTTGCCAACTGAAGATTAGGTGCTAAAAATAATTACTTAATAACCGCTTGAACTGCGCGATAGTTGTGTTATAGACATCAATATCGCAAAGCTACTGCGTTAAAACTGCGACTCGCTCCATATACATCCGGTTTCGACATAAATACTCGTATATCACATCACTAGGTCATCGATAAGTAGATTCGATTGTTAATTCGAGTGATTGCACTACAGGCAGTAACGCAAGTGTGCCATTACCCGTGAAGGTTTGGTTTTTCTATTTTCTAATGATGAGGCAAGTTTAACAGCAATCGAGAACTGCGGTTTAGGGCGTCTAGAACGGCCGTGTCAAGGCAACGGTTAGTCAACAATTTCGTGTCAATATTTAATCACCAACGGTTAAATATTGACTTTAGGTGGCTACTAGACAAATATTATCACTGCAATTGTATAGGAGAATAATATTTTGTAAGTGTACCGTCGCTACCGTTTCACCCGCGTGGTGATGGATGACGATAAGATGATGATGATGATGATAATAATGATAATAAAAAATAAGTGTTAAAGGGCATAACGCCGTAAGTAGCGCTCTAGTGAAACCGCAGCACACCTCTCGACACCTTTTAGCTATCCACACCAACGTTGCCCCTTTTGTCACCATTAATAGTGGACCTTATGGGGGGCCCGTTTAGTGGGTGGCAAGTCACCAAAAATTTTAAAATGAGACTGAAATTGGCAGGTGCCGTAGTCTCTTCCATTGCCCACTATCTTCTTATCACTAAGAAATTCATATAAATAGCCTTGCCATTTTACACATTTTTGTAATAAAAGTACCTACCATGTTACTCTTCATCCAAAATATCTGTTTTTTTATACTACATTCTATATTTTATACAAACAGGCCTCTAAGTGTTGGCCACAGCCCCACTTATGCCTTTGCAAAGGACCGGGTGAAACCCGTGAAATTGGTTTAATAATAATAATGATGATGATGGTGATGATGATTATTATGAAAAGTACCATAATATGTGTTTCCCTGGGATATAATATAACCTTGACAAATTTGATTATGATCCGCTTAACCGTTTGGGCGTGGTAAGGTAACAAGCAGACAGATGGACAGTTTTATATTTTTAAGCTATTGCATAGCTTCTATCGTGGGCCTTGAGCGTGGAGACCGAATCCAGAAATTCCGTAACGAAAATAACCAAACACCCCCCACTCCGACTCCATCTATCGATGAATAGCAGAACTTTTAATGAGTTTTTGAAATATCACGCTTGTTTCTTTAGTTCTGCAACTCGCCTCTAGATGGCATTGGTTAAATAATTATAATTGCATAATTTGATAAAAACAGCTATGCAATAGCTTTACCGGGGCAGTCTCCGAGTGCCACACGTCTGTTTTTTTTCTAAAATAAAAGTAGCCTTAGTTACGATATAACACCAATCTGCCAGTGAAAATCGGTTCAGCCATTTCAGAGATTAGCCAGAACAAACAAACAGATGAAAATTGTTTTTTAGTGTAATTACCGTCTAAACTTTCATTTCTATTTATTGAAAAGTTGTTAATTTGGAATTACAAACAGACACTTTAGTTTTATTAAACTGTATAGATGTATAAATAGATAATGACTCGACTGGGCAGGGTTCCGGAGATTCAGCTTCCAGCAGAGTTCCAACTTCGCGATGTCTTCTCGTCAAAAATACCTCAGTGCCTCAAGACAAGAGTCTTTGAACAATGTGTGTTACCAGTGATGACTTATGGCACTGAAACGTGGTATCTTACTATAGGCCTCATAGTTAAGCAAGCTCAAATTCGTATAACGAGCTATGGAGAGGGCTATGCTCGGGATTTCTCTACGTGATCGAATCAGAAATGAGGAGATCCGTTGTGCAACGGATCTCCTCATTTCTTCTTTTTCTTTCTCATTTCTTCTTTTACTAAAGTCACCGACATAGTCAAGAAGATAAGCCAGTTGAAGTGGCAGTGGGCAGGGCACATAGCACGCAGAACAGATGGCCGATGTGGCTGGAAGGTTTTAGAGTGGAGACCACGGACCGGCAAGCGCATCGTAGGTCGTCCACCGACAAGGTGGACTGACAACCTGATAAAGGTCGCAAGACTACGTTAGATGCAGGCCGCTTCCAACCGGTACTTTTGGAAAATTATGGGGAAACCTGTTTTCAGCAGTGGACGTTCTACAGCTGAGATGATGATGATGATGACTTATCCTGAATGAATGACTCATCAATGCATCAAGGAAACCGCTGGGACTATATATTCTAAATTTTGCCAGTTTGCCTTTTATGTTCTAAGCATCCACTGAGAAGGGAATATGGAAAATTTCATTCCTAAGGGAATGAAACGAGCAAAGAAACTTATGGGTCAGGCATTAATATTAGTCATATAACCGGTTAATTGAGTCTAGTGTATTCATAAATAATTCTAAAATAAATTATGTTTTCTATACTGTTATATTATAAATAAGAAAGATATGGTTGTTTGTTAGAATTGAATAGGCTGCGAAACTACGGGAGCAATCTGAAAAATCTTTCACCATTAGAATGCTACATTATCCCTGGTGAAGATATTTATTTGATTCCTCATCATCATCATCATCATACCATAATGAATTAACTTAATAATTAGTGGACCGATAAAAGTTCTGTCACAATTGAAACGCTACATTATCCTTGAGTAACATAGGCCATATATTTTAATTCATCATCATCATCCGTCAACGCGTGGGGAAACCGCAGAGCGCAGCTAGTTAATCACTACATAAAATAAAATTGTAGAGTTCAAATTTCTGTACAATGTTAACAAAATGCTAAAAAACGAAGTCAGGAGGATGTAAGGAGTGAAATAGAACTAATGTATTTTTTTGTTTCTCTGTTTGTCTGTCTGTTTCTACAGGCTAATCTCCGAAACGAATGCACCGATTTAAATGGAATATTGTATGGTAGTAGCATATGTTCCTGGTCAACATATAGGATACTTTTAATCACGGTAAATTAAAGAGTTCCCGTGGGGTAGTTATATAACTGTAATTAAACGAATCCCGCGAGGCCACGCGAGTGAAGCCGCTGGTGTGTCAACTAGTATAATATAATGCAGATTGTCCTGTCAGCTATACTGACAGAAAAGTTGGAATGGAATCGTTTGACTAGGTAGGTATGGATAATCCAGATTTCGATAATCAAATTTCATCCAATTCGGTCAACCAGTATTTAATTTACACTTCTATAATGGAATATCTACGTTGTAATATACGCGTCTACTTGAGTAACTCCTCTTTTTTTGGAAGTCGGTTGAAAGGGGTTTATCTCTCATATGCACGTACGACCAACATAAATATTGCGTTTTCTTAAATATTAAGATTTAAGATATAATATAAAATGCCTTAATGTGCTCAGTGTTTACGAAACATTTCGTGCACATGCTTAACTTTCGCAATTACTACTCGCTCCCTTGAAGATCCTATCTCGTTTTAAACTTGGTGTTAAATTCGTTTAGATTAAAACACTCTGAGATTATTCTAAATATATAGAGTCAGTAACTTATTATTAAATTTTATTTTAAAATTGTGTTCGTGAATTCAGAATTTATTTACTTATTTATATGGAAAAGCAACCAGCTACAATATAGTGAAAATAGTGACTAAATTGAATACTGAAATCCAATTACATGTTTTTACAGATATTTACAACTAGCTGCGCTCCGCGGTTTCACCCGCGCGGTGTTGGATAATGATGATGTTGAATCAAACATATTGTAGCGTATATTACTCAAGCATAATGTAGCTTTCTACTGGTAATAGTAGTTTATGCAACTGTCATATAATACCTAATTATATGCAGTTGCATACACTACTTTATTTAATCTCATGACATTTTTGCAACTAAAGTTTTATCCAACAAAATATTACTCAAATTTGTATGTACGAAATAGCGCCAAAATGGAAAAAGACTTCTTCTTCTTCTTGTTTGTATGGCTTGTGCGGCGCGACCACAATTTTGCCAATATCAGTGGAAAAAGTCTGTTATTGGTCTATTGGCTCGGAACCAGCGCGCTCACCACAGATAATGTGTACTTAAATTGAATTGAAACCTCCTTGGTCGGGACACATTGTACTTTAATTTAATTTTTTAATTTTCTTAAAGAAGTATGTAAATAAAATATGCCAATAAAAGTCTGTATTTCATTTCTTAATTAGAATATTATCGAATGAGATTATATAAAATTATTTTATGAATCGGTTCAGTAGTATTTGCGTTTATTTTATATATGTACGAATAATGTGGCCAATAATGTGACCAATAATTTGTACCAGCGCGGCGTTACAATTGCTTTTTTTAACATGAAAAAATATTTATTGTGACATAACTGTAATAGTTAGACATATGGCAATGTGGACTTCTTTGTAGATATTAACGTTTTCTACAAAACTGGGGGACAATTCTACTGTTTCACAAATTTCAACAATCCACCCCGTTGCTACTGCAGTTCGACTCCGGTTGCCGTTCGATAATTACTCAAAAAGCCATTCTATTATTTCTATAGACAAATTGAAACGTAACATCACGCAAACGTATCGTAAACGCTACTATATAATATTTAAAAATTAAACACTAATATGCGTTAGCGTCGTGTTCATGATCTATCGAGTTACCATAATACAAAATGTTATTCGATCGCTGGCGTCAATAGAAACGTAACTGCACTGTTTTTCAATAGCAGAATAAGAATATGTGTGTAGATCAGCTACGGTTCGATTGCAGTTGGAACAAATTTAGTTAGTGGAATCGGCCCCCTGTAGTACCTACATCACTTTGCTCTAATGTCAAAAGCATAGACAAATA
The DNA here is from genome assembly GCA_917880725.1 of Selenia dentaria. Lineage (NCBI taxonomy): Eukaryota > Metazoa > Arthropoda > Insecta > Lepidoptera > Geometridae > Selenia > Selenia dentaria. The sequence continues at coordinate 23,619,196 of OU862898.1, forward strand.
TTATATAGTCAATAGTTTCAGCAGCGTACGCCATATAAGGACGTTTTTGGTATTTTTTTCACACCTTGATGGGTTACATTATCGAAGTTTTCATACGGATCCCAAACTTTTTGAAAATATCCTATTATCCTATGTTAATAAGGGAAAATGTAGGATTCTAATGGTGTAAGATTTTTTCTAATCGGTCCAGTAGTTTTGGAGCCTATTTATTACAAACAAACAAATCTGTCCTATTTGTAATATTATTAGTGTAGATGTAGACATAAGTCTTAAAGTTTTAAGTTAAAAGAGATTAATTATTACAATTAATAGACACATTTTATCAATTATTTAAAGTAAAGTTAAGCACTCCTTTTATCAAGATTTTTGTATTATTTTTGTGTACTTAAGGCGCGGTCGTACCCAGATAATAGTAAAAGCAGAATCTTTAAACATCGAGTGTAACGAAACAGTTCGATAATAATCTATGAAAAAAAAACTTAGGTTAGAAAAGGAACAGACAAAGATTAATAACCGAACAGAATTTATAAATATTACTCTCTCTCTGCAGAAAAAAATCCTAAATAGGTGCATAAAAATAAACTTTCACGTCCAAACTCTCAGAATTTTCAGCGATAACACTATATTATTATTTAGGTAATACATAGCCAACATATAGTAGCAGTTAAAGTAGTAACCAGCAGTTTTTTCAATTGTAATAGTATATATCGAAAGATATAAAGAAAACGTACAAAATTAACGCATTTTCGCATTACATCGTCGAATATAACAAGCGATTTTCAACCTTATGTAAAGCATCGTAAATTATTTTAAAATTGGGGTTGGACCGCGTCTTAACTGCACGCTCATATTTATCAGTGAAAATTAACTTTACTTTCAAATTTTTTTTTTATATCTTTATGGCCAGTTTTTTAAGCTAAGCATTACATCCCTTCATACGCAAACTGTGTAACTCCATACGGCCGTTAGGTTGGCCAACCGATCGCATTGTAAAACTAGGCTAGTTTTACTTTTAGTATCGAACATATGCCACCTCGGGTCGCGCGATAATACAAACCTAACTAAAACAGTGCAGTAAAGCATTTCCTTAATTTTTCCTGCTTTTAAGCAACAAAGTGCCGCTTTGTGCTTGACATGTAGTGCAGTCCTGAAAGAATAGCAGCGTAGTTGGCAGAAAAACAAGTTGATATAAAATTAATAGTGTGTAGCTTAGCATTTCCCCCGAGAAGCTGCTTGTAACTAAAAACTTCTGAATTAATGAATATAGTCTTTGCCCATAACAGTCATTCTGTAGCATCCGCGAATTGAAATTTGGGTTCAATTAATTTATTTTAATTATTGCATCACCCCACATGACGTTTCATTATAAACAAAGATGTCCGACAACTTCAACATAAGCAGGTTGTAGACTGCATAATATTTCACTGTAAACAAAGCTCGTTTACTAAATCAGATTTCAGAAACGGCAACAGTGCATGCACCGCAGTCACCGCTAAGCTGGGTTTGAGAGATTAAGCAAGACAATTATAATATTGCATGCAGCCTCGCACAACTGTCAGTGCGATGACGTCATTCATATTCAACTGGATGAAATATTAATGGTTACCTATATACAGTGATGTTGCTTGGCCTGTAATTTCCAGGGAAAGATTACCCTTCAAACCGAAACACAGTCATGTTTGCACACCACTGCTTGGTTTCAAAAACTGGCAAAGCGTGGTACATCCCTAGGCAGTCTCTGCAGAACTCCCCCTACAACAATTGTATATAGACCTCCCCCTTTTTGCCAATTGCATCCTAATATCGGATCCCCGAAAATCTCCAACCTATAAGGTACGCCTTCTGGTTTGTGGTCAATACTCGTCAACTTTAATCCCCATAGGTTATCAGTTTGTCGAGTATTGAGGACGACACATTGCCACCTCAAGTTTCAAACTTTGAGAGCTACCATTATGTCGATGACTTTAGTTGTGTCAGTTTATGTCCTCGGAACTTTGGAACTTAGTAGAGCTTTGATCTCATTAAAAAGACCCACAGTAAAACAATTCAATTAGACAATTAAAATAAATGATATAGTTCTAAGGAATCACTGGCCAGACCTTATGGATTTTACCAGAACCTTGATGGATTTTTCAAAGGTGCTGTCGTCATAACATAATGTAATAATATAATAAAGGTATAACATGATTTCACCTATATGCTGTCTAACTGGGCGGAAGATAAGCCCTACTTAGGTAAAGAATGGTGTAACTAACCCGACTATATGCTATTTTTTATAACCCTATTTTTTCTACTTATATTATAAACGTGAAAGTTTGTGAGTATAGATGTATGGATGTATGTATGTGTGGATCTTTGTTACTCTATAATGCACAAACGGCGGGGGCAATTTTGATGAAATTTGGTATGGAGGTAGATGAGGCGCTGGTTTAATACATGGGATACTTTTCATCATCATCATCATCATTCATCACCACGCGGATGAAAAAACGTAATATGCTTGAACAGCACAGACAAAATAATAAGATCTCCGCCTACGTCAAGATCGTAATGATGACAGTTCTGTTAAAGTTTGTATCGTTCGCTATCACTTTGAAAGCTCGATACACTACACGTGCTGGGCGACCGTCAAGGGGGATGAAATGTAATGACAGTTTTTTTCAATGGTGATTAATTCTATATTTGTATGTACGTATGTCCTGTATTTTATTATTAGTATTTGCTGATTGATACACTAAGTTTTTTGTAATCATATAATACTATTATAGCAATTGCGTTTGATCTGCAACTTTGCCCATCATAATAGTTTGCAGCAGTTGATACCGGTCGTGCCGTAAAACATGCCCTAAGTATGCAACTTTTCTCTATTTGATAGTCCTGTCAAGTTGAGTCTTTTCGAGTCGCATTCGTTTAAGTTATATTTACAATAGACAAATTGAAACTTAACATCGTTTTAAACGCTACTATATACGAACAACTTTCGTCTTTTATATTGTTATTTGGTTAGTTTTGTACACTGTTTGTTTTCCAAATAGATAAAATAAAATAAAACATTTTGATATTATAAAACAATATCATATTATAAAAATGATATTATCATATTCGAAAATTGTTTTCCTAAAGCTTATTCTACTGTTTTCACAAATGAAATGAAATACAATAATAATTACGGTATTTATTAACCGTTTGCTGAATTGTGTCAGTAGCAGAGTTATATCTAATTGGTCTGCGCAGTCTGGCAACCTCAGATCTGAGCTGGCAACTATAACGGGCGATTTTAATTATACTGCAGTGCAAAGAGGGCCCAAATGATATCATTCTATTTTATTTTTTAAACCGCCGACTTCAAAAACGACGGGGTGTGATGAGTTTGACTGTGTGCATGTGTGTGTTTGTGAGTGACATTGTAGCTCCCTACGAATAGACTTATTATTATTCGTAGGTAGCTCCGGAACGGATGAACCGATTGTGGTTTTGTTTTTTTTCTCTTTGAATCGTAGTGTTCTTAGCTATGTTTTATGAAAAGGAGTCCAAGATGGTGGCCACAAAATGGCGGATTACATATTTATACACAGTTCCAATATGGGTATTTAATACTATTTTTATTATTTTGTGTCGGGGTTTATTTACATTTTTAATTTATTTTATGAAATTTCGACAAAATATTAAGTTACCACACTAGCTAAAACTCTAATCCGATTACAATAAAACTCTATAATTATGCCATTAATATCGAATTAGAAATATGTATTTTTAATTAAGTACATACGTACAGCATACGTACAATTAAATTGTTTGTATTACTGCACTACTGATATCTGGACTAGTGTCGTTTTGGATAAAGAATGATTACTAACAAATCGTTGCTTAGCAACCACTGACAGGCCTCCTGCGATTGAACATTTTTTTAAGGATTGTTGACCATGAACATTTTTGTTCGGCTACCTTGAAGCCTATGAAATGTCATTGCTATTGGTACGACCTAGTTTAAGAGTAAATTGAAAAGTTAGTAGTTTTCTACCCACGTTTTCTAGAGATGGACATTTGGACCGGGTTGCACTAAATAACAGAAATACAAAAAATAACACTAAAAACGGGTTTTATTAATCAATATAATTTAAATCAAATTAAGGCTACAAAAAAAAACTTAAATCGTATGTAGTCACAATCCATAACAGTAAAATAACAATCAACGATTGACGTCATAATTTGTCATTATCAAGCGAACGACTGTGTTGAATACGCGCATGAATGATTCACTTTGCTGTAGTCGGAGCCAAGGCCCGGGGGTGCCGAGAAAGGAGGTGGCATCCAGAGCGACAGGTGATTGCGGTGAGATGAAGGTGGGTAAAATCTACAGCAAGGTCGAAGGCGATGGCGCTTCTGTGCCCGAGATCCTCACGCGTGTCTGATTTGGCAGTCTCGATCGGGGGTCTCTTACAGGAGCAGCGGTATGTATGTATCGGCTGGGGAAGCAGGAACATTAGGGGCAGACTGGGCGGTTGGAACGGGGGGAACCCGGAGCGTCATTTGAGGGGACTGTTGTAGATGGGCCAAGCGGAAAGGCTCGAGCTCCACTATAACTTTATCTAAATTTTTTGAAGCCGCTCTCATTGCCTCCAACCTCGACCTCAGTCAGTAAATTTGATGTTCCTTGGTGAGGACGATCTTCTCCTTGCAACTCGCACACATGAACTGCCCACTCGTGCCTGTGCCCTTTTCCTCATTTGGAATAAATCCTGTTGGGGGACTGGCGCATCCCCGCTCCGTTGCCCTCCTCGGCAGCCATCAGCCCCATCGTCACTCGTCATATTGGTTGTTGTTGGCGGTTTAACCCTATACACTGTTCACAACTCAATCCGATTACTAAGATAGTGGTCCAACAGCACAGTCCGTATTGAGATTCTCAGAGTCAAGTCACTGATTTAAGTGACAGTTGCCGAGCTTGTGTTCCCGTTTACTTTGTCACCATTCCGAGTGAAACTACACGCGTCGTTGATCCTGATGACTATGGTCACCGATTTTAACGAGTAACAGCAACACTTTAGCACCGTAAGGTCTTGTTTTGCTTCGGATGTTACGTGTTGTATGTCTGTAGGCTCGCGTATCAATGGCGTGGTGGCCCTGCGTGTTCTCTCGGTGGAGAGGGGGGAGGGGCAGGAAGGATCAAGAGTAGGGGTAGGGACTGGGACCGGAATGAGTTTGTCCAGGGTGTTACAACTTTCAGAGGCAAGTAAAGTAATTCGTGTGCAAAGTTCCATGTTGAATATGAATTTAATTTCGAAGCTGGTAATGCAATCAAAGGATTTGCAAATTGTACGATTTGGTGGCCATTTATTGGTTTTGATTTATCGCATCCAATTCTCACACACGTATACGACTAACATATAAATCTTACTATAGAACTAATTTGAAATGAAAATTCTAATTTGCAATTGTGCGATGAGAAGAAAACAAAAGAACCGAATTGTTTAAATTAAAGTACAAATTATAGAAAGATCCGCTCACTAAAATACCGCCATATGCTTTCATAACTTCTTAACCGTCGTTACTACTAGCAAGCATGCATCTCTTTTTGCCTAACGCCTACGCCATCGCTTGATCTCGTTTCCGCACGGCGAGGCATATGCAATGCATATGCTCTTGACGTGTTTGACTACATGCTTCTTTTGTTGTCACTAATTACTTTCTTATCTTTCATTTCTTGTTGCATATTTTTACGATTCCAATTATTGTTCGGCTTTATTTGACGATTGTTTCGGTTCGTTTATGCTTAGGTATTGTTACCTATATTATTGTGATACCTATTCAACTAATATATTTGTAACATTCCCACTCTAAAAAGCTTACTTTATTCACTGAACACAGTGAATAAAAATGCCTTTTATTCACTGTTTTGGTATTTGAATTTAGAACACACCAATAAATTCGACCTCCTTCCTTGCGCAAAAGATACTCAATACAAACTCGTTGCGTAAATGATACTCGACATAAAAACTCTTTGTGCAAATAACTCCTCGAGATTTGATTGGTCAATATTTGCAACAAGGAGTTTAGCATTAGAATAAAAACTTAATTATACCTTATTTGCTGCCATATTGCAGAATAAACAATAATAATAATAATAATAATAAGAAAATTACTCGTATGTTTGGTAATTATAAAAATTTTAATGTGCATTTTAATTAATTTGACCTTCCTTTTTTCTTCATCAAATGTCTATTTTCGCTCAAATTATTTCTTTTTCTCGCGGTCATGGTATAAAGTATAGTATGCAACTCTTGAATAAAATGGATTTATATCGAGGGCCATGAATCACTCGCATCGCTTAGGATTCTAACATTTGAATAACTCGCTACGCTCGTAATTAAATAATCACGAATCACTCCTTGCGGTCGTGATTCAGTCGTTAGAATCCTTCGCTTACTCGTGATTCATCTATGGCCCTCGCTTTAAATCCGTCTTTTATTCACTAGTTGCATAATATACTATTATACCATTCCCACTCTAAAAAGCTTATTTTATTTATTGAACACAGTGAATAAAAATCTCTTTTAATCACTGTTTTGGTGTTTGAATAATTTAGAACACACCAATAAATTCGACCTCTTTCCTTGCGCAAAAGATACTCTATACAAACTTGTTGCGCAAATAATACTCGACATAAAAACTCTTTATGCAAATTACTCCTCGATATTTGATTGGTCGATATTTGCAACAAGGAGTTTGGCATTAGAATAAAAACTTAAAATTACCTTCTTTGCTGCCATTGCAGAAATAATATATAATAATAATAAGAAAATTACTAATAATTACTAATTATGTTTAGTAATTGTTTTAATTTTAATGTGCATCTTAATTAATTTAACCTTCCATTCATTCTGTTAATTAAATGTTTATTTTCGCTCAAATTATTTATTTTTATCGTGGTCATTGTATAAAGTATAGTATGCAACTCTTGAATAAAACGGATTTATATCAAGAGCCATAAATCAGACGAATCGCACAGGATTCTAACACTTGAATAACTCGCTACGCTCATGATTCAGTCGTCAGAACCCGTCACTTGCTCGTGATTCATCTATGTCCCTCGCTTTAAATCCGTCCTTTATTCACTTATTGCATATACTATTTAGTTTTAACAACGATGGTTAAAATGTATATATAGTACATTCGCAGGTTATACTCTTGTTACATGTTTAGATTTATATTCTTAAGTATTTTTAAACGTTATTATTTTGTTGGCTGATTGAAGGTTTGAAGATTAGTGAACAATTTGTTGATCGGTACATTGTATGGCGACGGACCCAACACTATTTAAGAAGACACCAAGCGGTAGGTGGTGCCATGCTTATTGCTGTTTGATGGGAACTACGAGTAGCAACTGAGTTTCGCTGACTGGTGTTTGAACGCCGACGATATACCTTTAATTATGTAACATTGACACTCGTATAAATCGCATATATGTATAGTGTATATATGTGTTCAAAATGAAGGCATTACAATGTCTGCCCAGTTAGCTTATTTGTCTGACAATCTTTCGGATATAGCATTAGACAATCCGATGGATAAATGTATAGCGGGGGGCGATAAAAGGGCAATTTTAACATACCCAAGTTGAGATGGAGAGCGTTTGCTGGAGTTCCTTTTAAATTGGTGAAAATATTGGAGCCCCTTTATATGTAGATTTATTTAACGCTTTTAATTTATGACTAAGCAATTTTATAAGAAACGATAAAAATGAAACACTGTTTTAAACTATCACGGTTGTTCTCTAAAGTTATATGATTATTAACGGGATATTTACCGTGGTAAGGTTGTGGAATGAGCTCCCGATATTTTGGCGCAGTTACATACACTATGTTCACGGGAAGACTGAAGAATGCGGGTGGTTGGTCAAAAAGTTTAAAAATTAGGTGCAGACATAACGATCTACCCTCTTTCTTAGTCTTTTGCTACGGTTATCACTGGAACTCGAACTCGATCCTAAGTCCCGACAAAACACACTCACTGTATCACTGCGTATAGTATTTTGAACACATTTTGAACGCGGACTTTTATTTTTCCCGAAATATCGGGAGCTCATTCCACAACCTTACCACGGTAAATATCCCGTTAATAATCATATAACTTTAGATAAAAATGAAATATTGTATTTAGATTTTTATAATAGTGACGTGTTGAAACAACGGCCAACACTCATGTTTTACACCTAAAAATACACCTGAAAATGTACTCGTATATGACCCGTCTCTCTGTATTTCAGCTGAATAACACATCACACGCTCAGGTGTTGTCGTCATACATGATACCTATATCTGATTAGTCTGACAATTTCAATTCTATTATTTATAGTTATATTATTATGTTAAATAGTAGTAAGATTGGCCCATGCTATAGGCCTTACGCTTAACAGACGCCCGGTGAATAAAAGTATATAAGTACTTACATTTTCAATGAACTCGGGGTTCGCAGTGTATCCATATCCAATGAATATCATGGAATGAAGTCCAAGGATCATCACCATGGTATAGAATCTGTCAGAAAAGAGAATGTAAATTGTCAAACAATCCTGTGAGTCAATATGAATAATGGTCATATCACTTTTTCGAGCGTGGTATATAAAGCGACGGTGGCCTAGGGGTATTAAATATTGGTTGCCGATACACACGGCGATGGTTCGATCCCAGCATTGGGCTTGAGTTTTTGTTGAAGCATCAACGTGATGGAATCCACAGCATGGTGTGAAGGCACTTCTGATGCCCGCGTGGCTAACTGCTTCCCTCAACATTGAAAAGCACAAGCAATGTGCGAAAAAGTACTCGATAGCCTCTCCCATAATTTTCCAAAAGGACCGGTTGGAAGCGGCCTGCATCTAACATCGTCCTGCGACCTTTATCAGGTCGTCTGTCCACCGTGTCGGTAGACGACGGAAACTCGATGGAAGCCTTCGAGCATTGTACTGAGGTCTTCCATGGATTCTGCCATGTTTAAACTCATCATCATAAATGTTTAAACTTTAGATTGTTGATTGATTAATAATACTTTACCTCAATGCTTGGAAGCATTTAAAAAGTCCTCCCTCAGCGCTGCCTCCATGTTTCAAAGCTTTCCAGTTCTTTTGGACGCAGAAAGCCAACAGGAGCCGATTATCTATAAACAAAGAGATATTTGAGTTTATGACGACATACTTGTACAAATTTTAGGGTTGTATTCCAGAAGTACGCTTAGTTGTAAATCTAGACTTGATTACAGATCTGAGTAATTTTGTAAGGTTTTTATTGTCAAATTTACCACCGCGAATATCACTGGAGCAGTTGTACCAGCGACCCAGGGTCATTCTCCGTTATATCAAGGAGTTGGGATGGCTAGGGTAGCTGGCGGGGGAAATGCACAATGCATCCCAAGCGGGAAGGTCAGTGCAGGACTTAGGCCACACAGAATATGAATAAGATTGTCAAATTTCCACCAAAGTCGAATCTCACAGCTGAGCGTGTCTCTGGAATACCTAATAGACTAAGGCCGGTGCCTTAGTCTACTCATTATTCTGAAAAAGTAAACAAATGTTCTTAGTTAATCTTGCATAGTCTATTGTCTAAATTTACGAACCAGAGTACCGAACCGAACTTACCGATCGATAAATTTAAGTCTTGAACGTCATTCTTCGAAAATCTTGGCTATATCCATCTTTTGTCGATCATTGCAAGTAAGTAACAAATTTAAGCGATAGGTAGACAAATCCGACTAAACCGATAAACTTCTACAATTATAACGATAACCCTAGCATGGAACTGTTAAAATACGTTTGAGATCGTCTATTTAATCGATATTAACAATTGTTTTGTCAGCTTTGAAAATAACCTCGATATAGCTTATCGATAGGCAACGGGAATGGGGATATTGTTTAGTTGCGCTTGTTGTTGATAAAAGAGAAAGTTTGTATTTATGGATGAATGGATGTTTGTTATTCTGTTACGCTCAAAAGGCGGGCCCAATTTCGATGAAATTTGTCATGGAGGTAGATGGAGCGCTGAATTAACACATAGGATAATTTTCATTAACATCGTCATCATCCATCAACATGCGGGTGTAACCGCGGGGCGCAGCTAGTATTCAATAAAAAAATAGACTTCGGCCTTCTTTTGATCGTATAAGACCGAAATGCTCGTAGAAATCTTCAAATGATAGAAGGACGCATTGTGGATTGCAAACAATTCGTAATAATCGATATACTGTCGACAATTTGACGATCGAGTCGTCGATATCACTTCCGTACTTGCTAGGGGCGAACTAAATTTATCGACCTTAGCGACTCGAGTAATTTAACGACTATTACGGTACTTACACTGCTGAATGACTGAGCTTCGCTCGTAAGTAAACAATTGATATTCGTGGTCTAACCTCAAACCAAACACTCATTGGCTAAGTGTTGCTTAACAACGCCATCTATTGTCAAGTAGCTTTAGTGTTGCTGTGTCGGCATTGTACAGTTTTTCATTGCCTGAAAACACGTATAAACCGATGTTTTCTAAAAATGAAACCTGGCTAGATCGATTTTATCATCATAATCATCAGCCGTAGGACGTCCACTGATGAACATATGTCTTCCTGAGAAATTTCCAAAAGGACCGGTTGGAAGCGGCCTGCATCCAACGTCGTCTTGCTAACTTTATCAGGTCGTCAGTCCACCGTATCGGTGGACGATCTATGCTGGGCTTGTTGGTCCGTGGTCTTGAGTTTAGCATGCGGGGGTTTCGGGGACAATAGATCGGTTAGCGCTGCTTTAGAGGGCTGAGCTTAAGCATTTGCGTCAGTCTCGGTTCTCATCAATACAGAACTCGTTAAGACATGAGGAGGCACTCTGAAGATCCAAAAACTTGTTACTTAAGCTTCCTCCTATCTATTGACTTTGATTTTTTTCGTGGCATTTTCAACAGAACCCTTCTTGCCATGCACGTATATACCACAAGCAAACACTCATACAAGTATTGGCCTCTGCAAGATTTGTTTAAATTGAAGAGTTACTAACAACTATATATAGTTGTTACCTAGCCTGCTGCCTGCTTTGCTTTTTGCTGGCTAGCTTCATATACAGTTTCACATGAAATAAAGTAAAACGAAATGATCAACGGGATTCATACTTGCTACAAAACCATGATTAAGCGTCTGTCAGGCTCACAATTTTTACCCAGGTTAATATAAAACGTCTATAATAGATATCTAAGGTTACTTTGGGGTCCTTTTTACTTTTATTAAAGGTACCATTACTATTTATATCTCATACAGAATGCGTTTGAGGGATGCTGGTAATGTATTCAAGTACCAGTTAAGGTGTTTTCATATTTTTATCCTCATTATCCTTTGCGGTGGTAAAACAATAATTTATATTGCTAACATGCACACTCTGTACAGGATTTGGCCGGACAACCGTTTGCCACTTTGGTCATAAGAGAGATATTTCGTGCGAGGAGTATATAATTACCTTGCCCCTTCTCCGATGGCCAAAAGAAGTAGTAAGCAGAACAGCCTAAGTTGACCAACAGTAGAAGCAAAAGCAACGTCCCGATGATGAAGTCCAGGGCGTCTGCTGGTGCACTATCATTTTGGGTTTTGCAGTACCGAACTGATAGAGAATCCACCTGATGAGAAATTAATTAGTCAATACTCAACTTCACAAGCAAACACGAATGGTACTATGCGACAGGAGCATGAAGAAGTCGCAGGTGGCAGAGGCAGTTTGGGAATCATAAAAATATTTAGATATCTGATAAACTTGGCGAAACTAATGGTTATAAGTTTAACTGCAGGCTAAGAGTTAATAAATAACAATTGCAGTAGCAAACCAGTAACAGACAGTTTAAAAAATTACTCAACAAATTACTTGAAGATTCATTTTTAATCTACCTGTAAGTTTTATCAGAGAAACTTTTGTGCACCTGATACTAAAGATCATTGGTCTTTTGTAGGGGTGCATATATGATCAAAACTCACCTGCAGTCCATAGCCTTCATGGATACTTCTATTGAAGCACTCCTTCAGAGCAGCAGCAGTAGACTCGCTGGCGTTGGCATGGCTGACGTCTAATCCACAGTTCTTAGAAGCACATACTCCTCGATGGAGCTTAGAGTGCATGTAATTTCTGTAGGGAAGTGAGGAGAAGTTCTGTGGACAAAAATACTTGTAAGACAATAAACAAACATATTTAGCGATAATTTAGTCAGAAAAATCAAAATTCAACTCAATCAGTCAAAATTAACCTTGATTAGATCTTCTGGGTGAGATTGTCACGCAGAACGGTAGAATAACAAACGAAAGAGCATTGTACGTAAATATAGATTAAGGACAAAATGAATATTTACATTTAGGAGGATTGAGTCACCCATATGAGCAAGACGGGTTCATCAGAAAATTCTTAAGATCGTAAACCCTGGGTGGTACCGATTAGGTCATTGTGTACTTAGCAGGACTCTTTTACAAGACGTCTCGTTGTTGATACCTTAGTGCCAGATGTTTTGCCTGGATGTGTATAGGTATTGTCGTTTTAGGGTTTGAAAGGCACGTGAAATTATTGGATGTTTGGAACTAAACAGCTATCAAAAAATACAGTTTAGGTAAGCGTCAATGACGCAAAAAATATCAGCAACAATTAATCTGGTTTCAGAGCTGTTAAAGTTAAAAGACTAACTGCCGCAAATACCGAACGAGGGTATCAGATTTGGATTTGGCAGAAGTAAACTACTCCAAACATAGTCTTCTAAATAATGGTAATATGTCCAACAACTAGTATTTAAATGATTGATTCAATTTGCCTAATTTGATGTAACCCACCTAATTTTTTCTACCCAAGAACTCCATATAGGCTAAGATCTTACATTCAACCAACCATAAATATTTACCTAGTCACTAGGCCTTAGGCCTCTTGTGCAAGCGACCTGATAAAGGTCGCAGGACGACGTTGGATGCAGGCCGCTTCCAACCGGTCCTTTTGGAAAATTATGGGGGACGTTTTTGTTCAGCAGTGGACGTCCTACGGCTGAGATGATGATGATGATGATGATAATGATGATGATAATAATGATTACTGTGTCAGGGCATGAAGGGCACTGTAGCAAGTGATATTTCTGGGTGATAGAGATTCAAACCCAACGGCTCGGGGTGACAACAAAACAGGCCTGGGTGGCATGGAAACTGTCATGGGCAAGCGTAGAACTGCTTTGCACGTCTGGCCACTCAATGAGATAAATAAAAATACTTATAAAATTTAAGGAACGACAAATGTACAAATATGTGAGTCCGCCTATAAACGAAAAAAAAATGTGAATAATTCACCTATCTATGAGGTACTTAATCCGTAATTATATCCTTAACTTCTAAATTCTAACTAACCTTATCTTAAAACATAAAATAACTCTTAATTTCCAGCTTCCGGAAATCACTGTTGATTTATCTAAGCCCAGCGAGATTGATCACAATCTGAAAGTTGGCAACGTTGACCGAACGCTGGAGTATCCCGGAAAAGTCTGTCTGATTGATAACCTCGTTAGAGGTTTTATTTAATATACGGTGAAGAGGAACAAACAAGGTTTGTAGGGGAGGGGTGGCATTATGCTGGACCTTGACCGGAGTTATGCTACATTCCGGCTATAGTTATAAGCTGGCTGATTTTGCGTTTAGATAGCTGAACTGAATGTTATAATGCTATACCAAAATGCAGTCTGAGTTTTCTTCACTCAACTGATAGTTTCAGACTTCTGCGTGTGTACGGGACCTGTAGCTCTACCATGAGTTGGCAACGTAAATGTTATCTATACTCGATACTCGATCTCGCCTACCTATTAATCTGTCCGCATCAGGACAAAAAAAAACAATAGATTTATGAATGAAACTTCTGATTCGGACAGATTAAGCTTGTGATTGGCGTACTCGCTATCAATTTTAGTTCTAAAATTGGCTGCGAGGTGGCACTGTTCCTTTTTGCGGCAGTCGATAGCTAGCATTGATTGGTGTTAATGGTGTAAACTCGTGGTAGAACTACTGATTGATGGTTACTTAGGCTTCCGCGATCTTCCGGAGACAGTCATACGCAATTCTCAATTTTTACGTCATTGATGAACCAAATGATCGTCGTATAGGCATTTGAAGCCGTTGTCATTCGCGACTATGTGATTGAAGGCGAATGATGGAAGTTTTGATGAAGCCCATTGACAATCGCGAATGACGTAATCAATTGAACGTCTCGTTGTGCAATTCACAGATTTCGGTCATACGCTTGCTCGCCTAAAAACATTGTGGATGTGAATTCGACATAATCATTTGTCTACCTTTGGTACTGGCCAGAAAGTAAATGTAGGCGAGCAATTGACGCATCGTATGAAGCACCATCATTCGCACCTTCAATTGAAACGGTCAATGACGTAAAAATTTACAATTTCGAATGACCGTCTCCGGGGCACTAAGACATTAAAATTAAACCATTTTAGATTACTCTCTTACTACTCTTACTACGCGATCCTCGGTAGCCTAGTGGTCATGGCGTCTGACACGGATTGTTGAAAGACGGGGTTCGCATTCAATCAGTGGATGTGAATTTTTCACTCTCAATTTGCAATGTCAACTATAAGTACTTTTATGTAAAGCAATAGGTACCTATACCTACCTAATAAAAACGAAAAATCGTGGAAACATATTTTGTTTTGTCCTACATAGGCATGAAACTTTGAAACTGAAAAAACTAGGGTTAACCACACACGTTGCAGTTCCTGGAAAAGTAGGTTGATTTCTGCGAAATCTATTGTATTGTTGGCCAAATATGGCTAGCATTCATTATCTTGCCCTTGGGGGTCTGCTCATGGGAACTTTTAGTGGGTCTGTTCTCCATACACTTGCTTATGTCACTCTCGTGGCGGACAGGCACTACATAGCATATACCCCACAAAAATAGGGTTGATCTGAAGTAAAACATTTATCTATAACTAGCAAACCCTGCGAACTCCGTTTCGCCACCAGATGGCTTCGTTTTATGTAACATTCCGTTTGGCGCCATCTACTTAAAATATTGGTTTGTAGTACATGCTATGTATCAGAGATGGCGCTTTATGTGAAAAAAGAGTTTCCCGCTTTTCCTTTAACATTTTTCCTAAATTTTCTTTACTATAAACCTCACGGAGCCCGAGACTTTTCCAACGAATGCAAAACTGTGGAAATCGGTTTGTGCGTTCTGGAGTTATAGCGTCAGGAAGGAAAACCCGACTTATTTTTATATAGTAGATAATAATAAATAAATTCTTTATTCACTATAATTTTAGGTACATTATCAACTTAGGCAATATAGGTAATAACTAGCTATATCAGAGGAAACAACAAATATAGGTACGAGTGTTACGTGCTAGCTTAGTAGGAGACCACAGTTTATAAACTAGTCAGGAATTATGTTGTACATAGGTAATACTAAATCCCACACTAGGATTCCCTGTGTTGTGGGATGCTAGTCTCTTCCTGTTGTTACAAGAACTGTGATACCTACCACAGTTACCCAGATACTAAAAGCAATTTAAATTCCGCTACCACCTAAAAATATTTTTAAATCTATCTTAATCAAATCTAAATTTTTGAAGTAAAAAATGATATGAAACAATTATCAAAAGTAAAAAACTAAATTATCTCCTGTAATGTAGTCTGCCTTCAGTTTTTTTAAAGTAAGTTGTTATTGTCTAGTATACCTTAATAAACTGGTACAGAGGAGTGTCATCTTCCATCAGCTCCATATCCACTATGCAGTAGACCGCATCAGGGTTCTTCAGACAAAGATCGAAGTCATCCAGCTCTGATAGAACGGGCATGGAGTGGTAGTCCAGAACCATTTCTGGTGGTGCTTCTGGTGACAAAAAGAGAATCAATGTATCACACATCCTCAGCTAGAAGATGTTCACTGCAGAAGATTGTATCTTCCTTCTTGCAGATTTTTTTTTTATGTAAATGGTGGTATTTTGAACATTTAGCAACTAATAGGTGGTTTTGAACTGTTGTGGAGATGGATGCGAGAAGCCCAAGATAGACCTAAATGGCGTGCAATTGGAGAGGCCTATGTCCAGCATTGGACTGCTACAGGCTGATGATGATGATGATGATGATGAACTGTTGTGAACACATTGTTTCCAAAAGTTAAGTTCAAAGAAAAACACAGGTTCAATATAAGCTGAAAACTTACTAGGTACAGTTATAATGCACCCATTAAATTAAAAATATATAAATATTACAACATTAATTAGATATGTACACATAATAACATGATTTTATATCGAGGAAACAAATCAAGTTGGTAAATCTAGCTAAAACATTTAATAAAATATTAAAGTACAGTGTATTAGAATAATAGTATGTTTGCAAGTATAATATAATAAAAAAATTAAATAATGTTTTTTTCGATTTCAGCGATTACCCGAGTCTGTCAGAAAAAGAACCGTCAGGTAGTTTATTATAGAATTACGAAATCATTTTTATCTACTACATTACATTTACTACTACTTTTTAATTTGCAAGTGTCTATCTTGGTGGGTATCACTGCAGAGCATACTGCCTCGACGCTATAACGCATAACCATAAAGGTGCGAGTTGGTAGCCGGCTACATGAAGCCGCAGCAAACGACCGACGTTACGCAGCGACACAACTGGTTTCTATGTAAGCAATATTCTATGCAATGCAATGCTTCTATGCAATATCATTCGTAGTTAGTGACACGAAACTAGCGTCGCGTCATCGAGCGGCAGATTCTCTAAGAGCAAATATCGTTGCATCTTTGACAACATCCGTGAAACAAATGAAGAGATGACAAGAAACGTTGAAAAAGAAACACCTGTACCTGTACAAGGGCGATATCTCATAAATAATTTGACATCGGTGAGCTCGTCGACGACCGCATCGATAAATCATTACAGAATCGCACGGCAGTAGTGCCGCTCGCGGGTACCAAGCTACCTAGTAAAACACCTGAAAAACTCTTAAACTTAACCTTCGTATCGCTTTTTAAATGGTTGATGCCATCTGCAGTTGCCGTCTGAAGCCTGGTTCGAAATCATGACTGCAGCGGCATGAAGCGACGACACGTACAATTACGCAATTGAATTATTGCGCGAATGCACAAACACAGGATGCCTCGAAGCTTAACGATAACCTGGTACCGGGTGAGAGGCTACCAGTTACGAGTATAAACAAAATATAAGAAAAAAACATTGACACACTTAATTTGATTTGGTTTCATATGACATCTTGTGGCGTAAGCTTGAAACAGACACCACATTACCTAAGGAGTTGGTAAACGTTTTTAAATTTTGGTATGAAAATCAACAGAATACAGTTAATGGGCAGGATCATACTCTGAAGAGTATCAGTTGAAGTGTGGGGTAAGGCAGGGCGGTATAATCTCACCAAAGTGGTTTAACTTGTATATCAAATGGTTGATCGTTGAACTAAGTGAAACCAAAATCGATTGCTCAATTCATGGCGTCAGTGTCAATAATATCAGTTACGCGGACGAAATGGTTCTGCTGACTCCATCGATTAACGCCCTCAGGCGCCTTTTAACTATTTGTGAGACATATGCGGCAGGCCATGGGCTCAGGTACAATGTCAAGAAGAGTGAACTCATGCAGTTTAAAGCGGGTCGGAAAAGCTAATCTGTTCCGACGGTAGAGCTTGATGGAGCTCCCCTTACCTGGGTAAAACATTTCAAGTATCTGGGCCACTGGCTGACTGATGCTATGTCAGATGACATGGACATGGAAAGGAAACGTAGGGCGTTGTCGGTTAGGTGCAATATGTTGGCTCGCATATTTGCTCAATGTATAGCGCCAGTATAGATAACATTATTTAAAGCGTACTTCGTTTTACACTTGTAGCCTGTGGGCTAAATATAGGCAAAAATCTTACAACGCCCTACGTGTCCAATACAAGAACGGCTTTAGGATGCTGCTGAGGCTGCCACGTTTCTGTAGCGCATCAGGAATGTTTGCAGATGCGCGCACTGACGACTTCTATGCAATCATGCGAAAAAGAGTTGCATCCCTGGTGCGTTCCATGCGCACTATCTCTAGCGGTCTTCTGGCCGTCGTGGCTGAGGATATGTACTCATCTTTGATGAGACACTGATTGTCGGTGCTCAAGCCTATGACATGCTTCGTGGCTAAATAGTAGGTTTATTTAATTAATTGAAATAATAATATAGTTAATAATAAGTGTAATAGGTAACATTTGTAATATTTTATATTATTTAGTTTAGTAGTACTAACATATAAGTGCTCTGTAGGTAGTACTCGTACTAATATTATATGGACTGTGTTCTGAAATAAATATTCATCATCATCATCATCTCAGCCGTAGGACGTTCACTGCTGAACATATGCCTCCCCCATAATTTTCCAAAAGGACCGGTTGGAAACGGCCTGCATCCAACGTCGTCCTGCGACCTTCCTCAGGTCGTCTGTCTACCGTGTCGGTGGACGACCTACGCTGCGCTTGCCGGTCCGTGGTAAAATAAATATTATATTATTATTATTATTCTCTGTATTTCAATTATATGACGGGTTTTACCCGGCCCTTTACATAGGCATAAGTGGGGGTGTAGCCAAGAATTAGAGGCCCGTTTGATATAACAAATACAATGTAGTATAAAAAACAGAAACTATTGGATAGATGGGACATGGTATATCTATTATAAAAATGGGTAAAATGGCTATTGATATGATCTTATTAGTGGTACGGGAGTAGTGGGCTAAGGACGAGACTACGGCACCTGCCAATTTCAGTCTCATTTAAAATATTTAGGCAGGTGGTGACTTGCCACCCACTAAACGGGCCCCCCATAAGAGCCACCACCATCAATGGTGACAAAAGGGGCAACGTTGGTGTGGATGGCTGAAGGGTGTTGAGAGGTGTGCCGCGGTTTCACTAGAGCGCTACTACCGGCGTTATGCCCTTTAACACTTCCACCCTTGGAGCTTTTTGTGTCTTGCTCTTGTGTCTCCACCCCTAGACGGCCAATTAAGGCAAGCCGGGGGTCTCATTTAGCCCCATTCATAGTACATATATATCTGTGGGATTGTAAGTAGCGGAGGCCAACCTCGACGCTCGGTCGGGGTTCGGACACGGGAACTACACGCGTTTGCGTTATCTATTGTACATATATATCTGTGGGACTGTAAGTAGCGGCGGCCAACCTCGACGCTCGGTCGGGGTTCGGACACGGGAAGTACACGCATTTGCGTTATCTATTGTACATATATATCTATGGGACTGTAAGTAGCGGCGGCCAACCTTGACGCTCGGTCGGGGTTCGGACACGGGAAGTACACGCATTTGCGTTATCTATTGTACATATATATCTATGGGACTGTAAGTAGCGGCGGCCAACCTTGACGCTCGGTCGGGGTTCGGACACGGGAAGTACACGCATTTGCGTTATCTATTGTACATATATATCTATGGGACTGTAAGTAGCGGCGGCCAACCTTGACGCTCGGTCGGGGTTCGGACACGGGAAGTACACGCATTTGCGTTATCTATTGTACATATATATCTATGGGACTGTAAGTAGCGGCGGCCAACCTTGACGCTCGGTCGGGGTTCGGAAACGGGAAGTACACGCATTTGCGTTATCTATTGTACATATATATCTATGGGACTGTAAGTAGCGGCGGCCAACCTTGACGCTCGGTCGGGGTTCGGACACGGGAAGTACACGCATTTGCGTTATCTATTGTACATATATATCTATGGGACTGTAAGTAGCGGCGGCCAACCTTGACGCTCGGTCGGGGTTCGGACACGGGAAGTACACGCATTTGCGTTATCTATTGTACATATATTTCTATGGGACTGTAAGTAGCGGCGGCCAACCTTGACGCTCGGTCGGGGTTCGGACACGTGAAGTACACGCATTTGCGTTATCTATTGTACATATATATCTATGGGACTGTAAGTAGCGGCGGCCAACCTTGACGCTCGGTCGGGGTTCGGAAACGGGAAGTACACGCATTTGCGTTATCTATTGTACATATATATCTATGGGACTGTAAGTAGCGGCGGCCAACCTTGACGCTCGGTCGGGGTTCGGACACGGGAAGTACACGCATTTGCGTTATCTATTGTACATATATATCTGTGGGTCTGTAAGTAGCAGCGGCCAACCTTGACGCTCGGTCGGGGTTCCGACACGGGAAGTACACGCATTTGCGTTACATATTGTACATATATATCTGTGCTCAAAACTAAATCTCGCTATCACTCTTTCTCTCATGTGGTGACAAGCGAAGGCAGTTCCGTTTATTACATCCGTTTAATGCTTTGGGTGACACTGCGACTGATATGGGCAGGCATTGTAATAACTATCAGATATTGGAATCATCCATTTTCAATTCAACGTGAACTCATATACATAATACCCAAAATTAATATATTCAATCGCGAAATATATTCCTTTTTGTACGGAATTTCAATGTACAGGTGTTGTGAAAATTGTGTAGTCATGCATTCAACCATTCAATAAGTGCATATTGAGCAATGACTGTTGCTTAGTTATGAAATATACGTAGAATGGAGAATCAGTACCGATACTTAGCTTAACTTAGTTATCATTTAATAAAACTTATGAAGGATGCGATTTTTATTATAAAAACTAACGTGGTTTGTACACATTTTTGATATGAAAAACGGGATTCACTCACGTAAAGTCAGATCTTTCCGACTATAGTTTCAACCAGATCCGGTGGTCTTTTTCAAGGAGAGTGCAGAACGCTCGCGGTTGCGTCTTGCCTCGCCCGGTGAATCCCGTTTTTCATATTAAAAAGGATGCGAATATCAATACGAAAGATAATTGTTTGAAAAAACCCTTCTTCGGTTGGATAATGCTGTCGAGCTGTTCTATAGAATATGTAGCTGTGTCCCCACGACGGTTAAAATGAGAGAGTTAAAATTTCATTTCAAAGTGGCCTAGCAGTCATGGCGTCTGGAACAGACTGTCGCAAGACGCGGGTTTGAAACCTGTCCGAGAGTGAGTATTTTACACAAAAAAAATGCAGAGTATAGTATCGCAAAGCTGAAATATTTTAAAAAATATAAATAAAAATATATTTGTAGATCAAAATTGTGAATGACACCAAATCGCTATGCTCAAGTGTAACGCTTGAAATCAGTGAGCACGAAAATCTGCTTAAGTGTAACGTTATCATATCTTTTTCGTATTCAGTAGAAACTATGAGTTATCTGTGCCACTAATGTACTAGATAAATGACAGTTTGTATTAAATATGTTAACGATGTGATCACGTTACACTTAAACATATTTTTGTGCTCGGCCTACAGGCGAGCAACTTACTTCGCTTGGACACCGATTGGCATACAAATTTTAATATAAAAATAAATAATAAATGATTTGCGAAAATGTATCATTTTATGTATGACGTCATCTGACACAATTGCAAAACACACTTAAAGCCATCTAACAAACTATCTATTATCTGTGGAACTGATAGTTTGCACTAAAATTGTTATACGTCAACAGTATTAAGACATGGGTAAAATATGGTACTACTTCTATAGTACTTCGCTCAAATATTTTTGTACGACTCTGCCTTTGAACGAATGGCCTTTAGTTCGATCCCTATAGTCGGAGGATATATATTTGTGTAATTAGGAAAACTGTTTCTGGTGAGTTCGTCCGCAGAAGTACTAATATAAAGTTATGGAAAATACTGTAATTATACCTATCATGTTTTAATCAAAGCGTTCCCGATGCACGCAGTAATAACTGACAATGTCCAGAGGTCTTGCAGTATTGTGCTGGACGCGGGATTTTATTAGTTTGATCACTGGATCCCAGTCATACAAGTCACATCAAGAATATTTAAATAAAGTACCTGGATGACTGAGCTTCTTACCTCAAACTATTGGGTTAGTGTTGTTTAACAACGCCATCTATTGTCAAGTAGCTTTAGTGGTGCTGTGTCAGTAAAATTTTGGTCGTAACAGTTTTTCACTGCCTAAAAACACGGATAAAACGACGTTTTCTAAAAATTTTAACTACTCGTAGCTAGACCGATTTATCGCCCCTCGAAAACCCTGCATACTAAATTTCATGAAAATCGTTGAAGCCGTTTCCGGGCTTCACATTATGTAAATACATAATACACGACTGCTCGTGTAAAAGTATTAGATAGAATCGCATGTTAGCTTAGCCAAAGTCAAAGTCAAAAAACATTTATTCAATGTAGGCATCAAAGACGCACTTATGAACGTAAATTTTTCATTATAATGTACTTTAAAGACTACCACTACGTTTCAAAATATATAGAGCCTACCGAGAAGAAGCGGCAAGAAACACGGGGCCATTCTTTTTATATAGATGTTTACAATGTTTCTACTTAGGTACCTACTACAAATATTACTTTTTATGGGTGGCAGAATGACAGCTTGCCAGAAGTGGAGTATTCCAAGCATCTTTCTTTTAATGTCGGACTTTATAATAAGCTTTCTTTATTAAAACGTGTTTAACAGTCAACTTGAATTTGCCTGTGCTCTGTGAGCTCAGTTATTTTGCCAATTTGTTAATTTGTATTTGAACATGCTAGTATAAGTATATTTCCTAGTTAGCTTCGTAATGAAACAATCTGTTTTAACCCTTTGCGTACCAGAGCGTTTACGGACGTAAATGTACGTCTCTGGTTTCATTCATAAATCTTTTGTTTTAATTATCACGGTATAGGAAGGAATAAAATTATTATTTTCCGCTCCAGGTGAAAGGAACTTAACATACTACATACGGCACTATAATTGTACTAGATATTTAACTTCAACGTAGCAAACCTACAACATTTACGCAAGTGCGTGTCGTAATATTTGTCCAGGCGACTTAGATATATCTAGTAGTACTACAGGCTTGTGTAAGGAATGCGTTGAGAAATTGTCAGTAACGGGTAACCGGTTAGAGGAACCTACTCCCTTTAAGTTAAGTAGCTATTTGTGTAAATAGTACTACTTATACAGCGTGTTACGAAAATGTGTAGTTATACTGAAAACATGTGCATATGTACTTAGTTGGGATTTTAAAATATATTATGGGAACGAATTTTTTTTGTTAGCTCGATTAGACATGCCTATTCTTAGAGTTAGTTGGGGTAAATCTCCACACAACCTTTTCATTTCAGCCCCTTTGCATGCACCGCACCCCTGCTCAGTCCCCGTTTAGGCCTTTTTACGTAGTCTTTGTTCTGTAGGTCATTGCCATCTTTGGCCTAGTTCTCAGGGATGAACGTGCTTGAGTATTAGAAAAACTTGGTTATTCATAACTCGGAATGTTTACTACTTCCCGGGACGCAGTAGTTAGCTCCCAATTGTATGCAAGCTTCTGCTTGTGTGGGTTTAGTATTACTACACGTTTTTGTTACATGCTGTATATAATACGAGTAGGTATAGAATACGTTTATATATTATTACATAATATTAAATATATATTATGATTAATAGTATATTATTAATAATAGTATATTATTTATACTATATTTATTATTTTATAAATCAACTAGAAAGTTTAATTCGATGCTAGGACGGTATGCCACGGCCTAACTGTTGGCGTTTGGACACGAATTGCCGGAAGATGCGGGTTCTAATCCCATTAGAGAATTTAGAAATTATTTTTCTCTCTAAAATAGAACATTTTAATCTCGCCTAGCCGGCGTTAATGCTTTGAAATCAAATGAAATTTAATTTTAATTAATAAAACGAGTGGTTTTGTAGTTGCTTTTACTGAGTCTGCCTGGGGAAGTACCACGCCTGTGCCAGTTATTCAGTGAAATTAAAGGATAGTAGATTTAGCATCTTATATGTGAGTGTAATGAGTGGTGCCAGTTATTCAGTGAAATTAAGGGATAGTAGATTTAGCATCTTATATGTGAGTGTAATGAGCGGTGCCAGTTATTCAGTGAAATTAAGGGATAGTAGATTTAGCATCTTATATATGAGTGTAATGAGTGGTACCAGTTATTCAGTGAACTTAAGGGATAGTAGATTTAGCATCTTATATGTGAGTGTAATGAGCGGTGCCAGTTATTCAGTGAAATTAAGGGATAGTAGATTTAGCATCTTATATGTGAGTGTAATGAGTAGTGCCAGTTATTCGGTGAAATTAAGGGATAGTAGATTTAGCATCTTATATATGAGTGTAATGAGTGGTACCAGTTATTCAGTGAAATTAAGGGATAGTAGATTTAGCATCTTATATGTGAGTGTAATGAGTAGTGCCAGTTATTCGGTGAAATTTAGGGATAGTAGATTTAGCATCTTATATGTGAGTGTAATGAGTGGTGCCAGTTATTCGGTGAAATTAAGGGATAGTAGATTTAGCATCTTATATGTGAGTGTAATGAGCGGTGCTAGTTATTCAGTGAAATTAAGGGATAGTAGATTTAGCATCTTATATGTGAGTGTAATGAGTGGTGCCAGTTATTCGGTGAAATTAAGGGATAGTAGATATTACATCTTATATGTGAGTGTAATGAGTAGTGCCAGTTATTCGGTGAAATTAAGGGATAGTAGATTTAGCATCTTATATGTGAGTGTAATGAGTGGTGCCAGTTATTCGGTGAAATTAAGGGATAGTAGATTTAGCATCTTATATATGAGTGTAATGAGTGGTACCAGTTATTCAGTGAACTTAAGGGGTAGTAGATTTAGCATCTTATATGTGAGTGTAATGAGCGGTGCCAGTTATTCAGTGAAATTAAGGGATAGTAGATTTTACATCTTATAGTGAGCGTAATGAGTGCAGTGCATTAATTCCTTGCAGAGTTTTGAAGTGTTGTCGTTTAAAATTGTAATGGCACGAACTTTACCAGTAAGCATGACGCTTAATATCAGATGAGTGAGTTGCTCGTCTCGTTAGTAATAATAATATAAATAATATATAACTTGTAGGTAGCTATATTTTGTTAATGAAACTACTTGTGGTTGAATTTTTTTTTTATCTATATACGTATATACAGCTCTCCATTAAGCCTCGGACCGAAAAAGGTGGAGGGAAGCAGTTGGAAGACTTCAGAAGAGTCACGATCCTCAACACTGAGGGAGCGACTGAGGAGGAGGTTATACAGAAAAAAAAAATTGAAGTGTCTATTTGCATTCCAAATTAACAGATTTTTACTAAATGCATATGAAATTATATTTTTAATAATTTCGAAGACTAAATGTAGTAAATTATCACCAAATTTGTAGTTACTTTGTTATAATTTTAGGGACAATTTACAATTTTTTATCAAATCAAATTAAATCATTAACAAAAGTTCAACAATAATAATTCTTGTCACATTCTACCATAACAATGGTCTAATTACAATGAGGGACAATTAAAAGAAAATTATTGTAAAGGAATTTAGTATATTAGTAATTATTTAGTAGACGTAGTATTTATAGAAGTATTTTAATAATTAATATTAAACTTAGTCTATTATACAATCAATGTAATAAAATGTTCATAAACTATAAAAATTATAAAACAAAATTTTATTAAAATAAATTCTAAAGAGGAGGAATATGTGTTTATATGTGGACGTCTTCAGGCTAATAATGAAAAAAAAATAAAATGACGATGATGAAAAGGTAAATAAAAAATAGAAGATATCAGAATTAATATTTTAACATTAAAATAAATATCAATTCCAAAGTAAAAAACTTTTTTCGGAGAGCCACAATTTCACTTTTATTTTTTATATATTTAACGGGTGATAAGATAAAATACATAAATGAGCTCACAGAGTGCAAATTCAAGTTGACTGTTAAAAACGTTTTAATAAAAAAAAGCTTATTATAAAGCCCGACATTATAAAGAAGACAAAGATGCTTGGAATACTCCACTTCTGGCAAGCTGTCACTCTGCCACCCATAAAATGTAATATTTGTAGTACCTAAGTAGAAATATTGTAAACATCTATATAAAAAGAATGACCCCGAGTTTCTTGCCGCTTCTTCTCGGTGGGCTCTATATATTTTGGAACGCGGCGGTAGAGTCTTTAAAGTACATTATAATGAAAAATTTACGTTCGTGTAAGTGCGTCTTTGATGCCTAAATTGAATAAATGATTTTGACTTTCGACTTTTGATACATTTCGGAGATAATTAACTTTTTTATGTTAATTGAAACATAAGCCCTTTGTAAATACAATCAGTTTTATACACGTAAAATTAATAATTCGAGTACAATATTATTATTCGTAAATCATAGTTTACTATAATAAGAAATTAGAACAGTGAACTGCGTACCTGAGAATAACTTTATACTATGCAATTAACTTGTATAAATAAAATCTCATTCTTAAATAAAATACGTAGAAAATAGATAAAATAAAAAAAAGACTTTTGAACAAAAAGTTCTTTTTTAATATGAACAATGATTTATATTGAGATTAATATATTTTTGGAGAAGTTCCAAAAGTTATCTGAAATAATTTTAGATTTTAGATATAATAAAAGTTTAAGTTAATCAAGTTACGTAAATAAATAAGCAGAAGCAAGAAAATGTCATAAACCGGATTAAACCAGATATTATTACTTTGACATAAACATAACAATTGATAATTAAAATGTTTAATATATATAATATAAATGTTTAATAAAATGATAATTAAAATGGGACCAATGAAAAATAATATATACATATCCCCGTGCTAAAATATAACATTGTTTAATTTAACTTTGTGTGGTGTTATAATTGTGTCATTTTTATTTTGATAGTCTCAAGAATGTCTTAACTTTAACTTAACCAACTATTATTTCTAACTATTATTAACTTATTCTGCATGAATGGCTGAATATACCAGAGGCCGTAGCTAAAAACAATTTGTGAACAAGAACAATTTGAAATTTTTTTTACCCACTTCCATTCTATTCAGTTATTTGAGTGTAACTCAAAAACTACTGAACCGAATTTGATGAAATTGAAATGGGATCACACGGAATGCACCAGCTTTCAAACAAAAAATTTGAGAATCGGTTCACCCAATCGAAAGTTCTGAGGTTTGGCAAAATAAAACACTACTACCTCCACCTTTTTGGAAGTCGGTAGATTATAAAACGATTTTTCCCATTCGATTACCCAAGCCTGTCAAAAAAAGTCGGGTAATTTGCTATACGAAATCATTTGTATCTACTACCTTACATTACCTTACCAAACCAGCAAGGATATCCAATAATAAAATACAATTTAGTTTTATAATGGCATTGTGTAAGATTTCCAGAATTTTAAGAATCTAGCTGAGCTATCGAAAGTTATGAGGTTACAAATATAAAAAAAAACACAGTCGAATTCAGTACCTCCTCCCTTTTTGGAAGTCGGTAGAAAAGAACTCGTATCGCGTCAACGCGCCACCCTTTGGCGTCCAAACTATGAGTTATCTGTGTCACATTGCCGTAGACGAATGACAGTTGGTACAGTTTCACGTTAACGACAAGTTACGTTACACTTACGCTGTTATGCGTGTTAAGGCATTGAGCGTTTGAACTTTATTCGTAAAACTACACAACTTATATTCGATTTATTCACCCATCACCACTATAAATACATGTTACGCCCTTACCGGTAACACCAGAGACATTTTGACACAACACATCACTAACACAAAACAGAAAGAACCACCACATTGTCACGACACCTGCTCCGAACTACTGGACTGTAAAACTACTGAATAACCACTTAGCTCTACGCAACGGCCTGTCTGTCGCTTTCGCAACTCTACGGACGGTGGTGGTGTGATTGCTTTAACTTGAGCCAATACATTTGATTTAGTTTTTACATTATCTACATCTGCACTAATCTATATCTACATATATATACATATATTATAAAGAGGAAAGATTTGTTTGTTTGTTTGAATTGAACATGTGCATGAACATGTCTGTTTGATCTGTGTCTGGGTGTGTATATGTATATAAGTAGGTATGTATATCAGTCATCAGGTTACCATAGTACAGGCTATGCCTAGTTTGGGACCTGAAGGCCTTTGTGTGGATGTTGTCCCATATTATTATAATTAAAAAAAAAAAATATATAAAAATAAAATTGAATAGGCTCCGAAACTACTGAAGCGATTAGAAAAATCTTTCACCATTAGAAACCTAATTTTTCCTTATGAACGCTATATATTAGTTGCGAAAAAATTAGAGATCTGTATGAAAACTTCGATAATATCCCAAGATGTGGAAACATGTCAAAAAAGTCCTCATATCACGTACGCTTGCGAAACTATTGACCATATAATATTAATCTATGCTATTGACCACAGAAAGAAATGACATTTAAAAGTGAAGCAATAAATATTTATATTTTTTTGGGGTTGGCCATCCTGCCAGATCTGACAACGGTACAAAACAAATCTCAAGGCTCCATCTTGCCATAGGAATACTTTTACCCGAATTATCGGGTAATAAAAATATGAACGGATTGCATTATAGGAAAACACTATTTGGGTTTTCCATCCATAGGATCGAATTTAATGTTATTAAAATGTGTGTTGTGTGGCGCATTAACACAGGTAAGGAACATTAACATTGCATAGCTGGTAGCTCCCTTATCATCGCATTAATACAAAATCTCGTAATGTGTGCTGGTATGTCTGTGTTTGTTATTCCTTCACGCTAGAGGGATTTGCACATTTTGAGCTCAGGCTCCTTTTTTCATCAACATTATAGTAACCACTCATTACACAATCGTAGGGTATATAGTATTCTATTAAAACCACTATATTAAGTACTAGCCGCGCCCCGCGGTTACACCTCCATAGTGATGTATGATGATGAAAACTATCTTAAGTGTTAATCCAGCGCCTCATCTACCTTCATACAGAATTTCATGCGACCACAAAGTTAAATCTTAGTCCTGTTTTGTATTTGACTTGATCTTGTCAGCTCATTTATAAACTGAGTGGATAAAAGTATGTATTACAATCATTTGCAAACAACCTTTTTTTCCCAGTTTTAGTATCTTAACCCAATCAAAAGTATAATAAAATCCAATTTTCGAAAATCTAAAATTAATTTAAAAACGTGGCTAGACGTTTTAAGGCTATCCGATCAGAAAAAAAACAGATATGATATAAAACAGACAATACACTATTACAGTACCTACTGAATATGATAAAAGTTAAAACTATGCTTTATTAAAACTTTAGCGGTTTTACCTAATAATCCGAAAATATATCTGTTTATCGTGCCTACGAGAAATAAAAAACGAGTCGTACCAAACAAAAGGTAAGCCAAAGTTTGAAAATAAAGACGGCAATCTAAGATAAATTATTAATGTGCAATAAATTGTCTGTAAGAGTTACCAATCTACATTATACCTACCTTGTTCTTAAAGAAACTTGTTTTTTTTTTCTATAGTATAGCACCAGTATTTTGTTTATTGATATGATCCAACGTGTATCTATAAATAGATTTTTTGGAAACCAAAATAACATCAATCGGGAATTTAAATGAGTCGAGTCGAGTGGTAACACTAATTCTGATTTGCATATATTAGAAAAATCTCTTGAAAAACACGTTGGAAAAGAATGTTGGTGACTACTTATGCGTGAAGCGAGACCGTGGTCTCCTTTATTTTACATGTCATCTAATTTTTACGTAATGTAATCGCACAAAACGGTATTTTTTTTTATTATACTCAGTATCCACAGTAAGTACACAGACTGATTTTGAATTTGACAATTGAAAACCAAGTATCCCTGCTAGGATTAAATTTTTTTGCTGCATTATTTTTGACGTATTAGGCATCTGGAGACTTATATCTATGCTATTGACAATAAAGCTAAGTGAAGTACCACATTTTTGAGAAGACATCAATTACAATGAAGTCTACATTAGCATAAGATCTAACTATTACAATAATTTCACAGTACATACTTTTTCATTTTGAAATAATAAAATGCAATAGTAACGCCGCCGGTACAATCCCGGCCACATTATTTTTACGTTGGCATTAATCCTTATTTCTAATAATAAAGAGGGTAGATAAATTATTGTTTGTTTATTTGTTATGGATACACGTAAAACTACTAAACCAATTCAATTATTTCACGAGTTTAAAGTTACATTATGCCTGAGCAACATATGCTATATAAGATTCATCCTCACCATCATTCACCACCACGCGGGTGAAACCGCGGAGAGCAGCTAGTATACTATAAAGGCGAAAGTTTGTAATTGTGTATGAATGTTTGTTATTTATTCATGCTTAAATGGCTGAATAAATAACATATATAATACCTTATATATATATATAAGGTAAAGTTTTTTTCAGTTTCATGACCAGTTATCGATTCCAAACCACCCCGTTCAATATTGTGAACTAATTAACAAATATCTACCTTATATACATATACTTAGTTTCACTAAATAGAGAGTCAAGCGGATGACAAACTCGGCTGTTCTGGGGTTAAACCTGATAAGGGTTGTAGAACGACGACGGATGCAGGCCGCTTCCTATTGGTTCTTTTGGAAACGAATGGGAGAGGCTTAGGTTCAGCAAGGAACGGCTTACGACTGAGATGATGATGATGATGATGAGTGAGTTAAATACATAGGACAGGGCTGGTACATACTGTGTATAAGGTTAAACTATTTGCTCTCGAGGTGACCCATAAACCATTCTCGGTGGCACAGCACCGGTCGTAGGGGTGACCCTTACATTCAAATGAATATCTTTCGCGAGTCATAAGTTAATCAGTTTTGTAAATAAACCACGATGCATATTAGTATTATTTGAAGGTTAACTAATTAACACTCTCACTGTGGTCGTTTCCTCATGACTAAGGATCGTGGTCATCGGTGGATGTGCATGGTGTACACCGAGATCGTATGATCTGCTTCCATCGGTGCCTATCCATCGCGTCTCTGACAACTGAACAAAACTCGACTGAGGAAGGCTGTTTCAGTTGGTCGCTCCATCTGGTTGGGGATGCTCAGGAGTTCCCATCTCATGTAATACAGTCCACAACTTGTCCCATTGCAAAGGCTTTGGTGTAGTCTATGAAACATAAAACAACCGGGCAGTTAAACTCCCTGCTCTTCTCAAAGACTTGATGGATATTGAGAAGCTGCTCCCTTGTGCCTTTATCTCTTACAAATCCTGCCTGTTCTTCCGGTATCTGGCTTCGAAGATAGTGATGGAGCCGCTGATTGATGATGTGTAGGAGAATTTGACTGGCGTGTGGTATCAGTTCGATGGTTCTGTAATTG
Source organism: Selenia dentaria (assembly GCA_917880725.1). Taxonomy (NCBI): domain Eukaryota; kingdom Metazoa; phylum Arthropoda; class Insecta; order Lepidoptera; family Geometridae; genus Selenia; species Selenia dentaria. The sequence continues at coordinate 23,650,465 of OU862898.1, forward strand.
CCACATATCTTAGTGGACCCCTTTTTGTGCAAAGGAATGAACACGGATTCTTTCCATTCCGTTGGCCATTTTCCTGTGTGCCACACATCATTGCATATTTCCGTCATCATTTGTTGTCCCTAATTCTCCCATGTTTCTCAGCAGTTCGGCAGGAATACCATTTTTACCTGGCGCTTTTCCACATTTAAGGGCTTTAATGGCGTTTTCCACTTCCGAACGAAGAATCCTCGGTTCGTCTCGTGAAAACTCCACTCTCTCGGTCGTTAGGTTTCCTGTATCATACAGTGACGCACAGTAGCGTTTCCAGCGTTCTAGAACTTGCGACGTGTCAGTCTGGAGGGTCCCGTTTTCGTCTTCAATAGCACAGGTTCTAGACTATTTACACTATTAACACTTTAAAATAAAGTCGTAGAGAAAACATAGAAAATAATTTTGCAAGATTTTGAACGAGATGTAAGAATAGACAATATAATTTGACAGGCCGGTTGGCGCAGTTGATAGCACCCCTGCCTTCTGAGCCGCTGGTCCCGGGTTCGATCCCCGGACAGCTCAAACATTTGTGTGCATGAACATGTCTGTTTGATCTGTGTCTGGGTGTTTATATGTATATAAGTATCTAATATCATATATATGTATGTATATCAGTCATCTGGTTACCATAGTACAGGCTCTGCCTAATTTGGGACCTGAAGACCTTTGTGTGGATGTTGTCCTATATTATTATTTATTTATTATTAATTGCCGGTAAGCGCAGCGTAGGTCGTCCACCGACACGGTGGACAGACGACCTGAGGAAGGTCGCAGGACGACGTTGGATGCAGGCCGCTTCCAACCGGTCCTTTTGGAAAATCATGGGGGAGGCCTATGTTCAGCAGTGGACGTCCTACGGCTGAGATGATGATGATGATGATGATTATTAATTGAAAATTAATTAATAATATCTCTGAGTTCTGACAGCAGTGATAAAGATGACAATACTAATCACAGTACTGATAGTTCAACTGAATAAATGCCTTTTTTTTTAAATTATGTACTTGTCTTATTTTCCTCCTTAAATTTACTAAAGAAAAAATAATAATGGATCAGGGATTCGCCTGATGATTTTTAAAATTTACATATGTTTCAATTCTTCAAGTCCGTATCGATTCATTCACTTTAATCGATATTTTAAACATTGGCCCGAGCACGAACATTTGCTTAAGTGTAACGTTATCGTATCGTTGTCGTAATCAGTACAAACTATGAGTTATCTGTGCCACTATTGTATTAGATAAATGCCAGTTTGTACTAAATACGTCAACGATACGATAACGTTACACCTTAGCAAATGTTCGTGCTCGGCCCACTGGTCACCTTACTATGAAGATAAAACTGACAGACGTCAAATGTTACCTATTAAAATGACTCCACTCTAGTACTTCATTGTAAATTTGACTGGCTGGTTGGCGCTGTTGGTAGCAGCAGGCTGCTGGTCTTGGGTTCGATTCCCGGACAGGTCAAACATTTGTTCATACGAACATGTCGGTTGAACTTGTGTCTGGGTGTGTACACACATTATTTTAACCAATTGTCGCAATTCCTGGAAAACTAGTATGATTTCTGATAAAATTATGGTATTACTGGCCAAATATGGCGAATGGCGAGTCTACAGTTCTCGCCATCTTAGAAACGGCTCAAGTTATTTTCATGATATTTAATACAAGCTGGTGCCCGCGACTACGTCTGCGCAGAATTAGTATTTCTAGTAGCTTATTATCTTCTCTAAAGTCATATGTACATTTATACAAAATGTCCTAAAATATGTACATGGTCAAACGCAATTGCTATAATAGTATTATATGAGTAAATTTAAATACTTCCTATATGCCTGCTCTCCGCGGTTTCACCTGCGCGGTGATTGATGATGATGATGATAAGGAATCTTATATAGCCTACGCTACTCAGGGTGAATGTGGCTTTCCTATGTAGCTTGGTGAAAGAAGAAATCGGTCGAGTACTCTTTGAGCCAATTCGTTATGAACATACATACAAATCTTTCCTCTTTATAATATTATAGTAGAAGTAGATAAAACATCACGTTCCTTAATATTTTTGACAGGGATGACTTAAGGGGGTGAAAAGGGGGATGGAACTTTGTACGGAAAATTCTTTCTTTTTAAACTAATAGGTGTAAAAAATTTTACATAGTTCATTTAAAAGAAATCATCGTGTCCTTAATATTTTGACAGGGGTGACTTAGGGGGGTGAAAAGGGGGATGAAACATTGTACGAAAATTCTTTGTTTTTGAACTTATAGCTGTGACAAGTTGTATATAGTTCATTTGATTGAGACCAAAATATTAACTGAGGTCAAAGGAGTATTCGTGCCGCGAGTACAATTGATACGAAATTACCTTCCACTTGGAGTTAAGATTGCCCAATCAAAAAAAAACCAATTACGATTTGTTTCGTGATGTCTATTAATAAATCACACGGCCAAACTCTGAAATTTGGAGTACATTTAAACTTTTGTCAAATATCACACCTAATGGCGGACAATAGCCATGAACATAGCTATATTGTTACAATAATTCGTATCTGGGGGTATGGGGAGGCCAATGTTTAGCAGTGGACGTCCTACGGCTGATCATCATCATCATCATCAGCCTGTAGCAGTCCATTGCTGGACATAGGCCTCTCCAATTGCACGCCACTTAGGTCTATCTTGGGCTTCTCGCGTCCAGTCCTACGGCTGAGATGATGATGAATTCGTGTCTTATAAAAAAATACGCGGACGAAGTCGTGGGCAAGCTAGTTGTAAAATAAGATCTTTATTAAATACTCAGTATATTAATATCACAACTTTTAGTATACATTTAAATTGCCATTTAAATGGGCCAGTATGGGCAAGACAGGAAATATAAGACGTACAAAGGTATCTTCTTAGGAACCATGTCCTCGATCTTAGTTACAAGAAGGCAATCCGGTCGTATTGAAGAAAAATAACTTACATAAATTTTAAGATTTAAATTAAATTATTTAGTTAAAATATTTCAATATTAATTGTGTAGGTCAGAATCAGTAAGAGTTGCTATGAAACTGAAGTTTAAAATGAATGAAATGCGCTGTGTTTCATGTCCTTTAAATCATTTTTCATCCTTTTTAGTGATTACTTACGAAATCGACGGTCATTCACCGTCAGCTGATATCATCAAGAAAGGCAAAACACTTTTCAGTTATTGGAGTGTAACTCAAAAACTGCTTAACCGAATTTAATGAAATTTAAACTGAACCATCTCGGACGTATACTCGACCAAAGTAAAAAAAGTTATCAAAATCAGACTACTCTGTAAAAAGTTATGCGTACATACAAAAATATTCCCCTCGACTTAAGAACATCCTCTTATTTAGAAGTCGGTTGAAAAATACGGCGGCATTGCCCACGCTTGTATTTGATGAAATGAAAATCATTGGCTTACCTGGTACCTCCGATACATTTTGACTCAGCACACCACTAATACAAAACAAAACGACCAACCACATATCAGCCTTACTTCACTCAAACCCGTTATAAATTCACACTCAAGAGCGACTTCACGACAAATTATGGTGAGATTGAGTTCAGGTACAAGCCTGATTATTTCTTAATTCAAAAAGGTATAATAATAAATCCTTTTTCTCTACACAGAAATGTTCATATTAACAGTTTAACAACGGTACGAAATTAATGGTGTTGAACCGTTTTTCACCGCTTTGGATAAACTACTGATAATTCAGCTGCTGTCACTGTACAATCTAAGTTTCGTAACTATGGTTGGTGGTGGTTGTACAGTACAAACGATGTACCTAGACTGCGCTTAGTAAATACCTATGACACCGGTTGAATAGTTGAATTCAAATGAATAAACCCGTTACCGGAATATGTAGAGTCCTGAGTGAAGCGAGAGGTTAAAGCCGCCCAAGACGACAGGCTTTATTCTTGAGGTGCATACTCTACTTTTCATACCTACTGCGAGACAATAAAAACTCAGAGCTATGTAAAAACTTAGTTTTATAAAACTTTAATTTAGATCTGGGTCTTTATCACACTAATTTCATAAACGTGAAAGTTGATGAGTATGTTTGTTAATTCTTCACGCTCAAACTGTACCGATTGTGATACAATTTTGTATGGAAGTGGATGAGGTGCTGGATTAACATATAGGTTAATTTTACAGCACAGCTAGTCTAGTAATAACACAAGTCAAACTATTATTTTAGTAAACTTTGGGTGACATTGCAGCTGCTCTAAATAGGGTTTATTCGAAAATCGAACTGGCCATTGGATGACCAGTTCAAAATATTCAAATAGTTTTTTTACAAATTTGAACGTCCCTAATCCAAATCTCTTTAAATTTAAATCTCTTTTCCTTGGGAATTTCATACAACATTACCTCCCTTGGCATGTAATACTTTGCCACGTCGAGATTGCGTGTTTATGTAAATGGACATTGTCGAGCAGGTAGTATGAAAACTAAGTTTACTATTAAATGAGTAATTAATTAATAAAAAGCCTTTTATTATAATAGTGTTTAACTTGGTCTCCTATTTTCATTAATTGAGTGGGCTAGACTTCTTTTTATATGGCTTTTAAAATAAGCCAAATTTTGTCGCTTCTATGGCTAATTATCACAACTTTGCCAGTGTCCTTTCATCCTGTGTCGGAAGCCATGTGGAGTTTGTAATTTCTAGCTTTAGAATAGATATAAATACAGGATTTTGCTTCGCATTACATTACTTAAGTATTTGCTTACAAAAAGGGTAGCACATCGCAATTTTCTAAATATTAGCATTTATTATACAATGCTTTAAAATCGCTTACTATTTGTAGTTGTTAAACTTTACGGTGAGTTATAAGATTTTTCTGTCAGCACTATCTATTATCGTTGGTGCTTAGTGAAATAATTGGTAGTTATTGAAAATTATATGCTATATGAGGATATATTATAGTGATGATTATTAATTTGTGAACGACGAGAGTATTTAGTGACCTGTCTTGTACAGGACCAAAGATAAATAGATAGAAAACTCTTTATTTGTACACTATAATAAGATATAAAAGAGAAAAACATACGATAGAAAAAATATAACATAGTCGTACAAAAGGCGATCTTATCGCTTAAAGCGATTTCTTCCAGACAACCTTTGGGTAGATAGAATAGTATTTTCAGGGACAGTGGTGAATAGTATCAGCGTAGGTATAGACAATAATGAATATGTACCTAAACTAATTACATAGTAACATGCTTTCTGTGAGCAATAATACCGTGTTTGAGGATTGTATTCCAGAAAGAATCTCGTTTGAATTTAAGTGAAGATTTGACAGTAAATGGGACAACTGTGGACCTTGCAACTGCGTAAGTGTAATATTCTTGGCCCTAGCACGAATAGCTGCGTAAGTGTAACGTGCGTGTTATTCACGTTAAACAGTACAAACTGTCATGTATCTAGGGCAACAGTGACACAGATAACTCATAGTTTGTACGACGCTAGGTGAGGCGTTGACGCTTACGATACGAATACTTTTTGCAAATTGTTTGTGCTACAGCGTCGGAAAACTCCTGGATTATCGGAGGCCGTGCGGTAACGTACCCTCCGAAGCACGGAAGCGCTCAGTTGTATAATGCCACTGGCACACACCCATAGTGGCAGTGGGCTGGCCATATTAGCCGTAGAACCGACAACCGTTGGGGTAAACGAGTTCTAGAGTGGAGACCGCGTCTCGGCAAACGTAGTGTAGGACGTCCTGAGGCACGGTGGAGTGACGATCTGCGCAAGACGGCTGGCAAAAACTGGATGCAAGAAGCCCAAGATAGACCTAAGCGGCGTGCAATTGGAGAGGCCTATGTCCAGCAGTGGACTGCTACAGACTGATGATGACACACCCATACAAGTCCTGACCGCAGCAAGTGTTGCTTAACGTGTTGATCGGTTAATATCGCTAAGTCAGGCTCCGCTACGAGCGGAAATGTTGATGGGAATTCTAATAAAATATAATTGTTATATTTAACTTGTTCATCGGTTAAGGCGCTGTCAGCTCAGAGCTTGGCTTCGTTCGAGTTCTTTTACTTGAAATCAAGCAAGCGCATCTCGTAAACACGTACAAAGTTCTTTTTTTTTTAAATGTGCTATCTTGAAATTTTTGAAATTTAAAAATAATACGTCAATGTACCTATGTGTATTAAATATAGCTATTTAATGATATGTGTTTCATGACAAATACAATAGTGAATAAAGAGGAAACCTGTTTTAAAGGTGAAAATGTAAAATTAAGTGGTATGTTTGGAATATTTTCTAATGTAATCTATTATGTTTTAATTTGTTTTTAATTCCATCAATGTGTACTTAGAAATGTCAAATTATTTTAGTAAAGTTATATGATTATTAACGGGATATTTACCTTACCACGTGGTAAGGTTGTGGAGTGAGCTCCCGATATTTCGGCGCAGTTACATGCACCATGTTCACGGGAAGACTGAAGAATGCGGGTGGTTGGTCAAAAAGTTAAAAAGTTAGGTGCAGACATAACGATCTACCCTCTTTCTTAGTCTTTTGCTACGGTTATCACTGGAACTCGAACTCGACCCCGTTAATAATCATATAACTTTAGTGAACAACCGTGACAGTATAAAACGGTATTTTATTTTAGTAAATACAATAAAATCGCTGTTTATGAGATAAACTACTTTAAAAACCCTCATTTTTGTTCACATCATGAATGGACAGCACCGATCGCCAAGTCAAGCTCCGCTGCGAGCGCTTTAAATTCATGCAACGTCGTATGTATGCTGTCCTCGTCAATTACCGTAGACAATTTTTGTTACGCTTACACCTCTTTACTAGGACATGACTTTAACAGGCCAATTTACTCTTAGTGACCCTTGCCACTTTCGGAATCGATTGTCATTCACCGTCAATTACGATATCATCAAGATAAGCGAAACACTTTTCAGTTATTGAAGTGTAACTCAAAAACTGCTTGACCGAATTGGATGAAATTTAAATGGGACTACCTCTGAAAAATACTAGAGTACCTATACTTCAGATATATATTCTATACGAAACAAAACAAAACGATAATTAAAATCAGACAACTCTGTAAAAAGTTATGCGTGGTCACACAGAAGAAAATTATACGCGTCGATTGAAATCTCCTTTTGGAAGTCGGTTGAAAAAAAATAACACACACAGTAATAACTAAAAAATTGTTTTAGCGCTATCGATAACACTTTTAACCCGTCGACTCGCGATTCGCCATATTTGGCCAATAATACAATAGACTTCGAAGAAATCAACCCACTTTTCCAGGAACTGCAACGTGTGACGTTAAGAAATGAATAATTATAAACAATACGGAGGAATGTTTCCCGAAAGAGTTAGGACACAAAATAGTTTCTTTTTAGTTTCTGTCTTTTCGGCACCAAAATTCTTCAGAATTCTGCCGCATACCCATACGTAGATATATAAATTACCACCGGTTTTCACAACGTTTTGCTAAGTAGTTTGAGAAGTTAATATATACAAAAGCAGACACATATAGATAGATAGGCCTAGTAATAGGGTTCCAATATCCAATAACAGAACCCTAACAATAGCCTAAATATGAAAACCGTGAAGACCACTTAGTGCATACAGTTGCATCGTGAATGTCATACGCATTATTTAGCTATTTCGTACCAGCGGCATTTACCCACAGTGAATGTCTTAGATCCGCGTCACACATAGCGTCTTTCGACATCGATTATGCAACAGTTACTTCGACAAATTCTCAATTTGGAGTAGCAACTCTTGACCAATCCATGCAAAAATGCTCTAAGTCAGGTTGGGTATTGGCTAATGTCTAGCAATACCTTGGTTCTAATGTATAATTGTGGAATAGGTAAGTAGGTACAAAGTATTTGATGCAATATAAGCAATATGCAATTCATAATTTGTTTCATTTTGTGTACTATCAAAGGACGACATAAAAGTCCTTCGTCCTGATTAGGGTTTGGGAATTCCCGACAATTTCAAAGTCCCGGGACACGAGACAGCCTACTATCATATACCATCTGACAGACTTCATATAAAACTAAATTCGGACTTCAGAATAAAATATTTTTGTTTTTTAAGAGGAGTAAGCGTTTATCGAAGAATTTTAATGCATAGAACTCCTGGTGAAACGTATTAAAAAAGGCATTTTTTTGTATAAATCATCATTTATTAAACAGACAATTCTCAACGTTAATTTCAGTCTTAATAATTATTTTGTTTATTTCTTTTAATCACGCACAGATTCACTTTTAAGCAGTTAAATAAGTTAACAAAACAAAAATAGGTCAAAAATCTTACTAATTATTAATGAATTTACTATTATCTAGTAAAATTATTTGTTTATTTCTTTTAATCACGCACAGATTCACTTTTAAGCAGTTAAGTATGTTAACAAAACAAAAATAGGTCAATAATCTTACTAATTATTAATGAATTTACTATTATCTAGTAAAATTATTTGTTTATTTCTTTTAATCACGCACAGATTCACTTTTAAGCAGTTAAGTATGTTAACAAAACAAAAATAGGTCAATAATCTTACTAATTATTAATGAATTTACTATTATCTAGTAATGGTAGTATCTGATCATTGGTCTGCATACTATATCTTAAAAAGTTTGGACATTAGAAAAAATCTTTAAACCAAAGTTGATGAGAAAAATTGATCTTTAAAAATAGATTGATATTAATTAATCCAATATTTTAAGAGTTATCGGCCGAGATAGAAAAACCGGTTTATTAAATGAGCCATAAATCTTAAACGATCAAAAAGTATAATAAAAGATGCATAATTTTATTTACATTTTACCTACATTATACGTTTTATTCACAATAATGGTCTCAATAATTGCTGTCCTTAAGCGCAGTTTCCTAGATATCGGCTTAAAACTTTTTTCAAGATAGAGCTTAAAGCTCCACCTGGATCTTTTCAGCATTTTGTCAGTGATTTTATAATCAGTAAGTGACCCTAAACCTTATAAAAAAAGTTTGATCGAAAAATGAGTGCGAGGTTGATAAAAACGGCTATTTTTACTGGCCTAGACAATATTGTCTCGTCTCAAGTCTCGATCCGGAAGTCCCGGGACTCGAGACAGCTAAAATTACGAAAAGTCCCGTGACTTCGAGACACAAGACATCCCGGGACCCAAACCCTAGTCCGGATAGAAAGCTGTACATCCCGTTAAAATGATAGTTGTGGGTCCTGATGGAAAGTTGTATGTTCTGCTAGAAAGAAAATCGTGCGTTGATAAAAAGTTGTGCGTCCTGGTGGAAAGAAAGTAGTGCGTCCTAATACAAAGGAAGTCATGCGTCCTGATAGAAAGTTGTACGTCTTGATGGAAAGAAGTTGTGGGTCCTGATAGAAAGTTGTGCGCCCTGATATAAAGAAAGTCGTGCGTCCTGATAGAAAGTTGTACGTCTTGATGGAAAGAAGTTGTGGGTCCTGATAGAAAATAGTGCGTCCTGATATAAAGAAAGTCGTGCGTCCTGATAGAAAGTTGTACGTCTTGATGGAAAGAAGTTGTGGGTCCTGATAGAAAGTTGTGGGGCCTGATATAAAGAAAGTCGTGCGACCTGATAGAAAGTTGTACGTCTTGATGGAAAGAAGTTGTGGGTCCTGATAGAAAGTTGTGCGTCCGGATATAAAGAAAGTCATGCGTCCTGATAGAAAGTTTTACGTCTTGATGGAAAGAAGTTGTGGGTCCTGATAGAAAGTTGTGCGTCCGGATATAAAGAAAGTCATGCGTCCTGATAGAAAGTTTTACGTCTTGATGGAAAGAAGTTGTGGGTCCTGATAGAAAGTTGTGCATCCTGATAGAAAGTTGTACGTCAGCTGACAGTGGTACCAATACCAAGACAGGTTCTTACCGTAGATTCTTCTATAGTATTTTCGTAATACGATAAACATGACAAAGCATAAACCATTACGGCTCGCATACAGATATACATGTACATACCGTGTAATGTTTGACAGTACAATTTCGATATAACATGTAAACATAAAAGTAAGGTCGCATTAGAGTAAATATTAATGTTTCGTAAAAGAAGGTATGTATAAAAGATTTCATTCTAATATGTTCCATGAACCGCTCGCAGCGGAGCTTGAATTGGATCAACAAGTAAAGCAATGCTTGCTGCGGTCAGGACTTGGATGGGTGTGCGCTAGTGGCATTATTCAACTGATCAGTTGAAAGATGCTTCCGTGCTTCTGAGGCACAGACCATATAACCACTTTTTGCTCGGGCGGCCTAAATACTTCGACATGGGTTGGCCACTAGCCTATCCACCAATCCTCACTGGGCCCGCGTGGTGGATTATAGCCTAACTCCTCTCTCTGAGAGGAAGGCTCGAGTCCCAGCAGTGGGAACATATTGGGCTGATTATGTATGTTCCATGAGGTTTTTAAAGTTGCTAAATTATTTTTGACTGGTCGGTTGACACAGTTGGTAATCCCTGCCAGCGAGCCGCTGATCCGGGGTTCGATTCTCGGACAGGTCAAACATGTGCATGAACGTGTCTATTTGAGCTGTGTTTATGTATTCGTATATAACTATCTATATCAGTTATCAAGTTACCATAGTACAAGCTCTGCCTAGTTTGGGAGACTGCCTCCAATAGAACTTACCTAGCATACGTAAGCCGATCTGTATAGCAAATAATAAACGTTCACACATTTAAAATCCCGCACTAGGTTGCCTTATGTAGCGTCAGGCATGGACACAGCCATATGACCACATCACACACATCACAGCTCAAAGACAAGAGTCTTTGACCAATGTGTGTTACCAGTGATGACTTATGCCACTGAAACGTGGTCTCTTACTATGGGTCTCATAAGCTCAAAGTCGCACAATGAGCATGGAGAGGGCTATTTTCGGGGTTTCTCTACGTGATTGAATCAGAAATGAGGAGATCCGTAACGAACTAAAGTCTGACATAGCCCAGAAGATTAGCCAGTTGAAGTGGCAGTGAGCAGGCCACATAGCACGCAGAACAGATGCGTGCCCGATGGCCGATGGGGCCGGAAGGTTCTGGAGTGGAGACCACGGACCTGTAAGTGCAGCGTAGATGTTCAACCGACAAGGTGGACTGACGACCTGATAAGTGTAGCAGGACGATGTTGGATGCGGGCTGGTTCCAACCGGTTGGAATATTGTGGAAGAAGCATATGTTCAGCAGTGGACGTCCTACGGCTGAGATGAAACTTCACATTTTCAAATCTTAATACTATTATTTAGATGCCTATTGGGAGTATGCACGCATTTATAAAAATCAACTTGTATAACTTTGACTGACGTCGACTTTTAATCGATTGACATAAACCATGTTCACAATCAGTCAATCAATCAATCAATATGTTATTGCAATCATATGTAGGTATACATGCGGGTCTTAAATACATATTTTTATTTGTCTAACACAGTGTATTTCAATCTTTTTGAATACACGACCCCTTTACAAGTTCAAGTTTCTTGCGACCCCCATGGGAACAAAATGTTAGTGATTTGAAAGAATGATGTATGTAGATTTTTTCTTATAGAACCTATATTGATGAATCCTGCCTATACCGCGATAATTAAAACAAAATATTTATGAATGAAACTGACGTATATGTACGTCTCTGAGACGCAATGGGTTAAAATTAAAAAATGTAGTAGTACCTATATCTAAAATCAACAAGGAAGCCGCGAGAGCTCTTTATGTAAGTATTAGGTATGTAGGTATTATTGCCGCGTCGCGGTCACGGGCCAAGCATATAGAAACATTTGCCTATTTTCTTTTGCCCACGACACCCCGAGTAAGGCTAAGCGACCTCCATATGGGTCGCGACCAACAGTTTGAAAACCACTGGTCTAACATATGACTCTGGTAGGGTGTAGCAAGAAAGAACGCCCGACCCATGCAATAATCATTAAATTTGTCAGTAATCAGACTGTAGGCAAGCATGTAGTGTATATCTAAAAGACGAGTTTTTTCAACTACCCACATTTCTAGTTAGCTATTAACGCTCGGAATACACTTTTACACCAATAACAAAGGAATTTAAACTCTGTTAGGTCCATAGGATCTAGAGAGCCAATCCGTGCGTTGAGTACAAAACCGGTGTCGCAAGCAGCGACCGTATTCCGCGATTCAACGTTAGCTTCAATAAGTTCATTACCCACTGCGGTATTAAAACTTAACGTTTGAATATTTGTAAGTACAGAACAAGCATTGTAAGCTGTTTATATGCAATATCGCGACCGGCGTTCAGTCGCATAATACATATGTGCGCACCGCTGCGAGCAATGTGTTCTGTTTTTGGGCATATTGCTGCGACACTGGCCTTGCCCCTTTTCATATCTCCCTTGTTTCTGTGACCTGTAGTTAGGTTTTAACACTTTAATTAGAACATGCAACGAGTTAAAGTAGAACTCCTTAATAATGATAAAATTTTCAGTACACCGTTTCATTGTCCCATAGTTTTCATGTTCTGTCTAGGCAAATTTGGCTGCATATGCTTTTCGTAAAATGTAATTTTTTTAATTGACGTACCTAACGCACTATAATATTATGTTATAGTGTTCCCGCATATCTCATGTATATATGAAACGTAATGCATTTTCATATTAACAGTAAAAATCAAAAAACTATATTAAAAAATATTTAGTGACACACAAAAAAAACAATGATTTTGGCTTATGTGGGGGTGCTCACCACCCTCCCTCCCGCACAAACTGCTAATAGGAAGAATACAAAATAAAATACACAAGAAAACCCAAATAAATCAAAAACGATTCGACACGTGTTTCGCCTTTACACAAGGCATCCTCAGGAGATGTTGACTCGTCGAGCGCTAGACCGACAGTTAAAGACATTAAATAAATCATTGGTTTTTTTTCAGCGGAAGTGTCACTAAATATTTTTAAATATCGTTTTTTGATAATGGATTTCCGCAAAGAAATGCCTGAATCAATAAATTTACTGTAGAAATATATATAAAAAGCAATTAACCCATAAAATGAAACCGACTACAACACTAAAAAGTGTGAAATAACTTCAGTTCAAAAGTACCTATTGTCACAATGTTGTGCGCATGGTACCGATAGAAAAGTTATTTTACAGTTTTGAAAAGTGTTGAAGTTGGTTCCATTATTATTTTCTCTATTTTTAGTGATCTTTGCTAATCACGAGATCGATTGTCCTTCACCGTCCAATGATGATATCATCAAACAAGTACAATTTGAAAAAAAAATACCGACTACCAACCGAATTTGAAAATGAAATTTAATTAGGACTACACGGGAAGCAGCAGCTTTCAAACGAAAAAAGAATTTTGAGAATCGGTTCACCTTATCAGAAGTTATGAGGTAATTTTTAAACTTTCGCGATTTGAACACATATTTATATTATATTAACGGGGCCTAATCGCGTTAGTAATAGTATTTATTTACCTCGACGATTCGATCAAGTTGCATTGATCGTGGTCACGAGCGGACTCTAGTTATGAGGTAACAAACAAAAAAAAACAGACGAATTAAGTACCTCTTCCTTTTTGGAAGTCGGTAGAAAATAGGCGAAACACTTTACAGTTATTGAAGTGTAACTCAAAAATCGCAGATAAAATTTAAATGGGTGGTCCCATTTAAATTTCATCTAATACGTACCTCGAAAGTATATTGGACAAAGCTAAATAGAACTACCAACGGCCTACTCTGTAAATAGTTATGCGTGATCATAAAAAATACATAAACAATATACGCGTCGATTTGAGAACCTTCTCTTTTTGGAAGTTGGTTGAATGAGTTTATATAGGTATATATATATATATATCAACAAAACACTCGGAACGCATTAAACTTGACCGAGTACGTGAAACACTGTCACCACACAACGAGTAATTCCATCGCAGTGCTTGTGACCACGTTATTATATTGTCGTTTGGTGCAAGTCATAGATAGAACGCGGGAAAACTACCGTTAAATTATGTACCCTTTTTATATTGGTTCATTAAAATTACTCCCTCTCACCTGATGGAAAACGGAGATGGAATCAAGAAGCGATGAGTATTAATGCAGCCGTAAGCTGCGTTAATCGCCACCTAATCGGCCCCACACCTGAGAGATGCTTTTCCATGCCCCGCTTGAAAGACGACCATAGTTGCAAGGAAATTGTGCGCATGATACCGACTTCGACAAGTAATTTCAAAATTTTTAGTGTTGAAGTCGGTTCCATTTTTTAGTATGTACAATGCACGTCAAAAATCGAAGAAATACAAACCTAGGAAAATTAATTAAAATCAACGATTTTTTACGAGTTATTTTTGGACATTTTTCCCGCCATCTACGATTACGTTACTTTTATGCAAAATTTTCATGCTGTATTCTTCTTTTTGCTTATATCTCGAAAATGTTTTTTTTTTCAAGCATAAATATAAAAATAATAAACATAAATGAATCTAATCACTGATAACTTAAACTTTAACCATTAATAAATAAAGATTAATAGGAATAATAGAAAAGAAGCTTACGATTCTACTCCTTTCACTTGCACCAACGGCATAAGGCTGCTCAGTTTTCCTCAAGGTCGCGTGCGAAAGAGACAGAGCATTAGAAAGTGCTGTAAGAACGAGATGAATGGTGTAATATGAACCACAAGAATAACAGTACCTCAGTTTCCAAGAAAGTATATAGCAAGCACACAAGCGTGCGGGTGTACAAGACGTTGGGCTATGCAGCCTATGCAGGCCAGGCCATGTGGTCTTAGCGTCCCATGAGAAAAAGAAAAAAGCAACCCGTATCAATTAGCTATCCGTCTGTTACAATCCTTTTTACAGAAATGCGAGCAGGTATGTGGTTGAAATTAATATTGAATACTAAGTTTTACGAAGCTGTAAAAAAATAAGCGTCTAAGTCGATGAAAAAAGACAAGTGCAATTTGAAAAATTTTATACCGAATTCCATTCTTTGGTCAAAATCAGTTATTGGAGTGTAACTCAAAACTGCTCGACCGAATTTGATAAAATTTACATGGTATCACACAGGAAGCACCAGCTTTCAAATAAAAAAATATTTTTTGTAATCGGTTCACCCAGTCGAAAGTTATGAGACATAACACACATAAAAAAAATACAGTTGAATTTAGTACCTCCTCTTTTTTGGAAGTCGGTATAAAAGCGACCACTTACGCGCTTGTTTTCAATCTAGAAGGCATCCCGTTCTGAAAGTAACATGAAATTTCCAAAAAGCAATGTATACAAATGCCAAACTAGTTCATACCAAACAAAAATTGGTTACGTCTTTTTGCTTATTAGGTAGCGCGTATGATACATAGAAAGAAGAATCTAGAATTACTTGCTGCACCCCGCGGGTCCACATGCGTTATGATGGGTGTTTGTTGTTGGTGTGTTTGTTAATGTTTATTATGATTTTTCTTTCATAAACGCTTCTGTATTGGGAAATAACAGTTATTGAAATCGGTAATATCGTTCTCAGGATATGGCGTGACCAAGGGAAACATGGATTCCGTTTTATGTATATACCAGTTGCACCTCGCGGTTCTACCCACGTGGTGATGCAAGATGATGATGATGATGAAAAGTACTTTACGTCTTACTCTTAGACCTACTACACACAAAATTTCATAAGAACCGGTCAATCAGTTAAATGGTTAAACCGGCAAACACTCACGTTTATCATCTAGTCGTTATATTCCGACCGGTGTTCGGGCAGTACTGATGCCCATCCTCATGGAGAGCGTGGTCTAGCAGCGAAGGCCGCTAGTCGCGCACAGAGTTTCATTTTCAAAGGCACTTCAATCAACAGCTGTCTCTCTCTCTCTCTCTTTATTTATCTTTGTCACACTCTTGTTCATTTTGAAATAACGCAACCTAACTTACTGCGTTTTTTTCTCCTGCGTATGAACTATAGGCCTACATTATTTACCTAACTTCACGTCGTATCCGTTTTGAAGTAGACGGTGATAAAACATCGTGGTGCTTATATGATTCAGTATTCAGTGCAAAACTTTAATATGTTATGCAAGGACAAGGTTATAAGAACATTAAATTTGAAGTAAATCATGCATAATATTGAACCATATCTAGGTAACTAGGTTGACTAAGAAAATAATGCTCAATTGAAGTGAAACCTTCTTTAGGCGCGTTTGTCACTTTTTGGGTAAACAAAAGTCAAGGAACTCGCGTCATCGTCACCGAACGCTTCGTCATAGATAATGTAGTTTTGAAGTGTAAACTTCTTTAGGCGCGATAATGGTTGCCATGACTACCTATTGTTGTTGATTGTGTGTCATAAAAATAATTCGAATAGTTTTAACCATAGACCAATATTGTATATACCAGGTTTTAACTTTTATCGGCAGTCCCGAAAGTCTGCTCTGGAAGTTTTTTTTACATAATTGTGTGTTTGTATGTGAAACTATGTTGTCTCGCTAAAGGCGAGTTTTTTATGGCCTTAAAATACAACAAAAATGTTATCAGCTACTGCTGATAAAACAAGTACTATGCCCTTACACATAGGGTTGATAATTATCTGAACCCAAATGCGGAATAACTAGGCATTTACAGGCGTGGCACTAAGGACTCCCGGTCAGACCATGTAGGGGGCATTAGGTATTAGGGTTGTGTAAATGTGGAGTTGTTATTTGCCAATACAAACAAGAATGTATGCTGCTTTTATGTAGACAAACTGTGTAACGTTGTGCTAGTATCAAATCATTATATTATCGAATTCACCACAAAGTAACGGAGGTTTTTTTATTCTTATTTATTCTCTATGGTCATTCGAATAAGTAACGCGTTGCTTTCCGATATCATCAAGCATTGATCGATAAGTCAATCAGAGAGTTGAAATACAATACAATTTCTTGAAGATGTCGTAGCGTGCCGGGTTACGTGCTTATCGTCATAGCGAATAGGGCCCCAGAGTGTAAAGTGATGTGATGCAGTCTGTAAGGTATAATGATGTATAATAACTCAAATACGTTCTATTCGCAACCCTTTATTATTAACCGAGCGAACGAAGCGAGCGAAACGTGTCTGCTTTAACTGGCAAATTGACTTTCATCTGTCCGTATGTTCGCATTTTCAACCAATATTGATGAAACTTGGTTCGAATGATCTGCTATTTAAAAAAGGTTTTTTTTCTGTCTGCGGCGATTTTGGGTGGTAAATAGCAAAGTTCCTCTGTAGGAAAAGTAACCCACTTTTCCTATAGAGGAACTTTGCTATGTACCGACTAGCCAATGACCAAAATTGGCGCAATTTATTTTTTACAGCGGCCTTCAACCAAACCTAGGATATTGAGTGTAATATAATATAATAAGCAAAAGTTATTATATGATTGTATAACCTAACATCAGTCTGAACTTAGTTATACAACAGATTTGAAAACAATTAAAATTCAGTTTTTATTAACATGTAACTAGCGTTTATAACTCAATTTTTAGTATTATTATAATGTCTATCCCTGTCGCATCGCCGTCGTGGCTTTGAACCCGATACAGAAGGATAAACCCTCTCAGCGAGTCCAGCCAATCACAGGCCTAGGATTGCTTACAACTGCGCCTGAGAAGGTTACGAGGCCCTTTTTTCTATTATCATTATTATTATAAGGTATATTACATATATACATATATGTATATATAGGTATGTATATATTATAAACAAACCCGACGGCACCATAAAATATGTATTAATGTATATATATTTGAAAATGCATTTTCATTTACTTAGACGACATGACTCCTATTATTAGGTGTCTTACTCATAACTCGAGGTGTTATATCTCGTCTCAGACTGCATATATTAAAAAATCGTTTATAAATTATTTTTCGTGTTAATTTTTCCCAACTCACCTTAATGTTTCAACAATGGCCGTGGAAAAAAATAAATGCGCCATTTCCCATAGTGATTTGGTCATTGTCCTTTGGTACACACAATAAGTACCTGACTTTAAAGTGGAATTTCGAATATGAGTTTAATTAGTCAAGTGGTTCCCGAGATTTGCCGCTGATAAGACTCTAATATACTCTAAAGTGCTTGTGAGATCTAATGTTCGCTACTACTACTGCACCTGCCTAGCGAAACCAACATCGCAATTATAGAGAGAATACTAACTTATCTATAGACAGGAAAAACTTATCAAGCTATTCAATGGATGGCGCTCCGTCCCCATACGACATTTATAAAACAACAAAAGAGATAAATGTAATGCTCAGACGGGTGCCCCGATGACCTAGAATTCATGGCGTTTAACATGAAAACGCGGGTTCTAATCCTGTTCGAGGATAATACCTTTTCTCTCTAAAACTGAAAAATTTGGTTTCGAAAAGCAGGCGCAATATGTTTAATAATATTTAGAAATGAATGACACGCCAAATTACAATGTATGTTAAGTGCATCCTTGCCATAAAAATATCACAACTCACAATCTATCTGTCTTATATCTTTAAACGAGCAATTCTTGTATATCTATCTATATATATATATAAAGCGAAAGGTCACTCACTCACTCATCACGAAATCTCAGAAACTACAAGTGCTAGGAGTTTCAAATTTTGCATGCGGGTTCTTTTTAGGACGTAGGTGCTCACTAAGACGGGATTTCAACCCCTAAGGGTTTTTTTCGGGTTGATAGTTTGTATGAAACTTCGTTACTGCGAGTGCTACAAGTTTAAAATTTTGAATAGGGTTTTTTTTAGGACGTAGGTGCTCACTAAGACGGGATTTTGTGATATATATTGCGACTGCCCGCGACTTCGTTTGCGTAGTAGGCTTGGCCTTTGTCCTCGCCATAACCTTCCATCTTTTCTTGGTTGTTATTTCATAAGAACCTTCTCCTGACAAATAATTAACAGAACATAAAACGAATTAGCAAATTTTTTCCATCCGTTCACGCGGGTTTTGGGGGTTAATACGTCGAACTAGCTAGCTTTCATTTTTAGAAAACGTGTTTTTATCCATTTTTTTAGGTAATTAAAAACTGTTACAACATACTGTTTTACCGACACAGCACCACTAAAGCTACTTGACAATAGATGGCGATGTTATGCAACACTTAACTAAAAACAGGTCACTCCTGGGGGCCTCCTCCCACGTTTTACGAAACTCGCAAATCAGGTGCGTTTTGTAATAAGCAATAATCATACTTACTATCGAACTCCCACCGACATAAAACGAACGAGTCGAACATATTATTATCATTACTATTTACGTCGTGTTCCTTTTTCAGCTGAAATAAATCCTAATGGTGCGTTCCAGGATCAATACCTATAATGCCCAACCCGAATAGAACACTAACGCAGGTGCAAAGTACGCGAATTGAGTGCATTATTGCATAATACGTCATCAAAACGTATATCGTAATCTATTATTATTTTAAGCTTGCTATATTGACGTGGTGGTACCAAATTTAATGGTAAGGTTTAAATATGACTACTTTAAGAGGTGGGAAGTACTGCCCCAGGTTTCTCAAAAAATACAGATTACCTACAGATCGGTAATCCCGGTACTGTATAGTTAAGCGTGTCCTTATTAAGTTATATAAATGCTTTATAGTGTTGAGATGCTTAACTAAAGAGCTATGTGGCTTGATAATAGTAAATAGAGAGGTTCTTACGAGATTGTAAGTCTCATTTGTGTTCTATTTTGATGATTGTGGTAGAATAACGACAGTTTGGATAAAGGCTGGAGTGGAAGCATTACAAAGCTTCTACTGGGGTTATGTGATATTTATATTCTTAAGCTCTTAATTTATTCGTTTGTGGGAGCGTTTATTTATTTTACTGCTTCCTTATCACACTTTCCTTAATTTTATCGTTTAAGAAGACTTTAAAAAGACTATGGATTTGAAAAAAAAAAAACTCTTCTATACTAACATTATAGAGATGAAATAAATTTATTATTTGTTTGAATTAAATATGCTCCAAAACTGCTGAACCGATTTCAAATTTTTATTTCCATTAGAATCCTACATTACACAACTTCGTTTGCGTAGTAGGCTCGGCCTTCGAGCTCGCCATAACCTTCCTTATTTTTTAATTTTTCTTTAGAAGAACCTTTTACGAAGTATTATAAATTTAAAAAAAAGATACGAATGAAATCGGTAAAGCCAAGTTCTCAAGTTATAGCGTGACCCAGGAGAAATAGGCGTACATATTATAGACTAGCGACTGCCCGCGACTTCCTTCGCGTAGTAGGCTAAAATATTATTGTAACGAATATCTCGGTCAGTGATCCCCGGTCAAAGGGTTGTGGAAACACACCATTAAGTGTTTCATCATAGGTTGTCTTAAGTCTAACCCAAAGTAGCTAGGCGGGCACCAGGAGGTGCCGCCATGAATGTCATTATATTAATATATTAACCGAAAGCTAATCGCGACGATAGAGATCGCTGGTTTCATGGGCTATTCATAATCTGCCCTTTATGTTTCCACTGCTGGGACTTGTACCTTCCTCTCAAAGAGAGGAGATGGGCCATAATCCATCACGCGGGCCCAGTGCGGCTTGGTGTAAAGGCTAGTGGCCAACCCATGTCAAAGTTTTAAGGGTGCTCGAAGGCCTTCGACATAGCCTAACAACTATTGTCCTAAGACAAACCACCAGGACCGACGGCTTAACGTGCCCTCCGAAGCACGGAAGCACTCAGATCCAACTCCTGACGTAGCAATCGTTGCTTAACTTTACTTTACGGTTAAGATCGCCAAGTCAAGCTCCGCTACGAGCGCTTCGCTTCCTGGGCTATTATAGCTTCCAAAATGAGAGTTTAATAATATTAACCACATATCTGCTAAAGCAAACACATGTTTTTAATTAAAATTTATCATAATATTTCGAAGTTTATGTATCATTATCAACATTGCAGCTTCATCCACAGCTGAAAGCGGATGTTTAGATATATTTAAAATAATATAAAACTTTGTTACTTTTATAACTTTTCTAATTTTTCTACTTAACTCTACGAAATGTCTACTTAACTTTGGGATGATAGCCCAATTCTTCTCACTGAGAGGAATAGTTCCAGCAGGAGGAACGTAATGGGCTAATTATGTAATTCAACGATACGATTAGGTTAAACGTACGCAAATTTTTGTACTAGGCCCACATGACTGGTAAGAAGTAAGTCAGAACCGCAGTATGTAGAAATGCCTAACAAATTTTTACTGTATTTTACCAGCATCTTACACGGTGACCACACGGTCGTCCAAAATGATTAAATGAAAAAGTATCCACCTTTTTACATTGCAAATTCGATTAACCACGAAGATCAGATATTTTATCAAGTGCGAGAAAAGCAACTGTTAATATCTCAGAAAATCCAAAAAGAAACTTTTAATTCTTCTTTTTACCGTTCAC
Organism: Selenia dentaria; assembly: GCA_917880725.1. Lineage (NCBI taxonomy): Eukaryota > Metazoa > Arthropoda > Insecta > Lepidoptera > Geometridae > Selenia > Selenia dentaria. The sequence continues at coordinate 23,671,868 of OU862898.1, forward strand.
GGTCTTATCGTGTGCAGCTCCTTAAGTTCGGCCTAAGTCCGAGTTAAGACCAAAAGTCCGCAGATTGTAGCGGTGTGGCCATTGAAAGAGCGAGCTGCTTTGAAATTTAGCCGTGAAACGAAGGTGCATCGTGTAAAATGATTTATTTATTATTATGCAACTACCTGACCCACTAGCAGCTACGCTCGCTTGGTCTTGGTGTAGTAGTGGGAGTGCCGCTTCGGGATTTCGAGGTCCTGGTTTTTCTGACCAAGAAATTCTCAATAGTAGTCTTGAGTCTGGAACATTGTTTTTTTTGTTTTTCTTCCAAGTAGTTTTTTTTTGGCCTATACTCCTTTATTATAGGTATAAATATGGATATTAAGCAGCATTCCTCGTATACGAGACTCACGGTAACTCAAAGCATTTGGACTTGTCAATCGGGACTTTTTAAAACTAATTCAAATTCAAATTCAAATTCAAAAATTATTTATTCAGTTTAGGCATCATAGACACTCTTATGAACGTCAAAATTTTTAAATGATTCTACCGCTGTCTTCGGAAAAGAACCACCGCCGAGAAGAAGCAGCAAGAAACTCGTGGGCCATTATTTTTTCAAGTCTTTGTACATTGAGGTTACATATGAGTAGTATTAAAATAACAAATTTATTCAATAGTTGGCTATTAGGCAGAAGTGGAAAGCTTCCAGGCATCTTTGTCTTCTAAGTAGTGACTCAATTTATAATAGGCTTTTTTCATTAGTATATTTTTGACACGTAACTTGAATTTCCCTTCAGTGAGCTCAGTAATGACTTTCGGGATTTTATTATACAAACGTACACAATTGCCTAAGAAGGACTTATTTTTAGTTTTCGTGAGTCTAAATTTAGATACAGCTATCCTATCCTTATTTCTAGTATTAATATTATGCATATCACTATTTATTCTAAACTTCTTTATATTTTTACGAACGTACATTATATTTTCTAGGATATACAAAAATGGAAGAGTTAATATATTAATTTCTTTGAACATTTGTCTTAAGGATTCGCGGGGACCCATTTCGTAAATGGCTCGAACTGCCCGCTTTTGCAATATAAAACTGTCTCTATGTCCGCCGCTGACCCCCACAGCAGGATACCATATGACATTATGCTGTGGAAGTAAGCAAAGTAGACCAGTCGAGCAGTAGCTATATCTGTCAATTGCCTAATTTTATGAACCGCATATGCAGCTGAGCTCAGTCTTCCAGATAGTGCATCAATATGAGGACCCTATGCTAATACCTAGAAAGACTATTGCCTTGTCAATTTTCAATTTATTTCCGTCGAGTAATACGTTTGGCTCTATATGTCTTACATTAGGCATGGAACATTTTAAACATTTCGTTTTCTTTGCGTTGAGAAGCAGGTTGTTTGCGGCGAACCAATTTGAAACAATAGTTAACGCGTTGTTGACTTGAACTAGTTCTCTATCTTTCCTATCTACTTTAAAAATCAGAAAAGTATCATCCGCAAAAAGAACTATGTCAGCAAGGCCCTCAACCATATGTGGTAAGTCATTGATATATGCTAAGAATAAGAACGGACCCAAGATCGACCCCTGTGGAACCCCATTCGGACACAAAGATTCAGAAGATGTCACGCCATTAATGCCAACTTTTTGCTGCCTATCAGATAAGTATGATTCTACAAGATTCAGAGCAGCTCCACGAATTCCATAGTGGTGTAGCTTATAAATTAGAGTGCGGTGCTCTACACAGTCGAAAGCTTTGGAGAGATCACAAAATACGCCAATGGCATCCTGTGAGCTCTCTCAAGCCTCCAGCACATGCTTGACTAACTGGACTCCTGCATCTGTTGTTGATCTGCTTTTCGTGAAACCGAACTGATTTTCGTGTAAAATCCTATGTTCATTAAAATGAGACAAGAGTTGTTGAAGCATTATCTTTTCGAATATTTTGCTCAAAGCCGGAAGCACAGAGACCGGTCTATAATTTGAGGGGTCGGCCTTACTACCTGATTTAAAAATAGGGGTGATTTTACTCATTTTCATTAGGTCAGGAAATGTACATCTATCAATACATAAATTAAATATGATCATCAAATGTGGCGCTATAACTTCTATTATTGACTCTAGCATTTTTACGGATAATCCCCATAAATCCTCTGTTGCTTTAACGTTTAAACTTTTAAATGTTTTTATTATTTCAAAAGTAGATATATGTCGGAACCTAAACTCAGGAATTTGGAGCGGGAAGTTGTCTTTCAGAAAGCCCACTGCAACACAAGGGCAAGAATCAAGAGATTTGGTGACTTCTAGTGGTATGTTAGAAAATAAATTTTCAAATGAATTCGCAACATGACTTGCGTCTGAAACTTTTTGGTTATCTATTTCTAGCACATATTCTGAATTAAAAGATTTACTTTTGCCGGTCTCTGTATTAATAATTTTTCAAACTGTTTTAATTTTGTCATTAGATTTTCGAATTTTATACCTTATAATCAAAGCTTTTGCGCGTTTGCATACTGACTTAAAAACTTTTGAGTAATTTCTTAAATAATCATGAAAATCTTTACTAGAAGTTAAAGATTTTTTGTGATATAACTCAATTATTATGTCTCTACTTTTTCGAATATCTCTAGTTGACCAGTCACCAAATTGTAAACTACCGTTGAGCTGCAGTTTTTTCTTCGGACAGATTTCATTAAATTCTGTACTTACTAATGAAAATAATGTACTATAAATGTCATGTGGATCTTCAGAAGTGAATTCCACCAGACTAAGTTTCAACTCTATATTTTGTTTAAGCTTTTCTAGTTTACCTTTTGTTAGCGGCCTATGTTCGATAATGGTATTTTTCTTAGTTCTCCCGATTTCGAATTTGATAGCGAGGCCATTGTGGTCTGATCTAACTCCCACCATTACTGATTTTTCTGTAGTCTTACAGTTTGAAAAAATATTATCAATGCAGGTGGATGAAGAGTCGGTTACTCTAGTTGGCTCACTGAACAAAAAATTCAAATTAAAAGATTTAAACAAAGAGATAAGATTAGTTTTATCAGTTGAATCTACCAAAATATCAATATTGAAGTCACCGCATACAATGATTGATTTATTGCTTTTAGTTAATCTCTTGAGTACACATTCCATTATGGACATAAAATTACAGAAATTAGATGCTGGTGGCCGATAAACACACAATAATATATGACTTTCCAGTTCTGCACAAGCAATTTCGCAGACACGTTCAACAGAAAAACCTACTATGTCAGACCGTTCCTTAAATTTTATGTTTCTTTTACAAAGAATAATACACCCTCCCCCTTCAGCAGATATTCTGTTGAACGCACTGGCTACCTCAAAATGTGTAACATTAAATAACATTTTATCTGGTTTTAGCCACGTTTCTGTAAAGCCTAATACATCAAATCTATGTTTATCTAATAAAAGTTCAATGTCTAATATTTTGCCAGAGAAGCAGTTAATATTTTGATAAAATAGCGAAAAGATGTCAGCACACTTCTCTGTTGTCTTGTTTAAAAGTTTAAACAATTAATAGCTACATTATTACTATTATTAGTGCATGTACTAAAAACTACAACATTGTCACTACTCTTTGTTATATTTCCTATAACTGCCTCAATATTGAAAGCTACCAAAGTAGCAATTAGCTGTCTGGATTTTTTAGGACAGTACATGCTGCCCATGTCAACTTAAAATTACAAATAAACTTATTGCAGTCAAAAAATGAAAGTTTATCACTATGACGACATGTCAAGTTTTACATTAATTTGTTGAGTGAGTGTATGTGCAAGTTCTCTTTTTCAGACAACAAATCTGAATAAGGGAAGGCACATAACATTATTTTACATGCCTTAAGTTCTAACAAAGTGGTTATTCTAGTAATAACCTCTTTTCTATCAATACCTAAACTATGACCTAAGAAGACAACAACTATTGATTTATTATCTATTTTTAAGTTTAATATTGTTTTTTCAATCTGAGCATAGGTTGCTCCCGGCATACAATAGTTCTCCACAGCACACTGCACTGAGTTACTTAATAATGAACCAAAGCCTACACCTATTTTGTCTGAAAATACCATGATTTTATGCGGTTGAACTGGATTAGAGCTGACATACTGCTCTCCGCCTGGGACTGTGTCTGTGATCAATGTTGGTCTGTTTTGATTTGACAGAGATGTTGAGAGTGCGCTAGTACAGTCTGGTTGTGGTTGAATGTGGCAGCTCGAGTGACTATTCTCAAGAGCCTCCACACACTCCACGTTCAAAGCCACCAGGTCCGTTAGTTCAATTGCAGTCTTGTAATGCTTACTTAGTTGAACTTGAGCTGTCTTGTAGCTAGTAAATACGTCCTGCAAGATCTTTTCTTTATGGAGCAGCTCAGAGCGGAGTTCCAGTGTGTCATTATCATATAACTGTCGAGTTATTTCCAATTCTTCCAAACAATTCTGAATTCTTTCCTCTAGTAACAACTTTTCTTTAATTAATTGAACATTTTTGACAAAATAGCTTTGTTTTTTTAATAACTTTTGACATCTTTTGATAGTTTTCTTAACTTTAATATATTTCTTTATTTTATTTCGGCTTTTAAAAAGTGGGCTTTTACAAACAGATTTATCTCCGGTAAGATCAATGTTTACAATATCTGAAGAGCACTCCAACTTGTTTCCGGCTAGCTCATCAAAAAGATTCAAGGTTTTGGTGGTCTGTTCATTACACTTATCTGTGTGTAGCTGTGATATTATCTTATGGGCCTTATTTAATTCAAATTCTAGGTTGATTATACGACTTAAGGCTTGTTCATGAGTCTCACCACACTCCTTGAAGGATATTACAAAATTTTAGAGTTGTTCGCATTGATCTTGTGAGTCCAAGTATTTAGAATGTAGTTCAGCCAGTTCACCTTTTAGTTCAGTGTTTTTTGTGATGATCTTTTGCACTTCGATTTCACTGTCTTCTCTTTCTTGTAGTAGTTTTTCACTAAGGTCTTTATAGACTTTTAGTTGTTTTAGGGCAGCACTCAGTTTTTCCTCCATTTCCCTCGCCGATGTCTTGCGGGTCATAATAGGCATTTTGGTGTCAACTGATCAGTCAGCTCCTGAAACCACAAGTGAAACCGCTAAACAACTATTCAAATAAAGTTTGTATTACAGGTTTTCATACACAAGTCAGTCTCATAGCCAAGTCAAACAACAAAAAGAATGCCCACCAAAGCTTTAAATAAAACAATTAAAAAGTATTACTGTTTATACATTGGTTAATACTGTGGAACAGGTTAAAGTAGAAAATTAAATATAGGAAATTACAAGTAAAAGTGAGACAGGTTTTAGAATACCAGACTTAAAAGGGAAATAGCATAGACAAAAGTAAAAGTAAAATAAAAAAATTAGATAAAAATAATTGGAAATATAGTTGTACCTGTTACCTACTGACTACCTACAGACTGCAGTACTTATAAAGATTTGCGGTTTGTAAAAATCAAAATAATACTATCATAAGTTACATACAAACATATTAGGCTATTTCTGGTAGTTACACAATTTAGCAATATACTATGATAGTACAATTACAGTTTTTTCTATCTTTATATTAGATTATAGTGAGCACAATTTGAGATCTGACACGAGCAATATAAGCTGCTTGTACCTAATTGTATGATGTGTAGTGCGATGTGTAGTTGTTAAAAGCATGTCTCAGGCAAGAGTTTTATCGTTAATTTTGCTTCCACAGTTATGTCAAGCAAAAAGAGAAGCAACGGTGCCAGAATGTGGATTGGACGATGCTCACCGGAGTGAGGCGTGTATAGGGCTAGAATGAGTGTTGAGTAGGTGCATTAAGAATGTTAATTGAACACAATACTCCCCGGGATTTGTGATGAACATCCGATCCAAGTCGTCAGTTTTGAATCCACCCGTTGGTAGCCGTCAGTTGACAGCACAACTTTGTGCTCGACGAAAAACTTCTCGTAGTATGTTTCCCACACTCGTACACCTCATATAAGCACTAATAAGATGTTTACACTGATTTTAATTGGCACTGAATACTAGAAAATAATAATTTAATAATTTCTAAATACGGAGAAATATTTTAACACCTTAACCTAAGTGTTCAAGTCATCATTGACTGACTGGTTTGCACAGCAACCCTGCCTTCTAAGCCGCAGGTTCTGCGATCGATCCCCGGACAGGTGTGACAGGTGAACCATTTGTTATGCATGATTGACTTGTGTCAGGGTGTGTATTATTTATGGTCTCTTTCTGTGAGGACGGATAATCTGTCCGACCTCCGAGGTTGCGGAGGTACGCTGCCCTGAAACGCAAATGACCCCGTGACCCTGTTTGAAGTCGTTGCCAAAGGACATCGTGGAGTTTTTAGTCGGTAGTGAGAGTCCGACATAACCCGTTCGTTATCATGCATTTTTCCCACGAAAAAAAAACGGTGTGTATTATTTGTATAAGTACGTATATTAGTCATCAGGCTACCATAGTACAGGGACAAGTTCCTGTTAAGAGTGGGATCTAAAGACCTAGTGTGGATGTTAAAAAATGTGATCCCAACTCTGACCGAGAGCAGAGAACATACCCACCATAACAGATACTCATAATTTCAGGCAGATTTTTTTATGGGATAGGTTGGAAAACGTGCAAGCAGCTCACCTGATGGTAAGTGATACCCTCGCCCACGAACATCCGCAATACCAGAGGTCTCGAGAATGCGTTACCGACCTTTGAAGAAGGAAGAGATAAAAGGGGTGTGGGTGGAGGGGGAGAGGGAAGGAGAGGGAGAATGGGGAAGGGAGGAATCGGACCTTCGAAACCTCCTACAAACCGTCGAAAATATGTTTGTTGAGAGAAGTTCATGAGCACATAAAATTAAGAATTGAAACGGTAGGTATGCCGAAGTTTCTTTATAAAAGCAGAAATCTTTTTATCTAAATTTTTCACAAAGGGTTTTGGTTTCTGTAGCTATCAGAATAGATCTGCTTGTACGATTTTTTTTTAAAGTGACAATTTTTGATGACTAACTAGTCATCATCCAACCACCTAACTAGGTCAAAGTCATACCTACAGATAAGGTGCATCATCATAGACGGCACCATCATTCATTGCTGAAGGTCGCTTCTAGTCTGAAAGGTTGACGTTCGATGAACTATGCTCTCCCAAGTAGTTCTTTCTTCGGCGGTCTTAATAGCTTTCGTAACTGTCAGGGTTCCTGCGAGCGACATGTTCAACATATTTGGGCATCAGCTGGGAACAGATAGCGTATAGCCTTGTGGTTATTCTGAGCTCCTTCAGAATGGATACGTAGGTTTGGCGCGTGTTCCATGGAATTCGCAACATCCGCCGATACACTCTACATAATATACAGATACACACTACAGGCTATAAATTCGTATAAACCCCTATTTGTTCAAAAATATTAAAAAATATAAATGGATTACGCTGTTCTCATGGCCCCACACCTAATCCTTTAGTTTAACATTATCTTGTGACTTGCGGAAAGGTATTAAAAAGTTGGATGTAAATGAGCGAACGAAGTCCAGGTTTTAAGTCCTTTTCTAACTTTGATGATTAGAGAGAGAAGGCAAACTTGAGATTTAATCTATGGACCGAAGGTGCAGCGAACTTTGTTCGAAACTATTTAAGTTCGGTTTTTGTTTGGAGTTTGGAGATTGAAGATAGCGGGGTGACCAAGTGTGTGACACTTTATTTCATTGTGGAACGTAGTTACTTAGCTAATATATTTCTATGTACTGGTATGTTCATTCAAACTTGCCAATAATCCTGTGTCTTGGAGCAGTAAAGCAATTTTACTGTTATATATAATACTTTTACAAATAAGTATTTTTTCTACCGACTTCCAAAAAGGAGGAGGTAGTCAATTCGACTGTATTTTTTTTAATGTTTGTTAGGTACCTTAACTTTTAATTGGGTGAAACGATGCTCGAAATTCTTTTTTTATTTGAAAGCTGGTGCTTCCCGTGTAGTCCCATTTAAGTTTCATCAAATTCGATCTAGTAGTTTTTGAGTGTCACTCCAATAACTGTAGAGAATGGAAGTCAGTATACAATTTTTCAAATTGTACTTGTGTAAAACTTAAATTATGAGTGGACACGTCGTGTTCTCTGCCCTTTGATTTAATTTTTTTCTTTATTTTTGGTCTCGTACAAAAGTACATTTGCTAGATCACCTTAAGTTATTTATGAAAATATTTATGCCATCAAAAACAAAACTTGTATAAAAACCAAGCCTCGCAACGCAACTCAGTTCTTCTATCGTAAAAAGTTGTGAGATCGATGTCATACCAAATCAGTCAATTAATTAATTATATTACTTTATTCAGCCCTTCTTAAGTTATTACGTATTTAGCTATCCTAACAACATCTTATAGTTACTGATCGCGCCAAAAAGCGCGACGTCACTTCAAGAAATGCCCCCCGCCCGCGCGTCCGGCCGCCGCTGTCCTGCAGCTGTCAAACTACGAGCAGGCGGCTGAACTGGGCAGCGCCAACAGTCACCAATTTAGAGTCGCCGCTAGCGGACGTATACCGCTCCGCCTCCGCGTCGCGACCGCATGGGAACCGCCATTACCCGGCACCCGTGATCACGTGATCAGCCCGAGTCACCTACCTAACTTCGCCGCGAGTGACCGCTAATCAGCCCGTGTTTACGCGTAAACCAGTGCTCAAACAAGACATCAGCTCCGCGTTTACTCGAGTGCGCGATAAACTCCGCTCCACAAACACTATACCCACAACTGACCAGCAAACCTTCAGCACGACGTCTACAGCAGGACGCCTACCCCGAGGACTCTTAAGGTCATCAGCCCCCATCAGATCCAGAGTCACCCGACATCCCGTAAGTATCCCACATTCTTACCTAAACCCAAATATTCCCCTTTTAATATTCCCTACCAAGGTATGGTGTGCCCCACCAGTTACCATATCAAATTACTTACTAAAATTAAATTCTTTTATGTTTTAAATAAAATAGATTGATTTGGCCTATTATCTCATTATATTATAATTACATTATATACAGGTACTAATTCATTCACTGCAAATGTAACTTTGTAATTCTCTATCTTAATTATGGGATTACAAAGTTATTTATGCAGTTGACATCTAAAAAACTATACCGAAATAGCGAAATATTTTATTTTTTACTTAACTTATTCAAATTCAAAATTATTTATTGCCAGTTATAGGTATGTAAAGGTATTACAAGTAGGTATAATTACAAATGTTCCTTACAACTTACCCCTATATAGAGGTGTGCAACGTTCAAAACAAAATCTACATATATTTACATTTACAATAACCTTACCAAACAATATGTCCTTTATAAAATACAATATCTACGTAAAATCCATACATAAAACGGAAAAAGAAAAAAAAAGAAAAAAAACACATTACTTAATATAATACACATAATTAAATTATTTAGAATATTAAGATTATACACTATACACTCATTGTGTTCTAAATTTGAAGCTTCTATGTCTGCTAGAAGTGCCTTAGAGTTTTGATGATCGGTCAGTCAGTCAGTGAGTGACAAAATAAAGAAACTTTGACTAGTTATAATGCTTAAACTGCTGGTTCAAATTGAATGAAATTTGAAATATATCATGTTTATACAATGCCTGGCTTGGTCTCTGAAACTTAGGCTTCTAGTTATATCAACAACAAAGTTATATGTGTTTGAAAAAGGCCTGAACTGCTTCGAGAAATGTATGATACGGCGGAGTACGGCCGTGCCGCTTTTTTGCTCGACTTGGCGGATAGCTGCATAAAATTACTTTTCCATTTCAAACAACCGCACAAAATAAAAGTTTCTCATTTAAGCACTATCCTGTCTAAGTCACGTTCTCGTAATGTGGTGGACGCATGACTAACACTTTCTAAGTCGATTGACGTCGGAAACGCTACACAACGTTTCATGATTTACTCACTTTGTCTACACCTATGCACCATTCAGTTACTATCCCCCACTATACACGTATAATTCAAAGAAACACAAATATAAAATAAACTAGCTGGTACCCGCGACATCGTCTGCGCAGGATTAGTACTTCGAGTTATAGTAGTAGTAGCTTATTATATTCTCCAAAGCCATATTTGCTGTCAAAATGACAGCGTGCTTTTGACAAGCTATCTTAATAGAAACTGATACAAACTTTGCAAGAATCATCATTACGATCTTAAAATAGGCCAAGATCTTGTTATTTTGTCTATGCTGTGCCCAAGAATATTACGTTTTTCCACCCGCATGGTGATGAATGACGATGATGAAAAGTATTCTATGTGTTAATCCAGCGAATCATCTACTTCCATACCAAATTTAATCAAAATTTGCCCCGCTGTTTGAGCTTGAAAGAGTAACAAACATCCATTCATCCATACATCCATACTCACGAACTTGCGCGTTTATAATATAAGTAGTATAAGTAATTTATTATATATAACCTATAATTATGCTTATAATTTTTTTTATATGTATGTAATGTATGTATGCATATTTTTTTTATTGGTTTTAGTGACTCCCTCTCGCCTGATGGAAAGCGCAGATGGAATCAAGAAGCGATGACCATTAGTGCAGCCGTAAGCTGCGATAATTGCCACCCCTATGATGACCTGAGAGATGGGGTTTCACGTCAAGCTTGAAAGACCCAGGGTCGTATAATTTACTTACACGACAGAGGTAGGAACTACCAAACTTTTTGGTTCGTGGTAAGAAGTTTTGAACAGTATATGGATGCAATGCTAGGCCGGAACGAGTAGTTCGGGATCGGGATGGTGAGGAAGGAATAAGATTAAAGAGCTCTTCAGAACATTTGCCATGAAACAAATGGTAGAAAACGCTTAGAGAAGCATACTACTTGAGGCTGTGAATTTATGTGAGTTAATCAGAAATAGTACTATTATATATTCTGTGTCAGGACTGAGGAAATGTGCTGAAATGATGTATGCTTTATGCGGAACATAAAATTTGTTTAATGAATTCATATTTTATGTATGAATACGGAAGTGTGGAGGTTGTGGTTTTGTTTGGGGGTGCGTAAGTATGTGAGCGTTTGTGGGGTGTGCTTAAATAAATTGGATGTGTAAGGTGATATGAGCTCTTTACTTGTTATAAACTTTTCATTATAGTCCTAGGTTCAGTAGCCAATTAAGAAAATATAATTTGTTTAAGATTGAAATTTAAAGAGAGAAAATTTCACATCCTCGGACGGGATTAGGCCTAAATGGCCTGTCTAGATGGTCTGACGTCTGACACGGATAGTCAGAAGACGCGGGTTTGAATCCCGTCCGAGGATGTGAATGTTTCTTTCTATAAATTTTAATGTTTGAGATCGCTAAGCAGGCATTAGTGTTTTAAAAAACGTAATACTATAAAAATTATTGAAGATTGTTAGACAACATAAATGTATAACAATCTTCAATAATTTTGTAAGTAGTATAATAAAAACTACACGTTAAACATTTTTTTATAAATAATGTTGACTTTTACTGCTTACGGGATCAATTGTCCTTCACTGTCAGTAACAATATCATCAAGATATGTACTTGAAAACATAATGTATGTTCGTAAAAATTTACATAAATATAAGTTAAATAGTGATCACCACACTTTTAATACCAGAAATACAAATAGGATAGCTGTACCTAGTTTTAGACTTGCGAAGACTAACAAGTCATTCCTGGGAAGTTTTGTACGTTTTTACAATAAAATCCCAAAACACATAACTGAGCTCACAGAGGGCAAATTCAAGTTGACTGTAAAAAACGTTTTAATAAAAAAAGCTTACTATAAAGTTCGACATTATATAGAAGATAAAGATGCTTGGAATACTCCACTTCTGGCAAGCTGTCTCTCTGCCACCCATAAAATGTAATATGTGTAGTACCTGAGTAGAAACATTGGAAACATCTATATAAAAAGAATGGCCCCGTGTTTCTTGCCGCTTCTTCTCGGTGGGCTCTATATATTTTGGAACGCGGCGGTAGAGTCTTTAAAGTTGACGTTCATAAGTGCGTCTTTGATGCCTAAATTGAATAAATGATTTTGACTTTGACTTTGACTCTGAGGTGAAACCCTTAAGTTATTGGAGTGTATACAAAAACTGCGTGGCCGAATTTGATGAAATTTAAACCATTGCCGTATGAGGAAAAAAATTGTATATATCTATACTGACATAACTTATTGATCTGTTAATCAATAATTCTGCTTTGCTGGCCAGATCATTGGGAACTGACGTTGATATGTTGGAATTTAGACGTTCAATTACAACAATATTACCTACTATTGAAGTATGGAACTAGTCATCATGGACACCCCCTGAAAGTGATGTCAAACGTACCATTGTCCATGCGTAGATATGCAGATCAGCACATTATCATGCACCACAAGGCCATCCGCTATCTCTGCTCCTAGTGGTACTCAAATATTTCGGACATATCGCTCGTAGATATCCTCACAGCATAGTTCATAGTAGTTGGCCAGGTCAACGGGAAAAGACCATGCGGTCGCTCACCTACCCGATGGTCAGACGCAGTAAAGAAGCTTACCGGCCTGCCAATCACGAAAGCTATTAAGACCGCCGAAGACAGAACCACGTGGAAAAGCATAGTACGTCGATCGGTCAACCATTCAGACTAGACACGACTACAGCAATGAAGATGCCGACTATGATGATGATATGATCATGGTTTCTCAGACCCGAAGAAGGTGTGCCATAGTAAAAATGTGGTGAACATGTGGAGTCAGTCTTCATAACAGTATGTTGCCAGATGCCAAATTATAATGTTCCTACTTTCTAATTTGTATTCCTTTAGTTTTAGCAATAACAATAAAAACAATTGTCCTAAATAAATTCAAAACATGTTTTAATTTACGTTAACATTTCTTGACACTGCTGGACCTTATTTGCTCAAAGGGTCGATGTCGACCCACTGAAAAAAAAGTACTACCACTATCTGAAAATGAAGATACTAGAAATTCATGCAAATCGGAGATTAAAATCTTTCTGGGCATACATGGGTAACACTATTCACCACTGTCCCTGAAAATACTATTCTATCTAACCAATGGTTGTCTGGAAAAAATCGCTTTAAGCGATAAGACCGCCTTTTGTACAACTATGTTATATTTTTTCTATCGTATGTGTTTCTCTTTTATATCTTATTATAGTGTACAAATAAAGAGTTTTCTATCTATCTATCTATGGGTTAATTTTTGTTCGCAGAACTATTACTAGACTTATAACCTTTTACTAGGCTATTCCGTACACAGCCTCTAGTCTCAAAAGCCAAAACACAAGTTTGGTTAAGTCGAATGACATAGGAGTTAGTGTGTGCTTCAGACCAAATCTCTACTATGCTAATCTTATTCCAGTACATAGATCTTACCCATCAGCTGTCGTTTAAGATAGTGTAATCCGGTGCTCAGTCAGCCATGCCCTGATATGTTCCGACGGACCGATTATAAGGCAATTACGCGTGATATACGAGAAGCCTACCTATGAGTAATATATCAGATATACATATTAGTGATGATGAATTGAATCTAGGTTATAACAAAGGCGATCGGTAGTGGTAGGACTTGTGCAGAGTCCGTCTGTTGAAATACCACACCTTTGCCAATTATTCAATCATGAAGCAGTAGTGTGCAGGGTTCTGAACTGTTGAATGAAATAAAATGAAATGAAACAAAACAAAACGAAACGAAACGAAATCGTTTATTCTGTAGGCCTACGGGGGCACTTACGAATTGTCATATTACATTTATTGTTTCTTAAATCGACAACCGGATCGGAACGCGACCACGACTGAGAAGTTCCGGCAAGAAATTCAGCGGGCTTGTCTTTATAATTTTTTTATCGCCAATTTCTTACCGTTTATAACAAATGTTCGTTTATTTTTGGCTCCTTACAAAAAAAGACCATAATACTGGTATCAGTAGGGCAAGACACGCTACACTTTGACATCTTAGTATACGAGTAGATAGATCCTGGAGTGATCAGTTCCAAGCTGTTTTATCTTCCAAGTAATCCGAAATTTTGTAATAACCTTTGTGACTGAGTTTACTTTTAATAGTAATTTTAAACTTATTAATATGCAAATCTCGGATTGTAGTTGTAGTTTAAAATTATAAATTGCACTGAACTACTATGTACGTGACGCTTAAAATCAGGCGAGATATTTGATAGCCTCGTCAATGATTTTCATTAAAAATTTAGTACTTAAATGACCTTTAAATATATATTTTTAAATATACATATTTAGCAAGCAGTGATAGCCCCGATACTGGTCGACCGTGGATTAGACGGTCACGAGATCAATTCCCACCTCGGGCTTGAGCTTTAAGTGAAGGTAACATCGTGATGAAATCCACAGCTTGGTCGTAGAGTACTTCTGGTGTCCGCCTGACTAGCTACCACCCTTAAGTTTGAAAATCTGCTAAGCACCTAACAATGTGTTCCGGCAGCTGTTGAGAGCCACTAGCTATTTTAGCTCTAGTGTGAAACTTAAATAAAAGATTATTATTTTTTATTTTAAACTTCAAATCTCACCTTTAACTGCATCAGCACTGACCATCAAATTAGATATTGGTTTTATACTAGGATTTCATAAGTCGGAGGAGGCATGAACACACAATATAAAAAGTTCACCTTATTTTGCGGTGTGCTCCACACAAACATTGGCACCGGCCGGGCATCAAACTCCACGTTTCTAAGACAGCAATACTACCAACTGAACTAATTGGACCGTCACACATTAAAATCACACCCAAAACATCCAAAAATCAAATTAAAATATCCCAGCAACAGTAAAAACTCAAACCAATAAAAATGCCGCAGTTAATTCGGTATCGACCCCTAGTCCCGATGCGCCCAAAACGCGGATTAAACGGGATTCAAATAAAACACGGGATAAATTTCCCGGGGGCACAATTAAACGGGACGCCCCGATGTCCGGGAAGTGTCCCGGGTCAGAGGCACCACTGTAAATCTTAGCTTGACGGGACTGATTTAGAAAATGGGACTTAGCAATGGTTAGTGTGGCGTGCTTGGCAACAAATTTGCGGTGCTAGTTTTGTTGGTGAATTTATTTATTAAACTACAAATTATTAACAAATAGAAATTCATCTTTATTAATACTTATAAATAACCTATACATTTAATAGGAGTAACTGAGCCGAAAGGAGCGGGGTTGGAGTGGAAGCAATTTCACTAGACCGCTACCATCGTTATGCCCTTTAATACCACACTTGGAGGTTTTTAATTATTGCTCTTGCGTCTCCACCGCCAGACGGCCAAATAAGGCAAACCGGACATAGGGGTCTCATTTAGCTCGAGGGTGAATAGGGATCTAAGTTTTCACGACTCACCTTCCGGCTGACCACAAAGCGTATGAATATTATTGTTATTATAATATATTATTATTTATAACTATTAAACCCTGCGAACTCCGTTTCGCCACCAGATGGCTTCGTTTTATGTAACATTTCGTTTGGCGCCATCTACTTAATATATTGGTTTGTAGTACATGCTATGTATCAGAGATGGCGCTGTATGTGAAAAAAGATTTCCCCGCTTTTCTTTTTACATATTTCCTGAATTTTCTTCTGAATTACTATAAACCTCACGGAGCCTGAGACCTTTCCAACGAATGTAAAACCGTGGAAATCGGTTCGTGCGTTCTGGAGTTATAGCGTCAGGAAGGAAAACCCGACTTATTTTTATATAGTAGATAATCAATAGATTTAATTAGACTTTGCATGACACTTCTACATTGAAATGAAATAACATTGAACTCCCGTAGACCACATTCATGGAAAAAAATATCGAAACGTCGGGATATAATAATACCTATTTTACAAGATGGGATGACTATCGTCCCGTGGAAAATGGGACAGCCCGGTTTGGGATGCTACATGTGTGGACACACTGGCACCGTCTCATCTCCCTGGGACGATTGATCGGGCGTGCGTTGCCGCGTCTAAAGCGGAAGACCTCAAACGTCATAAATATGTGTATTTAGACAGAATGTACATGTTTTATGTGTGTGTATGTGTTCGAGACTTTAGGCCCATGGGGGCCGTCCGCTCTCAACTTGTTTAAGGATCTGGCGAAACGTTTAGTTGAGGTGACGGGTGACCCAAATGCTGGCGCCTATTTTGGGCAAAAACTTAGCATTGCCATCCAGCGTGGCAATGCCGCCAGCGTTATGGCCACTTTCCCCCCCACCATGGGGCTTATAGATTAGATAGTTATTATTATAATTTTTTTATTTAATTTTTAATATCTTTTTAAATAAATATTTTTTTTATTTATAATACAAAAAAGTAGAAAAAAAAACCTATTAAACAATTTGTTTAGTTTGACATCCCACTAATATAAAAAAGGCGAAAGTTATTACTTCTTAACGCTCCAACGGCAGGACTAATTTTAATGAAATTTTGGTATGGAGGTGGATGAGGCGCTGGATTAAAACAGGCTACTTTTACATAATCGTCATTTATTCACCACGCGGGTGTGACAACAGTCCACAGCTAACATTTCATATTATTATTAAAATTATTATCTTTATAGTTTTAAGACCTTAAACATATTTAGATACAAACACATACACACCCTTTCACTCGCATTAATATATTAATTATATAATTTACTTACTAAAACCCGTAGTATTATTTGTGTCATTGGTATTTGTTTAAAAAAACGTATTTTTTATTTTTCTTGCAATAATTTTGTTTTTTAACTAGCCATTAAGTAACTACAAAGAAATTAGCTTTGTGACTCATTAACTGGGAAGGTCCTGTACCCTGTGAAACAGTTTTAACTGGGAAGGTCCTGTACCCTGTGAAACAGTTTTAACTGGGAAGGTCCTGTATCCTGTGAAACAGTTTTAACTGGGAAGGTCCTGTACCATGTGAAACAGTTTTAACTGGGAACGTCCTGTGCCCTATAAAACAGTTTTAACTAGTACAGGGACATGAGCTCAAAACAAAGATATTTTATAATATTTGTTCTTTTTAATATCTTAAGATGTTTTCATTCTTTATGAGAAATCATTGTCTACCTAAGTGATGAAATAAATTATTATTATTATTATATTATAATTATTTCCTATGGTTACAGAGTTATAAGCATTTACACTTTTTATGGGAGCGATAGTCTTTTGTATAGGTATGTTGATTATTAATTTTTTGAAACTGCCCAGTGTGCTTCTCAATTTACTCGTAGTTACAGCACCCTCTCTTTTAGTTTCCGAGAGCCGATTATTAGGCGATGTCTCAAATGAGCGATAAAACAATAAGAAAAAATATTCAGTTATAATAATAATAATAATAATAACCCGCAGGGGCGGCCTTGTGGCGAGCCGTCGGTGAGTGGCGACACCGTGGACCCTGATTCTCCCTGGGGCTTAATGAGACCCCTGACCCCCCGCTTTCCTTAATTGGCCGTCCGGGGGTGGAGACGCAAGAGCAAGTAACAGAAAGCTCCAAGGGTAGAAGTGTTAAAGGGCATAACGCCGGTAGTAGCGCTCTAGTGAAACCGCAGCACACCTCTCAACACCCTTCAGATATCCACACCAACGTTGCCCCTTTTGTCACCAGTCATGGTGGTCTTTATGGGGGGCCCGTTTAATGGATGGCAAGTCACCGCCTGCCTAAATATTTTAACATGAGACTATATTGGCAGGTGCCGTAGTCTCGTCCATAGCCCACTATCTCCCGTACCACTAATAAGTACATATCAATAGCCATGCCATTTTACCCATTTTTGTAATAGATATACCTTGTAACCATCCATCCAAAATGTTTCTGTTTTTATACTGCATTGTATTTTTATACCAAACAGGCCTCTAAGTGTTAGCTACAGCCCCACTTATGCCTATGTAAAGAACCGGATGAAACCCGTGAAATATGTCATATAATAATAATAATAATTCTATATTTCAGACACGAGATAATAAAATAATGCAAGTATTTTTGTAGCACAGTTCTAATATTCCAAAGCGGCTCTTCGCACGAAATATCGTAATGGTTCTTTGTGAACTTTTTCGGATACGAATTTCATTTCGGAGGCCTTGTTTATCGGACGGATTATTGGTTTCTAGTGGTTTCTGGTGTTTTCGTGAGCCCCGAATTTTTGAGATAATAATTCTTACCTAGAGAGTCGGATTTGAAATCATTTAAATACTATTTTAGGATTCTAACTAAAGTAATCCTTGCATTCAGTGGTGAATTTTTTGCACATCTTTTCAGCTTCAAATTCTTATAAAACACACAAACCCCCGCTTGCGGCTTTGTTTCAAATTTAAATAGATTGTATTTAATGGTGTTTGCAAATTACGATATCTACACTAATAGAAAAAAAAATCTTTAGCCACTAATTCCAAAATAATCCTCTTGAAGACCACGTATCCTTCTTGAAGGACTTATCGGGATGTCTCATATGTCTGACCGAAGCAACATAGCAACGTGACCAAAATGCTTGCCTTTATTTTGCTAAATGGTAACCGGTAAGTATTCCAAATCAAGGTGTTAACGCTGCCGATATTTTAGAATATTTCCAATTGGTGAAGTTTGTATGTAACTCTGTAACTAGATATTTTATCTATATCTACATTATTAATATTATAATGAGGAAAGATTAATTGTTTGTTTGAATAGGCTCTGAAACTACTGGACCGATTTCCATCTTCCATCAGAAAAATCTTTCACCATTAGAATCCTACATTATCCCTGCATGATGAACATAGGCTATATATTATTTTCAAAAAAGTTAGGGATCCGTATCCGAACTTCGATAATGTAACCCAAGGTGTGGACAAAATATCATAAAAAGGTCCTTATATCGCGTACGCTGCAGAAACTATCGGCAATTATAGAGCAAAGTGACGTACTACCGTTTTATAGACGTAAGTAAGGAGTTATCGCCCACTTTGGGAACGGCTTGTTTAGAGAATGCACAGATTCGACACCAGTAAGTTTTATCCGTCAGGAGACGGAGTTAGAGAATACTTCCTCCGCCGTTGGGATGCGAATCGTAAGAGACGATGAAACCCGACCTACTAAGTGGAAGTTCTCTTGTGCAAGGCTGTCTTGGTTTGAACCACCGCTAGATATGCTACCGCGAAGCATTAGTGCGCAAGTTTTTTTGTGCTAGGAAGTGAAGGGCACTGTAGCAAGTGAAATTACTAGGCTAAAGAGACTAAAAACAAATGTCACTCAGGGTGACGGCAGCACGGTGCAGTGCTACGCTAAACTAAAAGCTCCGGGTTACACTTCAACTGTCATGGGCAAGCGTAATGTTTACCATCAGGTGCACGACTTGCTCGTCTTTGTCACTTAACTTTAAAGAAGTGCAATTTAAAAAATTGTATACCGACTTCCATTCTATTACTTTGGTAAAAATCAATTATTGAAGTGTTACTCAAAAACTACTTGACCGAATTTGATGAAATTTGACTACACGGGAAGCACCAGCTTTCAAACAATAAAATAATTTTGAGAATCGGTTCACCCTATCGTAAGTTATGAGGTAACAAACATAAAAAAAACTGTCGAATTGAGTACCTCCTCCTATTTTTGGAAGTCGGTAGAAGTTCGGTAAGAGATTACCTAATGTCTAACTGAGACAGTTATGTCTCAATAAATACTTTTTAGTTTTGAAATATGCAATAGTAACGTCATTACATTATTATACTGGCCACATTATTCGTAAGAAGAAGAAGAAGAAGATATTAATCTTTATCTACTCTTATAATATAGGGGAAATATATATGAGTGTTTGTTTGTTTGTAATGGATACACGTAAAACTACTTGACCGATTCAAACAATTCTTTCACGGTTATAAAGTTACATTATGCTTGAGTAACATACGCTATAATTATTTGATTCATTCTCATCATCTTCCATCACCACGCGGGTGAATCCGCGGAGCTAGTCATATTATAAAAGGAAAGATTTGTTTGTTTGTTTCTTTGAATTGAATACAGGCTCTGAAACTACTGGACCGAATCGGAACATTCTTTCACCATTAGAGTCCTACATATACCTGAACATATTTTCAAAAAAGTTAAGAATCCGTATGAAAATTTCGATAATGTAACCCAAAGTGTAAAAAATGCTAAAAAATAATCCTTTAATCGCGTACGCTGCGGAAACTATTAACAAAAGAGGACTTCAATATCTACAAAAAAGTCTGTGAATATACATGTCTAACTATTATAGTTATATGTCACATTAACTATTTTTCCTTGTTAAAATATGCGATTTTAACAGGCCACAATATTTGTATCGTGGTATTAATCCCTATCCATTCTAATAATAATGAGAAAATATTTGAAATTCAAATTCAAATTCAAATTCAAATTCAAATCGTTTATTGCGAATATAGGTTACCTAATAAGTGGTTACAAGTTCAAATGCTCGGCTATATTCAGCCTTTCGGCATGCAACAATAATAAAAGTTGGTGAAGGTAGTTAAGTCTGTCGACTCTACGAATCTCACGTGTCAGCGTTCTATATTCTAGAAACTGATACGCTGACTCAACAGACTTGGCTGATAAGCCCATCCGCTCTCACGGTTGTCTGATGTCAGACTCTAGATTTTATTTAGAATTAAGTCAGTCTTATAAAAGCTTTTAAAGACATTAGACGTCTTAAACAAATAAATTGTATTTTTAAAAGCTCCTCCCGCTCGCACCCGACTTGACTGGCGCAGCCGGTAGGATTTCCGCGTCGCGATTACTCTACTTCAGTACCCCGCGACTTACGTTTTCACGCGTTTCACGGAAATCCACGAACCAAATAAATAAGTCAAGAACATTATAAGATTATAATATCGAGTGAGTGAGTGCTAAGACGATCCAGAGGAGGACAAATAAGGCTCAAACAACGAGGGACATGGGCATTCTGTGAGTAGACCTTAATCGCTATTTCCAGTCGTAGTCCAATCCTATTCCATTTTTATTTATAAGTATCTAGATTATCCGAACGCTATTTCCAAAAATTGAAAGGTGTTTTGTGGTTTCTTTTAAATAGGTTTAAGTGTATAAATTAAAATCGATTTAAAAATATAATATAGTTTAGTAGTAAAAATAAATACATAGATTTATAAATTCATCAAGTACATACTTGAATTAAATATAGTTACCTTATATACTTCAATTTAAAGTATATAATAGGTTAGATAGATATAATTAAGTGCTTTATATATTTCAACTTTAAGTATATAACAGTTTATAAATAGTTTTAATAAAATGGAGATAGTTAACATTCCACGCGAATTTGCGAGCATCGTCCCGAAGTTCGACGGTGACGAAAAATTATTAAGTTTATTCGTAAGAAAATGCGAATACTTAATAAGTTGTTGTAGGATAGAAAATAATCCACATCAGGACCTGTACATTTTTAACGTCATAACATCACGACTGACAGGTAGAGCAGCCGCTCTAGTTAGCGAACGACAAGACTTAGATACCTGGGCTGATTTAAAAGTAGCTTTTGAGCAACATTTTGGTGATCCCCGTTCAGAGGAATGCATAGCAATAGAACTAGAAACATTAAAAATAAATAATGGCGAATCTTATCTCGATTTCTGTAACAGGATTCAACACGTCCAAAGCACGTTAATTGCCAAAGTCAATCTAATTAATGACGTCAATTTACGTCAAAGTAAAATCATCATATACAATAGTATGTCGAAAAACGTATTTTTGTACAACTTACCCGAAGAATTACTTCGCATAGTGCGCCTCAAAGGCTCAACCACATTAGAAAATGCACTTAGTATTGTTCTCGAAGAAGTAAACTTTATGTATCAATATAATTCAAAAAATAAAATGTTGCGATCTCAGAATACGATGCAGCCAAAACCTCAAACTATGAATCATAGTCCCTTCATAGAAAAATTTGGAATGAAGCCTTTCTTTACTTCAAACCCGCAACCTCAAAATAATTTTAAGTTTGGAATTCCCCAAAATGGTCCTAGTACATCAAACTTTCAGCAAACGCAACCGAAATTTAAATTTGGTATAACACCCAACCAACAGTTAGGCTACCGACCTCAACAAATCCAAGGTCAACAGCAATTCGGTTACAAACCTACATTTAATCAAACTCCTCAACAGTTTGGTTACCGGCCTCAACTGAATCAAGGTCAACAGCAATTCGGTTATAAACCTGCATTCAATCAAACTCAACAACAATTTGGTTATCGTCCTCATTTCAACCAAGGTCAGCAGCAATTTGGCTACCGACCCCAACTAAATCAAGGACAGCAACAATTCGGTTACCGTCCCACACAGAGGTTAGCACCTCAGCTATCCACTGACGTAAGCATGCGTACAGCACTTCCAATAAAACCACAAGGATTCAAAATGAACGCATTATATAACCTGAATGAATCTGAAACTGACGACATATACGAAAATCCTGAAAATGATTGTTACTATGAAAATAACGACATTGACTCTACATACAACGTTGAAACTTATGAGACAACTAACGAACAAGATGATCACGACCCAGCCTTACAATATGATGAAAATTTTCAGATCAATGCCTCCAACCAACCCCTGAAATAATACAGCTTAATTGTAATACACTAAACTTGCCATACATAGTGATACCGGAAATAAATGCTAAGCTAATGATAGATACCGGAAGTTCAAGATCTTTCATTAGTCCCAAAAAGGCAAATGAATTATTTGAAGGTTTTAAATACCACGAACCATTCGAAGTTAGAAGCACACATGCTTCAAGCCGACATAATGAAGTAATAGTCATACCCTTATTTCCAACCCTTAATAGTCCTGAAACGCATAAATTCTATATTTTTGATGTAGATAGCTGTTACGACGGACTTATAGGCAGCGACCTCCTGAAACAATTGCAGGCAAAAATCGATATGAAAAATGAAATTCTCTACACCCAAACTACAGCCATACCCATAATATACAACCCCAATAATATTTTCAAACTTGCACCACGTACCGAACAACGAGTTAAGTTACCGATTAATTTAAAAAACGGTGAAGCGATTCTTAACTACAAGTTATTCTGTGATGGCGTCAGAATGCCTACCGCTTTAGTAAAATGTGAAAATGGTTATGCGACAACAATTATACAAAATACTCGAGACGAAGAAATGACACTAAAAATTGACAGACCATTAACAGTAACAAAATATGATGACAGTAATAAATGTGACCTAAATAAACTCGACGACAGGAATGACTTTGAAATTGACCAAATCTTAACTGAAAATATTAGTAAATTACGCTTAGACCACATGAACCCTGAAGAAAAAGACTCTATCCAAAAACTTTGTCTAAAATATAAAGACATTTTCTATACTGAAAAGTTACCATTGACTTTTACCAACAACGTGAAACACCACATCCGAACACGTAACGAAGACCCGATTTTTGTCCGACCTTACCGACAACCCCAAGTAATTAATGACGAAATTAATAGACAAATAAATAAAATGATAGAAGACAAAATAGTACAACTATCACACTCTCCCTGGAGTGCACCCGTGCACCTTGTACCTAAGAAGTTAGACGCGACTAATGAAAAGAAATACCGACTTGTAATAGACTACCGAAAACTGAACGAAATTACTATCGACGACAAATACCCACTACCAAACATAACGGAACTATTTGACAAATTGGGACGCAGTACTTACTTTACTACGCTAGACCTTGCTAGTGGCTACCATCAGATAGAAGTAGCTGAAGAGGATAGACAAAAGACAGCCTTTAGTTCAAATTCAGGATATTACGAATTTTCTCGTATGCCTTTTGGTCTGAAAACAGCACCAGCAACATTTCAGAGAACCATTGATAATGTGTTGCGTGGCTTACAAGGGATACACTGCTTAGTGTACCTAGATGATATAATTATCTATTCATCTAGTCTACAAGAACCCATAGCTAAGTTACGTACCGTTTTTGACAGACTAAGAGAAACTAATTTGAAAGTACAGTTAGACAAATCCGAATTTCTCAGAAAAGAGGTTTTATACCTTGGACACACTATTACAAGCGATGGTTTAAAACCCAATAACGATAAAATTAAAGCAATCTTAGATTACCCTCTACCCCGAACTACCACAGAGATCAAAAGTTTTTTAGGCTTAATCGGTTATTATCGAAAATTCGTTAAGGACTTTGCAAAAATTACTCAACCAATGACAGCCCGATTGAGACAAAAACGTACAATGCCTGTTGACGACGAAAAGTATATAGCAGCCTTTCAAAAATGTAAAGAGATACTTGTAAATGCACCGATATTACAATATCCAGACCCGGAAAAGCCATACATACTTACAACAGATGCTTCAGAATTTGCTTTAGGAGCAGTCCTCTCACAAGGTTCAGTTGGCAACGATAAACCCGTCGCCTATGCCAGCAGAACTTTAAACGACGCTGAAACGCGCTACAGTGTCACCGAAAAGGAATTACTTGCCATAGTATGGGCCGTGAAACATTTCCGTCCCTATCTCTACGGTAAGAAATTCACAATAGTAACTGACCATAAACCTTTAGCCTGGTTAAACTCTCTGAAAGAAACAAATAGCAGATTAACCCGATGGAGACTTCGTTTAGCCGAATACAATTTCGAAATAATCCATAAAAGTGGTAAACTTAACTGCAATGCAGATGCGCTCTCACGTATTCGTATAAATGCTTTAGGAAACGAAGATAATATGTCTACACAAGTTAACATCGATAAAGACGAAATTAGAAATAGAGAAATTAGTCGATTAATGAAAGAAATAGAAGAACTAGGTAAAGAACAAAAGAAAACTCTAGGTCAAAAGGAGGAAATAAAATGCTTAGATTCAGACGACGAAGACACAATAACAATATCAGATTCTGAAAAAACAATAAAATGCCGATCTCCTTATTCAATACCATGCTCATCTGGTAGTTCAACTTTGTCAGCTTCTAGAAACTCTTCCAGCACAGAAACTGCTCACTCAGGCCAGGAGCCTGAATCTAAAGGTATTCCAATTTTGCAGGAAGCCGTTGACACCAAACCTAATCAAATACTAGTTTACTCCTGGTCCATAGATAAACTATCTGTTAAAAATCTATCCCGACCGAAACAAAGAATCCTTGAAGTACACTTACCTTTGAACAGAACTGATCTCGTGAAACAATTCCTGAAAGAATACATAAAAAATAATACGAAATATTTCATTTACTTTGAAGAAGAAGAACATAGGCGACAATTTGCACAAACAGTTATATACTTGTTTAAAAAGGAATCTGTACAGTTTTTCGAATGCACTAAAAGAGTAACGTTTATTGAAGATGAATCAGAACAAAAGGAAATCGTTAGTAAATATCATACTGGTAAAACATGCCACCGCGGCATTAAAGAAACTCTAACTCACATCAAACGCACGTATTTTTGGCACAACATGGAACTAACTATTTCAAGCTTTATAAATTCATGCGAAACATGCAAACGCATGAAATACGATAGGAAACCCTTAAAACCTAAACTTCAAATGACGCATACTCAATCAAAACCCTTAGAAGAAATTTTTATTGACCTATTTTCTATTGAAGGACGCTATTATTTAACAGTAATAGATGCTTTCAGTAAACTGGGTCAAGCCTTCGAAATACCTAACAGATCAACTCCCGAAGTAGTCAGAGCCTTAATTAAATACTTCTCATTTTATGGCGTACCCCTCAAAATCAGTTCGGACTCAGGTTCAGAATTTAATAATGCTCTCCTAAAAGAACTTCTAGCCCTATATAAAGTAGATCTACATATTGCAACCCCTAACAACCCTAACTCTATGGGTCTTATAGAAAGATTCCATTCCACTATCATCGAAATTTATAGACTGGCCAAGTACGAACACAAATACAGTGATGCTGCAACAGTAATGACTTATGCTATAATGGCCTACAACCACTCCATACACTCATCCACTGGTTTTACACCCTTTGAAGTTTTGCTAGGACATACCGATTCTAAAAATGTATTTAGTTTGGAATTCGAAAAACAGTACATGCAACAATTAATTAAAGAACATGCAAACAGAACTAAATTTCTATACAAACATTTATCAGAACAAGCCAGCAAGCCAAACAGAAAGAGAAAATAATAGAGAAGAGAGGCGGAGAAACAGAATTTAAAGTAAATACTGGCGATACAATTTTTGCAAAAGAAGTAAACAAAAGAAGTAGTAAAGACAAACCACGCTATCAAAAGGCTATAGTTTCTGATGAAATTGTTAGAAACATAGTTCCCATTCAAGTAAAGAATCGTAACACTAAGGTTCCACTAAAGAATGTTAAACGCCCTCCACAGACACATCGCCCTGGCAGTAGCCATGGTGACCCAACTGCGGGCACTTCAACTTCAGGTGCTTGATAAAAACCCGGGAATCCTGCCCGTGAAAAATGGAATTGCCGTAATCAGTAGAGACAAATGGACAATCGCAAGAGTGTTGGATGTTAACCTCTTAAAAGAAGATTTGACGTTTAACGTTCAACGACTCTCCGATTTAGATAAGTTAGTTAAGATTAATTTTTATAAGAAATTTACTGATAATTTGATAGATGTAAGAAGTCAAGTAGAGTACTTTAAAAACATAACTATAAATAAGTTTAACCAAATAATTCCAACGGTCCGAATAAAAAGAGGCCTTATTAATCCACTAGGGTCACTTATTAAAATGATAACTGGAAATCTTGATAATGACGATGCCATTAAATACGACAGATTAATTAATAATATTAAAATCAGAGAAAACTACAATAATGAAAAACTAACAGTGATCACCGAAATGGTTCAACTTTTGACGAACTCTACATTTGTATTGAATAATAATCTTGTCCAACTTAATAATAAAATAGGGATATTATCGAAAAATCTTGAAGAGTTAGAGCACTTAAGTATTCAGTTTATAAACACATATAATTTACTAATTCATAACTTCCAAGTAATCTACGCCCAATTAGATGAGATAGAAACCAGTTTGTCATTTAGTAGATTAGGAATTCTACACCAATCCATAATAGAATCAAATAAGCTGTTGCCTCTACTTGAACATATTAATAAATTAGAAGAATTAGTTTTTACGCCTAGTTTAGGAAACTTAGTTAAGATAGAACAGACCATTACACTGAAAGCGTATTTAAAAGAAAACCAAATTACTTACCTTTTGGAAATACCTGTTGTTGAAAAGGATACTTATATTTATTACCAATTAACACCCTTACCTGTGTTATCCATTGATTCCACTGTTGTCATATTGCCCAAGTATCCTTACCTATTAGCGAAAGGGTTGAAGATCAGATTGCTCAGTCACCCATGTCAGGAAATCGACGAGGCCAGCTTCCTCTGCACTGATGATGAAATGTCCCAGTTCATTAACGACCCCTGCGTAACCGACTTGATGACGTATGCTGAGAACGTGACATCATGCACTCAAATCCCTATAACCATTGAAAAGGTTCGAGTTCAGTTTCTGAAAACAAATAGATGGATACTCTATAGTAGAGATGAAGAGCTACTCACAAGTACCTGCAATAACGAAATGTTTCGTCATAATGTACAAGGCACCTACATACTTACTCTGGACGACCTCTGCGAAGTGAAGATTCGAAACATCACCCTGAAAAGGCACCAAACGTATATTGAAAATGTAACATACCCAAACTTACCAATCGTAAACTTACCTTTGCTGTTCTCACCTGAGAAAACCACATCTTCCACACCTGTAAACCTGGAAGGCGTCGACCTGACCGATTTGAAGCTCCTGGCACTGGCGCTAAAGAAAAGTTACAGTGATAGTGAAAATAGTGAAAGTGAAAGGGCAATTATTGAAGTGCGTAGCATAAGCGTTTGGACTCTTGGAGTCTACATCCTTATTTTTGTAATTCTGTGTTTCTTATTATATAAATATCACTCAAAATTATTTTCATGTGTTCGAAGTTCCCCAAAAGAAGAGAACTTCGAACTTAAGGAGGGAAGAGTTAAGTCTGTCGACTCTACGAATCTCACGTGTCAGCGTTCTATATTCTAGAAACTGATACGCTGACTCAACAGACTTGGCTGATAAGCCCATCCGCTCTCACGGTTGTCTGATGTCAGACTCTAGATTTTATTTAGAATTAAGTCAGTCTTATAAAAGCTTTTAAAGACATTAGACGTCTTAAACAAATAAATTGTATTTTTAAAAGCTCCTCCCGCTCGCACCCGACTTGACTAGGTAGACATGCTTGAGACAGAATAAAGTTACACAATAATAACACCACACAACGTTAAACTGAACAATGTCGTGTTTAAGCATACGAAAACTACTTAAATAAATTATAATTTTATCCCTATGTCAATTATGAATTAAATATACAATGTCAAAGTAATAAAATATATATACATTATGAAAGTCACTGCAAATTAAGCAATCAAAAATTAAATAATTAATGTGGATAAAAGTTATCATTAAGGTATTCATTTACATTATAATACGCCTTGTATAACAAAAACTGTTTTAATTTAAATTTAATTGATTGATTGTTTGTAATTGATAAACACAAAAACTACTTAACGATTAAAAACAATATTTCACTAGTAGAAAGGTACATTATGCCTAAGTAACACAAGCTATATTTGATTCATCATCATTCAACACCACGCGGGCTCCTCTTTATATTCTATGACGAGGGTGAACCGCGGAGCGCATTTCAGATAATTCAATATAATTTTGGCATATATATGATTGTAATTTTAAATTTAATGTGACTACTATATTGTAATTGGTGTGAGTCTGTGTCACTTAAAATATAAAATTATACGAGTATTATATTATACAAACAGGCAAGTGATTACTAACGTTTAACAATATTACGTTTAAAATTTAGATATAAAAAATGCCTTATGATGAAAAGTAACGTGGTTGACACAGAGCACCCCGACTCCACCTATTCTTGTGGCTACTACCCCTAGAGTGTTTATAAATAATGCGGGAGCCAGAAGCTCAAGGGAGGTCCTGAGTGTGGCGAAGCAACGTTCAGGGGCGAGCGCTAGAGCTTCTGGCGGGAGCCCACCCGGAGTCCAAGTCAGACCGGTTAGGTCGAAATTAGTGACAAATCCAACTCTGACCCCCCCCCCCCCCCCTCTCTCCCCTCCCCTAAATTTAGGTGTAAAAGTGCTAGTAGAGTAGACAAAATTATCTTTGATATTAAATTTAAAAAAAAACTACGCGGTTCCGGCAGGGGGAAATGGTAGGGGGGGGGGTTCCCTCCCTATTTAACAGTCGATTTAACAGTAAGGCTTTGTATTTTGGATTAGTAGTAGTGTAGTAATTTATTATCCTTTATTGACTATTTATGTGCCGATTTCAATACAAATTACATAGGTTAGTGAAGTAGTATATAATTGCGTGAAGTAACAATAAACAAACTTATAAGTAAACACCAAACCGACAAGCAGACTTTTGCATTTAAAATATTGTTACTGATAATAAAGCAACTGCGTAGAACTGATCTGTCTTATTCAAATTTGAAAATAATTGTATTTTAAAATTCACCCCTTCTTGGAATAAGATCTCCGAAAATCCGTTTCTCTGCTTTATTAGCAAAGTATTAAGCCCTTAAGTTACAAAACAAATCATTTTCCTGGAGAGCTGGTTGTAATCAGAAACATAATAAAATTCACATCAAAGTACAAATTCAATCCAAAGCAGATAAATTTAAAATAAATTACAAAACACTAGCTATTACCTCGAAAAAAAGATCCGACGAGCGAAATTTTACATAGCTCCAGGGAAATACTTCAAAAACTTCCATCTGACAGTAAAAACAGTATGGAACCTCGTGACTTACAGCAGTTACATAATTTTACTAGTATTTAACTATAGGTCTAAAGAACTACTAAAGATTAAAATAAATCTTGATAAAGGCTTTATATCTTACAATTTCGAGGTTTTGACGCTAACCACTTGACGAGTTTATATATTAACTCCTAGGAGGATAAAACTAAGAATTGTGTTCAAACCCAGCATAAGAAAGTCTATATTCGGTGTAGGGGATATTAGTTGAAAATCCATTGACCACTGTCCATCTTTCTTTTTCCTTATTTCATTAATAATTTCAAATGTACCGCTGTAAATAAATTTCAATTAATTTTATTTCATTAAAAAATTGCCACTCCTCGAAATTTTATTCAGAGAACGCTGACGAGATGCAAACATGGTACCACCATAATGCCAGATATTCTGAATTCAAGCAGTAGTGTGCAAGATTTATAGTGTTTTTTAGGGTACTGTAGCAAATAAATTAACTAGATGAATGATACTTAAAATTGTGCAGTACCTCGAAAAACTTCAGCTAGAAACTCTAACGACACTATAACCATCTCTGGCGGACGTGGTGGTTACCATCATACTCGTGACTTACCAATCAAGTCATTAAAATTATTTTTAAAATTTATTTAGGTAGGTACATAAATTACTTATCCTCGGTTGGATTTCTAATCCGCCTTTTTGCCTCTAAAAGCTTGGTCTCACTAAGCAGGTGCGTCAAAAATAATATTATAAAATTTTTGGTGTTGCGAGATTTCTAAGTTAAGTGATTTTTTGATCTCTTCTTTGGATCGAATAAAGCTTTTCAAACTATTCTATAGACGGCGATCTCTTCTCATAGAGTACACATAGAGTAGCCACTCGATTACAAAAGTGTTTTTAGATAAATTATTGCATATCAATAACATACTTTATTCTTTATTTCAAATTAAGCATATAATTAACAGATAATCCAAAACATTACATGCTGCAGCTTAAATGGGCAAGGACGACAGAACTGAATTTGCCCATTTTATCAAAAAAAATATCCAGATCAGGTTGTTGAGAAAGTATGCTATTCATAAGTTGTATGAATCTCGGTGTGGGCGCGTTATAAGCGCGAACAGTGTGCAGCCCCGGAGGCGGGTCCAGCAGGCGGCGCATGCGGCGCGGCCCGCGCTCGGCGTCACAGCCTCGCATGTAGTCGCTTGGCGCCAGCAGACGCAGCTCGCTCACCACACTCGGGTTGTTAATTTTGTTGTGAAGTAGAAGATAATAGTGTAGAATGAGTTGCACCTTCCGCCTTAATTCTAATGTATAAAGCCCTACCATTCCATATACAAAGAGGGATGGATACATATATGGGTAGAACCCATATGATTTCTTGTACAAGTATCGTGCGAATTTGCGCTGGATTCTTTCCACCATGAGAGAATACTTCTTTTCATACGGATCCCAAACAGCGGCGTTAAATTCAAGTTTACTACGCACATATGCTGTGTAAAGTGCCATCGGGGCACGAGCGTCCCTGAAATTATAGGATGTGCGCATAATGAAACCAAGCATCCTATATGCTTGCTTACATATATTTGTTACATGAGCTCTAAAATTTATCTCCTTATCCAAAGTAATGCCTAAATCCTTAATCTGATCAACTCTGTCGATAGTTGTGTTGTCAGTTAGCTGGTAGTCAAACGTTATCTGTGCCCGTTTTCTGGCGAAAGTTATCACCTTGCATTTATTGGCATTAAAATGCAGGCGATTTTGAGTGCTCCACTCAGTCACACAATCAATATCACGCTGGAGAGCCTCACAGTCAGCAATACTCCCCACTGCTGCGAACAATTTAAGATCGTCAGCAAACAGTAAGCATTTAGAGGTACTGACAGTCTTTGGCAAATCATTAACCATTATCGAAAATTCCGTTGGGCCAAGCGTTGATCCTTGGCTCACTCCAGACCTAGTATAATAATCATTACTAAAAAATTTGCCACCTGGTAGCTGAACATATTGGGAACGATTTTGAAGATAACTAGCAAAAAAAGAGAGAAGTTTAGGATTAAAACCAATTGAGGAGCATTTTTGAAGCAGAATATCGTTATCTACGCGATCAAACGCTTTTTGAAAATCAAAATACGCAGCGTCAACCTGGAGACCGACATCCATCTTTGCAGTCACATAATCAACGAAGTTAACCTGGTTAGTTACAGTGGACCGCCCTGATCTAAATCCGTGCTGGTTATCATCTAAATAGATGTCGATCTGCTGGACTATGCGAGCGTTAAGTATGGTTTCAAATAATTTGCCAAAGACCGACATCACCGCTATAGGACGGTAGTTAGAGACCTCGAGCTTGTCACCTCCTTTGTGGACTGGTGTGACACGTGAGACTTTCCAGCAGTCCGGATATGTGTCACTATCAACGGACAGGTTGAATATGTGCAGCAGGAGGCCAATAAAAATATGTGCGCAGTCTTTTACAAGATAAGGAGGAATTCCGTCCGGTCCAGTGGCAGAGCGAGGCTTCAGGCGTTTTATCCCACATAATAATTCATTAGTACAAATATTCTGCACAGTAATATGAGCTGACGGTTGGGAGGATCCAGGTTCCTGCGCCTTCTTTATGTCTAGCTTAGGAACATCATCCAAAAAAACAGAACTAAAATAACTAGCGAAAGCATCAGCTGCATCATGCCCTGTCACGCTGCTACCCTGATAACTAAATTCATTACACTCTTGACGCTCGTTACGCTGTTGCTTTACCTACGACCAAAATGATTTAGGATCTTTAGTCATGTCCAATTCAACTTTCCTCATATAAGAGTTATACGCCTGATCGACTAGTTCTTTTACTAAAAACCTGTAGTATTTAAACATCTCTAAATTGAATTCTTTATTATCTCGTTTATACCGTTTATGATGGAAATGTTTATATTTAATGTTACGTATTATTTCACTTGAGAACCAAGGGGGATACGAGTACTTACTGTGCACTATTCCGGATTTTTTCCGTGGTACAAATAAATCTATAGATGCGTATATTTTTTGATAAAATAAATTAACTGCAGAATTCACACAATTCGTAGAAATTACGTCATCCCAGTTTAGGTCGGCGAAAGCTGCATACAACGCATAAAAATCAGCTTTATAGAAATTCCAGCTAGCGCGGTGCGGACCTGGTGCCACCTGAGGGGGCGGGGTATGCGATAAGGAGCCGGCACTGTTGTTGCATATTCCATTCCGCATCAGTTTGACCGTGAACTCGATCGACGGGTGATGTGGGTCGATCTTAACTAATGGCTCCGATTCACCCGAAACACACACGCGATCTTCAGACAACCCACTCAACAACCGATCTAGAATATTTCCGTGAACGTTTGGTTTATAGTTGTATTGTTTGAGTCTACAAAAATCCAAAAACATGTCGTAGTGATTGTGAACAGTGCTTCCAAAAGAATTTAGATTAAAATCACCCAGAATGAGAATATCTAGGGTCGAATATTTACATACTGCATTTTCTAATACGTTCAAAACATCTAAATATTGTTCTGTGTTATATCTCGGAGGAAAATATACGACACAGCACAAAAAGTATGGTTTTTAAAAGAAACTAAAGTTATTAGCACTTCATGGTGCGATGCGAGTCCGTCGACATCGGAAACGTTCTTGACAGTGAGAGGAGTTTTTACCGCCAGCATGACTCCTCCCCAGCCAGCATCATGTTCCCGGTCCAACCGCAACACGGTGTAAACAGGTGGGAACAATTCAGCATTGTACACTGATTTATTCAGGAACGTTTCGGTGACAGCTATAATATCATACGTGTTCCGTAGTAAAGACTTTTTAAATTCAGAAGTTTTCGTACGTAAGCCACGCACGTTTTGATAGATACATAGGATAGTCGCTGTCCTATTGTTTGTCTTTAGTGGCGGCGACGCTTCGAAAGCGCCACGGTTTGATACATATATCTGTAGTCCAGTTATCAACAGCTATTACAGTATCAGCCAGCGTAGCGGGAACGTCAATTTTGAATGACGCGTAGTTAGTTCCTTCTGGCTTTAATGATTCAACTGTACTCGTACATACATCAGAGTTACAGATTATATTAAGATGATCTAATATTTTTTTATCAGTAGTGCCCACCTTTACATAATATAGGTGATAGTATTTCCAGCGTACAGAAGCCTCTAAGGATGTTTTCCCCGGGGCAGCAGTCCCTTTAATTACATTTACAGGAGCTCGCGATTTCTTATGCTTAACTTCCGCCCAGTTGTCATTGCTGACCACTAATTCATGAATATCCAACGGAACAGGAGTGACAGAGATGGTTGGTGATTTTGGCGATATTGAAACCACAGTTTCTGTCTCGCTCGCACCAGTAGCGCTAGTAGCCGGTACAATTAACAGCGGCGGCAATTCTTTACCTCGAGCTTTACGTCCAGGTGCAGTGAGAGCCGACTTGGCCCGAACATTGGCGGCTCTAGCCGGCCGCTGGCTCGTGACCACCGCCGGGGTCGGAATAACAGCGGAAATGCGGGTAGGCGTCAAATTTTGTGGCTGAGATTCGATCTGATTTGGTTTGCTAAGTGATTTAATTATCTCGTTTTGATCCCGTACCAGCTTCTCCAGGACATCCACTTTATTCACTAGAAGCAGGAGAGTTTTCTGCATCTCTTCAAATCCTTTATCACGATCAACTTGCGCCATAACTTCAAAAAAATAATTTAGAACCGCGGAGCGATAAAATAAGCAGTGAGTGTTACGAGTGTTGCCACTAGACTATCCTGGTTAATGTTACATAGTCTGCTAGAATAGAGGTCGATGGGATGTTCGTGCCCAACAAAGTCATTAAAGGCTGTTGTTTCTCTTATTAAGAATGAGTTCCTGCGGTACCTAGAGCGTGCGCTTGGTATATGAAGCAAGTTCCTGGGTCTGGCGTGTCTGGGTGGAACATATAAACTTAATTTACCCACTAAATCTGTACAATCTATTCTGGATTGTGCGATCTTCATGAGCAGCCGCATGTCGGAAATGTTACGACGACTTACAAGTGGCAATAGATGGAAACGAGCATATTTAGAACGTGGAGTTTTGAACTTATAAACTAAGTATCTAGTGTATTTTTTTATTTTGATTATTCGTACACTTGTCTTTTTCCGTAAAAGGGTTGTTAACTCGTCGCATAACCACGTACCATCTTCATGTCACTCAACATTTAGAACCCCTACAAATGCGTAGAACTATAGCTTCTATAAGCGTTTTTTACCGGTTGTTTCATGGGGAATGTTCTGAAGAGCTTTTTAATCTTATTCCTTCCTCACCATTCCGATCCCAAACTACTCGTTTCAGCCTACCATTGAATCCATATACTGTTCAAAAATAATGCTCATTGCTTCTTGATTCCATCTTCGCTTTCCATCAGGCGAGAGGCAGAGGCACTTTGATGAACCGCTATAAAAAATGTATAGCTCTGAAGCCTGGTATCTTACACAGAAGCAGGACAACAAGTTTTAGTGGTGGAAGAGAAAGTCCTTCAGAAAATCGTGGGTCTAGTGAGGAGTGAGGAGGGCAGATTGAGGGTCCGGAAGAATGCTGACATTGAAGAGCTCGTGGTCAAGCCTAAAATCAAGATAAAACAAATCACGCCGACTCCGCTGGCTTGGCCACTTACTGCTACTTGGGTGAAGATCACAGCATCAAGAGAGCATACCTTTTTTTTTTTTGTTTTTTTTTTGTCCCGGGGAAATCCTTTATGGATACCACCCACCACGGGGAGGGAGGTGGTTATGTGGGAGTCCGTATACCCACCAAAACCCCGGGGTGTTCCGTCACTGCCGCCCTCGGCGGGAACGCGGGACAGATTTTCCACACGACCGCGAACCCGCCGTGGCTGTCCGTTGCCGGACCCTTCTCTTCGCGGCACGCCAGAACACATGGCGCGCCGCAACTGCCTCGGAGACCAAACTCGCCAACAATGGGCGCCAGACTTCCCCGTGTCTGATCGCCCGTGGTCTCCCTGCGGTGGGTCGGATATGTAGCCCCACCGCCTGCTACGTCAGCCACAAGGGATAGCCCCCCCGCGACCCCACCTCCTCGAGTCTGCGCCGAGCGCCCGGACCCCACCTCCTCGAGCCTGCACCAAAGTGCCCGGGCCCCCCTCCTCGAGCCTGCGCCAAAGCGCCCGGGCCCCACCTCCTCGAGCCTGCGCCAAAGCGCCCGGGCCCCACCTCCTCGAGCCTGCGCCAAATCGCCCGGGCCCCACCTCCTCGAGTCTGCGCCAAAGCGCCCGGACCCCGCCACTCCTATGTGGACTTGGCGACCAAAGCCCATAGGAGCGGCCCGCCTGAGCCGGCCAGCGCACCCCAACTCCGGCGCGGCCCCTGGGTTCCTCTTGGCTTCACCGTGGTGTACCTAGCCACGGTTACTGAGCCCCCCCCGCCACGTCAATGCGAGAACACTTCGGGGGGGAAGAGAGCATACCTGGGCCGACCCATCGGCCTCCGATGGGTTGCCCTAAATATCGCTGGAGCGACAGATTGGAAGCTGACCTGTGCGACCTCGAGGCCGATAATTACCAAAAGACTGTAATGGACAGGGAAAGTGGCGATATCTCGTATCGGAAGCCAAGACTATTTTTGTGTCCCTGCGCTGATGGAGTGTTAGAAAGATTCGAATCCCAGTAAGTATTTTTCCTCTCTGAAATTGCAAAATTGGGTTTCGCAGATTGTGGAGCTTCAGAAATCGTATAGTGAAAATTGATGATGATTTGCTTTTATTTGTTTGTGTGAATTCCAGTTTTAATATAACACAATGCCCATACTGTCTTATGTCAAATCTCCATTTTGTGTAGTACCGGAAATAAATTATCTTGGATTCCCTAAGCGGGGAAAAATAAAGGATAATATCTGCAGAAGATAAAGCACTTATGAGACAAGACTTATGGGGTAATTTGTTAAATAACGCGTTTTTACTAATACTTTAAACCTATGCTGTTCTTTTAGTAGATACTTATTTTTTTGTATGAGTTATTGGTACTTAAAACTGCAAACTATAGGTAAAGAGACTCATTCGCGAAGAATGTATGAAACCAAGCGAGCGAAGCGTCTTTTGTCCATGGTTCTTGGTCGTTTGGTCCTGTGTCCATGGAATGTTCATAGTAGGGTAGGTACCTATATTAAATGATATGATCGAATACGTCATGATATTCTCGTTTTTACTAATAAACTAGGAAAAGCCTATATACCTACCTATTGTGATACATGATCTTTTATTTATTTATTGTTTTGTATGTTATATTGTATATAATATTTAAATGATCTAACTACTTGCCCCAAAAATAATGTTTGTTTATGTGAGCAAAGGAGTGTGTTGAAAACCAGCGCTACGTAGTAGGCAGTTATACCTACTCGTAGCTTAATGCTGAACTTACTCCTTTTGTGCACAATCTAATTTTTAGACACTGTATTTAAGAATAAACATTGTGTAAGCTTTTTCAATTACGTGTATCTCATGTTCCTACATATTGAAGTTTGTGCACAATAAACATTTTTCTTTCTTTCTTTCTTTTCAGCGGAAGTGTCACAAAATATTTTTTAATATCGTTTTTTGATAATGGATTTCAGCAAAGTTACGCCTGAATCAATAAATTATTGAGCGAAGCGTCTCAGCTTTAACTGGCCAAATTGACTTTCAGCAGTCCGTATGTTTGTTAGGTTCTATGTTGGTCCTCCTGTACAGCCGTGCGATTGTCTAATGATTCTATAATAAGATAATTATGAGATATCACCCTTGTACATAAGGTTGTTTTTCCAACTGTTCTTGTCATCTCGTCATTTGTTTCGCGGATGTTGTCAAGGATGCAATCATGTATGCTCTTTGGGAATCGCACGGCAGGCCATATTTTTCAATCAATTTTGATGCCACTTGGTATACATGTTCTACTATTCAATAAATATTTTTGTGTTTTGCATTTTTAGAGGGGGCGATTTTTATAAAATTTGGTACATACGTTAAGTACTTGACTTTAAATGGAAATTTTGAATATGGAAATAAATGGGCAAGTGGTTTCCGAGATAATAGGCTGTGAATTAATGCAAAAAATCGCCGCTGATAAGACTATGTGCTCGCGATGTCTACTGTTCGCAGACTTACTAGTATTTTAATATCATTATGGCTACAAAGGCTCAGTTGGTAGTGACCCTGCCTTCGGAGCGCTGAGTCGCAGGTTCAATCCCTGGCCGGGGAAAATATGTGATGAGAATAAATGTTTGTTATTGGGTCTTTGATAGTAAGTTGTGTGATTGTGTCTGTACATGTTTCTTTTGATTATAGGAAAAACCTAGTTATGTCTAGTTTAGGATTATTTAAAAACAATTCATGTTGTATGGCGAAAAAATAAACAACAAAGTCCCAATTGACATAAGAAACTTAAGTAATAAGTCATAATCAGCCCATTTTTATTCCCACTGCTGGGACTCGAGCCTTCCTCTCAGAGAGAGGAGTTGGGCCATAATCCACCAGTTGGGCAATAGGTCCAGTGCGGATTGGTGGATAGGTTAGTGGCCACCCCATTTCAAAGTTTTCAGACCGCCCGAAGGCCTTCACGGATGTTGTCAAAGATGCAACGATCTTTGCTCTTAGAGAATCGCACGGCTGTTCATCACTTGTGACGGAATGCATCTGTTCTTGGCAGAGGTTACCGCTTAAGACAAGGTGGGTCTCATGCTTTTACCGGCTCCTAATAACATTTAAAAAGCATATGTACATATATTACCTTCTTTTTCCGTTTATTATTTTTTGTTTACTTCTGACTATTCTACGTTATAGTTTATTATAAAATTACATGCACGTTTTATTGCTTAGGTGTCTAACTGTTTTGCTATATGTACTTATTTGAACTGTGTTCCTGAACCGCTAGCTATTGAAACCAACTGTTAGCCCCTGAAGTGATCAATCAATCATCGCTTCCGCGATCGCCAAGTTTCTTTTAGTCTCTTATACAAGTACAATTTAAAAAATTTGAAACCGTTTTCCATTCTCTTCAGTTAACAACTCAAAAACAACTTTTTGATAAAATTTAAATGAGGGAATCACACGGGAAGCATCAGCGTTCAAAAATATGCAACATAAATGATAATTTGGCTTTTTGTAAATTTCTCCGCTAAGGGGGTTAAACGAGCGAAGTCACTGGCAGATAACTTAGTTTTATTGTGTTCTCCCTGTGAGCTTGTGTCTCAGGGATGGGTAATGGTTAGTACCTGGATGACCGAGCTTTGTTTACAAGTAAACAATTGATTTTCTTGGCCTCAAACCAAATGCTCAATGGCTTAGTATTGCTTAACAACGCCATCTATTGTCAAATAGCTTAAGTGTTGCCAGCTTAAGTGTTGATTCGGTTTTTTTCATTAACTGAAAACATGGCTATAACGATATTTTCTAAAAATTAACTTAGCTACATCGATTTATCACCCCTGAAACCCACTGCATACTAAATTTCATGAAAATTATTGGAGCCGTTTCCGAAATTTAGATTGAAGAAGAATTGAAGAAAGTTTTTAAACTGACATGTTCACTAATGCAAGGATTATTTTTAGAAACGGGATATTTACCATGTATTGTATTTATAGTGAGATCTCGATGTTTCGGCACAGTTGCATGCGCCATGCTCACGAGTAAACTTAAGTATCCGCGGGTAGGTAAGTATTGTTATGAGCAGACGAAACGGTTACCCTCTTTCTTTCACGTTTCTTGCGTTCCGTTTTATTACCATTGCCACAAAAGTCACTTGAAACTCGATCTAGGTCTCGACCTTAGATTAATGATTAGTCTCCGCGTGCGCGCTGATTAATTTAAGGTCTCGACACACATAACTCACGGTATCTGCTCGCGAGTTTTTATTGGAATTTCGAGAGCCAAATTAAATACAACCCCGTTTCTAAAGTTATTTCTTGCATAAGATAGACAGATTAGATTTGACCATTTATGCTAAATAACAACTCCAATACAAAAGGAACAACAGTCTAATTGGTTCAATCCATAAGTAACAAGATATTATTTAGGATAATTTAATACATCCTAAAAGCCAACACGTGGAACTTTATTATATACCACTTTCACCGTTCGTGAAATTAGAAGCATTCAGTGATCTTCCAATTATCTACGCTATAAATAGAGATGAGTAGAAATAACCGGCCATTCGCAATCCGGCAATTTATAAAGGTTTTTGCCGAACCGAGCCTTAAGGCGAAATGAGTTCCAAATTTCATGATTCGACTTCGCGAAAACTTAGTTTTTCGACGCTTAAACCTAATAACCGAAGTTGGAAAAAAACCTAATGTAAATTGAATATCCGTCCTTATGAAGTATGGAAGCCAATACACGATTGAGCAAACTCGGCTCGATAGAAAAAAATCGGCAACATTCTCTAAATTTTGCAATTTTTCTTACGTGTTTCATGGGAAAAAGCATTTTTTTTTCAATTATGGGTAAATATATTTCAATTATTGTATCATATTCGAATTCCTAATGAAATTTACTAGTGAAATATGGACTCCTTTATCATTAAAATTGTATCATTTGATTGTACGAAATAAATATTAAAAGTATTAGCACGTATTCAATTGAATTTTCGCATTAAATCGTCCATTCTGGTAGGCAATTCTCAACCTTATGTAAAGCACTGTAAATTGTTTTAAAATTAGGATTGGACCGCGCCTTAAATGAAACTTAATTAGCAGCTCTCCAAAATTATATTAAAGCAGTACTGTTCTTCGGTTCGAACTTCAGTTTTAGCTTAAAAGATAATGAATTTATTGGATTACCTACGAGTACCTATTGAG
This sequence comes from Selenia dentaria, assembly GCA_917880725.1. NCBI lineage: Eukaryota > Metazoa > Arthropoda > Insecta > Lepidoptera > Geometridae > Selenia > Selenia dentaria. Next base: position 23,712,547 of record OU862898.1, read on the forward strand.
TTCACTTCATAATGATAGTTAACAATAATGTCATCACTACCTCTACCATCACTTGTCCAAACTTTGTTAATTATTAGCTGCTATCCGCGGTTTCACCCGCGCGGTGATAGATGATGATGATGATGATAAATCTTATATACCCTATGTTACTCAGGGTGAATGTAGCTTTCTAATGGTGAAAGAGTTTTTGAAATCAGTTTAGTACTTTTTGAGCCAATTCGTTACAAACAGTTTATAACAAGTATATAAGTATAAAATATTAAGTATGGATAAAACTTATGAACCCTTAAATTTTAAGTAACATTTATTCAAAGGCATATAATCTTTATTAACCATATTGCTATATAGTCATAACGTCCTTGAACCATAACAATTTTCCTTATATCATAATGTTTCCATAATTGGAAAGCAATACTTCGACAAGTCGCTTACTTCGAAAAAACATAGTTTGACAAGTCATTGCTTCGGCAGGATATATATTCGACAATAGTCGTATCCCAAAAGTGCAGCGATATCCTTTGCGAGGTTGTAGGTTAGCCTGATTATGGCACTTCGTCGGCCGCTGCCGCGGCACGCTCGGTACACTCGCTAGGCTCGCGCGTTTTGTAGTCAACATTCAACTTAAAGCTCCTCCTTGCTTCGCTCGTCGTCGCACCTATCGCGACTTTGCTCTGACTAGATACTCCGCTACGTTCTGTGAGAGTAATTCTGTCAATTTATGTTTTTCCTCATCCACCCAAACTTTTACATTTATAATATTAGTGGGATGAATTAATGACGATTAATATTATGCGATTTAATATTCACCCATATTTATTAACAACCGAGTCTAGGTTTTATATTAGTCCACGGACTACTTGAAAGACCAAAAGTATTCCTGGAACCGTGATTTTACTAGTCAATATTATGATAATAATACCTACATTATTTTACGTAAACGTATGTTTATTTTGTGTAAAACTGGACGGCCATAAAAATGATACTGTACTACGAAAAGCTGAATGATACCGAAACGGTCAGACAGGGGTGGTGCTTGTCAGTTAATATTATATACTAGCGACTGTCCCCGCATTCGTTCGCGTAGTAGGCTCGGCCTTCGGTCTTACCATACCCTCTTATCTTTTCGTGATTTTTCTTTAATAAGAACATTTTCCTGACAATAACTAACACGACAAACACACACGCGTGATGCGATGACCAAAGGAGATCGGTAACTTTAAAATTCAGACTAATATTGCATTATTAAAACCGAGTCAGGGGGATGTAAGGAGTAAAATCGAACTAATATCGATTAATATTTAATTTTTTTGTTTCTCCGTTTGTCAGTCTGTTTGTACAGGCTGATCTCCGAAACAACTGGACTGATTTAAATGAAATGTCGTATGGTGGTAGCTTATATCCCTGGTCAACATAAAGGATAGTTTTGATCCCGGTAAATTAATGATTTCCCGTGGGATAGTTAAAAAACTGTAATTAACCGTATCCCGCAGCCCATGCGAGCGAAGCCGCTAGCGAGTCAGGTAGTCTATAATATTCTCGGGCTTGATATCTGTTTCTAATTCTGGGGCCAGGGCCCCAGACTTTTACTGTGCAATAAAGAATTAAATATAACAATCGTAATATCTCTATATCATCATCATCATCATCATCTCAGCCGTAGGACGTCCACTGCTGAACAGATACCTCCCCCATAATTTTCCAAAATTACCAGTTGGAAGCAGCCTGGACCTTTATCAGGTCGTCTACCCACCGTGTCGGTGGACGACCTACGCTGCGCTTGCCGGTCCGTGGTCTCCATTCCAGAACCTTCCGGCCCCATCGGCCATCTGCTCTGCATGCTATGTGCCCTGCCTCACACATCATCATATCTCTGTTTATATATATTATTATATATTATTGCAAATAAATGAATTTGAATTTGATGTGTAGGTTTTATATAATTATACAGGTATTTGAGTACCTATGCTTCAACATAGGTATCTCCAAAAGGAGTCAAAAGGATTGCAAATATTAGTAAAGGTTTTCAAAGATCGACACCGTATTTATGATGCCCCAAGTGTTAGATACAGACATCCATAGGCGACGACGATCGCTTTCCATCTGGCGGCTTATCTGCTTTTTGCCACTTATGGTATGGAAAAATGGGATTTTGTACATTAGCCTTGGTCTAGGTAGCGTCGTTTAGCTGTTGTTCTTTTTAACTGACTTCAAAAAAGGAGGAGGTTATATTTTCGTTTGTATGTATTTTTTTACACAATGTTAGCCGATTTCTCCCCCATCTGTGGACCGATTCTCAAAATAATTTTATTGTTTGGTAGGGTATACTTCCGAGGTGGTCCCATTTAAATTGAATCAAATTCAATCAAGTAGTTTTTGAGTTATACTCTAAAAACTGAAAAGCAATTATTTATCTTGATGATATCATTATTGACAATCGATCCCGTAAGTAGCGTTCACTAAAAATAGAAAAAAAAATAACGTAAAATGGAACCTGCTGCAACACCAAAAAGTGTGAAAGAACTTGTCGAAGTCGGTACCATGCGCACAATATTGTGATAATAGGTACCTAATTTTGAACTATCATAGTACCGATTTCAATGTTGATAATAATATAATAATCATATTGATTTCAATTTAATTTCGATATTAATTAAAATTGTATTCATAAGTTCATATCAAACCGATAGTAGGTAAGTTTAACAATATAAAATTTCCGGCCAAAACATAATCAGGTACTCTATTAATAACCTATAAATAATGCTTTTACATAAGCTTATATACACAGAACAATCTTCCTGAAGACTTCATAATTACGTTATAAAATAGCTACTGAAGTTAGAATAACGAACGTGTGTACAATGTTCTTAAGTCTACGGTCCAAGGTACAGACTGCAGCGATATTTTTTCTACAAAGAAAAATATACTTGCTAAGACATGTGGAAAAAAAATTGTACAATTAAATTTATAATAAGTAAGATATTATTATATTAACCTTACGTATAGATTATAATTTGTGCAGGACAAGTACATATTTCGTTTATTATTAGTTGTCTTCATTTACTACATTACGATATTTACTTACTTTAAATATATGTAACATCGTATTTTTTTATTTTTTTTATAATAATTATGATTATTATTCGTGACCAAAATACATACTTATGTCTAGGGGTTATAAACATTTTGTACAAAATTTGAATTAAAAAAAAAATTACATTATTAAAAATTATTTATTTACTTGTTACTACTCTTGACTATCATTACACACTACCCCATAAAATTTCTTTCCGAGGACGGGAAAATTACAATAAGAATTTTTTTCATTATGATTTTACTGAAATATAAGACGCAACAGTCACTATGTGGTATATAAATAACGTTCAATCAAAACCAGAAAAGAATTTCATGGAATGCTGTAACTTACTTTGCATCAAATACGATGACTTCATTAATCGGTCCGAATCGGCAAAGCTCCGCTTCGCAATCTTTGTTATAGCGTAAACCTAATGCGGACAGATTAATAGATTTTAAATATTTATTTTTATTTATATTATTATCTTATTTTTTTGTGCCCAAGATTATTAAGACGTCGTAGGGTAAATTATTGCAGCCCTAGCTGCCCCGCCAGACTTCGCTCAATTGTTCTTGGTGTAGTAGTGAAAGCACCGTTTTAGAATCTCGGGGTCCTGATTCTGGGTTCGATCCCCGGGTCAGACAGTAACTGAATTTTTTTAATACCAGTCCGTAGTCTGGAAAAGTACTCCGTAATAGGCTCGCCCCTTATTACATGGAAGACGAGCAAAAATATATCCAGCGTAAGTCGTTTAAAGATATTCAAAACCCCGCTGCATACCCTTCGAGGATGTGGACCGTTTAAAAATAACATGTTTGGCATCATTTTCTCAAAAAAATATTTTTACCAATTTTTGAGTGAATTGCACCAGTAATATTTTTTCCTACCATTAATTATTTCTGAATTTTACTGCACACCTTTAGATATATTTGCAACAAATTATAAAGACGTGTTACATTTTCATTATCATGGTTTTTAGCCGTACCGTAGAAGTTCATGCGCGCCGATCAGTCAATTGAGACCTCAGTTTTATAAGAGAATGTGTAGCATAGAGTGCTGTAGCATGGACGCTTAAGGCAAACGATCGAAAACGCGTAGATGTCTTCAAAATGTGATGTTGGAGGAAAATACTGCGCATCCCCATGGACAGCCAGAAGAACGAACGCGTCGATACTCGAGGAACTTAGTATTACCACTAAGTTGTCATCTATATGCCTCCAACGAATACTCGACTACTTCGGTCATATAGCACGCAAAAAAGGCGACAACCTAGAGAAACTTGTCATCACAGGCAAGTTGGAAGGCAAAAACCAAGGGGAAAAAGTCCAATGCGGTGGTCGGACAAATCCGTACCGCACTTGACAGTAAAGTCCATAATGCGATACACGCTGCTGAAGATAGGTCAAGTTAGAAAGACTTCGTTCGACAGAAGGTGATCCATGGAATGGGTCACGACCGTCATCAATGAGGACAACGACGCTAGGAGGAGGAGCATAGAGAGATCAAGCTGCCATCTTGGATTTACGATAAAAAGTTTGTGGTTGGGAGCTCCGGGTTCTATTCTTTCCATATATTATTTCTTTTAAATATATATAATATTATTCTACAAAAAAATTTACGTCTTCTAACACATTTTTTTTTATTCTTCTAAGCACAGACTTTTTGGCCTCTACTCCTTCATTATAATTATAGATTACCATCGGCGGTACTATACATTTATTGACAAAACTACGGTACAAGAAACGGCATGCTAGAGTCGTGGGTTTCAATTCTACTGAAATCCAGACTACTTTCTTTCCAAAGCTTATGTGTTTATACCTCGCATACGTTGCATGCCATGCAAAAAGTTATTAACAATCCGCTTCCTCTCATGACTTAACTCCTCCCATCAGAAAGACGGGAGATAAGCCCAGCTTCCGTTTCCGTATCCGCAGGAACCTTGACGTGGTGATATGTGGAGCAGTGTGCGATTTATCTAAATCGTCCTCTTTATTTGATGCGTGGGACTTTTGTTAATAACTTGGACATTTTAAATGAGATATTCGGGGCTCCTATTATGTCTGTTAAAATGATGGATTGCTTTCTTTTCTTTAACGTTGAAGTACCGGTATTGTTACATAAGGCCTTTTATAATTTTACTATATAGCATTCTACCTAGAACCTAATAATATAGATAAATAGAAAGATAACATTTTATTGAGGCACTACATTTATAGCTTAATATAAGATAAAACAATACAAAAAACTAAGTGTAACAATGAGCTGTCTTATCGCTGACATCCTTGATCCTTGATATCCTTGACATGGACATCCGTAGTGACCTGAACCAGCGTGACTATTATCAAGTTAGCTTCCCGCAAACTCGGAGTCCTGAACAGAGCGAGACGGTTCTTTACTCCTGATCAGCGTTGCCTTCTTTATAAAACTCAGGTGCGCCCATGTATTAAATATTGTTGCCACCTCTGGGATGGATCCGCTAAGTACCTTATGAATGCTCTCGACAGACTCCAACGTCGCGCTGTCCGTATTATTGGAGACGCTGAAATCACTAAAAATCTAGAACCCCTACAAATGCATAGAACTATAGCTTCTTTAAGCGTTTTTACCGGTTGTTTTATGGCCGGTATTTATGTTCTGAAGAGCTTTTTAATCTTATTCCTCCCTCAACATTCCGATTCCAAACTACTCGTTCCGGCCTAGCATTGCATCCATATACTGCCGTGCGATTCTCAAATGATTCGTCGTTGTGCTCGTCGACGAGCTTACCGATGTCAAATACTTTACGAGATATCTCCCTTGTACATAAGGTTGTTTTTCCAACGCTTCTTGTCATCTCGTCATTTGTTTCACGGATATTGTCAAAGATGCAACGATGTTTGCTCTTAGACAATCGCAAGGCTGATCAAAACTTCTTACCACGAACCAAAAAGTTTGGCGGTTCCTACGTATTTCCTTGCAGCTATTTTCCCTGGGTCTTTCAAGCGTGGCGTGACAAAGCATCTCTCAGGTCATCATAGGGTCGGCGATTAGTGCAGCTTACGGCTGTTCTAATGGTCATTGCTTCTTGATTCCATCTTCGCTTTCTATCAGGCGAGAGGGAGTCACTTTGAAGAACCACTATAAAAAAAACAACCATAGTATTAAAAAAATAAAAATTGCATATTTATTTTGTGTTTTTGTTTGTTTGCTCTGCGTTTCATAACCGTTTATCAGAACCAAAACTTGGTTACTAGTGTAATACATATTTTGTGTTTGTCGATGTTCTTGAGCACCAGTTGCTACTCTAGACTTATTGTGCTGGCTAATGCATGCCGAAACCACACCATATTTGACCATAAAGAGAGGTAATCACTAATAGTTCTGCAAACAGTTGACTTTGCGAGTACATAGTCTTATCAGCGGCAATTCGTCACAGTACTTCACTACCTATTATCTCGGAAACCACCTAAATCGATAATACTCATATTCGAAATTCCTCTAAATCAGGTACCTAATAAGTGTCTCAAATTCTATCAAAATCGATAGTAGCAATGCATACGAGTACTAAGTTTTGTCAAGATTGGTTGAAAAATACGACCTGTAGCTCTACCATGAGTTGGCATCATAAATGTCATCTATAGTCGATACTCGATCTTGCCTGCCTATTAAGCTTGTGATTAGCGTACTCGCTACTGATTTCAGTTTTACAATTGACTGCAAGGTGGCACTGTACTATTTTCATAAATTTTTTTGCGGCTGTCGATCCCGAGCATCGATTGGTGTCAATGTTGTAAGCTCATGGTAGATCTACGGTATTAGGAAGACCAACATACAACCTAACAAACATACCGACAGATGAAAGTCAATTTGTCCAGTTGAAACAGAGACGTTTCACTTGCTCCACTCGCTCGGTCAACTAATATTTTACTATTATACTAATGATGCCTCCATAGAAGGACTTGTGTTTCAAGGCAAAATTGAAGGTACTAGACCACGCGGCAGATCACCATTACGTTGGACCGATCAAATAAAGGCAGTACTAAATATGTGCGCAAGGAAGACGGCAATTCGTGAGGAATGGGAACGGATTTTGAGGCAAGCCACCACCCGAACTGATGACCACGACCACTCTGGCAAGAGTGTTAATGACTAAGAAGAACTAATGATTCACCCAAGAGAAACTACAAACATAATAAAATAATGTAAGCCTTCAATTTAAAAAAACCGTTTTCAGTGCTTAGCTGAATGCGACACAGTGGATGAGTTGAACAACGGGTTGGTGGAAACTGTCCAAGCGGTTGGGTCCGAATTCTGTGAGACCAAACGCCGCAGGAAAGCTCAAAAACTCTCAAAAATAACTCTGAAACTAATGGCAGAACGGAGCGAAATGAGACAGCTGTCCGCAGTTGATATGTCGGATTACGGTAAACTCAATAGACGAATTTGGAAATCCATGCGACATGACTTGCGTGCTTATAATACTGCGCGTATTACGGCAGCAATTGAGCGGAACCAGGGCTCTAAAGTGTTTGCAAAGGATTTGTCTATTGGGCAAAGCCAAATGACAAAACTGAAGACCGAAAATGGCGGTATCGTTTCATCCAAGCCTGAGATTCTGAGAGAGATTGAGAGCTTCTATCGACAGTTATATACCTCGACGCGCGAACCCGTTACTGAAGCAGCTCAGGACACCAGAGCAAAGTTAGTCCGACACTATACCGAAGACATCCCGGACATCAGCCTGTACGAGATTAGAATGGCTCTCAAACAGCTTAAGAACAACAAGGCGCCAGGAGAGGACGGAATTACGACTGAACTTTTGAGAGCAGGTGGTAGACCGATACTTTTAGTCCTCCAGAAGTTATTCAATTCTGTCATCTTCGAAGGCAAAACACCGGAAACGTGGCACAAGAGCGTGGTGGTGCTGTTCTTTAAAAAAGGTGATAAAACCTTATTGAAGAATTATAGGCCCATATCGCTCTTGAGCCACGTGTACAAGCTGTTTTCGAGAGTCATCACGAACCGTCTCGCACGCAGGTTTGATGAGTTCCAGCCTCCCGAACAAGCCGGTTTCCGAAGAGGCTTTAGCACCGTAGACCATATTCATACACTACGGCAGATTATACAGAAGACCGAAGAGTATAATCAGCCACTGTGTCTAGCGTTTGTGGATTACGAGAAAGCCTTCGATTCTATCGAGAAGTGGGCCATACTGCAGTCCTTGCAGCGATGCCAAATTGACTATAGGTATATCGAAGCGTTGAAGTGTTTATACAGCAAGGCCACTATGTCAGTCCGATTACAGGACCAGAGTACGGAACAAATTCCATTGCAGAGAGGTGTGAGACAGGGAGACGTCATCTCTCCGAAACTGTTCACTAACGCATTGGAGGATGTTTTCAAACTTTTGGACTGGAAAGGATGTGGCATCAACATTAATGGCGAATACATCACTAACCTTTGTTTTGCCGATGATATAGTTATAATGGCGGAGTCGCTCGAGGATATCGGCATCATGCTCAACGACCTCAGTAGAGTTTCCCAACAGGTTGGTCTTAAGATGAACATGGATAAGACGAAAATCATGTCCAATGTCCATGTTCCACCTATACCGGTAATTGTTGGAAACGATACACTCGAAGTTGTAGACGAGTACGTCTACCTGGGACAGACTGTCCAATTAGGTAGGTCCAACTTCGACAAGGAGGTCGCACGAAGAATCCAGCTCGGATGGGCAGCGTTCGGGAAGCTTCGATCCATCTTTTCGTCCCCAATACCTCAGAGCCTGAAAACCAAGGTTTTCAACCAGTGTGTGTTGCCAGTGATGACTTATGGCACTGAGACGTGGTCCCTTACTGTGGGCCTCATTGACAAGCTCGAAGTCGCTCAACGAGCAATGGAGAGGGCTATGCTTGGGGTTTCCCTGCGTGATAAGATCCGAAATGAGGAGATCCGTAGGAGAACTAAGGTCACCGACATAGCTCTCAAAATTAGCAAGTTGAAGTGGCAATGGGCAGGCCATATCGCTCGCAGAACTGATAACCGATGGGGAAGAAAGGTTCTCGAGTGGCGACCACGCACCGGAAGGCGTAGTGTAGGCCGGCCCCCTGCTAGGTGGACCGACGACCTCATAAAAACCGCGGGGAATCGCTGGATGCAGGAAGCGAGTAGCCGGTCCAAGTGGCGTTCTATGGGGGAGGCCTATGTTCAGCAGTGGACGTCTTCCGGCTGATAATGATGATGATGAAGCCTTCAATTAAACGTCCACCGTATCGATTTCCACTTCAAGCTTGAGCTTTCGATAAAGGTATTATCCTGATGAAATCCACCATAGCATGGTAGTAGGGTACTTTTGGTGTCAACCCTCAAGTTTGAAAAAAACTGTCGCTGCACACCTAACTGTGTGTTCCGGCAGCTGTCGTTGAGAACCAGTCACTATTTTAGGTCTAGTGTGATAGAACCTTCGTCCGCATCATTGTGAGATGGTCTAACACGTCCACTAACTTCTCTATTGTATAAATAAAATATCATTTCATCTTCATTTAGCCAATTTTTAGTAATAAACTTATATTACGTTGCATGTTGTTAAGTTGCATGTTCACTTTCAAATCTATCTGCAATCAGTTGCGCTATTCAGACAAACACCTTCCTTGTGTCACATTAATTATAAGATACCTTATTTTCAGTATGATTCAATGTTATGCTGATTCATCACTGTCTTCTTCTGTACCTCGGACTTATTGCAATGAGAGTATTTTTATAAGTGCGCAGTCATTAATTCACCTTTCACTTTTTATTGACTCCAGTAATTATTCACCATGGCCTCCTTAGTAGAGCTACTGACTGATTTTGACGAAGCTCTTGATGTTGACTGCCGCCTTTGCGATACTCCCGAATCGTGCAAATACATTATAACAAATCAGTTCAATCTTAGATTGCTCACATATAACATCAGGAGTCTGCAAAAAAACTTTGATGAGTTCACGATACTTCTGAAAAGGTTTTCTGTTCCATTAGATGTTATAGTACTGACTGAGTGTCACCTTGGATCATGTTCCCTGATAAGATCACTTCCCGGCTACTCCCATTTCAGCTCCAAACATGTGAAGAACAAGGCAGGTGGCGTGGTTGCTTATATCCGCGCGGACTGGAGCGTAAATGTAAGCGAACCATCCCTATTGGAAACTGACTCCTTGTTAATTGAACTTCCAAACTCATCGCAGATCCTTGGACTTTACAGGTCCCCCTCATTTTCTAATATCAGTCCGTTTATTGCGTCTCTCGATGATTTCTTTAGAGAAAATCCCAAGGTGAAGTCCGACCTTATTATGCTGGGTGATATAAATATTAACACTCTACCTGACTCGCCTTCTCCTCATCCGCAATATGATGACTATTTGTGTTTTCTGGCTGAACTTGGACTTAAAAACATCACCAGTGTCCCAACCAGGGGTGAATCATGCCTAGATCACATTGTTGTGGGTTTAAAGTCTAAAGCAGTGAGTGTTGTCTGCAAATCTGGTATTACAGATCATTTTCCCGTCTTGGCAGGCATAGGCACCCCCCAAATCTGCACTAGGCTTAACATGGTGTCTAAGACTGATTTTAACTCCATTCTCCATGAGTTAACTAGTGAAGACTGGTCTAGTGTATTGTCGTCCGAGGATGCCTCGTCAGCTGCCGATTTGTTCTCAACTAAAGTTAGTGATACAGTTACCCGTAACACAAGACAAGTGCGTTTGAGTCGACGTAGAATAGTTCAGAAGGATTGGGTCACGACTGATTTAGTGAAGTCTATGAAGCGCAGGGACTTTCTCCACCTTGAAGCCAAAAAGCAGCCATTTAATGTTGCGTTGCAGACTAAGTACAAAACGCATCAGAACAATTTTAATGTACTACGGAAGATTGCTAAAAAACAATACAATAAAGAATTATTAAATAGCAATAAAAACAACCCTTCTAAAATGTGGAAATCTATCAAGAAAATCTGTGAACTAAATAAGAGTAAAGACGCCAGCTCTTCTTTATTACAATCGAAACCAACTATTAAGGAGTCTCTTAACTTTTGTAATGAATACTTTGTTCAAGTGAGCTCAAATCTTGCGAGCAACATTCTGAACGGCATCCGCTCCACCGAAGAAGACCTAGCTGCATTAGTGTCAATCCCTTTCCAGTCATCCTCTTCTTTTTTTATGTCTCCCACTAATAGCTCTGAAATCTTGTGTCTCATCAAAGACCTTAGAAATAGTTGTGCCCCGGGTATTGACGGTATCACAAACAATCTCTTAAAAACTCACTCGCACCTGTTCATTGAACCTTTGACTCACGTGATGAATCTTAGCTTGTCCTCTGGCGTTTTCCCTCTTTGTTGGAAAGCGGCACTGGTCATCCCAATTCACAAAGCTGGCTCCAAAACACTACCGTCCAACTATCGCCCCATCTCTTTGCTCTCGGTATTTTCAAAGTTACTTGAAAAATTGGTTAATTCAAGAGTGACGAAATACCTTGAACAGTATAAAGTCTTATCTCCTTGTCAGTTCGGTTTTAGAAGGGCTAGGTCCACTGAAGACGCTGTACACACTCTACTCGAAGGAGCAGTCTCCGCTCTAGATTGTGGCAAAAAATGTATCGGCGTCTTCTTGGATCTAGCAAAGGCTTTCGATACTGTATCTCCCAAAATTCTATCAAGGAAGCTCGAATGTCTTGGCATCAGGGGCGTTGCTCTTGACTGGTTTAATAGCTACTTGTCGCAAAGAAGTCAATGTGTGTCTGTCGATGGGCAAAGAAGTGAATTCCTCAACATCCGCTTTGGCGTTCCGCAAGGAAGCATCTTGGGTCCAACCCTATTCACTATTTACATTAACGATCTTATTGGGATTTTTAAAGACTCGGTCTCTACGAAGATTATCTGTTACGCTGATGATACTGCAATTATTTTCATGGGAGAGACATGGGCAGAAGCCTCCCAACGCGCGGAGAAGGGTCTTGCCCTGGTCTCGGAGTGGTTGAATGCAAACCTTCTCACTCTCAACTCCAGCAAAACCAAATTTTTGTGTTTTCATAAAACGCGAGTGTCTGCTCCCTCCAACCTGAACTCTTTACAGATTCACAAGTCTCCTCCCAGCGCTTCTTGTCCATCTGGGTGCTCGTGCCCGCTAATAGAACGCTCTGCCACTATCCGCTATCTAGGTCTCCTACTAGACGAGAATTTGAATTTTAAGTCTCACATTAGTGAGCTATAGTAGATCCAACCGTTTATCCTCTTTTTGACAGCACCAATAGAACGTAACATGACGATGTTACGCAAAAGTTAACTTATAAATGCGAGGTTTTAAAAATATGACAACTGCTTAAATTTGCTCCTTGATCCCGTATAATAATCATCTTTCACAAAATGAGTCCATAAGTGCAGTAGTTTTTTTATAAATTCCATAAAATAACAAACGTTTTTAAAAAATTACGTTCTATGGCTATCAACATAGTGATGTTACGAAGTTACGATTGAGATATCGATATTGTTTATGAACTATTTTTACACGGGTGTTTTCCGTTCTCGGCACATAATATCGGATTTATTTTTATGTAAAACCGTTATATTGATGCGCCTCAGGAAAACATACAGCATTATTTGAAGACGTGTTTATCTCCTGGTGTATATCCAAAAAAGAACAAGGTTATGATGACTATGATGATTACAAGTACAAGTCATACTTGACGAAGCTGTTACCGGTTAAATCTGGGATGGCCAGCGAGCAACACGGAAGGGAGTAGGCATACACAGCGTTTCCCCTCTGTCAAAGTACAAGTCCGCATGGACCATGGAGTTTGATAATATACTGTGGGGTGAGGGCGGGGCTAGATTTGTGAATGGTGCTTTATTTTTTATGTGTTAGTGATTTGGTTGTGTGAGTATGATCGGCAATGGATCGGTACAGGTATGTTTTGTATGTAATAGTGCGGCTTTGCGCTAGTGTGCAACTTCCCCTCCCGCAAGAAATGACAGAAAGATTTGAACAATATTTTTTAGCTAAGGCTACTCCCTTCCGTGTTGCTCGCTGGGGATGGCAGACATTAAAGTCTGCCGTTTGGTACCAGAAAATAGTAAAGTTTGAGCAACCCCAATTCCAATTTAAGCAAACGAAATCTAATCTTTTATTTTTATTTATTTATTAATCAAAATCAGATTCATCGTTGCTGTCACTCGAGCTATTGCCGACATTTATAATTAATTGTTGACTCATATAATCTATCGCCACGTGTTTATCCCAATCTGCCATTATAGTTTCTTGTGTTTTTTGAATTACATTTTGCCAGCTTTCCGCAGTTACTTTCACACATGCATTTTTTAATAAATTTACCATTTTGTTTGCCGTGAATGGGGGTTTTGTGTTATTTCTAGCAGCGTGTCCTTTAACTTGAGCCCATATTAATTCAATGGCATTGTATTGACAATGATAGGGTGGAAGTCTAAGAACCCAATGACCATGTTCTGCAGCTATTTCGTCGATCACATATCGTTTTGGGAAGTGTTTTTTTGTTCGTAATATATTTAGTAATTGTACTTTTAGTAAGGAGTTATCAACATTTTCACCATGTCGTTGAAGCCAGTCAATGATTACTTGTTTTTTGTCGGCCTGGGTCGGCATTTTATCAATTTGGCGTGAGTGATAGGATGCGTTATCCATAATAATAACTGACGGTTCTTCCAATGATTGTACCATTTCCTTAAACCAACTTTCGTAAACCTCAGAATTCATTTCTTCGTGGTACTCAACTGTTTTTTTGGATTTAAAGGCCAACAAAGCATCTGGCATGAATCCTTTCACAGACCCTGCATGGCAAATGATTAGACGTTCTCCTTTTCCCATCGGTACTGAGGTAGTGGAAGCAGCGGTGTCATCAGTCCAGCTCTTAGACACTGTGTGGTTCGCATTCAGCCAAGTTTCGTCAGTGAAAACAACATTTGACCAATCTGTAATTTTTTTGGCTTCGCTCAAAAATTCGCAACGAGCAAAAGCTACGTCGCGACGCTCCATCAATATTTTGCGTTTGTCCGATTTTTTATAAGTAAATCCAATTTCATTCAAGACCTTTACCAATGACGATTTTTGACCTCGGAACAAATCACATTCACGCAAAGAAGCAACAAGTTTTTTAAGTGTTGGAACTTCTTTACGTAAGTAATAGTTATATATATGACGGCGTATAGCGTCTGCGTCAAAGTTGTCAACCGAAGTCACACGACGTGGTTGGCGTTTTTTCTTCGGCGTACGAAGCTTATTCTCCTGCATGCCGCTTGTTCCGTAGGCTTCGGTAGTAATTTTTGTAATCGTAGATGCACTAATACCTAACGCGGCCGCAACGCGCTCTCTCACTTGCGACAATGGTAAAAGCGGGCCGCCATTTTGATACTCTGCTTCAAAGTAATTACGAAGCTTGATCACCATTTCTCTCGTCTGTCCTTTCAGCACTGATCCTTTCGGCATTTTATAGTTCCAATATAAAACTCAGCAAATAATTACTAGCACGGGCGTCTTGTTGCGAGTGACAGTGACAAATACAAAACGGCGGTGGACCATTGAGTTTTACTACCTTGATAAAATACTACTGCTTACCCATAGACAAAAAAATTGGCAGTCATAGGAATTGCCGATAGAAGTGAAAACTTATAACTCAGAATTTGATAGCTTACCTTGGAAACTACACGGGTGTAACCGGACGGCGTGGCCTCGCCATCTGGGCATGGCCATCTAGAAATGCGTCAGCATTTCCCATTGGCTGATGCGTTTCTAGATGGCCATGCCATGACGGCCTGTCCACGCCCTTTCAACATTCCCCATTGGCTGACGTATTTCTAGATGGCCAATAGCCATGGTCATGGCGCCATTCCTAGGACTATTCTCTTTCCGCACAGACTCGATAGAAAAATGAATCGAAATCGTGTCCACTATAATCACTTGGTCACAACACTTTAACTGACAAATTAGATCTGTCAAAAAGAGGATAAACGGTTGGATCTACTATAGCTGGCAGGGTCAGAAAAATGATTCACATAATGAAGCTGCTCCGGGAAGGATCTGACATAGAGACACTCAAGCTTGTTTTCACTGCGTTGTGTCAGTCTATATTGGGTTACTGCATCACTGTTTGGGGTGGAGCCGCGAAGACACACATGATAACAGTAGAGAGAGCTCAACGCTCAGTCCTTAAAGTCATGTGTCGGCTCCCTTTTAGATTTCCAACGACTGCTCTTTACGCCTCTACCCAAATTCTTACTGTCCGGCAGCTTTACATACATCGGGTGATAACCGCCTACCACCAGACTTATCGTCTCCAGTCCTCGTCAGCCCCACCTAGTTCAAGCCGCCGTCTCAAAGTAAAAGTTCCTTCCGTTAAGACAAAATTTGCAAAACGATTCAAATATCACTCATACCCATTCATATACCGCTGTGCAAGCAAACACTGTGAACTAACGTGCTCTCTCTACGGTGTCAAAGAGAAAATACGAAGGTGGCTGCTGACCTTGGACTACGACAACACCGAGAGTCTCCTGGCAACCATTGCTTAGTTTGACAACATTGAGTACCTTTATTAATCCTTTTGTTTTAATGTAACCCCCCCCCCTTAACTAAATTGGCAAGCACTTTTTATTTATTTTTTTTATATCTTCCTCTTAACTTTTTGTTTTTGTCTTCATAATCATCCAGACTGGAATACGATTGTCAGCTGAGCTAAGCTAGGTTCTAATTTTATTGTATTTTATGGTATTTACAGTTATATTTGAGGTACTTTTTCTTTTTCTTTTTTACTTATTGTTATGTTTACTTTATGCAGTTTGTCTGATTTGGAATTAGTTTTATCTTTTGTATCTTTACTTACTTTTATGTTAGTGTACACATACCCTTGCTCTGGTAACCACAGCCCGAGTCGATCTCCCGCGATACAGGCCTGGCCTAGTGCGGGGATCACCAGTAACTCCTTTTTTACATAGATTTAAGATAAACCTTAGCTTAAGTACTATTACACGAACTTTATCTCAGAAACTGGTTAAACTATAGTCGCCCGGTACCCGCGGGGAGGGGGGAGGGGGGGGCGGGGGGGGGGGAGGGGGAGGGGGTGAAGCCCCCCCTGCATCCCCCCCCCGCCGGAGGCCTTTAGTTTTTGAGTAATAATTTTTTTAGTACTTAACCTCACTTTCGGCTATATCAGTATTTTTTACCTATTTTTTGTTTCACACCTAATCTATTAAGGCGGTTCGCTTCTGGCACTTCGCCGGCCGCTGCCGCGGCACGCTCGCTTCGCTCGCTCGGCTCGTGCGTTGTTTGTCATGTTCTAACCTAACCTAACCTATTTTTTGTTTCACACCTAATCTATCAAGGCGGTTCACTTAACATTGTATTATATAACAACAATAACATATCCAGTCCGTCTCAGAGTTATGTTGATAGATGAGAAAAACTTAATGTTAAAGGGCTAGGAGAGACACAATTAAACAAACATTTTAATACATTACTTGTTTATTTCATAAACATGTTTAATTGCTTTCATTAAATGTACAAAAGAGTCTCTTTTATATTTATACACGTCTCTTCGCCACAAATATTCAACAATTATATCACTAAAGTTTTCTGGGTTGTTATAATTTTGTTTTTTGAAAAACCTCTTCACTGCTCGCCACTGGGATTCTATTCTTTGGGTGTGGATTCCATCTTTACCCACAAATGGGTTCTCTGGGTCTGAATGATTCACTTTTTTGTGTATGTATCCATATTCAGACAGACAATCGTATGCCCGCCAACAATCGGTGTGGATTGTTGTTCCAGGTAAAACATGCTTTTGAATTAAAGGTATGAGAGTATCAGCATCTCTTTTATTGTCCGGGCATACTTCCAATCTTAAGTCTTCAGACCCATCTTCTATTAATCCCAGCACCCAGTGGCCTTCAATGTGACGTCCTTTGTTATATTTCCTTTTTCCAAATTTACTTTCGTCTATTTGCACTATTTTCCCACAGCCTCCAATTTTACCGCTGTAAAGATTTTGTTTTTCCAAATAAAATATCACAACTACTTCTCTGCAGTAATTAAACCAATCGGCTATAGTATTTGGGCTTAAACATTGCTTCCTTTCTTTTTTATAAGGGTCTTCGTGAATTGTTTGGTCGTAGGTCCATCCTTGTGAGTATGCATATATAAGATAGTAAACATGCATTATGTCGATAGCAATATTTTCGAAAAATGTGCCAATTCTGCGAGAGATCTTGGCACCGCTGCCCGATTTAGATTTGCATGATCTTTTTGAGCACACAAATGTACCAAAACTTGTGCATCCGCATGAGTATGACACTTTCATGGATGTCCTGTGGGTTCGACACCGTTTCTCAGTTGGTATGAGACCTTGGTCTTCACTATATTTGATGCATTGGTCTTTAGTGCCCAATTTTCGCACAACGTCAGTTAAATTCCAATGATCAATCACTTCAGTGACGCAAAGTTTTCGTTTGGTTATAAGCTCGTTGTCGTCGTCGTCATTACTCGAAGAAGGTCCGGCGACAGGTTCAACGGGCAGATCAGGAGCCGAAGAAGGTCCGGCTACAGGCTCGACGGGCAGATCAGGAGCCGAAGAAGGTCCGGCAACATGTTCGACGGGCAGATCAGGAGCCGAAACCGTAATAAAAATCGAAAAACAAGAGAGCACACATTCACGAAACTACGAGAGAAACGGAATGAATGGATGACAGTCCATCTGTCAGTAAGACAAAATGGCGCCTTTTTTTTTTCTTACGTTTAACGATAACGATACGTTTCGTTTAACTCAGTTTGACAACTTAATTTGACAACTTAATATTGTACCATTTTCTCAACATTGCGTTCCATTTCACTTTTTTTTATCAAATTTTAATTTAATCATAATTAATTTAAACTACGTTTCCGGCAAAAAAAAATTGCTGGAAGGGCTTCAGGTGGACCCCAATGATACCCCTAAACTCGCACCTTCATCAAAATCAGGTACCGGACGGCTATAGCCAACCCCAGAAACTAGTTATCTCTTAAGCGAAATACAGCCACACGCGAAATTTGTCTTCCAAAACCTGGAATAAATTGAAAGAATTTGTACTTGTAAATTAGACACTTCTTATTCTCAGCCGCATCATCCATTTCCGTCAGGTAAGGGAGATCCCACGCCTGATTTGAATAAAAATACTATCAGCATTTGTCATGCTTTCCAACGCTTTCGCTGACCGCGTAGGAGTGACCCAATCTGATGGGTCATGGGCACTCTCAATGGATCTTCTCGTGTTGAGAATTTCTCTGATTTAATAAAGTATTTAATAAGTATCATAATTCATTTTCTTCTCGTGTTGAGAATCTCGTTCTTAACTGATTTAATAAAGTATTATAATTTATTTGACACTTGTAAAATGTAATATTAAATAAACTAACATGAAATAACATTATTAAAATAACTTTAAACGGATTAAATCGCGTATAATTTTATATCAAATACAAATACATATTATTAATTCATAACCCATTGTTACAAGTCAAGTTAAAAAATAGCGTAAAAATTATCAATATTATTAATTACATTGTACGTATATTAACAATAAATAGTTCTATGATTAAATTACTTCGGGTAATTTATAAAATTCGTTGATGCTGTAAAAACGTGTTCTAATAAACAGTTTTTTAACGTTCTTTTTAAACACCCTAATGGAGGCTGCATCTCGTACACTCGAAGGTCCCATTACAAAGACAGACCTCTCAGATTTCCTCAGCATCTGTGAATTGTGAAAAAAGTTTATCACTTCTCAATGCTAGAAATGGATTTACACCCCTACGACGAAATATATTTAAGTGCGTGTGTAGATAAGTTCGCACGGTAGGTGGAGGATTCCTAGCTCCTTAAAGACGTTTCTACAAAAGAAGTCATCAGTATCATTTAATCCTGACGTTTCGTTTAACACTATTCAGTGAACATAGTCACGAGTAGACTGGATGACAGTTATTGTCTGTTATGTTTAAAGTTATGGAACTTATTTACCGTCTATCATATTTGAATCAAAATGTTCCCGATGCACTTAGTAGTCACTCACAGTGTCCAAAGGTCTTGCAATATTTTTGAATTTTATTAGCTTATTAGACACGTCAGGATAAAATAATATAAAAATATACGTGATATAATCTGTTAAGTTCAATTGTAAGAATCGAAAAAGTGTAAGTAATCATCAGTAAAATATTTATTTACTTATTTGAGCGAAAAGCAATGCTTTGAAACGAAACTTCTCTAATGTGCTATTTCTTATTCTTCTTATTCTAATTGGGGCCGATAACTCCTGCAATGACATCCCACTTGGAGTGCATTGTGCATTTCCTCTACCAGCCTTTACCTTTTTTTTGTTTACGAGGGGGAAATCTTATTAGATACCCGGACACTATGGGGAGCGTCCGGGTTATGTGGGACTTTCCACTATGTCTTAATGATGACCCCAGGATCTCCATAGGAATGCACTGGGACCATCAAGACAATGCCATTTGGCTCGACTCTGAGGGCATTTCGCATCTCCTTCTTCTAAAGATGGCACAGTGTCAATTGCCACATCATGACGCCGTCTTCCTCGAGCTCGTTGATGAGATAGTTAGGACCCCACCCCGAAATATACCCAAGCTCTTAAGGTTCCCTTTTATTAGTCGGCTCTTACGACAGGCAGAGGTTACCGTAACCCTATTCTTTAAAAAACCCTGGCTTGCAGGGTCGACCAGCCTTTTCCTAAGCCATCCTAACTTTTTAATGTAACAGAGTGTGACCCTGGGCCGCTGGTACCATCCGTTCCAGTGACCTAAGTGATATTTAGGCCGAGAACTAAGAACCTCTAGTAGACCGGTTGCGGTCGGCATATTTTCCGTAAACATGCGCAGCAACAGCACGTGGCTTCTTGTCTTCCTGTAAGCAGCCTCTGCACAGTGAACTGTACGTTGCACCAGTCTTATAGAGATGGTAGTTGAGGTTGCAGTGACCTGTCCTCTCATGATCAAAGTCAAAGTCAAAGTCAAAATCATTTATTCAATTTAGGCATCAAAGACGCACTTATGAACGTCAATTTTTCATTATAATGTACTTTTTGAAGACTACCGCCGCGTTCCAAAATATATTCTCTAGTGATATTGCCTACCAATAGGCGTATGTCCTGTCAATGAAGTGTCATCAAATTATTGTTGTTAATATTGTGCTATCAGTCATTTTAATTTTGTCTTTTTAAAAAAGATGCAGGGTTCGTAAGTGAATAAGTAATTCTCAGTTTGTATTCAACATAACAACCACATCACCTGGATCACATTTCCTGGAATTTGAGTATGTTTGCTAAGAAAACTTATGTATTATTGGCAAAATATGGCTACTGGCGATACGGATTTAAATAAAAACCAAACCCCGAAATGAAAACTATCTGAACATTCTGTTCAAAGTAAGGACGAAATATGTGGAAAGTAAAAACTAAATTAAAGAACTGTTCAAATTTACGACCATCTACGCCCGAAAATGTTTCATTGAACTTATTTATAACTAGTACGTGCCTGACGAAGACATCAACGTGAAAAGAGGTTATTGCCATCCATCGGGTGCCACCCGCGTAAATCATTCAATCAGGACAATTATGTTAATCGTAAATGCTTACTACAAAATTATTGGTTAGTCCTGAGTATACTCCTTTTCAAATTCCATCCACATCCGTCTAGCCGTTTAAAAGCGTGCAATAGTAACTAAAATTATAGTTATCTATTGTTGCTGCCTATTTATTTTAGCGACACGCGTGTTTTAATTTTTTGTGCACTATAAATACAAGTACTTTTTTTACTTCCAGTGTCTACTTCTTGCGGTGTTTTTCCGAACTACGCATAAAAGTTCAGATAAAAAATTCTATACTTGAATAGTTACACCAACTAAAAGCAAGTACAGTATTCAATAAACTTCCTTGAAGTGTTAGAGGGCTCCCATTAAAATTATTTAAAATAAAGCTTCACAAGTGGCTTTTTAAAAATTGCTTTTATAATTTGAAAGAGTTCTTCAATTTTAAATGTAATGGTATATAATTATAAAATCATGTAATTGATTTATAATCAAGGTCTGGCATTTTTATAAATAATTTGTGACATATTTTTTTTTGACATTGACATTAAGTATATAATATTGTATATTTTATAATTTAATGTAAGTACTTTAAATTTGATTTGATTATTAATTATGTCATTATTAAATTGTATATCGTATTAATAATTGTAATTCATTATGTATTCTTTAATTTCAAATGTGTAAATTTAGCTAATTGACAATATTTTGTATGCCAGTCTATGGTGGAACATGCAGAACAAATGTAAAAAAAAACACCTCATTGTAACCATGTTTCGTGCAATAAATCGATTTCTATTTATATTTCTATTTCAAGTTTATACCGATTCGGTAATAATTCGATAATGCACTCCATTTGATCTGATAAAATTATTTACAGAGATATAAAAATGTGTATACATTAAGGTGTACGCGCAACATGGCATAGCAGTTTTTTGTACGTACGCGCGACACGCGACGGCTTAAATTTGTATTATAAATTATATACGGTTTTTTTTTTATAGATAAGTACTATTCCCAATAAACACTGGCTTCACCCGCGGTTTTATCCGCTTGGTGATGAATGCTAATATGTTTAACCATACACGTTGCAGTTCCTGGAAAAGTTGTATGATTTTTGCGAAATCTATTGTACTCGTATTATTGGCCAAATATGGCGAATCGCGAGTCAACGGGTTAATGTAAACAATCCTACGTTCTTCTCCGAGATAAATCTATCTTTTTTTCAAATTTTATTACGATCCTTTTATCCGTTTTGGCATGAAAGCGTCACAAAAATACTTTCGCGTTTATAATGTTATTTTACTCCATATTATAATAAAAATCACCATGTGAAACTTTTCTTTGGTCCATTCACAAATAACCAACTATAACGGTGAACGAATAGTACATTGTTCACCGAGAGGAGAAAGTGACCGATTACGCTACGGGAATCGCACTTTCTCTCGAGTGATACATAGTGCTTTATACTACACCTACGAGGAAAATAAAAAACTAAATCTTTACTAATTGAAATTTATATTGAAATTGTTGCAGTTAGTGAAGCTTAATGTAACACTTTTTCCATTAATGTTTGTTTGAGATGTTTGCGATAATGTAGGAGGAATAACTGGCTGTAAGGTTATCAATCAGTATTTTTGCTGTTTCCTTCAACTGCGGCGGAGTTAAAAAATCTTCATCATCACTATCACTACTTATCATTTTGATAGTTTTATTTTACTTTTCTACGAAAACTGAATCCTCAAACAACACACAAATTGAAAATGGCGCCAATGGCGTCTGCAATTTTCACATGTTCTTTTTTCAAATTGTTTGACACCATCCAACACACAGCTAGTGGCCAGTGTCATTTTGCGAACTTGGAGATAAAAACTCACTGTAAAAACTTTTTGGCTTTTGATATTTAGGTTACCAGCGCATAGTCTTACCAAAATTAAAAAATGAAAAACCACGAAAGAAATGGATTTTCATACACTTTTCTCTCCCGCTCAGATGCGTTTTCTCGCCGCATATTTGTTCGATATGCAATGACGTACTTTCTACCGTAAATTTGATAAAGTATCAAGGTACTTTCCGAGCAGGTGTAGTATAAATAATATTTTTTCACTGATTCATGACAACTTATAAAAAAATAATATTTAGGCTATGTACATAAACTAAAATACTATGGTATAAATAGCATATCCTTTCCCTCATAAAATCATACCTCACATACATAGAAAAACGTTTTCACATAGTCAATGAAGCTTTTACTGAATTCACAGTCAAAATGAGAGTGCCTCAAGGTTTAACTTTCAGGTCCTTTTCTTAAGTGTTTCTCAAGTAGCTACAAAAGGATGTTATTTTTTTTATTTTAGTAATATAGAATATTATGGTGCTGTCAATTCATGATGTCGATAAAAATGAGTTTTTAATGCAGTTTATCTCATAAATAGCGATTTCATATAAATTAATAAAAATACATTTCTAAAACTTCTAAGTAGACATTGACCGAATTAGAAACATAATTTTAACATACTAGAGTACATTAAAAAATTCAAACATACCACTTAATTTCACCTTAAAAACAGTTTTTCTCTTTGTTCACTATTGTATTTGTCATGAAACACATATAAAAAAGCAATTTTTAATACACATACACTGACGGATTCTTTTTTTATTTAAAAGTGCACATACACAAACGTATAAAATTCATAAAATAATTATATTTTATGAATTTTGTACGGTTTTACGAGAAGCGCTTGCTTGAAAAGAAAATTGAATGAGCCAAGCGCTGAGCTCGCAGCGCCTTAAGTTTAAAATGTTTAAAACTAGCTACGAAAACGGATGATTTTTATCTTATTATCATAACCGTTGGTTCAACCAAACTATAATAATTCTTCTGTTTAGTGTTATGAATTATGCTATTGAAGATTTTTACAGGAGTAAAGTCTATGAAACACCAACTTAGCAATATAATTGAATACAACTCTATGAGCTGTAGACCTTGGAAATATGTCTTTGCATAAAATCTATGAAATAAATGCATTTTTTATATTACCAAAAACTTATTAGAAAAAAGTAACTATTTACTCCTGCTCACAAAATTTCACGAGAATCGGTTGAGAAATGCGACAAGCCGTGCGATTCTCTAATGATTCGTCGATGCGTTCGTCGACGAGCTCACCGATTTCAATCACTTTATGAGATATCGTCCTTGTACTTAAGGTTGTTTTGTCTTGTCTTCTCGTCATTTGTTTAACGGACATTGTCAAAGATGCAACGATGTTTGCTCTTAATGAATCGCACGGCTGAAGAAAACTGCCAGTCATACGAAAACATTTTCGCCCAAGCTATTCTAAACGTTTCGCTCGTGCTTCCCACTCGCTCGGTCAATTAATCAGCATGGTACCACTATATATATATAATACACATGCCACATTTAGTTAAATATAAAACAAAA
The DNA here is from genome assembly GCA_917880725.1 of Selenia dentaria. Classification (NCBI taxonomy): domain Eukaryota; kingdom Metazoa; phylum Arthropoda; class Insecta; order Lepidoptera; family Geometridae; genus Selenia; species Selenia dentaria. The sequence continues at coordinate 23,736,666 of OU862898.1, forward strand.
ATTTAGATGAAAGCAATCTTATAAATTTCCTATTTTTTCCTTCCAAAAAAGAGGAGGTACTCAATTCGACTGTTTTTTTTTAATGTTTGTTACCTTATAACTTCAAAATTATTTTCTTGTTTGAAAGCTGGTGCATCTCGCGTAGTTCCATTTAAATTTCATCAAATTCTGTCTAGTAGTTTTTGAGTTACACTCCAATAACCGAATAGAATGGAAGTCGGTCTTAAATTTTTGAAATTGTACTTGTATAAAATTTTACTCGTGGGAATTTAAAAACAATTAGTCTTCAAAGAAATTAATATATTTTGAAAAAAATCACTTTCTTATTTTCTTATAGTGAAAATAACGTTCATCGCTTGTTTCTAGGCGACACAAAACTTGTATGCGTAAAAACAAACAACATTTTAATCAACATGAAAATAACAATTCATTTTAAAATTGCATTGAAAGCTCGCGCCAGTACACAATTATTTCTGTACGAACGGGATTTAACGCTTATAAAAATAAATCTGTAGCTCTCTTGCGTAAATATTTTTACTAGCAGATAACCTGCCAGCGGCTTCTCTCACTTGGTTTGTGGTATATGAAGCAACAGAAATAATTCGCATTCACGTGTAGGATTGAATAAGATCGCCATGTCAAGCTCCACTGCGAACGCTTCAATACTTTGGTGAATGCTATAATACCAATAGTTCTGCGAACAGTAGACCTAGCGAGCACAGTCTTATCAGCGGCAATCTTGGCCAATTTTACTAAAATTTTATATTTTGTTGGTACCAAATGTTCTTGCCAAATGTTGACGAAATCTTCCAGTTTTTAAACTTGACAACCTATTATCTCGGAAACCACATAACTAATTATGACCATATTCATCATCAGCCTGTAGCAGTCCACTGCTGGACATAGGCCTCTCCAATTGCACGCAACTTGAATGAATGAATGAATGAATGAATTGATTTGCAACAAACACAATACAGACAAAGTAAGTATAAATGGTTAAAAATTAAAATCTAGGTGTTTGTCACAACCCAGCCTAAGCTCAGCAATATGCTAGTTGCAAGCAACCAGCGCTGGTCTTCCGTTAGGTTGGGGCAGTGACCTCACGCACGTGCTAAACCTGCGTCAAACAGCGCGTGCACGATATAAATAGATACATAGCTGCAATGTGCGTATGACAATTCTTAAAATAAAATTATAACTAATTAAAACGATAAATTGGAACATTACACGTCTCCCTTTCAAAAGTAGGCAATTACTTCAACACAAATGTACAAGTATGTAATCTTACAGAACTTAAACTAAAATCTTAGGTCTAATATATGACCATATTCGAAAAGCTTTAAAGTCAGGTACCTAATGTGTCTACCAAATTTAATCATAATTGGTTGGTAAATAGCACCGCAGCAAACTTCCCTATTTTTGGAAAAGTACAGTAAAATTTCGCTCTTTTGAGCGACTTTATTATCTTACGACCGTCTTGATACATAGATAATAACATATATATCTTTACATATTATGTAGAAACGTTCATAACTTGGCACAGACGTGGATTTATTGAATTCTGACATTCGAAAACCTGATGTCTGATTTTTACCTTACCGGTCGTGGCCAAACTTCAGAATTTAAAGGGATAATAGCATGACATGTGTCACTCTCTCAATCTCTCTCTCTCACACACACACACACACATGCACATACAGTGTCCTACATGTCGTTAAGACACTTGCATCTAATGAATATATTATGTAAAACCTTTTGATTTTGTAAATGGAGTATAATTCACATTCTACACTTATAATAAAGGAGTAGAGGTCAAAAAGTCTGTACTTAGAAGAAAAATGACAAAAATGCTGGTCGTAATAGGTAAAATTACGCACCGAAAAAGATTGTGACGTTTTTCAGAAAAATGTCTGTCTGTCAGTCTGTCTGTATTCCTACGCATAACTTAAAAAGTACTGCACAGGTTTTAATGAACACTGGTATATGGATAGAATAGAGCCCGGAGCTCCTAACTATAAGTTTTTTATTTTTTCTTGATCCGTCGCATAAATCCTAGATAGCAGCTTGATCTCTCTATTCTACATGGTCTCATATAAAACTGGGGTCTTGATTGACTGGTCAACTCGTGAGAACTTGTATGGTACGGCTAAAACCGCAATTATTGAACTGAATGTAACATGCCTTCAATTTTTACAAATGTATATCAGTTTATAATATCCCAACTTTTCTTATCCAAAACCAGTCCACCCTATTTTCAGAATTTGCCACCGAATCTCCAGTCAGCGTGTTCCATCACGAGTCAGTACATTTCCTGAATTTAATATAAAAATCACAAAACCCTGAGCACGAAGCTCCTCGGGAGTTTATTGAAAAATGTTCACTAACATATTTCGTTGAACACGTGCGCTATCGACTGTAGTTCAGTTTCAAATGCATGTGATCATTTACGTTTATGAGGGTAGTTTCATATTGATCAAGAAGTTATAGTTTAGTTGTCATAGCATAATTGTTATTACATGATCACTTGTTTTGCTGTGGTGATATCTTATGACAGTAAAATCAATGTCCAATCTCAGACAAAATAAATCGAGACAGAATGTTGTGAACGGAGAAGTGAGGCCGGTAAAACTACGCCTCGCCGTGTACATACTTACACACATCACGTACAACGAAACTACGCCTTGACTCGTCAGTCGAACTATCGCGGCGTGTGGATGCAACACGGATAAATTTGAATTATTATTTAATTTAAATTTATTAAATTTTATTATTATCTACTATATAAAAATAAGTCGGGTTTTCCTTCCTGACGCTATAACTCCAGAACGCACGAACCGATTTCCACGGTTTTGCATTCGTTGGAAAGGTCTCGGGCTCCGTGAGGTTTATAGGAAAGAAAATTCAGGAAAAATTTAAAAAGAAAAGCGGGAAAATCTTTTTTCACATACAGCGCCATCTCTGATACATAGCATGTACTACAAACCAATATTTTAAGTAGATGGCGCCAAACGAAATGTTACATAAAACGAAGCCATCTGGTGGCGAAACGGAGTTCGCAGGGTTTGCTAGTTTGTTATATATTTGGTTTAATTTGAACTGTCATGGGAGGACCGATGCACGCAAATGTTGTTTAGAAAACCGGCCTCATTTCTCTGTTCACAACACACAAAATTGGTACCACCGCAGTGCTAGATATAATGACTCAATCAGAGCATTAATTGGTTTAGGAATCTTGTTTCAAATACAACTGTGAAGCCACTGGTTCCCGAACTAGTACTGTATTTCAGGAACCACTGTCTTCTCTCAATATTTAGTGCAGCTAGCGTGCAATTAAATTCTTTATAGAAAGTTACAAAGAATATGCCTTAAACAAACTGTCGTGTCTACCATGCGGAATTATATAAAAGTGCAAGAGTGTACTTGTTTATGTGGGTGTGTGTATGAGTGTGTGTATGTGTATGTTGGAGGGATGTGTTCTGTGTATGTTGGATTGTTTGTGGGTGTGTGTTGCGAGAGTTAATAATTACAGTGTTTTAATTTAATTCATCCTACACACTAGTTACTTATCTACCATGCAGATATATAGCAACAGTGCGCAAGCATTACTGTGTTAGAATGTGAAGGGTACTGCAGCAAGTGAAAATACTGGGTGTAAGAGACTCAAAACCAATGTCTCGGAGTGACGTGCGCGTGCAGTGCCACGAACAACGAAAGTTCTAAGCTCTGGGTGGCACTGCAACTGCCTTGACTCGTCTTGTTACTTGAGTACTGCGAACAGTAGACCTCGCGACCACTTGACTAATTATTCTCATATTCGAAGTTCCTCATTAAAATCAGGTACTTAATGTGTGCAACAAATTTAATTTAATCTCATTCAATAATAATCTAATTATGAAATAAAATACAGACTTTTATTAGCATATTTTATTTACATACTTCTTTAAGAAAATTTAAAAATTCAATTAAAGATTATTCTCCTAACAAAACAATGCTTTAAAACAATGTTTTAATTATTAAAGTACCGATTAAAGTACCATGTCCCGACCAAGGAGGTTTCAATTCAATTTAAGTACACATTATCTGTGGTGAGCGCGCTGGTTCCGAGCCAATAGACCAATAACAGACTGTTTCCACTGATATTGGCAAAATTGTGGTTACAGTCCCACCATCTTATCTGTTCAGGTGACAGCGTCGCTAGTGTAGAATTTTGGTATTGCAACCTAAGAAATTCACCAAGAAAAAAGAGAAACAAAACATAGGGCAGTCTTTCAAGCCACTCATTAATTTGCAAATTCTACAAAGAATCCTACTAATATTATAAACGCCAAAGTTAGTTGGTATGTACACTGTAGTTCCAATTTTGCCCACCTGAACAGATAAGTTGGTGGCACTATACGCCGCACAAGCCATACAAACAAGAAGAAGAAAAAGACTTTTTCCATGTTGGCGCTATTTCTTACATACGAATTTGAGTAATATTTTGTTGGGTAAAACTTTAGTATCAAAAATGTCATGAGATTAAATAAAGTAGTGTATGCAACTTCATATAATTAGGTATTAAAACACTCGTGTCATCTTATCACTACACTCACTACACTCATGTTTTAATACCCTCTATTATATGACAGTTGCATAAACTACTATTATTTAAATCGATCGGTACATAGCGGCGCAGCAAACTTTCTTCCATTTTCGGAAAAATCCAACTGAAAAATCATTAAACATTTTTTTTAAATACACACATACCAAGTTTCATCAAGATTGTTTAAAAAATGCGACCTGTACGGTGATAACAACATACAACTTAACAAACATACGGACAGATGAAAGTCAATTTGGCCAGTTAAAGTACAGACGCTTCGCTCGCTTGGTCAATGAAAAAAACTAGTGACTGAATGTGATTGAACAGTTACGGACTACGTTAACCCTGCAGCGATCACTTACCTCTGTTCCAAGACTTCTAACCATAAGCTGGCATAAATCATCATAACACAAATAAATAAATTCAAGCGTCTGTTTGTCGTCAAAATAATGGCATTTTACTAAATGCATATGAAAGTACATTCGGTACAAAACAAAAACATTTTTAGTGTTTCGTCTGTTTCGGCTGGACTGATTTAGATAGTACTGTAACTTGGCTACTTATGTCGACGTTTCAGTCATGCGTGTGAAAGCACGGGGCAGCTAGTACATAGCCGGAACAGACAGGCAGATAAAGACCTTTATTACTTCACCAGTCGAACGACCCAGACTCAATAGAAATTTCATTGTTATATTGACAAAAAATTAACAAACAAACATCTGCAATTGTTTAGTTTCTTTTTCAATGTTTGTAACCGAAATCCAGCGTAAAGGCCTATTCAGACCTTAGCGTTATTCGCTACCGCTGTGGGTAGCGAAAAATACCACGTATAGTATGAAGTTCCATAACTGCAGCGAAACTTGTACCGCCTAGTGAGGCGGTATTTTCTCTTGTTTGGTGAAACTAGTTCCGCCGGGCGATGCGAGAGAAAGTAACAGCGACATGCTTCCATGCCAACGGATATCTCTACCGCGCGCGGTAGCGAAATTAACGCATACCCTTTCGGATTTCTCTATTGCTCGCGGTAGCGAATAGCGCCCAGGTCTGAATAGGCCTTAAATTATGAACAAGATATTATTATATCACATTGTTCACGTATCTAACTATAACAAATATAAATTGAAGAGTTTCCGTAACAGGTTCAGAACTTATTCTCGGGCAGGTTCAACAATGTCTAGATACCCCAAGTTGGGGTTACAAAGTTGTTGAGTTAACCCCATTACCGGCTTCTTGTTAGGGAACTTTGTTGAAGGATTGAAGTGTAGTTTCTACGTTGAAAATATTCTTTATTTATACTACAGGTGGTAGAACAAGTGGTTTTATTAAATTTACGAGTTTTTGCCAATGACTTCGTCCGCGTAGGGTATTTTTCTAGATATGAATTATTATTCTAACAATATATAGGTATTTGCTACTGCCCGCTACTAGATGTCATATTTGACAAAAGTTCAAACAAACTCCAGCAAAATTTAGAGTTTGTCCATGTCACTTATTAATAGTCATCGCAAAACAATTAATAATAGCCATCGCAAAAACAGTTATTGATGCTTTTTGGGCCATCTTTAATCCAAATGGAAGGTAATTTCGTATCAAATTGTACACGTGGCATGAAGACTGTTTCTCCTTAGTTAATAAAATGGGTTAAACAATTTCAATTTTCAACTAAATTTGCATTTAGATTTTTCATGTTATTTAATCAAATTTATTTACTGAGGAAAAATATTTTCACAAATACAACTTCAAAAAACAAAAATTTTCCATACACATATTTCATCCTTTTAACCCTTTGCGTCACAGAGACGTATATATACGTCAGTTTCATTCATGAATCTTATTTTTTAATTATCACGGTATAGGAAGGATTAAGTAATCTTTAATCAAAAAATATTAAAGAACACGATTTTTTATTTTAAATGAGATATCTAAATACAAACTCTCACCTATAAGTTCAAGAATAAAGAATTTCCCATAAACAGTTTCATCCCCCATTTCACCCATTTTTATTCAACCCAAGCAATAGTAGATTGTTTTTGTAATGTACAGGAATTTCGAGATTATTGTGTTCGACTTTTTTAGACAGTATTAGATATAGAAATTTTGCAATACATTGTGACCTATATTTTATAAGATCTCGACTTTGTACATGAGTTCTAGCAAATAAATTATTTGATTTGATTGGATATGATTTGATTATGCACCAAGGGGGTAAAGCAGTGTCTTACGTCATGGCGGCATATTGAACTCTGAGTGTAACCGGGACTCTAAAATAATACTTATAAATCACTTTACGCTCATGGGAGTTCCATATATCATTACCTGCCCGGTTTAAATATACGGTAAATTGAATATACGTCCTTGTGAAGTATGGGAGCTTATACACGATTGAGCAAACTTGGCTCTATAGAAAAAATCGGCAACATTCCCTAAATTTTGCAATTTTTCTTACGTGCTTCGTGGGAAAAAGCATTTTTTTTTCAATTATGGGCAAATATATTTCAAAGAATGTATCATATTCGAACTCCCAATGAAATCGACTAGTGAACTATGGACTCCTTTATCATTAAAATTTAATCATTTAATTGTAAGAAATAAATATAAAAAGTTTTAGCATTAAGTCGTCCATTATGGTAAGCAATTCTCAACCTTATTAACTAACTCCAAATTAGGATTGGACCGCGCCTTAAAGAAATCATTGAAAATAAATATATCAACCCTTTGCGTCCCAGAGACGTAAATATACGTCAGTTTCAGTCATACATCCTAATTATCACGGTGTATGAAGGATTAATATACCCGTCGACTCAATCAAACGTTTGGCGTATTGGATAGCCTACTTTGGGCTTAAAGTTAAAAAGTTAGTTTTGCCCACTTTTTCCCCTACTATGGGGCTTAAAGATTAGTTTTTATTTATACTTTCAACCCTTTACTGCATGATTTGTTTAATTTTCGATATTTATCACTACATATAATAAAACTGTAGTAGACAAATTTCTGTACAATGAAAAAATGCTAAAAACTGAGTCAAGGGGATGTATGGAGTGAAATCCAACTAATTTAGATTTTTTTTATTTTTTTTCTCTGTTTGTCTGTTCGTCTGTCTGTTTGCACGGGCTAATCTCCAAAACTGCTGCACCGATTCAAACGAAAATTTGTATGGTGGTATCTTATATCCCTGGTCAACATACCTATATACATGTCATCGATGAAACACTTAACTTTAAAGAACACATAGCAAGAACAGCAAAAACATTAAGAAAGCTAATTTACATAATGAAACTGCTTCGAAGCGGATCAAATCTGGAGGTCCGTCGGCTCGTATACATTGCTCTCTGCCAAAGTATCATTCAATACTGTATTGGTATATGGGGTGGAGCTTCAAAATCTAATATGCTTGTAGTAGAAAGAGCTCAAAGGGCAATCCTCAAAGTAATGACGTGGAAACCCAGGCGTTACTCTACGGACCTCCTCTACAAAGAAGTGTCAGTCCTCAGTGTTCGTCAACTATTTATTCTCCTCGCATGCTTAAAGGCACATAAACAGAAATCATATTCCACCAGTAAACGTAAACGTCCTGTCAAACTGTTTCTTCCTAGGACGAATACTGCACTTGCTCGCAGAATGCCATCGCTGTCATTTCCTTACACTTATAATAGAGTTCTTGATCATTGTGACATAACTCCTTGCTCACCAAGTGAAGCTAAGATAAAACTTCGCACTTGGCTACGCTCACTCTCATATGAAGAGACTGAGAGTTTATTAACTCCAGTATTATAACATTACTTCTGTTCGCATAACATACATTACATATATAACATTCACACAACAACAACTCATACACACACTCACTCCATACTCACACACTTTCTCTTTAGAGGAAATAGATAATAATAATATATAATATGTAAAGTAAAGCACTTATTCTGTTAAGTCCAATGATTTAGAATGAGAAATTATAATTTTAACCTTAAATTCACGGGTATCCAAGATACAGGCCGCGCCTAGTTTGGAACCCATTGCTTAAACATGCAACTGTATTTAAGATAAATTTTATATTATAACAATTTGTCATGTATGTAATAACAAGTGTTTCTATTATTTGTAAGCAATAAACAAATAAACAAATATATACACATTTGATCCGGGTAAATCAAAGAGTTCCCGTGGCATAGTTAAAACCTATAACCCGCGAGCGAAGCCGCTGGCGGGTCAGCTACACTGAGAAAAATGGCAATCATAAATGACGTGAATTCAGCTAAAAGTATGATGAATTCACTTAAAGTAGGGAGCATACTGATGTCACCAAATGTACGATGATACCACTGTTGCTGATTATAACGGTATTTAAGATGACACGTCACCATGGCTTTAGTAGGATGAGCATAGAATTAAATGCCTCACCTACTATTTTTGATTCCTTTTCTCATACCTCAAGTTATGTCCTTTTATATTTCCTAGATATAATCGGGTAGGTCTTAAGATGAACATGGACAAGACGAAAATTATGTCTAATGCCCATGTTGTACCTACCCCAATATCAGTTGGGAACTCAGTTCTTGAAGTTGTTGACGAGTACATCTACCTGGGACAGACAGTCAAACTAGGCAGGTCCAACTTCGAGAAAGAGGTCAATCGTCAAATCCAACTCGGCTGGGCGGCGTTCCGGAAACTTCGCGAAGTCTTCTCATCAAAAATACCTCAGTGCCTCAAGACAAGAGTCTTCGACCAATGTGTGTTACCAGTGATGACTTATGGCACTGTGGTCTCTTACTATGGGCCTCATAGAAAAGCTCAAAGTCGCACAACGAGCTATGGAGAGGGCTATGCTCGGGGTTTCTCTACGTGATCAAATCAGAAATGAGGAGATCCGTAGAAGAACGAAAGTCACCGACATAGCCCAGAAGATTAGCCAGTTGAAGTGGCAGTGGGCGGGGCACATAGCACGCAGAACAGATGGCCGATGGGGCCGAAAGGTTCTGGAGTGGAGACCACGGACCGGCAAGCGCAGCGTAGGTCGTCCACCGACACGGTGGACAGACGACCTGAGGAAGGTCGCAGGACGACGTTGGATGCAGGCCGCTTCCAACCGGTCCTTTTGGAAAATCAAGGGGGAGGCTATGTTCAGCAGTGGACGTCCTACGGCTGAGATGATGATGATGATGATGATGAGATATAATCGATGACTTTCTCATATATGCAGTTATAGTATACCATTCATAGTATACTTTACTCATATCGTGGGTTATGTTTTACTATTACGTGCTATTAATCTATGAAGAAAGTAATATTATTTTATGTGACCAATTTTTATGGTGACAATAATCATATATTGTCTTATTTACCCAATCAATTCAATTACATCCTTTAATTTTTCTAACCATAATAAATGACGATGTACCAATTTTAGTACAACATCACGATATTATAAGGTTATCTCAAAATGTCATTTTTCTCAGTGTAGTTTACACTATTAAAACAATTGTCTAATGACCACTTGAGCAGGTTTAATTTGACTTTATTTATTCTTTTTTAATTAGTTCCACACAGCAGAAACCAAATATGGTCTGGTAATTTATACTATATGATTATGCAATTTGTATACAAAAGTATAATAAATCACAATACTAATATCGATATATTTAATTATAATATTTATAAGTTTAAAAAGGATATTTTGGCCATTCTCTCTACTGAGACCAAGTCGCCATCCGAGGTGACTTGACACGTTATATCATAATAAAATATCTGATAATGGCGATTATCAGTATTTATCTAAATACGTTGTATTAACTGCTTAGTTAATTATGTTTATCTAAACTGTTTTATATAGTCATGCTGTGAACACATATTTAAGGAACATTGTTCAGCCCAATACTTTGTAATTTTATAATTGTAAATTTTGTGTCCATGTAGCTGAATAGGACTATGGGTGACGGCATGAGAGTCCGCCGGGTCTCAGTGAAGAACACTGCTGCACTTTTGCTAGGATTTACTGCAATCCGCCATTTACGAAACCATGCACCGATTACGGTGATGGCTCGTTGGATGGCGCATCTCTGCCTGACCTTGAACCAGCCAGTAGAGTAGATTGCAGTATCATCCGCAAACTGAGCGATCTGAACATTAGGTTCAGATTTTGGGATGTTTATGGTTTGTGTGCCTAAACAAATAAATAAAATAAATACCTAAATAAATTCATTTTTCTTTTAAATTTCTCAAATGTCTTTTTTTCTCAATATTTTTTTTCTCATTTCGACAATACCGTATTTTGTTCACACTGTATAATATAAGTTGAATATTTGACATCTATTTATCTGATTCTCGTTTCCATACTGTTAGAGCCCATACTGTACCTAATATGTTTACCTTCCCTAATTACAATATAATAAGGGGATGCGCGCAATTTCACTGTATATTCTCCCTCGGAAATAATGTTCCGACTAACAATACAAACAGCCCGTAAATGGAAGAAAAGAAAAATTATAATTATGGTTAGCAAAATTACTGTCGGTTGCCCACGACTTTTGTGCTACAAATGTTTGTAAATATTATGTTGCATAGTTTTAATTTACCTCACGTTTCTATACAAAACATTACATTTCTAATATTCATTTTTAATATTTTATAAGCCCTGCTTAGCGAGGCCAAACATTGCAATTTTAAGGAGAAAAATACCATATTCTGAGATACGCCACGGCTCTGTCCCCATACGACGGTTAAAACCTAACAGTGAGTTAAAAGTTGATGCTCGGATGGCGTGCCTTGGTTCCCTAGTAGTCATGGCATCTGACACGGATTGTCAGAAGACGCTGGTTCAAATCCCGTCTGAAGATAAGTAATTTGCTCACTAGAATTGCAATATTTTTAAATAATGTCGCCCCACGGGTCCTCCGGGCGAGAGGATTTTACGGGCTAAAATTATTATCCAACAAAAATATTATAAGGGGCATAATGTAACCTATGTGTTAATTTTGATTGTATTGGCCAAGCGATGGTAGCCGAGGGGTGATAGAGGGTCCACCGCCAATGTGATGAACACCATGTGATTCGATCCTGCGGTGGGGATACACAAACAAACACATAAATGATAGTTGCAGTGCGTTCATAGTCATGATAAATGCAGTCTTTGAGGTTATTTTTTGCGTTATTTGTATTTTAATCTAAAGCACACACATGTTAAAAAACTGGCCATGTTGTAATCGTGCACCGAAGTCTCCGTACATAAAAAATAATCTAACATTATTTCTCTAGCTAAACTAGGTAGCCGCTGGTACAAACTTAACCTTGCCGTTCAGGTCCCTAGTCACGGTTATTACACCAACCGCAAAATAATAAGTATGGAATAGAAGATTTTATTTCTTAAGTAAAAGTGCAGTTTATGGTTTTCAGATTTTTATAAATTATGTGCTGTAAGGAATTGTTTTTTCCAAATTTCATGATTCTAGGTCAACGGGAAGAACCCAATTGGTTTTGATTCTCGTGTGAAATCGCACATTATGCGAATAAATGTGACATATATATCATTTGATCGCGCTTAATTATACGTATGATTTTTTCACTGCTGACTGCTGACCTTAGACTCAAGTATTTGATATAAGCTTCAACTTATACCTCTACGCGATCCTAAGAAAAGGGGTCTTGACAGACAGTAAAAAGTGATCCTATAAGAGTTCCTTTTTCCATTTGAGGTAAGGGAGCTTCAAATAGATTTTATTTACAATATACCCCTACTGTTAGTACACTGTACTTTTGCTTAGCTCATTAATGAATTCAAAACAATACTTTTGTGCGCATCTTTTTGTATATACATTTTCATGGGGCTTTTTGAATAGTAACATTAATTGAGCTTGTTTTGTTTTGTGGTAGGATAATGATATGTGGGTATATAATCTGTTGACAACATGCCTTCGGCAAAAGGGACCCTGGGGATGGGATGATTTCTTCTGATACATTTTGTATCCAACAAGGATATGGCAGGATTTAGTTAGATGTAGACGATTTTGTAAATTTATTTTCTAAATTTAATGATATTGGTTTTTTTGTTCAAATAAGAAAATAAACATAAATTTCATACTGGTAGTCCTTAGTCCGGTAAAACTAAAATCCAAATACAAATGACATATTTTGGGTATTTTTACGTTAGTTTAGCGAGCACCAAGTTACGTGACGAGTAAACTGTCTAATGTATAATGTCTCTTTGTCTACCGTGGGGTGCCGGCTTAGAATAGTACCCCCATAACTCTACCCGTGGGTACTGTAGAAGGTGGCTAAGCTATACCAAACCAGAAGGTGGGCAGCAGAACCTTCCCAGTGTTAAATCCAAAACCTGCGCTCGCCAACCCGCCTGCCAAGCGTGGCGAGCATTGGCAAAACCCCCCACGAGAGGTACAAATGGAACCAGGCCCCGAGTCCCTGGCAGCCCCACTATTCCTGGCTACGGTAACGACAATGGTAATGGTTAGGCAGGGGTAGCTAAGAATTCCCGGCTACCACCCTCAACAACGACGGCTGGCCCTGGTAACAACATACGCACGATGAGGACAGACGAGAAGATTGACGCGCTGGAAGAAGAAATGAGTCTGAGAGTGAACTGAGACATCGTAAGATTATCAGAAGTCCGAAGAGGAGGTGAGGACACGATAATCCTAAAATCAGGAAACCTAGTCTACTACCGGGAGGGCGATCATAAGTCCCAAGGTGGTGTCGGGTTTCTCGTCCACAAGTCCTTTACTAACAACATTGCTATGATCGATAGCGTTTCCAACACGGTCGTATACCTAATACTCAGAGTATTCAAAAGATATTAGCTTTAAAAAAATGTGGACAAATTTTTACCCGCCAAAAAAGAGTGAAGTTTGTAAATTTACTACATCAACCACCTGCCCGTAAGGAATGTGTACAATATGTGCATAACTCTATATAATTATTAATATGAAATTAAGGCCTGGGATGGAAATCTGTTTAAAGTAAACTATCAGATTGGCTTTTTTCGAATTGTTTTGATAATATACAGGAATTTCGGGATTATTGTGTTCGACTTTTTTAGACAGTATTAGATATAGAAATTTTGCACGTCTGCTAGCAGAAAAAATCCATTGTGACCTATATTTTATAAAATCTCGACTTTGTACATGTGTTCTAACAAATAAATTATTTGATTTTGATTTTTTGATTTTGAAGGTCATTCAGGTATACGCACCGACAAAGTCGCACGTAGATAATGAGACAGAGTATATGTATGAGGATATAAGGCGGGCCATCATCATCATCATCTCAGCCGTAGGACGTCCACTGCTGAACATAGGCCTCCCCCATGATTTTCCAAAAGGACCGGTTGGAAGCGGCCCGCATCCAACGTCGTCCTGCGACCTTAATCAGGTCGTCTGTCCACCGCGTCGGTGGACGACCTACGCTGCGCTTGCCGGTCCGTGGTCTCCACTCCAGAACCTTCCGGCCCCATCGGCCATCTGTTCTGCGTGCTATGTGCCCTGCCTACTGCCACTTTAACTGGCTAATCTTCTGAGCTATGTCGGTGACTTTCGTTCTTCTACGGATCTCCTCATTTCTGATTAGATCACGTAGAGAAACCCCGAGCATAGCCCTCTCCATAGCTCGCTGTGCGACTTTGAGCTTATCTATGAGGCCCATAGTAAGAGACCACGTTTCAGTGCCATAAATCATCACTGGTAACACACATTGGTCGAAGACTCTTGTCTTACAAGTCGGGCCATACATACTCTGAAATGCACTTTCTAGTTGTTACGAGGGACTTCAACGCGAAGTTGGGTAAGAGAAGCGAGGATGAGTTGAAAGTAGGGCAATTTGGTTATGGGAAACAGAACCGCAGAGGACTGAGGTTGGCCGACTTCCTGGAGAAAGAAGGACTCGTTATGATGAACTGTTTCTTTCAGAAGCCACCTCACAGGAAATGAATCTGGCTGAGTCATGATGGTTCCACGAGAAATGAGATTGACTTTGTTAAGACCAACAAGAGACAAATATTTTATTTCTTATCTGCCATATATCCACACATTAAATATTATAAGTGATTAATCACGTAAAACAATAGTATTTGTGCAACAAGAGAGCAGTGTGTCTGATTTTGAATCCTGAGCAAGCGAAGAATTTAACGATTGAATCACGAGCGTAGCAAGTGATTCTAAACTTGAATCCTTAGTGTGGCGAGGGATTCAAAGGCACGAGATGCCAAAAACTTTGCTCTCGTGTAACACCATATTACTTTTAACTTCCGCAACGAGAACACTTTAGAATATAAAATTATAAACAGAAATAGATTGAAATAACACTTTTTTGTGAATTAAAATAATTAACATTGTAAGTATAGGTACCAATTCAATAAATTACATAAAGAACATAATTATCTTTTTTGCAAAATTTCTTTAGTTAGCACAACATTCCGAACGTATTTGTCTTTGAGGTCGAATTCAAAATCGGAACTTCGAAAGGGCTGGTCTTTGTCTCTCTCTCTTTCTACGGGCAGGTAAGAGATAGAGTGTGAATGTTTCGAATTGTATGATTAACCCAAGGCTGGATAAGATATTCGCAGCTATTAAAAAAATAAATTAAAGTTACTTTGTCTCACTCAGTGTGTAAAATCGCATTTTGTCTGCAGTCTGATTTCAGGCAACAAAACCTACATGTTTGAGCTACTGAAGTGAAAAATATATTCCAAGAACATTATATTTCCCTATGTCAAAACCAAAGAGATTTATTGATATTGTTTAATTTCCTAAATTTAACTTTCTTCAACTAGTTTTGACGTGTTATAGTGGTGGACTAATCACCGTTTATTTTTTTGTTTTTCTCTTCAATCGTCATAATATGATAACAGTAAAGTCCCCTTTACTAGAATGTGACTTTGACTTTATAACAGACTTATTTATGTGATTGGTGACTTGACGTTGTCTACTTGAATAAATGTCACTTGATGCAACTATAAGTATAAACATTTTTTACTTAAAGAATATGAATGTTGAAAATGTTTTGAAATGTACAAAATATGAATCAACTTATAACATAATTGTTACATTTAAATTTAACTAAATTTCATACCAATCTATATTCTGCTAGCTGGTGCCCGCGAATGTCTGCGCAGTATTAGTACTTTGAGTAGCTTATTATTTCTCCAAGGGCATATCTATCTTTATGTCAAAAAAGTATGTGCCTACATGGTCAAACGCAATTGCTTTAATATTATTATTTGAATACATGTAAATACTTAGTATATCAATCAGTTAACAATAATAATAAAATAAAATTAATCAACAAGAAAAGAACTGTCATTACATTTCATCACCCTTGTCGCCGAACACGTCTAGTGTATCGAGCTGTCAAATTGACTTGGCTTTAGACTAAGCTATTAGAAACTGACACAAAATTTGACAGAATTGTCATCATTACGAACTTGACGTAGGCGGAGATCTTATTATTTAATCTATGCTGTGCCCAAGCATATTACGCTTTTTCACCTGGTGATGGATGATGATAAAAAGTATCCTATGTATTAAACCAATGCCTCATCTTCCTCCAACCAAATTTCATCAAAATTGCCCCCACCGTTTGTGCGTTAATGAGTAACAAAGATCCACACATCCATACGTCGATACTCACAAACTTTCGCGTTTATAATATTATCCCCTCACCAGTCGATTGTCAATATAATAATGAAACTTCTATTGTGTCTGGGTCGTTCGACTAATTGATGAAGTACTCGTATTATTAGGATTATACTATATTTTGATTTTATATTATTACCACCAAAAAACTACTGGTGGGATCTTGGTCAAATTTAAATGTAACATTTGAAGCTCCTTACTTCATAATAAAATAGTCGTCTGTAAAGTCAGTTCAAGGGCGAGAGTTTTATGTGTGTAATAAGACAAGCCGAGCGCTTAGGCCGAAAGTGCCTCTCTATCGCTTGTTTCGCGCTCTCGCTTGCACGCTCGGCTCAGGTGAAACGTTACAATCAGACATACTTTTTCGTGCGTGCAGCCGGCGTGATCGATTTATAAGACGTTATCACGTCAAAAATAATTTTCAAATAATCATAATCGATTGACTTAAGAAAAACACTATCAAGTATCACATTCACACACACACACACACACACACACACACACACACACACACACATATATATATAAATATTTATATAATAAATAAATAAAAAGTCGTTATATTGAGAATTTTCCCTATTTTTGAATGTCACGCGATTCAATTTTATGGAATAAATCATAAAGCTTACTCGCGTCATCTGTTGCCCAAACGATGTGGTCGATAACAATATAGATAGATAGATTAACTCTTTATTGAACCACATTACAAATACATTATAAATAAAAAATTAGGAAGCAATTGTATATATAAATATTTTACTACAATTAAATGCTTAAAATTAATATGCAGTGCCACAATGGGCGGTCTACACGTAAATGACACTGCTCACAGATTTACTCGTACCTAGTATAAATATATATATATATATATATATATAAATATATAGTATATAAATATATAGTATATAAATATAGTATATTAGTTTAAACCACACACGAGCAGGCGTGTGTATCGCCATAGGCTGATACATAACGTACGTATAAATTCCTTCTACCTGAAAGCAGTAGATCGTTGAGGCGGAATCGCATAAAGTCTGAAGAAGAACGGCGTATGTCACAATCTTGGGAGAGGGGTCGCGATCATTCAAACTTAGCCAATTTTCTGTGCCGTGAACAGCGGTGAGGTCGCCTAAGTCTTTCCCTATTCATTGATTCAGGCATTACTTTGCGGAAATCCATTATCAAAAAACGATATTAGAAGTAATATTTAGTGACACTTCCGCTAAAAACAATGCTAGACTCGTCGAGCGCTATACCGACAGTCTGTCGGACATCTCCTGAGGATGCTTCGTGTAGAGGCGAAACACGTGTAATCATTTTTGGTTCATTGGGTTGTTTTGTGTGTTGTTTATTCTGTATACTTCCTGTTTGTAGTTTGTGCAGGAGGGAGGGTGGTGCACACCGCAACTCGGCCATAAGCATTGTTTTCAGCGGAAGTGTCACTAAATATTTATTCTAATATCGTTTTTATCTATAAGCCTATTAAAATAGTCTATAAGCTATAATAATCTTAGTACATTGTTTATAGGTAGATTAACTGGATTTTAGTAGCAACGCCAGCATTTTGATTTAAGAGGTTATGTCAAGATAGATAGAACAAGATGGTGGAAGCAAAACATTTATCTAAATGTACCTTACATATAACCCTTTGTATAGTATTAAAAGTGAATATGAATGAAATAATAAAAGCGTATTTTTGAGTCTTTAACATAACTCTGGTAAATATTTTTTTTAATAATAAACACATAGTATTGCATTATATTGTATACTAGCTGCGCCCTACGGTTTCGCCCGCGTGGTGATGGATGATGGTGATCATGATGATGGAATAAAAGTAAGTTACTCCATATAACATCAGCTATCTGCCAGTGAAAGTCTCGTTAAAATCGGTCCAGTCGTTTTAGAGAACCGGAAAAAATAGGCAGACAAACAGACAGAAAAAATAAAAAGATTTGTATATTTGAGTACCGTTTAAACTTTAACATGCATTTAGTGAGAAGCTGTTAATTTGAAATAATAACAACAAGTACAATTTGAAAAACTTAATACCGACTTCTATTTAGTTATTGGAGAGTACCTATCTCAAAAACTATATGGTCCGAATTTGATAAAATTTAAATGGGACTACAACGACAACACCAGCCTTCAAACAAAAAAGAAAAATATTTTTTAATAAAGAATTTTGAGAATCGTTTCACCCAGTCGAAAGCTATGAAGTAAAAAAGAAAAAAAAAATACAGTCTAAATGAGTACCTCCTCCTTTTTTTGGAAGTCGGTAGAGTAAGAAAATAGAACATCATATTTATAAAATGATTTTAATGTCCGGGCATCTAACTGTAAGTCTATATTTGATCTCTGCAACTTTGGAGAGAAAAATATAAATCCTCGGTCGGGATTCGAACCCGTGTCTTTCAACAATCCGTATTTGATTTTAATCATCATATGGGGACGATTATTACTTAACTTAAACAACGCATTTTTATAATGTAGACCTTGTGTATCAAAAAGTTACTAAAACCTCATTTGGGGTTATTTTTAATTCTTGTGTTTATATAATACTCCTCTTGTTTCTTTACTTTTAATGTTTTTTTCATCATTTTAGTTCGAAAATGGTCATAAGCCTCACACATATTGTTATATATCTGAAGTTCACACATATATCACACATATTTACGAGTATGTAATAAAACTATTTTTTATCTAGCTTTACTGAAACGCAGATAAAGAACTCAGGATTAAGAAATAAATAATAAATTGTTACGTTTAAGATACAAATGCTTTTTGGCAAATCATTCAAGATGCAACTGTTACAGGTAAAAAGTAGGTAAGGTCCATTTTAGCCCAACCTACCTCAGCCGAGGCTTTGAAAGAGTGATGGAACACTTTATAACGGCAGGGGAGGAAAATTATAACCATTTTTAACTTCGTGCGTTTGTCGAACAGAACAAAATTGGATGTTGTTATCTTGTCAGTTGTCACTAAAGCCTTCATGAATAAACGTTGCGTAAACCTATATTAGGCGTAACATGCTTTGTATTGCTTTCACGCGTGACATTTACTGCAAACGAAAAATTGACAGATAGATGTTTTAACTACTCCGGGTGTAAGCCAAGTTTATTAATAAGGTCGTAGAGGTATTTACAGTTTTACACCCAGTAAATAAGTTTCTGAAGCCTTTTATTTGTTACTTTAGAGTTGTTCTGCGAAATTTTGGAAGGTACATGTCTGGTATCTGGTTACGTGTTATGTTAGTTTGACTAATACATGAAGTTGTAGAGTGTGTGTTTATTTGGTTTTGAGAATTGAATCGATTGTTTAGTTGAGATGATGTTTCTGTTTATTTAATTGCATCATATGAATTACAGTAGGTCTTACAAATGTCATGTGTTAGTGTCATATGAAAATGAAATGAAAATGAAATTATATTTATTTAAGACTAAGTGACACTAAATTAACATGTACAAGACAAGGCAAGCACGGAATTATAAAAACCAGTGAAAAGACAAACAATAAACAAAAAGGTAAATAAAAAAACACGTACCTACGAGTATGTGTTGCTGTGTGTAAAATAATAAGGTACACGCTAACTAAATGGTACCTGTCTCAAAATGGATATCCATCTCAGCATATGCTGGTTACTAACCAACGCTGGTCTTCCGATGGACCCAGTGGGTGACGTCATAACAGCACAACGACAACTCACCAACCGTAAAACAACAAACGCTACTACATAATTAATCATAAAATCCATGTAAAGTAAAAAAGAAAAAAAGAGATATATTACAATTATATGAATTAAATAGATAGTAATTAATCAGGTGTTAAATTAATACATGTTCATAATAAAAGTATCTAAATATTATTGCAGGCAAATTTCTATAATATTTTGTGTTATTAGATAATACATAATTTGGCATCATATTAGTAATAACATACATAAGAATGAACAGTTGAACTGGATAATGCAAGTTGTAGACTTAAAGAGCACTCGTATCATGCTTCATAGTTTCCTGCTGCTTTTGATGCTCACAAAGAAATCCTTTCAATCTACGTCTAAAACTATTAACGCTGTGCAGATTCCTCATTGGTGGAGGAACATTGTTCCAACACTTGGTTGCAGCGTAGTGGAAACTACCTCGGAATGCCATTGACTTGTGATGTTGCATGGAAAGTTGCATAGCGCATTGCCGGGAACTAGTTGACCTGTGACTCGTCATCGAGGACAGCTTATCATAGAGATACGCTGGCGTTTTATGTTTGATTACTCCAAAAAGAAGGCATGCTAAATGTAACTTGCGACGGTGTTTCATTTTGAGAATGTAGTGTCTGTTCAAGTATGGGGTCACATGACCCCTAAATGGGATATCAAAGCAAAAACGGGCACACGCATTCTGAACCCGCTGAATTAGCCTCTGTGTTTTTGCAAGCAGACGAGGGCCAAAAACTACGTCCATATAATTAAGACTTGATAAGACAAGTGATTCTACTAGCTGGATACGCAATTTTACTTTTATAAATGGTCTTATCCTATACAGTATTTTAAGTTTGTAGAAGCAACTTCGAACTGATTTTGTTATATGTTTTTCAAAACGCAGGTCACAGTCCATATGCAGGCCTAAATTTTGCGCTTCATACACACGCTCTATGGGATTGTTCATGAGCATCACATTTACAGATGGGCTGAGACTCGACAGTTGGTGCTTACTACCGAATATAAGGTATTTGGTTTTATTAGGGTTAAGAAGTAAACAATTATTATTTGCCCAAGCAGTTATACTCGAAAGGTCTTGATTTAGCTTGCCAATCGTTCTGTCAATTTCATCTGGTCGGCAAGCAATATATACTTGCAAATCATCCGCGTAAATGTGAAATTGGCAGTGTTTAATATATAGTTTTATATCGGCCGTGTATAAAATAAAAAGGAGTGGTCCAAGAATTGATCCCTGAGGAACTCCACGTTTAACCGCTACTTTTTCAGAATCCAAACATGAACCATCACTACTACTGAGCTTTACGTATTGATAGCGATTGCTGAGATAGCTGTTAAACCATTGTAAAGTTTTCCAGCTAAAACCGTAAAAACTTAACTTGGACATTAAAAGATTAATATTCAAAGAGTCAAAAGCGCGGGAAAAATCAAGAAGAACTAATAGAGTGCACATACCCTTATCCTGAGAACAAAGGATGTTGTCGGTCACATCGAGTAGAGCAGTCACAGTACTGCGTCCTTGTCTAAAACCGGACTGTACCTCCGGTAAAATGCGGTTTTCTTCAAGATAATTGTTTAATTGCGTACTAACTGCTTTTTCCAAAATCTTCGATAAACAGGGTAAGATGCTGATGGGCCTAAGATCTTTTATTTCAGCTGGATTAGAAGTTTTAGGAATCGGACGGACGATTGCAACTTTCCAAACGTCAGGGAATACCGAGGTACGAATAGATTTATTTATTAAATCATGAACGAGGTCTATTGTACTTGGAAAAGTCATCATGAGCATATCTAAACTAATATTGTCACATCCTATAGCATTCGATTTTAAACTTAAAATTATTTTAGTCAACTTCTCAAAACTTATCGGTTCTAAATTGAATACAGCATCGCTATATCTATGGTGCTCAAAAAAAGTTAACTGAGAAATAGAGACATCAGCTGAACCAGGTATATTTAAAAAATAACTATTAATGATAGTAGGGTCATTAAAATTAGCGGGAAGTTCGTTATTTTTTTTAGGTAATAAACAATTTTTTAGATATTTCCATAACAATTTTGGATATTTTAATTTATTATTTATGTTAAACTTAAAATAATTAGATTTTTCTTGAAATAGTGCTTGATTTAATATGATCCTGGAAGGGTGTAGCAATGTAGAGAAGAGCTGTCCGATCTATTTTATTTCTGTCTTTATGTAAATTATTATTGAAAGAATTCGTCTAAGTCATAAAATAGTAGATTGTATCATAAGGGAGCAAAATAATATTTTTACGGCGAGGGCGCTTTTTTGAATCCAGAGCGAAGTGAGGGATTCAAAGTACGTCGCCCGAGCCAAAAATATATTTTGCGCCCGAGTGATACACTCTACTTTTCATCACCCACTATGAGAAAATAAAAGCGCCTCATATTTTATTGTAATATTATTATTAAATAAAACATAGAGTAACAACTAAATTGAAATTAAATAGTATCCTTTATTAAAACAACTAAAAACTTATATTTACATTTGAGACATTTTCGCAATTATGAAAAATTATTGTTACAGTATTGTACCCTTGTGCTACAGCACTCGATTTCCATCCTCCATGTCGCTTGAGAACAGTTAAGTCCGCTCCAGTATCTGCCAAAAGGGTAGCAGAAGTACGACGAAAACAATGTCCTGTATACAGTTTGATATCTGGTAACTTCAAATAAGTAGCAATTTCTTTAGAAATTTTATTTTTTCCCATCACTTGTTTGAAGCACTTGCCATTTTGATAACGGATGAAAAACCGATTGGTCTTCATAGCAGCAGGACGCAGGTCCAGGTATTTCTGTACAATAGTTTTGTATTCTCCTCGTATTACGAAGGATCGGTCAATTTTGGTTTTTGTATCGGTCAGCTTTACTAACAGTAAATCATCCGAGTGATTTTCGACATCATGAACAGTTATTTTTAAAAGTTCATTGCCACGACAAGCTCCATGTAATCCGAAAATTAAAGCCACCTGTAACAAAACCGAATGTGAATAAGACAAGTATCTATCAAAGTACAGGTTACAATAAAATGTGCATTTTTATACACTATGATTATATTTTACTAATCCACCGTAAACATAGTTACCTACTTACTTTTACGGCAAGAAAGACTTTGTCGGGTGCCTCATTAAAGAAAGTCTCCACGTTTTTGACTGAGAACACTTTGGATTTTTTAGGTTTAAATCCATCAGACATCCTCTTCAGGTACGCTATTAATTTCGAATATGTGTCCAGTTTTACATCGTTATTAGAACTGACTGTTGATTTTAGCATTGAGTATGTACTCCAAAGAGTGGAAAGTTGTTTAGTTTTGGCTAAGTACTGGAAGTAGGCCAAAAACACAGATTCTGAAAAATTCTTGGCGCTTCTTGCATTTCTCCATTCAATAAAATTACCATAGGCTTTCATATATTTCTCCCGGGATTTTGCAGGTAATAGATTATCCATCACATTTCTTGCGTCAGTTCTAATGCTTTCAGGAGTTAATTCTATACTTTCACTGTCACTTGAAGAACTCATTTTTCAAAACAAAACAAAACAATGAATTTCTAACAATCCGTGAAAATTTACGAAAACGCGGGCTGTAGTTCGCGCTTTTTTAATTTGTTTTTTTTTTCATTCATCCGGCGGCGTGACTATGGGCCGTCGTACCAGCCAGTCTTTATTCAAACAATATTTGCGTTCGATTTCTTTGGTGCTGAACACTAAGATGTTCCAAATTCAAAAAGTACGCGGCAAAGATAATCGCGGCGCACTTATAAAGAGGATTAAAAACTCATTACTGCCCGCTAAAACTTTCTTATAGAAAACACCACCTTTGGGTGCACATAAAGGCGAACCAAGTCGTCCTTTTCGAATAGATGGGATGAAAACATTATTTCTTTTGAGAACGATTTCCATTTTTTAAAGAATATATTATCATTTTTAATGGATTTTATGTCCTCTGCAATTTTATTATAAATTTTATCGACAATTGAAAAGGTCATCCCGGTGATTCTTGGTATTAAGTTTATTAACTGAATCGTATGGAACATTATTACGTCGAATATTATAAACTAAACGAATATTCAACAACCTTCAAAGATTGATTTTTTATAACTATCATACATTTTAATATTACGAGGGCGGGTCAATAAGTCCGTGACTTTTTGAATTTCTGACCTTTTTACTGAAAAAGCAACACTACTCCTGTCAACAGGCATCTGTCTGAAAAAGCAACACTACTCCTGTCAACAGGCATCTGTCAGTTGACTCCTGTCAAAATTTGAACTTGCTGCGTCAGTTAGTTTGTGTTTGACAGCTATCTTTATCAGACTACCCAGTAATTTGACGAAGAAATGGAAAAAAAAAGTGAATTTCGTGTGCTTATTAAGCATTATTTTTTGCGGAAGAAACACCATTACCGAGACCAAGGCTAAGCTTGTTAAATACTATGAGGACTCTGCACCATCGATTTCAATGGTAAAAAAGTGGTTTACTGAATTTCGTTGTGGCCGTACAAGCAATGAAGATGCCGAACGTCCTGGACGCCCAGTTGAGGTCTCTTCACCCGAAACAATCGAATAAATTCACGATATGGTGTTGGCCGACCGAAGATTGAAAGTGCAAGAGATTGTGGAAGCCGTAGGGATCTCGCATGGCTCAGTGATTTCAATTTTGAATGATCACTTGGGCATGAGAAAGCTTTCCGCAAGATGGGTGCCAGATTGGAGCTACGGACAGCCCACTATGTAGAGGCTGTCTGCTGAAAGACGAGACTGTGGAGCATGTGCTGCTGCACTGCAGGGCTACGGAAGATATTAGAGCAAATACAGGATTACTGGAGGTCCACTCCAGAACGCAAGATGCATCAGCATCGTCGACGTTTGTTCATACAACACCTCAAACCACACTGGAGCAGTTGTTGTGCCAGCGACCCAAGGCCATACTCCGCTATGTGAAGGAGTTAGGTTGGCTTGAGTAAATGCTGGCAGGGAGGAATGCACAAAACACCACAAGCGGGACGTCAGTGCAGGCCTCATCGCCCCCAAAACGAAAAAAAAAATGATGGGTGCCGCGTTTGCTCACAGTCGACCACAAACGCAATCGTGTAACAACTTCACAGGAAGGTTTGGCGTTGTTTAATCGCAATATGGAGGAGTTTTTGCGCCGTTTTGTAACCGTGGACGAAACATGGATCCATCACAACACACCAGAGACCAAACAAGAGTCAAAACAGTGGGTTTCTAAGGGTGAATCGGCGCCAAAGAAGGCCAAGGTGGGTTTGTCAGCCAATAAAGTTATGGCGACTGTTTTTTGGGATGCACGCGGGATATTCCACATGGACTACCTTCAAAAGGGAAGAACAATCAATGTTGAATATTATGCCAACTTATTGGACCGATTCAATGATGATTGGAAAAAAAACCGACCTCATTTGGCCAAGAAAAAAGTTCTTTTCCACCAAGACAATGCAAGGGTGCACACATGTGCAGTTGCCATGGCATAAATCCATGAATTGGGCTATGAATTGCTCCCTCATCCGCCCTATTCTCCAGATTTGGCTCCGAGTGACTACTTCTTGTTCCCAAACCTGAAGAAATGGCTTGGTGGAAAAAGATTTGACTCCAATGATGAAGTCATCTCGCAAACAAAGGCCTATTTTGAGGACCTCGACAAATCATATTTTTTGGAAGGGATAAAAAAATTGGAGAAGCGTTGGACAAAGTGTATAGAGCTCAAGGGAGACTTCGTTGAAAAATAAAATGATTTATTTATCAAAAAATCTGTGTTTTATTCCAAAAGTCACGGACTTATTGACCCGCCCTCGTATTTTGACGGTTTAGCGAAACCACACAACCGTTACAGTAAAGTAAAGTTAAATCGTCAAAATCATATTTGAATATGAAGGTAATGTTATTATTGAAATGATATAAGATTTAAACCTTCAAATAATATCTAAATAATAATATTTTTATTACATTTTTTTTAAGGAAAAGGAAAAGAGAACCCTTTGTATGATCAATTTGTAGTCCGTCTGTCCGCCAGTCCGGCTATCAAGACCCCTTTTCTCAGAGACGCGTAGACGTATCAAGTTGGAATTTATATTAATTACTTAGGTCTATGACCTGTTTCACAAGGGAATCAATACATAGGCCACTTCCCGTTCACTCAGAAACAGGAATTTCACAAGATGTCTACAATGTCATATAGCACATTTTATTTGAACTAGTACAGTTATAGTATTACTTTTTAAAGAACTAACGCCTGCTTAGCGATACCAAATATTGTAACTTTTTCCAACTTTTTTCAATTATTCAAATCCTCGGGCGGGGTTTGAACCCACGTCTTCCGAAAATGTCAACCACCTACACCAAAAAACAAACGAGTGAAGCCGCTGGCGGGTCAGCTAGTAAAAGCACATAAGTTAACCGTTAATATTTAGTTTTAAGGCGCGGTCCAACCCCAATTTTAAAATAATTTACGATGCTTTACGTAAGGTTGAAAATCGCTTGTTAGATTGAACGATGTAATGCGAAAATGCGTTAATTTTGTACGTTTTCTTTATATTTTTTCGATATATACTAACAGAATCGAAAAAACTGCTGGTTATAACTTTAGTACTATACGTTGGCTATGTATAACCTAAAAAAAATATAGTGTTATCTCTGAAAATTCTGAGAGTTTGGACGTAAAACTTTATTTTTGTGGACTTATTCAGAATTTTTTACTGCAGAAAGAGAGGTATATTTATGAATTCTATTCGGTTATTACTCTTCTATTCCTTTTCTAACCTTAGTATTTTTTCATAATAAATTATCGATCTCTTTCGTTTCACTAGGTGTTTAAAAATTGTGCTATTTGCTATTATCAGGATACGAGCGCGTCTTAAAACAAAAAAGCTAATAAACGTGTACTGGGCCTTTCTGCTGCCAATACACATTATTTACGACAATGTCACCTGAGAGCGCTCGTAGAGGATAGCCTGCCTTGTTCTAAACTGCTCAAATTCACGTTCCTGCGGTCAATTTTAGCGTCAGTGGCATATTCAACAAAGCTCTTCCATGCTTCTAAAGGCTCGTTTAGCTGTTGCTCTTGGTTGTTCTGTTCTACAACCGATAAGCCATGTCTGGGGCTTTTGATTAATCCCAAATTACAGAACTAAGGCGGAGGCCTATCTCCAAAGGTGCACTGAAGCCGCTTGGTGAACATGAATGAATTCATAAATGGACAAGTTAATGAATTAACGAAGAAATTTATAAATGGATGAAATACTTAATAAAGCATTCTATCTGTAAACATAGGACAGACCTTACTCGTCAAACACGATAAAAGTAAGACAAAATTAAACAAAACAGTAAATAACATTAAATCACTTATGCTATTCGAAAAACGCCAAACTATATATAATAAAATAATATTGAAATTTATAGAGAGAAAAATTTCCATCCTCGGACGGGATTCGAACCCACGTCTTCTGACTCCCCGTGTCAGCGGCGACGGAGCGACATCGCTCCGTCCCCGCAAGACGGTTAGTCAAAAAGAGAGTTAAAATTCGATGCTTGGACCCGAACCTCGGTGGCCTAGTTGGTCAATGGCGTCTGACACGGAGAGTCAGAAGACGCGGGTTCGAATCCCGTCCGAGGATGGAATTTTTCTCTCTATAAATTTCAATGTTTGAAATCGCTAAAGCAGGCGTTAGTGCTTTATAAAGTAATACAATAAAAAATGTGATATATGAGTATTATGAATCGGTGATATCTACTCGTAATACCCTACATGTGTTTAAGTGTCACTCTACATATCGGCCATTAGAATTATTGTAAATAAAATATAACACTACTAAATAACTTGCCTATCATAAACTGATACGAAAAAAATGAAAAATCTAGACTTTTACTGTTACTTATGCATATTATCCTGTTTTTATTGATTACTGAACAACATGGTCTGTATAACATGTGAGATTTTAAAAATCGTCGATTCATATATGTATTTTGTATAGACAGTTACAGTGTCACCCAGAACTTACAATTGTAGATTTGCAAAGCACTATACTGTGCTCATCACTCCAGACTTTGGGTTTTGTGTCCCTTTCGCCCAATACACTCGCTAGTGTCCTTCACATCCTTACACTGTAATGCTTGCACTCTATTGGTACGCAGTAGGATACAAATGGCACTGCAGCGGTACCTATCAAGACGGCCTATCTATATCTATCCTACCTATCCTGTGAGTAAGTTTAGTTTCCTTTACGTTTCATATTCCAACGGAAATAATCTTAAATTTCCTCTCTGAGTAAAGTAATGTAATTTTGGTTTACATCGAATTATGAACCTTAAGTGGATAATAAATTGACGTTGGTATGAATAACATACACTTGTAACAGCCTGTATATACATTTGTAGTTATATATGAGCAACTATTCTCTGGCTACGAGTTTTAATCTCACAAATTCGTCGGTTTCAGTTCAGACATTGTTTGTTTGGTTGCAAGTTATACGCTTAAGCGGAATGTCCTGCTTTTATTAACTAACTGAAATAAGGTTGCACTTGTGACTAACACAGAAATATATTACTTGAAAATGGAAATATTCCGATATCTGTATCTTTACTAACATTATAAAGAGGAAAGATTTGTATGTATGTTTGTAACGAATAGGCTCAAAAAGTACTAGACCGATTTCAATAATTCTATCACCATTGGAAAGCTACATTCACCTTGAGTAACAAAGGCTATATGAGATTTATCATCATCATCCATCACCACGCGGGTGAAACCGCGGAGAGCAGCTAGTTAATTATATAAATAAATACAAAAGTAACTGTTTGTTAGTTAGAGATTATAGACTTGGAACAAACATAGTATATTTTTCATCATCGTATTATCCATCACCATGCGAACGAAGTTGAGCCACACACACCCCCTTTCTTCACCCCCATGCCGTATTAAATTAATTAAATAAGGTAAATAATGTACAGTAAAAATACAATCGTCGTCAATAACATTCGTCGACAAAGTGATACCAAAACAATGCAGAAGCTCACTAACATCGGCTTCATGTGTGAATGTTAAGCAAGTTTTACTACTAAACCACACGGATAAAGTAAGAAGAGAAAAAAACGTTAGGGTTAGTGTAGTGAACAGGGGCCCTATTCCCACCTCTTAAAGCAGTCATGTTTCAACCTTACCTTTAAATCTGGTACCACCACGTCAATATAGTAAGCTTAAAATAATAATGGATCACGATAGACATTTTGATGACGTAGTATCAAATATTTCAAGCAATTTGCATCCTTTTTCATGACTTTAGACACTAAGTTTCACTGTTCCAATGTCAAACTTTTGAAGATTTGTACTCCCATATCTTAACGTAGTCATATTGCAACGTTACCATAAAATTTGGTTGACCGTTTTGTGTCGGTGGGAGTACGATAGTAAGTATGATTATTCTAAGCTTATTACAAAACGCTCCTGATTTATGATAGATAAAAGGTGGGAGTAGACCCTCAGTGCTATTGTATTAGTGTAATGTTGTTAAAGTAAGACTTGCTTTAAGGAACACATGAACGTAGTGTATTTACCCCTAAATAGAGACAATAAGAACCCTGTTATTGGACACATTCTCTGAATTTAGCAGTTTAGGATAGAATTAAAGTACTTATTAAGCTTTTTAGGCTAGATTATAATATAAATAGGACACATACTAGCTGTATCTATCATAGGAAGAAGAACAACATGTTAAGTTTACACTTATTTACAAGTACAATTTGATAAATTTAATCCCGATTCCGTTATTGGATTGTAACTCAAAAACTATCGCACCAAATTTGATGAAATGGGACCATACGAGAAGCCACCAGCTTTCAAACAAAAAAAAATTTTGAGAATTGGTTCACCTTATCGAAAGTTATGAGGTAACAAACATAAAAAATACAGTCGAATTGAGTACCTCCTCCTTTTTGGAAGTCGGTAGAAAGTAATCAGACAATACAAATGTAGATTATGGTTCATCAATGTACAGACAAATACAGCTTTTGAAATCAAGGTTAATAAGTCAATGCTCTTGGCTATACGTTAAGTTCCCTTTCATATAGGACTAAACCTCTCTTTCTTTTATATGACAGCTTTGCACTCTATACTGTACCTATCAGCCCTAACTTTTGCCAATTCAGAAACTCTCATCCAAACATCCTGAGTATATTCAGTTCAGCTCTTACTCCCGTCGCGAACACTTTTATCAACTTTTCTATTTTTTTGTATCCCACTTTTCTCGCTCGGTTATAACAGCTTGTTCATACTCCATTTACGACTGGGGGCTGTAGGCGGCTCATTTTCTTCATAACACTGTGTAGACAGATATTTATAATACTAGCTGACCCGCCAGCGGCTTCGCTCGCGTGGCCTCGCGGGATACGGTAATTATAGATTTTAATGGGTCAGATTTCAATTAGGGGTCGAATTTCACAAAATCCCGTCTTAGTGAGTACATAGTTCCAAAAAAGAACCCCCATCCAAAATTTTAAACTTTTAGAACTCGCAGTAACGAAGTTTCATACAAACTATCAACCCCAAAAAAACCCCTTAGGGGTTGAATTTTATAAAATCCCGTCTTAGTGAGCACCTACGTCCAAAAAAGAACCTCCATGCATCATTTTAAACTTTTAGCACTTGTAGTTTCTAAGATTTCGTGATGAGTGAGTGACCTTTAGCTTTTATATAAGTATTTAGATTTGATTATGTTATTCTTTATAACATTCTAAACAGTTGTTGTATAAATTATTATAAAGTGACCAGTCTTGATTTCTGAAGCCAACTGAAATTTGCGGAACCTCGATCAAGTATTCGCTATCAGAATAAAAGAATAGTTTTGGGTTACCACGTCTTGAACTAATCTTGGGAAGCACTTGTTTGTCGCATGTGCTTATTTTATAGTTGTATTGACTTTGAACTCATCAGTTTTGATGCGTTAGTTGGTAGTTTCCAGAAGGTTTGTCTAGAACTTTCCCTTCTATATAATAAATTGATAAATATTTTAACAATGTTATTAGCGTGACTTTAAACATAACATATGTGTTATTTGCATCATGTGTCCTAGGTAGGTCATATATAATTTAAAAATTCAGGCGTTACTTTGCGAAAAACCATTTTAACCCGTCCGAATCAGCAAGCCCCCGGTTTATCCATAAATCTTTTGTTATAGCGTAAACCTGATGCGGACAGATTAAAAACAGTATTAAAATATGGTGACACTTCAGCTGGAAACAAACATTCATCAAGCGCTAAATAGAGTCAACATCTCCTGAGGATGGCTTGTGTAGATGCAAAATACATATTGGATCCTTTTTCGTTGAATGGCTTGTCTTGTGTTTTGCTTATTCTATATATGTATTTCCTATTTGCAATTAATGCACACTGCACCTCTCCCATAAAAAGTTTTACAGTGTTAGTGTAACTAAATATTTCTTTTGATACCGTTTCATTAGGTCAAACATATGTAAGCTAGTCAAACTTGCATTTTTAATGTATACGTACTAGCATGAAAGAGTTTTGTAGTCAAAACACATATAGTGATTATCTTTTTTATTGACCAATAAACATTTACATATAATCGAGACGTTGCTACATTAACTAAATGTTGGAAAAGGTAGTTTCTTACATCTTGTACCACACACTAGGGGGGTGAACGGGAGCGGTGCCCACATAACAATCGTAGCTATTTGACATTAACGAGCGAACTTCAGCCATTAGATGAGATTACTCCAGTTAAAATACTTAGAAGGTATTAGGCGCAGTGATTGAGGTGCAGACAACCGAGGGTTTTGTGGAACGCACACATGATAACGTATGTTTGGGTTGAATTGGAAGTAAAGTTGATCGATTTATGTGCCTGCGAGCTGAGGCTTTGAATGAACTAAAATACTGATCGCATATTGCGTTGTACACACTAATGGATATCATTCGGGATCACACTGCAAGTAGTGGTAAGACTATTGCCTACTAATGTTATAAGAAAGACAACAGTGATTTAACATCATTATTTTATCGTAAGTGAAGAGTGAACAATAATTTGTCCAAAGAGCCGACGGTGACTTATAATGCTATGTCGAAGATTGGCTTTGATGATGACCCGCCAGTGGCTTCGCTTGCATGGTCTCGCGGGATACAGATTTTTATCCCTCTTTAATTTACAGAGATCAAAGTATTATGTATGTTGATCAGGGATATAAGCTACCACCATACAAAATTTCATTTAAATCGGTCCAGTCGTTTCGGAGATTAGCCCGTACAAACAGACAGACAAACATACAGAGAAACAAACAATTTGAACTTATTTTTCACTCCTTACATCGTGACCAATGACTCGGTTTATAGCTTATTTTTCATTGTACAGAAATTTGAAACTATCCCTCGTTTCACCCCCTTAACTCATCCCTGACAAAAATATTGAAATCATCACTTTAAACTGTTCAAATGCTAATTTTCACCACTGTATTTTCGAAAATAAAACAGCTTTCACCCCTCCATTTCACCCTCTTAAACCACTACTATCCAAATAAAAATTGTCCAACATTTTTTATTTTGAATAACCTATCCAAATACAAATTTTCACAACTATAAGCTCAAAAACAAAGGAGTTTCATACAAATGTTTTCACCCTTTTTGACCCCCTTAGGGGTAGAATTTCAAAAAAACCATTCTTAGTACACCTCTACGCATCAAGGACAATACACCCTCCAAATTTCAAGTCTCTATGATCAGT
This sequence comes from Selenia dentaria, assembly GCA_917880725.1. NCBI lineage: Eukaryota > Metazoa > Arthropoda > Insecta > Lepidoptera > Geometridae > Selenia > Selenia dentaria. The sequence goes on from OU862898.1 coordinate 23,769,353, forward strand.
GGTTTAGGCAGTATGTTGTCTGTCAGTCAGTCAGTCCGGACATCTTCTTTTATATATAAAGATAGATAAGCTTTCCAAAGGACAAAACTGCTCTCTTGAATAATATCGTCTTTGGTATGGCTCCTCGATCATATAACCTTTGCCAAAAACTGTGCTAGATACATACATAAATTTAACACAACATAAATAAATTTAAAGTTATATAGTATAGTGTAAATTGAAAATGATAAAATGTCGTTACATTGGTTTAACTGCATTTGGCATTAAATGTCAAATGATTATTAAGATACAAATTTTGTTTCTTAAATTCTAAATATAATTTAATTTTGATATTGAAATGTTGACATTTTTTCCTTAATGTATGTATTTACGTATTTTATAAAAGAAATATTATTTGGTAAGATAATAAATTGTGAATGTTCATATTATATTATATATATATCATATATCTACTACATATTATGTTGATTTAATTTTGAACTTTGCACACTTCTATAGGGGTTAGTTGTAAGAAACATCTGTAATTATACTTGTAATACATCTACCTATCTACAACTGACAATAAATAATTTTGAATTTGTATATTAGATCTTTTTTTTCACTCGCGCGTGGCGGCACGGTCATAAAGAGAGTGTGATACGCTCCATTTGCCCATTTTCAAAAGTAATTCATTCAATGTAATAAACAAGATCTATTTGATATGTTTTACAACGTATAAAATTACTGGATGAATGGAACAGATACCTAGTTATTGGAGAAGGTATACAGATATTGCCATTAAACATAGTGTGTATATTTGGGTTTATTACCTTTACTTTAGTTCTTACTGCCTTTTCAGGAAGGTACGAGTACTTCTCTGTTGAGGCTGAAACAATATACTTGTACAAGTTATGAAGTATTTTTTTTTATTAATGACAAAGTATTAAGTATAACGCATTATTAATTAGAAATACGGGATTACTCACGTAATATTTATCGGATAGGTCCGACTATAGTTTCGAGCACATTCGGTGGCCTTTTTCAAGAAGTGTTCGGGACGCAAGCATCGATGACGTCTCGCCTAGCACTGCGGGCGGCAGCTCGTAGCGCTCGTGATGTTAAAGGTCAGTGCGGGGGGCGGGATACACTATGTTGTGTTGGCGCGTCTCGGTGTGAACCCTCTTGATCGTCGTCGTTGGTGAAGCGCCTGCTGGTATGTGAGAGGACGTCCCAGCATTAGTATAACACATGTAATGTCTTTAGGTAGAATGGTAAGGGTAGTAGTCCTAGTTATTATGTCATCCTCGGAAATATGTGGAGCAGACGGTAGGATACTTTAGTGTATAGAATAAAACAAATTGCATTCAATTCGGTTGCGTTAAATTCGAGACTGCGGTTTGTAATAATATCCGAGCGTGATATTATAATTAAGCGTATTACCCTCACTTTTCTACATTCATACATGTAACAAGTTACGACACATATACAATCATGTAGCTGCATCACGTATAGAAAACATTGGAATGTAATACTCATACCCATAATCTTAATACTCTCAATTTGAAAACCATTATATTTGTACGGTACCTTCAGGTGGAAAATTGTAATAAAACGTACGAGATTCAATACTGCTTCATATTATATAACTATACAGTAGCGGTCTCAAAATATCATTGAAACCCAAGAGCAGATTGTTAAAAGAAACTGTTTGAGGGTCAATTTTAAAGTTCAATGCACGTTTATTGATATTGTTATGATGCTGTCTTTGTTGTAGACAATGATAATTGATTGTTTATGAGTGAAGAGGTTGGTGCAAATAGTTTACTTAGTGAGTTTCTGTTTAAATGCTTATTAAGTATTTCAGAATTACCTTTTTTATATTGTAGATATAAAAAAGGTAATTCTGAAATACTTCAAGCTCTTCAGGACTCAAACTAGACAGAGCCTGGACTATGGCAAACTGAGGTTGTATACATACTTATAAACATATACACACCCAGACACAGGTACACATACAATATTTGACCTGTGCGAGGATCAAACTAGGGATCAGTGGCTCAGAAAGCAAAGTTGCTACAGATCGCGCGGCGAGAGTTTGGCTTTGACCGTTATTGCGCAGAAGTCAAAAATTGGGTATCACAGGGTGGCTAGAGGGACGAAGGACTCTTGTCTCTCTCTGTCACATTGAAGACGAGGGACTCTTGTCTCTCTCTGTCACATGGCGCGACAGTACCCATGCGCAGTAATCCCCTCCACCCGAAGGTCAAAGCCAAACTCTCGCCGCGCGATCTGTACCAACTGCGTCAATCGACAAGTCAAACTATCTCAAGTAGCATTTTCGAAAATACTTTTAATGATTCAGAGTTCTCGAAGCGATGCAAGCGCCAACGTCTTTAATTTACTTTGCTACCAATCAGTGTCAACGCGGATTTACGAAATGAAAATATCGCTTGTGTTATGATTGCTACAAGAAGAATAGGGTGATGACATTTTAACTAAAAATAAATTAAAATGATGTAAGAAAGAGCACGAGATGTTTAAAAACTCATGTTCTCCGACATTTTATGTTCATCATCATCATCATCTCAACCGTAGGACGTCTACTGCTGAAGACCGGTTGGAAGCGACCTGCATCCAACGTCATCTGCGACCTTTAACAGTTCGTCTGTCCACCGTATCGGTAGACGACCTACGCTGCGCTTGCCGGTCCGTGGTCTCCATTCCAGAACCTTCCGGCCCCATCGGCCATTTGATCTGCGTAATATGTGCCCTGCTTACTGCCACTTTAACTTAGTTTCAATACAAAGAGTGGTACTTGCGTTATCTACTGTATATATATCTGTAGCTTTGACCGTTTCCGATCATACAGCAAGCGGAGCGGATTAAACGAGTAAAATTAATTTAACGCATTTCATTAACGAACTCGGTCATAGACCTAAAAGTAAACTAACATTTTCCTCTGTTAAATCAAAAGCTTTCGACGCATTCGGTCATTAACCTAACGTAAATGAACCTTAACATTAACTCCGCCGCGTCTTGCCCATTTTGTGACTGTAATATAAAAACAAAAAACAAAACAAACCCTTTCTTCCAACTACGATAAAGCATAAACTTCTCCAAACAATTTACTCTACTGTTTGTATCTCTTTATCTAAATTAGACCAGGTTTCTTGTATCAAGTTTCTTACTTAACGTCTTAATTAGAAATTCAAGTTTACGTAATTTGTAGTACTTAGTAGGTGTCTTTGTTGATTATTTAGAAGATAGTTAAGACTGAGGTTGTTGAGACAATGTTTATATATTTGCAAAGTTCGTTAGCGTTATCAGGCTAATACGTTCTCACTGGGACATACACGCGATATAGGGCAGATGGATGCGATAGAGGGTTATGAGCCGTAAGCTATTCATCCATTAGGCAGGCTTTGTAAGGATTGGCAGATAAGATCATGGCCAGCGCTAATATGACATGTTTTGAGATGTTATAATAATATAAAGATACCGGCTGCACTCACTTAGTATTATGTCGGTTTAAGTGGGACGACGTTACGAACGTATAACACGTTCTTCTTCAGGGAGTGTTCACGCGTGAAGATCGCGTCGCGCACCAATAATATAAAGATACTGGCTGCACTCACTTGGTATTATGTTGGCTTGAGTAGGACGACCTTTCGAACGTATAACACGTTCTTCTTCAGGGAGCATTCACGCGCGGAAATCGCGTCGCGCACCAATAATTTAAAGATACCGGCTTCACTCACTTGGTATTATGTCGGTTTAAGTGGGACGACGTTTCAAACGTATAATACGTTCTTCTTCAGGGAGTGTTCACGCGCGGAGATCGCGTCGCGCACCAATAATATAAAGATACTGGCTGCACTCACTTGGTATTATGTTGGCTTGAGTAGGACGACCTTTCGAACGTATAACACGTTCTTCTTCAGGGAGCATTCACGCGCGGAAATCGCGTCGCGCACCAATAATTTAAAGATACCGGCTGCACTCACTTGGTATTATGTCGGTTTAAGTGGGACGACGTTTCAAACGTATAATACGTTCTTCTTCAGGGAGTGTTCACGCGCGGAGATCGCGTCGCGCACCAATAATATAAAGATACTGGCTGCACTCACTTGGTATTATGTTGGCTTGAGTAGGACGACCTTTCGAACGTATAACACGTTCTTCTTCAGGGAGCATTCACGCGCGGAGATCGCGTCGCGCACCAATAATATAAAGATACCGGCTGCACTCACTTGGTATTATGTCGGTTTAAGTGGGAAGGGAGTGTTCACGCGCGGAGATCGCGTCGCGCACCAATAATATAAAGATACCGGCTGCACTCACTTGGTATTATGTCGGTTTAAGTGGGAAGGGAGTGTTCACGCGCGGAGATTGCGTCTTCGAGTGTAGTGGCTTTTTTTATAAGACATTAACCGGATATTGCAAGCATACAAATTAAACCTTTGAGGATATGCTGGCGAATACGTAGGACTTAAAAATTTCGACAATGTTAAATGTATTAGTTTCATTGTGAACCTATATATTAAAGCTATTTGTAAAAAAACACATTTTTTAAATAAAGATATACAAATACCACTACTAACAAGCAATGGCGAGAACCTCGATCGCCATTCTTGTAAATAAGTTTTAACAATGTACTATTTATATTACAAGATAGCGGAATTTTAAATAATTATGTTTATATATTATTTTTAGTCAATGAAAAGTAAATTTGATTTTTTTTATGGATTAGGTTAGCTAACGAGCAAGCGGCTCACCTGACGGTAAGTGATACCGTCGCCCACGTACATCCACAATACCAGAAGTATCGAGGATGCATTGCTGACCTTTGAGGAAGGATGATAAGAAGGAAGAAATAAAAGATGTGAGGGTGGAGGGGGAGGGCGAAGGAGAGGGAGAAGGGGGAAGGGGAGAATCGGGCCTCCGGAACCTCACAAACCGACGAAACGCAATAGCAAGCTATGTTACTTCACGTCGGTGTTATGTGTGTGATACTTTCCGGTCGTGCCGGCCCATTTGGCTGTAGGGGTTGCAGCGTGGCGCTACCACCGAAACTACTATAATTAATGTTTAAAACAATAACAGCTTTAATGTAGTGAGAGTTCGCCACCAAAGTAACGGTTACTAGTTTGAATTCTACCTTCATCATCATCATCATCTCAGCCGTAGGACGTCCACTGCTGAACATAGGCCTCCCCCATGATTTTCCAAAAGGACCGGTTGGAAGCGGCCTGCATCCAACGTCGTCCTGCGACCTTCCTCAGGTCGTCTGTCCACCGTGTCGGTGGACGACCTACGCTGCGCTTGCCGGTCCGTGGTCTCCACTCCAGAACCTTTCGGCCCCATCGGCCATCTGTTCTGCGTGCTATGTGCCCTGCCCACTGCCACTTCAACTGGCTGATCTTCTGGGCTATGTCGGTGACTTTCGTTCTTCTACGGATCTCCTCATTTCTGATTCGATCACGTAGGGAAACCCCGAGCATAGCCCTCTCCATAGCTCGTTGTGCGACTTTGAAACCAGAACTACTATTATTCTACCTTAGGGTTGATCTATATATACAGATAAATAAAATTTAAGTATATGTAATTCCAAAATAAAAGCTGTTAACTATATGCATTATGTATATGGAAGTATACTTATACAGTACTCATAAAAAACTGTACAATAAATACAATATATATACTGTAGTAAATGTACTCATTAAATTTTTTGTCTAACTGTGTTTGGTCCAGCTAATCTCTGAAACAGCTACTTACACCGATTCTAACGGGGCTTTTACTGGCAGATAGCTGTTGGTCTAAGGAGTAACATATTTAATTTTTAGAAAAACATATGAAACTCTGTCTCTCTGTCTGTTTGTTACTTTATCATCTCTATACGGCTGAACGGATCGTAATCAAAATTCGCAAGATTGTAGATTATATATCGAGGAAGCACATATGACACTTTTCATCATCATCATCCATCCAAACGCCGGTCGAACAACGGGGCATAGTTAGTCTTACATTAGAGTACCTCATCAAATCCAGCAACACAGCAATGGTGGAAAGGCACTTTGTTATTTTCGTCTGGCTATCTATTCTCAAAGTTGTAAATCTAACGCTTAGCATCTGAAGGCGGGTTTCAGCTGCTGTCATTGAGAGCCAGTGACCAGTTAACGTTTAGTATGCAAGGACCTCATTATCACTGATAACTACATAAAGAAGTGGTTAAACGTAGGTTAAATGAAAAAAGGGTTCCAATATTGACAAAATGATAAAGACTCACAAAAAAGTAGATAAACTATGAAAGCAGATCATAAATCTTTTCATTGGCGTATGCGCGGGGTCGCTTACATAATTTTATGAGCAGGTCGTAAATCCATGAAATCTTTGGTAAACAATATTTATACAAAAAAGTGTTTGCACTTTTATAGAGCAAAATTACGTATACGGGTATCATGGTATTCTTCCCTAGTATTCTTCCCCGGAATAACATTTGTAGATTCGACCCCTAAATATGTGCCCATTGGTGTAAGACCAGTTATTAATAATTCGTTCCCTGGAATAGATGCTATAGATTCGGCACATGCTCAGGTGCTTTTTGGTTCCCTGATAGAAAACCAGCCTTATTGTATATCAAACCGCGTTTTGTGACTATATGGATATGAAGATGCGGTTCGCGGTAGTAGCTAAGCAAGCGCTAGTGCTTCAAAGATATAGTATTTATATGGTGAATACCATATAAATCATGTCAATAAATCACATATCATGATACCTATTCAATAACTTACGATAATGGCAATAGAAAATAATTGTTACTACGTTTTCAGAGTAGTAGAACTCTATGTAAATGAGTGCGTCCGGGGAATTACTGCCAGCACACCAGGGGCCTTACTATCAGCTTCGTAAAAACCATGCAAGTCCAGTGCAGTTCTTAGACCTGACATAAACAGTTTTTAATGAAATCATACCATGACGCTCATTTAGGTAAACTGTTTGAATATTGTTTTCTTATAGGTGAACGGATAATATTGTCTCTGGCATTCTACAAATTTACTGTAACCAACATTGCAGACGCCTAGACGTTTGTAAGCTGATAAACTGAGTGGATTTAGTGCGACATGTTAACGAGAGTCCACCCAAAAAAAACAGGTGCACGGTTTTTCTGCGGTTCTAGTAGGCCTGGGCATGCATACTTTAAAGTTGTCATGGTACGATTAAACCGGGCAGTTGTCTAGAAGTCCTGCTTTAAGAGCTCATAGTAAGGCCCCTGTTCTCCATACCTCTTCTAATGTTCGCAGTACTGTTTCTCGTTTGTGTTCTGGTTTGAATGTTATGGGTGCCGGTGAAATTACAGGCACATGAGACTTGAGACTTGATATGACATGAGACAACTTAATGTCTGAGGACTCTGAGGGTTACAGGCGCAGTGCAGTTCGTCCATTGTAACGGAAGGCATTTGTTCTAGGCAGCGGTTACCACTTAAAACCAGGACCTCATGCTTGTACAGTCTCCTAATGAAGTAAGTAAAAAGTTTAGGAACTTCAAGTTTGGGTTCAAGAGATAAATGTTGTAAAATTTCACACATTTTTTTACAAAATATATATAATTGTAATCAGCACATTTTGTTCCCATTGCTGGGACTCAAGCCTTCCTCTCGGAGAACGGAGTTGGGCCATAATCCACCACACAGGCCCAGTGCGACTTGGTGGATGGGTTAGTGGCCAACCCATGTCAAAGTTTTCAGGCCGCCCGAAGGCTTTCGACATAGCCTTACGACTGATGTTCTAAGACAAATAACCGACGGCTCAACGTGCCCTTCAAAGCACGGAAGCGCTCAGTTGAATAATGCCACTAGCGGTCACCCATCCAAGTCCTGACCACAGCAAGTTTGCTTAACTTGTTGATCGGTAAAGATCGCCAAATCAAGCTCCGCTACGAGCGCGTCAGAACCACTACGAGCGCTGCAAAAAATTATATATTACTTAAAACGTTTTAAAGTCGTTTAATTTAAAACCTAAATTAGCGTTCACTATTACAAAAATCTTTCGAGTTATAAATTAGGATAAGTTCAAAATGCTGATTTCATTATACTCTGAGTTAATTTAAGCACTAACTAAGTAATTTTAGACTTCATATTTTCAGTGATAAACTGCTACTATAATCATACTGATATTTTAAATGCGTAAGTTTGTGTGTGTGTATGTTTTTTACTCCAACTCCCATATATGGCTCAACTAACGAGAAGTCAAGAAATAAGAAACAAGACAAAACTGACAGATGCTCTTCTTCGCCGACGCCGAGCATGGCCCTCGCCGTCGACATCGCTTGTTCGCTGCACCGGCACACATCTGCTCCGTCCGCGCACACAATGCACGTAATGCTAGGGTGATAACGCTGCATAACGACATGATCGCTCAAAAGCCTTATTTACATATATATTGTGATAGGGTAGGCAAATTTCGAGCGGAAATTATTGCTTACCTTAGTTATGCCTTGTAACAATTTGGATTAGTCTGTAAATTACATGTGCTAAATAAATAAACAGTCACTAAAACTAAACTGGAACAGGGCTGGCCATGTTGCGAGATGCACAGACCAGCGATGGACTCTCAAAAGCACGAAATGGACCGGCCCACTGGGAAAAAGAAACGTGGGTAGGCCACGAAAACTATGGGCGGATGACATAGTATTCGTGGCAGGGAAAAACTGGGCACAAACAGCACAGGACAGAGAAAAAATGGAAGAAATTGGAGGAGACCTATACCATATTAAGGGGTTCCTATAATATAATAAAGTAACATTAGAATAATTCAAAACTTACAGCTACTTACATGCACTTAAGAAAATTTAAAATGTAATGTAACTACATAGGTACTTTAAGGTTTATAGGAAATAAATAGGTTTTATTATTATTATTATTATATTATATGGCTCAACTTAGTGAAACTTGGATTATATATCCGCTTTAATACCTAATCTACTGTCCGGTTGTCGCAGTTGCTAGCAACGTACCTTCTGAGCCGCTGGTTCTCGGTTCGATCCCAAACAGATCAAACATTTGTGTGCATGAACATGTCTGTATAGTAATATAAATATGTATACACGGATTTACTCGTAGGAAGGGAATTTTAGACGGGATTTTTATCAAAGTCGTGAATTGACACCTTAAATAAAAATCTAATCATCTTATTTATTTAAAACATTTCATATAACAAACATGAAATGTGTAAACGTATGAGTCGAGTTTTTTTTACTTAAAACTAAGAAAAAATATTTCAGAATAACGTACCTAAAGTTCAAGATTAAGTTCCCAGGAGAATCTTTAAATAGTTCCGGATTTCTTACACCTGAATAGTTATGACTTGGAACTATGTTGAGTGCAAACCGAGCTCTCCAAGTTTCGAAGTCTGCAACTTTGACCCGATCTTTCTATTGAATTTGATATAGAGTTTTACTGGAATCTTACAATATCTGTCATCTGTTACCATCACTTTTTATTAATCATCACAAAGGCAAAAAAAATTAAGTTTTTAAGCTATTGCATAGCTTCTATCGCGGGCTTTGAGCGTGGAGACCGAATCCAGAAATCCGTAACGAAAATAACCTAACACCCCCCACTCCGACTCCATCTATCGATGAATAGCAAAACTTTTAATGACTTTTTGAAATATCACGCTTGTCTCTTTAGTTCAGCAACTCGCCTCTAGATGGCATTGGTTAAATAATTATAATTGCATAAGTTGATTTGGCATCTATCGATGAATAGCAGAACTTTTAATGACTTTTTGAAATATCACGCTTATCTCTTTAGTTCAGCAACTCGCCTCTAGATGGCATTGGTTAAATAATTATAATTGCATAAGTTGATAAAAAAAGCTATGCAATAGCTTTACCGCGGCAGTCTCCGAGTACCACACGTCTTTTTTTAATATTTGTTTTTTCATCACGCTCATACTCATAACGGCTGTACCAATTTTGATGAAATTTGGTATGGCGGTAGATCAACATATCAACGTTTCAAACAGTGACGACGCAAACTGAAACTTCGCGGTAAACGGTCGCCTCTAGATGGCATTGGTTAAATAATTATAATTGCATAAGTTGATTTGGCATCTATCGATGAATAGCAGAACTTTTAATGACTTTTCGAAATATCACGCTTGTCTCTTTAGTTCAGCAACTTGCCTCTAGATGGCATTGGTTAAATAATTATAATTGCATAAGTTGATAAAAACAGCTATGCAATAGCTTTACCGCGGCAGTCTCCGAGTACCACACGTCTTTTTTTAATATTTGTTTTTTCATCACGTTCATACTCATAACGGCTGTAGCAATTGTGATGAAATTGAGTATGGCGGTAGATCAACATATCAACGTTTCAAACAGTGACGACGCAAACTGAAACTTCGCGGTAAACGGTCGGCGTCGATGCACGGCATACAAACGAGTATGAGGTAAGTGTGCACGTTTTTAAATTAAATATAAAATAAAAAATAAAATATTTAAAATAAAATAGAAAATGTTATTTTAAATTTTTATTTATTATATTATAATTATGAAAATAAAAAAAAAGAATCTTAATTACCTACTTCTGGTATTTTCATCTTGGATGCACACTTACAGATACAGATATTTATTGGTAAAACCGAATGAGTTTACACGTCAAAGTTTACATTAAAGTAACAACAAAATATTCATTATGCTTAGAATTAAGCCTAGGTAATATTTAAAAACGAAAACGTACACACACCCATATTTCTAACACCAATTAGTTAGCTTAGTGCAATACGCATCTACCGGTATGTGTTTTATATCTAAAAACTTAGCCAAATCCGAGATATCATCGTTTTAGTGGGCAGGGACATAAAATGTTTTGTTTGCGCTAAGGAGCATGACCGGCGTGCGACTGAATTTGGTTCCGCGACAATTCTAAAGTCTGCATAACAATTCACTAAACTCGTTACTCTAAGATATTAAATATCCTGTAACTTCATTGGAACATTGCACGTCAGACTGGTATACAGTGATGTTTGCACACTACGGCTTGATTAACTAGCAAAGCAGTGGTACATCTCCAGGCAAACTGCAGAAATCCTACCACTACAAAATGTTATCCCTTAGTAAGAGATAACGGTACTGCTGCCATGACTTAGCTACGAGTACAATGCCTAGACGATTCCTCCAGGATTCCTGGAATAAAGATTGGTTAGAAACTTCAAAGGCAAATACTACTTTTCACTACAATCTGATACAATTGAAACCATGGTTTTCTAAAATAAAACTTGGATAAATGGCTACCTCAACACTGATAAGGCTACGTTTAGGGCACATCTGTAGCCCTGCTCATCTAGCCAAATTGCATATTATAGAGAATCCGAAATGTGACTGTGGTTATCCCATTGCTGAGGAAAATCACATTTTATTATCCTGCCCATTGTATGATCATTCAGCTTTCTTTGAAATGCTGCTTTCGTTAGATATTCCATTGCCTGTAAATATTCCATATCTATTAGCTTCGAAAAGTCCATTAGTGTTTAAGGTCATAACTGATTTTGTGATTTTAAACAGTTTAAAATTGTAATGTATGTTTTATTTAACTTAGTTTGTTTCTATTGTAGGTATATGTGAGGTACACTTATATGACTTTTGCTAAAGTAATTACCTAGTCGTTTCTTAAGACATAGTTACCTGATCCTATACTTTCTATCTCTCTAAACTTACCGCGATCCGTTTATTATTTTCCGTGTAAATAAATATCTCATGTGTCCCCGTTTTAATATTGCAAACAACATAAACAGATAAACCAAAACCATAAGTAATAGGACTGAACAATAATGAAGAAAATCAGAATTATACATGAGATAAAATTACTACAAAGAAGATTTACACTGAAATTGGCACCATACGCAAGCCGCGTCAATGCCATTCGAAAAAGAGATAACGGCATTAAAACATTAGAACAAGAGTACAAAGTTTGATTTGTAAGGGCTGAGTAATATAATGTTACAAATCAGAAGTAGAAATGTTATTTAAAAACGGCAATTTAGTAACATTCACCGAACAGTTATTTATTTTTACAAGTACCAGAACATTAATTAAATAACCCCGGACTATAAAATAGCGTCCAATGTACAAAGTCACGACTAGCACTGATCACGTCACCACTACTTTTCTTTGCCTACTGTTCCATATTTGGAGTCCAACGTTACGCTTGATGGAGTTAAACTCGTAATGGACAAGGAAACAGTCTTCCTAGGCATTAAAATTGACGCAAAATTACAATGGGGTCCTCATATAAATGCCCTGTCTGGGAGACTCAGTTCTGCTGCATATGCAGTACGTAAAATAAGAGAGCTAACAGATGCTTCTACGGCGCGGTTAGTGTATTTTGCATATTTCCACAGCGTAATGTCATATGGGATATTGCTATGGGGTTCAGCGGCTGATATAGAGACCATATTTATCCTTCAGAAACGTGCTATTAGAGCTATATACGAAATGGGTCCCCGTGAATCTTTGAGAGATTTATTTAAAGAAATCAATATATTAACGTTGCCTTCCTTATATGTATTTGAAAATATAATGTATGTTCGTAAAAAATTACATAAATATAAGTTAAATAGTGATCACCACACTTTTAATACCAGAAATACAAATAGGATAGCTGTACCTAGTTTTAGACTTGCGAAGACTAATAAGTCATTCCTAGGAAATTGTGTGCGTTTTTACAATAAAATCCCAAAGCACATAACTGAGCTCACAGAGGGCAAATTCAAGTTGACTGTAAAAAACGTTTTAATAAAAAAAGCTTACTATAAAGTTCGACATTATATAGAAGATAAAGATGCTTGGAATACTCCACTTCTGGCAAGCTGTCTCTGCCACCCATAAAATGTAATATTTGTAGTACCTAAGTAGAAACATTGTAAACATCCATATAAAAAGAATGGCCCCGAGTTTCTTGCCGCTTCTTCTCGGTGAGTTCTATATATTTTGGAACGCAGCGGTAGAGTCTTTAAAGTACATTATAATGAAAAGTTGACGTTCATAAGTGCGTCTTTGATGCCTAAATTGAATAAATGATTTTGACTTTGACTTTGACTTTGACTATTACAACACTATAACTTCGCAGATGTTGACTGCTCGACGGGTGAAGGCAAAGGAGCGTCTTTTGTTTTTGATCGGACTAATGCCGTTTGCCTTTACCGGCATTTACAGCGTACCGGACGGGTGGCGAACGCAGATGGCACTCAGCTAGATGCGGGCGCAGCAGGCGCACCGCCTACGCCACTAAAATACCTAGACCTCGCCAGGGAAAGAGGAGGAGAGAGGGCAGCGTCTGCTTTGTCGATCGTATTTATAGGTAGTTCCCGGTCTGGGGGAAACTGGAATCAGAATCCCTTCCAGTATCTCTAAATCACTATCAAAGCGGTTTCGTCCGCAAAAGTTTGAAGTCGCATTTTAATGGGCGGGTAAATAACGTCGACTCCAACTTGGAGCCATAAAAAATAGTCCCTATTTCATTTCATAGTCAGAAACTACGGGGACGTTTGAGGGTAGTTTTGTTTGGTTTCGAGAGGTTACAGCTTTGGAACTCGTTTAAGTTTGAAGCACCTACATTTGTTGTTAGCTCAGTGATATTTCCACGTAAAAATATGATCATTGAAGCTGACACTATAGCATTTGGCTGGCAGATTCATATATACATTTTTGGTGGTAGTACCACGCTGTAAACCCACAGCCGAATGGGGCGGCATGACCGGGAAGTATATAGCTTGCTGTTGCGTTTCAGTCGGTTTGTGGGAGTTGACGGTGGCCCGATTCCCCCCTCCCAAATCCCCTTCACACTCACCCCTATTATCTCTTCCTTCCTATCATCCTTCCTCAAAGGTCGGCAACGCATCCTCGAGACCTCTGGTATTGCGGATGTCCATGGGCGACGGTATCACTTACTATCAGGTGAGCCGCTTGCTCGTTTGCCAACCTATCCCATAAAAGAAACACATCCTCTGTATATAATTAGTAAAAGTTTGATATGTCAAAATAAAAACTTACTACATGCGTAAGTATGAAATTATGGTACTCAAATAAAAAAAAAAATATATATATTTGTCAGTCTGTCTGTAACGGCTAACGGCTGGACTGATTTTGATGGGACTGGTTGATTCAATTTTAATAAGTAGAGTTCTGCGCAAAAGTAAACCTCTGTGATAATATTAAATAAATAATTTTCCGCAAAGGCGACTAATCAAAATTTGTGTTTGCCGTTTTGTGTTCTTTTTCTTTTTAACTAAGAATACGTTTTGTGTTAGTTGCTAAGTGTGTACGTTAAACAATCCGCATCTATTCGAAAAACACTGTGGTGTCATAAAAAGAGCTTGTCAGAGTAGGCATCCTTACACATTATACACGCCAATTCAACGGTTACAGCTTACCAAACGGAATGCCAGTTGTATGGCGATTAGAGTGTACAATACTTTACCTGACAATATCAAGGGAATTGCCCTAAATCCTTTTAAAAAGAAATTATATGACTTATTATTGAAAAATTTTATTACTCTATAAAGAACTGTTCAGATGATAAAAATCTAACATTGGTAATTTTATATTATTAAGGTTTGACATATAATTGAAGTTATTGACAAAAACAACTTATGAAACATTTATATATTAATTGACATTCTTAATTATTATATTTTGGATTTAATTTGAATTTGAATTGAAAATCAGTTTGTATCATTTTTAATAAGTGCCTGTTTAATTTTTTATTATTTTTGGGTAGATTCTAAAAACACATTAGTATACATCTTGTATAAAACATTTACACGCCGTTTAGGTAGAGTTTTGTTGGACCTGTATTATGTGCATTAACAACTATGCAATATTGTACCCAAAACTGAAGCAAATAAATATTCATTCATTCATTCATAAGCGTGCAAAGTGATTTGGACAGCTTTGTTAAATATACTTTTGAATTGATTTGATAGCAATAATAGACACGGGGGTGACGGAAGAGAAGTGCACAGCATTCCTTCCAAAAGGAAAACGTAGGCAGCTTGATAAACCTACATTCTCAATTTCTGTAATATTTATGATTGAATTATTAATAAAATAATGTACAAAATATTTATGTTCAACTGCACGTACATTTCGGTCTTTACAATGGTTTTACCTTGAAGGATTGCGGTTACAGAAATTACCAACAAGCACTTCGCCGACACTCCGACTTCGTCTGAACTTCCTCTCAAACTTTCGCTGCATCCGTATCTCTTACGTCCGTTTACCCTTCCAAATAAATAGTTTTTTCAAACTGTAATTTAAAGTTACTTTTCGGAAAACTACAATGATACAAACGATAGAAAATATCAAAAATCAGGACCTTTGAAATTGGTTCATCATCATCTCAGCCGTAGGACGTCCACTGCTGAACATATGCCTCCCCCATATTTTTTCCAAAAGGACCGGATGGAAGCGGCCTTCATCCAACGTCGACCTGTGACCTTTATCAGGTCGTCTGTCCTACGCTGCGCTTGCCAGTCCGTGGTCTCCATTCCAGAACATTCCGGCCCCATCGGCCATCTGTTCTGCGTGCTATGTGCCCTGCTCACTGCCACTTTAACTGGCTAATTTTCTGGGCTATGTCGGTGACTTTCGTTCTTCTACGAAATTGAATTCTGAAATTGGTTAAATCAAAGGAACCAAACTAAAATTTGACTTTGAATGCAGGTAATTTGATACAAAAGGGTATTAATTATATCGTTCATTTTCATCCAGCAGTTTCATCCAGCTGTTATATCTTTACCCGGCAACGCCGTCTTATTCCTGAATTGAAACTTGGGAACTTTGAATTGTTTGTAGACTTATAGCGTTATTCCAGGAAATCCATTACTTCAAGGGCCGCACTACCCACGGAACAATCGAACACAAAATGCAACCTTACCAACTTAATCGTTTAAATACTCCCAAATTATTTTCATAAACAGTGAGAATGATAATGGCTAATGAATTAAATAAGTACTTTATTCCGTTACTTCATCTACATACTGACCTTATATAGAAGAAAAGATGCTTGGAATACTCCACTTCTGGCAAGCTGTCTCTCTGCCACCTATAAAATGTAATATTCGTAGTACCTAAGTAGAAACATTGTAAACATCTATATAAAAAGAATGGCCCCGAGTTTCTTGCCGCTTCTTCTCGGTGGGCTCTATATATTTTGAAACGCGGCGGTAGACTCTATAAAATACATTATAATGAATATTTGACCTTCATAAGTGCGTCTTTAATGCCTAAATTGAATAAATTATTTTGACTTTAACCTACCTGGTACAGACTGTGGACCGTGACATTTCTCAAAATTATTTTCTTAGTTATCTTTATATATCATAATTACAGCTATTTCTCAATGTTTGTTGAATTTTTAATTGGTCATAAATAACAGTTTGCGTTATAACTTTCAACAAAAACTAGAAAAACCCTAAACACTTGTTTACAAACATTGGGCGTACTCGTATATCACAACACGGCCCTCGTATTAAAGCGGGAACTTTCTTACTCATCATTGTAACAGTAAGAGCAATCTTGCAAACATTACTCAATACGCACACATTTTTAGGGTTCCGTACCTCAAATGAAAAAGGAACTCCTATAGGCTCACATTGTTGTTTGTCTATAAGTCTGTCAAGACCGTGTTTCCTCAGAAACGCGTAGAAAGCAAGTTGAGTTTTATATGAAGAACCAGAGTGATTTTTCACAACTGAAAGAGAAAACTAATCATAGTAATTTATCAACCCGATGAAAGGATAGGATTATTTATATCGCATATTTTGCGATTTCCGAAGGGGATCAAAACCTGCGGGCATACGTATGTACTATCATTAGAAATTTCCTTATTTTCTACCGACTTTTCTGCGCAACATTTGCTATGAGATGCGCCTTAACCCTACTACCATTATAAACTCGAAAGTTTGTGAATATGGATGTATAGATGTTTGTTACTCTGTCACGCTCAAACGACTGGAGCTGGGCCGACTTTGATAAAATTTGGTATGGAGGTAGATGAGGCGCTGGGTTAACACATAGAATACTTTTCATCTGCATCATTATCATCATCATCATCCATCACCATGCTAGTGAACTGGACTAATTTTGATGAAATTTGGTATGGAGATAGATGAGGCGCTGGATTAACACATAAAGGATACTTTTCATCATAATCATTATTATCATCCATCACCACGCGGGTGAAACCGCGGGGCGCAACTAGTGTATAATAAATCGATGCTTACTGCGACACAGAGACTTGTATAGCTTGACTCAACCGCGCTTTAGGTATGTGCGCGGTGAGGCTCGGGGATTCGCCCGCGTATTCGCTGCCATGGATTACACCATAATTACTAAGGCTTTTCCTATCCGCACCACGTCTGTCACCCCTAAAGCGCAGTACAGCGGCTTTTGTAAAGCTATAGTATATAAGTATTACAATTATACTGTATAAAACATAAGCAATGCCCATACTGCTAGTATGTATTTCCCATATGCTAACCCCTCGGGCTGTAAAAAGTTGTCATAACAAAGTTTGTGCTAAACAGGATGGGATCGAGCCTCAAGTGTACACGGATGTGAAACGGAAACGGAAGAGTGGGTTTCAGTGTGTTTCAGTGTCTTTTATTCACACCGGATTGGAATAATGCTTCCTTATGTCGGTGGCTCAGTTGGCGTTGGAGTATTATTTTCAAATTGAGAACGATCTACACGTGAAAGTATTCTTCTAGAAATTGTTAAAGCCTGTTAATTGATCACTATCACTGTGAGAAGCGCTCGTAGCGGAGCTTGACTCGGAGATCTTAACCGATCAACAAGTTAAGCAACACTTGCTGCGGTCAGAGCTTGGATGGGTGACCGCTAGTGGCATTATTCAACAGAGCGCTTCCGTGCTTCGGAGGGCACGTTAAGCCGTCGGTCCCGGTTGTTTGTCTTAGGACAACAGTCGTTAGGTTATATTATAGGCCTTTGGGCGGCCCGAAAACATCGACATGGGTTGGCCACTAACCTATCCACCAATCCGCGCTGGGCCTGCGTGGTGGATTAAAGCCCAACTCTTCTCTCTGAGAGGAAGGCTCGATTTCTAGCAGTGGGAATAAAATAGGCTGATTTTGATTAGCTGTGCGAAAACTTGGCACATATGACGAGGTGCTTAATACACCCATAGCATAGAATAATGCGGTAATCATTTTTACACACTAACTTTAAGAAGTTCCTCCTCCTTGCGTCGTATTACTCATTACTGAGGGTCGTGACTCCCTTGCTGATATATACTTTAGCTGTTATTGTGACTGTCCTTGCGTGCAATGTGTCCCTAACATTCCAGTACTCTGCGTAGACAGATGGAGGATAGGTTTTATATTCAAATCTCGCAGAATAGACGCATTGGCACACCAATGCGTCTATTCTTGATTTGAGTATTTACTAGATTATGTACTAAATTTGACTGCACTCCACAGAGCGCAGTCCAAGGGATCTGTAAAGATTATAATAATAATTAAAAAAAAAAAACCCTGCAGGGGCGGCCTTGTAGCGAGCCGTCGGTGAGTGGCGACACCGTGGACCATGATTCTCTCTGGGGCTAAATGAGACCCCTGACCCCCGGCTGCCTTAATTGGCCGTCCGGGGGTGGAGACGCAAGAGTAAGTAACAAAAAGCTCCAAGGGTGGAAGTCTTAAAGGGCATAACGCCGGTAGTAGCGCTCTAGTGAAACCGCAGCACACCTCTCGACACTCTTTAGCCATCCACACCAACGTTGCCCCTTTTGTCACCACTCATGGTGGCCTTTATGGGGGGCCCGTTTAGTGGATGGCAAGTCACCACCTGCCTAAATATTTTAACATGAGACTAAAATTGGCAGGTGCCGTAGTCTCTTCCATAGCCCACTATCTTCCTTATCACTTATAAGTTCATCTCAATAGCCTGGCCATTTTACCCATATTTGTAATAGTTATAAGAACTATGTTACCCTTCATCCAACATTTTTTCTGTTTTTTATACTCCTTTGTATTTTTATACCAAACGGGCCTCTAAGTGTTGGCTACAGCCCCACTTATGTAAAACCCACCTTTGTAAAGGACCGGATGACATCCGAGATTTTGTTTTGAATAAAAGAAATAATAATTTATTTTGAACAGATATTAAAGCACTGTTTACAAAAAATATACTTAGAATTAAGGTTACCATGGATATGTTATGTACAGTAGGCACTGATACATTCTATTAATTAAGTGTTAGAAATTAATGTTTATTGTGCTACCATGGTACATAATACTCGCAGTAGTAAAGTACGAGTAAGTTGATACAAATAAATAGGTAACCAAATCATCAATTACCAGCTTTACAATGTGGACAATAGAGTGGCTACTAGCCCTCATACTAGGATTTCCTGTGTCATGAGATTGTATATTTAATAATATAGATAGTGTGAATAAATGTACGAATAATGAAATTAAAAACATAATTTTAACGTGGCTCAACAGTTTTGATTACGACGATTTAGAAAGAAATGTTATCAAGTTTTTATTTTTAATCATTGTACATTTTATTATTTTGATATATTGCTGTTAAAGTAAAGTAATCCCCCTCCCCTTCACACTACATACACCCCAATACACACACTATTACACTTCTTACATATATACACGTTACACACACTACACACATTGTTTTAAAATAATCTTACCTATATATATTTCTTATAAATGTATTGTTAGTTTTTATGGTCATCAAATACCTAGTACTTAAATTCTTAGGGAAACTGTTGTAACTATAATATACCTCCGTGACGTCACAAACCGGCCCCAACGGAAGACCAGCGCTGGCTTAGAACTGGCAATGCTGAGTTGGGACCGATTTGTAACATTTGACACTGTTATTTTACTTGATTACTTTTGTATTTTACTTTGTTTTATATTTAGCAATATTGTTGTTACCAATATATATATTTTCATTTCATTTATTTAAAACCAAAAATAAAAATATTGTATTCACTTAATGACATATTTAGAAATGTCTTTCATGAGAGAAGCCATTGGCTCCTGAAACACAGTAACTCTAGTTCTATCTCTAAGGAGCCTATGGATTCATTAAATTTGTGTAAAAATGTATATGTCAATAAATAGTATTTTGTATGTTTAATAAGTTAACCAAATTATTATTATTATTATTATTATTCCTTTTATTCAAAATAAAACACGAATTTCATCCGGTCCTTTACAAAGGCATAAGTGGGGCTGTAGCCAACACTTAGAGGCCTGTTTGGTATAAAAAATACAAAGTAGTATAAAAAAACAGAAACTTTTGGATGGATGGTGACATGGTATATCTATTATAAAAATGGGTAAAATGACAAGGCTATTGAAATTATTTTATTAGTGATAAAAAGATAGTGGGCTATGGAAGAGACTACGGCACCTGCCAAATTCAGTATCATTTTAAAATTTTTGGGCAGGTGGTGACTTGCCACCCACTAAACGGGCCCCCCATGAAGGCCACCATGAATGGTGACAGAAAGGGCAACGTTGGTGTGGCTGGCTAAAGGGTGTCGAGGGGTGTGCTGCGGTTTCACTGAAGCGCTACTACCGGCGTTATGCCCTTTAACACTTCCACCCTTGGAGCTTTTTGTTACTTGCTCTTGCGTCTCCACCCCCAGACGGCAAATTAAGGCAAGTCGGGGGTCAGGGGTCTCATTTAGCCCCAGGGAGAATCAGAGTCAACGGTGTCGCCACTCACCGACGGCTCGCCACAAAGCCGCCCCTGCGGTTTTATTTATTTTTTTATTATTATTATTCCTTTTATTCAAAATAAATCACGGATTTCATCCGGTCCTTTACAAAGGCATAAGTGGGGCTGTAGCCAACACTTAGAGGCCTGTTTGGTATAAAAAATACAAAGTACTATAAAAAAAACCAGAAACTTTTGGATGGATGGTGACATGATAAATCTATTATATAAATGGGAAAAATGACAAGGCTATTGAAATGATTTTATTAGTGATAAAAAGATAGTGGGCTATGGAAGAGACTACGGCACCTGCCAAATTCAGTCTCATTTTAAAATTTTTGGGCAGATGGTGACTTGCCACCCACTAAACGGGCCCCCCATAAAGGCCACCATGAATGGTGACAGAAAGGGCAACGTTGGTGTGGCTGGCTAAAGGGTGTCGAGAGGTGTGCTGCGGTTTCACTGAAGCGCTACTACTACTTATTATTATTATACAACATTTGACATATTTCACGGGTACCGGGTGAAGGTCCTTTACATAGGCATAAGTGGGGCTGTAGCCAACACTTAGAGGCCCGTCTGGTATAAAAATACAATGTAGTATGAAAACAGAAACATTTTGGATGGATGGTTACATGGTATATCTATTACAAAAATGGGTAAAGTGGGCATGGCTATTGATATGTACTTATTAGTGGTACGGGAGATAGTGGGCTATGGACGAGACTACGGCACCTGCCAATTTCAGTCTCATCTTAAAATATTAAGTGACTTGCTATTATTATTATTATTATAAATACAAAAGCACTAGTGACAATAATCGATGTGTTTGTAAGCTCATAGAGCAGAATTCTTGAAAATGAATGTTGAGAAGATGAAGGCCAAACGTTGTTAGCTTCCTGTTCAGTTAGTATCTGAATATTTATAATTGGGTCATAAAATATACCTGGGCTTTGTTGTAACAGGATATAGTAACCATCTTTTGTGTGAGTTTCCCATATTTCGTTTTTCGATTGTGTAAAAACAAAAAAATATTACTAGACCCAAAGTTTGAACTTAAACGGTTAGTGTTGTGTGTCGTTATAAGACGTGCAGTGCGAACAATAGTAGTGGTGCCTCGCATAACAAACAAGTACGGAAGAGGGTAGACCACTACATCTGCTCATAAACATTCACCCACCCGTAATTCCTCAGTACATCAGTGATCATGGCGCTTGCAACAGGCGAGACATATCGGAAACTCACAGAAAACATACGTGGTAACTTAACTACCCCTTTAAAAATTTGAATATGTCTAATATTTGTGACCATGATAGTTTAAATACTCGCCTATGAATTATTTTTTTAGATTTAATTGACATAGTTTTTTCACGTTAAGTATAATGTATACTCACATTTATTAAGTACATTAGCCGATACTTCCTCTGTTATTAGAAAAGTCCCCACATTTCCAAGAAAATATTCCCAAAAACCTTCCAATATAAATGTTAGTGAACGGCAAATTTGAAACAGATTTTCACCTTAGTATAAAGGCGACAATGCATTGACGTCAGCGCTGACAAATCACCTATTCTTCGCGCTGAGGCGAAACTCATGTTCTTCATTATTGAAGGAACTTATCTTTTATATACCTTTCTGAAGCTGTTTGTGTAGTTTATGTTTCATCCTTTATATATTTTGGCAGATTACGTGTTGTATCTTCTAAATGAACACATAATATAATTCGTCCTTTATTTGTCACTTGCTTATTATTATTATTTCATTGTTTTTATGTGATAAGGAATGGACCAATCACGAGGCTGGCCAGGCTGGGATAAACTGCAATCTCTGGCTAAAATGGATTCATTTCGTCACAAGTGAGTAAGATATTAAGGCGTGCTCGTATCCTGCATAGAAAAAGCAGAATCTTTAAACATCTAGTTTAACGAAACAGATTGATAAAACAGGGGCCTTACTATCAGCTTCGTAAAACATGCAAGTTCCGTGCAGTTCTTAAACCTGACATAAACAGTTTTGAATGAAATCATACCATGACGCTCGTTTCGGTGAACTGTTTGAATATTGTTTTCTCAAAGGTGAACGGATAATATTGTCTCTGGAATTTTGACAATTTACTAAAACCAACATTGCAGACCCCTACACGTTTGTAAGCTAATAAACTAAGTGGATTTTGAGCGACATGTTAACGAGAGTTCATACGAAAAAAACAGGTGAACGGTTTTTCTGCGGTTCTTGAATAGAAGGCCTGGGCAGGCCTGCTTTAAAGCTGTCATGGTACGAATAAACAGGGCAGTTGTCTAGAAGTCCTGCTTTAAGAGCTCATAGTAAGGCCCCTGATAAATTTTAAACCGACTTCCATTCAATTATACCCTATGTTAATAAAATAAAACTAAACTAAAAAATAAAGCTAATAAAACACACTATTAAAACTACTGGTCAGATCAATAACTGATGATATCAAATTTAGCAGATGAGAAGCACCAGCTTATGAATAAAAAAGGTCGAACTGTCCCCATAAGACGGTTAAAATTGAATAGAGACTTAAAATTCGATAGGTACCTTGAAAGGTATGCCTCAGTGGCTTAGCGGTCGAATCAAGTCACGGATTGTCGGAAGAATGTCTGACACTTGCAAATAATTATCAAAATCGGTTCATTAGGTAAAAAGTTATTAGGTACCATACATAACATAATATATACGTACGAATAAAGCACTTTGGAAGTCGGTAGATAAAATAAACCTCGGCAATTACACCAAACCTAATAAACCAGCTAACATCTATTATGTAACCGCTTTAAAGTCTAGCCCAAATTAATGTGGTGACAATGACAAATGAAACCCTTCCACGGGACAGTGATGAAATATCATTAGTAACGGAGATAGGGTATTTTGACCCGTATCTGTGAGGCCAAGTGAAAATGTACTCTAAAATAAGTGGGTCGACGTCGATTGAAGCGTAGAGGAGATTGCACGTAACTGTCCAATTGAGAATAGCAAACTTCACTGCATTTACTACTTAGATCGGTGACCAGCAGTGGCAACAAAAGAAACAGGATATTTACCGTGTAATCTTTTTTGATTAAATCCCCGATATTTCGGTACTATTACAAATCCCTGACGATATATATTACATACTGAATCATGCTGTGTTATCTTAGTTTAAATTACATAAATCCTACAAACAGCGCAACCAGCGGCGAGTTTGGAAACTTTTAATTCCAACATTTTTTAATACGAACTTGATCCTGTATACCTACATACCGAAATCTATGGTTGTAACAATACAAATTTATCTATGATTGTAACTGTAAAACAAATATCAGTTTGTAGGTATTTGATTATTTTCTTACGCGTACTAATTGTTATTGTTGTTTTCCGACTATTATTAAACTTCTATTTGATTGTTTGTGCTAGATCTGTTGTGTTGAGTTGTCGCAGCCGGTTCTGCAGCTTAGCATACTTTGTAATTTGTTTTTTTATTGTTGACAAAATTATCTTTTATTGTGTTATTTTTGTTGTACTGGGTGTTGCAATAAAGAGTTTATCTATATATCTATCTATCTATACTTACCCTGCAAGCATTCGAGTTTATAAATGATCATAAAGTAAGTAGGTATACAATTTAAAATAGAAGTACCAAGTATATGGAGCAGCAGAGTTGTAAAATTATCCGCTGCAGACACTGGCGTTAATCTCGCAGCCAATTTTGGAGGCTGAGATGCCTACCTAGGTCTATTATAAATATATACTCTTATCTATGAACTGAAGTCTATGCGGGTGAGTGACACTAAAAACAAACGAAACGATCTACCCCCTTTCTGTAACGTTTTATCCGTACAAGTATTTTTCTTCCATTAATTTCATTATTTTATGCAATAAGTGACGAATAAGCAGACGTGTAGCCCGATGGGAAGCGATGACCATCTCCTATAGATATGTGTAATACTCGGGGAATCACAAATATGCTGCCAATCATTAAAGACTCTTTTTGACTTGCCTTTTGACGAGATCCATATTGTAGCCTACCGGAAATACTATATGAAAAAGTTCATTCCACCTAAACACAGTAATCATCATCATCATCATCTCAGCCGTAAGACGTCCACTGCTGAACATATGCCTCCCCCAAAAATTTACAAAGCGACCGGTTGGAAGCGGCCTGCATCCAACATCGTCCTTCTTTATCTTTACCAGGTTGTCAGTCCACCTTAACGGTGGATGACCTAGGCTGCGCTTGCCTGCCCCTGGTATCGACTCCAGAACGTTCTACCCATTGTGTTTCTATTCTGCGTGCTATGCTATATGACCTGCCACTTTAACTGGCTTATCTCCTGGGCTATGTCGGTGACTTAAGTTCGTCTACGGATCTCCTCATTTTTGATTCGATCACGTAGAGGAACCCCGACCATAGTCCTCTCTATAGCTCGTTGTGCGACTTTGAGCTTGCTTGTGAGGCCCATTGCAAGATACCACGTTTTTGTGACATATGTCATCACTGTTGACACACATTTATCAAAGACTCTTGTCTTGAGACACTGAGATATTTTAGACAAGAAGACGTCTTAAAGTTTCCGGAACGCCCAGCCGTGTTGGATCCGATGATTGACCTCTTTCTTGATGCTGGACCTGCCTTGTTTGACTGTCTGTACTAGATAGATCTATTCGTCAACAACTTCGAGAACTGAGTTCCCATCTGATATGGTGGTAGGCACAACATGGGCGTTAAACATAATTTTCATCTTGTCCATGTTCATCTTAAGGCCTAACCGTTGGGAAAATCGATGGAGGCCTTCTAGCATTGTACTGAGGTCTTTCATGGATTCTGCCATGACTACGATCGAAGGTGAGTGATGTACTCCCCGTTGATGTTGATGCAGAGTCCTTGCCATTCCAGAAGCTTGAAAGCGTCTTCCAATGCAGCGGTGAACAGTTTCGGAGATATTACATCTCCCTGTCTCACACGTCTTTGCAATGGAATTGCCTTCGAACTCTGCTCCTGTACTCGGACTGATATGTTGGCGTTATTGTACAAACACTTCGATATACCGATAGTCGGTACGGCACCATGTTATGTGTTACCAGCCATCGTTGTTGAGGGATGTATGTAATCCCCAGCGTTATTTAGCGGGGATTATTAGCACTCCCTGCCCCGCCGATACCGTGGCCGCTACCGCTAGCCAGGAATAGCGAGGCTGCCGGGAACTGAGGGCCTGGTTCCATTTGCTAAGTTCATTGGGAGGTTTTTGCCAATACTCGCCACGCTTGAGCATGGTTGCGGGTTGACGAGCTCAGTTTTGGGTGGTGTTGTGCTAAGAAGGTGCTGCTGCCCACCTTCTGGTTTGGTATCCATCAGCCACCTTCTACGGCACCCGCGGGAAGATTTGGGGGGGTACTATTCTAAGCCAGCACCCCATGGCTATAGATGATCAAACGAACTTCTTAAGTGAAGTTCGATCATAATTATATGAGTCACTTCATTCGAAGATATATTATAATTAACAGGTAGTCCTTTAAACTTACAAGGCAGTCGCACGTTTTAAGAGTTGGAAATCGACCTACAATGACGATTTTCGCTTTTTTTTTTTTTTTGTGGGTAGCT
Organism: Selenia dentaria; assembly: GCA_917880725.1. NCBI lineage: Eukaryota > Metazoa > Arthropoda > Insecta > Lepidoptera > Geometridae > Selenia > Selenia dentaria. The sequence goes on from OU862898.1 coordinate 23,795,703, forward strand.
CCGTTTCTACCGACCGACGACGGAGCGAACGAGCTTCATTAGTTTAGAGAAGAAATTAAAAAATTAAGGGGTTATGGGTTTATTAATGGGAGGGTGATTTATACCTTCGAATGAAGTGACTCATATAATAATGATCGAACTTCACTTAAGAAGTTCGTTTGATCATCTATTAATATTACGTCACTTCATTCTTCAGATATATTATAATTAACAGGTAGATGTTCAGAGTATAAACTTTTATGTAAATTTATATAAAAGATAATTGTATGCAAAATAATATTTTTAATTTCCATAACAAAAACACGATAACATTCTTCTTTACTTAGTTAAGTAATTTGATTTTTTAACCTACTTATCAAATATAGTTACATATGATGCTTGTAGGAACAATAGACCAGAAAATCGACTAGATAATAAATACAATTAATCATGAATCAATTGGATGCTCGTTAGGTAACGAGCAAACAGATCTAGTAAATATTGCTTCATTAAGTACAGGCCGATTATAAAACCTAGCGAAGGTTTGAGATGCGCTGGACCAGCCAGCCGTCTTCCTGATCTTATCAATAGAAACTCCAGCTGAGGCCGCCGCAGATGTGGAGACATGTCGAGTGCTGTGAGCACTGAACACACCCACATCTACGCCGCTCTCCGCTAAAGTTTGCTTAATCCACCTACTAATGGTCTGAGAAGAAGCTTTCTTGTAAGGCTTCTTGTAGGTAATAAAAAGATTGTCTATATCATCTGGTCTAAGACTAGATGTCATAAATAGATAATCATCTACAGCAGTGGCTGGACATATTGAAAGATTTTCTCTGAAATATGGTAAGACTAACACCGGTTGGTCCCTGCCTATTCCAGAAGTTTTGACGATATCAGAGATTGGAATTTGTAATGAATCAAAACTTTTAATTATGTTTGATACTTTTATAAGAGATAGAGTTTGGACTCTGTGGGCGGTACAGAGTGCCAGTAAAACACAGACTTTCTTGGTTATTTTATCTAAAGGTAAACTTCTGTTAGGAAACCAATTGGCAACATGGTTTATTACTATCTGGGGATCCCAGGTACCTATGTACTTGGGAATGCAAGGTTTCTGTTTAAAAATGCCTTTGAGGAGGCGTCTTATTCTATCGTCAGATCCTATATTACCGCCTAAAAGTAAGGATAGGGCTGATCGGTGCGAGTTAATCGTTCCGTAAGCTCCTCCTTTATTGAACTGTTCTGCCAGGAATGTTAGAATGTTAGCCAATTGAGGATTAAAGATGTTAATACCGTTGGTGTTACAAAATTGCCACCAGAGTTTGTATGAGGTATTGTACTGCTTGAGAGTGCTATTTGAAACGGAAGATAACATAAGGTCTAACGCTACTGATGGGATGTCTCGTCGAGTAAAAGCGACCCGGAGAGCTTCGCGGCTCCCAAGGTAAGGCTCCTGTACAGTGGGTGTTGCGATCTGTAATTAGAACGCAAAAGGTCTCTGTTAGGGTTGAAATATATAATTTCAGAAATTAATATTTTCTTCAGTAAAGGAAACCAAGGTTGTCCCGTCCAGTATGGAAAAACCAATATACCAGTAGCTTTGTCGCTTATAATTTTTCTAATGCATTTAAGTATAAGCGAAAAGGGGGGAAATGCATAAAATCGGTGAGAGCGCCAGTTTATTGTGAAGGCATCAACCGTTAGGGCATCTGGGTCTTGTTTCCAAGAAACATAAGCTTCACATTTGGCGTTGGTACGAGTAGCGAAAAGATCTATTTCTGGTTGACCTAGCTTCTGAACTACCATCTGGAAAGCCCAGTTTGATAGTTCCCACTCTGTGTCAACATTCACCTTGCGAGATTCTTCATCCGCTTCAACGTTATCCTTTGTATTAATATAAGATGCAAACAGCCATATATTTCGCTTCTCGCACCACTGCCAAATGGTTTTAGCTAAATCATGTAGGTGAGGGAATTGGATTCCGCCCATGCGGTTAATGTAGCTGATTGCTGTAGTATTGTCAATGCGCAATAAGATGGCACAGTTAGAAGTCTCGGAGGCGAAACATTTTAATCCCATAAAAACGGCGAGGAGCTCTAAATAGTTAATGTGAAAAGAAAGTTCTACGTCTTTCCAGCCGCCATTGACGCGTTTACCGTCGCAATAGGCACCCCAACCAGTTCTAGAAGCATCTGTAAATACTTCCAGGGAAAAATCTGCATCAGGCCTCATATGATTTGACGATGAAAGGAGGTTCTTATTCCACCATTGCAAATCAGGTAACACTACAGCAGGTAATTTAATTTTGGTTTCAAAATTGTTATATGCCTGAAGAGCCAAATATTTTTGTCGTTCAAGTGTCTTAGTATAAAGCCAGCCATATTTAATTGCTGGACAGGCTGCAACAAGTATTCCAATAAGCTGTGAAAGTTCCCTTATGGAACAATTGGGTAACGAGGAAAACTTTTTTGTCAATTTTACTATATTCGTTCTTTTGTCAGATGGCAAAGACAGGGACAAATCGGTAGAATTAAGCATAAAGCCTAAGAACTTACAAGTTTGTTGAGGCATTAGTACGCTCTTTTCAAAATTAACCACGAATCCTAGACATTGTAATAACTCTAGAGTCTTGGTTACATTCAGGTGGCATTCGCTGAAATTATCTCCGATACATAAGATGTCATCAAGATATATAACCGATTTGAATCCTCTCTGTCGTAGGTAGCCTAAAACTTCCTTCATAATTTTTGTAAAAACTCTTGGAGCAGCAGATAACCCGTATGGAACAGAATTAAATTCATAGACAGTATTGTTAAAAACAAAACGTAAGAACTTTCTATGTTCTTTGAAAATGGGTACCGAAAAATAGGCTTCTTTGAGATCTATGGTGGCTAGGTAGCCGTTTTTTGGTATTAGTTTTGTAGCCACTCGGTGATCCTCCATTTTGAAGTGAGATTTTTGAACGAATTTATTGAGTGGTTTTAAATTTAGAATGAAACGCTTGCCACCGTTGGGTTTAGGGGTTAGAAATATACTAGATATGAAATCCCCTTTTGAGCGTTCACAAACCGATACTGCGCCTAAACATATAAGCTTAGAAATTGATACAATCATATCAGCTTCCTCATGGCGCGTCAGTGTATTAGTAGGGATATGATTTTGTGCCACCCTACTGCAAAATGGTATAGAATATCCATTAAGAATCCAGTTAAGAACTAGCGGATTATCAGTAATTTTTAGCCAATAATTATAAAATAACTGTATTCGACCGGCATGTACCTCTAACGTTGTTGGGCCGGAGCACGTGACTTGTTCTGGTTCTGTTGAGGCTGAGATGACAGCGATTGCTTCGTCGTTGACGCTTGGAAGCCTTTGCGACCTGCTGGTCCCGTCTTCTTGTAACTGCCCCGCCCCCCCCTGTTCGATGAGTAGCGGGAGGGGCCCGACCAGTTTACCTGAGACCGAATTCGGCTGGTTGACGGTTGTGCAGAAGACGTCGGTGTCTTTACCGGGGCAGGCTTATTTATTTGTAAGCCCTGCTTTTCAATCACTTTTGACGCCTTTATCTTCTCAGACAGTTTTTGTCCAAATAGGGATTCGTCTCTATTTACATCTTGAATCAAGTTCAAGAAAGCTTTATCCAGGCCTGGTGTCATGAATTTCTTCCGAACTTCAGTTTCGACGTGATGAAGGTCGCATAGGAGCCGGCTACTGTCGCTCAAAAACTTGATGGCTTTCACCCTTTCCGTCCCGTTCTCAAGAAGCAATGACAATCCTTTGTTGAGGGCAGTGATACCAAGACCTAGCTGTTGCTGAGCGCTCTCGACTCGTTTGTCTTTGTTTCTAGTGATGTCCGAAATCGTGGCCGCTATTTCGGGGTTCAGTTTCGGTGCTTGCAATAGGGTGCAGTTTTCTGGGATCTGATATTGCTTCATCAGCTTATCTTTAGCTTCTTTTTCTATTCCCTTTCGGAGTATGGGAAGCCAAAGTCGCGATAAGCTATCGTGGATTTTTTCGCCGAATTTGGGTTCGTCTTCGGAAACTTCTCCCAGTGCCGATAGTATGTCCGGATCAAGATCGGGAATCGGTGTTGGTTCCAGAGAATTTTCATCTGGAGCCTTATCTGGTGTCAGATTTTCATGGACATTTTCTGACGAAGATTCCATGGGCACAGGCTCGTCAAGAACGGCTTGTGACTCGTTATCTAAAATTTAAATAAAACGAGAACGTTACTAATCAGTCGTTTAAAAAACGAACAATAATTGTTTTATACTTATGAAAATATAATACGAGGGTAGTTGTGAAAAAAAAATATATAAGAATTGTTAATCTTTTGTTAGATTTGTAAGAACGATCAAACTCATGTAGGCACTTATGTGTTTATTGCTTTAGATTAACCTGCGGTCAGCATCTAAACATGTGATCAGGTACCGTCGTGTTGATCCGCGATCAACCTCCAAGTACAAGTTTTTTACAAAACTATGTAATATTTCAAAGTATTGCTTTTGTAATAGCCCACAGCTATCATCTAAGCATATAGATTAAACATCGTGTTGACCCTCGGTCAACCTCTAGTTTTTAGTAATATGCGTAGTTATTTTAATTCCAGTTATTGCTTTGTGGTAACCCACGGTTACCCTCTAAGCATGGAATAACGATTACCATTGTGTTGACCCACGGACAACCTCCAGGCTAGCGTTAACTACTTTCGTGGCCGTACAATTTTTCACAACACTCGATAAAACACTTTAAATATATGTAACACTTTACTAACCTGAATTTTCTTCCAGCGAATCAGACGATTCAATAATTCGTCGGCGTCGTTTATTTTCTTTGTCTTCAAGTCTGCTTATTTTATAGTTGTAACGTTCCATTTTTTCGGTGTAACTTCTTTTGGGCATAGTTAATTATTTTAGAAAGAGAAAGTCGTAATAAAAAAGTATTTCTTGGTAGCGAGAGAAATATGACCGCGCGCTGCCTCGCACGAAAAAAGAATGAAGCTCGTTCGCTCCGTCGTCGGTCGGTAGAAACGGAGCTACCCACAAAAAAAAAAAAAGCGAAAATCGTCATTGTAGGTCGATTTCCAACTCTTAAAACGTGCGACTGCCTTGTAAGTTTAAAGGACTACCTGTTAATTATAATATATCTGAAGAATGAAGTGACGTAATATTAATAATAATTTGTGTGCTGTTTTTAATTTCTTTCTCGTGTCGAATAAAATCTTTATTTTAACAGTCACTCCAATAATACCAACACAAATTATTTTAATATGACAATGAAACCGTATTAAAACGTGCGAAAGCACCAAAGTATTAAATTGACCAGAAAATTCGTTCCGCTAGGTTGGCTATACATAACCAATGCTTCGGAATCCATTAATTGTTCAAAATTTTCAGTCATTCAGATGAGTGCAATAAATTTGACTGTGTATTTTAAGTCTGTGAATTAACAATTATTGAAAGGTATTTATTAAAGGAATAATTTAACGCTTTAAGCGAGCTCGCTGTATTAATGCCAGATTTTGCGGAAAATTCTAAATTTAAATATTTTTATCAAACGGTTTTATTTGGTTAGCCCTGTTTGTTCTTTATTTATTCGGGGGAAATTAAGTAAATGAAATTTCACTGCCTTCCTATTGACAGATTGATCAGATATTTGTTTATTAATTAGAACAGTTTGATTTATTCGATTAGATCATGTGATTTGGGAGATTTTAAGAATATTTTCATGCATTATCTAATAACATTTTAGAGCAGTAGTGGTACTGATTTTGTATCTATCGGAGATGCATCATTGTTTATATTCGAGATGGTTTTAACTGTAACATTTAATTATGTACTAGCTGCTCTTCGCATTTTCAGTTTCATCCGCATGGTGATGGATGATGATGATGATGATGAATCCAAATATATAGCCTACGATCATCTGGGATATTTTTTATGGGATAGGTTGGAAAACGAGCAAGCGGCTCACTTGATGGTAAGTGATATCGTCGCCCACGGACATCTGCAATACCAGAGGTCTCGAGTATGGGTTGCCGACCTTTGAGGAAGGATGATAGGAAGGAAGAGATAATAGGGGTAAGGGTGGAGGGGGAGAGTGAAGGAGAGGAAGAATGGGGAATAGGGCCAGGAACCTCGCACAAACCGACGAAACGCAATAGCAAGCTATGTTACAACTTACATCACGTCGGTGTTATGTGGGAGTGTGGTACTTCCCTGGTCGTGCTGGCAGATTCGGCTGTATGGTTACAGCGTGGTACTACCACCGAAATACCGAATTTATGATTGTAATGATGAAAGAATTATCAAAATCGTTCCAGTAGTTTTGGAGCCTATTAACTTAAAAAAAAAATCTTTTTCTTTATTAAGTTTTATTAAGTACTAGCGACTGCCCGCAACTTCGTTCGCGTAGTAGGCTCGGTCTTCGTTCTCGCCATCACCTTCCATCTTTTCTTAATTTCTCTTTCATAAGAACCTTCTCCTGACAATACTTAAACACTACAAAAAAATTATTATCGCTGTTGTTCCGTCCGTTCTCAAGTTAAAGACCAGGAGAAATAAGGGTTCATTTTTATATACAGTGTTTACAGGTTGAGTTGACCCGTTAAGAGGTTGTAGTTTTATTATCCCCGACAGATTTGACTATAACATACTGTACCCCAAACTTAACCCTTTCCAAGATATTGGACATTAAAGTTTTTTTTTATTAAAATTGCCGATTTGTTGTCTATTAGCCTATTTATTGTCTTTGTTTTTGCTCCAATTTATTTATACAATTGGCGGTCTTATCGCTAATGCAATCTCTTACAGAGAACCTTTGAATGGACATGAAAACAAGGAAAAGTGTAGACGTTGGTGTGCAACAAGATAAATAGTTAAAACAAACTTTAAATATTTCAAAAAAAAGGTTTAAATAAATAGTTGCAAAAATAATTATATAATAATTAAAACATAGAAGAATCTTAAATACCTACATAAATATTAATAATATAATAAATACTTATAATAATACTATATCCTGTTTAATTTTTTTGTGTAGTAGATAAGTTCTTTTATTATTCTCAATTCTAAAATTGCAGTAAACTGAACAAACTGATATAAATAAAATGAATTCGTATTCATTTTTTTTTATAAATAAGTATTAAAAAATAAATCATAATACAGTTGCAGATATACTTAAAAATAGGTCTTCAGTTCTCACACTAGATATAGCCTGTACTCTGGTAACTCAGACACAGGTCAAACAGACATGTTCATGTACACATATATTTGACCTGTCCGGAGATCGGACTCTCGAATCAGCGGCTCAGAAGGCAGAGCTCAACAGTCGATGCTAGTCGACCTGCTTGAGTAGATATTGTTAAATTTAAATTAAGATTAGTAGTTAGTGAGATTTTGCAAATGGCTCTAAATATACCGTATCAATTTATCATAGTCGCAACCGAAGTCGTCTTGGACAGATGCCAAGACCTAACATCTGAAACTAAGCCACATTTAAATCTAAATTATTTGTGGCTAGAATAATTTAGCTCATAAAGTTCATGGCGTGGAAACATTCGTAAAACAACCAAATGTTTCGGTGAGGTTGTATATATGCAAGATAAATGAGACAGCTAGAACTAGAAGTTGAATTATTTATACTCAACACGCCTACAAAGCCTACGCCATAGTCTTGGATATTAAGGCGCTGCAAGAGCAAACTTTTAGTTATTCGAGCGGGTGAAGCACTGGCCGTGACAGGAACAAGCGTGCGTCTGAAAACACGATCCCTTTTTCGCAGTTTCAATTTGTTTAAAAATCAAAGATCCACAAGAGTAAAATCAAGATATTACTTTAATTTAATAAATTAGCTTTTTTCTGGTTACAAAAAATATAGTAATTGTCACTCTAAATATTGAGATATTCGAAACGAAAGATTTTTTTCTGTCCTTTTATTTGCGGTTTTTTTTCAAGGTGCCAGATAAATATTGTGCAATATTATTATATTGGTTTTTATTTTTAACTTTTAACTATGCCCTGTATTTTTAAGCTATTGCATAGCTTCTATCGCGGGCCTTGAGCGTGGATACCGAATCCAGAAATTCCGTAACGAAAATAACCTAACACTCCGACTCCATCTATCGATGAATAGCGGAACTTTTAATGACTTTTTGAAATATCACGCTTGTCTCTTTAGTTCAGCAACTCGCCTCTAGATGGCATTGGTTAAATAATTATAATTGCATAAGTTGATAAAAACAGCTATGCAATAGCTTTACCGCGGCAGTCACCGAGTGCCACACGTCTTTTTTCCAAGTTTGTGTCTATAACTGTGCTAAGCTGTTTGACGAAAAACAGCGTTTTACGGGTCTTTGGCTTTGGGCAGCGCCTTAAGTTGAATTATCGAAATCTCTAGATCTCTACAGATACATCTGTATAAAGCCGTTAGCTACATGAAATACGCAATTCTAAAATACTTAGGTACTTCGTAATCATACTTTACACCAACCATTCATTCTCGTAACTTTAAATACGTGTTTAAGTCATTACTTTAATTGTTTATTATATTTATATTGTATTAGTTTTGAAGAGTTATATCTTTAAGGTCAAGAAGGTTTTTGACTTGCACTCCAATAACTGAAAAGTGTTTCGATTGATGATGATGATTTGAAGATATTATCATTGACGGTGAATGACAATCGATCGCGTTAGTAGCAAGGCTCACTAACTGCCGGTCCCAATAATCTATCTATCGTCGGTTTACCTTACTAGAGTTAGATATTTGACACTATTTGTATGAACGTTATGTCAAATTTCTATCGGTAGTAAGGAAAACCGTGGATAGATAGATTATTGGGATCTTCCATAACAAACGCACAATATTGTTATAATAGGTACTTTTGAACTGTCATGGTACCGACTTCCACAGTTTTTGGTGTTGGGGTCGGTTTCATTTTTAGTAAAAATTGTTTATAATTTTTTTGTGATGTTACATTTACCACTTTGTGCTGTTTCTGTCACTTTGTGATCTGCATGTTTTGTGGAATTTTTTTTGAACATATTTTCTACAAAAAAGGCACAAAGATTATTTATTATTAATCGCGATTATTCCTCCCGGCTATTTAATTCAAGTCGACCAACCAAACACTTCTTCCATTAACAATGCTGTCCACAATTTGTTTGAGTGGCTTACCACCAGTAATTTAGTTTTAAATGCAAATAAGACAAATTACCTTTGGCCACAGACTAATAGACTTTACAAATGATGACAAAACAACAACGAACTTACTGTACTAGAAGGTACATAAAACATCCATTTAAAATTATTAGGATGACTTTATTTCCCAGTACTACTTTAGATTGAAGAGATGATTGCCCACGTCTAATGAGGTTCAGCAGCTAATCTGACGTTCCACTGGATCAATCCTTACCTTGGGCTTGGCTCAGGTATACCTATAACTTTCGACAAGTTCAATACTTCGACAAGCTTACTTCGGAAAAAAACATAGATCGAAAAGTCACTGCGTCGACAGGCCATAAATATATTCGACAAGAATCCCGATGTAAAAGTGCTGCGTTATATCTGTCTCGAGGTGTAGGTGGCCGCTAGCGCTTCGTCGGCCGCTGCCGCGGCACGCTTGCTACACTCGCTCGGCTCGCACATTGTGTGGCCACAATTCCACCTATTGTGACTTTGCTCTGCGTAGATACTCCACTACGTTCTTTGGCAGTAATTCTTGTTGAATATATTATGTTCTGTCGAAGCAATGACTTGTTGAACTTGATTTTTTCTAAGCAAGTGACTGTTCAAAATTTAGAAGTACACCGCTTGGGCTCCGCCTGGCTAGCTACCACTACCTCAAAAACCTTTCAATAAGCGATAAACGATATTCCGGCAGCCGTCCTTTAGAGCCCGTTACCATTCTTGATCTACTGTGTTACCTCCTTCGAACGATCAAATGAGATAGTATTATAGTGGTAGGTTTGCAGCATCCTTCTGGAGAAGTCTATACCTTTGCCAGTTTTTCTATGTTTCTATTATATGAATTTTGACGCCTGCATAGTGAGACCAAACATAACAATTTTAAAGAGGAAACATCCTCGGACGGAAGTAGAAGCCGCATCTTCCAATAATCCCCATACGACAGTTAAAAATTATGTAAAGAGTTAAACTCGATGCTCCAACGGTAAGTCTCGGTGGCCTAGTGGTCATGGTCGAACCCCGTTGGAGAAAGTGTGAGTTTTCTCTTTTAAATTATGATGAATACTATGTTTCGTCTAAATGCAATGCTACCAGCAATCCAGCGGCAAGATATTGGGATAGATTGAGTGAGCGACTACGAGAGACATCTTATATCCTAGGTGAAGAGCACCATGCATATTGCCATGCAGAGTTCTGAGCTGATGCAGTATAGGGCTATGAATGGCACTGAACTATTATTGGCAAGCGTGACGCTTAACACCAGAGGAGAGAGTTTCTCCTGTCATCACCAATTGACATTAAAAAAAACATTATTGAATAGGCCAATAACACTGGCCCATGAAGTGACATATCTTTTTGCTAAAGATCTGTGTCTCAGAAGTCAGTACCTACGTAATACGTTGATTTGCCTTCTATGTCTTACATATGACTTTATTAGGGTTCCGTGCCTCAAGAGAAAACAGGAACCCTTCTAGAATATTTACTTTATAGGATATCTTTAAAGAAACAGTGCTGCCCGTCTGTCTGTCTGTCAAGACTTTTTCTATAAACATGATAGAATAAGACAGTAAATAATTTATTTTTACTTAATTAACTACTAACGCGTAGATGTATAAAGTCGAAATGTATATCAAACATTCAAGTCTACTGTCTGTTTTTGGCGATAGAACAACTCTCCCTCCATGATCGTCAACAATGCCACCTTGCGGTGAATTCAGAAAACATCTGCGAGTCAAATACAGTTCATTTATCTAATAATACAACACGTTTTGCTAATGTTAACCTACTGTAAATAATTTGTCTATAATGTATGTCTCTGTTATAGTGAAATAACTATATATTGTTAACATATGGTACTTCCCGTTGATTTCAAAACATGAAATTTGGCAAGATGCAATATCTTGCAGCACATAAACAAGCAAAAAACGGAAAACCATAAAACGTAGTCTTATAATAAAAAGTGAATATCCTATTGCAAACATATTATTTGCGGTTGTTTTGACAATTCAATAAAATATCTTAATATGAATAAGTTTCCTGTTTTAATCCATATCATCATTATCAGCCGGAAGACGTCCACTGCTGAACATAGGCCTCCCCCATAGAACGCCACTTGGACCGGCTACTCGCTTCCTGCATCCAGCGATTCCTCGCGGTTTTTATGAGGTCGTCGGTCCACCTAGAGGAGGGCCGGCCTACACTACGCCTTCCGGTGCATGGTCGCCACTCGAGAACCTTTCTTCCCCATCGGTTATCAGTTCTGCGAGCGATGTGGCCTGCTCATTGCCACTTAAACTTGCTAATTTTGAGAGCTATGTCGGTGACCTTAGTTCTCCTACGGATCTCCTCATTTCGGATCTTATCACGCAGGGAAACCCCAATCATATAGCTCTCTCCATTGCTCGTTGAGCGACTTCAAGCTTGTTAATGAGGCCCACAGTAAGGGACCACGTCTCAGTGCCATAATAAGTCATCACTGGCAATACACACTGGTTGAAAACCTTGTTTTTCAGGCTCTGAGGTATTGGGGACGAAAAGATGGATCGATATACAGCATATATATTCGAATGTGACGTAGTTTCGCTCTCCGTATTTAATAGTTCGTCAATTTTCTTTATCTTTTATTATCTGTCTACATATACTTGATGGTATATTCCATAATGGTATTCGTACTTTAAAACGCCAGTACTCCGATCAATACAAAGATATCAAAAATACAAATAAAACTGCGTGCAAAACGCAAAAGATAATATATCAAATGCATACCGAAACAAACAGTAAATAACAAAAAATGGCATTTTTTCGCAAAACATCATAACAAAGAGCATGGCGTGTACATCAACCATCTTTGGATATTTTATGGAAACCTGTCAGACGTCGTAAAAATTCACGATACGATAAAGTAAACGACGATAAAAAATTGTGTGGTTATTATGCTGAACGGTATTACAAGATAAACCTGTGGGGGTAAAGTCGACCACGTTCGATTGATCTCTTATCGCTCTCCGTTTTGCCGTTCCCTTTGGTTCCAATGCTTTTATATTGGCCGCAAACGTACGGTTTCCTGATCCGGATTTTCAATTCGATATTCCATGACACAAGTGCAAACGTTAGAGTTTTTCATTTTGGAATTTTTAGTGATAGTACTCGTATGTAGGTAAATACCGTCGGTAATTGTTTCCGAACGTATGCGGCATGTAGAACACTTTGTATAAAATGCGTGCAATAAGGTGTCCGAATTAAGGAAACGAATTCGAAAATCGAATTCGGAAACCTTACGTTTACGACCAGCCTTAATATCCAACCAGAATGGAAAACTAACGCGGTCGCGAAATGCGAGCCAAATATTCTGTCAAATTCGGTCAACGACAACGACGGTCAAGTCGATTGCATAGTTGATGTTTTGAGAGTGACAGCTCGCAACGACCACTAAAACCCACCTACCATCCACGAGCGTTGTGGTCGCAACGTGAGCGTTATGGGTCACGAGATCGATGACGTATCGAGCTTGCTCACGACGATCGTGGACTTGTAAGGGAAATGGTGTGCGGACGACGCGAGTGATTTTGGCTAACATGACGTTTATGGTACCAATCAGCCTTATAAGTATATTTGATCACAATGATATACTTCTGCAGGACAGTTCTGTAAGTCTTAATACGTACCACGAAAGTACCAAATAGGTACCTATTCTTCCTCGAAACTGTAGTGTGAACTGTGATAAGGTTGATGGGTAGTATTGAAGGCTCCGTTAGCTCAGTTCGTAGGCTTTTTGATTTTAAATCTTAGGTTCGATCCCTACCCCCCGAGGGTTCCCGCCTTGCCGTGACGGGGGGGGGGGGGGGGGGGCTCAGTAGCCGTGGCCTGCCAGTGATAACTCCTAGCTCCTATGGGGTTTGCCCTCCAAGTCCACACGGGAGCAGTCACTGTAGGTTTCGGTGGTGTATGTGCGCCACTGCAACTGAGGCAGGCTGCAGTGTCGTATGGGCTGCACCGTGGCTGAGTGCTAGAGGCCGCGGCGGGAGAGGAGTGCCGGTATTACGGTGAGCCGCTCTCCCTGCCTTCCGCGCCCTTGAAGGGGCCGCCACCGTTAGATGGCACTCGCAGGGGAAGAGGATTGTCAGTATTGAGAGGCACCGCTGTCCCTATCCTCTGCGACCGAAGTAGCAGGCGGTGGGGCTACTCACCTGACCCATCGTAGGGGGACTTAAGGTGCCCAGACTCGGGGGAGTCTGGCGTCCATTTGCGGGTTTGGTCCCCCGAGGTGGTTGCTGCACGCCAAGTGTTCTGGCGTGCTGCAAGAGAGAAGGATCTGTTAACGGACAGCCGCGGTGGGTTCGCGGTCGTGTGCGAAATCTGTCCCGCGTTCACGCCAAAATCGGCAGTGACAGAACACCGCAGACGTTTGGTGTGTATGCTGCCCTTTTGGCAGAGACTCCCACATAACCACCGTGCTCCCCATATTAATAAAGGATTAGGCGTCAAAAAAAAAGGTTTGATTCCAAGCCGGGAAAATATTTGTATGATAAGTTGAAATTTTGTTGTCGGGTCTTGGACATTGTAATGTGTATTATCGTTAATATAAAGTAAACTTTTCTTATCACAGGGTGAGTTGAACTGAACTTATACTTTAAAGGCGCTGGTGACGAATGCAGTGGTGCGAAGTAATCTTAAAGATCAGTGCGCGACGCGATCTCCGCGCGTGAACACTCCCTGAAGAAGAACGTCTTACACGTTCGAAACGTCGTCGGACTTAAACCGACATACTACAGAGTGAGTAAAGCCGGTATCTTTATATTAGTATAATGTGTGATACTCACGATAGTTTTCAAACTCTAATCTTAAAGATTGCAACTTTTATAGGCAGGTGTGCGTTTAACATAAGCTGAATGACTTGCGTCACAAGAACTTTTATAACTAAAAGTTTTTGGATACATTTTAGCCTACGACAAAAGTAATACCGTACGATAAAAAGAAATCTATTTTGTCTAGAACCCAATACCGCTTCATAAACCTCTCTAAATACTTACTTTTCTCTTCCGCTCGTAACGCCTCTCGACGTTTCACGCTTCTTCTCACTGATGTTGGGGGTAAATATTTAGTGATGAACTGCACTCTGCGCGTAACCTTGAGATATTAAGTTGTTCAGTCTCATGTGCCTGTAATTTCACCGGCACCCACACCTCCGAAACGCAGTAATGCCAACGTTATTGCTTGCTGGTAGAAATAAGTGTGGTGGCGGTACTTCCCTGGATGAATTCATTCACAAAGAGTTCTACTCCACTTAAACGTAACATGCTGAACGAAAATCTTAACAGTTTGTTGCTTCTCTTTTGTAGGGACACGACACGAACGTTCGAATTTCCCGCCAAAACCGCCATCTTGTGCGCTCGCAAGCGCCCTCTGCGATCTTTGCGATCTGCTAGAGACTCGCTCCAAATAAAAGTTAAAAACGCCGGCGGCTGTTAATTTACAAAAATAAACATAAAACCATATACAAAAACTATATAAAATGCTGTGTGTGCGTCTGTGTGACTAAGTGGATGGAACTAACATTTCCATTGGAATTCCGGGATCATCAGAAACTTCAATATTACTACAAGCGATGTGCGGACAACAGTTATTTTATTGGGGGAATTTTCTGTGTTCGTGTTTTTCAATATAATACAGCCACTGAGCTATCCAGGTACCTTTATTGTCCTTAAATATCGTTTCTCAAAATTAGCCCATTCATCGCTCCCTCTACGTATACCTCCCAATACTTTCGATAACAATTGGACGAAAAATATTTTACCAAATGTTTGGCAAACAAGAAATAACAGCGTTTTATAGACTCAAGTGCCTATATATTTTCAACTGACTTCCAAAAGGGGAGTTTGAAGACGCGTATATTTTTTTTATGTAAGACCTACCTACTAGATACCTAACTTCTTACTGCGTTGTCTGATTTTAATAACTCTTTTTTGTTTGGTGGAGTATACTTCCGAAGTGGTTCGATATCTATTTCATCGAATTTGATCAAGCGGTTTTTGAATTACACTCCAATAACTGAAAAGTATTGATTATCTTGTTGATATTGACGGTGAATGACAATCGAACCCACAATTAGCAAGGTCATTAAAAAAGGTGAAAAGTTTATTTACGGAACAATCAAACCGACTTCAACAATAAAAAGTGCGAAATACATGTCGAAGTCGATACCATGTGCACAATATTGTGATCATATATACTTTTGAACTATGGTGGTACCAATTTCAACATGTTATTCCACACTTTTAAGTGCTGAAGTCTGTTCTATTATTGGTTAATAAAATGTACATTAATAGTCCTTGCAAAATTTTCTAAATATTATGTAATAATAGATACATTTAGAACTGTATCAGATTTGTGCCAGTTGTTCGGTTTTAAACAATATTAAATAAGAATAATAATAATTTATTCCATTATTTTAGCACTTACATAGTTTTGAACTTCTATAATATGGCTAGAATGTTACACAAAAATATGTTTGAAGTGTCTGTCGCCGAACTAGGCTCATCGCCTGTGTTTCAGCATACAGCGCCCTCCCCCTAATTTATCTCGTGAAGCTAGCCTCGTATTAATTACTAAAAATCTTAAATATTTTTAACTTAAATTTTAGGCATATAATAAACAATGTAATATACTCGTATAAATAAATAAACACTAAACTTAAATAGATGAGAACATTAAATACCAAACATTTTGAAAAACAGTTAAAAATGTTGAAAATGTTCCTCTCTGTGTGTACGTACAGTGTAATTTCATGTGTGAGTGTGAGAGGGTGTCAGTTGTGAATCAAAACTAATTAAGGACCTAGTATTTTAAGTACATAACTTTAATATGGAAACAAAAAGAAACAAAGACTGAACGGAGCATACCTGCTATTTAAGTGAGAATAAAATAACAATTATTATGAGTTTAATGTCTGCATCAATCAAACAAGCTCTAGATGCTCCCAACTCGGCGTAGTCTTGGCTCCAACTTTTGGTGCAACGTCAAAGTACCATTAGCAATAACAAGCGAGTCCAGACGGTGCCCCAATGATTTTATGTGCGTTTTTTCCGTGCATCAAATCGACTGAACTGGAAAATGGCGTACTGCCATCATTTATCACCACGCGGATGAAACTGTGGTGCGTAGTACATAACTCTCTCGCTGATCCGCCGCTCGATTATCCGGCTCTAATCCGCCGTGTTTTGGACTGGAGATCGGTCTGGATTGAACTCTGTAATCAACCGGACAACTCTTTAGACGAAGATGTCATGTTTCATCTCGTAGCACTGTTAAAACTGAAGATACCTGAAAAGAAAGAAAGAAGATGAATAGCATAGATATTAATTTGTGTTGAATGGGCCCAAGAAAATGGAAAGTCAACAGTCTTGTCTCTCAATGCGTTATGGTTGCAAGTTTACATAAAATGCGCAATCAAGAAGATATATTTTGGTAAAAACGAGCGAAATTAGACCCATTTTTTTCGAAATATCATACATTTTTGTATTTTTTTCAACTTGTTGTTCCTGTGCATTATAATCCGCCAATTTCAATAGTGCGTCGATGGTTAGGATTTTAAAGTGGCGGATAAGCGAGAGAGTACTGTATATTATTATTATGTTTTCTATTATTGAGCATAATCTTATATTCTTCAACCGAAGTTAATAAAACTTAAATACGATATACGTGTGACAAGAAGTACATAATAAAACATTTGGCAATGATACACACAAATAGAACAGACTGAGACCCTTCTTTTAGGAAGTTGTTAAAATAACTGCCAGATTTCAAACCTTTTTAAAAATACAGAAGTTTTCGCCTCTCTCCGTCAAAGTCCTCAAACTCTTGAAACAATAAAGTTGTCGGCACTAATTATCCTTATGAAAGAATTAATAAGACGCTAACGAAATTTGACAAGCCGTCAGAGAATTATTTTTTGTTTATTTTTAAGGAAAATATGAAATATTTCACAGAGTTTGTTAGCGGAAGCGTTTTGTTTTTATCTGAGTAACAATGTTTTTAGGGTTTCTTAGGAGACAACGTGACCCCATTATACGAGGCCCACGCCTTTCGTCCGTCTGTCTGTCCTACTTATAAGTCACATCCAATACACCATCATTTTATGTATAGCATTTTAAACTTTTTGTTTGTTATTATTTTCTCTTATGATCCATTCTGGCGTGATTGAATAACAACCCTCCATCCATCCAATCATACGCATTTATGATAAACTAGCTCCGATCCGTAGTTTCACCAACGTGGTGATGTGTGATGATGATGAAATAACATATCAGCCTATGTTACTCAGTGTGAATGTAGCTTTCCAATGGTAAAAGTTTTTTTTAAATCGGTCCAGTACTTTTTGAGTTTATTCATTACAAACATATACACACATAAAATACAAACTTTTCCTCTTGATAATATTACTAGCTGACCCGCCAGCGGCTACGCTCGCGTGACCTCGCGGGATACGGTAAATACAAATTTTTAATAATCCCACGGGAACTCTTTAATATCAGGTCTCAAAAATATCCTATATGTTGATCAGGGGTATAAGCGTATAAAGCGTAACCATACGAAATTTCATTTAAATCGGTCCAGTCGTTTCAGAGATTAGCCCGTACAAATAGACTGACAAACATACAGAGAAACAAACAATTTGAACTTATTTTTCACTCCTTACATCCCCTGACTCGGTTTTTAGCATAGTTTTCATTGTACAGAAATTTGACCTCTACAGTTTATAATATGTAGTAGTTTATACATCCCTCGTTTTACCCCCTTAAGTCATCCCTGACAAAAATATTGAAAGCATTACTATTTATTTTAAATTACTTATCCAGTTATCAATTTTCATCACTGTAGCTCCAAAAACAAAGAAATTTTGAAAAAAACATATATTTATTTTGAATGACCTATCCAAATACAAATTTTTACAACTATAAGTTCAAAAACTAAGGAGTTTCATACAAACGTTTTCACCCCTTTTGACCTCCTTAGGGGTTGAATTTCATAAAATCCCGTCTTAGTGAGCACCTACGTCCTAAAAAGGACCCGCATGCAAAATTTGAAACTCCTAGCACTTGTAGTCTCTGAGATTTCATGAGTGAGTGAGTGAGCTTTCGCTGTTATATATATAGATAAAATGTAGATAAAATCTAAGATTCGTTACAATAAAATTTTTGTGGTTGTTAGTACGGAACCCTGATTTTGACTTATATACCAAAATACTCTCAGTTATGAAAAATAGTAGCTCGTTTAACGTATTCAAAAAACTACTTGCTCAACACATAATTATTAATCGTACACATTCTTAAGATTGCAAATGAATACGTTAGACGAGTAGGTTTATTATATAATGTTGTTCTATCTTAGCGCTGTACCTTGTATTTGTTGTTTAAATTTATCGACGACGAATGTTAAATATTATATTTGATAACCATGTTCTAATGGAAGAGACGCATGTCTCATAAGAGAATAAATAGTATTAAAACCTTATAAAAAAAACAAAATAGCGAATACCCCGTTTTTGTGACCTTACCCCTAGTAATTTTTTTTCTAGATCTCGGAACGATGAGGATTTAGATTATTAATTTAGATTTAGATTATTATTAGATATATAGAAATAAATTATTATTTAGATTTAGATTATAAATTAAGATTTAGATTTCATTTATGATGCTGTTTTGGATAATCCTACATATTTTCAGCTAGGTGCATATTAACTTGATTGAAACTTTCGTAAGTATAACACATTTTGATATTTAACTTACGCGGTACTATCGCGTAAGTTAAACAGACAAAATAACATTAAAATAGATGCGAATTTTTACCTTCGCTGCTATTTTTGGTCTAATTTGACCGGACCATCAGGTGCCTCAGCTAGATATGAATGAATCTGTGATATAAAGTACCTTCGTTTCGCCATTAACATGACATATAGTTCTTATTTCTTTTATATACCCATAGCGGTAGAACTCTATCTTCACGAGTTCGTCCTGAGTGTACTACTCCGGACGAACACGTGCCACCTTGCCTTTATCTACCGCGAAGCAGTAATGTTCGCAATACTGTGTTTTAGTTTGAAGGTATGGTTGCCGGCAACATTACAGGCACACGAGACTTAACAGTTCGTTACTTGTAAGGAAATGCGTCTGTTCTAGGCCGAGGATAATATACACGTAATTTGTATAATTACCAAAAAAAAAAGCACTATATGCTGCTGGTACTTAATACATATATGGGAAGAATATTTAAAACATCTTTAAAAAAAAAATCCCACATAATCATCAATCGTCAAACGTCAAGATTGATTCACACCTACAAATTTTATTCTAGGCATTTCCACTATTCATTAAGATATACTACATGCGCGCGGTTTATGCATGAAACTTAACACCCCTACATAGAAATGTATCATTCATAATCATAACATTCGGCAAACTCGCGTCCTAGCTCGTTAGTACATATTATTATTCATTCTGTGCGCTCGGGCATTCTCGCAAGACCTCGACAATCTCTTTCACACCGAACGCTCGGGTGGGGGGTGTAAGAAAGAGTAAGAGAGATATTTTTTCACTGACGCGAATCATGTGTTTTCATTAATAAGTTGTACATAGGCATGTAGTATTTTTGTTAAGATGATGTCCATACTTTTAGATGGAATTTTCAAAAACTTTAACAATTAATAATTATTTCACTGTGAAGTAATAAAAAAAATTGAATACATATCTACAATGTATTAACACTTTTGTACCGCCCATTTATATTTTTTGGTAATTATACAAATTACGTGTATAAGGATGATAAGTGACAATTTATATATTCTAAATAGATTTACTTGTATATTTTATTGTGTTTTGTATATTAGTGTGTATATGTGTCGGTGATGTAATTATCTATGACAAGTGAAGTGAAGTGGTGATTTTGCTCAGAGTGAATTCCTAGCAAAAGATAAACAAGCGTACCTACGTGTTGTTTTAGTGGCTCCTCCTCCTTGCGTCGTATTCTTCAGTGATGAGGGTCGTGACCTCCCTTCGGGATCACCTTCTGTCTTATGATCGTTCTCCATCTGTTTCTGTTTCTGGCGGCGTGGAGGGCGTTGTGAAACGTAAAGTCGAGCGCGGTGCGGATTTGCCGTGCGATTCTTCGATGTATGTATATGATAATAATTCGTCGATGCGCTCGTCGACGACCTCACCGATGTCAAATACTTTATGAGATATTGCCCTTGTACACAAAGTTGTTTTTCCAACGTTTCTTGTCATCTCGTCATTTGTTTCAGGGATGTTGTCAAAGATGCAACGCTGTTTGCTTTTAGAGAATCGCATGGCTGGTCGGACCAACGTATTGGGCTGCGACCACGAGGCCTTTTCCCGTCCGTTTTAGTTGCTAGGGGGATCAAAAGTAAAATAACAAATGCAAATGTCAGTGGCCGCATAAGTATTTTGCATTTATAAAAAGCTTATTTTGTAGAAATTTATCAGGGTGAAACTTGCTGCAATCTGTAATTGGATGGACGACTACAATTTGGTTTTTGTTGAAATAAGTGCTACCGTTTCTTCAACCAACTTCAGAAGGCACAGGAAGCCATCGGTCTGAGTTAACACTAGCTTTTATACAACCCTCACTATACCCGCATAGTATTGGTCCGAGAGAGCAGTGTCTCTCGCCAAAAAATATATGGAAAGAAGAAAATTATCCTCCGATTAAGGATTTGAAAATACTCAACCGAGTTGATCCTCATAAAAACTCCCGAGAAATAGCAGTTCCAATAAATAAGCCGCATGATCACGCCTCCACGCAATTTTTATTTGCGGCCGAAAAAAATAATTCAAAGCTCAAGTGTCCGCGGCCTACAGTAGCTTATCTTTATAAACGAAATTTTATATATGTTTAGATTACTTTATGATTATAATTACCAGTATGCCTGAATGTAATCTGTACATCTATACAGATAAATAAAATTTAAGTGTCTGTATCTAATTCAAAATTAACAGCTTTTCACTAAATGCATAATCTGAAACTATACCTATATGGTACTATGAAGCAATTTTGAATGTTTTTTGTCTTTCTATCAGTCTGTTCCGGCTAATCTCTGAAATGGGTGTCTTTCTATGGTTGGACCGAATTTAACAGGACTTTTACTGGCAGATAGCTGATGAAGGAGTAACTTAGGCTACTTTTATTTCATCATCATCATCATCCATCGCCACGTGGAGTGCGGCTAGTTATGTAATAAATATGCTTATAAAGTTTAAGTAATCTGTAAAAAAACGAGTATTAGGATCTAAATAAAACCTTATATATAATCTGTTATCCAAGAGCTCAACCACAACTTTATTATTTAGCCTCATAGCTTCTTATAAAACCATTTGGGTTAAGCGTTTGTTTTTAATTTGAAATGCGAATAAAAAATCAAATATTCCATACCCTGCCTAGCGTCTCATTGCTTCAGTCCCGTAATATTACGTATCTCGCAATTCACGTAATCTTGTACGCGAATGGTATACCATTCTTCATTTATATTTCTTCATATAGTTATTTTTTGCAATTCAACCCCTTTGAATTGCAACCAGTTGAATGTACAACCAGTATTACGTCTGATGTAGCTACTGACTGAATTCACAATGTATATCGTCTAAACGGACATGAAAATATTGCTTCAAAATAATATTATATGCTATAGGTTCTGGAAATCATACTTCTAGCTGGAACTTTTCTTATCATAATTCTGAAGAAAGAAAGAGTAGTACATAAGAGCGGATTACACCCGTTGACTCGCGATTCGCAACATTTGGCCAACAATACAATAGCTTTCGCAGAAATCAACCTACTTTTCTAGGAACTGCAACGTGTGTAGTTAGTGCTTGATAAAGAAACAAAAGTTAATATTTCTTACTGGTAAGTTACTGTAGTAAGTATAATACGAGTATGATCATTATTTTCATTGAATAAAAAATATGACAACGCATTTTATTTTTTTTTAGATTTTTTTTATCACAGCCATTGCTCAACTCAAGAACATACACTTTATCATAGGCACATAGTTTTCCAGAAGGACTTTAAAAACTCTAAAACGTTTAAAAGCGATCTTCATCTAACGTTGTCCTGTGACCTGTAACAGGTTACCTGTCTACCCTGTCGGAGGACCTCCACTGCGCTTGCCGGTTCGAGTACTCCAATCCAGAACGTGTCCAATCCAAATGTATAGTTCTGGGTTGTTTTTTTTTGCATTGTAATTATTTAATTAATCTTCTACTATATTTTTCTTCTGACTTCCAAAAAGAAGGAGGTACACAATTCGACTGTATTTTTTTATGTTTGTTACATCATAACTTTCGACTGGGTGTACCAATTTCCAAAATATTTTTTTTTGTTTGAAAGCTGGTGCTTTCCGTGTGGTTCCTTGTAAATTTTATGAAATTCGGTTCTGAGTTTTTGAGTTACATTCCAATAACTGATTTTTACCAAAGTAATAGAATGGAAGTCGGTATTAAATTTTTCAAATTGCTCTTGTTCAAGTATAAGATAAATGTAATAACCATGCAATAAACAGCATGACCTATAATACTGCGTGAACATACGAATCACCAAAGTTAGGGGCAAGAGGCTATCCCGATAAATTCTAGGTAGCAAAAACAGTTTGTTGTATCGAGAATCTGTCAGAATGGTCAGAGTTTATGTGAACAAGACGGGACGTACTCAAGGGCACTACGATCATAACTGTCAATGATAAAATGAAGTTTTATGTAAAACTATTAGATAGACAGATAGAAAACACTTTATTGAAACACCACATTAATCACTTAATATTAAAAAGTACAATTCTCTAACCTAGGTGTTACAATGGGCGGTCTTATCGCTCAGAGCGATCTTTTCCACCACACTTATGGACCAAAGTAAGACACAAACTCAGTGATGTAATACCAGCCAGTAGGTAGCTGATGTTGTGACTCTGGGAGAGATAGCAAACCAATAGCAAGTAACACGTAATCTATGGTTCAACTACACTAAGAGATCGCTGGACAGCTTACGTGTCCAATACAATAACATTTTTAGGATGCTGCTGGGGCGCTCCCGTTTCTCCAGCGCTTCGGAGATGTTTGCAGAATACCAATCGGATGGCTTTCACGCTATCGTGCGTAAAAAGGCTGCATCATCATAAGAATAGTTGCAGAGGCGTTAAATTCGCCGATGTTGAATAACTTTTTGCGTATGATGCTCAGACAATGATTTTCAGCTTTAGTCTATATAATTATACTAGCTGACCCGCAAGCGGCTTCACTCGCTTGGTCTTGGTATAGAGGTAAACGTGCCGTTTTAAACCTCGAGTTAAACAGGTAATTTAATTATTATTTCTAATGTTATTATATTTTTTCATTAATATTTGTAATGATAATAGTTATTTAATAATAAGTGTAAGTGGTGTATGCCGTGCTTGTTTTAACAAATAAATAAAAATAATAAATAAATTGAGGTTCTGGGTGGATCCCCGGGCTGGACAGTTACTGGCTTTTTCTGCCCAATACATTTTAAAGGAGTGGCCCGTAGATTGCAATAGACTCGCCTCTTGGGTCCAAAAAAGAACCCCCATGCAAAATTTTAAACTTTTAGCACTCGCAGTAACGAAGTTTCATACAAACTATCAACCCCAAAAAAACCCTTACGGGTTGAATTTCATAAAATTCCATCTTAGTGAGCACCTACGTCCTAAAAAGAACCCCCATGCAAAATTTTAAACTTTTAGCACTCGCAGTAACGAAGTTTCATACAAACTATCAACCCCAAAAAAACCTTTAGGGGTTGACTTTCATAAAATCCCGTCTTAGTGAGCACCTAAGTCCTAAAAAGAACCCGTATGCAAAATTTGAAAATCCTAGCACTTGTAGTTTCTGAGATTTCGTGATGAGTGAGTGAGTGAGTGACCTTTCGCTTTTATACATTTATACAGAGCCCTGTTTGGTATAAAAATACAATGTAGTATAAAACAGAAACATTTTGGATGGATGGTTACATGGTATATCTATTACAAAAATGGGTAAAATGGGCATGGCTATTGATATACGTACTTATTAGTGGTACGGGAGATAGTGGGCTATGGACGAGACTACGGCACCTGCCAATTTCAGTCTCATCTTAAAATATTTAGGCAGGTGGTGACTTGCCATCCACTAAAAGGGGCCCCTTAAAGGTCACCATGAGTGGTAACAAAAGGGGCAACGTTGGTGTGGATGGATAAAGGGTGTCAAGAGGTGTGCTGCGGTTTCACTAGAACGCTACTACCGGCGTTATGCCCTTTAACACTTCCACCCATGGAGCTTTTTGTTTCTTGCTCTTGCGTCTCCACCCCCGGGCGGCCAATTAAGGCAAGCCGGGGGTCAGGGGTCTCATTTAGCCCAGAGAGAATCAGGGTCCACGGTGTCGCCACTCACCGACGGCTCGCCACAAGGCCGTCCCTGCGGGTTTATTATTATTATTATTATTATTATGTATATCTATATTATTATATTATATTTTTTACTTGTACTGAATTGTATATATATATAGTAAGTTACGTACTAAAATCTTAAGTGTAACTTGGATCTATGTTATCTGAAAAATAAATATATAAAATTAAATTTAAATACATACAATATTATTGCCGGTTTTGTAACAAAAAGAGAATAATAACTGCATACTAAATATAAAGGGTCACGGAGAGGTTCATAGGTAGGCAAGTCTATCTTTTTGATTTGTTTTAGAGCTTGACAAATTGTATGGGTAACCCTACTAGGTCTATCGTCTTACGACAACTAGCTAATATAACCAAACACAGTGTTTCTTGTTTTTAATATTCATGCCCCCTGTATGTGTATCATTCCTTAGTACCGCTCTGCTTAAACCCCTCTAAAAAAAAACTCAGCGCAGGAAATTGGTTAACAGAATAATCTGACCATAGCATAGCCAATTTTTTCCACAGAAGAGGAAATTTCGTAAATTGAAGAGAAAATAATTGAATAGAACCTCTCGAAGCTTTCCTTCTGATTTTGAACAGCTTTTAGTGATTGGATTCTGTGGAACTGTTCATGATACGAAAGTATTTATTAGATTAAGCTGACGAAATGTCGCTATGTAATCTGGAGAATATAACTGAAGTATTAATTACATACATATTCTTATTATTATTCGTTTTGGGGGGCGATGAGGCCTGCTTGGTGCTTGCTGAGTCCCGCTTGGGGTGTTTTGTGCATTAATTAATTATATATAAATATTTACTAACTGGATTTTATGGTATCATTGAGTACCTATATATTCTTATTTTTTTTCTAATGACTCGTATTACTCTCCACCGACTCCAGGTAGTGCCTTTTTTAACTTTATACAATTTATTACGATTAGGTACTTTCTTATCACATTTAACAAATTATACAAATAGGGACACAGGGATATATATATATATATATATATATCAATTTAATTTAATTTCATTTAAACATTACATTGTTAGTAATTAAAAATTAAATAAAAATAATAATAATAAGTATCTAATCTATAAGCCCCAAGGTGGGGGAAAAAGTGGCCAAAACGCTGGCGGCATTGCCACGCTGGATGGCAATGCTAAGTTTTTCCCAAAATAGGCGCCAGCATTTCGGTCACCCGACGTTATATATATTAATTATTAATATTAATTATATATTATTTATTTTTCTTCTTTTTTTTCGTATTGGTAAATAACTCATATTAGTTATTATTTCGTTATTTATTATTTATTATTTATTACCTTTTATATACAATAACAAGTAAGAACTTATGCTAGTATGATTTATTCTGAGTTGGTGTAAGCATTCACAGCAGACCAGTGCCCGCAGACAGTACCCGTTCACGAGTTGACGCATGTTACAGCCATCGCCCTTTTTTTCTCCAGGGAAAGTGTTTTATAGATACCATAGCCCCCGGAAAGCACGGTGCTTATGTGGGAGTCCGTATACCCACCCAAAACCCGGGGTGTTCCTCCAAGCGCCTTCATGTCGGGACTACAGGAAAGTTGACAGCCATCGCCTTCCTCAACCATATTTGAGAGAAGATGGCGACCCGCCACACACGCCACTGCCTGCCAACACATTTTCGTGAGCATGTCTGCTCTGAACGCCCATATCAAATATTCATATTAGGAATTAATTTCCAGATTTCAGAGTTTCATGTTATGTGAGCATTATTAATTTTTATTTACCTTCTTCATAGGTACTTATATATATTATGTATTATCCATACCAGAAAATCTAAGTAGCAAGAGGTTTCTAATTACATTTTTGTTAAATGATAAGTAGTTTAGAAGTTATGAGGGAACAGATGAACATAAACATTGGTCACAAACAAAGTAGTTCTTGATTTATAATATAGCAAACATACAGACACACAGACAAACATACTAACAGAAATAAATAAAAATATCCAAGAATAGAAAAGTGTGAAATAACTTGTTGAAGTCGGTACCATGATAGTTCGAGAGTACCTATTATCACAATATTGAGTGCATTGTACTAAAAGTGCGAAATAACATCGACAAGTTATTTCATACTTTTCTAACGACTTCCAAAAAAAAGAGGAGGTACTCAATTCGACTGTATTTTTTATGTTTGTCACCTCATAACTTTCGATAGGGTCAACCGATTCTCTAAATTTTTTTTTTGTTTTTAAAGCTTTCCGTGTAGTCCCATTTAAATTTCATCAAATTTGGTCCAGTAGTCTTTGAGTTACACTGCAATAACTGAATAGAATGGAAGTCGGTATTAAATTTTTCAAATTGTACTTGTTAGTGTAGAAGTGGGTTCTAATTTTTGATAAAAAAACATAGTTTAATTTTTTTTGTGACTTTGCTACTTACGGGATACACCGTCAATAAAGATTTCAGCAAGATAAATCAACAATTTTCAGTTTTAGGAGTGTAACTCAATAACTGTTTGTCCGAGTTTGATGAAATTTATATGGGACCACCACGGAAGTATATTCTATCAAACAAAAAAGAATTATCAAACTCAGTTTATAAACAACGAAGTTCGCTGATAGCGAACACATATAAAAAAATATATATCCGGTCAAATTGAATAACTTCCCCCTTTTTTTAAGTCTGTTAAAATAGGGTCATTCGAGTATTTCCTATTACGTATGTATTATTATTATTATATTCATTGTTTTTAAACAGTATTTCTGATGACACTTTTTCTCCTTTAGAGTTTTATTATAGATTATTTTTGCAGACTCTCGTGCCTAAAAGTTACAAAAAGAATTCCATCATTTAGAATACTTTCAAAAGAAACTTGGATCTTATGTTTAAGTAAGCGTTCAAAGAACCTCGGAAATTTGATGTGTTCCCGCCAATATTAACGGTTTTCGTGATGATGGATGTTGATTTATCGGTAGCGAAAACGGGGCCAATCTGGTTTAATCAGGTTCGATCCAGTTATGAGTCACGACCTATCAGTTCGTTCATTGACTTGTCGAAACCCAGATCATCAATATATGCATAGAAGATATCGTTTTTAAAACTTTATAATGTACTAGCTGGTGCCCGCGGCTACGTCTGCGGAGGATTAGTACTTTGTTCTTACTATCTTCTCCAAGGCAATATCTACCTTTATACCAAAATATAATTAAATATGTACATGATCAAACGCAATTGCTATAATAGTATTATATGACTAGAGTAAATATAAATACTCAGTATATTCATCAGTAAACATTAATAATAAAAACAAATATTAAATTAATTACAATGGGAAAAGACTGTTATTACATTTCATCACCCTTGACGGTCGCCGAGCACGTCTAGTGTATCGAGCTGTCAAATTGACTTGGCTTTTGGCTAAGCTATCAGAAACTAATACAAACTTTGACAAAACTGTCATCATTAAGATCTTAACGTAGGCGAAGATCTTATTATTTTGTCTATGCTGTGCCCAAGCATATTACGCTTTTTCACCTGCGTGGTGATGGATGATGAAAAATATCCTATGTGTTAATCCAGCGTCTCATCTTCCTCCAACCAAATGTCATCAAAATTGTCCCCGCCCGCGCCGTTAGAGCGTGAAAGAGTAACAAAGATCCACACATCCATACATCCATACTCACAAACTTTCACGTTTATAAAATTATTTTATTGTATTTTATATGATATATACAGACGTGCGATTCTCTAAGAGCAAACATCGTTGCATCTTTAACAACATCTGTGAAACAAAGGACGAGATGACAAGAAACGTTTGAAAAGCAACCATATGTATAAGAGCGATATCTCATAAAGTATTTGACATAGGTGAGCTCGTCGACGAGCGCATCGACGAATCATTAGAGAATCGCACGGCTGTACAAACATACATAATTTGTGATAACA